>CM062819.1:123981126-125391818 GCA_031772625.1 Pinus tabuliformis
GAAGAAACTCAAGTGAAAGCCCCTCCTCACCAAACGGAACGCTACAAGTGCCACCTCTGCAAACTCCGATCAATGAAAAAGAGGCAGAAAGCGAGACCGAGAAGACTCCACACCTGCTAGTCTTCGCGGCACGGAATCAAAAAGACAAAGAGGGGCCTCTCCAATTGAGGAAGAGGTCAATGAAGGGGTCATAGAAAGCCCGAGAAGGAACGAGCCTGCATACACCAACAAGCTCTTTTCAAAAAGAGCAAGATAGACAACACAGCATGGAGGTGTCTTCCTCCACACAAAAAGGCAAGAAACCAGCTAGCACCAAGGCTAGCTTCAAAGAAATCAAAGCTCAAAATGAGCTGCTAAAAGTGCAATTGTATAAGCAGTTCCTGAAGGCAACACCTGCCAAACAGGAAAGATTGATGGAAGCATTTGATATCAAACAAGAAAAGATGATTCTCAGCCATTTCAAACCCAAGGTTCAACAGCCACAGTCAGCTGCAGATTTTGTTAAGACAAGGTCGGAGGTCCTGGTCAAGGACATTCACCCAATGGATCAAATAGAATTATACAAGCAGACAACTGAAATACTGTATGCCACCCTTGCAAAGAAGGCCACATTGGCCCATGAGTTGAACGAGTCATTGAATAATACTAACACTCAGCTGGATTTCGAGAGATTGTCCTCCACAGCCAAAGATAATAGAATTAAAACGCTGGAGGAGATCATTGTGGACTTAGGACATGATCCTAAAGATCCTAAGGGTGTGAGGACCCTTATGAAAAAGAAAGATGATGACATTGCTGCATTAAAGAAGAGATTGAGGTTGCTTCCTACTGAGCATCCTCAAACAGAAGAACTGCAAAAAGAGAAAGAAGCTGAGGATCAATTGGATTTAATGATGAAATTAAACCAAAGAGTAATTGATTTGGAAGGGGAATTGGAGAAAGCACTGCAAGGAAAGCAGGGAGAGTCGACCTCCCAGCCACCTCAAATAGTCCCAACTGTTGCTGTTCCTCCATCACAAGCAGCAGTGACCCCTCCAATTATTCCAGCCACAACAACAGCTACAGAAACTACAGCGGCAGCAACAACAATTCCTGAGTCTAGCACGAGCGTGGATGAGTTGACAAGAGCTATCAATGAGCTAAAGCTACAAGCGACAGAGATAAAGGAGGCCAAAGAAAAACTGGCCAAATTGGAAGAAAAATATGATAAGTCCAAAATGACAGTGGCTGAACAAACAAGAGAAATTAAGGCCCTGAAGGACAGAATCAAAGCCTTGGAGAAAGAATTATCCTTGGACAAGACCTTGGCTGAAATAAAGAAACTCCTGTGGGCCAAAATAAATCAGTCAATCACTGGCCAATGGAGGTCAATTCAGGAAATATATGAGCAGGTGGAACTAATTGGCCGTGCTAAGCTTGAAAACCAGAGAGCCAAGGCAGCATTAGGAAACATGCCTGAGCAGGCTAAGAAAATGATCAACTTTCTAAATCATCAGACTAGGGAAGAGCTGGCAGCACTCCATATCATGAACAGAACAAATGACATATTAACAACAAAAAGTGTGCTCACATTGAGAAGCTTGGTGCAAACTCTGAAGGAAAGATGCCGGGATATACAGAGGGATGTATACAATTTTGACGTAAAGCTTGCAGCACTACAGATTAGAGGATTTCCTAGCCTGTTGACCAACGCTGGAAAGCTATTGACATGTGACCAATATGCTACCAGGCTCAATAATTTTGTCACAAATCAGCTTACTGCTGCATCAAGTTCTATAACAGAGGCAGGGCCGCCTACAGGACAGACACTCTACGACAGGCTGGAAAGCTTATTTTACCTGGAGCACGAGGTCAATCATTTGTTTGAGATGCCGCCCAGTTATTACAAGTACACAGAGGCCGATGAAACACTTGTCAAAATACAAAGGCATCAGTTGCCTTCTGAGAACTGGTGGCAGGCAATGCTGGCCGTCTTGCCCAGGTAGCGTCAGTTTTCCCCCTTTTTTTGTTTATTTTAAGATCACAGTCAGCTGCAGGTCACCAGCAAGCACGGGTTAAGGCACGAAAGCACCGGGCAGAGCAGTCAAAGAGCACACCGAACAGGTTGAGGCAGTCACAAAGCAAAGACGCTGGGACAGCAACCCCCAAAAAAGCACGGATTTTTTTAGAGCACGGCCCCAACCGACTCAAATGAAATCAAAAGTCAATATTTCCTGACAGAAAAGAACAGCTGTTATATTAGTATTTATTTCAGCATTTACTTTCTCATCAACCACTGCTTAGGAGTTGGCAGAGAAGTTATGAACTATTAACTTCCGACTCAGATATTTTTGCATCCAATTTTTGTATATATACCTCCCCCTACATTGTTAGAAGGGTTGGTCGGCTAATGTATCCAGCAGAGACTCGCACTGTATTTCTGATATTTCTCTATAATCAAAGACTGTATGCAAGCTTGGAGAATGGACTGTTGATGTGTTGTTAATGTTTCTGAGGAGTTAAATGAGGAATTCTTGTGCTGCAATATGATACAATAAGTATTCACTACCTCTGTTATTTCATTTTCATATATGCTCAAGTCACATAACAAAGGATTGGTATGGAATTTGCTTTGCTGCACTCTATGCCCAGGTTCTGTGGCTTCTTAATGTTTTCTTCTTGATCTAGACATAAATATGAATTTTGTTATGGCTCATGTTTGATCTATTTCACATATGAATGACTGTCATCTAGGAATTCTTAGCTGCTCCCAGATAGAGTTTATTCATCTTCTTTCTGCTAACCTGTCTGAGAGATTCTTTTCTGCCTCTCATTCCTTAACCCTTTTCATCCTTTTAATCTCAAAAGTTGTTTCATGAGCAGCTACCTTGCTTCTCATCTTTCTTGTGACCAAGAAAACGCACCAGCAGTCTTACTCCATGACTCCATGCCCAATGGTTTGAAACTTACCATAATATGCATTGCCTCTCTACTTGAAGCATCATCATTCCCACCAAAACTCAAATAAACCCCTGAACTCAATACCGAGCCTAAAATCATCATCAACAAAGCTCAATCAAAAAGAGAGAGCCCTCTCTGACTGCAGGTGGGCTAGAACCTGTAGTCCAAAGTTGGTTTGTGGTTACCTCGGCCGTATCCTTTCTGGAGCTTAAGGACAACCTGAGTGATAACAACTCAGAGAGATCTTTCTAACGAGGTATTGTACGTGTCAAACAAAGATCATATGACCAAATTTTGAATTCAGGAAGTTGACAACCCAGCTAACGCGAACGAGACCCATAAACTCTTAGCGTTCCATCTCTTAGGGTTAGGGTTTTGGTTGTTTAGGGTTTTCTCTTGTTGTTAAATAATAAAAAGACATTTGATCCTCATGTTCAGGGGCATGTAAACACCACATCTCTTCTTAGAGCGAAGTTACCATCACCCAAGCTAGTTTATTTCCATTTTGTATGTAAGCATATTTCAGTTCTTTGATATTAATGAAATGAAGTTTTATTTCTGTTGCATTTCGGTATTTATGTTTGCATCTGTATTCTATTGCATTCCTGTATCAGTCTAGATCAATGGTATTAGAGCGGTCTTCTTTTCTTTGTTTTTCTTTGCATGTCCCCAATGAGGTCAAGAAATAAGGAGTTTGGGCTCAAACTGGTTAAACCTTTGCAATACTAGCCTTGCAAACCCCAATGACATCCCATGGTGGAAGAAAATAAACATGAGGGAGTGGGAGATCCTTTCAAAATATTGCCTAAAGAAGCCATTGAGTGACAAAGTAACGATATGATGGATAAATTTGCTCAGATATTTCGACGGCTACCAACAAGTGATGCATCTTCATCCAATAGCCACTCTGGAGGCACCACTCCCTTTAAGGTACAAGTCAACTTTGACATTCCCATATTTGAAGTCCAGATAGATGCAGACACTATAGATAGATGGTTACATTTGTTGGAAGGATATTTTTCAGTTCATGACTTTTCCAATCGGGAAAAGATTACTTTTTCACTCTTCAAAGCTACCTCCATGTCAAGAACTCGTGAGAAACCTACTATGAACAAAAGGACGAGAGTGAACCCTCACTATTTTCAGCCACACCCACTTGGAATTCTTTCCGAGATTCCATCAAGAAAAAATATTACCATGTCGGTATCTCTGAAGATAAATACATAAAGTGGACCACACTACGGCAGGGAAGGGACCGAGATGTGTCAGATTTCACAAATATTTTTCATACCCCTTCGCACGAAGTTGGGTATCAAGGATTCTGAGAGGATTTTGGTACTCTAGTACCACAATTGTCTGCAAAAGTACATTTAGGACGAGATGGAGTTCTTAGACATCTCGCTTGATGCTTCCTATCGATACATTGTTAAGATTGAGCATAAATTTAAAGAGAAGAAACAAGACTTTGGATCTACGAATCCAAAGCAAGGGAAAGATGCCCCAAATTGAAGAACAAAGGACAAAGCCAAGGAAGGGCGACCTAAGACAACCCGCCGAAGCTACAAGCAAATAACCAAAAAGACAAATAAGGACACAAGGAAATGGTGTGAGTTCCATAAGAGCCCCACTCAAACCACAAGTAATTGTCAAGCGAAACAGTCACTGGTGGCCAAGTTGAAAGCTTCTGAATCAGATGCACGTTCTGACTTTGATGCAGAACCCGACAAGGGAAACAAAAAAGGGAAGCAAATTATTGATGCGGAGCCCACTGCCATAATTTCCACCACCAATATCCAAAAGACATGGCTCGAATAACCAGAGGAGGGGGAAAGAGTCTTCCACTCACAAATGTGGGTGAAGGGTTCTTCATTGCAGTTCTTATCGACAACGAAAGCCAAAAAAACCTCATTTTAGCATAGGTCGTGAAGTAGTTGGGCCTATCGACAACACTACACCCGTAGCCATACACCATCGAGTGACTTCACCAAGGATGATATCTCTGAGTCAGCCAATAGTGCCGCCTTCCCTACAACATAAATCCCTTCATAGATGAGGTACTATGTGATGTTTCTCCTCTTGAACTGTATGATGTATTATTAGGCCAACCATATTTATGGAAGCGTCATGCTGTGTATGAGTCTAGGCCTCCCACTATTATTATTTATTTGGAAAATAAGTTATATAGGATATCAAAGGTAGCACCACCTGTTAGAAAATTATATATTTCGGAGCAATGGAACACATAAAATATTGTAGAAATATAAACACAGAAAACGCACAAAACAAGAGAGACACAGATATACGTGGTTCACCCAGTTTGGGCTACGTCCACCTCGAATAGCCAGTCCTTCCTTTCTATTATCTAGCAAAATGAAGAGACACAACCTACAGCAAATCCGTTGTAATATCCTCTGTTTTCTCTCACAGTCTCACCTCTCTGTTTCTCGCTCACAGAATACACATCTATCACACATCCTCAAATACAATACCCTCATACAAAGAGAGGGGTTGCCTTCTAGGGCAAAAAACCCAAAACTAAACATAAGTTCTACCGTCAGATCATCCGCCTAATGAACGGCCCAGATTGACTAGAAATTACTATACTTTTACAAGGCAATTTTACAGCTGTTTTTAGCTTCGGGGGCGCTGCCCCCTGGACCCCCCCTGCAGCGAATATTTTACGGGCGGCAACGTTTCGAACTGGGGTCCTATGTGGCGGTACCTTTGAATATAGAAGATAATCAGGCTCCACACCCAACAATCTCCCACTTGGAGACTGATTGTAGCAACTCCACCGCTGCTCCATTTGCTGGACAATGACTCCTCTTTGGACCTGGCTGTTTCTTATCTTCATCGTTATCCTTGAAGACCAACTGAAACTGAGCATATTCTCAGTTTCTCCCTGGTTATAACTTTTGTTAGCATGTCTGCAGGATTCTGGCTAGTGTGTATCTTTTCCAGCTTCAACTCTCCATCTTCCAACACTGATCGTATGAAATGGTACTTGAGCTGTATGTGTTTAGTCCTGGAATGAAATGCTGAATTATTTGCAAGATGAATGGCACTTTGGCTATCACTGTATAACGTGCCCATATCATGCTCCTTACCCAATTCACCCATAAATCTTTGTAACCAAATCATTTCTTTACTAGCCTCTGTAGCAGCAACATACTCTGCTTCTGTTGTTGAAAGTGCAACAACACTTTGGATTTTTGAAACCCAACTGACAGCTGTTCCTCCAACAGTAAATACATATCCTGTAGTGCTCCTCCTGTTATCTCTATCACCTGCCATATCTGCATCAACATATCCTTGCAGGGAGATGTTTGAACCACCAAAGCATAATGATTGATTTGCGGTACCTTTCAAATATCTGAGAATCCATTTCACTGCCATCCAATGTTCCTTTCCTGGATTGTTCATGTACCTGCTTACAACTCCCACTGCATGTGCAATATTAGGCCTTGTGCAGACCATTGCATACATTAAGCTTCCAACTGCTGATGCATATGGAACTTTAGACATATAATCCATGTCTTCTTGGGTCTTTGGGCACATTTCCTTGCTAAGTTTGAAATGGCTAGCAAAAGGTGTACTAACTGGTTTTGCATTGTGCATGTTAAATCTTTTCAACACCTTTTGTATGTACTCATTCTGAGACAATGTTAATTTACGATTTTTCCTGTCTCTAGTTATTCTCATACCAAGGATTTGTTTTGCAGCTCCCAAATCCTTCATTGCAAATGAATTTGCCAATTTTCTTTTGAGCACATTTATTTCCTGCATGTTAGATCCTGCAACAAGCATGTCATCTACATACAATAACAATATAATATAGCTGCCATCATTTTTCTTTTTCAAATAAACACAATGATCAAAGTGACATCTAGTATAACCTTGTTCAGACATAAACTTGTCAAATTTTAGATACCACTGCCTTGGAGCCTGTTTTAAGCCATACAAGCTCTTCTTCAACCTGCACACTAGTTTCTCCTTCCCTTTCACCTCATATCCTTGTGGCTGCTGCATATATATCTCTTCCTCCAAATCCCCATGGAGAAAGGCTGTCTTTACATCTAACTGATCAAGATGCAAATCTTCAGCTGCTACAAGACTTAAAATAGTTTTGATTGAAGTCATTTTAACAACATGAGAAAATATTTCATCAAAATCAATACCTTTCTTCTGTGCAAACCCCTTCACCACAAGTCTAGCTTTATACCTCTGTTTTCCTCCATCTTCTTCCTTCAGCATGTAAACCCATTTATTCTTCAATGTAGTTTTTCCTACAGGCAACCTGACTAAATCCCAAGTCTGGTTATGCATTAAGGAGTCCATCTCTTATTCCATGGCTACCTCCCACTTCTTCCTGCTTTCAACCTGCATTGCTTCTTCATAGCATTTGGGTTCACCAGAATCAGTCAACAATAAATAATATAATGAAGGAGAGTATCGTTCAAGGGGTCTACTTATCCTGGTAGATCTTCTAACACCACTTTCAGGTGTTTGGGGTGCCTGTTGTTGTTGTGGTGGTTGCTGTTGTTGTGGTTGTTGATTATTATTATTTTCAGGCACCTTTACTTTTTCAGTGATTTCATCAAGAACTTCGTATTCCTTGTTTTCCTTTTCCTGTTTCTTTTCCTGCAACTGATTCTTATACAAGACCTTTTCATTGAATATTACATCTCTGCTCCTAATGATTTTGTGATTTTCGTAATCATATAAGCGATAACCAAAATCATTAACACCATATCCAATAAAGGTACATTTCTTTGACTTTGCCTCAAGCTTTGTTCTATTTTCTTTATCAATATGGACAAAGGCCTCACAACCAAAAGGCTTTAAAATAGAGTAGTTTACCTTTTTACCTGTCCATGCTTCCTCTGGAACACCACCATCCAAGGAACTTGAAGGCCCTCTGTTTATTAGATAAACAGCAGTATCTACAACATCTGCCCAAAACTGTAAAGGCAATCCTGCATGCAATCTCATGCACCTTGCACGCTCCATGATTGCTCTGTTCATCCTTTCTGACACACCATTTTCTTGTGGTGTTCTTGGAACTGTCTTCTCTCTGCGAATTCCATGCTCTGAACAGTACCTATCAAACTCTTTGCTGCAATATTCACCTCCATTGTCTGATCTAAGACACTTCAATTTCTTTCCTGTCTCAATCTCAACCAAAGCTTTCCATTTCTTGAAAGTATCAAATACATCAGATTTATTCTTAATACAATAAATCCAAGTTTTTCTAGTTGCATCATCAATAAAAGTAACATAATAACGAGAGCCACCGAGAGATGATACCTGAGCAGGTCCCCATACATCTGTATGCACAAGCTCTAATTTTTCATTCTTCTTTTCTTTCCAACTCTGAGAAATCTGACTCTCTTCTGTTTTCCATAAATACAATTCTCACAGAAGTCCAAATCAACATTCTTCAAACTTGGCAACAAATTCCTTGAGTGAAGAATCTTCATCCCCTTTTCACTCATGTGTTCGAGCCTATGATGCCATAATGCTGCATCTGCTCCTTTGGAAGTTAAAGCATTAACAAAGTTAGAAATACCATTGCATAAATACAATGTACCAACCTTTTCGCCTTTTGCTATTACCAGGGCTCCTTTGGTGACCTTCCAAGCTTTATCTGTGAAAGTTGTCACACAACCTTCACCGCCTAACTGCCCTGTTGAAATCAGATTTTTTTTAGATCTGGAACATGCCTTACCTCCTTTAATAGCCATTGGTTTCCATTCTGTTGTTTTACAAGAACCTTACCCATTCCAACGATTTTACAAGGTTTATCATCACCCAGACGAACTTGTCCAAAATCTCCTTGAACATAGTCATGAAAGTATTTCTTATCAAGTGTGGCATGGAATGAAGCCCCTGAATCTACCACCTAGGAATCAGTAATATTTTCGAAAGAAAGAATCAAAGCATCTTGTAACACCTCACCTGTCACATTTGCTTCATGATTGTTTTCTTGCTGTGCATCTCCTTCTTTTCCCTTCCGAGATCTACAGTCTTTCTTTAGGTGTCATTTCTTTCCACATTTCCAACACACTATCCCCGATCTGGACTTGGATCTGCCTTTCCTTGATTTACTGCGATATCCTGAGCTCTTTCCTCTTTCCATTTTTCTTCCTCTAGACTCTGCACTCAAAGAATTTCCCGATGTCTCACCGGAGCTTTTCCATCGCATTTCCTCGCTAAGGATAGCACCGACAACATCATCAAACTTTAAAGTACTAGATCCAGAAATGGAGTTACTAATGGCCATTACCAAACCATTCCAACTTTTTGGTAATGAGCACAAGAATAACAGAGCTCTAACTTCATCATCAAAGTTTACCCCTACAGAACTTAATTGACTTGTAACTGTATTAAAGTCATTTAAATGGTTTGCAACAGATCCACCTTCCGACATATTCATATTAAATAACCGTTTCATAAGAAATACCTTGTTTGAGGCCGAGGGTTTTTCATATAGTTTCGACAACGTCTGCATCAAACCCTCTGTCGTGGTTTCCTTTGAAATGTTGAAGGCGACTGACGCAGCAAGGCACAACCATATTGTTCCGAGAACCTTTCTATCGAGAAGGTTCCATTCTTCGTCTTTCATACCCGTCGGCATCTTTGGTTTTCCGCCCAATGGTAGGTACAGATCTTTCTGATACAGATAATCTTCCATCTGCATCTTCCACAGCAAGAAGTTTTGGCCGTTAAATTTCTCGACCCTAAACTTGCCATCTTCTGCCATTTCTCCCACTCGAACCAGGAACCCTTCTTTCCTGCGAGTTTATCAGCCAAATAGACCTTCGGCTCTGATACTAGTTGTTAGAAAATTATATATTACGGAGCAATGGAACACATAAAATATTGCAGAAATATAAACACAGAAAACGCACAAAACAAGAGAGACACAGATATACGTGGTTCACCCAGTTTGGGCTACGTCCACCTCGAACAGCCAGTCCTTCCTTTCTATTATCCAGCAAAATGAAGAGACACAACCTACAACAAATCCGCTGTAATATCCTCTGTTTTCTCTCACAGTCTCACCTCTCTGTTTCTCGCTCACAGAATACACATCTATCACACAGCCTCAAATACAATACCCTCATACAAAGAGAGGGGTTTCCTTCTAGGGCAAAAAACCCTAAACTAAACATAAGTTCTACCGTCAGATCATCCGCCTAATGAACGTCCTAGATTGACTAGAAATTACTATACTTTTACAAGGCAATTTTATAGCTGTTTTTAGCTTCGGGGGCGCTGCCCCAGCGCCCCGAACGTCGCAGCCGCCCCCCCCTGGACCCCCCCTACAGCGAATATTTTACGGGCGGCGTTTCCCCGCCCCCATTTCGAACTGGGGTCCTATGTGGTGATACCTTTGAATATAGAAGATAATGAGGCTCCACACCCAACACCACCTATGCCATATTTTTGAGCTCTTGTAAAGCGATGCGGTAAGATCATTTCCTAGACTAGGAAATTTATCTTCCTTATGATTCACCCTCAGGGAAATAAGAAGATTGTGGCTACATCCATGAACTCTAGACAGGGCTACTCCGTATGGTAGCAATAGATGGTCAAGGCCGTGGAGGAGTATAGGGACATCTTCACCTCACCCACAGGGGTACCCTTACATTGTCAGGTTAAGCATTCCATTAATCTGACCTCAGGCATGCAGCTACCCAATGGGCCAATCTATCGACGCTCTATTATAGAGAAAGATGAAATTAAGAGGTTGATTCATGAGTTATTGTAGAAAGGGAACATCATGCCAAGTTCATCACCCTGTGGGAGCCTAATTGAGTTGGTACAGAAGAAGGGCGAGACCTGGAGGCTCTATATTGACTATCGGGTGCTGAATAACATCACTTTCTGGAATAGTTATCCAATCCCATAGACTGATGACCTTCTGGACCAACTCAAGGGGGCCAAATATTTCATCAAGATTGAGTTGAAGTCCAATTATCACCAGGTACTAATCAAACCTTCTGATGTGTGTAAGATTGCCTTCAAATCCAAGGAGGGCCTTTTCGAATTGCTCGTCATGCATTTCGAGTTGATGAATTTCCCCCACAACTTTAATGAGGCTAATGGATGACAAATTGCGGCCCTTCACCAACTCATTTGTGATAGTGTATTTGTACGACATCATGATCTTCAGGTAGGGTTGGGAAGAGCACCTCCACCATATTTGACAGGTCCTCTAAACCCTGCGACAACACAAATTGTGTGCTAATTTGGAGAAATGTACTTTTGGGTTCAATATCTAGAGTACATCATTGATGAGTGGGGTGTACATGTCGATCTAGCCAAGATATAAGTTATTCAGGATTGACCAGACCCAACCACTCTAACAGAGCTCCACAACTTTTTGGGCCTTGCAATTTTATACGACATGTTCCTGTTGGGGTTCTCTCATATCACTTGGCCTTTGAGTCAAGTCACCAAGGGTGGACGAAAGAAAATTTATTTTGGTCTGAATCCAATCAGAAGGAGTTTTCCGAGTTGAAGCATCGCCTCTGCTTTGCATTGCACTAGTGCTCACATTACCATACTTTCAACAACCATTTGAGATTGAGATAAATACCTACGACTATGCTATTGGTGTAGTTATTACTTAGCAGGGGAATCCAGTGGCATACCACAGTGAAACACTTTCAGACACAGTCCAAAAGTATCCCACTTATGGCAAAGAGATGTATTTCATTGTGCATGCATGCCGTCAATGGAAGCATTACATTATGGGGAAGGAAACAATCATCCACACTGACCACCAACCCCTGCAGTTCATACAAACACAAGGAAAGTTGCAGAACGATTGCCATAGAAAATGGTCCACATGCCTGCAACAGTTCCATTTGAACATTATGTACAAGAAGGAAAACACTAATAATGTTGGATACTGCTTCAGTCGATCACCAGTCATGATGCTGACCACTGTGCTCGACTCTTATGGACTCTAGACTTTGGGGTGGTCGCATCTTTATAAGAGCGATCCAGAATTCAACAACACATACAAAATTCTCTTGGAAGGCAAGAAAGTTCTTGATTTTCACTTCCATGGTGCACTATTATGCCATTTGGGACACCTCTGCATTCCTTCAAGTGAGCGTGCCAAGATGATTTGGAAGGTGCACTACAGTTGGGTAGTTGGACATTTCGGAGTAGAAAAAACAATGGCAATGTTGTAGAAGTATTTTTATTGGTCGAACCTTTTGACATGATATTGAAAAGTACATCAGATCGTGCACTGCGTGCACCATTGCCAAATTGACTATCAAGAAGCAAGGCCTATATACTCCCCTGCCCATGCCTATTTAGCCTTGGGAATCCATCTCCATGGATTACATGTCAGACCTTCCTTATATAAGCATGGCAACGACTACGTTTTCATGGTTTTGACAAATTCTCTAATATGATCATTCTGGCAGCCTGCAATAAGAGTATCACAACAGAAACCATTGCTAAGTTCTTCTTTGAACAAGTGTTGGTACACTTTGGGATCCCACAATCCATTATATTATATCGGCACAATAGGTCCCTAAGTACATTTGGGTCAATCCTCTGGTCAATGTTGGATACCAAGCTTACTAAGTCGATGAAATTCCACCCCCAAATTGATGGCCAAATAGAGATCGTCAACAGGATGATTGTGCACATTCTGCGCATGTACAACTCGAAGCATCCACACACATGGGATGAAAGCCTCCCCTTGTTACAAAATATTTTGTCACACGTCCTACACTTCCCTATGTCATACCCCAGAGTGCCCAAGACTTGGAAATTATGTAGTGTACCCATCTTGATATGTTGTCCACATTCTCCCTTAAGAATTAATGAAAACATGCCTTGAGCCTTCCCTGAAGAAGTGAGCTCAAAACCTTAATTTCTGGGTTAGCGCGTGTTGGGTGTAGTTTTTATACCTATTTCCTACACTTTCTTTCCCCAATTTTGATCCTCTTTCCCTCTAGGCCAACGAAACTTCACATGTTAATTGCCTTTTCCTTATTATAAAAACTTATTCTGCTGTCATGTTATTTTTCCATTTTTGCTGAATATAACAATGCAATATTCCTTTTTGTGGCTAACTGAGGTAAGAATTGGAGAAGTCTTTTGGATACTCTCCTCTTTTTTCAGGTGTTGCTTATGAGAATGAGGTTATGGAGTGAACAATCTGCGCTGATCAGTCTCAGAGTAGGATGGAACAGATTGTTGTTACACTTTGTATGCTGTTACAGATTGTTGTTACACTCTGTATGCTGTTACGGGTGTTGCTGTTACACCACTTGCTGTTAAAGGTGACCACTATTACACCTCAGGTGCTGTTACAAGGATGCTGTTACCCAGTGATTTCTGTTACATCTCAAACTGTCATTTGATTGCAGGATGCTGGTCCACCGTAGCTGACAAAGTCGTGGGTACTATTTCACGCAACAACTATCAGAAGTTATGAACTATTTATTTAGAAAGTAACAGATCCAAGCGGTTGTGATCTTAACCAATGTATTTGAATAGCATTTGTATTTAGGAACAAGTTATAACGATTTCTATTTTATGATCAGCATGAGAATCATGAGATTCTCATGACTAATCTATTATTTTTTTTGGGTATGTAATAACTATAAGAGAAACTTAATATCTCATGTATGGAGATGACATAGAGAGCACTGTTATTTTGATCTTCTAACTTTTAATTATTTTTTAATATCAAAGACACTGCAGCGATGCTGTTACTGTTTCACATTTGATGCTTTAACTAATCTCGTGTTCATTCCTGGACCCCTACTAGGGATGAAGGGACCTCCTCTTTAAGAGGGACTGCAACGGGAGAAGTAGCTGTATATTATTGTTTCTTTTATTGTTTGTGGTTTTCTACTATTGCTATATAAATTGTCGAATATATCTGCTTCAGTTCCAGAAATACTTTATGCTATTACACTGATTTGATTAAGCAGTATGGTAGTTAACCAACTAGTGTAGTTATTAGTTTAGTGTGTGGCGTGCCCTTACTCTGGTAATCGTGAAGTGTGATTTCATTTCTATAGAGTGTTTTAATTTTTGCATGAATGATTTAATTTCTGCAATTGATTCAACGACATTCTTTACTGTTTCTATTTTCACTCTTGGCTGTAGTGTATCGTCACAGACATTGAAAACTCCATTAAAATAACAGACCTAACCTGAGTTGACAATTAAATGGTTGCAGTCTTGGTCAATTAGGATTGATTAAAACAACACTGCATTTTGGCGCCGTTGCCGGGATGGCACGATACAGTTAGCCAAGTTGTTTGTTTGATGATAGAGTGGTCCTAGTCCACAATCGCTGGGCAGTAAGACGAGAGGTAAGAACCTGCACATCGCTCTAACATACCTGGGCGGGATTACCGTTGTGATCATTAGGGCACTTAGGGTGTGGAATTTTTCTGTTTTCTTAAAGTGTGTTTTTGTTCTTTAGTTGCTGGGCGCTAAGACGAGAGGTAAGAACTTGCGCATCGCTCTAATATACCTGAGAGGGCTTACCACTGTCAAAGAATGAGACACTTAGGGTGTGAATTAATACACATAGGTTCCATGTGTGCAACTGTAGGAATTATAGAAATACCAAAAATACTCTCCACTCTAATTAGTCACAGGAAAAATTGGTCGTAAAAAGGAAAGGAAGAGTGTAGATTTGGGAAGGAAAATTTTTATCCATAAACTGATCTCAAAGGCAGAAAAAGAACAATCAAGTTCTCAAAGGGGCGCAAGGAAAACTTGGCCACAAAAAGCTGTTACTTCCAAAACAAGGAAATAAACCTCTGATTCCTCTGTCTCGGGGCCATACCATTCTAAAGCTAGCAAAAACATTCCCAATATTAAGCATCCAATTCAGGAACAACAAGGGGAAGGTAGTAACCAAAATCTTAGGAATGAGGGGCAAGGGGAAATTGAAGGGGTACATAAAAAACCTAAAACATGAGAGAACCTATTGGTTTATCAATATCTAGATTCAGGCATCGCAGTGAAATTTCTAGCCTTGAAGTCGCTTGAGCCATCAATTTCGCCTGAAAGACAATCACAAGAACAATTTGAAGAACGTCTTTTACAACTAGGATTAGAAGGATTAACAATGAGGGACAATAATAACGACAACACTAAAACAGATGTTACTGTCACCACCTTTGAGTTCCCAATTGGGTATATCAGAGGCGAGGATCCCATGAAAAATATTCCTTTATCATCCTTACCATATTTTCAAGGAATGACTGTAGAAGACCCTGACACCTTCTTATTTGAATTCGATGTCTTATGTAGGAGTTATGACTATGTTTCAGATGCTCAGAAATTAAAATTGTTTCATGCTACTCTAAAAAGAGTAGCCCCGAGATGGTGTTGGGACAGGGTCCCCTAGGGTCGATTTTGGGGTTAAAATCCCAAGTTTTGGGGTAGGAAGCCCAAGTTTTTGTATATAAAGTATAAAGTCTCCGCAATTTGTGGTCACGAACTGCGTAGATGTAAAGTGTCATAAAGGATTTTCGCCCTTCTTTTATGTGTTGGCTTTAGAAGATCCACCCATGGTCTGTGGACCATGGGATTGTATAAAAAGGAGAGTCTTAGAAGAGTCTAAGGTAGTTTTTTCGAAGTGAAGTCATTGATGGATCAGTAAGAGAAAAGAGGGAAAATATTAGAATAGAAGAAAGGCTCTATAGCTGTGTGTGCAAAGGCCTAGGGTAGAAGTCCGCAGCTGAGTGTGTGGACCCCTGCAACTGAGTGCACAGGGTAGTTAGAGTCTGTAAGAAGATTTGAAGTACTAATAAATAAGATTACTCTGGAAATATTTGTGTTTGATATATTTACTTTTGTTATGAATAAATGCAGTTATGTTATGTTGAATAATGGTTTCATGGTTTAATGCTGTATTTATGTGTGAATCTACATGTTTTGCATTGTTACCTATACGCAAGTAATAATATCTGTTTACGTGAAGAATATATTAATGCATATTGAAGTTATCAGATACTTAAGCCAATCTGGGTAAATACAGACGTAAGAGTAATTACATAAGTGCGAAAGTGGTTAATTCGCCTGGTTAGAGTCCACGAACAACAGTCGTAGAACTTCGTGAAAGTCTAGAGGCTGATTAAGAGAAGTATAACGATAAGCCCTAAAAGGCTTATCGATCAGCTTAAAAGTGGATTTATGGCATAAAACGACATCATTCCCATCTCCAGGGTGTGGAAACTTGGTTCTAGCACCCCCCTATACTGCTTTGGGTGAGACTTTAGTCCGCGCTCCGTGGATTGATGCCGAAAGGGACAATAGTGTAGGGATTTGTTTGGATAAATTAACGCTGAACCTGGGTCAGGGCCCACTAAGCCAACAAATGGTTCTGTTTCCGAGACCAGGATCTGCATAAAGAGATGTGTGATGTCACATCACTGAAATCTGACTAAGAAGGAAATTGAAGACTGGTTGGATAGGAAGATCCACAAATTCACGGCGCAAGAAAACAAAAATCTGCGATTGAAGAAAGAACAGTGGTTGGACAGATACCTGTACACAGAGATACATGAAATATTCTTCTGTTCCTTCTCGGTTGAATTATACGAGTGGTGTTGGGCACCAAATCAGGCTATCATTCTGTTGCATTTCCATCACCCTTTTTGACCTTTTTGCACTTATTAACCCATGTTTGCTATGCTAAATTTACAAGGTAAACACCCCTGACTTGTCTATTGGAATATTTTATTAATGAAGTAAAGTCACAAAGTCTTACCTATTCGCAGCACTAAAATGTATGTTTGACTGCAGCTTCTGGAGAACAGGAACCATTGCTTCAGCATCTCGCAGCAGATCCAGCAACGACCAGCCATAAGGAGGCCGCGCAGCTGGAGTCACAGATCCCTGAACCATTCTTGGACCTCTTGCTGATCTTGTTTATCTGGCATTGGTGCCGTTCCAACTAATGTATATTTCTGAATATATGGTTACCATGTTTTGGGGAAAGATGTTGTTCTCCCGTGCTGTGTATAAAAGACAGATTGTTCCTGTAAATGGGGATGCCCCCATCGATATTGTAATTGCCTGTTTCAGATTAATAAAGTGTCATATATTTTGCTGTTCTAATCTTTGTTGTGACTAACGCAGCCCTGATCAGAGAGCTGGGCCCGCTCTTCTAATCAGGTGTTGCGTCTTTCTATGTGTTTTATTTATTAGTTTGTGCTTGATGTTACATTTCTTTAACTCTTGTAATTGCTTTCTGGAGTTCTGTATTTAGCTTAATCTTACAACAATGTTTCGAATCTTAATTGTGAACCCTTGGTCGGAATGGACTGTGCTCTTGCCCCTGCATATACCTTGCAGGTTGCCTTGAAAGGATAAGCACCCAGATTGATAAATTAATGTCAGAATAGGGTGAATAAATTTTTCATACCTGGACACCAACATTTTGGCGCTGTTGCCGGGAGGCTAACAAGGTGCAAGACAACGATCCAGACCAATCAGAGGATCAATCTCTCATCCTGGGGAGAGAACGAGTTTTCTCACTCTGCTTCAGGTCCTGAGCGTAGGTGTTTTTTTTGCTTGTTTATTTTTGCTTTTCTGTTTGATTTTGGGCCACTCTCTTGTCCTAGGGAGGGAGGAGTCTTTTGACACCCTGCTCCAAGCCATGAGTTAGATTCATTTATTTTAAACCCTTGTGTTTTTTTCGAGAAACCCTAGCTTTTACCCTAGGGAGGGAGGAGTGTTTTGACGCCCTGCTTCAGATCCGGAAGTATTAGGTCTTCTCGAGGTGTGTGTTTGTTTCTGGTTCTTGTCTTGGGGAGGGAGAAGTCCTTTGATGCCCTGCTCTGGGTCCTGAACCCTAGATTCTCGTTTTTTTTAGCTGCCTTTCTTTTAGTAAGTTCTTTTGTCTTAGGGAAGGAATGGTCCTTTGACACCTTACTTCAAGATTGAAGCAGTGTAGGTTCACACTAAGACCTTCCATCATACCAATTTTTGTATGAACAAAGAACCAAATAAGAGGGGCAGAGGGAGAGCCCCAAAGAGGGGAGGACTAGATCTAAGAAGAAAGACCTATATCCAATGCATATACTATCAGACATACAAGAATGTGGAGGAAAACTCGAATAGATTTATTGATGTAAAGATTAGAAGAGAGGATTAAAACCCATTGATCTGACCCAACGTCATCCTCCGAGCATGAAAGCCCTTCTTCAACTCATGAAAAGCTTAGATCACCCAACAATATGATATTCCACCAGGAAACCAACAACACTTCCTTACAAGATACAAAATTCCAGCCTCCGGATCTCTGGGATGAGGGATCCATATATAGATGATTGCAGGGAGGTGAGTCAACTTCTGGGATTTTGATTAGTGTCTTCTCTCTTATAGTTCTTGATTCCACTTGGAGATTGATGATCTCTTACTCATCCCTGGGTGAATTCAGAGAGGCAAGTGTCACAGGGGAAGTTTCTGGAAGATTCCATGATCATCCACCTCGCAAACTGTCTCTGCCATTTGTCCATTCTCACCCATCGCACCCTACAGAATGGATTTCCAGTATGCATCGCACCTTTTACACTGGGCAGGTGAGATGCATCGCACCCTTAGCACTGAGCAACCTATATGATCCAGTTTTGACTAGTTTTGAGCAGTTTTCTGTGGAGAACTTCTGGGAGATGATGTAATCAGTTGACCTTGTTCCTTTAGGGTATGAAACAAAAATCTTAGGGACTAAGAAGCCCTTGGTTTATGGACATATATGATTGGGGTTGCAGTGCCCAAAAATGTCTATAACACCAGTGACCCCAGGAGTTAAGCCAAGTTTTCAGGCCTAGAGTTCAGGTCAATGCCCAGAATGGAGGATATCTTAAAATCAATAAAAGTACAGGGAAATGATGATGCCAAAGCAATAAGTTGAATAAGACCATAACCAAACCCCTACTAGCCATGACAGGCAATTCGTCAAACATATCATCAACATGTAACCTACAATGTGTAAACAATAGAATTAAGTGTAGGGATCACATACTTATCTAAGAATCACTATGAACCATTGTTCTCTCATGTAATTTGCTGCATTATCATCTATTAGGCCATAGATACATTATCCATTCATTCACAAATAAAAACATGCTAAGAGCCATACATAGTTGTTTTCATAAAACATACATATAACCAACATAATAGGGACAAAAATATCATAAGCATGTCCGCCATGAAATCGACATATACATCAGTACATTTACACATGAAAATCAAGGGAATGAATATAATAAACCAACCAGAGATGGGACTACCACTTTCCACCTGACCATAGAATGGTTGATCCAAATCTCTATTCGCCCATTCACCCGCAAGCCATATTCCAAGCATTAATGTGGGACTCAAACCAAAATAACCAACCATGGCATACTGAGGCTAAACCACCTCACCCTCATCAATAGAAACCATGCTTTACCACAATCCATTCTAAATCACTAGGCCAACACAATGAACACATCATAATAGGCTTTATCATGATCTCCACCCGATCACTAAGCCAAACAAGCATGGATGCCACCGGATTTCTCCACCTACACCATGAGGAATTTTCCTTTCTCCTAATCCCTCAGGATTTACCACAATCCAAACCCATATCACTAGGCCCTAAATCGAGACCCACTCTCTAGGATTTACCGCATATCCCAAACTTAGGATTACTAGGCCCAACAGAGAGCAAACCACCTCTTGGCTTTATCGTATATCTTCTCATTCACCAGCAAGGATTCCTAGGCCCACCGAGGCAAAAAATCCCCGCTTTGCCGCAACGCATGGTCTAGCTCAGGGGTCACTAGGCCAGTGGCTTTACCATGATCCACAGTATGGTTCAAGGACCACTAAGCCTTGTGCTATATCATTCAAAGATCCAACCCACTCAGCTTCAAATCCATCTGGAAATCCATCTCAACTAAAACATGAGATCCCCATCACTCCATGGCTATCCAGAAATGGCAAGGCTAGGCTGAAAACATTGTTACACCTACCTAAACCCATGCCATGATAGAAAAGAACCACATGCATTCCAAATCTAGCAAGGAAAATACACATGAAAGTCAATACCTGCAATGAAGCCTGTTGTAGTTTCTGGATCCTACCTTTCTCTGCTTGATCTTTGCTTCCTATTTCCTTCTTTACCTTTCTTGCTCCAATGCAAAAATTTCTCCAAGAAAACTCTAAGTGTCCAAGTGAGAGAGAGAGAGAGAGATAATAATGAGAGAGCTCCAAAACTCAACTGACAAAAGGTTACCAACTAATCCTCATAAGCCTTTTTATGAATGAGGTCTCTATTTTCTTCATTTTCCATTATTTTCCTTCAATTTCCTCCTCACATGCAACATGTGACCTTTCACCTTCCTTTTCTTCTAATTTCCATTATTTTCATAAATAAATGTGGCAAAAATGCCATTTTTCCTTTCCAAAGCCAGGGCCATTGTCTTTGCCAATTTCCTTAGCTGTAAACAATCAAGTGAACACCCATTAGGATGTCTTTCCCACCATTCAGCTTGGAATAAGTGTCCCATCAACCGTGTGTTGTAGCGGCTACAACCACCCTCCAAAATTTCAACTTAGATTTGTTTTGGAGCCTCCCTTCCAACCTTCATAGTAGCATGTCTTGCTTCGTCAAGTACACAAGCTTCAGTGTTTTCTTTTGCATAAAGGCATCCTGTCGATCAAAACTCGATGCATTCCCCTTACAGGTTGATCACCCGAACTTGGCCCAGTTGCAGGCTGAGAAAATCCCCCAAGAAATTGCACAATTCTAGAGGGCAATCAACCTTCCCTCCAGAAATTGCGCAATCCTGATTGGCAGCCTGTTGGGCTCCAAAATTGCGCAATTCTGGCAGTCAACACTCACATTGAAAATTGCGTAATTTTCCCCAACAGGGCTCCTCAGCCCAAAATTTGTGCAAATCTGGACAGCAGTCAGCTGTTCTGCCCAGAAATTGCACAAATCCCCTGGGCAACCAGCCTAGCTCCCAACTAGAAATGCACATTTTCTTCCAGTAGTCGAGCAGTCTCTTGCATGTGCAGCTAAGTTGATCAGTTTCCCTCTGGGACCAAGAAAAACTGACTTGCATGCATGGGTTTCTTCTCCCAAGGCAGCATGCAAAGGCATCCCTTGTTTCAGGGATGTATTTTTAGCAATTGGAGGTTACATGGAAGGATCATTTCAGAAACCTCCCACCAAGTGTCGTTTTCCCTAGATTTGTGGCATGCGCGTCACAACCTCGATGTTATCAAAAATCATCAACCGGACACCACAGATCTCATTCCTCACATCAACCTTGTAGCTCTGACATCCCACATCACGTCTAGGAGCTGTCGGCACACTCAGCTCGGTTGTTTTGGGGTAAGCCCGATTTCCATGACTTGTGTTGCATTTCTGGCGCTTTTTGTGTTTCGCTTCGTATGAACGTTGTCTTCTTGATTTTAGTGAGAGATTTCTGTCATTTTGATACATTCTAACTTGTATTAGCACCATTTCATTTTTCGTCAACATCTCACTGTTGTCGCATGCATGAAACTGTTTTTCATGAACAGTCACCGATTCGATGACTCGCCTCACCCACATGCATGTTGTTCTATTTTTTGAATATGTCATTCACCATTTGCATGCATGATCATTCACTTATCCTTACACTCAGTATCACGATGCATTCACACTCACATTCACATTCAGTTGCCTGTCAGCAAGTCTGGGTAACCTCGGTTCGGACTCTGCCTTCACTGAAATATCATTGCGCAATCTAAGGAAGGAAAGCTCTATCTCCCTCTCCAAAAATGTGCATTTTTTCCCATCCACTGCCCTCTAGGACTGTTTTGCGCATCTCTGAGGGACAGTGGTTGTTGGCCCAGAAAATTGCGCAATCTAGTCACTAAGCCTGCAGCCATTGCCAGCTGAGATTGTGCATAGTGCAATTCCAGCAGTCATCATCCAGACTGTACTGCGAATTGTGCAGTTTTAGTAGTTAGTTAGTCTCCTAGCAGCCTAGACTGTGCCTTGTGCAGTCTTGGCAGTCGATCTCCTGACCTCCCGACCAAAATTGCGCAACCCTCATGATCAGTCACACAGGTATGTTGCAACTCAGTTCTCAAGTTCATTTTGGTTTTCGACTGACAGATTTCTTGCCATGAGTGTTTTCATGTTTCTAGGTATCGCATGTGTTCATCTACCTCTCAGCAGTACTAGTACAATGGTTTCCAAGAGAGCAGAGTCGAAGACACCATTCAGAGCACACTTGGGGATGCAGTCGATCAAGTGTCTATGGACTTGCCTACCCACGAAGACATCAAGATATAACAGTAGTAGCATCATAGCGAGCAACATCATGAACAACAGTTGAAGGCAGCATACCGAATGCAAAGAATGCAAGAGGAAGGTTGTTAACAACACAGAGGTGGAACAAAGTTGCGAGCTCAAGGAGATCCACTGATGATGAAAGAAACTTGGGAGACTCGGGCTATGAGGTGATGGAAAAACATGAAGATCGTGCGAAGACAAAGAATGGAACAAAGAAGGAGTTGCATGTGTCAAAGCAGCAACTCAAGGAAGAACATGAAGCTGCATAGACAGATGAATGAGTTGTAGCAGGAATAGGAACATCAAGGGGCGCAACACACATTCACGGATGAATTTCTGCCCATACAAGTTAAAGATCCATCCTAGCAGCTAGCACAGAGCAGACATGATGAGACGTGTTGTTGATCGCATGCAAGGGATTCAGTAGCATGCATGTCGTTGTGCCCATGCATGCGATCCAACCCATTCAACACACTCACCAAGGCGAAGACAAGAAGCAAGTCCAACTGGAGATGAACATCTACTTTGGCAAGTTGATGTGCATGACCACCAGCACACACTTGAAGATCAACATGGACACTATGCATCAATGTGTTGTCAGTTCAACCGCACCCAAGAAGACCATGCACATGTTAGTGGATGAGTTGGATGAAGGAGCCATACCAATGCACCGGATGCAATGGAGGCAAGAGTTCACTTCAGCGAGATGTCACCATGGGGTGCATGCACACCATCACAGATGACCAAGCTTGGCATCAGCTCACCACCTTCGCCATCACAAGCATGTCAAAGAGTTGGTCTCATCACAACGGACCAAGTGTCAGTGATGTCTTGCATGGCTTGCTCAAGCCATGTTGTCTCACATGAGTACATGTGCATTGTAATGAGATGTCTTGTCAAGTGTAAGTCAATTGGTGATAGTTGGATGCAACTGCCATAGAGTAGATGAAGAGTCATGAGGGTAGATGAACTGTCACAAAGAGGAATGTCAAGGTTCACCCCACCCTTTTTTATAAATAGCCCCTCATAACTCATTGTAAATGTTTTTGGTCAGCTAAGCTTCGATAGGAGTATCTTAGAGAAAGATTGGATAGTATTGTAATGCGCCTTGGCTTCTCCACTGCACGGAGCTAGTACATCTCTTTGGAGGAGCAGGCAGATGTGGCTGTAATGTTCCACTATTGGAGCTAGTGGTTGGACATGGATGTATTGTATGACTGGAACTTACACTTCTTTATATAATAAGAGCCAGCACGTTTCATGCATATGTTGTATTGTATTCCAGCTATATTGTTTACTCTAAATGGCATATGTATTTTCTTTCTTACGCATGCATGTATGGACTATTATGTATGAGTATGTATGAATCTTTCTGAAATGTGTTGTTGGTTTAACCATCACTTTGGATTGCCAACTAACTTTCTTTCTAGCTTGTGATGCATCTTCGCTCGTGTGTTCCCTTCCCATCCGAGTACTATTACAGGTTTCCAAGGGGCGCACTCATCTCAACCCCCATGTGTTAGAACCTCTCATGCACCTTCCTTGACTCATTGCAGCTGTCACACCCTTGCTACCAACAGAGTTATCTTACTTGCCTCTGTGCAAAATCACGGTCAAGAATTACTGTACGACCCACTGCTGGGACTCCTACGCCAAACAGTCTGAGGTCTAATTGGGTCTTCTTACTGGGGAGATCCCCTTACATGTTGGTGGGTCTAGCACCGTCAATGTTTTGGTGATAGAAGGAGGGCCAGATGACAAAATGAGTCCTCAAATCTATTTTGAATCTCTACACATCTATCATGACTAACTACTGAGTTGCTCTTCCGTAGTGCATGTCCTATGGAAATGACTTCATTATCTCGGAAAAGATATCAGATAACTTGTCTCATAAAACATTTGATGGTGAAGGCTACGTAGCCTTGGTTAGGCACGCGGTCGATGTTGTAGGCTCATGAGAAAGACACGCATTACTTGAAGAATACATGAGCTGCACGTTGTTCGTCTACATGCTTCGAGGGCACTCAATGCACTAGTGTGCCATGTTTCCCGAAAAATCTATTCATTCTCTTGATCATCTGGTCACAGAGATAGACCGTGCTTTAATCACTTCAACTATAAAGCACTCAACAAATAAATTCTGGAATTACGAAAAGCACTCGATGAATCCGTTGAGCAGTTTTACACGCGCTTTTGTAATCTTACATACCGATTCCTCGAAGATGATATTGATTGGGAATTTCTTGATGGAAGATTTGAGTATCCTCTTCACACATCTAAACCCCGCGTAGCACACTTCAGTGATGGAGCTACACAATCACAGGCAAGAAAAATTGCTGTCACAAGTGATTGTCTCCCTTCACCTCATCAAACAACTCCACCACCGCGGAGTGATGTGGGAGATCATGTACACACCTCTGTTGAACTATCACATCCTCCCACCCCACCTGCTCTTGAAATCTATGCAGATTTGGCTTGCAAGCCTGTTGGTTTTCACATGGATTAATTCCCTCGACCTCTGTCCTTGCATTCTATTGATCCTATGGATTGTATTGTCTTTTGTTCTTCCATTCTGGACTCCTGTTGTGAACGAGGATCAAGTTGTCGATGGAATTGGTGTTATGCAACCAACTTGCGATTCATGATGAGTGTGTGCGGGAATCTAAAGAAGAACTCATGGTGAAAGATGACTCCTTTTCAGCTACGCCTAGGCTGCTTCATCCTGACATCCCTTGTGATTCCGCCACTGCTGATTTCCCCTATGCAAACCCATTTCTGGATGTTTCTACTTCCGATCATTCGTAGGACACGTCAGATGTTAGTCTATCATTACAGTGTGGAGAGGACACATCTTCCTCAGAAACTACATCCAATCTGTCATCTATCTTTCCTGAAAACACAGAGGGTGAACATCTTTGCTTCTCATCTACCCCTCTGCCCAATTCATCAAATCATGAGGATGCCGACAAACATCCTAAATTTTTTGATCTTGGTTGTCGTGATCTATTCACTTCCTCATCTGATCACGATGTTGATTCAATCATTGTTAATCTTTCTAAGACACTGGCCTACGACGATCTATCTGTCAATGAAGTCGAAACCCCCCAGACTGTCGAGGCACTTCAGCCCAAGCTGATGGTTATGTCAGGCCCACATTGTCCCAGGGTTGGTTTCACTTCCGATCAGGAAATTGTTGAAACACTCAAGGCTCCTCATCACTCTCTGCTTTGCATTGAGGATCAACCAGACACCCTGATTTTGCTTCATCCACTCGAACTACATGATCCCATCGCTCATGCGTTGGAGGAATCTTACACAGAAAGCACACATGCACAACACAAGTGGTCTACCTCTCTCACGTTTTCTTTCATGTCACAGTCAAGAGAATGCATACACTCAACATATGCATGCAGTGTAGCACAGTACCATTATAGCTCCACAAAATGCATGTCATGCACTTTCACTCATCTTTGTTCTATGGTTGCTTGTAAGCTCGAAGTGTGTTTGTCTTCATTGTTACATCTTTCTTGTTGGCTGGTTCACACAATTTTCTTGTTCATGAACCATGCCTTCACCAACATGGGTTAACCAATGCACCGGTGGCTACATTGGAAGTATCACTTCACGTGAGATGGCCCATGCACCCTTAGCTTAGGAGTAGGAGTAGTGTTTTCTTTCAGTCATTTTGCTTGCATGCTTGTTTGCTTACTTGCTTCATTTGTTCGTCTGCTTGCTTGTTTGCTTACTTGTTTTTCTTTCACTTTTACTTCTTCTCTTGCTCTACTTTGTTGTTTGTTTGTTCGCTTGTTTTGTTTGTAGGATAGTTCCGCATGCAACCATGTATGACTCTTGAATCAAGCTAGGTAAAGTACAAGTGGCCTTGTGATGCTATCACTACTTGGTTATCTGTCATCCTACCTCTGTATGAAGAACTTGTTACTTTTATTCCATGATACATCGAAGGAAAATACGTACTGTTCAAAGTGAACCTTGGTGAAAACACAATGCTTGTGCACTACTAGTATCACCTACTCTAACCGGTTGTTTTTGGGTTAATCCTTGTTAGCTCAGTCAAGTAGAGTAGGGTGAGGGGGAAAACCTTAACATGCATGTTAGAGGTATAATAAACTACTTCTCTGACGGAACAACCTCTTCTACTCTCAATAAGTCGAGATCCCCTTTCCACCTCTGAAATGAATAAGTGCTATGCATGGTTACGAAGATGAAAAATGAAACAAAATGAAAAAGTGAAAAAATTTTGAAAAAAATGAAAATGAATAAGGCGAAAGAAGAGAAAGGCTTCATGCATAGAGAGGTGATGCAAGCAACTCTACCAGGGTACTGACCAAGCTCGCTGGCAGCAAAGCCATGCTTGTGTTCCTATGTGACTCCGTCAGGGTACTGTCCAAGCCTACTGGCAGCGGAGCAACACCAGAGATGAAACTAAGACTCTGATGACTATAATGCTTGTGCACCAATATACCCCTCAACCCCAATCAAAACAACTGCGTTTCCTTGGCTTGGAATGTGTGTCAATCAAACAAAAGCTTGGCAAATGCTACCTCTTACAATCAAGCTAGTGTGGAAACCAAGAGGAGCTGAGAACTGAACAATACTTCCGGAGTGTTAGACTTGCTTTTCACGAACAAGGTCCATTCAGAGAGCTAGAGTTCTACCAGTGTGTCGCGAAGTGTTGTAATGGATATAAACACCCTCCAAAATTTTGCCTCAGCTTTGTTTTGGAGCCTCCCTTCGAACGTTCACAGCAGCATGTCTTGCTTCGTCAAGTACACGAGCTTTAGTGTTTTTTCTTGCACAAAAGCACCCTGTCGATCACAAATCGATGCATTCCCCTCACAGATTGATCACCCAAACTTGGCCCAGTTGCAGGCTGAGTAGCTCCCCCAAGAAATTGCACAATTCTAGAGGGAAACTAGCCTTCCCTCCATAAATTGTGTAATCCTGACTGGCAGCCTGTTGTGCTCCAGAATTGAGCAATTCTGGCAGTCAACACTCATAGTGAAAATTGTGTAATTTTCCCCAACAGGGCTACTCAACCTAGAATTTGTGCAAATCTAGGTAGAAGTTAGATGCTCTGCCTAGAAATTTCACAAATCCCCTGGGCAATTAGCCAAGCTCCTAACCAGAAATGTGCATTTTCTCCCAGTAGACGAGCAGTCTCTTGCATGTGTAGCTAAGTTGATCGGTTTCCCTCTGGGACCGAATAAAACTGACTTGCATGCATGGGTGGCTTCTCCCAAGGTAGCATGCAAAGGCATCCCTTGTTTCAGGGATCGATTTTCAGCAGTTGGAGATTACATGCAAGGATCATTTCAGAAACCTCCCACCAAGTGTCATTTTCCCTAGATTTGTGGCATGCATGTCACAACCTTGATGTTATCAAAACTCATCAACCAGATGCCGCATAGCTCATTCCTCACATCAACCTTGCAGTGCTAACATCCCACATCACATCTCAGAGTTCTCGGCACACTTAGCTTAGCTTTTTTGGGGTAAGCCTTCTTTCCATGACTTATGTTGCATTTCTGGTGCTTTTCATGTTTCACTTCGTATGATTGTTGTTTGCTTGATTTAAATGAGCACTTGTTTTCACTTTGATACATTCTAGCTTTTACTAGCATTGTTTTAGTTTTTGTCAACATCTCACTGTTGTCGCATGCATGAAACTTTTTTTCACGAATTGTCATCGATTCAGTGACTCGCCTCACCCACATGCATGTTGTCCCATTTTCTAAATCTATCATTCACCATTTTCATGCATAATCATTCAATTATGCTTACACTCAGTATCACCATGAATTTTCACTGACATTCGTGTTTAGTTGCTCGTCGGCGAGTCTAGGCAACCTCAGCCTGAACTTTGCCTTCACTGAGATAGCATTGCACAATCTGGGGAAGGAAGGCTCTGTCTCCCTCTATAGAAATGTGAATTTATGCCTAGCCACAACCCTCTAGGACTGTTTTGCACATTTCCAAGGGACAGTGGTTGCCGGCCCAGAAAATTGCGCAAACCATTCACTGAGCCTGCAACCATTGCAAGCTGAGATTGCGCATTGCACAATTCCAGCAATCAGCAGCCAGAATGCACTATTCATTGCGTAGTTTAAGAAGTCATTCAGTCTCCCAGTAGCCTAGACTGTGCCTTGTGTAGTCTTGGCAGTCAGTCTCGCGACGTCCAGGCTGAAATTGTGCAACCTTCATGATCAGTCACACAGGTATGTTGCAAGTTAGTTCTCAAGTTCATTTTGGTTTTCAACTGATAGGTTTCTTGCCATGAGTGTTTCCATGTCTCCAGGTATCGCATATGTTCATCTGCCTCTCAGCAATACAAGTAAAATGGTTTCTAAGAGAGCAAAGTCGAAGACATAGTTCAGAGCACACTTGGGGATGCAGTCGATCAAGTGTCTATGGACTTGCCTACCCACGAAGACATCAAGTTGCTCATAGACAAGGATATCAAGATATGATATCAAAATCATCACAATGAGTAGCATCATGAACAATAGCTGAAGGCAGCATACCGAATGCAACAAATGCAAGAGGAAGGTTGTTGACAACACAGAGGCAGAACAAAGTTGCAAGCTCAAGCAGATCCACTGATGATGAAAGAAACTTTGGAGACTCAGGCTATGAGGTGACGGCGCACCATGTAGATCGCGTGAAGAAAGAAAATGGAAAAAAGAAGGAGTTGCATGTGCCAAAGCAACAACTCAAGGAATAACATGAAGTTGCATAGACAGACGAATGAGTTGCAGCAGGAACGGGAACAACAGGGGGCGCAACATACATTCACGGATGAAACTACACCCATACAAGTTAAAGATCCATCCCAGCAGCTGGCACATAGCAAACATGGTGGGTTGTGTTTTTGATCGCATGCAAGGAATTCAGGATCATGCATGTCCTTGTGCACATGCATGTGATCCAACCCATTCAACATACTCACCAACGCAAAGAAAAGAAGCAAGTCCAACTGGAGTTGAACATGCACTTCGGCAAGTTGATGTGCATGACCACCAGCGCACACCTGAAGATCATCAAAGACACTATGCATCAGTGTTTTGTCAGTTCAGCCACACTCAATAAGACCATGCGCATGTTAACAGATGAGTTGGATGAAGGATCCATACTAATGCACCGGATGCAACAGAGGCAAGAGTTTGCTTCAGTGAGATGTCACCATGGGGTGCATGCATGCCATCATGAACGACCAAGATCGGCATCAACTCACCACCTTTTCCGTCACAATGTCAAAGAGTTGGTCTCATCACAACAGACCGAGTGTCAGTGATGTCTTGCATGGCTTGCTCAAGCTATGTTGTCTCACATGAGTACATGTACATTGTAATGAGATGTCTTGTCAAGCATAATTCAAGTGTCGATAGTTGGATGTAATAGTCATAGAGTAGATGAAGATTCATGAGGGTAGATGAACTATCACAAAGGGGAATGTCAAGGGTCACCGCACCCTTTGCTATAAATAGCCCCTCATAACTAGACTTGTAAAGGCTTTTGGTCAGCTAAGCTTCGATAGGAGTATCTTAGAGAAAGCTTGGACAGTATTGTAACATGCCTTGGCTTCTCCACTGCACTGAGCTAGTACATCTCTTTGGAGGAGCAGGCGGATGTGGCTATAACATTCCACTATTGGAGCTAGTGGCTGGACATGGATGTATTGTATGACTGGAACTTACACTTCTTTATATAATAAGAGCCAACATGTTTCATGCATATGTTGTATTGTATTCCAGCTATCTTGTTTACTCTAAATGGCATATGTATTTTCTTTCTTATGCATGCATGTATGGACTATTCTGTATGAGTATGTATGAATCTTTCTGAAATGTGTTGTTGGTTTAACCATCACTTTGGATTGCCATCTAACTTGATTTCCAACTTGTGATCCATCTTCACTCGTGTGTCCCTTTCCCATCCGAGTACTATTACAGGTTTCCAAGGGGCGCACTCATCTCAACCCCCATGTGTTAGAACCTCTCATGCACCTTCCTTGACTCACTGCATTTGTCACACCCTTGCTACCAACAGAATTATCTTACTTGCCTCTATGCGAAATTGCGGTCAAGGAATTACAGTACGACCCACTGTTGGGACTCCTAAACCAAACGGTCTGATGTATAATTGGGACTTCTTACCCGGGAGATCCCCTTACATGTTTGTAGGTCCAGCACCGTCAACACCGTGGTTATTATTTTTTCATTTATTTACTTTTATTACATGTAATTTTCACCAGGGTTGTTACAATGTTTGTATGGAAAATATTGCAATGTTGCTTAAGAGAAGGTCTAAGAACCTTGTTGCTCAATTAGTGAACTAGAACATGTCACTGTTTGTGATAAGAATAAAAGGAAGTAAGAGGATAAGACATCTAAAAGGAAAGATGCTCAAAATATTGAAGATATTTCTTCCTGTGAGAATATTATTGATCTTCACTCCAAGGATGATGAAGAACAAGACCTCGATGAGCGGCCATGTTGCTAAGAAGGTAAGCTATTGCTTTGTGATAAATGTAAAGAAATAGGTCATTCATTATCTAGATGTTCACGTGAATCACTTCAAGATAGAGATAGTCATGCATCTAGTAGTAGTAATGAAGATAGACCCAACTTAGTAGCAATAGAAAATGAGGGAGCCTCTGAAGAAGAAGAGAGTATATCTTGTGAAGAGAATAGGGGTATCACTGGAAGTGATGAAGACATAATACTCCTCAGACCTATGGAAGATTCCATGGAAACAAATATGGGTTTAGATCTATGTGGTGGCTTAGCTAGCACCTCTAATAGCGAAGAAAAGGATCTAGATGAACAAATCTATTTTAGGAATAAGTTGATCTCTACTCTAAAAGAGACAAAGGAGTTATCAGAAGTAAATCTCAAGCAAAAGGAGCAGTTGCATAAGTATTAGCTTAAGAATGAGAAGTTGAGCATAACCATAGTTGATCTAAATGCTCAATAATAAGAGGTTATCAAATTGAATGGGAGGCTAATCATTTAGTTATATGAAAGAGAAGCTGACTCTGAGATACTACAATTCGAAGTAGTCTCATTGAGACATGACTTAGAAAATTCAAATAAAGAGTTGTCTCAATACCAGAAGCTTGAGGAGAGAATAAAGGCCTTGGACAAGATGCTTGTTAATTAGATATCCCTGCTCATCAAGGCTAGTTTGGGTTTCAAAGAAGAACCAAGATCCAAGAAGGAAAAGGCTGGAAGGTTAACCACCGATGTAAGGGCAGTTGGAAATTCCAAGAAAAACAAAGGAAAAAAGTTGTTGGATAGCAACATCAAAAAGGAAAGCATCGGAAGCAGGAGAAGATAAGGTGGCAACAGAATGGTAAGAATCAGTAACAATGAGGAGACGAATAGAAGAGAACTAAGTAGAAACAAGAAGGAATACAAGGAAGTAATGAAAATTTCCATGGGAAGTACATGAAGAAACAATAGAGGTCCTTTCCCCCTCAAGGACATAGCCAACAAGGTAAAGGTTTCTTCACTGCTCAAAATCCCTATTATGGGTATTTTTTTTCTTGCAATAGCTTTGGACATGAAGCCATGGATTGTAGATAGCATGCAAGAAAAAAAAGTGTGTTGAACAATAGCATGAGAAGGCATGATTGCAATAGTAGATGTCATGACAAGAATGCTGGAAGATATGGAAATTCCTCTACCCCATTTTTAAGCCATATCGAATGCTACAATTGTGGCAACTTTGGGCATAAGGTAGCACACTATAGATATAATAGAATAAATCTTGTTGCTTAGCATATGCATGCAAATGAAGCAGCTCAATATTTGAAGAAAAGAATAAATAGAAGAATAGAGGAATACAAGTTTGTCTTCAATTATTAGTATCAAAAGAGCAAGATGAAAAGAGGAGGAATAAATCAGAATATAACCAAGAAGAATGTTCCTCTTACTATTGTAGTAGACTCCTTTATAAGGAAAAAAGGAAGTAACAAGATTTGGGTGAAGAAAGAGGAGGTGAACGAGAAGTGTCCTCCCACCATGCATAGTCGAGACAAATCTCAAACATGGGCAAAGAAGATGGAAAATAATGCTATTGTGAAGACTTGGCCATTGAAGGTTTGGAAGAAAAAGGAAGAGGATCTGCTCATGGGGAGATCCTATGTTTCTCTTCAGTAAATGAAGAGAATGGCCTCAAGGGAGGCCGAATAAGTTAGATGCAGGAAGTTATAAAGAATAAACATAAAGGTGCATTTGATTGTTGAAGGTATGGTAGAGTCCCCTTGCTGATTACAGAAGTGTATTTGTTTATTTAAAGTGTATCAACATTGAAAGAGAGAGGAGTGTAGCCAACATCATTTCATTGGGAGTACACAACAACATTTTATGTTGTGAAGAGAAGATGAGTTGCAACAGAAGTGTGGAATGAAAAGGCCCATAGTTAAGTCAGGTCTATAGGATCAGTCCCCATGCAGAAGAAAGGAAGAAGATGCAAGAGATTGGAGAGAAATATCTCAAGGGGAGTTGCTTTATTAAGTAGTAGTAGGAAACAATTCATAGCCTCTGGAAGAAATATTTCATAGGAAATGAAAGGTTTACATCTTGGGTGAAATACCCTTATTTCATTTAAGTTGTGAATTTGATTTTGCCTAGCAGTCTTGTGTTCATGAAACACAATAGGTACAAGCTTTGAATGTCCCTTAGCTTTCAATTGGTATCACTATGTCAATTGGTGGTCTAGGTTTGTATGGAGCAACCTTTTGTGCAAATGGACATTTCTTTCTGAAAGGAAATATTAGAATTTTGCTAGTACAGTATCCAATTTGTATCGTCATTTTTGGTGCAATTAGTATTATTTAAGCAACAACCCCTATTGAATCAGTATGATCTCAAGTGGAGAAGTGTTTAAGATGAAAAATATAAGTAAGCATATTCTCGGTAGTAGTAGCAACAATGAAGAGAAAGCTCAATGCATCACTAATGGATGATAATTGTAGCAATATAAATACCATGAGAAATTTTGATTGGTATTGAATTCTTTTTAATTAATACAAAAGATGCATTGGCAGAGACAGTACTTAGCCAATAGCCATAAGGTGTCCAGAACTTGAGGTTTATTAAAATGGAAGAAGTATATGTTTAGGGGGAGTATATCACATACGTCCAGTTTATAGAACAACAACAACTATTAGTCCTCGAAGAGAAGTTTGCATAGCAGAATGTGCAGCAGTAGCTAGACCCTCAGTTATTGACAGTCGATGATTGCATTGGAAGAAAAAGTATCTTGTAGCCCTTTTCCATTGATGTCAAAGGGGGAGATAATTACTGGAAAAGTTGTGATGGCCCAAGAAAAGGAAAGAAATCCATTGGTGGCTCATGCAAGGAGATGTGTGGAAGAAGCATGAGGATTTGCCATCAATGTGGAAAAGTGAAGAGGTGTTGCCTGCAATCCAAACGGGGGTATTGTTGGACAGCCACATTGCCTTTCTAGCTAGTGGAAGTAAGTGTGTTGGCATTGATGTCAACAATCATGCTGGGAGATCAAGTTGGGCAGTTGGCATTGCCTAACAGTTAGCAAGTGTGTTGGAATTGATGTCAACCATATTAGCATGGATGTATGTGCTAGCATGATGTTAGGCAAGACAACATTGATGTTTATCAGGCTAGTCGTGATAGAAGCAAATGATAGAATTGATGTGCTTGGTGTATCAAGCTCAGGGGGGAGTTTTATGGTTGCTGCATTCTCGAGTAGAGAATCACCATAATAGTAGGCTTATTGGAGAAGCCATAAAATGATGGCTATGATGGTTGGGAGTCCCAGAATTTGGAGGAGATTCTGCCTCAAGAGATGAACTCAAATACTCTTGGAGTTAGCATAGTTGGTTAGTGCTCACAAAGAGCTTTCCAACATTATGTGGAAGTCTATGAATGGATCTCGAGATCAAAAGTTATTGACAGCCAAAGTAAGGATCTTGAAGTCCTCAGACGCAGGCTGAATTTCGAAACAAGAGGAGCAAGCTGAATTTCGGAACCCCGAATTTTGGAGGGTCGGAGTCTCGGGAGCTTCGAGTAGTTGGACTATTAGAGGTCGGAGATTTCATAACCTCAATATAATTGCTTTTTGAAACATATTTGATCTGATACTAGGGAATTGATTCTCAGGACGACAAAAGGGAGAAATATTGGGAGGCCGAAATCTTGGAAGGTCGAAATGTCGAAAGTTCAGAATATTGAAGGTTTATTTTAAAAGAAACCTGAAAATATCATGGAACTAGGGAAGCAGGCCGATCTCAGAACCCCTCAAAACTTCGGGAATTCGAAATTTCTGAGTTCGAAGTCTCAGTGAATTGAAAGGTCAGTATATCGGGATTTTGGGACCTCGTAACTTCTCATTAATGCATTCTTTTGAAAGCGTTGAGGCTTGTGGGGAGCATACATTACAAAGAAAATTTTTGCAAAACCAAGGACCAAGGGACCCTTTCTCTTTCCTCAAATAAGACAAATGCCAGTAGGTGATTAGCCCTCAAGAACTGACCATGGCAGATGACATCAGGATGGCGTGGTCATACAGAGGACACGTGGCAGTCAAATTCAACATTATTGGATGGCAGTATGGGGAAAATCCGGGTGATACATGTCACCACTAAGGAGACGCTACGTGGAGTTGATGACGAGAGCATGATGTCCTCCGGGAAGCATATTGGAGGTCAGGATTTCGTAACTCCTTTGTAATTGCCTTTTGGAGAAAGTTCTGATACAATGAACTCTGATGTTGATTGGCATTTGTTTGTGGAAACCCAAAGAACTAAGGGCATAAAGAAAATCTTAGCACCTAAGTGATGTGGAGACGCCACATGGGAAGTATTTTGGAGGTCAGAATTTTGGAACTCCACTATAAATGTAATTTGAGAAAGTTTCAATACCAGCGGCTTCTGATGGTTGATTGGTGTTTGGTCGTGGACACCCAAAGAACCAAGGGAGTAAAGCGATAACATATGGAGATAGGCCCCCGAAAGGATCCTGAAAGTCTTAACACCTAAGTGTTATGATGCCGATCATAACACCCGATCCTATGGTGGAAATGCAATAATTTTTTCACTTTAAAAATTTAATAGAATTTCTAAAATAAATAATATTATAAAAAAAATTATTATGAGGAGACACTCTACAACCTAGTATGAGAGATGTCACATAACGTTGCATTTAAACATAATAAAACAATACTTACATTAAAACAAAATAGATCCATTTAACTTTGGATCTACCAAGTGGCCAGAGGGATCAAATTTCTTAGGGTGAAAGCTCTTTCTAATTGCAAAACTTGAGGAATGTTTTGCACCTCTAAAAAATTGAATCCAGAGTTGAGATGGATTTATGTTATTTTTGAATAGTACACTAATAAAATGTTTTAACTATAATAAAAATGTTTTTTTATTTTTTTATTTTATTTTATTTTATTTTTATTTTTATTATTATATAATATATACTTCGTTGACAATGAATGAAATAAATTACGCATCTCCTAATGAAAACTGAAAATACAAGATTTTTTTTTTTTTTTTTTTTTTTTTTTTAAATTTAAATTACTTTATTTTTGTTATTTAATATGGACATTAAAGTATATATATTTTTTATTTAATACTGACGTTGAAATATTTTATTTATTGGCTGACACTGAAACATTTTTTTGTTATTAATATATTTTTGTTTTAAATATTACATTTAAACTAAACATAGAATGAATTACACATAATCTAATATCAATGATATTAGATTATACAACGCGAGTGGGCCTAATGGTTAAGAGCATGTGTTTCCTCCTAAGAGGTCATAGTTTCAAAACCATAGGGGGATGCCCTATGTATGCATTTTTAGATTTAGCAGTCAAACCACTGCGCGGAGGTGGGCCCCTTGTTCCATAAACAAGGGGGTCTCACACACCAATTTCGTTGGTGTACCTCGTCCCACAAACAAAGTGCTCTCATAGACCAACTTTGTGTTTGCATGGAGGGGGGTCCCTTGTCCCACAAACAAGGGGATCTCATACACCAATTTGGTGTCTGGCTTGGCCATGACCTTAAAATTGGATAATTCCATATTAAGTAACAAGAGGGTCTCACACACCAATTTGGTGTCTACGCAGAGGTGGGTCCCTTGTACCACAAACAAGGGGGTCTCATGACCTTAAAATTGGATAATTCCATATTAAGTAACAAGGGGGTCTCACACAACAATTTGGTGTCTACACGGAGGTGGGTCCCTTGTACCACAAACAGGGGAGTCTCATACACGAATTTGGTTAAGATGTTAACTTTTTTTTGTTATTACTATTTTTTAATTTGTGAGTGTAAATATCTTTCATATTGGGTTGTAAGACCCTCTCCACACAAAAATTAAAAAATTGTAATAAAAGAAAAAAAACAATGTCCACCATAAATGAAATAATTTAATTTCCACTTTAATTTTACATAACCTTTATATAGATAGATAAAATAATTAAAAGCCAAAAAGAATTAATTTACTTTTTTTAATGTCAGAATACAACAATTCCTTCATTGTTTAATATGAAGTTGATAGATAGCATGGAAAAATAATATTATTGATATTACATGATGGGCAATTCATTCTATCTTCAATAATATATTAATAACAAAAAAAAATGTTAGCCATAAATAAATATTTCAATGTCTAGATTAAATAACATTATTTTATATCAAATTTATATAGAGAAAAATAAAGTAAATTAAATAATAATAAAACACTGGTATTTTCACTTTACATTGTGCGGAAGATGTATAATTTGTTCCATTAAAGTTAATATACAACATTTTAAAAATATTAATTAAAAAAAAAATAGTGTGGGTTACAAATCAAATATTTTAATATGCATGTTAAGTAACATCAAATATAACATTGAAATAATATTTCAAAGTCCATATTAAATAACATTATTTTATATTAAATTTATATAGAGAAAAATAAAGTAAATTAAATAATAATAAAACATCTTGTATTTTCACTTTACATTGTGAGGAAGATGTATAATTTATTCCATTAAAGTTGATATACAACATTTTAAAAATATTAATTAAAAAAAATGTTTAGTGTGGGTTACAAATCAAATATTTCAATATGCATGTTAAGTAACATCAAATATAACATGGAGAGAAAAAAAGGAAAGAGCTTTCATTCCATTAATAGGTTCCTTCTAATTCAAGGTATTAGGGAGGTTTGTAATTCCTTTAAAAATTATTAATAACAAAAATAATTCAATATATAGAAAGAGAATTTTTTTTTATTAAAAACACACACACACACACACACACATATATATAGAGAGAGAGAGTCCTATGGATACATGTTTTCTAGTTTGAAATATGAAGAAAAGTGTATTGACATTTTAATGGATATTTTTGTTCTAGCTATTAACATTTTAATGTGAAGAATGTAAATCATAAATAAAATATTTAAATGTCAATTATGTACACATTATATAAAACAAGTGAAAATAATTTTTTTTTTATACTCCAAATATTTTTTTAGTGTGTTGTTCAAAACAAGCATATCTTAACTTTAGATTTACCAAGAGTTGAGATGAATCAAATCTCTAGAGTTGCAAACATTTCCAAAAAAATTGCACTGGTGCTTAGCAATGTTATTGAAATCGGACCGTAACCAATGGAACTAGCTTGTCTGACAAGTTTAGGGGTTAGACAAGTCTAATTCAAGGTTTCAAATCGAAAATGATTAGTTTGGTACCGAACTGGCCTTTTTCAATGAACCTGTCAGTTTTGTACTGAACAACTCGATTTGTACAATTTGACCAAATATATTCCAAAGAGAATTTTCTTTTAAACAATTTTTTAGTGGGGTAGCCTAATATTTAAGCCTATGTCCCTAGTATTATTATGGAATTGATGGTGGTGTTAAATTCTTAAAGTAAAAGTTACATTCTCATTTATCTTACTGTTGATGGTGCTGGATCAACCAACATTCAGGGGATCTCCTTGTTATGAAGTCCCAACTAGACCTCACACCGTTTGGTGTAGGAGTCCCATCCGGTATGATGGCCCAGTAACCATTATCTTAAATATATGCCTTGGCTCTTGCTTGTCAGCACATGAGAGTGGTATACTTAGTCTTCAAACAGTGAGTTTTGTGTGTATAGTGATGCTTAGTGTCACTTGTGTCAAAGTTCTTTCACTGCAGAGGGAGAGGGTGAGAGTGAGTCTCAGGTCGAAAGGGAATAGTCCGAAATCAGTTAAAGATACACAACACATCAGGATATGTGCATCTTCCGGCGAAGTAGTCCACATGGATGCAGAATTCACAAACACAAAGTGAACAGGTAGCCCATACAACACCAAGTGGAATAATCCACACCAGTGCAATAGTCGTTAGAACAAGTTTACAAGGATGAATTTGTCGAGTGTCCGGAGGAGTAGTCCACACGGGCGAGACAACATTAGCAACTTATACAACACATTTCCAACAAAATATGCTCTAAAACAACCGAAATAGTTCAACTATCTTAGTACAGGTTAAAGCAACATGCATTACAAGTGTCCAAAGAATAGTCTTACAAAGGAATACAATACATGTGTGAAAACATGTTGGCCTATTAACATTCTTCTGAATTAAGCGAAAGTTCCAAGACACATTTGTACACCATACATCACTAACCCCGATAGCGAGGCATTGGAGCCACTACTCACTCCTCAAAGAAAAGATTACTAACTCTCCAGGCTATGTGGGAGGAGCCAAGGTGAAAATCCCCTTGCATATACAAATGAGGGGTATATATAACCAAGGGTGAACTTGACCCTTGTGACTCTTCAACTTCCCTCATGAATGTTTGACTTACATGACTCTTTAACTAAAATGATTCTTCAACTTCGTATGTGCGTCTCTTGGACTTCCATGTTACATTACATTGATTACAGCAGTATGGCCCATAGTAGTGATGTGGCCGAGACGACTCATGACATGACTCGACATGACAGTGTTGGTATGTTCATGTTGATGGTGGTGTCCATGTCAAGTTGCAGTGTTGTTGAAAGATGAGTGTGCTCTTGTTGTATCATAGCTTCACCTCTGCATGACAAGGTGTGTGAAGTCTTCAATGGTCTTAGTGTTCACTTGATGTTGCATGTACATGTATCCCCTTCATTGGTACTTGGCATGCTTCATGTTTTCATATGTTCGTGAACAAGTCTCCTAGCATGTGCTACTTGTTAATCCCATTCGTCGTCGCACCATGTCTCATCCATGTACCTATCCAGAAATCCCCTAGTCTAACATGATGCATCATCTTTCATTTTCGGGTGTAGGTGACCAGGAAAGAGGAAAAGGCTCTAAAACTACATGGAGCACATTTTAGGCCGGGATGCGAGGCTCCGGGGCACTATCGGGAAAAATTGTGCAGAGGTCACTGAGAGGCTAGGTTGAGCAGTCCAGGACAATAGTGAAATCTGTGGGATCTAGTTCAGTTGGGAGGTAGAACTGCACAATTTTTATAGGGAAGGCAATGTGGGTAGTAGGAGGCACTGGTAGTGAAAACTGCACATATTTTCAGAGGAGGCCGGGAGCGGGCTATAGGAGCTTGTTGGCCAAAACTACGCAGATCTAGGAGGCAGCAATGCAGGGCATGTCTGTGTAGTTTGTGGGCTGAGAAGTGTGCCGGCCAACCGGTGGGTAGTCCAAGAAAACTACGTAATTTTCAAGAGGAACAACAAGTCGGCTAGCAGGGGGATTGATTGACCAATCTGTGCAACTTTCAGAGACAGTGTAGTGACAGACATCGGGTGCCTGTCCCTCTTGTTTGTGCAATTTCTTCAGTCAGTGTAGGTAGGCAAGCTAACAATTTTTCCGTAATTTTTGGGAGGAGTGAAGCCCGAGGTGATTGCCCAGTCAAATTCTCAGGTTTACTAGTGGCAATCTTGATGGATAGCCTTGCTAGAAGCACAGATTGAGATAGCTTCCTGGGAAACTTCTATGTTGTTCTGGGTGATAGTCAGCCTGGTTGATTCTAGGATTACGCAGTGCAGACTTCCTGGGAGTCAACCTCAAGCTTTGCGCAATTCTATGCAACAGTGCTTGGTCACTGAGGGCTGAGATTGCGCAGTGTAGCTCAATGGAGTTCTGACTGATGGAGGATAGTCCAGTCGACAGATATTCATCAAAATGTTTAAGTGTGTGAGCGAGTGAACTCATGTATACATAACCTTGCGAACACAAACTCAACGTGACTTAACAACAAGACACCTCGAACCAACAAGACAACATATTCTCAACGTGACTGACCAAAGGGTGCGAGTGACAAGTACGAAAAAAACTTGTACACGCAAATACATACCTTGAACATAGCCAAAACAAGACCACAAGCATGACATTACAACCAAAATGCTAAAAGATGACCGATGAACAGTCAAGAAAAGAGGGTGTAAAGACTCAGTACAATATCATGGGATGAGTCTAAGTGTTTGCAATCATCAACGAAAAACCAAGGAAGGCTCTGAAATTAGATGCTGGATAAAATTTTGGAGGGTGTTGTAGCTGCTACAACACTTGGCGACACACTAGTTGAATACCAGCTTCTCTGTTTCAGTTCATTGGCAACATAGGGCCTTGGTCTATCAGGGAGTATTGAATCACTGTGCGGGTTACTTTGGTTTCCCACTTACCCCATGGATATACATGATTCACCTTTTCCAAATCAGTCAAACACAACAATAAGTTTCAACTTGATCACAGTATTTCAAAATCGGGAAGGATAGTTTGGCTCACGAGTTTAAAATTTTCAAAGTATAAGTTTTCATCTCTAGTGTTGCTCCGCAGGCCTAGAAAGTACCCTGACAAAATCACACTGGAACACATGCATTTATCCTCTGCTAGTGATCCTGGTCAGTACCCCGATGGAGTTGCATGCTTCACCTCTCTACGCAGGAAGCCTTTCTCTTCTTTTGCCTTTTTATTTTTTTGAAAAGAGGACTGTGCATAGGCACTCAGTTATTTTTGGGGCAGAAGAGGGATCCCAACTTATTGAGCATAGAAGAGGTTGTTCCTTAAGAGAAGCATGTAAGACCTTTGATTTAGGTTTGCTCGTTTAGATTTTCCCCTTATCTGTTTCTACTAGTTGGATGAGCTTGAACACACAAAGCAAAAGACTGAGTATAGGCATGGCGTTTTCTAGTGTGGACACTAGTTCATGGTTGGACCAAAGCTTCCCTTGCAGAGGCCTCATATTTTTCGTCAATACTTCATCAGTCGAAGGTTATAACCAAGCACAGGGAAGACAAACACAGGACTAGCCAAGTGTTGCAGTGTCACAAGACTCTTTGGATCTCAACCACATACTCATTCAAAAGCCATAACTTAGTACAGGGAAGTACTTATTGGCAAAACCAAAATAGCATGATATTAAGCAAAAAAAACAAAGTGAAGAAAAAATAGAAAAGTAATGTGAAAATACAACAAGAAAGCAAAGCGACCAAGCAAACAAACAAACCAAGTCAACAAGCAAACAAGCATGCAAACCAGAAAGCAAAGAAAAGCAAGAAAGAAAACACTACTCCTACTCCTACGCTAAACAATCGGGTTTACGTGAAATGAAATTTCCATTGAAGCCACTGTAGGCATACCTGACGTGTAACCACAAAGATACAAGTGATTAAAACAGATAAAAAATAGTGTGCAACAGAAAATACAAAAACATGACAATCTTGCACACGAGAGAGAAGGTCTTGCATGTGGGCAACAAGATGTGTCACAACCACCCAACACTCATGCTTACATCTTCGATGACTACCATTTTTCAACAAACCTCGAAATCCTCTTGCGAGTGTGTGTTCATCTACACCAAGTTTATTAGTGAGTGCGAGGAAGCACTGAAGCTTGTTACATGAAACACGACTCGCAAATTAAGATTGTTCCAGCCATTCAACGATTGGATCATAAAATTCGTGATGGTTGTTTTGAAAGACTCGTGATCTTTGAAAATATGGTTTCCTGATTCGAGAGAGAGGATCAGGATGGGAATATGGTAGGGATAGGTAGATCTAATGATTCTCGTCGATCATGTCAAGACAGTGAGGACCTATCATAGCCATTAGCATAGGCTAAAGTGCCTCACCTGCTTAACAAAAGTTTGAGGAGAAAGATGTTACATGGTGAAGATCATAGTGTGCAAAGTTCCTGTCATTGGATGTATTATTGGGAAAATAATAAACTGCATGGAAGCCACCCAAGATAGAAGAAAGATCAGACCAGTTGGTTGAGATGCCAGATTCCCAGTTTGACATGAACAAAGAAATTTTTTGAAAAAACTTGTGAATGCTCTGAATGATGGAAGCAAGTTTGTTGTACGCTAGATATGATAGAACACCCACCTGTAACTAGTGAAGAATTGTGTAGGCATCATGGTCATCATAGAACTGTACAAAGGATGTCAGCACTATGAATGTGTGAAGCCAATTGGGGTGTGGTGAAATGAGAGGAACTTGATTCATGTGATAACTTATGCACTCGTCATCACACAGGGAGATTGCTAGTGTGATGAGCGGGAAAATTTGATGTGCAAGATTTGCAAGAATACCAAGGAATTGATCACGAGAGAGAACATCCGATAAGTATGATTCTGGAAAAAGATAGTCTTTGAGATGACCGGCTTCACAGTTCCATAATTGCATGAGAGATAGACACTTCCAACCCAAATTGGATGTAAGAGAAGTGCATGAAGACGGACATGTTGTAACATACTCGCAGATTTGGTCATTAGCGAAAGTTTGAAATTTTGAAATATCACACTCGGAATAGTAAATACTTTTTACACGAGGATCCACATCAATTGCAACCATGTAGATAGATGGATTTTGCATGAGAAACCAGATTTGATTTGGTTCGAGGGGCATACAAGAGTCACGAGAGCATGACATAACTGTTAATGGATGTTGAAGTGCCTCGACTCCCTGGCACATCTCGAAACTTTCCAGAATTGAAAAATGGAATTTTGGGATGTGAACCAGATTATGCATGGCTTGAGGATGGTTGTTGTTGTTGATTTCAAAATTTCTATTAGGATGGCAGCCATCTCTGTCACAAGCTTCATCAAACTTTTCAGCTTCAGGAAGCTAACTTGATGAGTTGTCTTCATGCAACATACAAGATGATGATGAGTGTGAAGATTCATGTGTGTTAAGACTGTTTTCATCATGGATAACCTCACTACCTTGTGTCGATCGAGGAGATAACTCATTGGATGAAGAAACAAGAGAACACGGAGTATCTCCGATGCATGTCGATGTGCTATGGATGGTAGGACACACGGGAAAGTGGGGTGAAGAGGAAGTTTCGATATGGATGTCTACTTTGACCGGTGCACATTCCAGATTTGAGTTAGAGTGTACATGAGAGAACAACATATCACATGATGTTTTTGGGCGTTCATCACCACATACGGAAGCATGGGAGTGATGACAGCCCAAGACTGGAGTTTGATCGAAAGAATTAATTATGCATGATGTTTCACCAAGATTAGCGAATTGAGACTTGACCAAGAATGGAAGCTCATTGTCTTGATGTGAACCATTTTGAAACATAGAAGAGGAATTGATTGGCTTCACCTTTATGCTCCTCCGCCTATATAATGAGACTACCTTGAACATGACCGCAATTTTATCCAACTTGAGAATCAAGAGAATGTGTATGGCTAGCCTCTGAAGTGGATTAATCAAGCGAGTCATGGTATAAGGATTCATGGCTTGTAGATGATGAAGGATGGCAGAGAAGTAGATCAAACTCGAGAATTGGTTTATGAATGGTGATGTCCTCTTGCGAAATGGAGGAATAAGTCTTTGCCATACGCTTTTTGAGTCATTCTGGAATTTCCTCCATTGGAGCGGGAGACGGCTAAGAAGATGGGTTAGGAACATGTTGCACAGATTTATCAACTTTGCGGCCATTGTGAGGGGGCACCCTCTTTGAGACCGACAAGGGAGGAGGAAAAGGAACGAATGGGGTGTTTGGCTCCTCCTCTACAAACTAAGGGGCCTCATGATCCGCAAGAGTCAAGGAAGAAGGGAAATTAGGAGGTTCACCGTGTCAGGAAACATGAACCAAGCGTTTCAACTCTTGGCTCATGAAGTCAAGGTCCACAAATTGTTCAGTATTTTCATGACAGAGGTGAAGGAAGAAAGTAGAAAAGTCCTCAACTGATTCATCAGGCTTCATTCTTAAACGAGAGATTCTTTCATAGACATCTTGATGGTTATACTTATCGTAGGCTTGATGGAGCTCCTTGAGGAGATTAAGAAGAGAATGGATGGAAACAAGTGGCAGGGTATGGAACCACCAATTAGCATGACCTTCGAGGCTGGGGAAGAAAAGTACGCAAAAAATATCTTCACTATTGATTTCATGGGATTCGCAGAAATGAAGAAAATTAGAAATGTGCTCGATTACAGACATTCTTTCCTCACCATCAAACTTTAACAAGGACAAGTGATCAAGAAGCTCATCGGGGAGTGATAGTTGATTAAGGGAGAAATGAGAGAAACACCGCAAGAGCACGATTTTTGCATAATCCATTTGGTAAGAGATTCAAGCCAGATGCAACAAGCTCAACTTGTCATTTGGCCCTCCTTCTAGTGCCAGAAATGTTGACAGTTTTGGATCTGCCAACATTCAGGGGATCTCCCCGAGATTAAGTCTCAACTAGACCTCACACCATTTGGTGTAGGATTTCCATGCTGTATGATGGCCTGGTAGCCATTATCTTAAAGATATGCTTTGGCTCTTGCTTTTCAGCACATGAGAGTGGTATACTTAGTCTATGAGTGCTTAGTGTCACTTGTGTCAAATTTCTTTCACTACAGAGGGAGAGGGTGAGAGTGAGTCTCAGGTCGAAAGGGAATAGTCCTAACTCAGTTAGAGACACACAACACAATAGGACATGTGCAACTTCCAGCGGAGTAGTCCACATGGATGCAACAGTCATAAACATAAAGTGAATAGATAGAACATACAACACCCAGCGGAATAGTCCACATGAGTGTGACGGTCGTTATAACAAGTTTAAAAGGATGAAACTGTCGAGTGTCTGGCAAAGTAGTCCACACCGGCGAGACAATGTTAACAATTGATACAACACATTTCCAACAACATATGCACTAAAACAACCAAAATAGTTCAACTATCTTAGTACCGGTTAAAGCAACATGCATCACAAGTGTCCAAAGAATAGTCTTACAAAGGAATACAATACATGTGTGAAAACGTGTTGGCCTGTTAACAAGCTTATGAATTAAGCGAAAGTTCTGAGACACATTCGTACAGCATACATCACTAACCCCAATAGCAAGGCATTGGAGCCACTGCTTTCTCCTCAAAGAAAAGATTACAAACTATCAAGGCTATGTGGGATGAGCCAAGGTGAAAATCCCCTTGCATGTACAAGTGAGGGGTATATATAGCCAAGGGTGAACTTGACCCTTGTGACTCTTTGAATTCCCTCATGACCGTTTGACTGACATGACTCTTCAACTTCGTATATGGGTCTCTTGGACTTCCATGTTACATTACATTGATTACGGCAGTATGGCCCATAGTAGTGGTGTGTGGAGTATTCGATGGTCTTGGTGTTTTCTTGATGTTGCATGTACATGTATCCCCTTCACTGGTACTTGGCATGCTTCATGTATTCATCCATTCAAGAACAAGTCTCCTAGCATGCACTCCTTGTTCATATCGTTTGTCGTTACGTCGTGTCTCATCCTTGTACTGGTCTCTGTAATCACTCATGATGAGATGACAACAAATCCAGAAATCCCCCAGTCTACCATGATGCATCATCTTTTGTTTTCGGGTGTAGGTGACCAGGAGAGAGGACAAGGCTCTAAAAATACGCGAGCACATTTCAGGCTAGGATGTAAGGCTCTAGGGCACTGCCAAGAAAAACTGCATAGAGGTCACTGAGAGGCTAGGTTCAGCAGTCTAGAACAACAATGACATATGTGGGATCTGGCCCAACTAGGAGGTAGAATTGAGTAATTTTTCTAGGGAAGGCAGTCCGGGCAGTAAGAGGCACTGGAAGTGAAAACTATGTAGATTTTCAAAGGAGGCCGGGAGTGGGTTGCGAGAGCTTGCTGGCCAAAACTGTGCAGATCTGGGAGGCGGGCATGTAGGACATGTCTGCATAGTTTCTGGGCTGAGTGGGGTGTCGGGCAGCTGGTGGACAGTCCAAGAAAACTACGCAATTTTCAGGAGCAGCAGCAGGTCGGTTGGCAGGGGGACTGACTGACAAAACTGCAGAACTTTCAGAGATAGTGTAGTGACAGGTAGCGGGTGACTGTCCCTCTTGTCTATGCAATTTCTTCATTCATTGCAGGCAGGAAAGTTGACAACTTCTACGCAATTTTTGGGAGGAGTGAAGCCTGGGGTGATTTCCGAGTCAAATTCTCTGGTTGACCAGTGGGAAGCTTGATGGATAGGCTTGCGGGAAGCACAGATTGAGATAACTTCTTGGGAAACTTCTGCGTTGTTCTCGGTGACAGTCAACCCGGTTCATTATAGGATTGCACAATGCAGACTGCATGGGAGTTAGCCTCAAGCTCTAAGCAATTATGGGCAACAGTGCTTGGTCACTGAGGGCTGAGACTATTCAGTGCAGCGCATTGGAGGTCTGGCTGATGGAGGATGGTCCAGTAGACATATCTTCAACAAAATGGTTAAGTGTGTGAGCGAGTTAACACGTGTATACATGACCTTGTGAACACACTGATGAGCCTCATCATTGGGTAATTATATGGGCCTTAATTCACCTCCTACTTTAGTCAAACCAACTATTCTCATAACTTATTGCATGCTTTTGATTATATTTTGTTTACGAGGTGAGTTAGAGTTGGATATTTTGCTTTGTGGTCTAATGTGCATTTAACGCAGGATTAAAGGAGAAAATCAAGGAATTTTGGCAAAGACCAAGGTAAAAACTAAAATGGTACAAGGGAGAGGGATTATAGGAGGGAAATCCTCCTCATTTACTACCCCTCCATTTGAATATTCCTCAATTGGCTCTGAGTGCAAACAACCAAATCATGAGGACTAGAAGGCAGTCGAGAAAGTAAGAGACAAAACACCAGTTTATCTCGAGTTTTGGAGCTGGGCCTCCCTAATTTCAAGGAAGTTGTTGGAGACTTCAGATGTATAGATAGAGAGGCCTAGGACGTCAATAGGATTTAGATTTTTTTATTGTAAAACTCTACTCTATTTTCAAGCTGCAAGACTTGTGACAGTTCTTTTGATGTAATTTCTTGTTTTGGTAATAAGAATAAGTTTTGTTTTGAGCCAGCACTGAGTTAACTCAGAGGGCTGAAGCTCTTAGGTTAGGGCCCAACCCTAGCATCCAAGGCTCCTCTTGATTGTACATGTATGTTTTGTGTAGATTCATAGCTTAATTATTAATTTTCTTATTAGATGCATTTCCATTACAAGTAGCGTAGATTAGTTTGGTTGTGTGATAGTTTGCTTACATTTGTGCCTTTATTTCAAGTAGTAGGTTATCAAGGAGAAAAAGGATCACCAAAAGGTTGTTAGCAGGGGTCTCGGTCTCGCTTCCTGCCTCTGGGACCATGACTTGAGGAAGGGACCCTTAAGCAGCTCCAAAAACACAAATTTCTAGTCCTTTCATGAGCTTTGGAGTTTGTTGTCTTTAACTCAATATTTGGTTAATGTTGCAAATAGATTTCATTGTCATCTTTTCCATCTCATTTTTGCAATAGATCTCACTCATGCTTCCATTCCCTTCAACAACTTTCTTCATGCATAATATAGGCAGTTGATTCATTAGTTCTGCTCTTCTAGTTTATAGTATCTTGTTGCATAATGTTTTGGAAGACACACATGTTTTATGCAGAGCAGGTGCTTCAGGAGGAGACCAAGACTTCATAACCAGCAGCAACCTTCCACTTCATCCACCTTAGCCATCCCTTGTTTTCACCATCACCCTCACTAGTTTTTCATCATTTTTCTTAAAATTCTCCCAAGCACATTGAGTGAATCTATCCATCTATCATCTTGGATATTGACTCCTGAGTGCTCCTATACCTTCTAACACTCCATTCCACCCATCACACACCTCTCCTAAGCCTCCCAACACTCCTAACACCTCACGTTTAGCTCTCGGTTGTATCCTATAGGTTTCCTGTAATTCCTACAGGATCATCTTGTAGGTTTCTAGTACATCCTATAGGTTTTCCTGAAACGGCCTGTTTTGAGGCCGAATTGATGGGAAACCTCTAGGAAGTCACAAAATCCTCCTAGGACCCCTTCACACCACCCAACCACTTCATAAACCTTCTAGCCATGCTCAAACACCTTCAATCCACCTGTCACATCCACAGGAACAATTAGTTTGCATACTTGATTTTGCATAAAAAGACCAAAAACGTGAAAACAAATTTAGTTTAGTTTCTTTACCTACACATTAGTATTGTTTGATGCTTCTTACTTCTACAACTTAGATAGTAGCATTTGTTTATTGTTGATTTAGCATTTCTACTTAGCATAGCTTCTTAAATGGTTAATTAGGGTATGGTGTCATTTAGCATTACATGTTGGCTTTCTCCATTACTGTAGTAGAGTAACTCTCTTAGAGTATATTTGCATTTCTTCCATCAAAGAATCAAGCTTCTTCTGACCCTATAGAAGTCTGGCTTGGAACCCCAGTGGTCTCTCGCCAGCTGAACAGTGACAATAGGCAGAACCATCACTTTTACTTACGCATACAACACTGTCACCTCCAAGTTTGTACGAACCCCGGGTTGATAAGTAAAGTTGGTAGCCTAGGAGTTGCAACATCCTTGCTGCAATACTGGCGCTATCACTTTTTGGCACCATTGTCGAGGAGGTGTTTGAGTAGAACGTGATTACTACTTTCTTTTCTTTTATTTCTCGTCTTCAATATTCAACCTTTAGTTTATTTCTGCAAAAGCATTCTAGTTGTTTCCTTTCTTTCATTTTGCATTTTTCTACGTTCCTTTCCATTTTTCAAGTACGATTTCAATTTAGCAAGTAACTTTTTCATTCTGTCAGTAATTCTCATTCAATCAGCAATTTCAATTCTGCAAGTACTTTCCAAGTTTAAAAATAAAAAAACCAACCCAAAAATATTTCATTTCATGCCTCATAGGAATAGGGACAACTTAGGGAAATTTTTGCCAAATACTCCCACTACATCCAACAGCCAACCTTCTCTCATCTTCAGTGGCTGTGAACTGGAGGAACCCTTAGGTGAGAAACCTGACATATTTGAATAACCTACACGGGAAGAAGAAGAAGAGAAACCCATTCCTACTAAACCAATGGCTTAAAACCAAAATGACAAAGGGAATAGAGAAAGAGTTAAGGGTACCTTCCCCATCAAGGAAACCAATGGGGACACTAAGATGAAAAATATAGGCCCCTCTATTGGCCGAATAAATCGATCTTGCGGACAAGGCCGATCTCCCTAGTATCAAAATATATCTAGCAACAAGTAGACAAGAAAATATATCTTTCTCTAAACATATTGCGATTCATTAATAAAAACTATAGAGGTGTTTAGACCCTACTTTAAGTCCAACGCTAGTTTGTCGCAGCCATCCTTCAACGTCCGAAAGAGTTTCCTTTTGAGAACCTGGAAACACAAACAAGCAAACATCAAATAACACCTGCATAGCCAATATCATAAATCATGTTCATTATGGTGATCAAGGAATTCATAAAATAAACCATAAAACACAACTTATTGAGAAAAACAAACTTATTTGTATTAACTTTGAAGTAGAAGAACCTTACAACCTTTGGTGCCTTGATGTTGAACAAGCTCTTCCCAGGGTCCGAAACATGAATCTCCTTTACTTTAACAAGCCTTACACTCTTCCAAATGAGATCAAAGAGGTATGTAATCTCTCCTCATAAAAGCTCAATTCGGAAGACTAAGTTCCAGCAACATTTCACCTCAAAAATATTCAGCTTTCAACCTCCCAAGTAACCAGCCCAATGCTTCATTTTATAGTGCAGAGGAAGGAGGTTACAGGTCCACCTATGAAGGGATAGAGTTCTCCTTTAAAGGGATAAGCTCCTCACATCAAGGGGTTAGCTCCTTAAGGTATGGGATGCATGAACCTTAAGGGAGCGAACTTGCCACCTCAAGATTCCTTCCAGGAGCTTCTAGAAATGACTCAAAGTGAGTTTTTAAGGATATACTTGGGCCTTTTTGACTTTTACAGGGGTCCACACCCATAACACAGAGATAGAGCAGTCAGGTGCACAGGGGACATCTAGGTGCGGGACCGTCGGTAATGCTAAGAGAAAGTGCAGAACCAGAGTTTTATAGACTTTTGAGGGCTTTCTCTTATTTTCAAGGCTTGATATGAGGAACTGTGGCTTAAGACTTGTAAAGGAGGAAAGTATGAGTGGTAATGGACTCACACAAATTGCAGAATGTCAAAGTGACAATTTTTTGCAACAAATTGCCCCCTAAAGTGCGAAGTCTGTAATGGATGAAGATAGAGTTTGTCATCTATGAAGAGTGAAGTACTTTATCATTTCAAGGATCATCCCGTGGACACCCCAGTCAGAACCTGTAAAAACATTCAATGCAAAATATATATATGGACATATCATCGCTGAGGTAGGCATTCCCATTCTCAGATTAAAACTGACTAGAAAACTGACTAAACTGTTCTAATATAGGAATGATTTTGTAATACATCAAGAGTATAGACATATGTAGACACAGTATGGGCGCAACCATCTGTATATGAATAGTCCACTGTATAATGAATAACAAAATTCCTCGCAGCATGGATGGTAGAAACTAGATCCAAGGTCTTGATTTCTGCTTCGCGAACTAGTACGATTCTATCCATGTGAACGAATGTGTCGAAGTCGAACATGGTAGAACCACTTGATTACCAGTTATTGATGTGAACTGTTAACAAGTGTGAGAGAAACCACCAGTAATGTCAATGGCTCTCAAAGTACTCAGTACAATCCATGAAATGTGAATAAATGAGTTGATGTCGAACATGTCATAGAATCCTTTGATCGAAGGTCAATGATGCAACCTATCGTCGAAGGCGAGAAACCTGCAATTAGGGCATGCAGATTCCAAGGTACTGACGATTTCTAGATCATCTTTCTAGATAATGTGCTAAAGTTGATAGAAAGTGATCTGTCGTAGACAAGCCCACAACATGAAATCATAGATCAAGTTTTGAAGAAATATATTTGGCAAGGACTAACTCAGGGATGGTCAAAATGGATGACAGATATTTTGTAGATGAATGGTTTATTTGAACTGACCTCTTGAACACATAACAACACTGCAAATGGTTTGGTGACAATTGACCCAAAGCTAATACCCAGAAACCGGCTGAAGACTTTCAATATGGTTTGATTAACTATTAGGCAAAGGATTTCCCAACCCAGGTGAACAAAAAGTGTTGTGTTCAAGAGCGGTTAACTGCTTTTATAAAACACAAAGTGTAATGAATAGGTTCATTTTTCTCTCTTTTCCCCCACCATTTCTAGCAAGTACCTCTTTATTTTTGAAAAGCTTGAGGAGGATAACATTTGTTTGTTTATAAACTCATCCTTCGGATGAGTCCAACTGAGTTTAAAATTCAAACCCTAAGAAGGAGTGGTTCGTTCCTGTTTAAAACTAAACAGGTCCTTTACTGTTAATTTTTAATGAGTCCAGTATAGGAAAAACTCGATGTTTTTCAATTTTAGGGAGTCAGAAGAAAAACTTAAGGAAACTCCATGGGTGTCCTTTTTCGTAAATTTGTGTCCCCCAAGCCCGAAAAAGTATAAAATAATACTTGAGAGAACCGCTTGACCATTACGATCAAGGAGTACTTTTCATAATTAGTGGCCCCGATCTGAAAAAGTAAAAAAGCAATCGAAGACACGTCATTTTATAACCAATATCAAACTTGAAACAACAAAAGTCCGGCGATCTTTTCATGTTTATATGGTACGAAAAGAGTTGTAGGTGGACTGCCTTTTTAATTATGTTTAACGAGTTAAAAAGGGAAAAAATCGGCAATATTTTCATATTTTACGAGTCAGAAAAGAGCTTAAAGAGGACTCCAATGTTTCACTTTTTCGTAAGTTTTTGAAAGAGCCCAAAAAAGTGATAAAAGTACTCTTTGTTGAAAATGATCATTTTTCCCTGAAAAATCCAATATTTTGCACAAAAACTCAAAACATTATTCATACCTGTCTAAGATAAATAAAAATGTATCAAAAAGTTACCTTTTTAAAGTGAAAAATAAATAAATTAAAAATTCATTTATTTAAAAAAGCTTATAAAAAGGGTTTTTGTAAATTCATTTTTACCGTTTGACTTCAGAGTGAGAAGTGAGAGCTTTTGGGTAAGAAACTTCCTGTGAATATTGTGGAAAATCCATCTGTTGGAATCGAAAACTGTCAGCTCCAGGTAATCCACATCATCCTTATCTTGCATTTCAACCATTTACATTTCATTTTTAGGCTTTCATTTTGATTTTTAAGGGAAAAAATAGTTTAGAAATTCACTCGCGGGGCTCCGTAGGAGCAACATGCAACCCCTGTGGACCCCGACTTTTTTTTACAAAGAAAAAAGTCATGGGTCCACACCTATTGCTTATGACATGTGCAGACCTACGCAATGTCTGTAACCAGCGGGTGCGGACCCCACAAAATGATTTTAAAAACTTCAAATTTCTCCATTTCCGCCCAAAAATTTTCGAACTAGATTGTTATAATACGTCTTTTTTGCAATGTAGGACACACAAAATGCTTATTTGGCGGGAACGCGAGCATGAGGATATGGACCTTGCTGCAATAAATCATCTACCCACATTGGATGCATTGAGAGCATGCAGACTATTTAAGTTCTGGGCCATACCAGGCATGAGGGCCCAAGTAGATTTCTTACAATGGCTGGTAGACAGGTGGAACATACAAGACTAGTGTTTCATGATTGGTGTCCACCGGCTCGAAATTGAGCTAGAGGACATATATTTTTTCACTGGTTTGCCTGAGAGAGGCGAATGATTATCTCTTTTCGGGGCTAGGCCAGGTGGCCATTCTGTCGCTAGTCTCCGATTAGAGTTTTGCAATGATCAAACAGAGGAAAAACGGATCGATATTAAAACTATCACCCGTCCTGAACTTAAGGTTATTGCATTCAATATCACCAGACTATGCATGAGTGCAGCATTGTATGTAGCTACCGGATCCCAGATGCGAATGGCAGTAAACTGTTATCTAGGTACCATCTTCAATTGGTGCAAAGCTGTGTTGGCGAATGTAAAAGGCCAACTAACTAGAGCAAAGAACGGAAAACTAAAAAACTTTGGATACGATTTCCTGGTTGTGAGCTTTGGTGTAGAGAGGGTCCCTTTGTTGGTCCCACAACAACTTTCTGTTGAGGCTAGTCTTCCTCGAGAGCCTAGGATAATGCGTTGGGTTGCAGTGATGGCCCATCATCCTAAGGAGGGTTCAGAGGTTGTTTGATTTCCACTTGAATATTTTCATTGGTTGAGGAACCAACTTTTTGTGATTCAGGATTTTCCATATGCTGGGATGGATTATCACGGTGACCCAGACATGATTCTTCCACTAGGAGAGCAGTGGGATGATTCAGGTAAAATCATTTTCAACAATTTCTAAGTTTTAACTAATTTTTTATTTTTTAAATCGTCCAAAATTGACAATAAAAAGTTTCAAATGCAGATGTGGGTCCACGACGACCAGCCACTCTCCAGCCTTATGAGAGGAGACACCTAGCAGCAGCAGTTCAGACCCCACAGGCCCAATCTATAGAGACCCTGACTGAATTGGAGAATCATCTAGAGCATTTGACAACAGATATTCCAAAGACTGGTATAGATGATATTCCACTTAGGTTACAGTGATATGTGATTGGGGTCCCAGGACCTTTTAGGAGGTTCCTTTGTAGGGTGGCCCGAGCAGTGGTTTCTTATCATGACCATCACCAGGGATAGGATGATCGCTTTTGTAGACCCATATGACATTTTATGTCTTTTTGTACTTATCATTTTTGCCGATCATAAGGTTTTTTTCAACCTATGATCGAAGACAATGTATATTTGACACACTTCTATGCTATGATATATCATTATTACCAGCTATCTTGTGTAACATATTATGGAATGTTATTAAATTTATTGTTTTGATTATTGCAAATATCTATTTATCATACGAGAAGCCACTGCATTTGCTAATGTATTTAAATATCTTGGAATATGCTGATATTCAATGTAATCAAATTCACGTTCCAATAGACGAACTCTAAAAAATAATCTTAATAACACCAGATTTCTAATGGCATAAACCCTGTTAAGCTGTAATACAATGAGTTCAGAATCTAACCTAACAATCAAACTCCGAATCCCAAATGATATGGATTCAGACAATAACTCAATCACTATAGTATACTTTGCAATGTTATTCGTTGTTTGACCGAGACTTACCCCATGCATAGATACTAACTCATCAGAGGGTGAATAGATAACCCAAGCTGCAGAAGAAATGTTCTATGTATTACGACAAGCACCATCAACAAAACCAATGTATGTATGAAGAGACGTCGACATCTGCAATATCAAGAGTAAAATCAAGATAAGCAGGAATAATCATAAAAGCACTCTCTAAACTAGGCACACTTTAGTAATCTAAAACACACCAACTAGAAAGAAACTAATCTAACAAAAACCTCCACACAAAAATTTGAGCATAATATCTCTTCAGATAAAACCCATTTCTAGGTTTACCCAAAGAGACACCGTCAAAATCTACCAATTCATAGGCCCTTTTTGCCAGCTTTCACTTAACAATATCAGGACCATGCCACATAGGTACAAATTTTCCATCCCTTAGCTTATTGTTTGCTTGATCGTATAATAAAACTAAGTCTCCTTCCAAAAACTTATGAGGTGTAACATTTCGGTCGTACTGAGCTTTTATTCGTTTCACATGAGTTTCGATTGCTAATGCAGCATTGCGTCGATTCTCATCTAGCTGAGCTAAGTACAAAAAACATTTCTCCTCTTTAGAAGTGGCTGGGAGTAATTCTATGTCTATTTGCAATGATAGAATTTCGCATTCAATGGGTAACACTGCCTCCAAACCATAGACCAGTTGAAAAGGAGTGAAATTAGTTGATGTTTTTACTGAGGTTCGATATGCCCAAAGTGCTGAAAATAACATGTTATGCCAATTCGACCTATGAATACCAATGATTCGTTGGATCATATTGACTAGAACTTTATTGATAGCTTCAACTAGACCATTAGCCTGTGGGTAATATGGAGTAGAACTATTGTGACGCAGGCCAAGTTGATCTGTCAGTTTAGTCATCATGATGTTTCGAAAATGACTCCCATGATCAGTAATAATAGCTTGAGGAACACCGAATCTAGCAATTATATGATTGAAAACGAAAGTTGTAGCAGTTTTGCCGTCTGCCGAAAATGTAGGCATCGCCTCGGCCCACTTAGTAAAATAATCTACCGCTAGGATGATATATGCATGCCCCCTAGTCGAGTGAGGGTTACATGTAATAAAGTCAATACCCCACTTTGCAAAAGGACTGACAACAATTATAGGGTGGAGAGGAGCGGGTGGAGCATGCATCTTATGATAAAAAATTTGACAATTGTGGCATTTCCGGACTGCATAGATACAATCTTTGAATAAGGATGGCTAGAAATAACCAGCACGCAATATCTTTTGGGCTGTGGCATACCCAGAAATATGACCGCCACATGCTACAGAGTGACAGTCATTCAAAACATTTTCAACTTCTTCATGAGTTAGACAACGTCGGAAAACAGAATCCACCCCACGACGATAGAGTGTATCTCCAATAATATTGTATTGTTGGGATTGGAAACGTATTTTCCATCGCTGAGATCGTGAGATTTCAGGCAGAAAAGATTGGGTTTGGAGATAAACAATAATATCTCCATACCATGGATCAAGAGTACTGATAAGAAACAAGGATTCGTCTGCAATGGGCTCTTCCGCCACAGTTTCAGTATCAGTACGCAGGAAATCACACATCAGTTCCGCAAAAACCAAAGATTTCTTTGCCTTGGATTTTTCAAATTCCAAGTCAAATTCCTGCAGGATAACTATCCATTTGGAATACTTTCCCTCTAGCAATTGTTTGGGCAAGATATACATCATAGGGTTACTGTAAGAAATTACCGTGGTTTTGCATAATAATATGTAGTGACGAAAGCTTTGGATAGCTTGAACAGCTGCCAAGGCCAATTTCTCCACATGCGAATATTTAAGCTTAGTCGGATTTAGAGTTCAACTAAGATAGTAAATCACATGTTCATTGTTGAATTCATCTTCCTGAATTAAAACCATCCCAATGGTGGAATGAGAAACGACGAGATACAAGAAGTAATCCTGGTTGTAATTGGGAGGATGTAGTAACTGTGCATGGGGCAATGTGTGTTTAAGTGCATCAAAAGATTTGTCAGCGATCTCATCCGAAAAGAATGGAGTATTCTGTTTCAACAACCTGGTAAAACCTTTTGTTATCTCAGCGTAGTTAGGAACGAAATGATGTAAAAAGTTTGCTTTCCCTTGCAAACTTTGGAGTTGGTGAAGAGTCAAAGGAGGAGGTAATTTGACAATAGCTTCAACTTTCGAGGGATCGACATGAATGCCAACATTTGAAATGACAAATCCCAGTAAAAGACCCATTTCTATACAGAATACACATTTGTGTGGATTCAGCCTAATTCAATAATGTCTACATCTCATAAAGATTTCTCATAAATGAGTGAGATGATCGGCTCTACTTAATGAATGGGTAGGTAACTCATCGAGATAAGGCTGCACAATGTGCTTGATGTCATGAAATGCGTAAGACATAGCCCTTTGAAAAGTTTCTCCAGTGTTCTTCAATCCAAAAGGTAATTTGCAATAAGAAAATGTCCCCCATGGACAAATGAAAGCTGTTTTAGGTTGATCAGTAGGGAGTATGTTGTTTTGATTATAACCAGAAAAAGCATCCATAAAGGAGAACATTTCACTACCGGCACAATCATCAATAATTTGATTGATATAGGGGGTTGGATAATTGTCTTTAGGACAAGCTCGATTAATATCCCTAGAATCGATACATATTCTTATCGTTCCTTGCTTTTTGTTAACAGGAACAATATTCGATACCCAATCCGTTAAGGGAATTGGATAAACGAAACCTACTCGAAGTAATTTCTCAACTTCAGCTTTCATAGCAACAGCTTTTCTTGGATGTATCTGACGCAAACGTTGCCAGACAGGTTTAGCATCTAGGTAAGTTTTAATTTCATGGACAACAATTGATGGACCGATTCCTGACATTTATTAATATGACCAGGCAAACACGTCGTGGAATTCTTGAAATAGGGCTTTATAAGTTTGGATTTCATCGTACGTACAGGAAGCACCTATATGAATGTTTTCAATAATTCCAGGTTTAACTGAAATGTCAATAGGAACCGTTCGAGAGATATTTCCCAAATTTAACTCAGAATCAGGATGTTGCAATGGATTATGTGGTTCTTTGACATAGTCAGTGGTAAAAATAGATGAAAAATCATTTTCAAAATGATCAAGCTCAGGTAAAAACGAAGATCGATGATGAAGATCTTCCCATGGTAAATCATCAATAGAAAAAAGTTCACGAATCTGCTCATCAGTATGAACAGGATTAGAGAATGTTGTTGAAGTTGAGGTTGATATTGAAAGTGATTCCCCATGGACCACATTCATTAGATCAATTTTGGTTGAACAAGAGTCAGAAAATGATTGTACAGCCTGATATGTAATTTCAAAGGGACTCAAAGGCATTGCGCTACCAAATAAATCCACCTCGGAATCGGAAGGTACGATCCAAGGATCATCAAAAGCAATAGTGTTCGATGAAATCATATGAATAGTTGTAATAGAAGGTGATACGTTAGGAGGAGGGAAAGAAAAAGTTCCTAGTAAACCAGAATCTTTAATCAAACCTACCCCAACATCCTTGTAAGGGATAGTTGTTTTACCGACATGCTGAATACTATCTGAAGAGGCTGGGTCGGATGAAAAATAAGTCAGCTGGTCTATCATAATGATCTTTCCGTTATGAGGAAAATTGATAAGCCGAAAGACCGATGAAACAATAGTAGTCATAGCGTAAGACCAACTGCGACCCAAGAGAAGGTTGTAAACTAGAGGGGCATCAACCACTTCCACATCTAGATTTACAGTTTTACCTTCAACCCCTATAGGTAAATCCTGTAGAATGCCAAAAGGATGGAACCCTCAGCCATCAAAAGCCTTTAGAATCATCGGAGACTGATTGAGTGTAGGAGAACCAAGCGATCTCCAACACTGGATCGACATACTACAGGTAGAAGCTCCCTCATCAATCACAGTCCGAAAGTAAGGTCTGTTTTTTACTAACACTGGAATCTGGAAAGCCATTTGATGAGGTAGGCGGGGTGTACTATTCTCTAAATTGAATATTATTAGGTTCGAATCTTGAATATCAACAACTCCTATAGCAGACAATAGTAATTTACGCTGTGCTGGGCATGATTGTAGCACCTCCAAAGCCGACATTGTTGAAGGGGAAATAGCTAAGTCTTCAACAATGTTATAATTCTGAGCAACTCTCGCATGTGGATTGAAAGCTAATTTCTGAAGTATACCTTTAGCAAGAGGTTTGATTACTAAGTCATGGTTAGGTTTCTCGATCTGTAGCGGATCATAACTAGCAGGAGTTGTAGTTGATGGGTTTGAATTAGAAGATTTTGCTTCTTTACCACCAACAGGATTATTACTACCATAATCTTGAATCGCGTCGCAATCCTAACATGAGACATCATCATAATGGGTTCTTCTGAGGCATTTGAGGAAGAACCGATCATCTTACTATCTTGATTAGGAAAAGGATCCTTCAAGACAGGAGGAGTTTGAGAACCTTTGACGATTTTTGAAACCTCTGCTCGATGTGGGCAATATCTTGTAAAATGTTTCTCGTCACAAATGAGACAAGGATAGCGAGGTTTACGTTTCTCGTCAATAGATTCATTTTTATCTGTTTTATCTTTTGAGTTTTGTTTATTTTTCTTCTTCCCCTTCTTTTTACCACCAGATTTTGATTTGGCCGTAGATGATTCTACGACATGGATATCGGCAGGAATTTCAGCGGAAGAGTCTCCTGTCGGGGAATCTGGTAAAGTTATAATAGGAGAAGAATTCTTTGAAGATTTCTTCTTGCTTTTGGTACTAATTGAACCAATCATACCATCAGCGGCATGAGACCCTGAAGGAGATGTAGTTATTTGATTGTGTTTCGCAAGGTCGGGGATTTTTTCATGTAAAGTACTTGACTGCGTATAGACGAGGTCAAGGTACTGAGCCTGAGCAATGACTTGCTCTTCAGTAACAACTCTTGCCTTAGCTACATCTTCAGTGATTTTAGGTAATAATGATTTAACAAACCATTTCGCTAAAATTTGATCTGGAATAAAAACTTTCACTAAATGCCTTCTACGTCGCCATTCATGAATATGATCGGAAATATATGTGGACATGAATTGTTTTAATGAAATTAATAATTTCGTGCCATTGTCATATCTGATAGGCAACTGAAAATGAGTTAAGAAAGAAGTAACTAACTGACTAAAATTATAAAAATAGCCTCGTGGTAACTAAATGTACTATTTTGCAGTAAGACTAATCAGAGTTCGTTGAAAAAGACGTAAGTGAATTGAATTATCAATAATGGAATTAGATGCACACGGGAGGTGATAAGTCATCACATGATTTGACGGATCTTCTCCTGACTTACCCTTAAACTTCGGGATATCACTGGGCAACTTATTAGGCATTGGCGGCCAATACGGAAGATAGTAGATCGGATCGTTCATAAGGCACAACAAATCAGGTAAATCCAAAGTTGCAATAAAAGGTAACTGACGGTTAGGGTCGCGAAAACCTTGGGTAACAAGACCAGCCCCAGAAGGAGGATATCCAAGATAACCTGGAATTGGATTTTCATTAGGAATATTATAACCTCTCGGAAAACCAGGATTAACTAGACCAAACTGGGGTTTTTGAGGTTGCTGATAAGTATATCCAGGGTACGGTTGATACTGAAAATCTGGATTTTGCACAGTAGGACCGAATTGGTACTGTCCCTAGTACGGTTGATAAATAAATTGCAGTTGACTTTTGACAACTGTACTTGGACCAAGTTGTCCTATAGGCATTTGGATCGAAGTCTGAACCGTGGATCCTGACTGTGGTAAAGAGGCCTGAGGAGTTTACACTGATGCAGGGGTAGTAGAAACTGGAGCTACTGATACTCTAGAAACAGGTGTGGTAGGTTGAACAGAAGCCGCAGTAGTTTGAGCCGGAGTTCGAGGTGAACCAGGCCCAGGCTATTGAACTATACCAGATGCAGAGGTTTGAATAGTAGGCTGGACAGGTTGCTAGGTTGGACCAGAAACCAAAGGTTGTCCAGGTTGACTTGATAACTACACATTAGGTTGCATAGTCTGTTGAGTTTGAAATGGATCCCACACCATATTCATTTCGGTGTATGGACCCATAAAAGATTGTGTATATGGAGGACCGTAACTGGGTTGAATGTAGGGCTGATAATTAAGTGGTACATTTCTAGCTCCTTGAACAAATGGTTGACCAGAAGGTGGTTGGAAACCTTGAGTTGGGTACTGACCTTGAGGTTGATAACCTTGAATACTGAAGTTGGGGTTGACCTTGAGGTATATATTGATACTAGGGTTGACCTTGAGGTATGTACTGAGTCTGGGGTTGACCTTGAGGTATGTACTGTCCTAACGGTATGTACTGTCCTTGAGGTTGCCCCCCAGGTGGTAACTGACTACCTTGAGGTTGCCCCCCAGGTGGTAACTGACTACCTTGAGGTTGCCCCCCAAGAAATAATTGACTACCTTGAGGTTGCCCCCTAGGCAGTAACTGACTACCTTGAGGTTGTGGATTTGGAATAGTACCAGACATCATAAGAATTTCTTCTATGCTCAACGCTTGAGTTCCATTATTACCAGTTGATATCTCATGTTCAATTGGTTGAGGAGATGCTCCTGAAAAAGTACCAGTGAGTGACTGGTACCCCGAAGGAATAGAAGGACCGCCATATAAAAATGTTTCCGGTGTTTGGGAAAACATAGATAACCGTTTCGACATATTCAAAGGAGGATAATAACTTTTGGGCATAGGATGAAAAGGAATTCGAGGTGGTGAAAAAATAAGACCTGGGTTTTCTAAAAAATTTGTCAATGATACGTACCAAGCGTCACTCCTAAAAGGACTGTAGAAAATTGATTCACGCTCCCTAAGTTCTAAAGTTGGTTGATTTTTAGGAAGAGTTATGTCTTCGTCTGGACTAACAAGTTCTTCAATAGAAATGAGTCCAGAAGGAAGATTTTGGGTAATGATATTTCCTACCCTGGGTGAACCAAGACCAATAGAAGTTGGAGAAGCAAATCCTTAAGATGGGGTAGCAGCAGGTTCAATTTCAGGCTCAGAAATTTCAAGTTCTTTAGCTAATTCACTGGTAGGAGAAATACTACCAGTAACTTCGGAAAATGAAATTGGTTCAGAAATATACTCTGTTGCTTGAATTTGATAATCAGGATGAACAATTAAAGATGACTCTCCGGCTTCCAGTGACCCAACTCTACTATCACTAGGTGATACAAGAGCTCGTAGCCCTTCAACCTGGCTTGGTGTATACTCAGGAGGTTGCCCCCAAAGTCTACAGGATTGTCTCGGTAATTCAGCCACGATTAAATATTTAATTACTCACACGCAAACAAAGAAAATTTCAATAAAACCACCTAAAGTCTCTAAAGAAACAAACAATTGAATTGCACACCTAAAAAATCTAAGAGTTCAAACCACACACAAACAATAACTTCCCATACTAAAAACACTAGTTGGTGATGAAATCCAACGTCGTAGAATTTAATACAGAAAGTGCGGTTGGAACAATTACCCCGACAACTTGCTTAATGAAATAGACTGGCACAAGTTTCTTCACAAAACCATCTCGAGTGAAGAGAACCCCCCAGAGAGTCCAAGTGAGTCTAGTCGACGTCTGTTCTAGGTACAGTGAGGCCCGTCCTTCACCGTCACCTTAGGAAATAATCTTAAGTTTATGGACACTAAGGTTACCAACAACAACAAATACAGCAGGGGGAACAATCTACAATCCGATCTATTTGCAAGGGAAGAGTAACAAAGCTCAATCCCCTTGAAGTCTCCTCGACATGATCAATCCAAGGTTTACCAACAAGTGACCCCAGGCTCCTCGACAATGGTTACTCCGAGGTTTACCGTTTATAATACGCGCAAATCTTCTATCTTTCCCAATGAAACAGACTTGATTGTCTCAAAGGTTCAGACATGATCTCGTGATTGAATCCTTTAAGAGAAGCTTCCCAGATTATATCAATTACAATTGGATTTATTTCCTACTGCAAGATATAGCTACTTGTTTGTTTTAACTATCTTGGAGAGTTAAATACTCCCTACTCTAAGATACTAGCCTAAGCTATATTGGTGATAAGAGCCCTAGAAATAAAAAAGATTTCTAAATCAATTTTAATTAAGCTTTACTTTTATGGGTTGTTCCTTAAGTCAATAGGTATGGAAATGAAACTTTGATGGTGTGAAGACTCGACTCCAAAAACACTAAAAAAATGCACCTAAAATGATAAACAATCCATTTTTCTTTCAATGAATTTCTAGCTAAAAGAAAGAGTTTGAGAATGCAATCTTTGAGAAACAAATATTTCTTTCAACATGGAAATGGAAAGAAAATCTTTTTGTCTTTTTCAATAAGAACTCAAAACGAGACTACTAATTATTCTCACAATAAATCCCTTTCCTTTTCAAAACTCAAAACTACAAAAAACAATTTCTTTAAAAAGAGATTCTACAATTTCTAGAAAACACTCAAAACTACAAAAACTAATCTTGAGATCTAAAAACTTCTAAAAACCTAAATGTATAAAATCTTCAATTCTTTTTTAGGACGTTTTACTTAGTTATTCAGTAAACTAAGGATTAATTTGTTCAGAATAACAAATCAATCAAAAAACATCCAGATATGTTTTCTTTTAGAAAAATGAAATTCAAAACTTATAACCAAGTTCGTTCAAAGATTTGCAAAGAGAAAAGTAAATCTATTTCTCACAAAGCACAAATTTCACAAACTAGTCAGACTCATCAAGAAGACAAAAAAACACTAGGGTAATCTAAGGTTTCTCAGGCTTCTGATCTTTGAGTCACTACATAGACCAAGTGAAAACCACTCCAGGCATGCAAAACTTCTAGAAAATCATCTAAAACAAAAATGCCAATGGAACTCACTCATAAGAGATTTTTGACAGAACACATGTAGATCTGGGTAGACACTAAAAGCCGTAAATGAAATCTAAACTTAACTGGAAGAAAACATTTTAGGTTTTTCAAAAAATTTCACAGGGTCCATAGGCTTCCAGAAGAACCAGATGCAGTACCGCTCTGTGTAATAAAGGAAAAGTGCGGAGATGCCCACACTGTCTATAAAAAGAAAGTGTGGTCCCGTGAAGACTTTGAAAAAAACAAAAAATAATCCAGATCCTAAAAACTACCCAATCCAACACACATCAAGAAAAAACCAGAAACGAGAACAAGTTTCTCAAGTCACAGACAAAGGAAAACCAAAAACCAAATTCAAGTCCCCAGTGGAGTCGCCAATTTGTTGGTTGGATAAATCAATCTTGTGGACAAGGCTTATCTCCCTAGTATCAAAAATATCTAGCAACAAGTAGACAAGCAAATCTATCTTTCTCTAAACATATTGCGATTCATTAATAAAAACTATAGAGGTGTTTAGACCCTACCTTAAGTCCAACGCTAGTTTGTAGCAGCCATCCTTCAACCGTTCGAAAGAGTTTCCTTTTGAGAACCTGCAAACACAAACAAGCAAACATAAAATAACACCTGCATAGCTAATAACATAAATCATGTTCACTATGGTGATCAAGGAATCCATAAAATAAACCATAAAACATAGCTTATTGAGAAAAACAAACTTATTTGTATTAACTTTGAAGTAGAAGAACCTTACAACCTTTGGTGCCTTGATGTTGAACAAGCTCTTCCTAGGGTCCGAAATAGGAATTTCCTTTCTTTGACAAGCCTTACACTCTTCCAAATGAGATCAAAGAGGTATGTAATCTCTCCTCATAAAAGCTCAATTAGGAAGACTAGGTTCTAGCAGCATTTCACCTCAAAAATATTCAGCTTTCAACCTCCCAAGTAACCAGCCCAATGCTTCATTTTATAGTGCAGAGGAAGGAGGTTACAGGTCCACCTATGAAGGGATAAGCTCCTCACATCAAGGGGTTAGCTCCTTAAGGTATGGGATGCATGAACCTTAAGGGAGCGAACTTACCACCTCAAATTCCTTCCAGAAGCTTCTAGAAATGACTCAAAGTGAGTTTTTAAGAATATACTTGCGCCTTTTTGACTTTTACAGGGGTCTGCACGCATAACACAGAGACAGAGCGGTCAGGTGCGCAAGGGACATCTAGGTGCAAGACCGCACGTAATGCTAAGAGAAAGTGCGGAACCAAAGTTTTATAGACTTTTGAGGGCTTTCTCTTATTTTCAAGGCTTAATATGAGGAACTGAGGCTTAAGACTTCTAAAGGAGGAAAGTATGAGTGGTAATGGACTCACACAGATTGTAGAATGTCAAAGTGACAATTTTTGTGCAACACCCTCTGCCCTACCTCATTTCTATGGATTGGCCACAAAGGACCCCGACACTTTCCTATTTGAGTTTATTGTTATATGCCAAACCTATGACTATACAGGTGATGAGAAAAAGTTAAAACTATTTCCATCTACCCTCAATGTTGCAGCATTGTGTTGGTTCATGGGTTTACCTAGAGATAGCATCACAACTTGGGAGCAGATGCAGCAAGCCTTTAACAAAAAATATCCAGACTATTGTCGGTCAAAGGATACTAAAGAAGAAATTTTCATGATGACCATCGGCAATGATGAATCCTTAGAGGATTACGAAGAAAGATTCCATCTTAGTTACAAAAGGGCTAGGTGTACACTTGACCCTAAGTCACTAAAGTTGGTCCTGCTTAGGGGAGTAAGAGAAGATCTTCTAGATACCTTACATTTGTTAGCAGGAGGAGATATCTATCAATTACCCTATGAGGATATCAAAACTGTTTTTAGAAACCATTCTAGGATAGCCAGGAAAAAGGGTAGGGGTAGTCAACCTATGGCCATTACATCATCTTCCAACTCATCCATCAAAGGTGAAATTGGAAACATGCTGGAAGATTTCAAAAGTGAGATGTTGCAAACCGTTGCCTTGCAAATGGACACCATGAACATTAAGAGGAAGCAGAAGGAAGAAAAGAGAAGCCTAGCCATCTTTTGTCCTAGATGCACCAGGAGGCATCCTAGGAATGAATGTCCATTGAACTCTATTGAAATTTGCTCGGTCTATGAAGAAAACCACTCCACAGACAAGTGCCCTTCTTTACCCAAACTCAATGTTGTATATCAAGGAGTTGAAGGTGTCATTGAGCAACTTTGCTACATTAACCAAAGGAGACCTCATGGGCCTATACCATACCAGCAGGGCATGCATGGGTCGTCCCATGCATATTAAAACCCCAACCAAACCACAACCATACCTTCTTGGGGACTCCCTGCTCATCCTTCCTAGTCTACACCCCCTCCTTGGTCCTATGCATCTCAGTATCACTCCCAGCCAACCAGCCAGTCATTTCAACCTTATGCTCCACCACAACCTTAGTGGAATGCACCACTCTAGGGGTGGAGGCCCCAATACAACAATGCTCCAACTCTATTGCCTCCACCACCTGCCCAACCACAGCTCCTACACTCTTTTCCACCCAAGCAACCCTAGATGCCTGCCCAGCCAAATCCAAACCTGAACATGCAGGCTCAACAAGTATACAGTGGAGAGACATCATATCTAGCTTATGTTGTGGAAATACAGGAGATTAACCTGAGATCTAGGAGAGTTCTACCAGATAACCAACCTCCACCTCCACCTAGGGAGGTTGAGGAAGAAAGAGAGGAAAGCAACCTTAAAGTAAAACCACCCTTTCCTGAGAGATTAGCCCAACCACTCCAGCCTACCCCAGAAGAGACTGAACTTCTGGGAGAATTGAAAAATCTATGTGTAAAGATCCCACTTCTCCATGCAATAAAAGATGTTCCCATTTACAATAATTTGATTAAGGAGAAGTGCTTCAAACATCGAGGGAGGCAAAAAAGGGATGCACCTACCGTTAATGTCATTGGGCAGTTGTCCAACTTGATGTTGGGGCAGGTAATCTATCCAAAATATTTGGACCATGGAAGCCCTATAGTAGATGTGCACATCAATGGCACCATTATCCCACACACTCTAATCGATCTTGGGGCTGCCATTAATGTGATGACTAAGGACACCATGCTCAAGTTCAACCTCCAAGGTTTATTGAGGAAGACCACAACAATTTTGCAACTTGCAGACCATTCCACAATAACCCCTGAGGGAATTTTGGAGGATGTGATGGTCTCCATTGACTCCTGGGAGTACCCTACAGATTTCCTAGTTCTCCAGCCTAAGGCTAAGCTCACTGGTTACCCTCTCATCCTTGGGAGGCCATGGTTGGCCACTACCAATGCTGACATTAGCTGCAAAGCTGGGAATATGACCATCAAGAATGGGCATATGTCCAAGCAGTTAGTCCTATACCTTCCTACTCAACCTTCTCTAGAGCATGACTTACCTTTATCATTGGAGGAGGAGGAAGAAGATGAAGTTTATTTTGCCCAACCTTATACTTTAGAAGAAACCATGGGAGGAGGACAGTAAGATGAGGATGACTTGATTGAACACCTACTCCAAAGTCCAACTCCCAGTTCATTACCCTTAGAAGAAGTAGTAAAGTAAACCTAGAAAAATCATCAAATTAACTTATGCTTGGTCAATTCAAACCCACTCCGTGTCAAAACCATAGAATTTGGCCCAGACAGAACCTTGAAGATAAATCCATCTCTTTTTGCTCTCGAAGAGGAGAAGCTATGCAACATGTTAAAGGAAAATCTAGAAGCCTTCGCTTGGAGTTACAAGGAAATCAAGGGAGTACACCCCTTAGTGTGTACTCACCACATATACATCAAAGAAGGTTGCAAGCGAGTCCGGAAACCACAAAGGAGGATGAATCCAGCTCTTAAAGATATAATCAAAGAAGAACTGCAAAAATTGCTAGATGCAAGATTCATTTACCCTATCTCCGACAGTGAGTGGGTCTCTCTTTTGGTGTTAGTGTAGAAATTTTGAATAATTTAACACATATTCAATGGAGATTATCTTGATCATGTACTATTGCGGAAAACATACACAATACATAAGCTCCTCTACGTTAATCATCAATATAGCAGCATCAATAACAATAAAACATCAAGAGCATTCACACATTAACACAGTATGTAACCCGGGGAAAGCATCTCGCTAAAAACCCCACACTATCTGTATATTAATGATTGAGACCATGTAACATTACAAAGTACAATGCTTATCACAAGCAATCCAGTACCAGCTCCACCTGTTACACACAATACAGCTAATGATCTGATCTCCAAATCTATTCCACTGCTTGCCTGCCTCCACTACTCAATACCGGCTCAAGAATGAATGAGAATGGTCTACCAAACTCGTATTTCACCTCCAAAGAATCACTCACAATGTGTAAGACATGAGTAGAAGCTACAAACTGGGCAAATACATGAGCAAACTCATTGGCATACTCAATCCTTTGATTGTGCAAGATCTGATGCACAACTATAGTCACAACTGATAGCAATCTGATTCTCTAACACTTGTCTCTGCTGAACTGAACATGCACTGACATGAAACTGAGTTAAATGATGTATTCTATAGTTGTATTATGAGTTAATAATTAGTTTAACAACTCATCATTAGTCTATTTGCAGTTAGACTAACTACAACTAGTTTAACCAAGCCAAACTGAACACAACTCCATCAACTCTACAATCAACTCCACCAAACTCAACTGATTGAGTTCTAACTGAAGTCATGCATGCAACAACTCAACTGACTCATAAGAAAAGCGTACTTCCTTCTGACAACTGCATGGGCCACATCTGTAGCTCAAACTGAAGTGCTCCAAGAGAATAAGATCAAGTTTATATTCCAAATATTATTATGAGACAATAATATTTGACTTTTCTATTTTTGACAGCCAGTCTAAAAATAGACTTTGATCACCCACACTGTGGTCACCCACACTTTGGTCACCCACATTGTGATAACTCACACTTTGGTCACCCACATTGTGATCACTCACACTGTGATCACTCACACTGTGATAAAAAATAGAACTTGCGCCATAATTTGCCTGCGGGCCCACTTAGTGAAGGCGACTCTTTTCACTAAGCTCCATCATCTTGTTGCAATCTCAACACTCCCTCTCAACAAGATATGGATTATCAGCAACCCCTATCCTGCCTCGGTGGTACTCGAATTTGCTCCTGGTGAGAGCCTTCGTCAGAATATCAACATCCTGATCCTCCGTTGGAATGTATGAAAGCAACATGTTCCTCCGTTGCACACAATCTCTGATATGATGGTACCTGATGTCAATATGCTTAGATCTATCATGAAATACAGGATTAGCTGAGAGTTTAATGCAACTCTGGTTATCACAGTAAATCACAGTAGGATCCAAATGAGAACCGAACAAACCAACCAGGATCTTCCTCATCCATATAGCCTCGCATGCAGCCAAACTTGCTGCCATATACTCGGCCTCCGCTGAACTGAGTGCCACGGATCTCTGCTTCCTGCTGTACCAAGAAACTGCTTTCGATCCAATACTGAAGACCCCTCCTGATGTGCTCTTTCTGTCCATTGGGCTCCCTGCCCAATCTGCATCCGTGAAGCCACATAGCTTCACCTCATCCTCCTGTCTGTACCACAAAAAAATATCCCGATGTGCCTCTCAAGTAGTGCAATACATGCTTGCCCGCCTTCCAGAAGAGCTTGGTAGGCTTAACCATAGCTTTTGAAAGCTGGTTAACTGCATAGAATATATCAGGTTGTGTATTGACCAAATACATCAGTGACTCCACCAACTGTCGATAAACAGTGGCATCCACTTCTTCTCCCGAAGTGGCATCCTCCTTCCTCCAACCTCCAGGAAGAGGAGTATCAATAGGCTTGCAGCCATGCATGTTGAACTTCTCCAGTATCTCCCAAGCATACTTGCCCTGAGAAACAAACAGTCCACCACTGCGCTGCCATATTTCCAATCCTAGGAAATAGTGAAGGAGGCCCAAGTCCTTCATCTCAAACTCTGTAGCAAGATCCTTCTTGCATGACAGTATCAACAACTCATCACCCGTTAGAATCAAATCATCAACATACAGTACAATGATAAGCAACTTACCCTCCACCACAATCTGGTATAGGTTAGGATCCACCTCGCTCTTGGAGAATCCAAGTCCTGTGAAATAGCTGTCTATCCGTGTGTACCAAGCACGTGGTGCTTGCTTCAACCCATACAACGCTCTCTTGAGCCTGCACACATGCGACTCGTTGCTGAAGACCTCAAAGCCTTCGGGCTGCTCAATGTACACCTCCTCCTCAATGACTCCATTGAGGAACGCAGTCTTCACATCCATCTGATGAATGTGCCATCCCATCTGCGCTGAGAGAGCAAGAATCGTCCGTATGGAAGAATACCTTGCGACAGGTGCAAAGGTATCCTCATAATCGATCCCCTCTATCTGTGAAAAGCCGCGGGCAACAAATCTTGCCTTGTACTTCTCCACACTCCCGTCAGCTGCCTGCTTGACCTTGTAGATCCATCTCGAACCCACCACTGATTTCCCTTCCGGTCTAGGAACAATCTCCCATGCACTGTTTCTGGCAATAGAATCATACTCTTCCACCATGGCATCTACCCATGCGGGATCCTCCACAGCTTCCTCGAAAGAGGATGGATTAGTCACAACACACTTGCTCATCAGAGCCATGTATCCAGTGTACCGATCAGGTGACTGTCTTTTCCTGTGTTGAGCTGTAGGTGGTCCTACAACTTTCTCTGCATCTTGAGCCAGTCGCTCAGCGTCTGTCAAGCGCTTTCGCCCTCTAATGGTTGACGTTGCATGAGTGGTCTCTTCCACTCCATGAACCTCGTCCTGTGGTTGATCCACGTCCTGTGGTTGATCCACGTCCTGAAGCTCATCCTTAGGAACTAATAGCTCCTCATCTGCATGCAAGTGTAGCTCCCTCTCAAGTGAACACTTCATGGATTTCTCCTCCTGAAATTTTATATCCCGTCGCACAACAGTTTTACCACTGTTTGGAAAATACACACGATAGTTGTGGGGCGTATTAGTGTACCCCACAAATATCCCAACCTTTGCGGTTGGCTCCAACTTCTTCCTAGCATCCTTCGTCACATGCATGTAAGCACCAAAAATCCTCAAATGAGAAAGATCAGGCTTCTTACCAGAATAAGTCTCCTCAGGTGTACTCATGCCAAGTATCCTATGAGGACAACGGTTCTGCACATAAACTGCTGTATTGCATGCTTCCGCCCACAAGTGAAGGGGTAGGCCCTGATCATGCAACATTGCCCGTGCAGCACCCACAATCGTTCTGTTCTTCCGCTCAGCTACCCCGTTCTGCTGTGGTATGGGGAGCTATGAGCTCTCTACGAATCCCTTCTGCCTTGCAGAAATCCTTGAACTCGTCCGAGATGTATTCACCACCATTATCGCTCCTAAGATCCTTCACCTTCTTCCCCTACTCCTTCTCGACCAGTGCTTTTAATTCACAAAACTTTGAATATGTCTCGCTCTTCTTCTGCATGAAGAAGATCCAGCACTTACGAGAGAAATCATCAACAAAAATCACATAATACCTATGTTTTGCTGTCGAAGCAACTGAGAAAGGTCCACACACGTCTGTGTGAATTCTCTCAAGGATCGTCGTGGCACGGCTATCCTTCTCGTGAAAGGTGGCTTTCAAAAACTTCCCCAAAGTACACCCCTTGCACTGATCTGACTGCGCAAGTGTGCCTTTAGGAAGCCCTGTAGTGATCTGCTGCAGTATCTTCAAGGCTCCATGGTGAAGGTGACCCAATCTCCTGTGCCACAACTCGCCATCATCCCGGCTCACCAATCCTTCTGCCTTGCCCGCCATTGCTGCGCATCCATCTACATGCAACTGATAAAGGTTCCTCACTCGAACCCCTATCTTCCAGGTCTCACCAGTTGTCTTGCTGCGCAGGAGAGCCTTTCCTTCACTGAAAACAACATCATACCCCTTGTCTTCAAACATCGCCACTGAGATGAGATTCTTCATCAAGCCTGGAACATGCATGACTTCCTTCAATACGAAGGGTTTACCAGACTCCCTCTCAAAGGAAATGGTACTGATACCGGTCGCACTGTATCTACCATCATCGCCCATCTCGATGTGCACTCCAAGATCTTTGTCCTCCAGATCAGAGAACAAATCTCTATCTCCCGTCATGTGAAAAGACGCACCACTGTCCAAGAACCACACTGATCCCATCACACTTGAAACCAAGCATGCGATCAATGAAAAATCAAGCTCAACCTGTGAGGCTAGAGCCTATCCTGCTGAAGATCCAACAGCCTGCTTGTTCTTCTTCTTCTGCGGACAATTAGTGGCATAGTGTCCGTGCTGTTGACAGTGAAAACACTTCACCTTGGACATATCCTGCTTCTTGCCTTTCGCACCAGACTGAGAAGCTTTCTTGCTCTTCCCTCTCTTTGCTTTGGCAGCCAAAGCACAATTCTCTTCATCAGCTCTCTTTGACGAAGATCCGTCCCTGGTACTCCGCCTGATCTCCTCCTGCACAAGATCTGACCATAGTCTTTCCCATCCTGGCAACTTCTCTCGACCATTGACAGAGTCCTGATAGGAATGCCAACTCTTCCGAAGACAAAGGAGAGCCAAGCTCACCAAGTCCTCATCATCGACAGTAACCCCCACACTTCCCAGCTCATCTCGACACTGAGTGAACTTCGCGAGATACTTGGGAATACTGTCACCCTTCTCGCATTTGATGTTTCTGAGTTTATCTTTGAGCGCCAGCATCCTCTGATCGTTCTTGCTTTGGAATAATTCTGTTAATGATTTCCACATCAAGTATGGAGTAGCCTTTCCATGGAGGCTGGACACAATGTGATACTTCACGCCCTCCAATAGAATCCTTCGACATTTTGCGGTCTTCTTTTGCCAAACTTCCGCCTCAGCAGCATCAGTAGGCTTTGGGATATCCGTATCTATGAACTCCTTCAGCCCGTTATCATCCAATACTGCCTCCATCCTGTCCTTCCATGCAATATAGTTTGAGCTGCCCTCAAGAGCATACTCCAATCGCAATCCGTTGAAAGACATTGCTGCGTTGTCACCAAGAAAACACTGTTGCAAATTCGAATTCCATCAGCAACCAACTCAACCGCCTCGGATCTAAGATTCGTGAGAACACAATATTTCTCGTAGAGAGATTGACTGTATGGGCATTCACCGGATATCTCACCTTCCAAAGGAAGGATGAATCCAGAGGCTACCTGGCCCGATTACAGACTCTGCCTGAAGAAATAGAATGCAAACACTTCCTGAATAGTAGATTTGATGATCAACAGCTCTGATACCATGTAGAAATTTTGAATAATTTAACACATATTCAATGGAGATTATCCTGATCATGTACTATTGTGGAAAACATACACAATACATAAGCTCCTCTACGTTGATCATCAATATAGCAGCATCAATAACAATAAAACATCAAGAGCATTCACACATTAACACAGTATGTAACCCGGGGAAAGCATCTCGCTAAAAACCCCACACTATCTGTATATTAATGATTGAGACCATGTAACATTACAAAGTACAATGATTATCACAAGAAATCCAGTACCAGCTCCACCTATTACACACAATACAGCTAATGATCTGATCTCCAAATCTATTCCACTGCTTGCCTGCCTCCACTGCTCAATACCTGCTCAAGAATGGTCTACCAAACTCGTATTTCACCTCCAAATAATCACTCACAATGTGTAAGACGTGAGCAGAAGCTACAAACTGGGAAAATACATGAGAAAACTCATTGGCATACTCAATCCTTTGATTGTGCAAGATCTGATGCACAACTATAGTCACAACTGATAGCAATCTGATTCTCTAACACTTGTCCCTGCTGAACTGAACATGCACTGACATGCAACTGAGTTAACTGATGTATTCTATAGTTTTATTATGAGTTAATAATTAGATTAACAACTCATCATTAGTCTATTTGCAGTTAGACTAACTACAACTAGTTTAACCAAGTCAAACTGAACACAACTCCATCAACTCCACAATCAACTCCACCAAACTCAACTAATTGAGTTCTAATTGGAGTCATGCATGCAACAACTCAACTGACTCATAAGAAAAGCACACTTCCTTCTGACAGCTGCATGGGCCACATCTGTAGCTCAAACTGAAGTGCTCCAAGAGAATAAGATCAAGTTTATAGTCCAAATATTATTATGAGACAATAATATTTGACTTTTCTATTTTTGACAGCCAGTCTAAAAATAGACTTTGATCACCCACACTTTAGTCACCTACATTGTGATCACTCACACTTTGGTCACCCACATTGTGATCACTCACACTGTGATAAAAAATAGAACTTGCGCCATAATTTGCCTGTGGGCCCACTTAGTGAAGGCGACTCTTTTCACTAAGCTCCATCATCTTTTTGCAATCTCAACAGTTAGTTCCCAAGAAAAATGGCAAGTGGAGAATTTGTGTCGGTTACAGGGAGTTGAACAAATCCACAAAGAAGGATCATTTTCCTCTACCCTTCATTGACCAAGTGCTAGATGGCCTGGCAGAAAAAAGGTTCTTCTCTTTCCTAGATGGATTCAGTGGGTACAACCAAATCCAGATTTGCCCAGAAGACCAGGATAAGACCACATTCACTTGTCCTTGGGGTACTTTTTCCTATAGGTTCCTTCCTTTTGGCCTATGTAATGCTCCTGCTACTTTCCAGAGAGCAGTCTTGAGTCTTTTCACCGAATTAGTCCATGATTCAGTGGAGATTTATATGGATGATTTTACACCTTATGGCTGTGATTTTCAAGAAGCCCTGTCTAACCTAGGCAAAGTACTACACAAATGCATTGAAATGAACCTGTCTCTCAGTCTTGAAAAATGTGAATTCTTAATGACTGCAGGGACTGTGCTAGGTCATTCAATATCTCAGCAAGGACTGCAGGTGGACCCAAACAAAATAGCTATCATCCAAAGGGTCCCACTTCCTCAGAAGTAGAGAGATGTCAGAAGTTTCCTAGGGTTAGCTGGATACTACCGAAGGTTCATAAAGGACTTCAGCAAGTTGGCCTCTCCTTTATTTGGTTTTTTGACCAAATATTCTGAGTTTATATGGTAAAAAAGTTGTCAAGAGGCCTTAGACATCCTAAAGGATAAGTTAACCACTGCACCAATTCTCCAAGGCCCAAATTGGGCCCTCCCCTTTCATATTCATGTTGATGCCTCACACAAAGCCATAGGAGCAACCCTAGGTCAGATAGATGAAAAATTGCCTTATGCTATCTATTTTATCAATAAGAATTTATCAAAGGCTGAACTAAATTATACAGTGACCGAAAAGGAAATCCTGGTTGTTGTGTATTCATTAAACAAATTCAGACATTATATTACAGGCTATCAAACATTTGTGCATACTAACCATGCTGTAATCAAATATTTAATGAACAAACTAGATGTGAATGATCGAATTATAAGATGGTTACTTTTATTACAACAGTTTGATCTAACCATTGTTGATAAGCCTGGTAAGGAAAATGTTGTTGCGGGCTTTTTGTCTAGAGTAAATTTTCCTACAGGTGAAGAAGGAATGGTGGATGACCAGTTACTGGACAAGTACTTATTTTCTATTTCAGTTCTCTCTCCATGGTTTGTTGATATAGAAAACTATTTGGTATCAGCACAGTTCCCACCAAACTTGCCCTCCAAAGAAAAGAGCAAGATAGTCAGGAAAAGCGCCCTCTTCACTTGGATTGGGGGCAATCTTTTCAAACTTGGCCCAGATCAAATCTTGAGAAGGTGCGTCAGGGAGGAGGAAGTCTTTGACATCCTTCTAACCTGTCATGATGGGCCTTGTGGAGGTCACTTTGTAGCAAAGAGGATAACATTCAAAGTGTTACAAGCATGCTATTGGCCCACTCTTCATCAGGATGTGAAAAATACACTAGTCAGTGTGATTGGTGCCAAAGGATGGGAAGTCCTACTCCAAGAGATGAAATGCCTCTGTAGCCTCAAGTGACTTTCGAGCCATTTGACAAGTGGGGCATGGACTTCATTGGGCCTATTGACCCTCCTTCAAAGAAAAAATAGTACATTATTGTGTGCACTGATTATTTGACTAAGTGAGCTGAAACCAAGGTAATTAAGGCAACAATAGAAGAGAAGGTGGTTGATTTCCTAAGGGAAAATATATTCTACAAATTTGGGTACCCTAGAGAGCTGGTTACAGAGCAAGGCAACTAGTTTACCTCCAACATGATTGAAGAATTACTCATCCATCACAAGATCAAGCATAGAACCTCCACTCCCTATCATCCACAAGCTAATGGGCAAGTGGAGGTGACCAACAGAGCAGTGGAGGGCATCTTGACCAAAGTGGTGAGCAGCATCAGGAAGGATTGGGCAAAAATACTAGTTGAGACCACCTGGGCCTATAATACCACATGGAAGACCACGACTGGATTCACAACCTATGAGCTGGTCTATGGGAAAAAGGCCTTGTTGTCCATTGAATTTGAATATAATACATTAAGGATGGCAGCCTAGCTAGATCTGGATCTCAGCAATGCACAAAAAGAGAGATTGTTCCAATTTAATGGTTTGGATGAATTCAGAATGCAGGCCCTCCTACAAACAGAAGTAGTTCAACTTCAGAGGAATATCTGGCATGATAAAAATATCAAGGAGAAGCAATTTCAGGAAGGTGATTGGGCATTGTTATATGATTCTAGGTATAAAGACTTCAAGGGCAAGTTAAGGACAAGATGTCTCAGACCTTAAGCTGTGGAAAGATGCCATGATAATGGTTCAGTGCAAATCATAACTATAGATCAAGAGGCCATTCCTTTTATTTTTAATGGACATCGATTGAAAATCTACAAGAGACCATTATCAAAACAAGAGTTCATCGATGATATCAATAAAAAAGTGATGATAGTGGAGCAAGTTCTAGCTCTTCCCTCATAAAATCACTGAGAAAAAGAAAAAAGAATAAGGACTCAAGTGAAAACCTCCATGAGGCGCCTGAGTTCCATCATTGGGTTGAAAACATATTGAGGCGGCTCAGTAATGACAAAAAAAAAGGAAAAAAGCAAAAAGAAAAAGAGAATAAGAAGATCCCTGGGTGAAAACCTTTCTTGAGGAGCCCAGGGAAAATAACTAGGGTGAAAACCTCTCTGAGGCAGCCTAGTTGTTTTTCAAAAAAAAAAAAAAAATCATGAAATTTCCATTTGCAAGTGGGCAGGAAGGACAGTCAAGGAGCAAGAGAGGATCCCAAGGAGATACCTGCCACTCACATATTTATTTTTTCACTCATTACCATGCATCCCTCCATCATTTTATTCATTTTTCCACTCCATTGCTTCAGTTTATACAAAGACTGTGTTTTATACAGGATCCCCTGCATTCCTACAGGATCCCTAAAAACCTACAGGATGATCCTGTAGGAATTACAGTGACCCCGAAATCCTACAGGAAAAAATCCGAAGGAAAATGATGGACTTGTTAGGTCCCTAAAATTCACCCTCTTCATGATCTAGCACCACACCTTGTCCACCATCATCATCCCTACACTCACCATTCAAAGAAGTTAGTTTCAAGAGTTTTTTTCTAGTCTTCAATAAACAAAAAACAAAAAACAAAAGAAAAGGAAACAGAGAGGAATAAAGAGCATCACCTGAGTATTTTATGCTCTCCAAACTCTCACTCCTTCTTTCCATCCATGTCACCATCCTCACAACCCCAGCAAGCAAATGATTAAAGAGTTCTGAGGGAGAAGCAGCTACATGAAATCCTGTAGGAAATCCTGTAGCAGCCTATAACACAGAATACCAATCACACCAACAACAAGTCTTCACCATTATGATCTAGGAGCTCCAAAGAAGCAGCATCAGACCTTCAACCATAGGTACCTGCAAAAACAAAGAAGCCATTAGCAGACATCAAGAGAAGAATGGCATGCAACAAAGATACACAACAACACCTATGGTCTTCGACAACTACATCATAGCATTGGAACCACAGGTAAGTATCCCGCTCACTCTCTCATATGCATCATGCAGTAAAAAAAATGTAAGGGTTACGAGCGATATGGTTGGTTTATAAGTGAAAAGGTGGCCAGTTAACTTGGCCACCTTCGTTCAGTCAACACATGCACAACCAGGTGTCCTTTCACATGTGGCCGCAGTCAACTCCAAGGTAGAGGAGTAGGACAAAAAGCAGTTAAACTACGGATCTATAAGGTGGGATCTAATTACGAGTAGTGGGAAATGATGATGTGGTAGTGGGGACCAACGGTCCAAAAATGGCAACGTACCTTTGCTGCCAGCACACCACCTCACCCTGAATCACCATAAGAGGAAATAAAACAACATTCCCATGCATTCATGCATTTCACCTCCTCGAAACTCCCTCACTCAATTCTCTCTCATACCAAGGCAACCCACCGGAAGCAATACTCCATCGTTTAACTGCACAAGAATTCCTACAAGATACAGAGAGACTGTCTACATGATTGGTAGAGAAGAATTCAGAGGGGATATCACAGGAGTTGGCCACTGCAAACAATCTATAGAGGTAATCTCTGTAACTACATAACGCTTTGAAAGTAAATGAACCAGAAATCCTCAAAGTTTGGGTGAATTTAGCAACTGTGTGAGGGAATTAAATACACAATCATCTTTGTTTTGATTCTGCATTTGAAAAATTGTTTCAACCCTCTCATTTTCTCCTCAAACCTCACCAGCAAGATGACAGGAAGGTTTAATAGGAGAGATCCCACCAACAATGTGAGAATCCAACAACACCCCCAAGTGCTTGAAATCTTCACAAGACATAATTGGATGGGGCTTTTTGAAAAATTCAAAGGGTATGATGATGAGGTGGCTCAAGAATCTGCTCTCTCCCTCACTCCACACACCAAAATCCATGCCACTATTGTAATAAGGGGCCTCACTATAGATCTCACCCTTGAGCTCATAAGCAGAGTCACCACACTTCCCCTAGGAATACCATGGAGGAAAGAAGACAAAGGAGATAGCGAGGTTGCGAAAAGAAATTTCTTTTTAGAAGGTGAGGAACCCACTAAGGACAAAAATGGAGTAAGGAGGGAAAGTCTGCCATATCCATGGAATGAGGTAGGCTACCAACTAATCAAATACATCTCATGTGAGGGTAGGTATAGTGTTGTCTATGGCTATCATTTCAATATCCTTGAAGAATTAAGATTTGGAACAGAAACACCCCCTCACCAAAGGCTCAACATACCATACTTCTTGCTTCAATCACTCATAAACTCAAGCATCAAAGTGAAGGAGGGAAACTCCCAACAGCTATCTCACCATGGGTTGATTAGGATCCTCATAGAAGATGCCCTCCAAAACCTCAAAACTCCTATAACATGGACATTTTTCAGAGACATGCCAGCAGAGGATGACCTCAAAGCTCTCACTTATGATGTTAGTCCTATTGTCAGTGAAGAGGAAGTAAAACAAGAAGAGGAAGATATAGAAGGAGATAAGGATGAGATGGATGAAGAAGGAGCTGACACAGAGGAACATGATAAAGATGAAGAAGAAGAGGGAGAAGAGAAGGAGGATGATGAAGAAATAGAGGAGGAAATTAAGGAGGAAACTGATAGAGATAATGAATATCTACAAGAAGAAGAAGACAGGAAGGACATAGAGGAAGAATTCAATGGAACAGAGGGGACAGAGAACAAGGAGGAGTCACCTAGGGTGTCTCCAGAAGCCACTAAGAGAGAGGCAACAGTTTCCCTCACTTCTCTCAGCACCCCAATCAAGAAAAAATGAAAAAGGCAGAGGCAGACCCCATTATATTTCAGGACAAGAAAGAGCACCAGAATAAGACAGGGGAAGCCACAAACATCAACCAAAAGTCCTATTGTGATTGAAGATTCCCCTACAAAAAAAGACAAAATTCCTTCCCCTAAGTCCCCTATATAAGTGAGGAGGCCTACTACTAGATCAACTTCCTCAAAGGGAAAGGCAATCCTACAAGACACACAACAAAATCTACAGGAAGCAAAAATAGTCCTATAGGATACTATGTTGAATCTATAGGAGGCACAAAAATTGGAAAGGAAGGTAGGAGAGTAGCAAGAAACTAAAGAGGAGGACCCAGAGACAAAAGTACCCAGCCCCCAACCTAACTTGGACGCCTATTACAAGTTTATTGAAGGAGGCAGGGTCATACCTCAAAATCCCACCGTTCTTCGAGCTTGAGAAGGAGAGGGCCAAAACTCACCGATGGATGTAGATCACAAAATCAAAGGAGGTGGAAGACATTGGGCACATGGAAGAGAAACTCAAAGAAATGGGCAGAGAGCTAAGTGGCTTGAGGGACAGAGAAGCTATAATGAGAAATCAACTAGAGACAAAAAATGCATGGCTAAGGGGACAACTGCAGGAAAGAGAGAACCAATTAGCATGTATGGCCAACCTCTCCTTGGAAGCAATCTAGTGTAGGATGCCAGCTAAATCCTATGCTCTCTACCTCAAAGAACAATGGTTGCAGTTTCAGATTAAGACCCTAGCACAGAGAGGAACCATGCCATTTCAGGACTACAGGCAGTTTATTGATCTTTGTGATCAAAGTACACTAGAGGATAGGGCCAAAATGGTTGAGTTTTATTTGCACAATGTCGCCCTCACAGACATGAATGTATGGGACCCTAATGCTAAGCTAGGAGATCTATAATTAATGGCTTTGGCATCATGGATGAACCATGAGGAGTCAAGAGTTGCAGAGATGAAAAGGATATTGGAAAGAGAGCAAATTGAACCTCTTTTGATCAGAGCTAAACAATCAAATCCCATGTCCCTCATCAGTACCCATAATTTGATTGCAAATGATCCTCAATTGGCACCTAGATATCTTTCTTCCCAAGAGCAAGCAATTTCACATTTTGAGGACATGTTCAGGTTGCTAGGAGATGATAGTATACATGCTTTCCTGAGGAGATGGAACACCCTGCCATACAGTTTAAAGATAAGAGAATATCACTCCCCTCAAAGGTTGAGAGAGGCACTCAATTGGACACCTATGTATAAGCAATCTATGAAAACGTTGAAGGTCAATTGGATAGGCCTAAAACTCAGTCCACCACTACTCTTAGGGATGCCAGAAGGGAGAAAAGAAGAAGAAGAAAAGTGGTAGTGGGAAGAAGTATAAAAGAAAGCAGGCTTCTATGAACAAGAAGAGGAGACCACAACAGAGGCATGGGATGTCAGAGAGGCTAACAATGTAAACTTTGAAACGTGAAATGATACTGTTACCCGTTTCGTAGAGGTAGCAAAAAAATGACCCGATTTTCAAAAGTGGTTATGCAGAATACACATGTTTTTTTTAGAACATGGTTTTTGGAACTTTAATTTTTTTTCATGTTCAAGGATGAAATCAAGTTTTAGAATGGTAGTGATTTTCATGCTGATTTTAAAAAGTGAGTATTCTGCATCACACCCTTTTTTTAAAAGACCTATTTTTTGACTTTAAATTTTCTAGTGTGTGAAATGTAAAAAATTATTTTCTAAATTTGATAGTTTTTGAAGTGGTCATTTTATTCATATTTTCTTGTTCTCTATCTTATTTTTTTTTTTTAGTGGGGTTTTTATTGTTTCGCGTTTTTAAATTAGAAAGTCGATAGTTTGAATTTTAAATAATCTACATATTTATACATCCTTAATTAATTTTTCAATCCACATGAAATAATTGTTTCTAAAAAACAACATTTTTTAACAATGGACATAAAAATAACCATTTTAAACATAAATATAACAAAAAAATAAACGTTTTGATAATTTTTTGCTAGAATTAACATGTCAAAATCACAATTTTTATACAAAAATATTAACTAAAAATGGTCAAATAATAGTTTTTTTTATGAATTTCATGTCAAAAAATAATAATAACAACTTTTTTTTCAAAAAATAATAATTAACTTAAAAATCAATGCGAAAATCACAGTTGTGCTCTCTCTTTCTTTCACATACCAAACTCTTGATGGAAATTTCACCTCTTTTGAACTTTTCCAATCTAAGATTAGCTTCTTATCACTTAAAGCACTTGAAATATTTGTAGGCATGAGCTCAGGTGGAGTTCGTTCACCAATGTTTTTTGAAGATACACCTTTAAGACTCTTTGGTCCAGAAAGATTCACAGAAATTTTCCTTGATGCCATTTTCCTAAAAAAAACACATAAATTAGTAAATAAAAAAACATATTAACTTAAATTAACAACAAAAATATACCATAAACTTTTTATTTGTATAATCAGAATTGCCCAGCCACCTCTAACGGGCAGGCGGGTCGATGGGCGAGCGGGAGGTCAGGTGAGGGATAATGAGACTAAGTGCACAATTAGGCAAGTATGGGTGAGACCCTACCCATGCGCCCCCCACAACCCCCTGACAACTACATTGAAGCCCCGACCCCATTAACTTATTCCTCTCACGAGAGATCTCTTGTCTGGATTCACTACACATTAATAATTAAAGTAACACGCCTGATCCAATCTCCGAAAATGATGATGATGACAAATCTCTCGATATGATTACCAAGTTATTGTACTCCCTGCATCCATCAAATCTGTGTTTTCTCTTTGTTTCGCTCGCCAACTCTGTATTTCTTCGTGGTCCATCCTTTGCATGCCACGCTAGATGTTTGTTTTCAGCTGAATTTTCTATTTGAACGAAGCTTCCTAAGCTTCTCCCCCTCCCCGGCCCCTCTCCCCTTCCCTCACCCTTCCCCCTACTGTCCCCCACACTCCCGCGCCCCATCCCCCCGCACCCCATCCTTAGGAGAAAAAAAAACTAAGTAATACAATTGGTAAAGTAATATGTAATTTCTTTGCTTTTAAAATACATTTCTGAATTACTGAATACATAAAAATTAATTAATTGAGCACCCATCTTGAAACATTAAAACTTTGCAGGTTAAACAAAATTTATGATTCTTACAAATCTCATCTATTAGATGGACTGAACTAAAATAAAATCCTAAATCATTCAAACGTATTTTCGAAATCGTTTCTGGCTCATACATCCTAAAAATTGTGAACTAGAAATTTAGATGGAGGGATTTGTCAATCGAACATTCCAGATTTGGCACAGTTTGGACCGCGAGGATGCATGATGTTATCGACAGAAATGCAAATCTGTAGAATGCAGGATCCATGTCTTTTCTCAACAATTTCTACTGTTAAAAATTGCCTAGATTTTTCACACACGCAGAAATAGCACAGTGTCCATAATCCTCCGCATCTGTTCAGTATGATTTGAAAATTCCTCCACAGTCAAATACAACTGGTTTCAATAACTATTTTTAACGAACTCAGCAACCACCTTACCTTTCTCAATATCTATATATTATTTTTGTACAGAGGTACTTCCATTAGATTCTCTAGTTGAAAATCTCCACAGAATGGAGTCGTTGACTGAATTTTGAAACAAGTGAAGCAACTTCAATTATGCAACTGACCCAACTTCGTATTTATTTGTTGACGTGATGTGTATCAAGTTGTTTAGCAGTGGAGCCATCAAATGAATTTTCGCATGAATTCATCCCATTGCCTATTCATTCCAAACAAAAGTATCCCATTTCCTATATACTGCACTGTCCTTTTTCAATTGCATTTATTATATAAAATACCAACATCAATACTAATACTATTATTATCGAATTTTAAAAAGCCTAAAGCGATTATGTTTGAAACAAGGATGTGGCTTGACAGACCTCTGAAATGTTTGAATCTCAAATTTTATTTTTCCTTACTCCCCCAAAAATATGAAATTCGTGAATTCTAGATGGTCTCACACAATTACACATTCAATTACATTAAAATTAAATGTATATCTTGAATTTTGAAGAAAATGTTGAAGTCCAGATGGTCTCACGCAATTACACATTGCATATAGAAGACGGGAACTGATTCACCGAACTTTTACAACATGAACCACACCAAGATCTTCCTTACGCTGGTTTGCTTGTCCAAACCGGAACTGTTTCAACATACAAACACAAAATCAACCGAGCCTTAGTTGATACCTCAATAAATATTTCTATTAATGAAATCCACGTTTGAAAGAAAAGAGGCAGCAAGGTACCTAATCTATCCATCCTGGACATAGCGAAGGCATGAAACGTGGTTTGAAACTTGGCCAAGAGAAACAAGAATGAGCAGCATGCCTCCATGTTAGCAGCCTGCTCACCACAACCTCCACGGCATTGAAGCGCAGATCTTGCGCCTGCATCACAATTCTGCTCATCCGCGTCATATCCCTTCGCACGCAGGTCACCAGCTCGTCCTTGACGTGGCATTTCAACTTCGCAGTCGTCTTATTATTATTGTTTTTGCTGCTGTCGTGCAAAGTGAAAAGGAGCGCAGGAAGAGGTCGGTCTGCATTGCGAGGGGTGGCGATTGTGGGCTTGAATGCTGATATGGTTTGGAATTCCGCCAGTTCCTCGTCGAGGATGGTCTCGTTGTGGTAGCTGATCCTCATTAGCTCTTTCACGAACTGCACGTGGTGAGGTGGCAGTCGTATCGCGTCCGCGTCGTGGCAGGCCAGCAGAAAGCTGAGAATGGCCGAAGGACGCCAATCTCCCAGCCACGAGAAGGCGCTCTCCAATAGAGGCTTCCAATCAGGCATCACTATCTCGGTGACGTGGAGCGGCTTAGCAGGAACTGCGCTGACTGTGTAATATTTCTTGTAACATTTCAGCTCTTCTTCTACCGCGGCTTCGAAGCCCAGGCCCGCCGCTACATAATATTTCAGCCTATGCGATTGCCGGTCTTGATCCTCCATCCAATCCAGATAGAAATCAGAATGCTTCTTCTCTGTACATTAAAATTTCATAAGATTAATCTATGAATTCTGGATTTTAAGGTCTTGATCCTCCATCCAATCCAGATAGAAATCAGAATGCTTCTTCTCTGTACATTGAAATTTCATTAGATTAAGCCATGAATTTTGGATTTTAACGAAACAGCTCGAAATCTGAATTGCATTATAAAGAATATTTAAAAAACGTTTATGAATTGCATTATAAAGAATATTTAAAAAATCTAAATTCTTAGTTCTCTAAATTACACTCACGTCAAAATTGAATCCACAAGGCACATTATAAATAAATATTTACAAACCTCCATGCTTCGGTTTCCCTGGCGTGCGCAGCGGCACCCCCGGGCCGCCTCGCGCCGCCTGACCGGCGGCGGGTCGATTCAGGGAATCGACCCGCCGCCGGTCGGGCGGGGCTGGGCGGCCCGCACAGCGGCACCCCCGGGCCGCCCAGCCCCGCCCGACCGCGGCGGGTCGATTCCCCGAATCGACCCGCCGCCGGTCGGGCGGGGCGGGGCGGCCCGGGGGTGGCGCTGCCTCTGTACATTAAAATTTCATTAAATTAAGCCATGAATTTTGGATTTTAACGAAACAGCTCGAAATCTGAATTGCATTATAAAGAATATTTAAAAAACGTTTATGAATTGCATTATAAAGAATATTTAAAAAATCTAAATTCTTAGTTCTCTAAATTACACTCACATCAAAATTGAATCCACAAGGCACATTATAAATAAATATTTACAAACCTCCATGCTTCGGTTTCCCCGGCGTGCGCAGCGGCACCCCCGAGCCGCCCCGCCCCGCCCGACCGGCGGCGGGTCGATTCCCGGAATCGACTCGTCGCCAGTCGGGTGGGGCGGGGCGGCCCGGGGGTGCCGCTGTGCGCGGTAGCGCCACCCCCAGGTCGCCCCGCCCCGCCAGATTGGCGGCGGGTCGATTCCCGGAATCGACCCGCCGCCGGTCGGGCGGGGTGGGGCTGCCCGGGGGTGCTGCTGCCGCGGAGGGGGCGGGGGAGGGGGAGGGGGGGGGGTGGGCGGGGAGGGGGCGGTGGCGGGGGAGGGGGGGGGGAGGGGTGGGCGGGGAGGGGGCGGTGGCGGGGGAGGGTGGGTGGGGTGGGCGGGGGATGGGTGGGCGGACAGGGGGCGGTGTGGGTGGAGGGGTGGGCGGGGGGCCGGGGAGGGGGCGGTGGCAGGGGAGGGGTGGGCGGGGAGGGGGCGGTGGCGGGGGAGGGTGGGCGGGGTGGAGGTGGAGGGGGGGGGGGGGGGGGAGGGGGGTGTGCGGGGTGGGGTGGGCCGGGGCCGGGGAGGGGGCCGAGGATGGGTGGGGTGGGAAGGGGGCGGGGGGGGAATGCGGGGGGTAGGGGGGTAAGGGGGGTAGGGGGTAGGGAGGGGTGGGGGGGGGAGGGGGGTGTAGGGGTAGGGGTAGGGCGGGGAGGTAAGGGGGGTGGGGGGGGAGGGGGTGGGGGGGTAGCGGGTTAAGGGGGGTGGGGGGTGGAGGAGGGGGGTGTAGGGGTAGGGGTAGGGGTAGGGCGGGGGTGTAGGGGTGGGGGTAGGGGGTTAAGGGGGGTAGGGTGGTGGAGGAGGGGGGGGCGAGGAGGGGCAGGGGGAGGGGGGGTGGGGCCGGGGCCGGGGCCAGGGAGGGGGCCGAGGATGGGTGGGGGGGGAATGCGGGGGGTAGGGGTAGGGGGTAGGGGGGGGGAGGGGGGTGTAGGGGTGGGGGGGGGGGGGGGGCAAGGGGGAGGGTAGGGGGTGGCAGGGGCGGCGTGGCCGGGGGGGCAGGGGTTGGGGGGGGGTAGGGTAAGGGTAGGGGGTGGTGGGGGGTAAGGTAAGGGTGGGGGATGGGGAAGGTAGGGGGTAGGGTGGAGGGGGGTAGGGCGCGAGGCCCATGGGGCCGACATTAAGGAAGGGGGGGAGGAGTTGAGATTGGAGGGGAATGGGAGTTAGGGGGTGGGCTTATGGGGAGGAGAGTTGTGGGGTAGGGAAGGAAGAGTTGGGGAAATGGTGCATGGGTGGGTGAGTTGGGGGTAGCAAGGGCTGGCGCATGGGTAGGGCAGAAGGGGGAAGAGGGCATGGGTGAATGGGAAAGATCGGTAATGGGTTGGGGGAAGGGGGCACGATGACGGCCTACCCACTGTTATTGGGTGATTGAGTTTGAATAATTGTTTAAGACAATTTATATAACTGATGTATGCATCGTATCTTCAAATAAAATTAATGTTTTCCATATTTTGTTAAATGAGAAGTTATGAAGCATTTTTATGTTGTTGGATTATGTCTTAAGTATGATAAATTTTATTGTTTAAATATCTACAATGCAATATCAAATTAGAGATATAATGTCTGTTTTATTCAGTATACAAATAAAGACTTTTGAATTCATTCAGTGATATAATTTGTTCATAATGTCATGTTTTTTTAGTTTTATAGTTGAAAAAATTTCAATTTCTTTTGTATCTAACATGTTGTGGTTGAAAACATGTTAAATTTATACTTAGGAAAGAAAAATGATATTCTACCAGAAACATTAATGTGTTTTTTTCCTTAAAATTTAACTTTGTTTGAGACATAAAAAATTGGTTTTATTAGCATTTTTTAAAAAGTTTGAAAATTGACCCTAAAAAAAAAATCATTATTCCAGTATCAACACTTTCGTTTTGAAGGTATATTTTGCACGAAAATTTCGTAGTCACTGCCATTTTTTAAACACGTTCAAAATTGACACCTAAAAAAAAAAAAACATCGTTCCAGTATACACACTTTTCGTTTTTAGCACTGTTTTTGATGTTTTTTTGGGGTTTTTTGGCCAGAGTTCCCGTTTTGAGTTTATAGTTCCCGTTTCAAAGTTTACATTGTTGGCTACCAGAGCCATGAAGGATATGGATATTGACTAAGTTGCTCAGAGGATGAGCAACACTTTCAGTAGGGGGGGTGATGATTAGCCTCATCATTGGGTAATTATATGGGCCTTAATTTACCTCCTAGCTTATTCAAACCAACTATTCTCATAACTTATTGCATGCTTTTGATTATATTTTGTTTATGAGGTAAGTTAGAGTTGGATATTTTGCTTTGTAGTCTAATGGGAATTTAATGCAGGATTAAAGGAGAAAATCAAGGAATTTTGGCAAAGACCAAGGTCAAAACTCGAATGGGACAAGGGAGAGGGATTATAGGAGGAAAATTCTCCTCATTTACTACCCCTCCATTCGAATATTCCTCCACCATCTCAGAGTGCAAACAACGAAATCATGAGGACTAGAAGGTAGTCGAGCAAGTAAGAGACAAAGCACCAGTTTATCTCGAGTTTGGGAGCCGAGCCTCCCTAATTTAAGGAAGTCGTTGGAGACTTCAGATGTATAAGTGGAGAGGCCTAGGACCTCAGTAGGATTCAGATTTTTGATTGTAAAACTCTACTCTATTTTCGAGCTGCAAGACTTGTGACAATTCTTTTGATGTAATTTTTTGTTTTGGTAATAAGAATGAGTTTTGTTTTGAGCAAACACTGAGTTAACTCAGAGGGCTGAAGCTCTTGGGTTAGGGCCCAACCCTAGTAGCCAAGGCTCCTCTTGATTGTACATGTATGTTTAGTTTAGATTCATAGCTTAATTATTAATTTGCTTATTAGATGCATTTCCATTATAGGTAGTGTAGATTAGATTGGTTGTATGATAGTTTGCTTCCATGTGTGCCTTTATTTCAAGTAGAGGGTTAGCAAGTAGAAAAAGGATCACCACAAGGTTGTTAGCAGGTGTCTCGGCCTCACTTCCTCCCTATAGGACCATGACTTGAGGAAGGGACCCTTAAGCAGCCCCAAAAACACAGATTTCTAGTCCTTTTATGAGCTTTGGAGTTTGTTGTCATTAATTCAATATTTGGTTAATGTTGCAAGGTAGATTTCATTGTCATATTTTCCATATCCATTTCTACAATAGATCTCACTCATGCTTTCATTCCCTTCAACAACTTTCTTCATGCATAATATAGGCAGTTGATTCATTAGTTCTGTTTTTCTAGTTTATAAAATTGTATCTTGTTGCATAACTTTTTGGAAGACACAAGTTTTATGCAGAGTAGGTGCTTCGGGAGGAGACCAAGACTTCATAACCAACAACCACCTTCCACTTCATCCACCTTAGCCATCCCTTGTTTTCACCATCACCCTCACTAGTTTTTCATCATTTTTCATTGAAATTCTCGCAAGCACATTGAGCGAATCTAGCCATCTATCATCTTGGATATTGACTCCTGAGTTCTCCTAGACCTTCTAACACTCCATTCCACCCATCACACACCTCTCCTAAGCCTCCCAACAGTCCTAACACCTCACATTTAGCTCTTGGCTATATCCTGTAGGTTTCCTGTAGTTCCTACAGGATCATGTAGGTTTTCCTAAAACGGTCTGTTTTGAGGCCGAATTGATGGGAAACCTCTAGGAAGTCACAAAAATCCTCCTAGGACCCCTCCACACCATCCAACAACTTCATAAACCTTCTAGCCATCCTCAAACACCTTCAATCCACCTATCACATCCATAAGAACAATTAGTTTGCATACTTGATTTTGCATAAAAAGACCAAAAAAGTGAAAACATATTTAGTTTAGTTTCTTTACCTACACATTAGTATTGTTTGATGCTTCTTACTTCTGCAACTTAGATAGTAGCATTTGTTTATTGTTGATTTAGCATTTCTGCTTAGCATAGCTTTTTAAATGGTTAATTAGGGTATGGTGTGGTTTAGCATTACATGTTGGCTTTCTCCATTACTGCAGTAGAGTAACTCACTTAGAGTAGATTTTCCTTTCTTACATAAAATAATCAAGCTTCTTCTGACTCTACAGAAGCCTAAGTTGGAACCCCAGTGGTTTCTTGCCAGCTGAATAGTGACAACAGGCAGAACCATCACTTTTACTTATGCATATAGCACTGTCACCTTCAAGTTTGTACGAACCCCAGGTTGATAACTAACATTGGTAGCCCAGGAGTTGCAGCATCCTTGCTGCAATACTGGCGCTCATCACACACACTCAACATGACTTCATGACAAGACACCTTGAACCAACAAGACAACATATGCTCAGCGTGACTGACCAAAGGGTTGAGCGACAAGTGCGACATTTGAGATAGATCGTTGAACGACCGTGATGAAACTTGATCCAGGTAGACGTTGGTGGCCACCCACCTATCCCACGTGGACCCCCACAACTGTCTCTTTTAGTTTTTCAGTTTCCTTAATTATAGCACAATTTAGTATTTCTAGCAGTTTTTCGAGTCCTAAACTTCCGGATCCGTTTGAGGCCCTAAACGAAAATTTTGAGAAAGCTTGGAGCAACATGGACCCATGGACCAATGTTTCTCTTCCCAAATCTGTAGTCCTCAGATAGATCTTTCTAATGACCTATTGTGCGCGTCAAACGGAGATCGTATGCCAAAGTTATGACCACGGGAAGTTGATGTACCAATTTACCCAAAATGGGACCCACAGTTTGTCATTTCATCTCCTAGGGCTAGGTTATTGGATGTTTAGGGTTTTCCATTATTTCTCAACAATAAATAGGCCTTTGAGCCTCATTGTAACACAGTTCAAAGGCATGTACCTGCCACATCTCTTCTCAGAGATAAGCTACCTTTGCCCTAGCTAGTTTATTTCCATTTTTGTTTGGAAGCATATTTCAGTATTTTACAGTAATGAAATGAAGTATTATTTCTACTGAATCTCTATATGTATGGTTACATCTATAATTTGTCGCGTTCCTTTTTAAATTTAGATCAGTGGTATCAAAGCGGTCTAATTTTTCTCTGTTTTTCTTTGCATGTCCCCAACGAGGTCGGGATATAAGGAGTTAGAGATTGAACTAGTCAAACCTTTGCAAGACCAACCTCGCAAATTCCAATGGCCTCCCATGGTGGATGAAAAGAAAGACGAGGGGGTAGGATATCCTATTACAATCTTGCTCGAAGAAGCCCTCGAGCGACAAAAGAATGTGATGATGGAAAACTTTTCCCAGATCCTTCAACAGCTACCCAGAGTCGACGCATCGACTTCCAACAGCTACTCTGGAAACACCACACCCTTTAAGGTACAACTTAATTTTGAAATCCCCATCTTCAAGGGTCAGATAGATGCAAATTTTGTAGATAAATGGTTAAATCTGCTAGAAGGGTATTTTTCTATTCATGATTTTTTGAGTCAGGAAAAGATTATTTTTGCTCTTCTCAAAGCAGCCCCCCACGTCAAGGACTGGTGGGAAACCTACTGTGAGCAGAAGGATGAAAGTACGGGCTCACTATTTTCAGCCACACCCACTTAGAATTCATTCTGGGATGCCATCAAGGAGCATTACTACCCTGTCAAAAGCTATGAGGACAAATACATAAAGTGGACCACGCTGTGGCAAGGAAGGGATCAAGATGTGTGGGAGTTCACAAACATTTTTCATACCTTTTGCACACAGTTGGGTATCAAGGACTCTGAGTTACATTTGGTACTCAAGTACCGCGGCTGCCTACACTAGTACATCCAAGACGAGATGGAGTTCCTAAACATCTCCTCGCTTGGCATGGCATACCAATACACTGTCAAAATTGAGCATAAGTTTAAACAAAAGAAGTGAGACTTTGGATCTGCGAATCCAAAGAACAAAGGACAAAGCCAAGGCGGGGTGACCCAAGACAACCCGTCGAAGCCGCAAGAAAAGAACAACACCACGAAGTCAAAGAAGGACACAGACAAGTGTTGTGAGTTCCATAAGAGGCCCACTCACAACGCAAGTGAGTGTTGGACCAAGCAGTCATTGGTGGCCGAGTTGAAGGCTTCCGAATCAGATGCATGTTTCGACCCTGAGTCAGAACCTAACAATGGGAATGACAAAGGGAAACAAATCATTGATGTGGAGCCCAACGCCACTATTTCCACCACCAAGGTCCAGAAGAATGAGCCCGAAGATCCAGAGGAGGGGGAGCGTCTTTTCCACTCGCAAATGTGGGTGAAGGGTTTGCCGCTGCAATTCATTGTTGAGAGTGGGAGCCAAAAGAACCTCATTTCAGCAGAGGTAGTGAAGCGGTTGAGCCTACCAACTACACCACAGTCGCAACTGTACAGTATCAGGTGGCTTCACCAAGGACGAGATCTCCGAGTCTGCCAGCAGTGTCGCCTTCCCTACAACATCAAGCCCTTCACAGATGAGGTATTGTGTGATGTTGCACCTCTTGATGTTTGTGATGTACTATTAGGCCAACCATACTTATGGAGGTGACATGTTGTGTATGAGTCAAGGCATCGAACTATTATTATTACTTTGGGTAATTCATTATACAGGATACCGGAGGTAGCCCCACCTACCACCACCTCTTTGATCACTGCTAAGAAAGGCAGTAAACTCATCTCCCAGACTAGGAAATTCATTTTCTGTCTGGTTCGCTCCCAAAGTAAGGGGAAGATCGTCGCCACATCCATGAACCCTGTGAAGGGTTCTTCCACACAGCAGCAACAACAGCGGGATATGGTCATGAAAGAACACAGGAACAGCTTCTCCTCACCCATAGGGGTACCATACAAGTTTTGGATGGGCAACAAAGTTTGGTTACATCTGCAGAAAGAACGCCTTACAAGAGCCCATCAAAAGCTTAGACCACTCTGACATGTTCCTTACAGCATTACCAAGGGTGTGGGAAACAATGCTTTGGAGCAAAACATTCCTCCATTCCTTCTCTTGAACCAAGTCTTCAATGTGGAACGCCCTCGACCATGCTTCCCACCATTACTGAACACATCAGAGATTGCGGAACAACTCACCAGGGACCAAGTTCAGCATATGGAGGAACTCAATGCAATGGGGACAATTGCTTCCTAAGGGGAGGAGAATGATCCAGGTGGATGTTGGTGGCCACCCACCTATCCCACTTGGACCCCCACAACTGTCTCTTTCAGTTTTCTTAATTGTAGCACAATTTACTTTTTAGCAGTTTTTCGGGTCCTGAACTTTCGAAGCCGTTTTGAGGCCCTAAATGACAGGTTTTGGGAAATCTGGGAGCAACATGGGTCCATGGATTGATGTTTCTCTTCCCAAAGTTGTAGTCCTCGGATAGATCTTTCTAACGACCTATTGTGCATGTCAAACGGAGATAGTATGCCAAAGTTACGACCCCGAGAAGTTGATGTACCAATTTACCCAAAACGGGGCCCATAGTTTGGCATTTCATCTCCTAGGGTTAGGTTATTGGATGTTTAGGGTTTTCCATTGTTTCTCAACAATAAATAGGCCTTTGAGCCTCATTGTAACATAGTTCAGAGGCATGTAGCTGCCACATCTCTTCTCAGAGATAAGCTACCATCACCCTAGCTAGTTTATTTTCATTTCTGTTTGTAAGCATATTTAAATATTTTACAGTAATGAAATGAAGTATTATTTCTGTTGCATCTCTATATGTATGGTTACATCTGTAATTTGTTGTGTTCCTGTTTAAATTCGGATCAGTGGTATCAGAGTGGTCTGCTTTTTATCTGTTTTTCTTTGCATGTCCCCAACGAGGTCGGGATATAAGGAGTTAGGGTTTGAACTGGTCGAACCTTTGCAATACCAGCCTCGCAAATCCCTACGACCTCCCATGGTGGATTAAAAGAAAGATGAAGGGGTAGGAGATCCTATTAAAATCTTTCTCGAAGAAGCCCTCGAGCAACAAAGTAACGTGATGATGGAAAACTTTGCCTAAATGCTTCAGCAGGTACCCAGAGGCAACGCATCGACTTCCAACAGCTACTCTAGAAACACCACACCCTTTAAGGTACAAGTTAATTTTGAAATCCCCATCTTCGAGGGTCAGATAGATGCAGATGTCGTAGATAAATGGTTAAATATGCTAGAAGGGTATTTTTCTGTTCATGATTTTTCAAGTCGGGAAGAGATTATTTTCGCTCTTCTCAAAGCAGCCCCCCACGTCAAGGACTGGTGGGAAACCTACTGCGAGCAGAAGGATGAAAGTACTGGCTCACTATTTTCAGTCGCACCCACTTGGAATTCATCCCAGGATGCCATCAAGGAGCAGTACTGCCCTGTCAAAAGCTATGAGGAAAAATACATAAAGTGGACCACGCTGCAACAAGGAAGGGACCAAGATGTGCTAGAATTCACCAACATTTTTCATACCTTTCGCACATAGTTGGATATCAAGGACTTTGAGCTACATTTGGTACTCAAGTACCATGGCTGCCTACACAGGTACATCCAAGACAAGATGGAATTCCTGAACATCTCCTCGCTCGGCACGGTGTACCGATAAGTTGTCAAAATTGAGCAAAATTTTAAACAAAAGAAGCAAGACTTTGGATCTACGAATCTAAAGAACAAAGGACAAAGCCAAGACGGGGTGACCCAAGACAACCCGTCGAAGCCGCAAGAAAAGAACAACACCACGAAGTCAAAGAAGGACATAGGAAAGTGGTGTGAGTTCCATATGAGCCCCACTCATAGCATAAGTGAGTGTCGGACCAAGCAGTCACTGGTGGCCGAGTTGAAAGCTTCCGAATCAGATGCATGTTTCGATCCTGAGTGAGAACCCGACAAGAGGAATGACAAAGGGAAGCAAATCATTGATGCGGAGTCCGGTGCCATTGTTGCCACCGCTAAGGTCCAGAAGAATGAGCCCAAAGATCCAGAGGAGGGAGAGCATGTTTTCCACTCATAGATGTGGCTGAAGGGTTCGTCACTGCAATTCATTGTTGATAGTGGGAGCCAAAAGAACCTCATTTCAGTAGAGGTAGTGAAGCTGTTGGGCCTACCGACTACACCACACCCGCAGTCGTACAATATCGGGTGGCTTCACCAAGGACGAGATCTCCGAGTTCGCCAGCAGTGTCGCCTTCCATACAACACCAAGCCCTTCATAGATGAGGTATTGTGTGATGTTGCACCTCTTGATGTTTGTGATGTACTATTATGCCAACCATACTTATGGAGGCGACATGCTGTGTATGAGTCAAGGCCTCACGTTGTTATTATTACTTTAGGTAATTAATTATACAAGATATTGGGGGTAGCCCCACCTACCACCACCTCTTTGATCACTGCTAAGAAAGGCAACAAAATCATCTACCAAACTAGGAAATTCATTTTCTGTCTGGTTCGCTCCTAAAGTAAGGGGAAGATCGTCGTCACATCCATGACCCCCGTGAAGGGTTCCTCCACGCAGCAGCAATATCAAAGGGATACGGTTATGAAAGAACACAGGAACAACGTCTCCTCACCCACAGGGGTACCACACAAGTTTCAGATGGGCGACAAAGTTTGGTTACATCTGCAGAAAGAACACCTTACAAGAGCCCACAGAAGCTCAAACCACTCTGACATGATCCTTACAACATTACCAAGGCTGTGGGAAACAATGCTTTGGAGCACAACATTCCTCCATTCCTTCACTTGCACCGAGTGTCTAATGTGGAACGCCCTCAACCATGCTTCCCACCATTACTGGACACTTCAGAGATTGCCAGACAACTCACCAAGGACCAAGTTCAGCAGATGGGGGAACTCAATGTAATGGGAACCATTGCTTCCTAAGGGGGGAGGAATGATCCAGGTGGATGTTGGTGGCCACCCACCTATCCCACTTGGACCCCCACATTTGTCTCTTTCAGTTTTTCAATTTCCTTAATTGTAGCACAATTTACTATTTTTAGCAGTTTTTCGGGTCCTGAACTTCCGAAGCCGTTTTAAGGCCCTAAACAACGGTTTTTGGGAAATCTGGGAGCAACATGGGTCCATGGACCGATGTTGCTCTTCCCAAAGTTGTAGTCCTCGGATAGATCTTTCTAACGACCTATTGTGCACATCAAATGGAGATCGTATGCCAAAGTTACAACCCCGGGAAGTTGATGTACCAATTTACCCAAAACAGAGCCCACAGTTTGGCGTTTCATCTCCTAGGGTTAGGTTTGGATGTTTAGGATTTTCCATTGGTTCTCAACAATAAATAGTCCTTCGAGTCTCATTATAACACAGTTCAAAAGCATGTAGCCACCACATCTCTTCTCAGAGATAAGCTACCATCGCCCTAACTAGTTTATTTCCATTTCTGTTTGTAGGCATATTTAAGTATTTTACAGTAATGAAATGAAGTATTATTTCTGTTGCATCTCTATATGTATGGTTACATCTGTAATTTTTTTGTGTTCCTGTTTAAATTCAGATCAACACTTGCACGACATTGCATACAACTTTGTGTGTGACTGTGACAAATGCTTACATAGCGAACACAACTTGTGCACACAAATACGGACCTTGAACATAGCCAGATCAAGACCACAAGCATGACATTGCAACCAACATGTTAAAAGATGAATGGTGAACGGTTAAGCAAAGAGGGTGTAAAGACTCGACACAAGCTCATTGGATGAGCCAGAATGTTTGCAATCATCAAGGAAAAACCAAGGAAGGCTCTGAAATTGGATGCAGGCCAAAATTTTGGAGGGTGTTGCAGCTGCTACAACACTTTCATTTTCATCATTTTGCTTAATTTTTTAACATTACCATGAAATGACTCAGGATGCTTGAGAGTGGTTATGACCTCATTGGATTTCATATGGAGAAAGTATAAATTTAGATCTCACTCAAAATCCAACAGACTTAATAGTTTTCCAGGATTTCAGGATTGGGGGATTGCAACATTTCCAATGGATTTTGTCATGTACAAGAGTGTGGAATTTAGTATTTAATCAAGAGCACCAAACCCTCTATGTACCTTGATGTTAGTGGCATTGGTTGTCAAATTCCTATATCATGAACCTACCAAAAATGTACCCTACTCAAATAAAATCCTGACTTGACATGCTATGCTTTTTCTATTGTATGAGGGTATGGAACTAGAATTTAATTAAGATTATCAAGCCCTCTATGTACCTTGATGTTATTGGCATTGGTTGTCGAACTCCTCTATCATTAGCCTACTAAAAATGTACCAATCACTCAAACAAAGTATTGAATTGACATACTATGTTTTTTCTATCTTATTTTAATGCCTAGATGGTGATATTGCTGATGAAGATGTCAATATATACAATGATTTTGATTATAGGTAAGTATTTCTTGTAGCACGAATTTTCATTGATACCAGAGGCCATCTAGAACCTGTTTGTTCATGTATTTTCGGTTCAAAAATAAATTGCACTTGATGTTATTTTCGTTATATACACCCTTACTTGTTATATGAATGAATTGAACTTTTACTTTTATATATATAAATTTATTCTCAGTTCATTAATTATATATCAATTTGTTCTCGATTCATTAATTATGTTCCAATAAAATTATAACTTAATAAATTCATAATTAAAATAAATATATACTAATTATATTATATTCCACTATTAAAAAAACCCAAAACTAAAACAGATTTATTTACAAATAGTTCCATTATAAGTTTACACTTCCCTTTTTATTATCCCTTAACGTCTCAAAAGAAAACCTATACTTTATTTAAATCACTATAATATATATCTAATTTATTTTAATAATGTTACTTTATTTTATTTTAATAATATTAATTTCACTTCACAAGTTTATTTTTATTTGAATTATTATAAAATATATTTATATTTAATAAATTAAATATTTTAATATTTTTTTTTCATTATATATTTTGATGAGTTTTTTAAGATTACAAATTCATTTTTGCTTTTCAAATAGCTAAAAATCTTTTCCACCCAACCATCTCACATTATTGAGCCCAAAAACTCATTCTACAACCCACTATGATGTGTAACGTTTATCTGTCTTTATCAAAGTTGAAATTTTGCTCACATCGACCCAAAAAAAACTATACAACACATTTAAATAATGTTGGCTCATAAAAAAAATTGCACGTGAAGAAATTAGATCCAAAATAAAAAAAATCTAAAAAAACTAAAATTAAAAAATTAAATAACTATACAAAACATTTAAATAATGTCTGCTCATAAAAAAATTTGCACCTAAAGAAATTGGATTAGATCGGTATTTAAGATGGATCTATGCTGGTATTTAGACATATTTTTTTATGAAAAAACTAAATTTTTAACTACATAAACTATATATTTTAAAAAAACTCAATGTTAGCGTAATTAGTCGAGTTCTCGTAGTTAAAGAACCTTTGCTATTGAGAGGTCACAAGTTTGATTTTCTCGACACTCTTGGGATCGGGCTCTGTGGTGAAGCTGACAAGAAGTGATCATTTTGGGTGGATTTTCCTAGTATAAACATTATGTGGATATAGTGGGTTACCAATCTCTAGGGTTCGTGAACCACATAGAAAAAAAAAATCATACACTTAAAATTATGCACTTAACATTCATATAATAAAGAGTGCAATTATGTTCAGGGGGCGTAGAATAGATAGTGACAGGGTGTTCTGTTAAGGCACTTTGTGGTGAAAAGGTCACCGATTTGAAACTCCATGGGAAAAAATCCAACCATGCTAAGGGCTAGTGTGGCCCAAACCAAGTATGCTCCCCAGGAGATTTTGATGGCTTAGATGCCTTTGAGGCTACTCAAACCACAGGTTAGGTGTGTCACTCATCTCAAAACTCACATTACCTAACAAACAAGAAAATAAAGAGCCTAGCTATATAAATTAAATGGTTGATAAATATCGATAGGCATTAATACATGATAGCATCAAAACACTTACCCTTGCCTACATTATAAAAAAAAATCATAAAAATTAACTAAATTATAACTTTATTTAAATTATTATTATTACTATTAAAAGAATTATATGAGTTAAACAATATTCTTAACTATGGAGATTCACCCCCACTTTACCATGTGAAATTCTTGACTTGCAAATAATTTAACAAAGTCTTTCTGTAGAAATCACATAAGAGAAATTAACCAACAAGTGTGGTTCATTATCTAGTCCTAATGATGAATCACACTTGTTGGTTGAAACACGTCCTCTAAAAATTTCTATTATGTGATTTCTACCGAAAGACTTTGCTTAATTTATTATGGATCACATAAACCTGAATACAAAAATTGTAAATAATTTGTTTTGCAATACCATAGGCCAATACCATGAGATATCAATGTCACTTATAAATATGACAAGTATTGATATGACATTTTCTTTAATTAATTAATTTAAAAAGCATAAATAACTTAAAGATAACTCTTATAAACATACCTATCAACATTATTAAATTATACACTTATCATTTTATTTTAATATAATATATTTTTTAAAAACCAAATTTTTAATAATACAAATTAACAATATATCTTTAAATTTGATGGCATTGAGGGTCCCTTTGATGTAACAAAAATCAATGCATTAACTATAAATCTTACCCATCAAAAGATAAACCCCGTGATGGGAAGTCATTCAAATGGATAAAACAAGAGCACCCTCTTAATGCAAAACCTTAGGACCACCACCCCAAAGAACAACAGCGCATAGTGACCCTAACAACTGGGCCATAGCATCAAAAGGTAATTTAATTTCTGTAGTCATTCAAGTGGATAAAACAAAACTGACCCTACCCGCCAAAACCTTTGGCAGCCTGGAGTAAGGGAGGATGAAAGGTACCTCTCATTAACATGTGGCCCTAACTGTTGCGACCTGGAAAATTATTGTGCACTTGTTACAAATTGGTATTGATAATATTTACATGCGTTGGGCACAAATGGGAAACTCTTATGACCTTGTCGGTATAAGAACTTTGCCCAAAAAGGAACCATAGACTTTGTCACCCAGGTCAAACTGAGGAACAAATGCCTTTAACAGAGCAGACAAAATCAATAATACCAATTTTCTGGGGAAGGATACACACTAAATTCATAGCTACCTTGCGTACGTTGCTTTAATGGCGAAACCCTTTTGAATTTGAGTATCAGACAGGCACTGGTTCAAGTCTTTGGGGGGTCGCTAGTGGCTTAAAAAGCTGGGTAGCTGGTAGTTTAATTTGCAGAGAGTGAGAACAGCATAATTTTCTCGGGCCCTACTGGAAATATACTCTAAATTTCATAATATTCTCCGGCAGTAATGGAGGTACACACTAGATTTAGTAAGGGTGTTTCAAACTTTAAAGCTTTAGTAGTCTATGATATTCAAAAGGTGTTATTGCCTTTTCTTTTCATTCTTCAAGATGAACTGAGCCAGTTCTCTGCTATAACAATGGCCTTACCTTTGAATTTCTTTGCAATTACCCATGGTCATTTAATATTCTCGGTCCCCACTTTTCCTCCTGTATCCCCTTACCGTCACTTGAGATCAATATATACCACTGGCAGTTGCAGAGGAGATCACATGGGCATGTTATTGTTAATATCATTATTGGGTGAAATTGGGTAAAGATCTGTAGCTTTCAGAATGCAAGAAACACATTAAAATCGGAATATAAAGCTTTGGATCTGCAGGCAAGCACATTATATATGGAATATCACAATTTGGATCTAGGTTCTCAGTGGAAAATATGGGTAGAATTCCGTGCTGTGAAAAATCTGCGTTGAAGAAGGGTCCCTGGACTTGTGAGGAGGACCAAATTCTTGTTAATTACATTCAGAAGAATGGTCATGGGAGTTGGCGTGCTCTTCCCAAGCTTGCTGGTCTGTAATATGTATTTTTATATACACTGTACATACACCCATGTCTGATCTGTGTAGACTTATATTTGTTTGATGTAGTTTTGACACATATTTTTCAGAATTTCTGTACATGGAAGTGTGCGGAACAGGTATCCTTAGAGCTACTGAGAATATCTTGGGATTTAATGAACAGAAGGGAGGTTAATTGTTTGACTTTATTTTTGGACTTTGCAATTGGAATAAGCGAAACCTTATAGAACAGAGAAGTTAATATACATACAAAGCAATTGGAATAAGCGAAACCTTATAGAACAGAGAAGTTAATATACATACAAAAGTGTGTAGAAAAGGCATCTTTATTTTTATGGCAGATTCTGAAAAATTAAAATATTCAAAATATTTAGAGATTTAATTAATAAAAGAGGGGTTAATTATTTGACTTTGTTCTTCTGAATCAAATCCCTTAATATTTCTAAAATCCAGAAACAAACCCCTTAATATTTTCGAAATCTACCATCAATATGAATTTTTATCCCTGTAGAACAAGTTCCTGTAGAACAAGTTCAAAACTAATAAGTGGGTTTCATTCTTTTGTGAATTTATATCAATATATGTGCGTAATGGCTTAGAGGGTTGCATGTGGACGTAAATAAAAATATTGGGGAAATTTCTGTTTAAATCTGTGTGAAATTCTATTCCATGTCTATATCTGCTAATTCTGTATATATCCAGGGCTTCTTCGTTGTGGGAAGAGCTGCCGTTTACGCTGGACGAATTATCTGAGACCTGATATTAAGCGAGGCTTGTTTACAGAAGAAGAAGAGCGGACCGTTATGCAGTTACATGCAATTCTTGGAAACAGGTAACGAAACAAAGAAACAATTTAATTATTCCATATAATCTGAATTGCCATGTTAGATTTTTAATCTGACAGAGCCAGAGTAGTCCTCATTATTTATTTATTGTTCCCATGCTTGCAGATGGTCTAGCATAGCGTCACAGCTCCCTGGGAGAACAGACAACGAGATCAAGAATTACTGGAATACCCATCTGAAGAAACGATTGTTGAAGATGGGATTCGATCCCTCGACTCATGCACCCCGAGCAGAAGTCAATCCCACTGCTCCACATGGGTTCGAGTCTCTCGCCCTGACGAGGCACACGGCACAGTGGGAAAATGCAAGACTCGATGCAGAAGCTCGGCTGGCGAGAGAATCACAGCTGATGTCCTCTTATGTTACTGCTGGTTACCAGAACAATAACACAGTGGAAATGGTCAGGATAGATAATGATAATGCACCCACTGATTATTTCTTAAAGATATGGAATTCAGATGCTGGTAGGGCCTTCAGGAAGGAGTCTAACAGTAGCACAATCAATAAGAGGTGTAACGATTCATACAATGTGTTTGATCAAAGTCATCCCAGTCATGTTTTATCCTCTGGAATTCCTAAGACTCCCAGAGCCTCTAGTTCAGTTTCTTCCTTGTGCTCTGCTTCAACACAACTTGGTTGTCATGAGTCCTTGAACCCAAGTGATAAAGATAAGGATAATGGCTCCCAACAGTGCAATTCTGCACCGGCTGAGTGGCGCTCATGTTTCACTGATATGACGATGGACCAGATAGAACATAAGGCCCCTGAGGAGTTCCCTAGGTCTGAGGAATTATGCCCTGCACAAGTCCCTGAGGAGGTTCTTCAGGGTTTCCCTTATAATGGTAACAATAACAACAGCATTGGCTGTACGATTACAGAATTGAGTAGTACAAATTTTGAGCAGCAGCAGTCGGCTTGGCCATGGTCTGAATTGCATCTAGAAGATGACAAGGATGACTGGAGCAATATATGGGTCATTGCTCATGCATCTAAACAAAGTTGAGATTTCATTTGGGTTCTTCATCAGCCCGATCTCGGTCTACTTTGAGCTCTCAGCCTAATTCAATCTGTAATAACCAGCCCTATTCTTGAGTCCGCTAAGTATTAGCTAAATGCCTAAATATGATGCATTTTTCGCTTCATGATGTCTTTTTGGTGCCCAACGATTACATCGCAAATGTACAGACAGCTATGGACTGAAAACAATGCCATCTCATTCTTCCAGTGTAAAAATTTTGGTGGAAGGAAATGATGATCTCCATATTCTTTTTTCTACCCAACATGAAGAGTTTGAATTTTTGTATCTGGTATGTGTTTGTTGTTAATTGTATGAGTAGCTGAGAAACTACTATTTTTATCAATGTGATCACAATTATTTAAGTTCAGTTATTTCATTCACAAAGTTTATATTATTATACGCGCGTCTTTATCTGGATTACAGAGATATATTGGAACTTAACTTTGGAATTTGATGGATGGAGGGAAATCAAACAATTGATTTAACGCCACTCTTATATCATATTTCAAAATATTTTCAAAATTTATCATCCAGTAAAGTTGATTTTGTATGAAGTTGTTAGCATTGGTCAGTGACAGCAAGTCCAATTCAGATTCAAAATATGCAATGCACTAGAGTTCAATGTCTATAAAGCTGCGTGTATTGTATTGTCAGTTTGTATAAAGTTGTCTGTAAATCCAGTTCAATTAGATGAAGTTTGGTCTTAATTCATATTTCAAAATATTCTCAAAATCTATCATGTAGTAGAGTTTATTTTGTATAAAAATGTCTATACTATCTGTTTGTATAAGGTTATCTGCACTAGGAGTGACAGCAAATCCAATTCAATATTCAATTATATAAAATTAGGTTTCTGTCAAGTTAACAAATCCAATTTAATTATATGAAATTTGATCTCAATTCAGATTCCAAAATCTACAATACAATAGACTTCAATTCATATAAAGTTATCTGCACTGTCAATGTGTATAAAGTTATCTGCAAGGGACGTGACAGCAAATCCAATTCAATTATATGGACTTTGGTCTCTGTCAAGTTAACTGCTCTATTTCCATGGAATAAAGCTATGGGGATTATGGAGCGTCCCATGTTTATCTGACGTAAGTAAAAACCTTCAGCTTCGACAAGGGGAAAAAGAATTGCGAGCACTCACCGGTCATAAATAATGAACTAATTGTGCAAAAAAATTGGAAGGGAAGTTATGTTAAAGACATAAAGATGCAAATACTTAGCGTTATCTCTGAGGTTTTAAATTATTATATGGTGGAATAAGCTTCCATGGAAAATTTATAAAACTTACGCTCTTTGGACATGGTGGTGTTAAGACCGCAGGCACAGACTCACTCGGTTTCCAGCGGCCAGAAATCGCGTGAAACTAGTTGAGCTGAGCGCCGAGCTTGGTGTGCTACATTGGTGTGGCTGGCGTTGGCCGCGGGATCGTTGTGAGTGGCCTCAACACCCATTACACTGACAGGTGAAGGGTGCAGAGTTGTCGTAGCACAGTGGAAGGAGCGGTTCTGGTGATTGAGTAGTTTTGATTGGATCTTCGATTTTAGGGGATGGTTTTGTTGCATATAATTCCGGTGATTATGGTAGAGTGCATTTGTGGAATAATCACTTTTGAAGTATTGTTGGAGTGAGAAATGTTTAGATTAAGATGAAGGATAGACAAGATATATTGTTGAAACAAATCAGACATGTACCGAAAATGCGCATGAGTTTGATCTCTATGGGACAGTTGGATGATGAAAGCTATTCTTCAAGCTTTGGAAAAGGCGGCTGGAAAATTAGCAAATGAGCATTGGCCGTGGCTAGAAGACCCAAGATAGGAACATTATATACATTGAAAGCAATAATAGGGAAATCAGATTTAGTTGATGTCACAAAAGAAGGAAATTCAAAAGATCTATGACATAAGTTCTTGGGTCACACGAGCAAGAAGGGCTTAAAAATCCTTGTTGGTAAACATTTACTGCCATGTTTGAAATCCTATAATCTTGATCTTTGTGAGCATTGCATATATGGTAGACAAAGAAGGGCTTCATTCATTAGAGGTGGCCATGACAGAAAGAAAAAATTGTTAGAATTGATATACTTAGATGTGTTTGGGCCTGTTAACATTAAGTCATTACGAAGGGCATCATATTTTGTAACATTTATAAATGATGCGTCCAAGAAGGTTTGGGCCTACCCTCTGAAAAGTAAAAGTGAAGCGTTTGAAATATTTCAAAATTTTCATGTTATTGTTGAAAGAGAGACTAACAAATTTCTCAAGTGTCTAAGAACAGATAATGGTGGAGAATATTGCTCAAATGCATTCAAGGAATATTGTAACAGGTTTGGCATAAAGTATGAGAACACTATGCCTTTTACTCCTCAACATAATGGTTTCGCATAAAGGATGAATCACACCATTATGGAACAAGTGGGGAGAATGTTGTCAAATTCTAATTTGGAGAAGAATTTTTGGGCAAAGGTTGTAAGGACAACTTGATATCTTATAAATTGATCTCCAACTACAACCTTGGATGGCAGCATCCCTTAAGAAGCTTGGACTAGTAAGAAGTTGAATTATTCTCATTTGAAAATCTTTGGATGTGAAACATTTTTACATATTCCCAAAGAAAATAAAACTAAGCTAGATGATAAATCTATGAAATGCATTTTTCTGGGATATGCGGATGACGAATTTTGTTATCGTCTATGGGATCCAGTCAAACATAAAATTATTAGAGTAGGGATGTTATATTTAATGAGTCAGAAATGTTTAAAAGGGTTGTAGGTGAGCTAGAGGTCTTGAAAGTTATTGACAAGTTTGAAGAGCACCATGAAAACATCCCACCAATGCAAGAAAATGGACAACAAATTCAAGAGCAGGAAGGACAACAAATGGGAAATTATGAACACAAAGAAGAAGGAATATTGCAGGAACCTTTATAGGAGATTCAACCTGATAATGCACCACCACAGTTGGTTCACAGATCTTCCAGGCCTCTTAAGTCTTCACAAAGGTATCCTCCTTCAAACTATATTTTATTTGCTGATGAAGGTGAGCCTAACTGTTTTCAAGAGGCTTGTAAATTTGAGCACAGTAAAGAATGGAAGAAAACAATGGGGGAAGAAAAGAACCCTTTGTTGGCAAATAAAATTTGGAAATTGGTAAAGCTCCAAAAGGGTAGAAAGGCTCTATAAAAGAAATGGGTATATAGGATTAAACATTAAGGTAATGAAAAGGCTAGGTATAAAGCAAGGCCGGTAGTGAAGGGATTTGCCCAAAAAGAAGGTATTGACTTCACTGAGATTTTCTCACCTGTTGTCAGAATGTCATCCATCAGAGTCATTCTTGGTGTTGTAGCATCCATTGTCTATTGTTATTTAAGTTTTATTTTCAGTCTTATTACAAAATGGAAGAAAAAAATCAAAACTATGAAAGGAATTGTTGATTTTATATTTTCAATGGTTTTGAAAGTGTCAAACCCATGAGAAGATCTAAGTTGTCTGATCAATAGGCCACAGATCCAACGGCAATCGCATCATTAACTAGAATGAGTTTATTTCGGAGATCAGACGTGACAGTGTATCAAACACAGTTTAAATTTGCTGAAGTTTGGGTTAATCTCAGCCGTCCATCAAAAGAGGTGGGATCCATTAGATATCGCATCGCAATATCGAGTTGGAAAGTGATCAGTTTTCATCTTTTGATCAGACCCGATAAATTATCAAATCATGTTTTGTTTCCTATTGGGTCTGGAGATCGGGTCGGCAAATTCATTGGGTGTAGCATTTAATATCAAACCCGATGAATCGTTAAATTCAGTTTTATTTCCTATCAGGTTGGAAAATCATTGGGTTCATTCTTTAATATCGGACCCAATGAATTATTAAATACAGTTTTATGTTATATCGGGTTCGTAAGGGAGTCAAGGTGCATTGAAAAGGCGGAAGAGGCGGATGCGATAGGTTCTATGAACCACTGTTGATTCTTTTTAAGTTATGTGGGCCCGTCATCATTTAGATGTCATACAAGTTCAACAAATACGATCAAGCGATAGTTCGATAAGCACTTTGAGGTGCGTTGTGGGGAAGAAATGATCACGAGGGTTAATCAAATCTCGACCCCCACAGTTGACTGTGACGTTAGCACGGTTGACCAAAATGTACGACCACGAATCATTGTGGGGGTTCAACCTCGCTGATGCTCTCACATACTCTTTATCCCCCACAATTCTTCCAAAGCCTTCCATTAAGGCTCAAGAAGTTTCAAACAGAGAACGACCATAATCTTCTAAGTTCCGTTATTTCCTGTTATTTTATGTTCTTTGAGGTGTCTTTAACCCTCTGTGTAATACTCTGTAATATTTTTTACTTAGACAGTTAGAGAAACAGTTAAGTAGTTTGACAGTTTCGAATACCACCAACTGTTTCAGAATGTATAAAAAGAGGAAAATTTACAAAGAAAGGGATCGAATTTGGGAGAACCTGGATACTAGGCCACTAAATTCCTGATACATTTGATTGATTAATGAAAGAATCAAGAGTTTTCCTTACATTGTTGGGTATGATTTTGTGACTTCTTTTTTATGTGTCATCTTATGTTTTCTTCTTTTAAGTATAGTAATGAAGCTGCAGGTCTTTATTTGCTTATGTAAATAAAGTTAAAATCCCTTAAAAGAGCGCTCTTATACTTGAATTTCACACTTCTGCAATTCTTCTAAGTTACAGATAATAGTTTCTATGTAAGACAACATATTATTTATAACTTCTCGAAGTGTCACAAATAGTAGATCTTGTGTAAAACAACATATTGTCTATTACTAATTCGAGTTTTCTCCATCCATCATTTATATTCAACAATCAAATGGCATTCTAATATTTTCTGGTCACTTAAGTATTAAGGGTTAAAAACCAAGTCTTCTAGGTCTTTCATTTAAGGAAATAACATATAATTAAGTGACAAACAAATGATAATAACTATAAACATTAATGTCTTAAGCACAATTTTTACACAACCAGTAAATTGGTTTCTTAAGGTACAACATTAATTGGTGTCGCTGCCGAAGAGAAAAGACAATAACACTTTTCCTTGGGTTTTCAATAGTTTCTTCTGGTTGTTTAGTGAGGAGGAAATTTTTGGTTGTTTTGGATAAAAGCAATAACTCTGGCTCCAAGAAGACCCCATTCAGGGTCAGACACCTCACAACAGAAGGTTCAAGCCCTTTCAGATCCTTAAAGGCTAGTTTCTAAGAAGGTTGGAAGGTCTAAAACCCCATTTACACCAATCCCTACACTGTTTGCATTAGGCAGCAACTCACCCAAACATTCATTTAATCAAGAGTCACCTTTTTCATCATCTTCATTTCAAGAACCCAATTGTCAAGAGTAGTTTTTAGAGTCTGTTACTTTTCCATTATCTGCTATAAATTTTCAACCCAAACCTATAACTGCATTACCACCTTTGCACACTCCATTTACCTCTCAGTTAAGTTCCACATCTGTTGGTAATCAAGATTCAATAAATTTGGGAGAAAACATGGTAGCTCATACATTCTTGATGAATAGGTATGCACCTCTTCAACTACCATAACCGTTGAATCAAATGCCACAAGAATACCTCAATATTCTTCCTCATTTTACAGGGGAAGATGAACAAATAATAGAGGATAAGGTATCAGTGTTTTGTAATTTTGCAGAGAAATTAAATGTTGAACATTTAGATGTTGTTCTAAGACCTTTTTTTCAATCCTTGGATGGAGAAGCAAGGAAATCGTTTAAAGGGATTCCCAATAACTCTATTCCTTCTTTGGAAGATATGGAACGTCTATTCACCCAAAGATGGGGAGAAAAAAGAGACCATGGGTATTCACTAACAGAGTTTAATGCTATAAAGAAGAAATCTGATGAAACTGTAGTTGAATTTTTCCGAAGATTTAATAAATTGTACAATAGTCTTCCAGTGGAGATTAAGCCCCCTCCTGCTAGTGCAAAAATAAATTTTATAGGGGCTTTTGAGTCAAATTCTGGATTCACATTAAGGGAAAGAAGATCTCCAACCCTTGATCAAATCCAAACAAATGCATAGAGATAGAAGCAAATATGGTGGCTGCAGGCAAAGCACCAGAGACAACCTATTCGAGACAAGGGAAAGGCAAAGATAGAATCCTCTCAAAGTCAAACATTAGAGGATATGTGTAATGTAATTAAAAATTTGTCAGATAAATTGAATAAGTTAGAGTTGGAAAATAAGAATTCTTAGAGACAAACATAATATAATAAGAATTTTAATCCCCAATACACAAGACAACCTTTGCAAACCTTGCAAAATGATAGAAAATATCAAGATTAGATTCAAGCACCATTGTATATAGAGGCAAATCCTGGTGAAGTACTAGAGCACCCTAGGCACCATGAAGATCAAATTTCTATGTTATATGCAGTATATGAAGATGAACTTGGTATTGAAGGAGAAGAGTATGAATATACTGAAACAAATGCCATTTATGATGAAAATAAAATTGATGAATATTGGAAGCAATTCTCTGATTTTATGCAGGCAGAACTACATAAGAAATATGACTTGAGATCAAGGAAAAGATCAAGAAGTCAAGAAAATGAAAGTGAGCAACAAGTTCCAGCTTCCTCACCAAAGGTGACTCCACAAGAATATCAGCCTGTAAAACAAGTAAATAAAGGAAAGCAACAACAGAATGCAAATGGCAAGACACAAATACTTCAAGGTGAGTCTTCTCAAGACCAAAGTGAAAAAATTCCTTTGGAGAAACTTGTTTCAATTCCCCAAGTAATTCCAGTCATGAAAAAGGTGAAGATGAAAATGAAAGGACGGCTAAATAGGGTCACTTGTTTAGTCTTATTAAAGAGTTGGAAAAGGTAAGAATTCAAATTCCCCTTACAGAATTAGCAAAAACACTAGTTTATCAAAAGGAGATTGTTGAGTTTATTAATTTAAAAGAGAATGTGAATATAAATGACATTATAAATCTGCAGGAAGATAAACCAGTAGTGGTTTTTGGTCCACATGTAGAGGAAGTAAACCCTTCAACACCTCCTTTTTATATTTCCTTATTGATCCATGATTTCCTCCTGCATAATTGAATGTTCAATTCAGGAGCTTCACACAATCTTATGCCATTGTCAGTGATGAAGAAACTAAACTTCAAGTTACCAAACCCTATAGAGACCTGTATTCTTTTGATTCAAACAAAGTCAAGTGTCTAGGGGTCATTAAGGATCTAGCAGTGTCACTAGCACAGATTCTAGCTAGAAGCTTGGTCATGGATGTAGTAGTAGCACATATCCCTACTAGATTTGGAATGCTACTATCTAGGTCATGCGGGGCTAAATTGGGTGGTGTTCTGAAACTAGATTTTACATATGTTGTTATACCAAATTTTGGTGGGGAAGAGTGGAGATTGTACAGAGAAACTAGGTTTGTAAAATCACTTACAAAAAATGGAGCAAGTAATTCACCCGTATATAACCAGGAGAAGGATGACTTTGTTTGTTTCATGCTGCATGATAATGCAGAGTTGGATGAAGATAATCAAAAGCAGCTTGCTTCAGCTAATGTAATTACAGAGATGCAAACTGAAGGAGTGTGGAAATGCTTCTTTGATGGAGCTTATTCCAAGGAAGGAACATGTGTTGGTTTCCTTCTAATTTCACCTGGAGGTAATATATTCCTTAGAGTTTGAAGCAATAAACAATGTGGTGGAATATGAGTCCTTGATTATTGCTCTGCAAACAACTAAATAGATGGGAGTTAAGTCAATTTCTGCTTTTGGAGATTCAGAGTTGATTATCAAGAAAATAAAAAATCACTGGCAAACAAAACACCCTAGGCTTAGGGCATACAGAAAAGAAGTATGGGATTTGGTTGAGAACTTTTTTGAAGCTTTTAACATTCAATTTATTCCAAGGGATGGGAACAAATTAGCAGATTCATTGGTTGTGGCTGCTAGTACTAGTAAGCCTCCTATTAATCCAAGACTAAGATATGAGGTGGAAATGAGACGCGGACCTTCTGTTCCTGATAATGTTAAATATTGGAAAGTTTTTTAAGATGATCAACGAATTAAAGAATTTTTTACTGTGGTTGAAGAGTTTCAGGGCACAGAAATTGATCAGGATGAGGATGAAACAACAAAAGTTGCAGAAGTTAGTGGTTTAAAAGATTCAATAGCTAATCAAAAAGTTTTTCAATTGAAAGATAATATTTTGCCAAAGGGATTTGTTCCCCTTGAAAGGCGTTTTAACCCCAATGATGTGGTTGTTGACTCTAGAAAAATTTCACAGGATGAACACTGTTACACAGTAATTTGTCACTGTCTCCCTGTCAGTCACCCTACTGTGTCAGGAATCCACAATAATCAAGTTCATGCCTTCTGAACTGGCCAAAAACCCACTTTTCCAAAGTTTTCCTCATCAGGGCGTCTGTTTCCAAAATATCCGCGATGACTGGCGCTTTATAACGGGCCACGTGCGTTGCCAGCGCGGAAGCACACGCCTTTCCCGCGCTGATCGAATTTCATGACCAGCGCAGCCCTTGTGTGTACCTACCCGCGCTGATATGACCTTTTCCACTATGTCTTTGTGACGTCAGCACGACAGACCAGTTATGCACCCGCGCTGATCCAGTTTTGGCGAATTTGTTCCAACAGCCAGCCTTCTAGATAACTCCAGACTTGGTTGTTGGCCTTGTGAGTATCGACTCCCTTCTATGGCATGTCTGTTCGACCCTTTGCAACCACTTCCCTTGAGGATAAGCTCATCCTTCCACCCTTTTAGGAGGCTCCTTCTCCTATATAAACTTCCACCATTACCATGAGCAGCTAGTTTGGGATAGCTTGGATTGTGTGGAGCTTATAGTGCTCAGATTGCTGCTACTATAGGTATTTGGTGTGCTAAGTGTGGAAGTGATTGATAGCTTAGGGAAGGTTGTTTTGTGTTGCTTGTGTGAGAGAGAGAGTTTCTTGTCATGGGAGAATCATTTCCAAAGGTGAATGCTTGAGACACTTGCTGACTGGCCCCTCCTGAGAAGGTTACCGGCGTTAGAACATTTGGTTGTACTCTTCTCTGCTTGATTAATAATAGATGACTACTATTATTGTTCCATTCTTGTTTGTCTATGCAATGGTTAAATGTGAATTACATCTTTTCTGACTGATGTATGGTTGCTTTTATTAGATTTCACGCTTGTGTTTGTTTCCTCTTCGTGTGTGCAGGTGTCTATTCGTGGAGATCGCGGAGGATCGTGACCAGCCGGAGCGAAGGAGTGAAGGTGGTATCTCTTCATCAAACAACAGCGTTGGAATCCAGGTAGGTGCTCTTTGCCTCTTTTTTAATTGCAATTAGGAACTTGCATAGTAGCATTGACTGATTGTTGCTAGACCCTTGCTGGGCTAGTAGGGATCGCCTCTATCCGTAGAGGGGATTTACCTCTCCAACAAACACATTCAAGATCATAACATTGGAACTCAGGAGGAACCCAGGTTAGTAAAATTATTCAGTGGAGTTTCACCTAATTATCAAGATAGATATATTAAACTTTTCAAGGATTACGTTGATGTCTTTGCATGGTCCTATGAGGATCTCAAAACTTACGATGTAAATATTATTCAACACAATATCTCCTTGAAGGAGGGAATTAAACCCTTTAAATAGAAGCTTAGATGGATAAATCCTTTGCTTCTACCATCAGTTGAAAAGGAGGTCACAAAGTTGCTTGATGCCAAAATAATAGTTGCACTCAGGTACTCTGATTGGGTGGCTAATTTAGTGCCTGTAAGAAAGAAAAATGGAGAGACAAGGTTATGTGTGGACTTCAGAAATATCAAGAGGGCTTCTTTGAAAGATAATTATCCATTGCCTAAAATGGATCATGTGTTGCAGAAGTTAATAGGATCTTTTAGAATGTCAATGCTGGATGGATTCTCTAGGTATAACCAAGTGGTTGTGGATAGGGAATATCAGAAGAAGACATCATTCACAACTCCCTGGGGGACCTTTATGTATGCTAGAATGCCTTTTGGATTGATGAACACAGGTGCTACATTTCAGAGGGCTATGGACATTGCTTTTGTGGGAGATAAGTTTGTAGTAATATATTTGGATGATATTACTGTTTTCTCAAAGTCTGATGAAGAACATTTGGACCATCTGAAAAATACTTTTGAGAAATGTAGAAGATTCGGGCTTTCCTTAAATCCCAAGAAATCATTTTTTGCTCTGGAAGAGGGAAAACTATTGGGGCACATTGTTTCCAGAGATGGAGTGAAGATAGATCCAGCAAGAGTACAAGCTGTGCAAAAAATACCACTGCCTAGGAGTAAAAAGGATATTCAAAAGTTTCTGGGAAAGATAAACTTCTTAAGGAGATTTGTGTCCAATTATGCAGAAATTGTAAAAGAAATTACTAATATGTTGAAGAAGGAGAATGAAGTGCATTGGACCAAGGAAGCTAGAGAATCATTTTCCAGGATTAAAGAGGCATTGCAGGCAGCTCCAGTCCTAATCAACCCTGATTATCAAAATCCTTTCCAAGTTTTTTCATTTGCATCATCGAGTTCAATAGTTGTTGTCTTGCTGCAGAAGAATGATGAAGAGAAGGAACAGCTTGTTGCATTCTTTAGCAAGATTCTCTGGGATGTTGAGCTAAAGTATAATATTCTTGAAAAGCAGGTGTATGCTTTGGTAAAATACCTGAAAGCCTTTAGAACTTATGTGTTGTAGTCACAGATTATTTCTTATGTGTCAAATGTTGCAGTAAAAGATGTATTGGTACAAGGAGATGTAGAAGGCAAAAGAGGAAAATGGATAGCCACGATCTAGGAGTATGACTTCGACATAAAACCCACAAAGCTAGTGAAAGGGCAAGGATTGGAAAAAAATGTTAACGGAATCAAACTTTCAGGCATTGGGAATTAACTTGCTGACACATGTGGATGAAGGAACAACTGAAGAAAATGAAGAAAAGCCAGATCCAAGTATGAAGATTAGGTATAAATTTTTATGTTCAGAATGGTACAAGCATATAATCCATTATTTGTGTTTTCTTTCCTATCCCCAATCCTTATATAGAACAAAGTACAGATCATTAAATATCAAAGCATAGCCATATGTGATTGTGGAAGGCAGATTGTATTGGAAGGATCCTGTAGGAATTTTGTTGTTGTGTTTAACAAAAGATGAGTTTACAGAGGCAGCCAAAGATCATCATGAGAGGTTATGTGGAGGACATTACAGTTGGAAAGTTATGCACATAAAATCCTCCAGACAGGATTTTATTGGCCTACTTTATTTGGTGATACATATAAGTTTGTCAGAAGTATCAGCTTTTTGTTGAGAAGAAAAGGTTAGCTCCCTTGGCTTTGATTCCAATCTTCATAGAGGAACCATTCAGACAATGGAGATTGGACTTTGTCAGAGAGATTAACCCAAGTGGGTTCTCACAGCAATTGATTACTTCACCAAATGGGTAGAAGTTATACCTACTAAGAGGGAAAATGATCAGATAGTGATGAAGTTCTTAGAGGAGAATATTTTCAGCAGGTTTGGATGCCCCATCAAAATCATAACAGACAATGCTCAAGTCTTCAATTCAAGTAAGTTTATTGCTTTTTGTCAAAAGTATAATGTTATTTTGTCCCATTCAATAGCTTATCATCCACAAGGAAATGGATTAGCTGAATCCACTAACAAAACTTTGATGAAGATCCTTAAGAAAACTATTGTAGAGAACCAAAAATACTGGGATTCTAAGTTAAAGTTTGCTCTATGGGCTACTAGAGTGACTACAAGAAGGTCTACAGGAAAATCACCTTTTGAATTAGTATATGGGACTCAGGCTCTATTTCCAAGTCAACTTGTGAAGCCTGTGATTGCAATGATTCAGGAGGCGAAAGAAGAACCCAATGCTTTGATAAGAAGAATGAATAAAGTAGTGGAGCTAAGTGAGAATAGGGACAAGGTAAGAGACAACTTGATTATGTATCAATCAAAGATGAAAAGTATTTTTGACAGAAAATCCAAGGAGATTGACTTTAAAGTTTCAGACTTAGTATTAAGATGGGATACCAGAAGAAAAGATAAGGTTAAGCATGGGAAATTTGATCCTCTATGGTATGGCCCTTTTAGAATTGTTGAAGCAAGGTCCAATAACACTTTCCTTCTTGAGGATCTTGATGGTGAAACTCTACAGCTTCCTGTCAATGGGCGGTACCTCAAACATTACTTCCAGTTCTGAAGCATAAGCATCTTATCATTGTAGATACCAGAGTGAAATCAGTGTACAAATGCCATATAATTTAAATTTATATAAGCAATATATGACTCTATGCCCAAGTGAAGGCACTAATCTGTGGTTCTTAGTGCTTCTGTGGCAAAAGCGTTATCCCCAAGTGGAGCCAGATGTTGTAGCATCCATTGTCCATTGTTATTTAAGTTTTATTTTCAGTCTTATTACAAAATGGAAGAAAAAAATCAAAAATATGAAAGGAATTGTTGATTTTATATTTTCAAAGGTTTTGAAAGAGTCAAACCCGTGAGAAGATCTAAGTCGTCTGATCAACAGGCCACAAATCCAACGGTAATCGCATCATTAACTAGAATGAGTTTTTTTTCGGAGATCAAACGCGACGATGTATCAAACACAGTTTAAATTTGTTGAAGTCCGGATTAATCTCAGGTGTCCATCGGAAGAGGCGGGATCCGTTAGATATCAGGTCGCAATATCTAGTCGAAAAGTGATCAGTTTTCATCTTTTGATCGGACCTGATAAATTATAAAATTATGTTTTATTTCATATCAGGTCCGGAGATCGGGTCGGAAAAGTCATTGGGTGCAGTCTTTAATATCAGACCCGGTGTATTATTAAATACATTTTTATGTTACATTGGGTCCGTAAGGGAGTCAAGGTGCGTTGAAAAGGAGGAAAAGGTGGACGTAACAAGTTCTATGAACCAATGTTGATTCTTCTTAAGTTTCGTGGGCCCATCATCGTTTAGATGTCATACAAGTTCAACAAGCGCGATCAAGTGATAGTTCGATAAGCACTTTGAGGTGCACTGCGGAGAAACAATGAGCACGAGGGTTAATTAGAGCTCGACCCCCGCAGTTGACCATGACGTTAGCACGGTTGACCAAAATGTGTGGTCAGGAATCACCGCGGGGGTTAAACCTCGTTGATGCTCTCACATACTCTTTATCTCCCGTAGTGCTTCCAAAGCCTTCCGTCCTTCATCCACTGTTCCGTTAAGGCTCAAGAAGTTTTGAAAAAAGAACAACCATAATCTTCTAAGTTCCGTTATTTCCTGTTATTTTATGTTCTTTGAGGTGTCTTTTACCCTCTGTGTAATATTCTGTAATAGTTTTTACTTAGACAGATAGGGAAACATTTAAGTATTTTGACAGTTTTGGAGACCACCAACTGTTTCATAATGTATAAAAAGAGGAAAATTTACAAAGAAAGAGTTCAAATTTGGGATAACCTCGATACTAGGCCACTGAATTCCTGATGCAAATGATTGATTAATGAAAGAATCAGAAGTTTTCCATACATTTTTGGGTATGATTTTGTGACTTCTCTGTTATGTGCCATCTTATGTTTTCTTCCTTTAAGTATACTAATGAAGTTGCAGGTATTTATTTGCTTATGTAAATGAAGTTAAAATCCCTTAAAAGAGCACTCCTATACTTGAAGTTTACACCTCTGCAATTCTTTTAAGTTATAGATAGTAGTTTCTGTGTAAGACAACATATTATTTATAACTTCTCCAAGTGTCACAAATAGTAGATCCTGTGTAAAACAACATATTGTTTATGATTAATTCAAGTTTTCTTCATTCATCATTTATATTCAACAATCAAATGGCATTCTGATATTTTCTGGTCACTTAAGTATTGAGGGATAAAAACCAAGTCCTCTAGGTCTTTCATTTATAACATAACATACAATTAACTGACAAACAAGTGATAGTAACTATAAACATTAATGTCTTAAGCACAATTTCTACTCAGCCAGGAAATTGGTTTCTTAAGGTACAACACTTGGTCTTGTTGTTGATTTAGATTTAGAATGCGAATAGTTAGATGTAAAGATTGCTTTCCTTCATGGTGAATTAGAGGAAGAAATTTATATGGAGCATCCAAAAGGCTTCATAGAAAAAGGCAAAGAAGACCTCATTTGCAGGTTGAAGAAGAGCCTCTATGGGTTGAAACAGGAACCTCGACAATGGTATAAGAAATTTGATTCATTCATGTTGGAACCAGGTTTTCACATGTTGGAAGTTGATCATTGTGTCTACATCAAGAAGTATGATCAAGGAAAGTATATAATATTATTTTTATATATGGATGGCATGTTGATTGTTGGGCATGATAAGAATATGATCAATTGGTTGAAGAAGGATTTGGGGAGAAAAATTGCAATGAAGGAATTGGGTCTAGCACAAGAGATATTGGGCATAAGGATCATGCGTGGGAAATAAAAATAGAAGGTTGTGGTTGTCACAAGAAAAATATATCAAGAAGGTTCTTAACAGATTTAATATGAAGGATGTCAAGCCAATTGGTACACCCCTTGTAGCCCACTTCAAGTTGAGTACTAAGTTATGTCCTAGTGATGAAAAGGAGAAGAAATAAATGAGAAAGACTCCTTATTCTTCATCTGTTGGCAACTTAATGTATAACATGGTATGCACACGACCAGACATTACATATTCAGTGGGAGTAGTGAGCAGGTTCCTTGCCAATCAAAGTAAACAACATTGGAAAGCAGTAAAATGGATTTTGAGGTATTTGAAGGGTACTATTCATTATTGTTTATGTTTTGATCATAATGAGACTGTGCTTGAAGGATTTATAGATGCAGATATGGCTGGAGATCTGAACACCAGAAACTCCACTACAGGTTATTTGTATACATTTGTGGGGGTAGCAGTATCTTGGTTGTCAAGGCTACAAAGGATAGTAACTCTATCTAAAACAAAGGAAAGGTACATAGCTACAATAGAGGCTTGTAAAGATATGTTGTGGATGAAGCGATTTCTAGGAGAGATAGTAATAAGGAAGGACAAGTATGTGCCATATTTTGATAGTCAAAGTGAAATTTACTTAGGGAAAAATCTAGCATTTCACTTAAAAACCAAGCACATTGATTTAAGGTACCATTGGATTCGGCATGTGTTGGAGGAAGGAAAACTGTCCTTGGAAAAGATCCATAGAGATAATAACCATGTTGATATGCTCACTAAGATTCTACCAAGAAATAAACATGAGTTATGTAGAGGCATGGTAGGACTCGGCGTGACTTGATTCAGGATTTATCATCTAGATTCAAGTGGGAGAATGTTAAATGCGAATTTAAATTGAAATATGTTGGCATCGAATTCTCTGACTCTCCATCGTCCACAACCAACTGTCGTCAAACCTACCATGCCTGATTTGAAAATGAGATATTTAAAACAATATTAAGGTATTACAGACTCATGTGCAGGAATGCCTATATTACTTAGTGCAACGGATCGAAAAGATTGTGAATAATATAGACAATGAGCAGTTATAGAAACATAATAGACAAACACACATCAACACAGCAAATAATCAAGGAGTTCACCCAAAACTCTTGGACTACGTCTCCTAGTCCAGCTTTCAGTGGTGACCTCTCTATTATGTCTTCAAGAGCAGAGTTTTTACAAGTGTGAGCTCAAATCGAGTCTCAACACAACAGGAATAAACAATAGGGTTTTACTTGAATCCCTCAAGTCTTTCTGAGTACACAGACTCTCCCTCTCGCTCTCTGTCTTCTATTTTCTCTCTGTCTCAGCATTGCTTGTCGTGTCTCTGACACTGAGTGGCTTTTAAGCCTATCGGCACTTGTCTATTTGTTTTCCCTTTTGGCTCTCTGGCTCCCGGCCTCTGTCCATTCAAATCCCCTCTAAGCGTTAAACAATCATTATGAAATGCCTTCAGGTATGGTGGCCACCTGTTTTTCAATGGAAAGGACCACTGGTGCGTTGAAATCCCAAAAATATCGTTTCTCTGTTTACACAGAGAAATACACAGAAAACGCTGAAAATCCACCTAAACGCCTCTTATTGGACTTCAAATAATATCAAATCTGCCCTAAAACTCCATTGAGTCTGCCTTTATATCACTATCACAAGTCGCAGGCTGCGGTTTTCCTTTATATTTGGGTTTATAATGGAAAACCCCAAATACACAGGAAAACCTGACAAATGGCTTCATGCCGGACTTCAAATATATGTATTTTTATCCATAAAACCCATCGAGTCCGACTATATCGCATATCACATATTCTCCCTGTTCTCCGATCACCGATTGCACCGATCGGCCTTATCGGCTATCGACGCATCGCTATCGCATGGTCGCTGGTCTCTTGGCATCACCCCTTACACATTTGCGATGCGATATTGCGATGCGATATATCGCAATCACATATCGCCGAACCTTTGAGCCGTGGGTTAATTCCTTCCCTGTGTGTATATTAGCGATGCAATAGCGCAAGTAGATCTGGACTGTTGATCTTCACGCTCAATCAACGTCCCTTATTTAATCTCATTGATCATTATTGCGATTTCCATAAGGCCACCTCCGATAGACTCCGCCTACTACCTCCGATTGCGATATGCCAATTAGATCTGGACCGTTGATAGTGATTTCCGCCATTTGTGAAGGTTTTTCCTTTGCGATAGTGTTTAAGTAAAAAAAGACTTAGAGGATTTTAGGATCCATTTTGGATCAATTCCATCTGCTCACCACCCTTGACTTTCAGGCTTACATTGTGTAGCCATATCTTTCACATGAGGAAAAATCTAGAACTCCTCTCCCATCTATAAATGTGTAATCTTGCCTCTGCCAGTGCAATGCAATCCAAGCAAGGCCAAGGCCTATGTGTAATAGAAATATTTTACCCATTGTTGTCTTGTGTTATGTCTTGTGTTCTGAAGTCTCCTGCTATATTATCATAAATGTGCTCCTCTGATCCCATCAATCACATCATGTTAGCTTATTTGTTGAGCCTAACCCTGAGGGCGTCAAGTAGAATTGACCCCGTGACCTTCCATATTCCTAAAACTTAGAAACATAGTGTTTATGTCCCACTGTTCTTTGTATCTTTCCAACCAAAACCTCAAATAGTATCCTTTAAACATCCAGTAAAAAAAATTGGCATCCAATGCAGGCGTTGAAGGCCACCTACAAAATTCCAACGATGCTTGAGTTGTATTATCCAAAACCCTAGATAAACAAAGAATGTGAAGCAACCATCCATTATATATCTCAAACATTATTTATAGTGTGAATACATCATCATCAAGTGATGTAGAGAATTCCATGATATTCTCTCGAAGCTTCACAAACATCCTCAAGACCAGTGAGGAGGAATGGCAATGGTACGAAAGATCGATTAATGGGTAAGGAGTAATGTAAATGGTGCAAGAGACCACATGGAATGCCAATGTGTTGGATTATTAGTGGTAAATATGTTTTTAAAATTAAAAATGAACTCTCTCTTTTTTTTAAAGGTGCAGCAACATTTTACAACAACAAAAATAAATAATTTCAAAGAAGTTTTAGTGAGTAGATTGTAATTTTTTTGTTAATTAAAATATTTTTTTGAAGTAATGAATAGATTTAGCACCTCAAAAATATTCAAGGCACTAGAATTTTGTAGATTACACAAATCAAATTTATAACTAAAAGAAAATATCTATGTGATATAGCCAAAATTGATAAGGGAAAAATTTAGGAAACTAGCCTCTTACCCACCAAAATGGGTAACCCTTAATATAAAACTTTTCTCATATCCTTGATAGTTAGTTGTCCATCCAGCAGCCCTTGACAACCACCACTAGCCAATGATATGCCTTTTATATCTTTGCCACATGCATCAGTTATATGTTTCTCACCTATCTGGCAATACCACAAGATGAAGATGAGCTTTAACTCAAAAGGTGCTTTGATCATTCTATAATCGAATGCTTGTTTGTATTTGGGTGTTTAATATGGATTATGGGGTGATCTGGAAGGATGATGGTTTTGATCGTGATCTTATTCTCTCAACTTAAATTGGGGGTGGGGGGGCAGGGGGGGTTAAACTTTGATCCTAGTCTATTGGGACGTCCCATAATGGCCCAATGGGTATAGGAGGGTCACTACTTGGGAAGCCATGATTGAGATAACATAGTTCCATATATTCCTATGTCGTGCTTATCACTTTCCATTATAAATTACAAACCCTTCTTCCACCTCCATTCTTCAATTTGAACTGACCATTGGTTCTTTGAGATTTGGCACCCATACATCCACAGACCAAGGTAGGGCCCGTAAACTTTGACTTGATAGGTTAATGCAGCTAAAATAAAAAGAAACAACATATCACTAGGCCACAAAAGAATATCAAAATGAAAAAGATGGTATGGGACATGCACATTAGCATGCAGGAAAAAACCAAGCATGAGTTACTGGTGGGCTCCAGTATTGTAGCAATAATGCTACAACTCCTGGGGCTCCCTATCTCTAATTTTATCAACCCGGTAGTTCGTACAAACTTGGAAGCGACGGTGCTGTATGCACAAGTACTAGCTCTTGTCGCAGTTGTCACTTGGTCAGCTGGCACAAGTCTGCTAGGGCTCAAGCCAACTTCTATATGCTCTTAGAAGAAGCTTGCTAAATGATGGACGAAGGCTATCTCAAGGGAAATTGATCTACTTTGCAAAAATGAACTGAAATCCAACCAAAGCATGGAAACCCTAGTAAACCCTAATCTGACTAGTTTAACCTCTATGATGCAATAGTGAGAGTGCAACTGTCTAAAAAGGATGCCATTACTTCTAATGATGTGAAATGCATGAATTCAAACTACTTCTATGAAGGAGAACATTGTTTCTGTATTTTTGCTTAAGTGATGGAGTGATTATGAATTTGTCTCTTATTAGGGTTTGGTTGTGCAGAGGTGGTGCGAAGGGAGAGAAAGCTTGGGAAAGGTCAGGATGGCTAGGAGAGGTCCCAGAGGGTCCCTAGCATTAGTCCACAGAGGTCTACAACATTCGGATGCTCGGCAACCAAGTTTGCAGGCTTCTACAGGATGTCTGCGGGGGATCCTACAGGAAACTAAGGAATTCTACAGGAAGTCTGCTAACTTCTACAGGATGTGCTGTAAGTGGAAGTTTGCTGATGGTGAAGGGATGGAATGGTTTTGGGTGGATAGGTGAGGTGGAGATGGAACTTGTGATGGCTCAGGGGCAAAGAAATAGGATAGAGAATGAGTGCACGAAGTTGGTTGGTGGATAGAAGGATGGCAGCAACGAAAGGTCAAAAAGATGAAGCTACGTGGCAATGGATGAGTTGGGGGGTAAACGAGCTAGACAGAGGCCGAGTAGGGCTTGAGGAGAGGTCAAGAAGAAGAGGAAGGAAGTGGAATGATGTGGAGCAATGTAAATGAAACAAATGACTTATGTCTTGCACCAAAAACGAGAATCTATTAACCTATGATACCTGTGCCATTAAACCTATGAACAGCAATGTAAAAACGAGAAAAGAAACCGTGCATGGAATGGAAAATGTAGAAGTATGGTTCAATATCAACAGTGCATGGATGGATCTTCAATGACTATGTTGCATCTTGCATGGAAGTAAAAGACTGCGTTTCATTTTGGTGGTTGATATGGACTGCACCCGAATCCCTAAACAGAGATGGCAGTGATCTCTAACAACCTTTTTCTTGGAGCTCCTGTGTATTACAAACCTCCTATCGAATCTAACCAACTGAAAGCAAAGTAACCATAAGCTAATCCTACTCAATCACACAAAAACTAAATCAGCAGACTGTAAATTCGAATTGCATGTCAAAGCAAAGAAACAAAGTGCTGAAACGAAAGGCAAATAACATTACAACACAGAGGAGGTCTATTGCTCTCAGGTTGGGCCCTAACCTGAGAGCTATAGCTCCCTTAAAAACTCAGAATTAGATCCAAATCTGCCTGCCTTTATTCATAACCAAAAATCTGATGTCATGCCAAAACTGGCTTACAAAAAGAACCAACACCGAGCTGTAGCTCGTACTTCGAAATTACAATAGTAATGCAAAAGTTCAAAAATCCCCTATCAAAGGCTACGGCCTCAGTATTTATGCAAAATGATAATCCAACAGGTTTCCTTGATTTGTGGAGCTCAGCTGTCCAACTGAAGGTTAAACTGCTGATCCTGTAGAACAGTTGTAACTGTTGTTCCTGTAGAACGGTTGGCTGCCTCTAAGCTCAGTGGGGAGATTGGTTGGAGCTCAGAGCTATGGTGGGAATCACGAGGAAGGTCCCCAAGCCTGTGGACATCCTCTCCTACAAACCAGCAGTGCCACCTTACTGTCTCCTTGTCTCCTTTTTCGTGGTCTTTGCTCCCTTTTAATGCCAAAAACCTGAAATCATCATGTATTAGTCACGTAGATAGAATCCCTACCCTTCTTCCTACAAACAACACGAATAAACCAAGAAATGAATGCATAAGAAATAAAAGATGAATGGTTTGAGCAAAGCAAGTAGGCCAAATGAGCCCAAATTGTACCAAAAATTGGGGCTCATCATCACCCCCCAGCTAAACTATTTGCTCATCCTTGAGCAACTTAGTCCAAATCTTCATCCTTCATTGCTTTCATTGCTTCCCTTGCATCCCAAGGCTCTATGGTAGTGTCCTCTCTGTGGATATGAAACCCTGCTTTCCTGTTCACCTCTTCCCATTGTTGACTGTCATCCTCCTCTGTATTGCCTTCAGTCAATCCTAGCAGTAGTGGTGGGCTAAGTTTAAGGCCAATCCAGCTGGCCTAGAGGCTTTGCATGGATTTCTTGTAAAGGTCAACCCTTGCCAAAGCTTCCCTCATCCGAATGGGGGTATGGTACTCTCGGATTTTCAAGTTGTGTGCCAGGGTATTCCATTTGCGTGCACATGCTTGGGCAACACTTTCTCCCAACAACCTCTCCATGTCTTCAAAGTGAGCTATGGCTTGGGCCAGTTGGTCCATAAATCTCAAGGAAGTTGTGGGATCCGTAGCCAACTGTTGGTGGGCTGAGATGAGTGCCACCGGATCCTCTAGTTCTGGTCGAATGAACAGTGGCTCGCTCACTTCTCGGTTCATGACCGATTTTGCTTCAGCTGCTCTTTGATCCTCATGGTTTAACCATGAGGCGAACGCCATCAATTGCATATCACCCAAGGCAATATTGGGATCCCAGGAGACTTCATTAGGCAAAGCCAAATTGTGGAGGTAAAACTCTGCTAATTTGGCTTTGTCTTCTGACGAACTAGTACTGCACAATTCAGAAAATTGTTGTGGGTTTTGGATATGTGAAATACCTCTTTGTGCCAAGGTGTTTATTTGGAACTGCAACCATTGATCTTTCAAATACAATCCATAGGATTTTGCAGGTGGTCTGCACTGTATTGCCTCCATGGCCCAACTGGCCATGCAGGCCAATTGTGCTTCCTTTTGTTGCAGCTGTTCTCTTAGAGCTTGCACTTCGATTTTTGTTTGTTGTTCTACTTCCTGTAGAAGTGTCATTGGCTCTTCAAGACCGGTGGTCAGCTCCTTTTCACCTTGTTGTTCTTTTGTGATGTCTTTGGAGGATGTTCCTGCCCCTGCCCTTAGTTCCTGTAGCTACAATCTCAGCTTCTGATTTTCTTCATGTAGAAGCACACGTTGGCAATTAGCCACATGTTTAGCCATGGTGAATTCACTCCTGACCTCCTTGAGTTGCTCTTGTAAAGGGCCTATGTCTGCCACACCCTTTGATTTGGCGATCTGCATCCATGTGTGGGAACAGACTCTTTCTTCCTTTAGTGCAAAAAATAGAGGCACAGTAAATTTCTGCGGTATGATTTTGCCCGCCTCTAAAAAGGTGTAGTATGAACTCAGATTAGGCGAAGGGCTAGGTTCTGGTATATGCTCCCTTTCTATCTCTTCAGGCGGTTCTACCTCCCCCTCCCTTGGTGGTGATGAGGGTCCTTCTCCTTCCCTCTTTTTTGTTTCCTGTAGCCGGGCCAGAGTGTCCTGTAGAACATTTTCAGCTTCCTGTAGCCGAGTTTTTTAAGTCAACAGGTCTAACCTTTCTTGCCACGTATTTTTCTTTGGACTCCCCTTCTCGTAGATGACTGTGATCCTGGAGGGTGACTTTTCCTTGGGAGAAACAGGTGTATCTTCGATGACAATCGGGCTGCTGGACTTAGGCTGTGGCTTGCCAGTTTTTATCCTAACACTTCTTCGAGCTTTAAAGTATAGAGGGGTCTCCCTCTTCCTCTTTTCTTTTGGCTTAGGTGGCGTGCTGAGGCCAGCTAATACAGCTGCTGCCTCCCATGCCAGAATATCCACCTTCTTCTCTTTGGGTTTCACCTTTTCGGGGCTTCCTGTAGAAGACCCTTTCTCTGTCTTCGGGCTTCCTGTAAAGCCTGTTTCTTAATGATTTTCGGGCTTCCTGTAGAAGCCTTTGTCTCTGTTTTCGGGCTTCCTGTAGAAGCATGTTTCTGCTTTCCTGTAGACACAGGTGTCTCCACCTTTGCTTGCTTAGCTGCCTGAGTTTTGCTTTTTGCTTTGGTTGCAGGTGCTGATGAGGTACTTGGGCTGACGTGGACCACCTCAGCTTTATCCATTCTGCTCTTCAGCCTCTTTTCTCTTGCTGACAAGATAGGTGTGCCACCTTTTTCTTTGTCATCCTTTTCCTCATGCTTCTTCTTTTGTTCTTTCTTCTGCACTGTGGTCGGGGTCTTCTGGCCTTTTCCTCTCTTTTCCTCGGCCACTGCTTCTTGTTCCTCACTGCTGGAAGAACCCGTTTCTTCGATCAACATTTTAATGTCTCCATCTCTTGTCAAATTCCGGAAGGATTCCCATGAGAGGGGAACCTTATATGAATGTAGCGCATCCTCCACAAGAAGCTTTATCAGCCCATGGTGGGCTATCTGATCCGGTATGCCCTCTTTCAGTTTTGTGGCAAACTCCATTAGAGACTGCAATAGGAAATAAGGGATGCTCAGTTTTTATTCTATAGGAAGATCAATCCGGTGCCTCAATTCAGTGAGCAACCGAAAGTGATATGCATACACGATGCTAAAACGGCCTTCACAAGTTATATATTTCATGATTTGCAAACTGACTTCATTCCATGGTGGCAACAGACTCGTTCTTCGCTCCCCATTTTTGTCCTCCGAGAATTCCTCCTCAGGTGGAAAGAATTCCTTCTTGGCTTGCTGGCTCAACTTTCTTTCTTCCTTATCCCATGGCAAACCCATCGGAATTTCAGTGATCTGACTGATATGTTGCGGGGTGAGCTTGAGGCTTAGACCTCTGAAGTTCACTGTGGCCAGTGTCTGGGATTTCGGCCTCAGAGCCTGCAAGAATTCTTCGGCCACTTCATCATCGTAACCCTGCAGCTTATCACAAAAAGACATCCATTGTGCTCGTGTGAAGAGCTCTACCACTTCCTGGTTTTCCCTTAATTTGGCTGAATCAGTGGGTTCTCGTCTAATAAACCCACCCGGCATGATGAACACGGTTGTTTTAACTAAAGGTGGCAAATGCGAAAGAGATTTGGTCTATTGAGACAGAGCATGCACACAATCCACAAAATTTATCCCTGCGGATCTCAACACAGTCTAATTACACTGACATCCTGTAGAACGACAGTATAGGCACAGCAAACAACAATCTCACTGATATCTTTATGACCAGACTGTGGACGATGATCCTGCCACCTTTGAAAACCAATTGCATGAAGAGTTTCAGGGTTACCTTTTTCTGTCACCTTTTTTTCGTGGGGAACCCGCCTTCCTGTAGAACTGCGTCCCTGTAGAGACTGCGTTCCTGTAGAAACTGTGTTCCTGTAGGAGCAGTGCGCAAATTTCGGGGAGGACTGTAGTTGGCCTACGCTCGAGGTGTGCTTCACCGGCGTTCTGGTAGCCAAAAGCTCGGCGTATCAAAGTGTAGAAGAGATCAGAATAGCCACTCGAGTTTGAAGTGGTGGTTGATAAATATATGCGCACAATCTAGCCGATTAGATTTTGAATCGGCACAATCCGTGGCGCGAGGGGTGAGTTGTCCCCGCCGGACCGTTGGGCAATGTCATCCATCATTCACCTGCGTATTCACTTGCTGCCGCATCCATTCCCACAGATCTGCCGCCGCCTCTTTCTGTTAAACTCATTGCTTCCGATGGGAGTGTTCTCACGTGCGCGCTACTCATTCTCTTTGTCGTGGCCGCCACCCAAACATCCAACTATACCATAACTAGCCGACGTGGCCAGTCGACTGGCCATACGGCCACTCAACCATTCACTTTTACGCTGTGCAAACAATTCAAAGTAAAATTCATGCGATTTGATGGAAGGAAGGGTCGAGACACTTACCTGCGTGGTTGCACACGATTTTTCGAGTTTTGGGACGATGGTGAGTGGATCTACCTGCTGCATGCGAACTTACACAGACCCGGAGGCTCATGGTTACAGGCTGCCGACGATGGAGTGGATTCTTTGGTTGCATGTGCCCGCGTTTCATTGCAGATGGCGGTGCTGTGAATGGTATCCACTCTAGCAGGTTCAATTGTTACAGGATTCCCGCGGGGTGTCTCGTAACAGTTCTTCCTCCTTAGGTGCATGCCACACGACGGAGGATCTGGCCTTTCGATCACGCTCCCGGAGCTTCTGATGCCTGTGGTATGAGATCTCAGCACTTGTTTATCTTTGAAAATGGATTTTCCCGCGAGAACTCATTGATCTGCTTTGCTGGTGCAGGGAACTTGGTTGCATGTCGATAAGGATGGTGGAGCAAGGTAACAGCAATGTGCAAGGGTGCCAACAGAGGCTTGCATGTGTCTAAACCGATCCGTAGTCGCTAGATCTCCTTTTAACATGAATTCTGGGCCGTCCCAAACTTCTACAGGAAGTTTCCTGTAGAACACAGAGCTTCCTGTAGAAAGTTCGGGCTTCCTGTAGAAAGTCTGCACTTTCCTGTAGAAAATCCACGTCTTCCTGTAGAAAGACTGCATCTTCCTGTAGAAGATTCAAACCATGATAAAATTGCACATACCTTGAAAAAACATGGGTATCCTTGGAGGAGTTGCTGGTGAGGTCCCTTGACAGCATGATAAGGACCCTTGGCTTTGAGTTGAGAGGCTTCCTCTCCTCCATAGAACATCTGCAACCTGCATGCAATTTTACCATATTTTGCTTATTGTTTTTTCTTTTTTCCTCTTTTTTTCTCTCTTTTTTTTTTGAAAGATAACAGGGGTGCCTCAAAGAGGTTTTCACCCGTGCCATCTACCCTGAGCGCCTCAGAGAGGTTTTCACTCAAGGATCTTTTTCAAACCTTTTTCCTTTTTTTTTTTGAAAGACAATAGGGGCGCCTCAATGAGGTTTTCACCCCTACCACCTGCCTTGGGCGCCTCAGAAAGGTTTTCACCCAAGGATCTTTTATTATTATTTTTCTCTTCTTCTTTTTTTTTTTTTTCTTTTAGATTCTTCAGGGTATGCCCAAAGCAGAGGCAGAACCCTTCTCTATGACCAACACTGCCTTCTCCATAGTTTTGATGAACTCTTGTCTTGAGGGAGGCTTCCTGTAGATCTTCAATCGATGCCCATTGACAAGCATGGGGATGGCTTCCTCATCAATGGTCCTAATAAGCACAGATCCATTGTCATGACATTTTTCCACTGAATATGGACCTAGCCATCTGGTTCTCAGCTTCCCCTTGAAATCCTTGTATCTGGAGTCATACAACAAAGCCCAATCTCCCGGCTGAAATTGCTTGTCATGGAGATGTTGGTCATGCCACACCTTTCTCTGAAGTTGAACCACTTCTGAGTGAAGGAGGGCCTGCATTCGGTGCTCATCCAGGCCATTCAGCTGCAATAGCCTTTCTTGTTGTGAATGGCTGAGATCTAGGTCCAGCTGAGCTTCCATCCTCAAAGTGTTGTATTCAAACTCAATGGACAGCAAAGCCTTCTTCCCATAGACCAGCTCATAAGGTGTGAAGCCGATGGTGGTCTTCCAAATGGTGTTGTAAGCCCATGTGGCTTCAACCAGGCGATCTGCCCAGTCCTTTCTGCTGCTGCTCACTACCTTAGTCAAGATCCCTTCCAATGCTCTATTGGTGACTTCCACCTGCCCATTTGCTTGAGGGTGATAAGGGGTGGAAGTCCTATTCTTGATCTTGTGATGAGCTAGTAGATCTTCAACCAGGTTGGAGGTGAACTGGCTCCCTTGATCGGTGACCAGCTCTCTTGGATAGCCAAACTTATAGAAGATGTTTTCTCTTAGGAACTCGGCCACCTTTTCTTCTGTTGCTGCTTTGATTGCTTTAGTCTCTGTCCACTTTGTCAAATAGTCAGTACACACAATGATGTAAGACCTTTGCCTCGAAGAAGGGTTGATTGGGCCCACAAAGTCCATGCCCCACTTCTCAAATGGCTCAAGAGTCACTTGAGGTTGGAGAGGCATCTCATCCCTTTGGGTTGGTTTCCCCATTCTCTGGCATTGGTCACACTGGCTGACATATCTTCTGACATCTTGATGAAGTGTGGGCCAATAGTAGCCTGCCTGCAGGATCTTGAAGGCAGTTCTCTTTGCTGCAAAATGTCCTCCACAAGGCCCATCATGACAAGTGAGGAGGATATCAAAGACTTCCTCCTCCCTTACACAACGCCTTAAGATCTGATCGGGGCCAAGCTTGAACAGATTGCCCCCGATCCAAGTAAATGAGGCACTTTTTCTGATGATTCTGCTCTTCTCTCTGGAAGATAGGTGCGGAGGGAACTGTGCTGAAACAAGGTAGTTTGCTATATCAGCAAACCATGGAGAGAGTACTGAAATAGCAAACAGATGTTCATCGGGCATCTGGTCATCCACTGTTCCATCCTCATCTGCAGACAAATCCAATCTAGATAAAAAGTCAGCAACAACATTTTCTCTACCTGGTTTGTCAACAATGGTCAAATCAAACTGCTGCAATAAAAGTAACCATCTAATAATACGAGCATTCACATCTGGTTTATTCATTAAATATCTAATTGCAGCATGGTCTGTATGTACAAAGGTCTGGTAACCAGTAATATAATGTCGGAACTTGTTCAGTGCATGGACCACAGCCAAGAATTCTTTCTCGGTTACAGTGTAATTCAGCTCAGCTTTGGACAAGTTTTTGCTAACAAAGTAAATGGCATATGGAAGTTTTTGCTCAACCTGTCCTAAAGCTGCACCTATGGCTTTGTTCGAGGCATCAGTGTGGATGTGGAAAGGTAGGGCCCAGTTTGGACCTCTCAGGATTGGGGCTAACACCAACTTGTCCTTCAATTCGTTTAAAGCCCTCTGACAATCGTCAGTCCATTTAAACTCCACATCTTTTGCCAACAGGCCAAATAATGGCGAGGCTAGCTTGCTGAAATCTTTAATGAATCTCCGGTAATATCCTGCTAATCCCAAGAAACTCTGGACATCCCTTACCTTTTGAGGAGGTGGAACCCTCTTGATGAGAGCAATTTTGTTAGGATCCACCTGCAACCCTTGGCAAGAAATGGTATGGCCTAGCACGATCCCTTCAGTCATTAGGAATTCACATTTTTCAGGACTAAGGGACAAGTTCATCTCAATGCATTTGCTTAGGACTTTTCCCAGATTGGACAATGCTTCCTGGAAGTTGGCCCCATAAGGAGTAAAGTCATCCATATAGATTTCCACTGCATCATGGACCAGCTCCGAGAAGATGCTCAAAACAGCTCTCTGGAAGGTAGCAGGAGCATTGCACAGCCCAAAGGGAAGAACTCGGTAGGCAAAGGTACCCCAAGGACAAGTGAAGGTGGTCTTATCTTGGTCTTCCGGGCTGATTTGGATTTGGTTGTACCCGCTAAACCCATCCAGGAAAGAGAAGAACTTCTTTCCTGCCAGTCCATCCAACACTTGGTCTATGAAAGGTAGAGGGAAATGGTCTTTCTTGGTAGCTTTGTTCAGTTCTCGGTAGTCCACACAGATTCTCCATTTCCCATTTTTCTTGGGAACCAACACCAGAGGGGACACCCATTCACTATCTGAGATGGGGTAGATGAATCCTGCATCCAACAGTTTTTGCAATTCTTCCTTGACAATGTCCTTAAGAGCTGGCTTCATTCTCCTCTGGGGTTGCCTAACTGGTTTACAATCCTCTTTGATGTATATATGATGGGTACAGACCGAAGGATGGACTCCTTTCATTTCCTTATAGGTCCAAGCAAAAGCATCTAGGTGGTTGGCCAACAGGCTACACAGCTCCTTTTCCTGGGAAGGAGATAGAGAGGAGCTGATCTTCAACGTTCTCTCAGGGCCGAACTCCACATTTTTGACTCTGGGAATGACAGGGTTGGTTGTACAAAGATCCACTAAAGTGCTAGCTTGGGCATCCTCCACCAATTTCTCTAAGGGTAGTGCACTGGAAGGTGGATTCTGGATCAAGGTCTCGATCAAGTCATCCTCGGTTGGGGGGTCTCTTCTAGTGGTCTCTAAGGTGCACAGAGGTGCTGAGTACACCTCGTCTTCCTCTCCTTCTTCCAACCAGAGTGGTAATTCATGCTCCAAGGAGGGTTGGGCAGGAGGGTATAGGACTAGCTTCTTGGACATGGGACCATTTTTGATGGTCATGTTTCCTGCACGACAACTTATGTAAGCATCTGCAGTAGCTAACCAAGGCCTTCCCAAAATGAGAGGATATCCAGTAAGCTTTGCCTTTGGTTGCAGAACCAGGAAGTCTGCAGGGTATTCCCAAGAGTCAATAGAGACCAAGACATCCTCCACAATCCCTTCGGGAGTCACGGTGGAGCGATCTGCTAATTGCAGTACTGTCGAGGTCTTCCTCAAGGAACCCTGAAGATTGAGTTTGAGCATGGTATCCCTGGTCATCACATTAATGGCATCCCCCAGATCAATCAAGGTGTGAGGTATGATGGTGCCATTGATGTGGACATCTACTACAGGACTTCCAGGATCTAGGTACTTTGGGCAGATGACTTGTCCTAGCATCAGGTCAGACAGTTGTCCTATGACATTAATGGTTGAAGAATCTTTCTTCCGCCTGCCTGGGTGTTTGAAACACTTCTCCTTAACCAGTTTGTTGTATATTGGCACATCCTTAATGGCTTGGAGAAGGGGTATTTTTACACACAACTGCTTGAGCTCACCCATAAGCTCATCCTCCTCTGGGTTGGGTTGTGTGGTGGCTGTTAGTCTCTCAGGAAAGGGTGGAATAGCCTTTGGTTCACTTTCCTGTTTATCTTCCTCATCCTCTGGGGGAGGAGTTTGGCGATCTGGTAGAGTCTTTCCAGATCGAAGATTGATCTCCTGGATCTCCACAACATAGGTAGGGCATGAGGTTTCCCCAGTGTATACCTGCTGGGCCTGTTTATTGTTGGGGTTCGGGTTCGATTGAGCAGGCATTTGAGGTTGCCTTGGAGGAGCAGGAGGTAATGGCTGAGGTTGAACTGGTGGTGGAGGCAAGATGGCAGGAGGAGTGTTGTATTGGGGCCTCCACCCCGACTGAGGTGCATTCCATTGAGGCTGTGGCTGGGCATGTGAATGATATGAATGAGAAGTAGGTTGAGTGGGGTACTGAGGTGGATAAGACCATGGAGGAGGCATGGACCATGAAGGATGAGCAGGGGGACCCCAGGAAGGCATAGGAGTCGATTGGTTGGGGCTATAGTAAGCTTGAGATGCCCCTTGCATCCCCTGTTGATAAGGTCTAGATCCTTGTGGCCTCCTTTGGTTGAGGTAATAGAGAGGTTCAGTGGGAGCTTCTGTCCCTTGGTACATGGCTTTAAACCCAGGTAAGGTTGGACACTGATTTGTGGGATGGTCCTCCTCACAAATGAAACATACTTCAACCGAATGCAATGGGCATTCATTCTTAGGGTGTCTCCTTGTGCACCTAGGGCATAAGACAGCCAAGGCTCTCTCAGCTTCTTCTTTCTTCTGCTGGATTCTGAATGTGTCCAGTTGCATGGCAATGGTCTGTCTCACCTCACTCTTGAGATCTTCTAGCTGATTTGCAAGCTCATGTTTGGAGAAAGGGACACTAGTTGAGAGGAGGTTTCCCCTACCTCGTTTCCTAGCTGCCCTAGAGTGGTTTCTAAACGCAGTCTTGATGTCCTCATAAGGCAGTTGGTAAATGTCCCCCCCAGCTAACATGTGAAGGGTATCTAAGAGGTCTTCAGGGACTCCTCGGAGCAGGACCAACTTGAGGGATTCAGGGTCAAGTGTGCACCTGGCCCGCTTATAGCTTAGTTGGAACCTCTCTTCATAATCCTCTAAGGACTCATCATTTCCCATGGTCATCCTAAAGATTTCTCCCTTGGTTTCCTTAGACCTACAATAATCCCTGTACTTGGTATTGAAAGCTTGCTGCATCTGAGCCCAAGTGGTGATACTATTCCTAGGTAAGCCCATGAACTAGCGTAATGCTGCATCCTTAAGAGTTGAAGGGAAGAGTTTCAGCTTTTTCTCATCTTCAGTATAGTCATAGGTTCTACAGAGGACAGCAAGCTCAAACAGGAAGGTATCAGGATCTTCAGTAGTCAGTCCATGGAAGTGAGGTAAGGCGGAGGGGCTAATGTTCTTCATTTTCATTTCTCCATTGGTCTCTCGGATGGGGAAGGCACCTTCTATTCTCTCATATTCTCTTCTATTGTCAGCCATAGCTTTAGATGGAGTGGTCTCTAACTCTTCTTCTACTATAGGATCTTTGTATATCTCTGGATGTTCACTTATAGGTTCTTCTGGGTCACTGTCACCAAAGAAGAGAGAAGGGTGACTCAGTGATGTGGTGGGGGTGTTTGGTAGGAATTTGCCTGATCTATCTCGGTTCCTACGAGGCATGAAATGGAAAAGACTTTCTTTTTCTTTTGATTGTTTTTGCTTTTTTTTTCTTTTGTACCTGCAAAACTGAAACAGATTGATCTACAACTAACTATGAAAGATGCAGAATTAAACTGAAAGCAGGAAAGAACTAATCTACTTTGCTCAAATGAAATTGCAAGAATGGAAATGCTAGTCTACGCTTGCAGAAAGGAAATGCTAATCTATGAAAGCAGGAAATGCTAATCTATGAAAGCAGGAAATTCTAATCTATGAAAGCAGGAAATGCTAATCTATGAAAGCAGGAAAAGTCTATGCTACTTTTGCAGAATGGAAATGAAATAAACTACTTAGCAGAAGGCAAGAATAAGAAAATAGAAGAAAAGCAACAATTACTAATACTCTGATGCTTCCCCGGCAACGGCGCCAAAAAGATGGTGGGCTCCAGTATTGTAGCAATAATGCTACAACTCCTGGGGCTCCCTATCTCTAATTTTATCAACCCGGTATTTCGTACAAACTTGGAAGTGACGGTGTTGTATGCACAAGTACTAGCTCTTGTCGCAGCTGTCACTCGGTTAGTTGGCACAAGTCCGCTAGGGCTCAAGCCAACTTCTATATGCTCTCAGAAGAAGCTTGCTAAATGATGGACGAAGGCTATCTCAAGGGAAATTGATCTACTTTGCAAAAATGAACTGAAAGCCAACCAAAGCATGGAAACCCTAATAAACCCTAATCTGACTAGTTTAACCTCTATGATGCAATAGTGAGAGTGAAACTGTCTAAAAAGGATGCCATTACTTTTAATGATGTGAAATGCATGAATTCAAACTACTTCTATGAAGGAGAACATTGTTTCTGTATTTTTGCTTAAGTGATGGAGTGATATGAATTTGTCTCTTATTAGGGTTTGGCTGTGCAGAGGTGGTGCGAAGGGAGAGAAAGCTTGGGAAAGGTCAGGATGGCTAGGAGAGGTCCCAGAGGGTCCCTAGCATTAGTCCACAGAGGTCTACAACATTCGGATGCTCGGAAACCAAGTTTGCAGGCTTCTACAGGATGTTTGCGGGGGATCCTACAGGAAACTAAGGAATTCTACAGGAAGTCTGCTAACTTCTACAGGATGTGCTGTAAGTGGAAGTTTGGTGATGGTGAAGGGATGGAATGATTTTGGGTGGATAGGTGAGGTGGAGATGGAACTTGTGATGGCTCAGGGGCAGAGAAATAGGACAGAGAATGAGTGCACGAAGTTGGTTGGTGGATAGAAGGATGGCAGCAACGAAAGGTCAAAAAGATGAAGCTACGTGGCAATGGATGAGTTGGGGGGTAAACGAGCTGGACAGAGGCCGAGTAGGGCTTGAGGAGAGGTCAAGAAGAAGAGGAAGGAAGTGGAATGATGTGGAGCAGTGTAAATGAAACAAATGACTTATGTCTTGCACCAAAAACGAGAATCTATTAACCTATGATACCTGTGCCATTAAACCTATGAACAGCAATGTAAAACCGATAAAAGAAACCGTGCATGGAATGGAAAATGTAGAAGTATGGTTCAATATCAACAGTGCATGGATGGATCTTCAATGACTATGTTGCAGCTTGCATGGAAGTAAAAGACTGCGTTTCTTTTTGGTGGTTGATATGGACTGCACCCCAATCCCTAAACAGAGATGGCAGTGATCTCTAACAACCTTTTTCTTGGAGCTCCTGTGTATTACAAACCTCCTATCGAATCTAAGCAACTGAAAGCAAAGTAACCATAAGCTAATCCTACTCAATCACACAAAAACTAAATCAGCAGACTGTAAATTCGAATTGCATGTCAAAGTAAAGAAACAAAGTGCTGGAACGAAAGGCAAATAACATTACAACACAGAGGAGGTCTATTGCTCTCAGGTTGGGTCCTAACCTGAGAGCTATAGCTCCCTTAAAAACTCAGAATTAGATCCAAATATGCCTGCCTTTATTCATAACCAAAAATCTGATGTCATGCCAAAACTGGCTTACAAAAAGAACCAACACCGAGCTGTAGCTCGTACTTTGAAATTACAATAGTAATGCAAAAGTTCAAAAAGCCCCTATCAAAGGCTACGGCCTCAGTATTTATGCAAAATGATAATCCAACAGGTTTCCTTGATTTGTGGAGCTCGGTTGTCCAACTGAAGGTTAAACTGCTGATCCTGTAGAACAGTTGTAACTGCTGTTCCTGTAGAACGGTTGGCTGCCTCTAAGCTCGGTGGGGAGATTGGTTGGAGCTCGGAGCTATGGTGGGAATCACGAGGAAGGTCCCCAAGCCTGTGGACATCCTCTCCTACAAACCAGCAGTGCCACCTTACTGTCTCCTTGTCTCCTTTTTCGTGGTCTTTGCTCCCTTTTAATGCCAAAAACCTGAAATCATCATGTATTAGTCACGTAGATAGAATGCCTACCCTTCTTCCTACAAACAACACGAATAAACCAAGAAATGAATGCATAAGCAATAAAAGATGAATGGTTTGAGCAAAGAAAGTAGGCCAAATGAGCCCAAATTGTACCAAAAATTGGGGTTCATCAGTTACCTCCCTCATATGGCCATCACTTGGTTCTTGAGCGCATGTTGTTCCATTACATCAAAAGAAGGAACCCTTGCATGTCTCAACCCTAATGAGCAATGAAAAAACTCATCATTAAGGGGGTAATACAATTTATATATCATTCAAAGGAAACTCTAACCTTTGAGCTATGAGAAATAATACAAGGAAAAATAAAGAAAAAAGAGAAGGCACACAAGAGGGATGGAAAAACAAAATCCGAGTTGGTAACTCATGCATCCATGATTGCTCCCTTCTCACACTATATGCTCAAGATTGTGGATCCCTGTCAATCGGTCCCTTTGACCATGGAATTTGACCATGAAGCCTTATCCCCTTCATCGTCATCATTATTAATTCACTAACACCTATCAATTGAAGGGTGGACTGAGGAAATGTTACTTCCCCTTAGGGGCTGGAAATAGTTAATAAGGTTGTCCTTTAGCCACTCCTACCTAGGGTGAAAACACCATTGCAAGTTCAAAGCCCTAATTTTAGAAGGGGGTCTTTATTTGAAGTATTAAATAGCCCATTACACTCAAGCTTGGTTTACTTAGATGCAATAACGATCATTGTCCCTAATGACTAGTTGCTTTCACTAGAATATGTGTTGTGATTGTCAGGTGGTTTAGTAGCCCACCCCTTAGGCACCTTATCCACAGGTACTCAAGCTACTAGAGAAGAAAATTGGCACTATCAAGTGAAGCATTGAGAATCTTGGGCCTCTCAGCAACACCAACATCTTCCACATGTCGTAATTTTTCCGGATAAATCCCATCCATATTGACTTGAAAATTGACATTTTGAACTTGCAACTAAGGTTCATCATCATGATAAAAGTGTTTGAGGAAAACTGAACTGCTTAGGTATTAATAGGAAAAAAATTACAGGGGTAAAAAAGGTCGACCAAGAAAATTATCAAATACAGAAAGGTCGGCAAAGGGAATGATATGATTTCTGATTATCTAAAGATAATGTATTAAATGTAATTATTACATGAGAAACATAAATGAATGACTAATAGGATTTATAGAATGATATATTAGTTAATGTATTATTATAAAATTCAAGAATAGTTATTATTATTATTTTTTATTTTATTATTTTATTGTAAAGAATTATATTATTATTAGCTTTAAAAATCTTAGGATAAATAAAATTTATATGATTAATAAATTGATATAGCATTAAATCATTTTTGTATTTTATAAATTTCAAGGATAATTAATGTGTTCTACAGATATGATTAATGTATTTATTTTTATTTTGTAAATTTTAATTTTAATTTTTTAATATTTTATTTATTTTTTTATTTATTTTATAGGAATTAGGGTTAAGAATTTTTAGGAATAATAGCTAAAAATATATATATAACAAAGCAAGAGGGAAAGTAAGAAAATCGAAATACAAGTTAAAGGTTATTAAGATTTCAGGATTTTGATTTTCAAGTAGGGATCCAATTTTTACTTATGACCCAACCTTCATCTATGTTGAGGTTTTTGGGATGTTTATTAATTTCAATGGCTTCTCTGAATTTTCTATGGAAATAGTGATAAACCTTAGCGAAAATGCGGGTGTTTTCAATGCATGTGTGATGTTTAGTATTATTGGAATTTTCTGCTAGGGCTGGGTTTTTTAACCAGTTATGTTCTATGTCAGCAAAGTGTTCTAGGATGTGAGTGTTGATGGATCTTCTTGTATCCCCAACATATAGAATCCCACAGGAACAAGGAATTTGATAAACTCCTTTATGTATTTTAGGGTCAATGTGATCTTTGGCCGAATTGAGGCCGCTATGAATTGTGTTAATACGCTTGAAGGTGGTCATGATTTTATGCTTTCTTAGGATATGGGAAATTTTGTCAGTGGTACCATGAATATAATATTATAACACCAACGTCATAATATTAAAATTTGACAAGGGAGGGGCCACAGTCATAATGATTAAAAAATATTATAATGACAAAATGATTGATCATCTTAACAACAGTGGCTGTTACAAAAAGTTAGATAAAAATCCCTTAAAAAACATTACTAAAGAAGTATCCAACCTAATCAAAGCTAGCAACATCAAGGATAACAAGACCCTCATTGAAAATTGTCCCTATACCCCTAGAATCTACCGTGCCCCTAAAATACATAAAGAAGGGATTCCTATTAGACCCATTGTAAATACTATGGAGGTCCCACCTATCATCTTGCCAAATACCTTGCCAAGAAGCTAAAACCCTTAGTCGGAAACACTGATTCATTCGTCAAAGATTCTACCCACTTCATTAATGAGATCAAAGATATTAAGCTTGATAAAAATGACATATTGGTGAGCTTTGATGTCACTGCTCTTTACACTAACATTCCTATTAATGGGGCTATGGAAGTTGTTCGAAAAATCATTGATCCTCACACCTCCAAACTTGTTGAAATTTGCCTCAAATCCACCTTCTTCACCTTCTTGGGCGATGTTTATGAACAAACTTGTGGAGTAGCAATGGGCTCTCCTCTTTCTCCTATTATAGCTAACTTGTTCATGGAAGATTTTGAATCCAAAGCCCTTGAAAGTGCTCCCTTAAAACCAAAATTATGGAAAAGATTTGTAGATGACACTTTCATCATATGGCCCCATGGACGTGAAGCTTTGGAAACTTTCAAACAACATCTAAATAATATTTCCCCATCTATAAAGTTTACCATGGAAATATAAAATAATGAGAGCCTTTCGTTCCTTGACATCCTCATCACTCAAAATCCTAATGGTTCTATATCTCACCAAGTCTACCGTAAAAAAACCCACACAGAGCAGTATCTCCATGCCTCTTCTCACCACCATCCCAACCAAAAATTAGGAATTTTAAACACCCTTGCAACAAGAGCTTTTCAAATCTCTGATGAAGAACACCTTGATAAAGAGAAATCCCATCTCATAAAAGTATTTTTGAAAAATGGATACAAAAAACATCAAGCTATCAAAACCCTAAGTAAAGAAAACAAAGAACCTGGTCTCATAAATAAGAACAAAAAATTAGATAATTTCACCAGCAGAGTTAATCTCCCCTATATTCTGGATACCACTAATAAAATCTCCCATATCCTAAGAAAGCATAAAATCATGACCACCTTCAAGCCTATTAACACAATCCGTAGCCACCTCAATTCGGCCAAAGATCCCATTGACCCTAAAAGCCATAAAGGAGTTTATCTAATTCCTTGTTCCTGTGGGATTCCATATGTTGGGGAGACAGGCAGATCCATCAACATTCACATCCTAGAACATTATGCTGACATAAAACATAACCGGTTAAAAAACTCAGCCCTAGCAGAACATTCCAATAATACTAAACATCACATATGCATTGAAAACACCCACATTCTCGCTAAAATTGACCACTATTTCCATAGAAAATTTAGAGAAGCCATTGAAATTAATAAACATCCTAAAAACCTCAACAGAGATGAAGGTTGGGTCATAAGTAAAAATTGGATCCCTACATTAAAATCAAAATCCTGAAATCTTAATAACCCTTAACCTATATTTCAATTTTCTTACTTTCCCTCTTGCTTTGTTTTATATATATTTTTAGCTATTATTCCTAAAACTTCTTAACCCTAATCCCTTAGTTATAATTATTCCTTTTAAAAAATTAAAATTAATTTAAAAGTTAAAAAATAAAATAAAAATTTACAAAATAAAAATAAATAAAATTAAGATACATTAATTATCCTTGAAAATTATAAAATACATTAATTATTTAATGCTATATCAATTTATTAATCATATAAATTTTATTTATCCTAAGATTTTTAAAGCTAATAGTAATATAGTTCTTTATAATAAAATAATAATAAAAATTATTCTTTAAATTTATAATAATACATTAATTAATATATCATTCTATTAATCCTATTGGTCATTCATTTATGTTTCTCATGTAATAATTACATTTAATACATTATCTTTAGATAATCAGAAATCATGTCATTCCCTTTGTCGACCTTTCTCTATTTTGATCATTTTCTTAGTCAACCTTTTTTTACTCTTGTAACTTTTTTCCTATTAATATCTAAGTAGTTCAATTTTCCTCACACACTTTTATCATGATGATGAACCTTAGTTGCAGGTTTGAAACGCCAATTTTCAAGTCAATATGGATGGGATTTATCTAGGAAAAATTACTACAACAAGCCAGCAATCCTAGAAATTTAAAATTTGAAGAAAAAAAAATATTACACATGTACGAGAGCACTACTTGCACACATGATGTTGTGTTGCTTTACACTATATTTGATGATTCTTCAAGATGATACACATGGACCTAGCAAACCCTCAGGCCGGCCTTATCACCATATGAGGGATGGTAGCTAAACTGAGGCCTCTATTAGGATGGTATCAACTTCAAAAACATGGGAGGGATAATAGCAAATAGAAATCCCTCAACGCTAGAGCAAATATAAACACTTTTCATAATTGGAGACCCATAGAGACCACATTGTGTTTTCGACTAAATTTTTGGGCCATAGGGATCCATTGAAGTGGATTTGAGGGCCAAACCTCAAATCATGATTTTTTCATGCTTCTACATCACATTTGGTACATCCTAGCACTAGCACATAGCATTTGGAGACCTTTCTATGCATGATGTCTTCCCTAGAAGGCTAACAACTCACACGTGTGGGCTTCTTGTTGCACTTTTTAATCAAAAGCTAGTGGGTTGGCTTGTAATCCAAGGTTTCTTGTGCTTTAACTTGTTAATAGGGGCTTTTAGGCTAAAATTATGACTCATCCTCCTCATATAAATAGAGGAGAGGACTTTTCATTTCAGTCATCATCACTGGGACTATTTTGGCCCTCCTTAAGAGATTTTGGCCTCTTTATATCTTGGACAAGATGTGATCTATGGAGAATGTTTTATATTGGAGCTATTTTCTTGTCTTTGGAGAAGTTATCTTGGATCAATATGGATTAGTCATGCATTTCATCTTGTAAGTGAGCTTTCTTGTTGAAGAATTTCTCATTTAATGTCTAATGTAATGAATGTGATGGTTATTTAGGCTTTTTCTATTGCGCCATTGATTATTGAAGAGAAATTGTATAGATTATAAATAGCATCATTGTATGCATTACTCATATATGGAATATTAATGGTAATCCCTTTGTTGAACTCTTGTTGTATCTCTCCCAAGTGCCTTTGATTCCTCATAAAGATAATAGTTAGGGTTTTGTGTTATGGTGTCAAAATATCCTTACTCCTTTTCAAGGTGTAGTTAATCTTAAAAATTCATGGATTCCATCAACCCAAGGACTAGACACTAGCCTTGTCTAGTTTGTTATCAAGTTAAATTTTATCCATAGATTAAATTTTTACTTCTCTCTCTTCTAACATTTGGCCCTCTTAAGGATAAGTGACTCAATTAGGGCTTGGAGTGAAATTGTTTGGGAGAGTAATTTCTTGGTGTGGAAGGATTAAGCAATAAGTATTTAATAGGTTGTCTCAAAATCAACCTCCTTGGTCGCTAATTCATCCATTTCCACCTTGATTTCTCTTTCACTAGGCGAAACCCTAGTTAGTTTAAGCTTCAACTTGATGGCTTCTTGAAAGTTTCATGCACCTTTGCCTTGATAATATTCATTGTTGTCTTGGCACCTTCACTTTGATAATATTCATTGTTGGAAACCTTTTCTTGGCACCTTGACCTTAGGCCATTTCATTTTACACGCCACTAATATAGGTAACCTATATAGCCTAGAATATCTCTTTTAGGTAACCTATACACTAGGGCTCCTCCTATAGGTGAAAATCCATAAGGAGTAGGGGGTAGTGGCTATGGTGAAAGTGGGCCACACATCACTATTATCACTTAGTCTAGTGTTTGTCTTGTAGGGTTCCTCTCTCTAAGACCTGCTACATTTTGTGGCAACATTTCTGGTGTTGTTTTTTAGGAGGAAGTGTGTCTACCTCCCTGTGATTTGAATATTTAGCTTCATTCCTTTGAAGGGGGATTCCCAAATGACAATATATATCCTCTTTTGGTGACTCCATTAGAAGAATGAAGCCTTATCTCTTCATTGAGCTTCAAATTTTCCATGCTTGTAGGGTGAAGCAAGTATCTTTCAAAGCAACTTTAAATTTTTCCTAGTGACTCCAATGTAAAAGATTATTGTCCCTGGGATATTCAAGAAAATAGTGAATCTATGAAGGAATTTTAGGATAAAGATTGGGGAATTAAATGTGAAATTAATTCAAAGAGAATATAATAGAATCCCCATATAGCAATGAGCACGTTGATCAACATGAGTCAGCCCCATGTGCACCAAATCATGAGTATGGCCGTAATGAATGGAAGGGCCCCTTCTATATGTTTCATCCTTGTGATGTTTAACCTATCAAGAAATGTGTCAGGAGTGCCCATGAGGAGTTGGATTCCCATCTAGAAGAGTCTCTTAGGAGCCATGGAATTGAAGAGTCTCCTTAGCACCTTGAAAGCAACCTATGGTTCTTCCCAAGTTATAATTATTTTACTATACCATTCTCATCTCATGATGATCATGGAGATATAATTGTTGATGTTTAAGAGCCATACATCTCCTCGTACCATTGGCAGTGTGTCTGTAATTTCCCAAACTAGGAAATGCAATTAATATCAAATACATGCACTAAGCTACAACAAATAAATCCAAACATGCAAGCACAAATTTACACAAGCAGATATAAATCAATGAACCATGAAATAGCGGCTATAAACCTAAGCCATTTTATTATTTTTTTCGACTAGAGTTGAGTACAATAGAGTGAAATGATATAACCTGGGCTTTCTATTGCAAGCATGCAATACCCGGGTGAATATCTAAGAAAAACTCCAACTGAAATGGCCCAATATGCCCAAATGCACTGCCTAGAAATTAATGTTGTTATTTTTGTTGTTGGAGGAGGAAAATTGTGATATTAACCCTAAAAAATGCTCCAAAATTTTTGAAAAATTAGAGAGAGGCTTCTCACACCCCAACCAACAAAACCCAAAAAAATATCATGGACCCAAGTGGTAGAATGGCTTCCCCAAATTATTGTGCCCTACTCTAGAAACATCGTTGTTGTTGGTTGGCTTAAACCCTTTTTTTTGGCCCTCAAAAGTGCTTAGAAAATTCATTCAAATTAATTGGAGCCTTTCCTCATAAAACCCAAAAAACCCATAATTTTCTTGGGCTACTTCCAGCTGACCTAGAATGCAAAAAATAATGTGAAATTCCCCAGCTGATGAGTTCTATGGCCAACCCAAAATATTTGTTGCAATAGCTCCAATTTCCTCCCTCAAACTGCTAGAAATTCCTCTACAAAATTCTTTCGAGAATGAGTGAGAAGTTTCAGCACAACTCCTATTCGAAATATCCTCTTAAAACCCCTGAATTATATGGTTCCAAAAAAAAAATGGCCCTCTAAATAACAGTGTTATCAACCTGGAAAATTCTCAAGAGAAACTCGTCCTCCCCTAAGTTTTTTATCTACAAATTCTCCAGCGCAAATTCTACCGATTAGTTATTCTCCTAAGCTCCATGAATTCTTCTTTTGTGTCCTCCTAAAATTTTCACTAGCTAAAGCTATGATGTGAATTGGCTCTTGAAATGGCAGAATTCTTCTCTCAAATTCTCTCCTAGGGTGACACTCAAAGTTCACCAAAGAAGAGGTGGAATTCCCACTTGGAAATTCCTTGTGCTAAACAACACTGGTTAACTTGGCTAAGCAACTCAAGCAAACTCTCTAGTTTTGAAAATTAAATGCCAAAAAGATGTCCAAAATGAGACTCTTCTCTCCCTTTTATAATTGTTGCTCATCTATTCCTTGTGGGCTCCACCAATTTCGACCTCCCTTTCTCACTTCTTCCTTGTGGTTTGATTTTCCCAATGGGGTTCGATTTTCTTTTTCTTTTAGTGGCCCCCACAACCCATTACCACTTTAATTTTTCTTTTCTCATAATTTTAGCCTTATTTTTCTCTCCAAAAATTAAATTAAGCCTCCATAACCCACTTTTCCTAAGTTTATATGTCAAAATTTATCCATCACTAAATTTACAAAATTGAGTATTACTTAGCAAAATTATTTATTGGGGACATGACAATGTCTCTAGGTTATTGATGAATGTTTTATGCATGAAATAGCCCTCGAACAAAAGTTCTTGAGTTTAATCATTGATTCATCCATTTTTAGGCTGCAAGAAAGGATCCAAGGGTGTAAGTCAGATTCTTCTCCTCCCTCTTCATCATTCCCCCTTTTCATGATTCATGTTCATCTTATTTTCCCACCCTTGTGATTCAAATTGTGTGTTACATTATTAGATGATTGTGATGCTCGCTTGATTAAGGGGTGTGTTCTTGATTTAATGATATGCTAGTTGTATTGCTTGTATGGCTACACTTAGGTCATGCCTTGTGTGTTAGAATTGATTAGTGTAGTTTCACTGCATGTTGTATAATAATTCTAACATCATTCATATCATGTTTCATGCTAAAGTAGAGTGAATTTAGCGTAGATTTAATTTTTTGATGGATTTATACTCTCATATAAAACAAGGATGATACCGTACACCTAGTTCACATGCTCCCAAACAAGTTGATTCCAATGTGCAGGTCACAGGTGCAAGATCCCAGGGATTGTTAGAGTTCTCATGAACTCCCCATTTTAGCATATGGATCATGTTCTCTACAGTGAACTCATGTCCCCAAGTTGGAGCCATATTTTACCCACAAAAATGGGTAAACCCTAGGAGAAAACTTTTCTTCTATTCATGACAGTCGGTTGGATAGCCAGAAACCACTGATAGCCATAACTAGTTGATGATATTCCCTTTATATATTCACCACTTGCATTAGTGATATGTTTCTCACCCTTCCAAAAAGAACACGTCGACGAAGGTGAGCTTTCACTCAAAAGGTACTTTAATAATTCTGCAATCAGGTGCTTATGCTTGTTTGTATTTGGGCATTTGATATGGATTACGGGGTGATATCAAAGGATGATGTACTTTGATCATGATATTGTTATCTCACCTTAATGGGGGCTTAATTTTTTATCCTAGTCGAGTGGTACCTCCCCTAACAACCCAATGGGTATAGGAGGGGCACTACTTGTGAAGCTCGGATTGAGATAGTGTAGTTCCATCCATCCCTATGTCATTCTTATCACTTTTCATCATACATTAGAAGCCATTTAATCACCTCCATTCATTGGGTTCAACTAACCATTGGTTCTTTTGGATTTGGCACCCATACATTCAGGTACCTAATAGGGCTCGAAAAAATTTCCTGGGAGGTTGATGCAAGTAAAAGAACAAGGAAAAGCCTATCATGGCCACAAGAAAAACAAAATAAATAATATCAAATGCAAAATATGGTCAGGGACATACACATTAGCACACAATAAAAATCCTAGCATGAGCTCTACCTCATTGATATGGCCATCACCTAATTCTTGAGCACATGTTGCTCCATTGCATCAAAAGAAGCAACCTTGCATGTCTCAATCTTGATGATCAATGAAGTGAATCATCATTAAGGGAGTAACACAATTGATATATCATTCAAATCAAGCACAAACCCTCTAGCTATGAGAAACAATACAAGGAAAAATTAAGAAAAACTAAAAGGATCACAAGAGGGGTGGAAAAACAAAGGCCATGTCGGTAACTCATGCATGCATGATTGCTCCCTCCTCACATATACATGCTTAGGATGTGGATCCCTAGTAGTTGGTCCCTTTGACCATAGCAGTTGGCCATGAAGCCTTATCCCCTCCGTTGTCATCATTAGTATTCATTAATACCTATCAATTGAAGGGTAGACTGAGGAAATGTTACTTCTCCTTAGGTGTCGGAGACACCTAATAAGGTTGTCATTTAGTCACTCCTACCTAGGGAGAAAACACCATTGCGAGTTCAAATCCCTAATTTTGAAAGGGGATCTTTATTTTAAGTATTAAATAGCTTGTGACACTTAATATTGGTTCACTTAGATGCAATAATGATCATTGTCCCTAATGATTGGTTTCTTTCACTAGAATTTGTGTTGTGATTGTCAGGTGATTCAACAACCCACATCCTAGGTGTTGAAATGTGTAACTAGGTTTGGTCTTCATAAATATGAAATGTACTCTTTATTCTTGTATATTATAAAATGAAAGAAAAAATATTATTGTTATTTTTGTATCATGAGTTTCATACTGAAGGTCTTTTTATTTAGAGTCCAAGGACCCATTGAGTGCTTCTAGGGTTTATCCTAGTGTCAAGAAGTCAATAGAGTTATTGTCATATGAAGAAGACCCAATCGGGCACATTGTAACATGTCAAAAGAATTATTTTTGTATTTAAAAGTGTCAAAATACCCTCGAAGGCCAAGTCGACTTGGCAACTAAGAAGTTGGCCTCATTAGAGCATGTCATCCTCCTTGGAAGCCTATATATAGGATGGAACTCAACCTCCTATGGAAACTCACTCACTTCTCATCATCTAATAAAAGGAGAAGAAGAAGAAAGGAAAGTGAAGAAGGATAGAAGGATGAAGGAAGAATTTCTTGGGTTATCTCTCTCTCTCTCTCTCTCTCTCTCTCTCTCTCTCTCTCGCTGTCTCTCTCTCCCTATCTATCTATCTATCTATCTACCTATCTCTCTCTCTCTCATGTGAAAGTAAGGCTAGGGTTTTGTAGTTACAAAGTCGAAGTTTTGAAAGTTGTAGAAAGAAGGTCAAAGAAGGGACTTTTAGGTCACCTACAAGACCTAGAAGGAGAAGGAACCCAACTGAAGGTCAAAGGAAGCCTTGGAAGCCCTGAAATTTCTCACATGTGTGGAAGCAGTAACTACTACAGGGGCTTAAAATTTTAGACCCACAGTAGAGATCAAAATTATGTAGTCGGGGGTCAAAGTTGTGCAGCTGGAAGATATTTGAATAGTTTTGACTTGGAAGGCTTGGCTTGGTCTTGGAAGGGTATTGGTCTTGGTCTAGAGGTCTTGGAATTGTTTATTTGAAGAATCTATAATAAGAGAAGTTATTTGTGGGCTTTCCTTTCAAGTGAAGAGGTTTTGGCCCTGGCATGTAGCCTACATCTTGTGTTCTTGTGTATTGTTGATATTCATGTTTTGGTAGTTGTTTGATGATAAAAATAACATAATAATAAGAGAAGAAGACAATAATCAAGTAAAAGTAAAAATACATCACAAGAAGTTATCAAGTTTAATAGAAATCATCCTAATTATAGCCCTATAGATTTCTCAACATGGTATCAGAGCTAAGGTTGACTAAGGGAATAATGAATATCAATACATCATTGAAGAATTCCTTGAAGTATTTTTCTATGGTGGCAATTAATCTCAAGAAATGCATCAAAGCATTTTGGAATATCCTATTGTCTATCAAGAATCGTATGACCAAGACTTGTATAAAGGATAAAGGGTTATTCTCAGCACTTACACGTTCATGTTAAGATGAAAATATATGGGTAATCGAAAGTGGAGAATCTAGACATATGATAGGTGAGAAAAAACACCTAAAGACCTTATCAAGAGGAAAATCATCCTACTCAGTTGAACTTGGTGACAAGAAGAGATATCATGTAAGAGGAATTGGATCAACCTCAATGGAGATGGAGAATGGTAGAAACATTCATCTCAACAACATTCTATTTGTACCAGGTTTTCAAAATAATTTACTTTCAATTTCATGTCTAGAAGATAAGGGAGATAGAGTCGCTTTCATAGATGAAAGGTTATGGTATGTGATAAATACTCTAGTATCAACAATGAAAAATTCATTTGGATTCATGAAGGAAGACTCTATAGGTTGTTGACACCTCTCTATCAAGCATTGGTTCGCATTGAAGTAAGTCCATGTGAATTTTAGCATTGAAGGTTTGGAAACCTTCACTCCAAAATCTTACCAACTCCAAGTTCAATGGTGAATGACATCTCTAAATTTAAGGAGGATCATGAATGAGTGTGCAATGGATGTGCAATACGTAAAAATTTTAAGAAACCATTTTGGAAGTAGTGCTTCAAGATCAAAACAAATCATGGATCTCATTCACTCTGATGTTTGTGGTCCTACGTCTACAAAGTCTATTGGAGGTCATATATATTATGTAACTTTCATTGATGACCACTCAAGGAAAACTTGGATCTATTTGTTAAAGTCCAAGGATGGATTATTTGACAAATTTCAAGATTTCAAAGCAGAAGTAGAAAATATTACAGAAAGAAGGATAAAGGTACTAAGATCTTAAAATGGAGGAGAATACACTTCAAAGGAACTCATAGCTTTCTATAAGGAGGCTAGAATTAAGATGGAGTTGAAAGTTCCACATAATCCAAATCACAATGGAGTTGTTGAATGAAATAATTTCTTGATTAAGGAAAGTGTTAGAGTCGCGTTACACGATCAATACTTGCCTAAATTTTTGTGGGGTGAAGCAACAAAAATTGTTCTCTATATTCAGAATTGAAGTCCTCACAAATCACAAGACAACATGACTCATGAAGAAGCATTCACTAGGAAGAAACCAAGTGTAGTCCATCTCCAAAAATTTGGTTGTCTTGTCTATATTCACATTCCAAAAGATAAGAGAAAGAAGTTGGATCCTAAAACCATGAAGGGCATATTTGTTGGCTACAGTAACACTTCAAAGGATTATAGGATCTACATAAAGGAAGGGCACTGAGTAGAAGTAAGTCGAGATGCGATCTTTGATGAATGTATTGCATTCGAGAAATCAAAAGATCTCCCAATTGACTTTGATGATGATGAAATTCCAATAATTGAATAATTCCCTAGGGAGGAAGAAGATTCAAATCATGAAGAAGAAGATCTTGGTGAACCTGTGCAACAAGTCATCATCCCTGAAAGCAGAAATAGACCTAATTGGTTGAAATCTACTCTTATAGATGATAAAGAACATGGAGAACCCAAAGGTGCATTCAGGGAAAGTAAGAATCCCAAAATAAATTCATGTTATGCATCCTATATGACAAAGTTGATTGAAGCAGAACCATCCACCTTTGAAGGTGTTAACAAACATCAAGAATGAAAAGATGCTATGAATGAAGAATATCAATCAATAATGAAGAATGGAGTTTGGGAAATCGTTCTTAGGCCTAAAGACAAATCTGTGGTAACTTCCAAATGGATCTACAAGATTAAACATGTAGCAGATGGAAGCATTGATAATATAAAGCAATATTCGTGGCTAGGGGTTTTTCCCAACAAGAAGGCATCAATTATGAAGAGACATTTGCACCTACAGCTAGGTATACAACTATATGATCATTGGTATCTTTGGCAGCATCGATGGGATGGAACATCCATCAAATGAATGTCAAGACAGCATTCTTGAATGGAACTGTTATCACAAAATCACTACTAAGGGCTGCAGCCAAGCAAGATTTCATGTAACTCTTTCAACCAGACTTTAGACTAAGGATTAGCCTCCTTAGTCAGAGAGGGCTCTCTCACAGACTTTTGATAAAAATCAATCACAACAAAAGATGGCTAACTCTTCACACATTTATGAAAACAAAGCTGGTTGGACACATATCAAATTGGTCTTCATTGGGCTATGGAGTCTCACACATTTAGTAAACAAAAGAACAGTCATTTCATGGAATTCAAGGCTCTTTGCATTAGATGTTCAAACATACTTCATATAAACCACAGCTTGCCAAACATACAGGAAGTCAGAGCATTAAAAATGAATTCTGAGTGATTATGCTATAACAAGGCTGTAAAAGAACATTAAGAGAATAAACCACCATCACATTTGAACAATATAATCCATTGAGAATCTTGAGAAGAAACAACCACTGTTTTACTATTACTGTTACAAGTCTTTACATTGGCCCAAATAAACTCTGTTTTTGTATAAAATCTCCAACCCTTATTACATCCTAGTTTTCACCATATATAGGAAAACCCAAAACTATCCCTATCTTGAGTCTCCTCAACAAGCATGAAGGGAGAACTCGATGATCTACCATTAATTACCCTTATCTATTTCTAAACCAACTAATTAAATACATGAAGTGTTGGGCTGTAAATACATAGAAATATTTCAAATCCAACTCCATCTCCTCGTATGCATGATTCTCCTTGGATCCTTGACAGTTGTACAATTTCTGTTGTGGCTGAGACATGTTAAGGAACATTCACTGAACGAGCTAACCCTTGAGTGCTAGCTGTATAGATGACTCATAAATTGGCAAACCTGACCACCCTATTTTCACGGTCCCTGTCTTCCATTTTTCTTTACCATTTAAAGAGCACACTCCAAGTTCTTTAATACCTTTAATAACCACGCATAACACCATATGCCTTATGATCTGGATGCTTAGTGAACTGAACAGGTGTCTGCAGTTGCTTGTTGGCCCTTAATATAATATGTTTTCCATCACCCTGAAATATAGGAAACTGTTCCTGTTTGTCGGTCTTTGATTTGCCTCACCATATTCGAATCCAAAAGAGCTTGCCTTTTATCCTTAATTGACCAAAATAGAGCGAACTGCCACATATTGGATGTGCTGTAGGCTATACTGATAGACAGGTGTCTCTCTTTCAAGTTTCTCAATCATCTCACCAACATAGCTGCTCTGCGTTTAAAATCATCACCTACAGCAGTTTCGTAGCGCGCTACGAAACTGCTGTGTGATTTAAAAAACACAGTCTTGTACTTCCTCTGAGCTTTTGAGATCCCTGCCTATGCGAAACTTCTTCCTAAGGTTTTGTAACCCTTCATCTCTATCACCGCATGTCTCCAATACTTTCCATGTTTGTTGTATCACCCTGAAACAGCTTTCATTTTCCCGCTTGAAATCATTGAAACAAGGTTGTAGAACATAACAGATGCTACAATGTCTTCAAATTGCAATATTGGCGCTGATGAGGTTGGACATTTCAACTTCATCCAAGCAGTTAACATTCCCCTATAAAAATCACCAAGGTATCTGTTCCACTTGAGCCTCTATACTGATTATCATCTGTTGAAAGGATATTTGACATAGAACAAACCTCAGAAACAATGGAGTTATAGAAAAAACAGTGCTGGTTACTTCCTTGAAATACACCGAATACCAGGCTTGTGGTTACATGGAACAAATAGTGTGTCAATTTCACAGACACAGCAGATGCATCAAGTTTCTCCGTACTCTCTGTTTGAATTTGATATTTGTCTATCTGCGTTTGGTTTCATTTTGACAATTTCTATAAGAGATGCCAAAATCATTTCCCATTCTTTACAGTCCCAAATAACATTATTACCCTCTAGCTTACTGATGCCCAGCTTGTTGGAACTATCAAAATCCCAGTGTAGTATGCAGGACTCTCATGGAAAAAGCTCTGTGGGGTTAGGACTTTGTCCTGCTTGCATGGATGCAATTTCGAAGCTTATTATCTGTACTTTGTCAAACACATAACTTCCTGGCTTTTTCAACTCAGTGTCCACTAAGAAGGAATTATTACGAATATTGTAACAAGCAGATCTGATTTTCCCCGGCAGGGCGCATTCGATGAGATTTCCTTTGTCATCCCTAATAGCTGAGATTTGATCTCCATGTCGTCTGAAGAACACAATAGAGGCCATGGAATGGACAACAAATATTATATCATCCCCAGGGACAATAAACAGAATACTGCCAATGTCAAGAAACTCAAAGTTGTGTACATAGTAATCCCTATAAAACTTTGGTAGCTTCACTTTCTTGCCCAACTCTCGGAGACGCAAGTTGTGGAAGTATGAATCTCGCTCTATCAGCTCTTCTTGTATTTGAGGTTTGTTTCCATTCGTGAGTAACTCTGACGAAGACATCACTGCATTCAGAACTATATTTGGTTGCGGCCATGCCATAAATTTTTCATTTTCTTCTCTCGGCCTTTTCTTCTTTAATTGATCTGCCATATTTCATAAGGGGTGGAAGCGTTTAATTGAGGATGAAGCTCTCTCTATCATGCCGCCTCCTAAAGCAACTTTTCGTTCCAGATATGCACAATAGGTCTTAAATAATATGAACACCTTTCTGGCAACGATAAACTAATTTCGACCATGTGTCTCTGTCTTTTGTCGGTGGCAGAGCTAATAAACGAACAGCTAATATCGTTTGCCACATCTTCAACATTTCGTTTGTCAAAACTCATAACTGACACGTACGCGATCCCACAATCATGTACACCTGTATGTATAGATGATTGAAATGCGTATGTTTCACAACACTACATTTTTGCATCAGACTTGAGCATGCGAACACCAAATGCTTCCATCACCTGCAGACTCAATATAGATGAACACATCAAACCCTTCATTAATAAGTTTACTCCACATTCGAGGTAGATTAGACTACGATGAGTCATGGACCAACTAACTAGTAGGATTTACAAAAAAGACAATTCCATAGCATCATCTCTGTTCTTTCCATATACAGCCCGTGACCCTCAGTTTCAGCCTTGCCAACACAGCTTTTGTCCATTTGCCCGCACGCCAAATTTTTCTTCATTATCATCATCCATAAAGCGCAAAAAGGCCATATACACAGGGGCTATTCTAAGCTGGAATGTTACAAAATGAAGACAGAATTGTTGACCAAAACAGCTGAATACCGTCAGCATCCATGTTGCATTTTCCACCTCCTGAGGATTAGGTTTTACATATTGATGATTGAAGGTGCAGCCATTGTGCATATCCACCTTGTGATCATTTCTCAAGTGAGTCACAAGCGCTGGAATGTCCCCAGTAACTGAGCATTCAGAATCTGCGTAAGGGCAACTGTAAGGCCTGAACATGCATTGTCGTTCATGCTTGAGCTTGCTATAATATGGGAATATGTCGTGACAACCAAGCTTTTGATGTCTGCAAGGAAGTTCCAGAGATTCTGCAACCTTTTCAAGAGCCAAACATCTTATATTCCCCAGTTCATGTCTGCTAGTGGGGCAATGGTTATGCACCCTCAACTTGCCAGAAGTTTTTACATGAGAAGATGAAACAGAATGCTCAGGTCAGTAAGGGACATAGTAACAAGAAGAATCAAAATGACATTCATTTGAACCCATTGAATTGTTTTGTTCAGAGCCACTTTCGGGAAATGTATATGGCAGGACAGAGGCTCGGAGTTCTGAATTAGTTGAGGATGGCATGGGGTATAACATACAAGAATAAAATCTGCTTACGTATCCGTTGCTTTGCCTCTGGCAGATACAATCACATGGAAGAACTAATACACGAACAACCTTGTAAACCTTGATATCTTCAATCTCATCTGAAAGATCTGACATTAGACCTTTTAAGCAGATCAACCTCATCTACAGCAGTTGTAACCCGTGTACAATAGGCATGATAGGATTTGGGCCTCCACTGAAAACTCGAACAAATCCCCAATTTCGTAGCACGCTACGAAATCACCTAAACAGGTAGCGCTGCGAAACTGCTAAAAAGAATTCATGCGCTGCGAAAACACCCTGTCTTTAAGCTAGGCTAAAAAAATTTTAGCAACAGAATTTTCAGTGATAACAGGAACTATCGATGAAGAAGTCTATATAGAACAACCCTTGGTATTTGAAGTGAATGATAGAGAGACTCATGTATGTAGGTTGAAGAAGGAACTTTATGGTTTTAAGCAAGCACCAAGGGCTTCATATGTTAGAAAGGACACATATATGCAAAGATTAGGCTTCTCGAAGAGTTTTGTTGATTTGAATCTCTATATCAAGGATGTGAAGAATTACCTCGTAATCATTCTTCATATGTGGATGATATTCTCATGATAGGCATGGAAGCTCGTATTTAAGAGTGCAAAAATCAATTGGAAACAAAATTCGATAGGAAGGGTCTAGGGATGATGCACTATTATTTGGGGTTGGAAGTTTGGAAAGGACCTGATGAGATATATCTAGGTCAAGGAGAATATGTGATTAAGATGTTGAAAAGGTTTGACACTATGGATTGAAAACCTATGAAAACCTCTATGATCACAAATTTGAAAAGGTTAAGAAGAGTTGGTTCAAGCCCTATGGATCCGACAAGGTATAGACAATTGGTTGTTTGTTTGATTTATTTGGTTAATACTTGACCAAACATTTGTTTTGCAATGAATATTCTAAGTCAAATCAGGTAGAGCCCAAGCATATCCATTCGATAGAATCCAAGCATATATTGAGGTATCTACAAATAGCAATCCACTACTTCCTGAAGTATGATGGAAAAAATGATGTCCACTTGATTGGATATATAGTTTTTGACTGGGGAGGCAGTGAGATGGATGGGAGAAGCAATATTGGAGGATTTTTTAGTATGGGATATATTGACTTAAGGGGGCCTAACCCTGGTTCAGAGTTATTTGTGCCAACCAACAAAACCCTAACTACTATCCCTTTCGGCAACAACCTGCATAGCGCAGGAAGCAGTCTCGCCCGAAGCAGTATTGGGGGATGCTAGAACCAGGTTTCTACATCCATAGATTTTTTGATATATATTCTGAAGCCCTTGTAGCTCATATCTATCTTCGCAGATATGTATCTTCTTATGGTTCACTACTGCAACTCTATCCAAATGGCTTCTAGACCTTCATGAAGGTCTACGATCTGTTAGAAAATTATATATTACAGAGCAATGGAACACATAAAATATTGCAGAAATATAAACACAGAAAATGCATAAAACAAGAGAGACACAGATATATGTGGTTCACCCAGTTTGGGCTACATCAACGGAGAAACAGCCAGTCCTTCTTTTATTATATTATCCAACAAACTGAAGAGATACAACCTACAGCAAATCTGTTGTAACACCCTCTTCAATCTCAATCTACTCTCTCTTCTTCATTCAGAATACAGATATACATAGACACAATACAATTCCCTCATATATAGTGAGGGGTTGCCTTCTAGGGCAAAAAACCCTAAATTAAACATAACTTCTATCGTCAGATCATCCGCCTAATGAACGGCCCAGATTGACTAGAAAATACTAAACTTTTACAAGGCAATTTTACATCTATTTTTAGCTTCAAGGTCACTGCCCCCGCCGGGGGACCGCTGGCCCCCGGACCCCCCAGCCGGGTGGGATTAGCCCCCCCGGGTGGAGGGGTGTACAATCTTCCTGGGGTATACATCCAGCTGAAACCTTTGAATACAGAAGATAATCAAGCACCACACCTAACAATCTCCCACTTGGAGACTGATTATAGCAACTCCACCACTACTTCATTTGCTATACAATGACTCCACTTTGGACCTGGTTGTTTCTCATCTTATTCATCATACTTGAAGACCAATTGAAACTGAGCAGATTCTTAGTTTCTCCCTGGTTACAACTTTTGTTAACATATCTGTAGGATTCTGGCTAGTGTGTATCTTTTCCAGCTTCAACTGTCCATCTTCCAATGCTAACCGTATGAAATGGTACTTGAGCTATATATGTTTAGTCTTGGAATGGAATGCAGAGTTCTTTGCAAGATGTATGGCACTCTGGCTGTCACTGTATAACCTGCCCAACTCCTGCTTCTTACCCAATTCATCCAGAAACCTTTGTAACCAAATCATTTCTTTACTAGCCTCTGTAGCAGCAACATACTTTGCTTCTGTTGTTGAAAGTGCAACAACACTTTGGATCTTTGAAACCCAACTGACAGTTGTTCCACCTACAGTAAACACATACCCTATTGTGCTCCTCCTGTTATCACTATCACCTGCCATATCTACATCAACATATCCCTGTAGAGAAATGTTTGAACCACCAAAGCATAATGCTCGATTTGTGGTACCTCTCAAATACTTGAGAATCCACTTCACTGCCATCCAATGTTCTTTTCTTGGAGTGTTCATGTACCTGCTTACAACTCCCACTGCATGTGCAATATCAGGCCTTGTGCAGACCATTGCATACATTAAGCTTCCAACTACTGATGCATATGGAACTTTAGACATATGAGCCATTTCTTCCTGAGTATTGGGACACTCCTCCTCACTTAATTTGAAATGGCTAGCCAAAGGTATACTAATTGTTTTTGCATTCTGCATATTAAACCTTTTCAACACCTTTTCTATGTACTCACTTTGAGACAATGTTAATTTGTGATTCTTCCTCTCTCTAGTTATTCTCATACCAAGGATTTGTTTTGCAGCACCCAAATCCTTCATTGCAAATGAGTTTGCCAATTTCCTTTTGAGCACATTTATTTCCTGCATGTTAGAACCCGCAACAAGCATGTCATAAACATATAATAACAATATAATATAGATGCCATCATTTTTCCTTTTGAGATAAACACAATGATCAGAGTGACATCTAGTATAACCTTGTTTAGACATAAACCTGTCAAATTTTAGATACCACTGCCTTGGAGCCTTTTTTAAGCCATACAAGCTCTTCTTCAACCTACACACTAGTTTCTCCTTCCTTTTACCTCATATCATTGTGGCTACTGCATATATATCTCTTCCTCCAAATCCCCATGGAGAAAGCTTGTCTTTACATCTAACTGCTCAAGATGCAAATCTTCAGCTATTACTAGACTTAAAATAGTTATGATTGAAGTCATTTTAACAACAGGAGAAAATATTTCATCAAAATCAATACCTTTCTTCTGTGCAAACCCCTTCACCACTAAGTCCCAAGTCTGGTTATGTGCTAAGGAGTCCATCTCTTCTTTCATGGCTTGCTCCCACTTTTTCCTGGTTTCTACCTGCACTGCTTCTTCAGAACATTCTGATTCACCAGAATCAGTCAACAATACATAATATAATGAAGGAGAGTATCATTCAGGGGGTCTACTTATCCTGGTAGATCTTCTAACACCACTTTCAGGTGTTTGAAGTGCTTTTTGTTGTTGTGGTTGTTGTTCTGGCTGTTGATCATTATGATTTTCAGGCACCATCACCTTTCCTATGATATCGTCAAGCACTATGTATTCTCTGTTTTCTTTTTCTTGTTTCTTTTCCCGCAACTGATTCTTATACAAGACATTTTCATTGAATATTACATCTCTGCTCCTAATGATTTTGTTATTGTCATAATCATAGAAGCGATAACCAAAATCATTAACACCATATCCAATAAAGGTACATTTCTTTGATTTTGCCTCAAGCTTTGTTCTATTTTCTTTGTTAATGTGGACAAAGGCTTCACAACCAAAAGTCTTTAAAAATGAGTAGTTTACCTTTTTACCTGTCCATGCCTCCTCTAGAATACCGCCATCTAAGGAACTTGAAGGCCCTCTGTTTATTAGATAAACAGCAGTATCTACAACATCTGTCCAAAATTGTAAAGGCAATCCTGCATGCAATATCATGCACCTTGCACGCTCCATGATTGTCCTGTTCATCCTTTTTGACATACCAATTTCTTGTGGTGTTCCTGGAACTGTCTTCTCTCTGCGAATTCCATTCTCTAAACAGTACCTGTCAAACTCTTTGCTGCAATATTCACCTCCATTATCTAATCTGAGACACTTTAACCTTTTCCATGTCTCATTTTCAACCAAAGATTTCCATTTCTTGAAAGTATCAAATACATCAGATTTATTTTGAATACAATAAATCCAGGTTTTTTTGGTTGCATCATCAATAAAAGTAACATAATAACGAGAGCCACCAAGAGATGATACCTGAGCAGGTCCCCATACATCTGTATGCACAAGCTCTAATTTTTCGCTCTTCTTTTCTTTCCCAACTCTAAGGAATCTGACTCTCTTCTGTTTTCCATAAACACAATTCTCACATAATTTTAAATCAACATGCTTCAAACCTGGCAACAAATTTCTTGAGTGAAGAATCTGCATCCCCTTCTCACTCATGTGCCCGAGCCTATGATGCCACAATGTCGTATCTTCTCCTGTAGAGGTTAAAGAATTAACAGAATTAGAAATACCATTACATAAATACAATGTACCAACCTTTTCTCCTTTCGCTATTACCAGGTATCCTTTAGTGACCTTGCAAGTTTTATCTTTGAAGGTAGTTACGCAACCTTCACCCCCCAACTGCCCTGTTGAAATCATATTTTTCTTCAGATCTGGAACATGCCTTACCTTCTTCAATAGCCACTGATTTCCATTTTGTTGTTTTATGAAAATTATACCCATTCCAAGGATTTTACAGGGTTTATCATCACCCAATCGAACTTGTCCAAAATCTTCTTGAACATAATCATGAAAATGTTTCTTATCAGGTGTGGCATGGAATGATTCCCCTGAATCTACCACACAGGCATCAATAATATTTTCTAATGAAAGAATCAAAGCATCTTGCAACACATCACATGTTACATTCGCTTCATGATTAGTTTCTTGCTGCGCATCTCCTTCTTTTCCCTTCCGAGACTTGCAGTCTTTCTTCAGGTATCTTTTCTTCCCGCATTTCCAGCACACTATCGTCGATCTAGACTTGGATCTGCCTTTTCTTGACTTACTGCAATATCCTGGGCTCTTTCCTCTTTCCATTTTTCTTCCCCTAGTCTCTACAGCCAAAGCATTACCTGATGTCTCACCGGAGCTTTTCTGTCGCATTTCCTTGCTAAGTAGTGCACCAACAACATCATCAAACTTTAAAGTACTAGATCCAGAGACAGAGTTACTAATGGCCATAACTAAACCATTCCAACTTTCTGGCAATGAGCACAGAAATAACAGAGCCCTAACTTTATCATCAAAATTTACCCCTACAGAACTTAACTGACTTGTAATTGTATTAAAATCATTTAAATGATCTGCAACAGGTCCACCTTCTGACATCTTCATATTAAATAAATGCTTCATGATAAATACCTTATTTGAGGCCGAGGTTTTTTCATATAGTTTGGCCAACGCCGAAATTAAACCTTGTGTTGTCGTTTCCTTTGAAATATTAAATGCTATCGACGCCGCTAGGCACAGCCGTATTGTTTCAAGTGCCTTTCTGTCCAGAATATCCCATTCTATGTTTGTCATACTCCTCAGCTTCTTTGTCTTTCCGCTCAATGGTAGGTACAGATCTCTTTGATACAGATAATCTTCCATCTGCATCTTCCATAGTTGGTAGTTTTGGCCGTTAAATTTTTCAACCCTAAACCTACCATCTTCCGCCATTGCTCCCACTCGAACAAGGAACCCTTCTCTCCTCCGAGTTATTAGCCAAATAGACCTTCGGCTCTGATATCAGTTGTTAGAAAATTATATATTACAAAGCAATGGAACACATAAAATATTGCAGAAATATAAACATAGAAAATGCATAAAACAAGAGAGACACAGATATACGTGGTTCACCCAGTTTGGGCTACATCCATGGAGAAACAGCCAGTCCTTCTTTTATTATATTATCCAGCAAACTGAAGAGACACGACCTACATCAGATCTGTTGTAACACCCTCTTCGCTCTCAATCTCCTCCCTCTACTTCACTCAGAATACAGATATACATAGACACAATACAATTCCCTCATATATAGTGATGGGTTGCCTTCTAGGGAAAAAAACCCTACATTAAACATAACTTCTACCGTCATACCAGTTGTCTAATGAACAGCCCAGATTGACTAGAAATTACTAGACTTTTACAAGGCAATTTTACATCTGTTTTTAGCTTCAGGGGCGCTGCCCCCGAGCCCCCGTCAGGGGACCGCTAGCCCCTGGACTCCCTAACCGGGGGGGATTAGCCCCTTCGGACCCTCGCGGGGGGGACAATTCCCCCCCGCGTGGAGGGGTGTACAATCTTCCTAGGGTATACATCTAGCAAAAACCTTTGAATACAGAAGATAATCAGGCTCCACACCTAACACGATCAAGCTTTTCAGACCTAAAAGAAGAAGACTTACAAATTTCGCTTAGTAAATAATTACCCTAGATTCAAGCCTTCGCATAGATCTACCCTCTTTGAACAATTATCATAACAGATTTAGCTACTACCTTGGCGAAAACAGGTCATTACTTATTTTATGCATAGATATTCAAGATTCAACATATTCGCATAGAAAATACACTTTATTACACAGAAATAGATTATTAAGTGATAATGCATAAACTTAACAGAAACAAGAGCAAGGCACAGATGAAATAGATTTGGTCGAAAATCAGTCTTTATTATATTCAGCATTCAAATGATAGACTCTTCCACCCTACACACCCAACTGTAGGGGCCCACACACTCAGCTGTGAACTTGCCAAGGTCTCCACGCACTCAACTGCAGGAGCCTTCCCCTTTCGCGTAAGTCCTGGAAATAGATATCTCTTGCCTTATCACTTTCCCTTACACTTTTTCTTCACCCAAAATTTCTATATCTAGACTCGCTATGACTCAAATATTTATAGCCTTTCTAATATAATACCATGGCCTATGGCCTATGGGTGAGTCTCAAAACCATCCTATAACTTACCCATACAAGAAGCTTAAGCCCCTTTGACTCCTACTTAGCTGCGCACTTTGCTTCCACATTTTAAGGATACTTTACATTCTTTACATTCTACTCAAAAATTGATTAATTTAACCCAAAATTTACCCTAGGGACCTTATCCCAACAAGCCCCCAACACAAATATGGTGACTCGCCCTCGAGTCACTCAGTTGGCTTCTCAAATTTGTGGTGGTGCTCACTGAACTTTTGTTTTAATGTGTTCATCTTGGTGGTACTTTGTACTATAACCTTCTTCACCTCATCGACCATTTTTTCTGTAGTTGGTCCCTCTACTGCAAGCTGCATGTTCCTCTGAGTCTATTGTAGATATTTCAACTTCTCCTGAATGGTCTAAGAAATTTGGCTAGTCTCTTTTGTCCAAGTTTGAAGCTGAGCTTTTAACACTTATTCTTTTTGCTACAATTCCTGTACTTGTGTACGTATCATCTTCCCTTCCTGTAGGCATGCAAAACACTGGACTGGTGCCAATGTGCCCGTAGCCGCCCTAATCTCATCATACTTCTGTTGAGCCTCTCTGGTTTAGATGCTCAAACTCTGTAGGTTTAGGTCCTCCTACAAAGTGTCCCATAATTCCATGGCATGGTTAAAAAGATAGTCACATCCTTTAACTGCAACCTCCATAGTATTCATATGTTGCATAGCACTGCTCCCTGACCTCTGACAGAGTAGTCAGTTGTAGCTTCAGCTATAATTCTGTTATCTTCATCTGGAAGTCAAACATGACTCTGCCTATCTCATCTCATATTTGTTGTAGCTACGGTTTCTTCTGTAATATTTAACTCTAGGACTGAATTGCACGCCTGTGTGATTGTTGTTTCCAGGCTCTGACTTCGTGCTTCCAGCTCTTCCTTTTCTTTCAGATCCTAAGCCTTCTCAGCAAACATATGTTCATTGTTTACCTTAAATTCATTGATTACTGCAAGTGCATGCTGCTCTTTGATTCTAAGCTCGTCCAAGACCCTTTGATGCAGTGCATGGAGAGTTTGAAGTGGTAGTGTGGCTAAGTTCACCCCAATGTCTTTGATTGTGCTCAGCAAAGCGCAGTCTTTCTTCGTTTCTGCACGAATTGATCCTTCTAGTAAGGAGATGACTCTGAGGTCGAGAGTCCTTTCCAGCTCCAATAATTTCTCTCTCCCTTGCGCCAGGCTCTCTTGCACCCCGCTCGCTTGCCCAACGCTCACTTGAAGCCTACTGGTTTGGATTTGTAGCTAGCGCAGATCCTTCTAGATGCTCCCTAGCATCTGCATGTATTGTTGTTCAAATTGTTGCCACATCTCTGTTGTGGTGTCTCTGACTTTGTCCCAAATTTCATCAAGATCCCCTTCTATGAGGATCATCGAGTCAATGTGTGCTTGCTTATCTGATTTATGCTTCTTCCTGGTCCCAAAGGTTGTCTGCTTACTCCGCGTCTTCAATATGAAGGGATTTCCCTGCTCCTCTCCTCCATCTTCGCCCTGCTCGGAAAGTTCCTGGTCCTCAGTATGTTGGGAAGTCAATGCTTTGACTTCCTCTATGTCAGTGCACTCTATCCCAACACACTCTTTTTCGGCGTGCTCTTTCTCAGTAGCGGCTTATTTCTTTCCTTGCTCGTCCAATGCTCGTGCCTCTTTCTGTGCTTCTTATTTTCATTTTTGCGTGGCTGTTGTCTGCACAGTAGAGATTTCTCCACCCTGACTGGTACTTGCACCAACATCCATGGGTTATCGCCACTCCACTAGCCAACTTCCCATAATTTCTTGCACATCTATTTCCAAAACTAAGTATGGAAACTTGTGCCATATATGCTTAGGGTCCCACCTCACCCTAATCGAGACATTATGGAAGTTGGCTTTAAACTCTGCGAAGGCCCTCAACTACTTGAACAAGGTTGGAGACAACCTTTGTCATTGACTGATTACTGTGCAAAGGTCCATTTCAACCAATATCTAGAAAATCTTGGATTCCTTGATCCTCTCTAGATCCTTTGTCGCCCACAGTGAAGCAAACTTCGCTGCCTCTAGTAAATATTCTTCCTGCGGAGGAAACTGACTATCCTCCGGCAGGTGCCATGCTACTAGTAAAATTAGCAAAAGGAACCAGGCATAGTGAAATTCCTTGTTGTCCTCCTATGCTTCATGGTAGTTCGCAAGGAATTCCTTAAATAAATATTGCACCCAATTGTAATGTACTCCCTTTGCACACTGGGCAGCCAACAACACTACTAGCATTGGAACTTCGTCCACGCGGCATTTTCGCATAATCTTCCCTGCTAGAATTTGGGCAGCGAACTACATCGGCCGATCTTGAATGGAGTGAATAGAATATCCATGCGACTTCTTTATCAATCCAAATTCAATTTTCATCCCATCCGCCAGTTCCTTTTCTCCACTTTTTCCTGCAAACTCCTTGGTAGGGTCTGCCCCTTTATAGGGTAGCTTTGTAATCCTATGGATGAGCATATTTGTGATAGGGATGGGTTCACTGAGCCATAAACACCCATCATGTACCAACGCGAGCAGCTATCACACACGCAGTGTTGATAATCGACCAGTGGAAGTGTGGTACGCAAAGCATGTGCAGTAAACCGGCCTACTCAACGCCTCTGACCCATTTCATGGGTTCTAGCCGTGTAACCCCAGTTTCTTCATAGTAGATCTTTGTCATGTACTTATTAGTATCTAAGTGAGGGAATTTATCGTGGTCAGCAAGATCCCAATCCTCCAACTTTAGCAACGGGATGTGCACTAAGACCGCTCCTTCAAAAATGACATGTTCTGGTAACAGTGGCATAGAGACCATAAATTTTCCCGAGTCTGGGTCTTTGGTTACTTTCGTTTTCCCTTTCCATGGAGGGATATACTCATGGAGCCTAGTGATAGGCTTGGCATCCATGGCATCTAATTCCTCCACGCGGTCACGAATTTCTTCTACCTCCAAGTCCACTATTTTCTTTGGCTGCTTTGCCTCATCCTTCTTCTCTTTCTCCCAAACCTCCAGGTTCTTCCTCGATAAATGCCTCATCGATACAGTTTTATTCTGCTTCTCCTTAGTGGTCAATTTCTTCGGCCTAGACGACCTTGGTGTCGTAGGCACAAAGGGTGTAGCTTCCATGCTCATTATTTCAGGGGTCACCGCATCAGAGATGAAAGCTTCAAAATTAACAGCCTCTTTGAGATTTGTTGCAGTAACTCAATCAAAAAAAAGTTCATGGACTGCAAAAGATAGGTTTGTGAATGACATTCCTTACAAGAGTTCTTCCTAGTCTTCGCGCTTCATAAACTTAAAACAATAAGACTCACAGAAAATTCTCAAAATGAAAAGTATTTATTGGTAGGATGACATGCCATATTTATATGGGTTTTCAAATTCAAATCCAACCATTCCCTCCATTTTCTAATCATAAATGCATCTTTGGTGGCAGATCTCCAAATATTTTCACCAAAAATGTCACCTACCCGCTCCTCTTAATGGGATTTTTGCCATCAAATCGTGAATAGTGACTCCAACATCTATTTTTGGAACCGTCTGCACAGTACCTCCCACTGCAGTGTAGCTCATCCAACGCAGCTTCACCTGTCTCACTCCTTTCTTCCATCGCCCAGCCTCCTTACTATATTTTTCTCCTCTTTAGGCAGCGTATTTTATAGTCCCACAATCCCTTGCAGCCACCTGGATTACTAAGACTATTTGTTACCATGTATTCATTGCGTAGGGGCAGGATCCCCCATATATAGCTTCAACCTACTTCCATTCACTTTCCCAGGAAATGGTTCTTGATTCAGTTTCGCGAGCTACATTGTTCCACCATCTGTGATCCCCTTAACAACCTATGGCCCTAACCAGTGCATTTGAAATTTCCATGGAAATTACGTGAACTTTCTGTCATATAGCAGCACTAAATCATCCACCTTGAAAGTGTGTAGCTTAATATGCCTATCATGCCATGCTTTCTTGTGTTCCTTTTGTACTTGCTGGTGAAATCCTTCAAGAAAGTAGTCCTCTTCTAACTCCATCAGATGCATGAGCCATTCCTCCAAGGTCTCGCAATCCGCCATCTCTGTCAAAGCTACAATACGTAGACTTGGCACAATATACTCCATAGGCATCACCGCTTCAATCTCATATACCAACCTAAACGGTGTTTGGCATATCAACTTCTTACAAGTCATCCTATATGCCCATAGTACTGCTGGTATGCACATATCCCAGTCATTCCTCTGTGAATTGCAAGCCTTTGTCAATGCATTCTCCAAGATTTTGTTAAATGCTTCCACCATTCCATTTGCTTGCAGATGATAGGGCATGCTCTTTTGGTGGTATACCTAGAATTATTCAAACATTGAATTGATCGTTTCATTCAAGAAATGTGTACCCCTATCACTCTTCAATATCTTAGGACATCCAAAATTTGTTAAGACATTTTCAAACAAAAACTTTGTAGCGGTGGTAGTTATACAATCCTTCACTGCCTACGCTTCCACCCATCTAGTTAAATATTCGGTTGTAGTAATAAATACTACGCACTCATCTTCTTTCCTGGTGGTTGTATTGGGCCTATGAAATCAATCACCCACTTATCAAATAATTGCAATGAAACCTGAGGATTTAAAGGAAATTCATCTCGTCGTGAAGGCTTTCTCGTCCTTTGGAAAGCATTGCATGCCTTGCAATACGTCTTAGAATCCTTATGCAATATCGGCCACCATAACCCAGCATGCAAAATATTATGCGCAGTTGTTTTTCCTGCGTAGTATCCTCCTTCCACTCCCCCATGTGCTTCGGTGAGGATAATAGCACATTCAAATTCTGGAACATACCTTCACAGTATTTCATATGTTCCCATATTGTATAAGTGACCCAAAATCACTAAAAAATCTGCAGAGCAGACTACTATTTCCTTCTTTTGCTGAGTGGAATATTCTTCTGGATCTGTACCCGTGGTTAAAAACTGAATGATACCAGCAAAATGGTCATCCGCGACGTGCACCACAAAGAGCTTCCCATCCGATAGTCCCTCCTCCAAACTATTTGGTTCTTTGCCCATTTCAATCCTTGACAGGTGGTCAGGTCCTACATTCAGACCTCCAGATTTCACAATCACTTCAAATTCATATTCTTGAAACAACAATAACCATCAGTAGATCTTCCCCCACCCAACACAGGCTTATTTACTAGGTACTTCAGTGCGGAGTGATTTGTATATATTTTAAAATGTCCACCCAACAAATAATGTCGAAACTTCTGCAATGTGTAGACCATCACCAGCCCTTCGCACTTTGTAGTGGAATAATTCTTCTCATTCTTTGATAACATGTTGCTCGTGAAGGCTATTGAATGATCAATTTCTCCCTCTCCTTCATGTGTTAATATTGCACCGAGCGCAATACAAGAAGCATCTACATGCACATGGAATTCTTTCTTCCAGTCTGGAAACACCAAAATGGGCACAATCACCATATTTTCCTTCAAGACATCCAAACTGCGATGGCATTCTTCATCCCAACAAAACATCACATCTTTCTTCAATAATTTTTCCATCAGCGTGGTTATCTGAGCATATGCCTTGATAAACTTTCTATAATACCCATTGTACCCCAATGTCGCATATAACTATTTTACATTCCTAGGAGCTTCCAAATTCACAATTACAATGATCTTCACAGGGTCCACCATCAATCCCTACTTACATATGACATGACCGAGCAAAATTCCAAAGGGCACACAGAATATGTACTTCTTCAAATTCAGCGTGATTTGATACCTTCGACATGTATCTGGCATAAGTCGTAGACTCACAACATGGCACTTCAACAACCCAAACATAGTCCAATCATCAAAATAAACCTACAAAAATTTATGAATAAATTCCTGAAACGCCGCAATTACTACCCGGGAGAAGATTGCATGCATGTTCTTCAATCTGAATGGCATTACTATATACTGAATGCAACCCCACTCCATTGCGAAGGTTGTCTTTCTTCAATCTTCCAACGCGATATTTATTTGATGATAACCCAAAAATCCATCAGTAAATGAATAAGCCTCTTGTTCGCCCACATTATCTAATACTTCATATTTGAATGGTGTTGGAAACGGATCGTGTACGCATGCATCATTCAACTTTCTTAGATCTACGCATATCCTAATTTCGCCTTTCTGTTTCTTCTCTTGGAAAACCATTGGGCTTACCCAATTGGATTCCTCTACCAGTTCAATAATACCAGCATCCAGGATATTATCAAGCTCATGGTGCACCTTTTCTTTATACTTCGGGTCTAGCCGATAAGTTTTCTGCTTAATGGGATTTGCATCTAGTTTCAACATAATCTTCATAACATCCAAATATCCAAAAATCCCCTTTAGATCCGCAAAATTTGTGGGAATAGATCCTGGTATTCACATAGTAGTTCATCCACCTTATCAACTATATCTTCATCCCAATAGTCTCTTATCTTTGCAACTTAGGCTTTGCTTTAGATCCAATATTTACTTGTCTAGTTTTCAAAGGTTCTAATATATCCGGTTTTTTTTCTTTTAGCCCTTCAACTTTGCATTGTCCTTCTGTCTCTAGAATGTTAATATTATTTGGGTCTTCTTCTTCCTCTTCAACAGTCACATTGTAACATTCCAGCACATGGCGCAACTATATACCCCATCTGGTTGAGCCCATTCTATCGGTTCCTTAGGCGTTATGAATATAGTTGCTTTTATCTCCTAGAGCGCTTCATCAATGCATTCAAACCCATCCTCAAAGCTAAAAGTCAATAAGAAACTCTCTCTTAATATATCCCATTCAATTGTCCCATGGCGAAGCTCCGTTTCCAAATACCAGTTCATCAAGATCATATCTAAGGTATGACAGAAAATGTGCACCCATTCTGGTTGTGGTTTTGTTCCCCAGGCCTTAGTCCATCGTGCCAGATGATCGCACGGATCATCCTTCCCACTGTACTTTTCTGTCATTTGGGTATTAACATACCCAAACCTTAATCTCATCATTCTTTTGTATTCCTTCCATCCAGCGAATCTCTCCTTGTGTGTACCCCACCAACGGGCAAGTGTAGCATGCAATGCCAACTCCATTGCTTGGAAGCAATGTTCTTCTAGTACTTCCCTTTCAAATTCATCTAAAAACATATCCACATCAATCAAACCATCATAATGTGGAAGCTTCCATACCTAAGTTCAGACACACTTTAGTGACTTGGTCATCATATTGCGAAGGAGCGTAGATACTTCATGCAACCAATTTCTCCAGTGTTCAAGCTCTTCATCCAAGTCTAAGGTGCAGAAACTATCACTCTCCCACGCAATTTATCCATCAGTCGTAGGATATATCCAATCCTAATTTCATGTTGTGATCTTGTATATCTTATCCAAGTCATCATCATCTTCAACAAATTCGCGAACAGGTTTAGTATAACGTGCTCCTTCAGCGGGGTCTAGTGGGACTACAACCCTGAGCGACTTCCTTTCAAACGTCATCTTCCGCTTCTTTAAGTTGATTACCATGTCCATATCAAAAGCCTAGTCAATTCCTAGTAGCGTGGGTTACGGGTTACTATCATCCACTAATTCAATGACCTCAAAGTCATCTAGCACGCTAGTGCCCTCAATATCTATTGTTACAACATATAAGCACCCCATCAGAATAATCTTTTGTTGATTTTCCATGCTTAGCTGAATAGGAGGCCACTACAGTGCAGGTCTCCCCATCCTTTCCCATGTCTGCTTAGGTAGTATGTTTGCATCAGATCCTAGATCCAATATTACTTGTTTCATTTCATATTATCCTATTTACACGGTCAGCATCATCTTGTACCCCGTTCACTTCTTATGCTTACCATTTTTTCTTACGGTGAGCTATCCAGCAGGGGTCTTTTCTTTATTTTCCCACATTCAGTTAACTCTTGAAGCCCTTCTATTGCTTTCTTATCGTGCATTAACTTCATACAGGTCTTTAGAAAAGTAGCTAATACTGAAGGATCTACCTCTTGTGTTGTACTAGTTTCTAACATTTTCTCCTGGCTTCCTGAGGTGGAGGCCTCAACGAAGTTTTTCTTTGCTTCCATGAAGGTCTCTTTAGCGCGATTAAAGTCAAATTCTATTTCCTTCTCAGCAGTTGTTACAGGGAAAAGTATCTATTTATAACTACTCTATCCCACTAAGGTGTGACAGCTACCTTAGAAACAAACAGAGAAAAACTACTTTTGTATTTCCTTTATGAATTATAGATAGAGAGGAATAGAAAGAACCAACCTATGTCTTGCGCTAATCCTTTGATCCAATCCCTCTCTTCTTTGATGGTCTCCAGCTACCTGCTCCCTTGCATGCCCAGCTTCACAAAGTACCTGTAAGATCACAGAAGCAGAGCACTATACAAAGACATGGATCTATATTCATAAACAACTTAGGATCAGATTTAAGTTAACCATACAAATGTAACTAGCATCAATGATACAAAAGCATGGAGGAGAACTCAAATAGTTTTTATTGATAAACAAGAAAAGATCCAGGAGGAGTTACAACCAGTGGTTCTGACCCAGCATCAACCTCCCAGCAAAGAAGCCCCTCTTCACCTCAAACAAAGCATAAATCACCCAACAATCTGATGTTTTGTCTCTAGAAACCAACAGCAATTCCTTACAATATGCAAAATTCCAGCCTCTAGATCTCTGGGATGAGGGATCCATATATAGATATCTGTAAGGAGGATGAGTTAGCTTGTGATTTTATTAGTGTCTTCTCTTTGTCAGTTCTTGCTTCCACTTGGAGACTGAAGGCCTCTTACTCATCCTTGGTCGAATTCAGTGAGGCAAGTGTCACAGGAGAAGATTCTGGAAGCTTCCATTGCCTCTCCACCTCGCGGAATGACACTGCCATTTGTCATTTCTCGACCATCGCACCCTACAGAAGGGAGTTTTGAAATGAAACGCACCCTCACAATGCATTTGGGTGAGATGCAACGCACCTAGCCAGTGGAGCAGCTGCAATGATCCTAATTTGACCAATTCTGAGCAGTTTCTGGTGGAGAACTTCTGGGAGAAGTTGTAATCTGTTGACCTTGTTTCTTTAGGGGTTAGAACAACACTTTTAGGGACTTAGGAGCCCTTGGTTTATGGATATTTCATGCTTGGGTTTGTAGGGCACAAAAATGTCTATAACAGTTGCCCCCTAAAGTATGAGGCTGTTAACCTTTTGGTGTCGGGTGAAATGCTTTATTATGAGGATCCGAAGTTCTTTCAATGCTGGGAGGAGACCTGTAATATGATACAATACAATGCATTATCTTCATACTGTTTTCATGATCTAGCTGAGGCGGGCATTCCCATGCTCAGCTTTATAAATTCATTTTCATGTACATAGGACAGACAATCCTCTGAGTATAGACTGATGATTCTGATAGAGCCATCATCCTTTTGGTAGGATGATTATCTGTGCTGAAATGTTGTACATTTAATGTCTTTATTTCCCTGAATATATATTGCAGCCCGGATGGATGAAACTAGATCTGGGGTCTTCAATCTCGTCTGATCTTCACTCGAAGTACAAGTCGATCCATGTGAGAAATGTTATGAAGTTGAACATGGAAAGACATCGCTTGATTACCAGTCAATGATGTAAACTGTTAACAAGCGCGAGAGGAATCACCGATAATGATAATGATCCTCAAGGTACGGTAGTACAATTCACGTGGTGTGAATAGAGGACTTGGCGTCGAACACCACGCAAAATCTTTCGGTCGAAGGCCATTGATGTATACCTGTCGCCGGAAGTGAGAAACTTGCCATTGAGGCATGCAAGCTTCAAAGTACTGAATGGGGTCTTCCTAGATCAACTTCTTGGATAATGAGCTGCTGTCGATAAGAAGTGATCCGTCACAGGAGCACCTTAATGAATCCCACATCAATGACATGGAACGGAGCAAATGATTTTGATGGAGGTGAAAACGATCTGGTGATATAAGGTTCAGGGTGGCGGTCATGAAAGAATGGAGTATAATGTATAGTAGTGGGTGAGACACAGGTGACTTCTCTGGATGACTTCTCTTGAACATATCGGCGACACTGATGTGATGGATTGATAGCATTAACCCCAAATGTGGATGGTATGGCGTGACCATGGTGATGTGACCGGTGAATGAAACAACCCAACCCGACTCGGACACGAAGTGGAAGTGTCATGTTCAAGAGCGACTTGCTACCAAAAAATTTTCTTTGAGTTTTCTTCCCAATTTTTCCCCAGCGATTGCTGACCAGTACCTCTTTATTTTTGTCAAGCTTGAGGAGGATAACATATGCTTGTTCTATAATTTTCCCTTCGGGCAAACCCATCGCTATGTTTTAACGAGCCTAGCGATAGTGAAACTCGTTCTCGTCTAAAGACAATTTTGTCGCTATTAATATTTTTAATGAGTTTAACGACAAAGATATGTCGGTCCTTTTCAATTTTAGAGAGTCTGAAAAGGAACGTAAAGGTAACTCCAAAATTCCTTTTTCATCATCTAATCCCTTAAGTCCGAAAAAGTATAAAACAATACATAAGGGATGAATTTTCGATAGTTTTAACGAGCCGAACAAAACAAGCGCTCGATCTTTTTGTGTAATACTCCCTCAGGTCCAAAAAGATTAAAATCTAGATGAGGGATAGCACTTCTTGTCCCTTTAACGAGCTGGAGAGGCCAATGGCTCGACAATCTTTTCATATTTTACGAGTCAGTTGAAAAGAGCTTAAAGGAGACTCGTCTTTTGAGGAACGAGTGATAAAATGGGTAGCAGCTGATTCCAGGTAAGGTTTGGAATTTTCCAATCACGGCAGTGTCAGAAGGATGGCTAGTGAAATCACTCTTCGCAGTTGTTCCTCAAAAATGGGTAAACAATCAAATGGAGGTGAATGATCGGCCAATGAAAAGTGGAGGTGACGATGCAAACACGACCAAGGCTTTAACGGCTGAAGTACTACATTCACGATGGTTATTTACTGGGGAATAGTTCATTTTTTGACGAGCTTAAACGCGGGTGGAAACATTTGCTCATGTCTTATGTTTATTTTTTAACGAGCTTTAACTATGTGTTAAAATTGTTCGATTAAATGGCCTTGTTTTGATTTTACCATAAATAGCTTTGTCCTTTCAAAGATCGTACTATATTTTCAACTGCTTCATCAAACTAGTCAGAAATAAATAATATATGCTTGAAAACGAGTTAGAACACTAATATTTTACTTTGAACTACGTAAAAGTATTGAAAAAGTGTTTTTACCTCTCATTTTACCATTTCATTTGAACTTGGTTTGTTGGAGCTTTAGAGGTGCTTTTCCCCCTCGATTTTCATCAGCTGATTTCGGGAGATTCTGTGGACGATTCTCAGCGCCATCCGAACCAGGTAGGAGCTAAACCTGAGCTCTTTCATTTCATCGTTTCCATTTTGCATTTTGAGCTTGATTCCTAGCTTTTCTGAGTCCCTAGGGTTTAAAGAGCTCGTTATGCCATCAGCGCACCCTCAGTGTATCGAAAACTGCGTTGAATGTTGGTCTGTCTAAAGGCTATCTGACATTCAACGCACCTAGAACACTGCTGCAGGTGCATTGGGCGCAAAAAGGGAATTTGATGCACAATTTTTGATGGAATTTTTGCCTGTTTCTCACCAAAATCAGGACCTAACTCCTCTCTTGTTTGTTTTTCAGAGATCTTTGGAGTAAGATGACTATTACATGGCAAGAACGTGAGCATGAAGAAGAGGACATGCTTGCCCTACATGATCCAGTTACAGTGAACGCGCTGCAGAACTGTGGCTTGTTGAAGTTCTTCCGCATTTCTAGCATGAGACAGCAGATCAACTTACTGCAGTATTTGCTCGATGCTTGGGATCCTACCAATCAAGTTTTCCAGATCAGGGGAAAATCTCTCCCCTTGACTGTAGTAGACATCTATTTCTTGACTGGCTTGTCGAGGCGGGGTGCCCCCATCTCTTTGTCAGGTTCGGCTCGAGGAGGCGATTCTGTGAGAGATTATGTTCGCCGGTACTGCAGAGAAGGATCTCAGCCGAGTAAAGACGGAAAGATCATCATCCGTGATGTAACTGACAGGTCCCTCAGGACTATTCTGTTTACTTTTGGTAGGATGGCTGGTGGTGCGGCTCTTCATGTAGCCAACCGATCTTACATGCAGCATGCCTTGGAATGCCTCCAACCGAAGGTGTTCAACTGGTGAGACGCAGTACTTCTTGTGATGAAAGAATAGTTGACCAAGATAAAGAGCGGGAGGTTGAAGAACTTTGGGTATGGTTCTATTTTGACCGCCTTTGCCTTGGAGAAGATACCACTGATGCAGCCGTAGTACATTGCACTCGATTTACCTTCTCCTATTGAACCATGTATGCAGAGATGGGTTGACCATATGTCTAGGCATGCTGGCCAGTCTCAGATTTCATTTTCTGATACCTTCTTCAGGTGGTTTGATTGTCAGGAGATGGTTTATTCTGAGTATCCATACACTGGCATGGACTTCCGGGGTGATCCAGATTTAGTATTGCTGGACGGCGAGCAGTGGGGCGCCATTGGTAAAATCTTTGACCATATTCATGTTTATCGTTTTTTTTTTTTTGTTTATAATTTCCTTGTGCTTTATTCTATCAAGACTTTAATCAAACTCATGTGTACATGCAGATGTTGGTCCCGTTCGTCCAATAGTTCGCCTGAGAGTACCAGCTGCTGCCCCAGCAAGAGAGGTCGTCGGAAGGGCTATTCTTCGTGACCTCGATGTGGCCGAGACTCTCACAGCATTACAGGAGCAAGTTGAGGGCCTCACCCTCGGTATTCCAGATGTGAGGACCGACGATCTACCTTTGCGGTTACAGCGGCATACTACTGGTGTGCCCAGACGATGGACTCATCTCTTACGCATGATTGCACAGGCCGTGACTTGCTATCACGAGCATCATTAGACTAGGGTGCCCCCTAGCACTTTGAGTTTTTGGGTCATTTGACCGATTTTGTCTTGGTTATAGAACATTATGTGTAAACCATAAACAATTATATATATTTTTGATTTTCGGAGTTTTATTTTGGTTGAGCTACATGATCCACATGCAAAACATTAATGGTGTGTTTCTTTTTATAAATGTTGCAAATGTCTATCTAACACATAGTTTGCTAATGAGTCAGTTAATGTGTTTAAGTTTCTGGAAATATCTTGATATTGAATAAGATCAAATTATCTTTCCAAAATATTAACCCTTAGGAACATGCGATAAATAGTTGGGTTTCGAACGGAATATATACCATTGAGTTGTAGTATTACGAGTTGTGAGTTTAGCCTGACAATTAGTCGGCGTATACCATGTGTGATGGCATCAGAGAGAAGTTCTATCAACGCACTATATTCAGCGATGTTATTCGTTGATCGACCAATACATACACCTCTGAAACTTACTAACCCGCTGCTTGGATCAAAAATGGCCCAAGCTGCGGAGGATAGGTTCCGCGAACTATGACTCGCTCCGTCGGCATATCCAACACATGACTCCAATAGGTTTGACATCTGCAACAAATGTAAAAAGTGGATTACTTGACCAAAATAAACACTTTAGCGAAAACAAAAATATAACAAAAGCACACAGGTTACCATTACGCATAGTAACGCTTGAGGTACAACCCATTACGAGGTTGCGCCAGCGGAATTCCGTCATAATCCCTTAACTCGTAGGCTCCTTTTGCTAACACTTGTTTAACAATACAGGGGCCCATCCATAGAGACTTAAATTTACCTGCTCCCAATTTATCGAATTCTTGGTCATAAAGCAAGACTAAGTCACCTTCTGAGAAGACACGGGGTTTGACATTTTTGTCGAACTGCGCCTTGACTTGTTTCTTATGGGCTTCGTTAGCCAAAGCGGCATCACGATGGGTTTCATCCAATTGGATTAATTCCAAGAAACGAGCTTCTTCTTCTGAAGTTCCTAGGAGGAGATCAATTGCGAGTTTGAGAGACGAGATTTCACACTGGATTGGTAAGACTGCTTCCAGGCCATATACCAGTTGGAAAGGTGTGAACCCGGTTGCATTCCTTACTGATGCTCGGTAAGACCACAAAGCTGAGTATAGGATTAGGTTCCATCTTCTTTTGTGAACTCCAATCATCCTTTGCAGCATGCGTTTGAGGACCTTTTTGATTGCTTCAACTTGTCCGTTGGCTTGCGGATAATATGGAGTAGAGCTGTCGTGAGACAACCCTAGTTTGGCAGCTAATTCGACCATCATGTGATTGCGAAAATGCAATCCATGATCTATGACTATAGTCTGCGGCACGCCGAATCTGGAGACTACATGATTGAAAAAGAAGAGAGCAATTGTTTCACCACTATTATCTAATGTAGGCATCGAATTGCACCTTGACTCGTTTCTTATGGGCTTCGTTAGCCAAAGCGGCATCACGACGGGTTTCATCCAATTGGATTAATTCCAAGAAATGAGCTTCTTCTTCTGAAGTTCCGGGGAGGAGATCAATTGCGAGTTTGAGAGACGAGATTTCACACTGGATTGGCAAGACTGCTTCCAGGCCATATACCAGTTGGAAAGGTGTGAACCCGGTTGCATTCCTTACTGATGTTCGGTAAGCCCACAAAGCTGAGTACAGGATTAGGTGCCATCTTCTTTTGTGAACTCCAATCATCCTTTGCAGCATGCGTTTGAGGACCTTTTTGATTGCTTCAACTTGTCCGTTGGCTTGCGGATAATATGGAGTAGAGCTGTCGTGAGACAACCCTAGTTTGGCAGCTAATTCGACCATCATGTGATTGCGAAAATGTGATCCATGATCTGTGACTATAGCCTGCGGCACGCCGAATCTGGCAACTACATGATTGAAAAAGAAGAGGGTAGCTGTTTCACCAGTATTATCTAATGTAGGCTTCGCCTCTGTCCATTTGGTAAAATAGTCAATTGCGACTATGATGTACCCATGCCCCCCGGTCGAGGTGGGGTTACATGTCATGGAATCGATGCCCCATTTGGCGAATGGCCCAACAACAACTATTGGTTACAGAGGTGCGGGTGGTCTTCTGGTTTTGCTATCGAAACTTTGACAAGCATGGCAACTTCTGGCCGTGGTTATGTAATCTTTGAACATTGTTGGCCAGAAGTATCTTGTTCGTAAGATTTTTTGTGTCGTAGCATATCCAGATTGATGCCCCCCACACGCGCCTGAATGACAATCATTCAGGACTTTTTCGGCCTCCTCATGGGTGAGGCACCTTCTCAGAACTGTATCGATACCACGACGGTAAAGTGTATCACTGACGATCATGTAGTCTTTTGCTTGGTATTGAATACGTTTTTGTTCGGAGTGGGAGGTGTTTGGCCTGTATTTTTGAGTTTGGAGATAAATGATTATATCTCCATACCACTCATTGCTTGCAGATATCAGAAACAAACTTTCATCCACGATTGTTTCTTCGGATGTGTCATCGTTGGACGACGATGGGAGATCGCACAATAACTCTGTGAAAACTAGAGCTTTCTTTGACTTGGATTTTACAAATTCCAGATCAAACTCTTGTAGGATTGCTATCCATTTTGAATATTTTCCCCCCAGCAACTGTCGCGACAATATATAAGTCATGGGGTTGCAATCTGACAGAATGGTAGTTTTCCGAAAGAGGACATAGTGTCGAAATCTCTGTATCGCTTGAACAGCTGCGAGTGCTAGCTTTTCAACGTAAGAATATTTTCTCTCTATATCATTTAATTTTTTACTTAAATAATATATAGGATGTTCAATTCCATTGACTTCTTGAACTAAAACCATTGCGATGGTCGTATCCGCTGCAGCCAGATACAGGTTAAAATCTTTTTGATAATCAGGGGCGTACATTAATGATGCTTTCATTAGAGAATATTTTAAAGCATCAAAGGAAGCTTGCGCAACCTGATCCCAGACAAAGGGTACTTCCTTTTTCAAAAGACATGTATAACCTTTAGCAAGTTCGGCATAATTTGGAATGAACCTCCTCAGAAAGTTCACTTTCCCTTGGAGTTTCAGAATCTGAAGCAAATTTGAAGGTGGAGGCAAATTTATGATTGCATGGGTTGAGACAAATCCCATCCTTTGAGACTACAAAGCCAAGAAAATGACCATAACTGACGCAAAATACACATTTGTGTGGATTGAGTCGTATCTTGTAGTGTCGGCAACGTAGAAATATCGCTCTTAAATGCTACGGGTGATCAGTCCGTTTTCGTGAATGAGCCAGAAGGTCGTCGAGGTATGGTTGAACGATGTTTTTGATGTCATGGAAAGCATAATTCATTGCCCTCTGAAACGTCGCCCCTGTGTTCTTTAAACCAAAGGGTAATTTTCGATATGCGAATGTGCCCCACGGACAAATAAATGCAGTCTTTGACTGGTCCTGTGGGCGGATATTTATTTGATTATACCCGGAGAATCCATCCATGAATGAAAATATTTCACATCCGGCGCATTCATCAATTATCTGGTCAATGAAGGGTGTAGGGTAGTTGTCCTTTGGACAAGCTTGATTTACATCCCTATAATCGACGCACACTCTAATTGTTCCTTGTTTTTTCATAACAGGGACAATATTCGATACCCAACCGGTTAGAGGAACCGGGTAGATGAAACCAGCATGGAGAATTTTTTCAACTTCTGCCTTAATGGCAGCGGCTTTCTTGGGGTGCACCTATCGTAGCCGTTGTCGTACCAGTTTGACATCTGGATACATCTTAATTTCGTGTTCAACGATACTCGAGTCAATGCCTGGCATTTCATCATATGACCAAGCAAAGACATCTCTGAATTTGCGACAAAGAGCGTTATATATCTCTAATTCTGAAGGAGAACAACATTTGCCAACATAAATATTCTCTACAACATCTGTTTTGGTCGAGATATTTATGGCGATAGTCTCTTCAATATTGGACAAGTTTCGCTCGGAATCCACCGTGTTTACAGTATTTGATAGGAATTCAAAAACTAAAGGATGGTACAGGTCATGTTGATTATCTCCTCCACAATCCGGAAGAAGGGAACGATGGTGGGAATCATTCCATGGTGTCCCTTCAATTACCATAGATTCGACAATTCCTTCGTCGGTGACATGCACTCGCGACCAAGGATCTGAAGGGGTACCATATTCTCTAGACCTATCTATCCAAACGCTTGATGAGCGTTGATTTGGGTTTGCCTCCCATGCTAGGAACATTGATTGCTACAATATTTCCGTTGGGCTTGGGGGCAAAACCACTGCATGATCCATGTTGATATCGTTTTCTGAGATCTTTTTAGAAGATATCATATTGCAGGTTCCTATCGACGCTACTTCCGCCAGATTGATTGGAGGTGGAAGAGCGAAAGTTCCCATTAGTATAGGATCTTTCAATAGGCCTACTCCGATATTCTGAAGTGAATGGGGGCTTCCATGGATCATGGGAATGCTTCCAGTAACTTGAGAACCATTGGGGAGGAAGTTTTGTTGATCGACGATTGCAATCCCTCCTTGAAAGGGAAATGCAATCTTTCTAAAATAGGTCGACACAATAGCTACCATGGCATATATCCATGGTCTTCCTAGTAGGATGTTGTAATCAAGATTCCCATCGATGACTTCAACATCTATTTCTACCATTTTCCCTCCTAGTTCAACTTTCAAGTTACTTAGGATACCATATGGGGTATACGTTCTTCCGTCGAATGATTTTAATGTCGTCGAAGATCGCGACAAGGTTGGAGATCCTAAAGTTTTCCAGCGACTCATTGACATAATGCATGTAGATGCCCCCTCATCAATAATCGTTCGATGAACAGTTTTGTTGAGGGCTTTCACTTGAACAAGGAAAGCTAGTTGAGCTGGAAATTGAGGATCATATCCTTTATGGTCGAAGGATACTAGATTGGAATCCTTTGGGTCTATCCCACCAATGGCTGATAATAAAGCCTGCCTTTGGGATGGGCAATTTTGTAGTACTTCAAGAGTCGACATAGCGGATGGCGATTGGGCCAAATCTTCCACTATATTATAATGATGTGCCTCTCTAGCGCGGGGATTAAATTTCGACTTGTGTACTACTCCCTTTGGCGGTTTTATCGTCAATTCAGAAATGGTAGGTGGCACAACTTCTATGGAAGTTGTTGTCGAACTACTTGGTTGATCTTTATCCTTGTTATTCGACAGCTGTGGATTCCCATAATCCTTGTTCCTTGTCGATATCAAAGCATCATTTTGTTGTTTTGAAACCGACAACATTAGCACTTGAGACGGGGAAGCATTTCCACTTTCAACCAGATTTGTTCCTGGATTTGGAAACGGATCAGTTAACACTGCAGAGGTTTTCGAATTCTTGAAGAATTTCTTAAGCTCAGCCCTGTGTGGACAATTCGCGGTCCAATGATCCCCATCGCATATAAATCATGGAATTTTTGGTTTCCTATCTCCAGGAGGGTTTGAAGAAGATTTTTCAGGTGATGATTCCTCCTGTTTCTTCTTCTTCCCTTTGCCTTTTTTCTTGCTCCCTGGTTGTTTGGTTTCTTTGCCTTTATCTGTCGATACGGCATTTACTTCCGAAGCAAGAAGTTCGTCTTTTGCATTTTGACCTGAAATCTTATGGGCCTTTTTGGATGTAGCCTTTGTGGATTTCGTGTCTGTTGTGCCAATCACGCCATCGCCGGCATGAGAGACATTGTTCGATTTAGGAGGAGGAGGAATTGAGAATTCCGGTCTAGGGGTGTCAGGTATTTTACCGTAGAGCGTGCCGGACTGAGTGTAAATCAAATCCATATATTGCGCACGAGCGATAACTTGCTCTTCTGTTACGACTCCCCCCTTTGCCACATCTTCCGTGATGGAAGGCAGTAATGACTTGATAAACCATTCAGCTAATAGCTGATCGGGGACATACGTTTTTACCATTCTACGACGACGTCGCCACTCATGTATATGATCAGATATGTGAGTGGCCGTTGTCTGTTTGAAATTGGTAAGACGTTCTGTTACCGTTTCGTACCTTATTGGTAACTGAAAATGGGTTAAAAAGGTTGTGGCTAAGGTACTGAAGTTGTCTAACGAAGCTCTAGGCAATTCGATGTACCATTTTGCCGTTGGACTCGTTAACATCCTCTGAAAGAGGCGAAGTCTTATCGAATCATCATTTAGGGTGTTTGACGAACACCATAGATGAAAGGTCATCACGTGATTCGATGGATCTTCACCCGGATTTCCATTAAATTTAGGAATATTTGATGGAATTTTATGCGGAATCGCTGGCCACCAAGGGGCGTAAGCCATTGGATCGTTGGTTAACCGGTTTAAATCAGGTAACTCCAAAGTTGCCACAAATGGTAACTGTTGATTCAGGTTAGGTGAAGCATACCCAGGGTAAGATGGGATTGCCTGAGAAGTTGGTCTTTGCATACCGGCATAATGCATTTGATGTTGTTACGTTTGGTAAGGTTGGTGGACATGACCATTGTAAAATGGTTGATTTTGACCATTTTGAATGTACGGTTGTCCACTGTTAGCAAAGATTTGTTGCTCAGAACCTTGGTATACTTGTTGGAATTGCGGTTGTTGGTATTGCACCAACCATGGTTGTGAAGCCACGTGTTGTTGCCCGATACTAACAGTTTGACCAAGATGAGGGGTAATTGTTCCCATCTGAACCTGGGTCGTTCCACTAGTCAGCGATTGTGGTTGAGTCGCAGGGTCAAGGGGTTTTTGCATTACAACCTGAGAAACCTGAGGTTGGCATACAACAGGCAGCGCTTGAACTTGCGACACTGTCACAATAGCTGGCGTAGTCGGGATATTCGACATAGGTACACATTGTTGCATTGAGTATACAACTCTTGGTTGTTGAGGTAGTATAGGTACCCAACCACTTGAGGTAATTCCATTATAATCTGAATGTTGTTGTGAACTCCCGTATGGATATCCTCCCTGAGGGGATAATGAAAGGGTATACTGCCCCCCATATGGTGGTAATCCAGAACTCAAGGGAATTGTTTTCCATTGGGGGCCAGACTACCCAAATTGAACTCCAAATGGATCAATTTGATGAGACTCAACATAAGAGTTTCCGGATATTATTCCGGATGAAAAAACAGGAACGGACCATACTGTAGAAATAGCCACTGAGTGGGCTCCTTCTGGCGGCTAAGAGCTAGTCGGGACAGATGGTATAACGGCGAACATTGTCGGAGTGATAGCAGGGAGCTCTGTCGTCGCTGTCTCAGACGACACAGTCCTAGACGTTGGCAGTTGTTCAGACATTTTTAGTCTATCCAAAAGATTACCTAGCGATTCTACAGGAGCTTCCGCTGGTGGTAGACTAACTTCTAACAAAGAAGGATATAGAGTAATCTCGACTCCAAATTGTGTTGGAATACTTGTTTGAGGATCTTCTACAATTTCTTCTATTGTAATTAGACCAGGTGGAAGGGGAAGACCGTCAGGTCTATAAAATATTTCTGGTGTCGAAGAAGGTGTGAAATCGGCAGCGACAGATGTTTGAAGAGCAAGACTCTCCGAACCGATTGTAGATGGAACTGGTTCGGTAACACAAGTGTTTACTCTCAGACTAGGATGAATCACTGTCCTTTTGTGGTTGCTGAACTTCTTCTGTAGAGGCAGGGATTCCAGAAATGTTTGGAGTAACCGGAGTCTCTGATGTCGTTGGAACACTTGTTCTAACTTTAATAGGATATTTGGAACCGGTTAAACGAGTTCGCTTTGTCCATACTGGTTTCGATTCCGGAGACAAAGACAGTTGACTCGCAAGCCTCCACGAACTACAGGGTTTCAGTTGACTTTCTTCCACGATTGCAGATTACTTGATCAACTAAAATAAAGGGGAAGTATGTTTCCGAATTAAATGAATTTTAGATGCTTCGACACAACTTTTTTTTTCAGTTTTTAAGAGTCGGGAAAAAACAAAAGATGACTCTAGTCTCCTTCGATTTTTAATGAGCCTGAAGTGACAAGTGCTCAGATGGACCTTTTCCGTTAAGGAGTCTGAAAAGGAACGAAAGGGACTGCTCTGGAGATCTAGGTAGAGGGATTACCAAACCAATTGCAAAACTGCAGAATACTTTTTACAGTACGGCAGTCAATCTTCCCGAATGTTGTGTTCAGTGCATTGCGATCAATAGGGCGATAGACACGGCTTCCTAAGGATAAAGTATTTAAGCCTATAGGGGTCTCCCAAAATATACTCGACGGTACGTGGGAGCACAAGTCTGTACTGGCACTTATCGTCTCAAAGTGGAGGAATCACCCAACCATCAGTGAGGACAACAGTTACCAGGCTTTACGACGCTGGAATACGTCTCTAGCCTAGACCTCTAAATGTTGTGCGTTAAGTTCCAAAGCGTTGTTAGATTCATTGAATTTATTTTAAGTTGATCTTGTTGAGATGTAGATATAATTCCTAAAATGCAATCTAAAGATGATAAACAAACTTTTATCTCTTTTGTGCAATGAAAATCCTAGCTACTAGGGGAAAAGAAAGACATAATCTTTTCGCAAAGAGAAAAGAGCACACTGTAAATGCACTTTCCTAAATCAAGCCAAACAGACTGTCTATATGCAAATGCACATGCATGTATTTTTTTTTTACTTTCTTAGTATTGATGCTAAAAAGAAAGTTGATGTACAAATCTGAATTTCTTTTCAAGCGACAAATATAAACAAGCTCTTTTTCGAAATCGAAAACAGAGATGATTACGACACCTTACGATTTTGAAATGAACACTTGTTCTTGACACTAGAAAATTACAAATTCAGACCAAAGGCAATAGTAATAGGATAATCGACCATCAACAGCAATCAAACTTTCTCCTATGATTGAAATTGACACTTGCGACAAATTCAAATCAAAGGACGACAGTACGACTATGCTACTTTTGCAAAGGAAAATTGTAAACGACTCAACAAACACACAAAAACAACTACAGTTCTTTTGTACAAAGGAGGTGGAATAACAGCAAGGAAAAGAGGTTTCAAACAGCCATATACTGGTCACAGGCAGCAAAATTCAGGGATAGAACTGGAAAGAATGAAGCACAGGAACCACAGCTACACAGAGCTATTCTGATCAGCGCACCTGTAACACAAAGAATCTAAAATGCAGCGCAGGTTTCCCCTTCGGGAAGTGTGCTGAAATTCAGGATATCTGAACAGTACCTGTGCTGGGCCAGAAACGAGACTCTGTCCGGGTTCCGGGTCACAGTTTGCAGTTCAGTCCTTGGTTTTTGGCCGAGTAAAAAGCAATCAGTAATGCAACAATCAGGGGTAGATCTAAGGAGGATCTAAGAGCTATCACAAGGGCAATCAGATAGTTTGTGAATCAGTTGTTTGAATCATAAACAGATCCAGTGAATGGATTGAAGCAGCAGTTATCTACTTTGCATTTGTTATGGCAAATGCAGTTCGAAAGCTACTTATAAGTTTATGAAACAAACAAGAAAGAATGATACACAAACAAACTAATTAGGAATTCCCCAGCGGAGTCGACATTTTGTTACAGGGAAAAGTGTCTATTTAGAACTACTCTATCCCACTAAGGTGTGACAGTTACCTTAGAAAATAACAGAGAAAAACTACTTTTGTATTTCCTTTATGAATTATAGATAGAGAGGAATAGAAAGAACCAACATGTGTCTTGCGCTAATCCTTTGATCCAATCCCTCTCTTCTTTGATGGTCTCCAGCTACCTGCTCCCTTACATGCCTAGCTTCACAAAGTACCTGTAAGATCACAGAAGCAGAGCACTATACAAAGACATGGATCTATATTCATAAACAACTTAGGATCATATTTAAGTTAACCATACAAATGTAACTAGCATCAATGATACAAAAGCATGGAGGAGAACTCAAATAGTTTTTATTGATAAACAAGAAAAGATCCAGGAGGAGTTACAACCAGTGATTCCGACCCAGCATCAACCTCCCAGCAAAGAAGCCCCTCTTCACCTCAAACAAAGCATAAATCACCCAACAATCTGATGTTTTGTCTCTAGAAACCAACAACAATTCCTTACAATATGCGAAATTCCAGCCTCTGGATCTCTGGGATGAGGGATCCATATATAGATATCTGTAAGGAGGATGAGTCAGCTTGTGATTTGATTAATGTCTTCTCTCTGTCAGTTCTTGCTTCCACTTGGAGACTGAAGGCCTCTTACTCATCCTTGGTCGAATTCAGTGAGGCAAGTGTCACAGGAGAAGATTCTGGAAGCTTCCATTGCCTCTCCACCTCGTGGAATGACACTGCCATTTGTCATTTCTCGCCCATCGCACCCTACAGAAGGGAGTTTTGAAATGAAACGCACCCTCATAGTGCATTTGGGTGAGATGCAATGCACCTAGCCAGTGGAGCAACTGCAATGACCCTGATTTGACCAATTCTGAGCAGTTTCTGGTGGAGAACTTCTGGGAGAAGCTGTAATTTGTTGACCTTGTTCCTTTAGGGGTTAGAACAACACTTTTAGGGACTTAGGAGCCCTTGGTTTATGGACATTTCATGCTTGTGTTTGTAGGGCACAAAAATGTCTTTAACAGCAGCCTTGCGCACCCACCTGTCAGCCTCAAGCTACCTTCCCTTATCTGCACCAGTGGCCATACCACTTCTTGTTACTATATTTATGCTTTGATATTCTTCGTGGGGCTCTGCCCTCATCATTTGGATGTTCTACCAAGGCTGTTCGGGCTGCGTCTTCTTCTCTTGCATTTTTTCCATAAGGATCAAACATTCCTCTATCACATGGTAAAATTGTCGACAATACTGACATGACGGATGCGTGAGGTTCGTGAAATCTCACGCAAAGTGTCCCCCTTCACCAAAGTTATAGAAAATTATCTATCCACGTCCTCAACTAGCTTTGCCCCTCTTCCTTGTCCTTGGCCTTGGATTCCTCCGCGTGTTTCTCCTGCGCCCTAATCCTGATGCCAATTTTCTATTGGCATTCACTAGGTAGGGGTTCTATCCATCATCATCTCATAACTCCTACAATGTCATTCGTCATGACCTACAAATTTACAGAAATTGCAAAACAATTGCGAGGGGTATGTACAAACTTTTGCAGTAAGTGGAAATTATCAGTCACATGTTGTCCTATAACCTAACAAATATCACATTATGGCATAGCTCCTACGCTCAATCCAACTTTATTCTCTAGTTTCAGGTGAATAGGTCCTCCCCCAATAAGATAGTTCTTATAAACTAGGCAATGGTCCTTATTGTGCCCATGGCTCTTACACTTCAAGAACCAGACTTTAGCATGCACCTCTGGCTAGGCTTCCTTTCCTTTCTTCAGGCTCTGAAACTCTAAGTGCAGGCTTTCTAGCTGTGAGTGAATTTGTTGCACTCCAAGGTTTATATCCTGTATGGGCGAGGCGTCCATCCTCATCACAATTTCTAAGGCTTCTCCTTGCATTGATATCTTTTTTTGTGACAGTGGCACCCTTAAGTACAGCAAGAGCAATGCTATATACCAATCGCAATCCTGGGAATTGGTAATTACCATACTGGCTTCCCTGATCAGGCTATTCAACCTTTGATCGAAATACCAACATGTCTCATCTATATTTTGTCAAATTTCCCTAAACACAGTCAACAACAGTGCCTCTGACTTAGGCTTTCTAAACTCCTTCTTCAGAGCCTTTTGGGTCTCTGCTAATGTCGCGATGGGGTTGTCAATGCAGTACTTGATGTACCATGTCAATGCTTGATCTTGTAACGCTATGACCAGCTACGCTTTCTTGATGTTATCATCCATAATCTATTGTGTCTTCCATACATCTCCTGCAATAAACCAGAACTGTTCTGGGTCTTCGCTCCCTAGCCCTTTAAAAATCAGCATCTTCATCGTGTTCACCATGTTGAATGGTGGTAGCAGAGGTGGAGGTGAAGGTGTAGGCGTATGAGGTGGAGGTGGAGGTGGAGTTGGAGTGGACGGATGAGGTATCCTCAGGATACCCTTTTTAATTAGATAAACTGCACTTTGCAGTGTAGTCAACAGTAGCACCGTCCCTTCATCGTCTCTTGAAGGGGGTTCAGTGGACTGTACTCTGAGCTCGACCCACCATTTCTTCTAAAGAATCTCCCACTTCACGTAGCCCCAAACATCAAGGTAACTTCATAACCATCTTTTCAAATCAGTCCCTTCATCGTCACTTGAAGGAGGTTCAGTGGACTGTACTCTGAGCTCGACTCATCATTTCTTCTAAAGAATCTCCCACTTCACGTAGCCCCAAACATCAAAGTAACTTCATAACCATATTTTCACATAACAGCATTTTAATCCAAGTTTTTAATGATTTCAAATACTTACCTCGCGGTCCCTTAAACAGCCTATGTTCTTCTTTGCTATAGGTTATATTTCTATCGATCGCGAACTCAGTCACAAAAAATACAAGTGTGCGATCAATCTAATAATCTACAGCCTGCATGATATTGCTTCCTAATTCTTCTAGATGTCGCACCAATTCCGGATTCCACACTATAGGGTAGTCAAGCCTCCACGTCCCTTGACTATCAGCCAATTTAGACAACCACTCGTGTAGTTTTTCAGGGAAGAAATAGAAGAATGGTTCGATCTTATCTTTGTATAAATATCTCTACAACCATTGTTCCTTAGATAATTTAGGGCTCCTGTTCTCTTGAGCTACAAATGCGTGCACTTTTCAATCAATCCACTTCTCAATCTCTTTCTTTGTAGGAAACCATTTATCACACATCTCTTAGATAGATCTTGGTCTTGGCAATAGAACCATTTGTTGGCTTAAGGGGGCCTGACCCAAGTTCAAAGTTATTCACGCCAACCAACAAAACCCTAAATTATGGCCCTTTCGGCAACAACCTTCATAGTTCAGGCTGCAGTCTCACCCAAAGCAGTATTGGGGGTTGCCAAAACCAGGTTTCCTCATCCATAGACTATGTGATATGTATTATGAAGCCCTTGTAGCTCATATCTGCCTTTGCGTAGATCTTTATCTTCCTATGGTTCACTACTACAACTCTATCCAAATGGCTTCAAAACCTTCACGAAGGTCTACGAACAGGCTTTTCAGACCTAAAAGAAGAATACTTACAAATTTTTCTTAGTAAATAATAACCCCAGATCTGCCTTCGCACATATCTACCCGCTTCGAACAATTATCATAACAAATTTTACTACTACCTTCGCGAAAACAGATCATTACTTATTTCCTGCATAGATATTAAAGGTTCAACAGATTCGTGCAGAAAATACACTTTTTTTCACAGAAACAGATTATTAAGTGATAATGCATAAACTTAACAGAAATAAGAACAAGGCACATATGCAATATATTTGGTCCAAAATCATTGTTTACTAGATTCAGAGTTCAAATTACAGACTCTTCCATCATGTGCACCCAGCTGCAGGGGCCCACACACTCAGCTGCGGACTTGCCAAGTTCTTCGGGCACTCAGCTACAGGAGCCTTCCCCTTTCGCCTAAGTATAGGAAACAGAGCTCTCCTGCCTTAGAACTTTCCCTTACACTTGTTCTTCACCCAAAATTTCTATATCTAGACTCGCTATAACTCAAATATTTATAGCCTTTCTAATACAATACCATGGCCCGCAGCCTATGGGTGAGTCTCAAAACCATCCTATTACCCATACAAGGGGCTTAAGCCCCTTTGACTCCTACATATTTGCGCACTCTGCTTCCACATTTTTTGGATACTTTATATTCTTTACAAAATTCTACTCAAAAATTGATTAAACTAACCCAAATTTGAGCCTAGGGACCCTATCCCAATAGGATCCTCTATGAAGTCCTCGATGAGTAGAAAGAAAGAATAAATTGCTTTTAGTAGTGTTGAGGATAAATACATTGCAGCTTGTGAAGTAAGCAGAGAAGTTGTACGGTTGAGGAAGTTGTTGTCTGACTTGTTTGAAGGACTGATGGACTTTACGGTGATACATTATGATTACACTAGTTGTATAAGGTTGTTTGAAGACCCATTGTTCCAAGAAAGATAAAGCACATAAATAACAAGTATCATTACATATGAAAGTTGGTGAAAGATGGAGTGTTGTACCTATATTATATCTCCACCAATGAGAAAGTAGCTAAAATTTTGACAAAATATCTTCCTAATAAGAAGCTTGTTTTGTTTGATAGACAAACTTGGATTAGTTGAGGAGGATTGGGTAAGCATCTAATTTCCAATTCTCTTTGAGGATGAGGTAGGGCATCCAATAGGTAAGAGTAGTAGAAGAGGAAATTCCTTGCGGATGAGTTATTCCAATATAGGAATTGTCCTAAAAGGACATACCCTGTGAACACCCAGGTGGGGTATGTTCCTTGAGAGACAATGATGATGGTTTCTATCAGTCATTGGTCTCACCAACACTGTGCTATGATCTTGCGGAGGGATAGAGATATTAGTCAAGGCCTTGCTCTGTGACAATGTTGGTTGATATGATGTAAAGAGATAAGCTGAAATGATAGCTTATGAGATGGATTACCAATTTGAATCTTCTTATGAGATCTCTTATGTTTGAGAATGTCCATGTACCATTATGAATACCTCCCTGGCTAAGAGTGCATTGAAATGTGTAACTAGGTTCAGTCTTCATAAATATGGAATGTACTCTTGATTATTTTATATATATATACATATATATATATATATATATATATACATATATATATATATATATATATACATATATTTGTAGCATGGGTTTCATGCTCAAGGTATTTTTATTTAGAGGTCAAGCGCCCATTGAGTGCTTCTAGGGTTTTCCTAGTGTCAAGAATTCAATAGAGTCATTTTCATATGAAGAAGACCCAATTGGGCACATTGTAACATGTCAAAAGAATTATTTTTGTATTTAAAATTGTCAAAATACCCTCTGATACCAAGTCGGTCTGGCAACTAAGAATTCGGCCTCATCACGGAATGTCGTCCTCCTTGGAAACCTATATATAGGAGGGAACTCGACTTCCTATGGACACTCATTCACTTTTCATCATTTAAGTGAAGGAGAAGAATAAGAAAGGCAAGTGAAGAAGGATAGAAGGATGAATTTCATGGGTTACTTCTCTCTCTCTCTCTCTCTCTCTCTCTCTCTCACGTGTGAAAGGAAGGCTAGGGTTTTGTAGCTGCAGGGTCAAAGTTTTGAAAGTTGCACAAAGAAGGTTGAGGAAGGGACTCTTAGGTCACCTACAATCCCTAGAAAGGTAAGGAACCCAAGTGAAGGTCAAAGGAATCCTTGGAAGCCCTGAAATTGCTCACATGTGTGGAAGCAATAACTGTTGCAAGGGCCAAAAATTTCAAACGTGTAGTAGAGGCCGAAATTCAGTAGCTAGGGGTCGAAGTTGTGCAGCAGGAAGAGATTTAACTAGGTTTGACTTGGATAAAGGAAGCACATCATCATGCAGGCTTGGCTTGGTATTGGAAGGGTATTTGTCTTGGTATAGAGGTATTGTAATTCATCATTTGAGGAATCTATAAGAAGAGAAGATATTTGTGGGTTTTCCTCTCAAGTGGAGAGGTTTTGGACCTGGCTTGTAGCCTACATCTTGTGTTCTTGTGTATTGTTGATCTTCTTGTTTTGGTATTTGTTTGATGATAAGAACAACATAATAATAAGAGAAGAATATAATAATCAAGCAAAAGTAAAAATACAGCACAAGAAATTATCAAGTTTAAGATAAATCATCCTAATTATAGCCTTATAGATTTCTCGACACCAAGCACCTTACCCATAGGTACCCAGGCTATTACAGAAACATATTGGCAATATCAAGTGAAGCATTGAGACTTCTGGGCCTCTCGTCAACACTAGCATGTTACACATGTACCAAAGCACTCCTTACACCGAGGATGTTGAGCCACCTTGCACTGGGTTTGATGATTCTTCAAGATGATACACCTAGACCTAACACGACCCCAAGATTGCCTTAGCACCTTATGAGGGATGGTAGTTGATCCAGGGCCCATATGAGGATGGTCTCACCTTCAAAGACTTGGGAGGGTTGGTAGCACCTAGAAATCCTTCAATGGTAGAGCATAGATGGACATTTTCATAGTTGGAGACCCATAGAGACCACTTTGTGGTGCCCCAACTATATTTTGGGACCATATGGAACCATTTAGGTGGATTTGAAGGCCAAACCTTAAATCGTGATTTTCACATGCTTCTACATCACATTTGGCACCTCTTAGCACTATCACATGGCATTTGGATACATTTTTGTACATGGCATCAGCACTATAAGGTTAGTGGCTCACACCTGTGGGCTTGTTTTTGCTTTGTTAATCAAAAGCTAGTGAGTTTTCTTATAACCCAAGGGTTTCTTGTGATTTAACTTGTTAGTGTGGTATTTTACCCTAAAATTATGACTCATCCTCCTCATATAAATAGAGGAAAGGAATTTTCATTTCAATCACCGTCATTAGGACTATTTTAGTTCTCCTTAGGTGATTTCAGCTTGTTTGTATCTTAGACAAGATGTGATCTTTAGAGGACGTTGAATATTGGAGTTGTTTTATTTTATTTTTTTGGGCATGGAATCCCCTTAAGGCATGTTTTGGGGCTTAAAGCCCAAGTTTTGACCAATTCCTTTGTAAAGGCTCCGCGATTTGTGGGCACGGAGTGCAAAGTCATAATAGAGTCATTGGGTTGTTTGCCCTTGTTTTTGGAATATAATGTCAGCTTGATAGACCTACCCATGGTCCACGGACCATGGGATTGTATAAATAGAGCGAGGCTCTAAGTGTAGAAGATAGCTAATAGAAAGGAATAGAAAAGAAGCATGATGAATCTAAGAGATTAAGTCGAAGTGTAAAGTGTGTCTTGGGTTGTAGGGTAGGAGAAGGCTTTGCAGCTGAGTGGGCAGAGGCCTAGTAGTCCACAACTGAGTGCATGGACCCATGCAGTTGAGTGCATAGGGCAGGTCGAGTCTATAACCGTTGGAAACATCAATAAAGAGAAGTTTTATCATATTTCTATATATCTTTTCTTGTTTTATGTATTATTGGGTATGAATTACAAGCTTATTGTGGATTTGTTGTGCGAACTCAAATAAGTGTGTTGTATAAATAAATATAACATAAGGCATCCATTTACGCGAAGGTAACTAACTGGGGTAGGAAGATAAGTAATATCTCAGGTGTGACTGAGGGACATAGTGCAAAACGTTGCTCCAGCAGCGCGGAAGCCCCACAGCCCCTGGTTAGGGCTACGCAAAGGCAACTATATCATGGCGCGAGGGACAGGGAAGTGCACGAAGTAGCCTGCGTAAAGTGATTAACAGTTGGACCAAATCAACCTCTTAGACATCCCAGGGTGCGGAAACCTGGTTCCAACACCCCCCCCCCCATACTACTTTGGGTGAGACCTCAGTCCGCGCTCCACGGAATGTTGCCAAAAGGGCTAGTAGTACAGGGATTTGTTTGGCTAATTAACTCTGAACCTGGGTCAAGCCCCAACAAGCCAACAAATGGTTATATTGCTAGGACTGGGATCTGGATAGAGATGTCTAATGTCATATCACTGGAATCCAACAAAGAAAGGAATTGAATATTGGTTGGATAGGAAAATTCACGAGTTCGCAGCACAGGAGAACAGGAATCCGCGACAATCAAAAGAAGAGTAGTTAGACTACTACTTGTACACAGAGATCCGCGAAATTTTCTTTGCATATTTTCCTACTGAGCTATACAAGTGGATTGCTAGGCTAGCAGATAGCCAAGGAAGGTGTAAGCTCAACAGACCTATTGTGTGGACTCCAGAATTGGTGCGCAAATTGGAAACATTGGAGGATAAGATCGCACACACTGTTGATCACTGGCTTGATCGAATTATAGGAAGATTCATCACCAAGTTGACGGTAGATACTTCAGTCAGCTATAGCGAGGTAGAAAGACGCTTCCTCAAAGGACTGCAAGGTAAGTACATTAAATCTTTGAACACTTGGATTAAAATTCTACTGTGTGAAAAAAGATTATGCGAATAAATTAATGTTTGGGGCTACGCAAAGTGGGAGAATCTACAAAAATGAAGGTAGTGTGAACTAGAAGCTAGCTCCTTGATTTCACCTCCATGAGGGGATGAGGAAGAGCTCGCGAAGGTCTCGCCAAGAAGTGCGATCAATTTGTTAAGGCAGAGGATTTTGCGCATACCACCCCCACCCACACCACCGCCAGTTTCACCGTCTTCACCCCCATCTTTTCCCATACCACCTCCGCCACCACCACGAGTCAATATGGCGAGCGCAATAAAGTTGCCAGTGTTCAAGGGAGTAGGGAATGAAGATCCGAACCAGTTTTGGTTTGTGATAAAAGTTGTACGGGAAGCGTAGGGAGTTATGGATGACAACATAAAGAAAGCAACGTTGGTCAGCGCTCTGTACGATCACACGCTGACCTAGTACATTAAGCATTCCAGTGAAAATCTGAATGCGGGGATCGTTGAATCCAAGTTGCGCTAAACAAAGAATTTAGCAGGCCAAAGTCAGAGGCACAGTCGATCATTGGGTTCAAGGAAATCAAAATGCTACCAGGCGAGAGCCCTTGGGAGTTGGATCAGAGACTGAAGTGCACAATTCGTGAAGCTAACATGATGTTGACATATGGACAACACCACGAATCGTTTGTAGCATCGTTAACGTCGCATCTAAGGAACTCGTTGTCACAACAGAGGCTAACAACTCAAGTCGAGGCCTTAGAGGTCGTGATGAGTTTGCACGAGACCCCGATGTAGGATCCCAACCTAGGAGTTCAGCAGATTCACGCATAATTGAAAAACATGTGCCTTGAGATGTAGAGTCTGAAGCAAGACATGATGCCTCGCTCAGAAGTGCACGACGAGGTACGGTGCATAAAGTGCAAGGGTCAGGGACATGACAAGGATCACTTCCCAGTGTTCGCAAACTACCTCACGGGAGGAGGACCAATGCCATTGAGACCGGAGGCACAAGTAAGACCGATCACGGCACTTGCATTATGGTTCATGATTTGTTAGATAAGAGGAAAGCATGCTACAGATAACTGCCAATTATTACAGAAGTACATGTAGAATTCATGGAAGTTGTTATGTAATTTCTATAGATCAGTGGAACATGATGAATGCACCTATAGAAGTTATGAACTGATGATGAACCGGACTCCTACCTACAGAGTTTAGGCCGAAATGCGACCCCTTGACTAGAACGCAGGGATGGATCGAACCGGATTTCAGGGACGCAGATAAGGCTGAGGTGGAGGAGGGCCTGGAAGAGGTCGCAGACAACTGATATGTTACAATTGCAAAGGTCCAGGACATTATGCCCGTGATTGTACAAATCCAACATGCCATCATGCTTGTATTATACGTTGTTTGATCATGAAACGGAGGATTGTCCCACACTAATAGCGTAGCTGCGCGATAAAGGAGCACTCCAACCTCCTCTGACTCAGAACCTGCACATGAGGAGGTCTGAGCCGTGCGAGGAAGAACCTAATGTGAATATTGTGCTTCGAAGTGGAATCACAATAGGGGATGACAAAGGCAAGCAGCCTGAAGAAAGTACTTGGGTTCGCATGGCTCCAACGAAAGAACCAGAGTTTGATTTGGAGCATGCTAAGGAAACCTTCACGGAATCCAAGAAGAGCTTCGCTGATGCCTCCACTTCACGAACTAAAGACAGACCGTAGTTGTAAATGGATCCATCAATTCTCACAATGTTCCTAGAAACATGCATGAAGTCACTGCACGACAGCAAGGTTGTAAAGGGGCTGCAGGAACTCATAAATAGATGCGCTGGGACCACACCAAGAGAACCACACATATTCTGGAAGCTCAGAAAGCACACGACATGAATAGGAAGGGAAATGAGATTGATCATGTAGATTGGATAATATGTGATGGACCAAGTAATTATGGACCTAGGATCAGACGTGAATTTTCTACTGAAGCAAACATGGGAGTGCATGGGAAGGCCTACGCTACAATGGTCTCCTATCCAACTGTGAATGGCGAACCAGCAAAAGATCCTACCTATGGGGAGATTGCAGGGAATCACAGTGGATATCGAAGGAGCAAGCGCGCTAGCAGATTTCGAAGTGATAGAGATTGTTGATGACAGAAATCCCTATCTGGTGCTATTAGGAATAAATTAGGCCACTGACATGAAATGGGGTGATAAATCTGAAGAAGCGCAAGATGATTTTTGAGAAAAATTCTCTGCGCGTAGTTGTACCTTTGGACCCTACAGCAGGATTGCGCTAAACAGAGCCAATGCGTGACTACGAAAGCGACGACGACTTAGACTGCATCTACAAAATAACCGTGTGAGAGAAAGACTGGGTAAACACAATCGCGGATGGACGAATCTCATGGCAACGTGAAAGCTCCTACACATCAGATTTTGATGAAGAGATAGAACGAAGGCAAAACCGGTTACATGAGGTAACCACGCTGAATTGTAACATGATGAAGAGATTATTGCATTGCGTATCAACAGAGGTAAGGGATCTACCTACGTATGATGGGTTAAGTGAGGTGTATGACTTCCTAAACAGATTTGAAAGAGAAGTGTTGGAACAGCAACATTTCGAAGCTTTGAAATGGGTACTGCACGTTGTTAGCCCTGTTGGCATGTGGTCCAAAATGGATCCAAATATGCTCTCTAAGTATTCAAAATCTCGTAAAATCGTGCCAAAGAGCAAAACAATGCATGAGAAGAGCCCTTAGAATGGCGAAGAAACACTATCGGGAGGCAAAAACCCAAGGAAACAAAGAAAGACAGAGCTATCGGAGGTCTGAACAGTGAAATGCACAGTAGCCGTCAGATCTAGCTGATCAATAGTCCAGATCTGATTGGCAAGTGGCAATCGACGATCACAATCACCGGCTATTAGCAATGGAAATTGGCAGATATCGGTGCATACTATGTGAAACTTGCGATGGCGATTAGTGGAGCCAACGTGGACCGTCAATCAAGCGTGCGTATCGACGGCCCACGTTGCATCACAAAATCACAATCGGCCAACACAACAGAGTGCTCACCATCAGCCTGAGGCATAAGCGATATGAGACTGTGATCAATCGCATAGCTATATCGCATTGGAGAAACACCATGGAGCGGGGCCTATGCACATGTATATGTGCAATGCGATTAGTCGGACCCGATGGCTATACAAATATTATTGCATAGATTTTGAGATCTGCCAAAAGGCGTTTTTTTTTAATGTATTTTCACATATTTCATTATTTAATGAAATACAAAGAAACAGCGCTGATGCGACATTACAGACTTGAAAGGGTTTATTAATGTTATTTAACACCATTTCAAGTCCGATAAAGTGGGATTTTCACATTTTAATGTATTTTCCAATATAAAGGTAAAATCACAAAACGGGCAGGATTTCGGGAGAGCCAAAGGTGATAAGTGGTTTGGGTCGGGCTCCACCCAATCCCATACAACGGCCGCCACGTGTCCAGGATGAGGAGAGAGAAAACCACCCTCATCGGGTGGTTAACTCTTGTACGAAAGAGCCACCCGAAATGGATCACAACCGTTGGATATAGAGCTCCCAGATCAACAATGGAGATGTGATATCGCTACAAAGGCGGACCCAATAGGAAAATGGACCGGATTTGAGGATATTTGAAGTCTGGAATGAATAGAGTTTTGGTGGAATTTCACAGTGAAAAGCATTTCTCTGTGTTAACAGGAAGCAACTGGTTCAGGGGTTCTAAAGGCCCGAGGCACTCTTACGTTGCAGAATAGGTGGTCACCTCCCCTTTCTACATTAAGCAATGATTGCTAACGCTAGAAGAGGGATTTGAGCAGACATAGGCCAGGAGACAAAGGCTGGGAGATAGATGGCCAGAAGGGGAAAAGCCACAACGCAACACCGCCGAACCAATAGAAATAGTCATGGACCGTCGCTAGCACAAGCGAGGTACCTAACAACGAGGCACGATTACCATAATTTGGTTACTATGATGTTCGAGAAAGAGACCTGTGAGCTCATGTGTGTCGAGTCATGGCATCAAGTAGTTAGAGGCCAAAGGGGATAGATTAAGACCTCTCAAGCCTCAGAAAGCCTAAGAGCATTGTAAAAAGCCTATAAATGGCTGAAAGCTAGAAGAAACAGGTGTTCAACTTTTGGAGATTGTGGAGACTCTGCTCCTCTAAGCTTCTCATCTTCATCCAGCAATATAAACTTATTTTGTTGTTACATGTTCAATTCCCATTTTCTCCTCTGTTCTAAGCTTTCACTTGAATAGATTATTTATGTTTTCTTTTGTGTCCAATGCCAGATAATTGTCATCTTATGTCTGCATTGATAAATTATATTTGCAAGCTTCGTTTACTTTCTGTAGCTAGCCATTCATATGTGTTTATGTATGCATATGATGGTACAGTTAGTATTCTCCATCTATCCATTGAATCTATAAACTATTGAGCATTAGCGGTCTAAAGCATTGTAAAGCTGAGGGTGTTGATGCATGTCTTGAGTGAAAACAGAGTTGAAACAGTCATCTGACTTGATCCAAACCATCATCCATTCCAATAGTTCCGAGAACGATATTGAAGATTTATATGTTACTAGGCATCTCCGAGCTACAACCTAGGAGAGCTTCCTGGAGTGCTAACATAATTGGTGTCGTTGTCGGGGAGAGGAGACTAAAGCTCAGCTTCCCTGGGAGATGACGTAGATCCAACTTTGATGATAAACAAAGTATGGGCACTCTTTCGGTTGTAATCATCTATCTGGTGACTCTACTGGAGGACGAACCTCTTGGTGACTCCACTTCATAGTTCTGGCTCAGTTTGTGACGCATACTCGGAGAAATCCTCAGAAGCCAAAAGCTAACCTAGTATCTGACCCTAAAAAATCATCAAAGAAAGAAAGGAATTGTAGAAAGGAGCATCAGGTTCAGGTAGCTCTAAACAATATTCGATATCTCTTCAAGAAAATCCTGTAATAGAAAAAATGTCATAGATTCATAAAGCTCCTTATTCTTTAGGTTCTCCTTTTGTTGTAAGCCAAAAGGAAACCTCACCTCCTATCCATCATACTCCTTTAGTCCTATCAGTCACTCCTCAACCCTCTGTCATTCGGGCTTCCAGTACCCTTATAGCCACCATAGCTATGGCAGGACCACAAGCACCTACCAAAATGGAAAGAATCATAGTTGCTAGGTATGGACCTCTAGTACTGCCCACTCCTTTGAATGCCATGCCTACTGGAGAATATCAAAAGTATAGGCCTAAGTTCATCAGGACTGAAGGTGTTTCAATCGAGGAACATCTTGAATCATTCTATAGCTATGCTAATAACCTAGACATTAGTGAAGATGATGTATGGATGAGAGTCTTTGTCCAAAGTCTAGATGGAGAGGCTAGAAAATGGTTCAGAGAACTGACCCCAAGGTCTATAGCAGATATTGAGGCTTTGGATGATGCATTCCTAAAGCATTGGGGGGATAAGACGGATCTACTCTACTACCACACCAAGTTTGGGAACTTAAAGAGAGAAAAAGGTGAGTTGTTGTTTGATTTTAATAAGAGGTTTAACCGCATGTATAGCAAGATACTAGCTGAAGTAAAAACCACCACTGCCTCTGCTAAACTCACCTATGTCAGTGCCTTTGATTCTGACTTCTGTATATTGTTGAGGGAGAGGTGATGTGCTACTTTGGCTGATATGCAAGATGCAGCCTTGGAAGTAGAATCAAACATCATGGTTGCAAAGAAGCTCAAGGGAAATGTTGATAGAAGGAGATAGAGGGGCGAGTCTTCATCATCTTCAGATCCCAAGATAGATAAAATGACCAAGATGATAGAGTCATTAGCCTCTGAAATCTCCAAATTAAAGGTTGAGCAGCACCCTGGGAAAGGAAGAGTTCCTAACACCTTTGCTCCTAGAAATCCAAATCCATATAGCAGGGCTATTGAGCAGTTGTAGATTCTGCAAAGAAACAAAGATGCCAATGAAGACCAAAGGGTGAAGACCCCTTTCCATAATGTAGTCATGGAAGAAGAGAAGTTTGAAGAAGATGATGAGATCCATTGTATGGAAGACAAAGGCAGTGCCTCCTTTTTTACCTTAGCTGCCTATGAAAAGTCATTATTCAATGACCAAATCAACCAAGAATGGGATGGTGAAGCTGTTTTGCAAACTGAAGATTGGCACAGATATGATCTGAGGTCGAAGATGAATAATGCCAAGGAAACTCCTGTTCAGAGAGCTGTTGTCCCTGCAATACAACAAGTTAAAAAGTAGAAACGATCAGCAGTTGATCCCATCATCCTCAAAGCTCTAGCTCACGAGGTAAGAGGCCTTGACAAGTCTCCTTATCCTTTCAGTTTTGAATCAAAAATCCAAAAGCTAAGAATACCTATACTTTTGATTGAACTAGTGAAGAACGATTCCTTCAAAAGATATATCCTCGAGGCCCTTGAGCCTAAAGCCATCCAAGCCTCCACTAACTATGTAAATCTGCAAGATGACAAACCAGTTGTTGTTCTCAGCCAAATGATTGAAAGCTATAATGATAGCTCCCCATCGTTTTATGTCTCTCTGACTATTCATGAAAAAATCCTTCATAATTTCCTTTTAGACACTGGAGCCAGCCATAATCTACTGCCCAAGGCTGTCATGGATGAATTGGGTCTAGACATTACCAAGCCTTATCATGACTTGTTTTCTTTTGACTCTGATTGAACTAGTGAAGAACGATTCCTTCAAAAGATCTATCCTCGAGGCCCTTGAGCCTAAAGCCATCCAAGCCTCCACTAACTATGTAAATATGCAAGATGACAAACCAGTTGTTGTTCTCAGTCAAATGATTGAAATCTGTGATGACAGCTCCCCATCATTCTAGTCTCTCTGACTATTCATGAAAAAATCCTTCATAAATGCCTTTTGGACACTAGAGCCAGCCATAATCTAATGCCCAAGGCTGTCATGGATGAATTGTGTCTAGACATTACCAAGCCTTATCATGACCTGTTTTCTTTTGACTCTAGTAAAGTGAAATGTTTGGGATTAATCAAAGACTTAGCCATCACCTTGTCTCAGTTGCCCATGAAGATCATGATGATGGACATTGTGGTAGCAGATTTACCCCCCAAGTTTGGCATGTTGCTCTCTAGAGGTTGGATCAAGATATTAGGTGGAACATTGTAAAATGATTTGTCTTATGCTACGGTCCTATTTTTGGAGGTGAAAGTAGGAGATTATACAAGGAAGCTTAGTTGGCTTATATAATCAGTGATGAAAGGAATCCCACTAATCATCCCATCTATGATGACGACACTGATTTTGGAGCCTGTATTCTTCATATTGAAGAATCCCATTTGGCCTCCATGCAAATTAAGAAACCAGGTTGCCAGATCACAGAGGAAGAGGGCCCACAAATTTGGGACATGTTCTTTGAGCTTGCTCTAAGGAAGCTGCAGGGGCAGGTGTAGTCCTTATATCCCCCACACAAGAAAGCATTCATTTATCTTTCAAGTTAACTTTTCAGGTCACAAATAACATAGCAGAGTACGAAGCCTTGATAGTGGGCTTAAATGCTGCTAAAGAAATGGGCATCAAAGGTTTGAAGGTGTTTGGAGATGCAGACCTTATCATTCAGAAGGTCAACAAAACTTTCCAAGCAAAGCATCCAAGGTTAAAAGCATACAGAGATGAGGTATGGAAGCTTAAGGACTCTTTTAATATTTTCAACATTTCTTACATCCCGAGAATGAAGAACCAGCTTGCTGATTCCCTTATCATGTCTACTAGCACGTTATTCCTCCTTTTCTTCCTAAATTGACTTATGAAGTTCAGGTGAAATATAGACCATCTCCGCCTGACAATGTCAAATACTGGAAAGTTTTTGAAGATGATGATGAAATTAATAAGTTTTTACAAGTCATTGATGAATTTTCTCAAATGCACATTGACCAAGAAAATGAAACCATTGGGGAAAGCAACCAGTCCAAGCTAATGGACGAGATTGGTCAAGACAACATTGTTCAACTGCCTAGTAACCATATACCCAAAGGATTGGTGCCCCTAGAGAAGTTGTTTGATCATAATGATGTACCTTATAAGCCTGCCAAAAAAGAAAGTGACTCTGTTGTTCATAGACATAATGTGGGGAGTCCAGCCCATCCAAAGCATATAAATCTGTCCACTCACTTGTCATCTACCCAAAGTTCTTAGTATTGCACCCTAATGAAGCAATTTGCTGATATTTTTTCTTGGGAATACAGTGATCTTAAAACCTATGACACAAACATCATTCAGCATAAGATTCCACTGGAAAAAAAACACCATCCCTTTTAAGCAGAAATTAAGACCTATCAACCCTCTCTCATTTCCTTTGATTGAAAAGGAACAAGAAGCTGTTGGATGCCAAGATCATAGTTCCCCTGAGGTATTCAAAGTGGATAGCTAACCTTGTGGTAGTAAGAAAGAAGAATGGAGAAATCAAGCTTTGTGTTGACTTCAGGAAGCTGAACAAATTCTCTAAAAAAGACAACTACCCCCTGCCTAAGATGGAACACTTGCTGCAAAAAGTTTCAGGGGCTAGATTCATGTTATTCCTAGATGGATTTTCCGGTTACAATCAGATTTCTATGAATCCAGAAGATCAGGAAAAGGCCGCCTTCACTACTCCTTGGGGAACTTTCATGTACTCCAAAATGCCTTTTGGACTGATGAACGTTGGGGCTACTTTTCAGAGGACCATGGACATAGCCTTTGTGGGAGAGAAGGACAAGTTTGTCCTTATTTACCTTGATGACATAATAGTCTTTTCTAGCAGTCACAAGGACCATTTGTAGCATTTGAAGAAGGTGTTTCTAAAGTGCAGATGTTTTGGAATTTCTATAAACCCAAAGAAGTCACAGTTTTCTTGAGAAGAAGGCAAACTGCTGGGACATATTGTTTATGCTGAAGGTGTGAAGATCGATCCAACAAGAGTTCAAGCAATTCAAACATTGTCCATCCCAAGGTGAAAAAGGGACATTCAATCTTTCCTGGGTAAGATTAACTTTGTAAGGAGGTTCATTTCAAACTTTGCAGAGCTAGTGAAGCACATCACTTTCATGTCGAAGAAAGGATCAGAAATAAAATGGACAGGTTCTACAAGAAGCTCTTTTAAAGCCATCAAACAAGCTATCATGGAAGCCCCCACTCTAATCAGCCTAGATTACACCAAGGAGTTTTATATCTTATCTTTTGCCTCTTATGATACACTTGCAGTAGTTCTATTGCAGAAAAATGATGAAGGTGTAGAGCACCCTGTGGCCTTTTTTAGCAAAACTCTGAGGGATGCTAAACTAAGGTACGACCTTATTGAAAAACAAGCTTATGCTCTCATAAAATCTCTAAAGGCATTCAGAATTTATATCCTGCATTCCAAAGTGATTGCATATGTACCTTCAGCCTTGGTAAAAGATATTTTAACTCAGCCAGATATTGATGGAAAGAGAGCTAAATGGATTGCAAAATTCATAGAGTTCAACATAGAGGTGAAGCCCACCAAGCATGTCAAAGCCCAGGGCTTGGCTAAGCTTATGGCTAAGGAAAATTGTAATTTGTTAGAAATCAATTGCGCAGGTTCAAATTCCGATGGTGAGCAGACAGAGGAAGCAGCAGTAGAGCGAGAGCAGAATCAGTCTTTGGCTGAAAATCTAGCCATCGGTGAATGGTATTCTAGTATAGTTCTATTTTTGTAGAAGCTAGAAGTCCCTCCAGGGCTTAGCTCAAGTCAAGCCCGGACCATTAAGCTCAAATCAGCCAAATTTTGCATTAATAAAAACCTGCTTTATTGGAGAGACCCATCAGGAATCCTCTTGAGATTTCTAGATAAAGGACAATCTGTGGAAGTTATGCACCAGTTCCATTCTAGCATCTATGGAGGGCATCATTATTTTAAAACCACAACCCACAAGATCCTGAGAGCTGGGTATTATTTTCCTACTTTGTTCTCTGACGTGTGTTCTTTTGTGAGGTCTTATGACAAATGTCAGAGGTTTGCAGGAAGAAAACAGCAAAAATCTCTACCCTTGAAGCCAGTACACGCCAATGGTACCTTCCAGCAATGGGGCTTGGACTTTATAGGTGAGATCAACCTAGATTCCAATGGCCAACACAAATGGAACTTAGTCATGGAGCATCACTGGCACAAGCGAGCTACCTAACAGCGAGGCACAATTACCAGAATTTGGTTACTATGCTATTAGAAAAAGAGACCTCTGAGCTCATGTGAGTCGAATCATGGCATCAATCAATTAAAGGCCAGAGGGGATAGATTAAGACATCTCGGGCCTCAGAAAGCCCGAGAGCATTGTAAAAAGCCTATAAATGGCTGAAAGCTAGAAGAAACGGGCGTTCAACTTTTGGAGACTGAGGAGACTCTGATCCTCTAAGCTTCTCATCTTCATTCTAGCAATATAAACTTCTTTTGTTGTTACATGTTAAATTCCCATTTTCTCCTCTGTTATAAGCTTGCACTTGAATAGGTTATTCATGTTTTCTTCCGTGTCCAATTCCAGATAATTGTCATCTTACCTCTGCATTAATAAATTAGATTTGCAAGCTTCATTTACTTTTTGTAGCTAGCCACTCATATGTGTTTATGTATGCATCTACTAGTACAGTTAGTATTCTCCATCTATCCATTGAATCTATAAACTATTGAGCATTAGTGGTCTAATTCCTTGTAAAGCTGAGGGTTTTCATGCATGTCTTGAGTGAAAACAGAGTTGAAATAGTCATCTAACTTGATCCAAACCATCATCCATTTCAATAGTTCCAAGAATGATATTGAAGATTGATATGTTACCAGGCATCTCCAAGCTACAACCTAGGAGAGCTTCCTGGAGTATTAACATGTGCTACGCCCGAGAGGTTGTGGGGTATGCACTAAAGAAGCTTTGAGGACTGGCGTGAATGTAGGAGGATGATGTGCATGCAGTTTGGGAAGCCTCAGATGCGACCAAAAGACAAGTATGACGGACGGGATGATCCACACGCACACCTCGCCAAATGGACAAAGGTCTATGGGGAAGAGCCATAACCTGAGTGGGTGCACTTGTTTTGTCATACCCTGGATATTATACCCATGAACTGATATATAGAGATGGAGCTCCGCCATGGAACGAGTGAATGGGATATCTTGCAAGAAGGATTCCTGTTAACCTTCACATTTGGGAATTGTTGGTGGGATACTGTTGATGATGCGCTAGAAGCAGTAAAAGAATCTATCTTTAAATTACCCCAGGAGCCATTAGAAGCGATTCAGCCTGAATGGGTGACCTAGCTGAGCTGCGCGCTAAAGTGTTACAAATGAATACTAAAGAAGATGACGAAGATACACGAAAAGTTAACATTCTAGTAACAATAAAAGGAGGGTATTTTCCAAGAAAATGGATTAATGACCAGATGAAACCCTATACAAGTGGCACGGCCACCTAACTAACCGAGGGAACCACAGTCTTAGTGCTCCTGGTATTTGAAAGGAGACATGGGAGCTACGCGATGTTGGAGCTGCGCACAGAAGCAAAGAGTCACAATGTCCGAGACCGCGCAAGGGGGACTACGCTGCTGCACAGGTTGGCTGGAAAGTGACCATTGGATTCACTATTCATGATGTGATGCTCAACTTGAGGCCAAATGGAGCGGGCGGCAGGCATTTAAGATGTGCTCTATGGGCAAGATTTAGGAAAATCTTCCGCCAAGGGAGCATTAATGAACCGGATTTGGGGGGAACAGTCGAATTCAAATTCAAAAGGCGCTATAAATTACAAAGGGTTTCCCAGCAAACAACACTTGGTCATTTTTCAATTGAGTTGTTGTATACCCCGCGTATTCTGAGCAAAGCCCTGTTTGACCTGCGCAGAGCATTGATTTAGCCCCTGATTACGCGAGTGATATATTTCTGGTCAGACACAATGGCAGCATCTGAGGAAGTTATGGAAATTGTAGAGGTGACCGCCAAAGAGGTCGCACAGGCCCTGACTATGGGGGAATTCCCCTAAAGGTGCCGAGATTATGGCGGAAATCCCTAAATCACCACGCACGCTAAGGCCAAAGAAAGACAAACAGTCGATGGTTCCCATACATGTGTCCCTGCAAAACACATTGCGCACTAGGCTAACAATGGAGGAGAAAGGGAAAGCCGTTAATGTGGAAACCGACGAGTAGGAGGAAGACCTAAAGGACCTTATCATCGAAGAAGACAAGGATGAAGGCATGGAGGAAGAAACTGAGCCTGTACCCTCCAACAAAGTTGCCCACCTATATCCCCCTGTGGAAGGGGAAGGAAAAAGTGTCCAAGGATCTCGACGAGAGCAAGACCTCTCTCCAAACCCCACTCCTCCCAGACGACATAATTTTTTAGGGCACGCACCTGGGACAGGTGCCTAGCTTGAAATTTGAAGATTGGGATCTCGCTAACCATGAGAAGTTCCCTCACCTAGAGACCGCACAGCTCATTAAGACTAAGCAGAACATTGTAGTGGGGGTTACCGAATTAGAGCCGCAAAAGTGGTTACACAAAGTGGAAAAGGCAGAGTTACTAAACCTGCTTTGGGTGCCGCATTTCCACCTCGCCCCATTAACAATATTCGTCATCAGGCAGATACTCTGCCTGGTGGATGGTGAGTGTTTTTGGATGGAGGATCCCATCCCCATCATGGACCACTTAATCCACCGCATTACCCGGCTCCCATGCAAAAGAGAGGAACCCGCAGACATCTCGGAGGGGAAGAGCAGTGAAGGCCATGAAGAAAAAGGTCAAGATGGAGAAAAAGAAAATGGGCTACACCATATTTAGCATCAACAACAAAGCAGTTAAAGTGGCGACCCAAATACTGGCAAGTAAAGTTATGCAGAAGTGTCGCGCGGACGAGGTACTTGCACTGGTGGTGGCACTTGCTGAGTAGTGCATGGAGGGGGTCCAGTTTAACTAGTCTGAGTTCCTCTGCAAGGAGTTCTTGGAAAATTACTGTGAGGCTCAGGAACAAGGAAAAATGTTCCACTATGCATGGCTTCTGTTTTCCATAGTGCTCGTGGCAGGGGAATTTCCAGAGGACAGTTAGTTCCCCATAATTGACAGGGATCTGCCAGAGGCCGCAAAGTACGCTTCACTCTCAGCCACTAAGGACGCAACCCAGATTCGCGACAGTAATATATTCTCGGTGTTCATGGAAATGAACATCAGAATGAGGATTAACCACAAGCCACAGTTATCACATGTTGTCTACAATAGCCTACAAATCTTTGCAAAATTTAAAGCAGACCTCCACAGTATCTATATCAGAGCGTGCAAGGACCCGGCCAAGAAATGGAGAGAGCTACCCTTTGTAGCCACGGATGATGGAATATTTGATGTACTGGAGACATGGCCGCCAGAGTGGCGCGCCCCAGACATCATGACAAAGGAGAAGTATGTGGTGCAGAAGAAGAAAGAGGAGGCCAAATTGCACATGGCGCAGTTGGCAGAGAAGAGGAGGCAAGAGGCAGCGGCAGCAAAATTGCAGGAAGCGCAAGATGCTGCATAGACAGCAGTAGAACAGAAAAAGGTCGTAGCAGCAGTAGTCGCACAAGAGGCAATCAAGAAAGCGTGCAAGGGCCAAAATTTTCCTTCACATGGGTAGGAAGCAGAGGAAGAGGAGGGTGGTTTAGACCAAAAAACTGCGTCGACACAACTGAAGTGCCAGTGCTCGAGCGAGTGGATGGGGCCGCACAAGAAGGTCAAGGCATCAAAGTTGTGTATTGACCCAATCACCCTTACTGAGGGTGATCTTCACGACATCGACGAGACAATGCGCGATGTCACCTCTGAGGCCCTCCAAAACTTCACGCAAGAGAACCAGATTGTGTTAGGGGCCCTTAGAGCGTAGCTGCAGGAGTTGTAGGTGCGCACTCCTCACGCTGGTACCCTTTCAACAAACTTTATAGTAGGGACAATTGAAGTAGAGCAGATGTTGCGCGCTTGGACAACAAATACAATAGTTTTTCCAGAAGGTGCACTAGTGACAACAAATGAGGCTGACAGGCCTACAATTAGTGCACTAAAAAGTATCAAGATCAACATGGATGCACTCCCGTGGGAGACACTATATGTTCTGCAGGATGGGATTACTGTAGAACTGCGGGCTAGGGAGAGCCGCACGCTGCAAGTACTAAGCAAGCAAAATATCAACATGGAGCAGTTGAGCTTGCAGCACGGCAAAGTGTTGGAATAGAATAGGTAGATGGTATAGTTACTACAAGAAGCCTGTTAGATGGTCTCTGAGTTAGCCATCCCAGCAGACTCACCAGCAAAGGCGTGCATCCACATACTAGCAGCAGGGGTGGGCGAGGCGCAGGAAGAAATGACCAAGGTTCAGTTGGAGCTGAACCTTTAGATAGTAGAGCTGTGGTTGAAGGCGTGGCCATCCACCCCTTCGGAAGTAAGAGATAGCTTGCCAGCGCTATTACATCATGGCTAGACGAGATCGATAGTGTAGTAAGGGACTGCACCAAAATGTTGGAGGAGTCATTTGAGGTCCTCACAAATTTGCAGGAGGACCCCAACATCTAGCGCTAAGAGATAGAGGCGCATGAACTCCAGCAGCAATATGACAGCGTCAAAGGGACCGCGCAGATGGTGGCCCTCACCCAAAGGCTCACGCAGATGCAACAAGGCAAGGCGCTAAAAGAACAGGTGGACGCATGCACAGCACAAAGAAGAAGTCCTGAAGGCGCGTGTTCAACCTTGGATTAACAAGGCCTTCGCTATCACAGAAACAATTGAAGGCAAGCTTGCCAAAATGCAGGGGACGCAAGAACAAGTCCAGGAAAGCAGTTCTGACACCGCGGTCTCGGAACAACGGGTACAGGAAATTCAGCAGGCAGTCGCTCAATACATTACTGACCTTGCAGCGATTCGAATAGAGTTTGAGGGAATCCATGCAAAGATATCCGCATCAACAGATTGACTCGAGGGCGAGTCACGATGTTTGTGTTGGGGGCCTGTTGGGCATGGAATCCCCCCAAGGCATGTTTTGGGGCTTAAAGCCCAAGTTTTGAGCAAGTCCTTTATAAAGGCTCCGAAATTTGTGGGCGCGAAGCGCGAAGTCATAATAGAGTCACAGAGTTGTCCACCCTTTTTTTTGTAATATAATATCGGCTTGATAGACCTACCCATGGTCCACGAACCATGGGATTGTATAAATAGAGCGAGGCTCTAAGTGTAGAAGATAGCTAATAGAAAGTAATAGAAAATAAGCATGATGAATCTAAGAGATTGAGTCGAAGTGTAAAGTGTGTCTTAGGTCGTAGAGTAGGAGAAGGCTCTGCAGCTGAGTGCGCAGAGGCCTAGTAGTGTACAGTTGAGTGCACAGGGCAAGTCGAGTCTGTAACCGTTGGAAACATCAATAAAGAGAAGTTTTATCATATTTCTATGTATCTTTTCTTGTTTTATGTATTATTAGGTATGAATTACAAGTTTACTGTGGATTTGTTGCGCGAACTCGAATAAATGTGTTGTATAAATAAATATAACATAAGGCATCCATTTACGCAAAGATAACTAACTTGGGTAGGAAGATAAGTAATATCTCAAGAGTGACTGAGGGACATAGTGCAGAATGCTGCTCCAGCAGCGCGGAAGCCCCACAACCCCTAGTTAGGGTTGTGCGAAGGCAAGTATATCAAGGCGCGAGGGACAGGGAATTGCGCGAAGGGATTAACAGTTGGACCAAATCAACTTCTCAGACATTTCCAGGGTGCGGAAACCTGGTTCCAGCACCCTCCCATACTACTTCGGGTGAGATCTCAGTCTGTGCTTCGCGAACTTTTGTCGAAAGGGCCAGTAGTACAGGGATTTGTTTGGCTAATTAACTCCGAACCTGGGTCAAGCCCCAAAAGCCAACATCTTTGGAGAAGTTATCTTAGATCAATGATGGATAATTCATGCATTTCATCTTGTAAGTGAGTTTTTTGTTGAAGAATTTATCATTTAATGTTTAATGTATGGAATGTAATGGCTATATAGGGTTTTTCTATTGCACCATTGATCATTGAAGATAAATTGTATAGACTCTAGATAGCCTCATTGTATGCATTACTCTTAAATGGAATGTGAATGGTAATCCCCTTGGTGAAATCTTGTTATATCTCTCCCAAGTTCCTTTGATCCTTCACAAAAGATAATAGTTAGGGTTTTGTTGCTAGGGTATCGAAATATCCTTACTCCTTTGCAAGATCTAGCTAATCTTAAAAAGGCTCCATCAACCCAAATGCCTTGTCTAGTTGGTGGTCAAGTTAAATTTTTTCCATAAATTGAATGTTGTGTTCTCTCTCTTCTTAAATTTGGCCCTCTTAAGGATAAGAAACTCAATTATGGCTTGGAGAAAAATTGCTTAGGAGATGAATTTCTTGGTGTGGAAGGATCCAAAAACAAGGATTTATTAGGTTTCCTCAAAATAAACTCCTTAGTGGCCTATTCATCCATTTTCACCTTGATTTCTCTTTCCCTAAGAAAAACCCTAGCTAGGTTAAGCTTCAACTTGAGGGATTATTGAAGGTTTCATGCACCTTTTCCTTAATAATATTCATTGTTGGAAACCTTTTCTTGGCACCTTGACCTTATGTCATTCCATTTTACATGATACTAATCAAATCTTGGGTCTAGTGTGCCCTAAATTGGCCTCTCTAAGGTATGTTAGTTTCCTCTTCTCATTTTTAACCTTGTACTTAAGTTGAACCATCCTTTGGAAGTCTGTGTCACCCTAAACCTCTAAGCCTATAATACCTCTTATAGGTGACTTGTATTCCATTACTCCTCCCATTATTGAAAATCCTTAAAGAGAAAGGGGTAGTGGTTGCAGTGACAGTGGGCCACACCTCATTGTTGTCACTTAGTCTAGAGTTTTCCTTATAGGGATACCCCTCTACAAGACCTATTATATTTTATGGAAATAGGGCCAAAACTCCTATAAGTTAGTGCTAATCTTAATAGAAAATCTATAAGTGTCCAAAAAATTGAAAATGAAAATTTTATTAAAATAAAAATTCTTATAAAAATGCCCCAAGAGCAGTGTAATTGTTGATCATCGTGATATGAAGTATTGTGTAAACTAATAGATCCAAGGTTCAAATCCCCCTAGAGTAACTTGATCTCTCGAGAGGAAGATTGTCATAGGCCCTAGAGATATAGTGGTAGTGGCTAGAATCAATTGAATCGACCCTCTCTCACAACTCAATTGTTGATTGCTCTAGTGTGTGTGTGTGTGTCTCTCTCTCTCTCTCTCTCTCTCTCTCTCTCTCTCTCTCTCTCTATATATATATATATATATATATATATATATATATATATATATTAGTGTAAATTCATCTTAGCAGTAAATGTATTAAGCTTATAGAGGGATCAAATCTCTAGAGATGCAAAAGTTTATTCAAGTTTTAAAGTTTAAAAGAGACTTGGATTTTGAGAAATTTGATTCTTGTTAACATTCGATAAATTAAAAGTTAAGTTTTCTTCTAAATTTTTAATTTTATTTTTTTATATTTATGATAAATACTAAAACTTAAGAACAACTTTGTTCACGAAGGTTACAAATATGAATGAGGTATCATAAAATAAAACTTTTTTTCACGGTATCTAGTTATTCATTGCTTTCTTCTTTTTCATGGTAATTTTTTGTCACATAGCCTCACATGTATATGGAGAATAGAAACCAAGCGGAGGGGTAATTAAACCCAATAGATATCACTCTAGCTATATTCCTTTGACCTCATCACATAAATTGAATACCTCTTAAAATTATTGATATATTGATAAAAAAACATATTTAGCTATAGAAATTATTTTATATTTTTAATTTCTTTGTGTTAGTTTAATTTCTAATGTAAATATGTAAATCCAAATTTTGCATTGATTTATAATACAAATTTAATATTTCAAAGATGCATTGATTTATAATCCAAAAGTAATCTTTCAAATATTCATATACACATTAAGTATGTAGTAATTCATTAAAAATCAAAACTTGTTGGTGAATTCAAGAGTCTGTGTTGAAAAACTATAAGAGTATGATATAGTATAGGAGTGTAATTGTGATAAAATGTGTTATTAAAAACAAAAAATATGAAATATAATGAGAAATGGAGTAGGGAGGTTTCAAATGCAAGAAAAGAGGAGGGAGAAAAGAAACAAAATTTAAATTTCTTGATAAGTGTAACATCAATGAAAAAAAAAAACAAAATTTAAACTTCTTGATAAGTGTAACATCAATAACACGTGATAAAATATTCCTTAATGTTTTTTTTAGCCTTTTTGTTTGTTTCTTATGGATTTTAGGTTGTCTTTTTGCTACTACCATAGCCATTAAGAAATAAGACATTATAACACAAGGTGTCATCATGGTCCTCAATCAAGAAGTTTCATAGTAAGTTGGATATTAACTAGGTCCATGACCCCATAGAAAAGGAAATGATCACTTAACTAGTGTTATCACAATATATGATGCTTAGGGTCTTTTTATAGTCTTAAGATATTGTTCGTGGGAACACATGATTTATACATAAACCAAAATACTCCTCAAAGAATTATTCAAGGGCATCTCACGAGATTGTGGTATCTAGTCATAATTGGATTTCAATGGGTTTGATTATTAGGTCCTTAGCTTCTTATAATTCAAGAGGCGAAAAATTATTTCAGATGGCTCCATCTAAGGAAAGTATTTGATGTTATGAATGTCATGTTATAGTAGACTCTTTTGAGGCTATGTCAAGGAATGATACTCTAGGAATTATAATTTATGCTTGTCTAATAACTGGGGAGATTTCTCTAAGTGTGAGGCACTTGATTAGTATCTATGCATAACTCTATGAGCATATTTGTTCCAATAGGTGGCATTTGATCACTGTAAGGCCCTTGAGCATTACTGGAGAAGATTAGAATGTTCTCATGTTGTTACTTTTTGGACATTGTTCCCATCTACATGAACCTTGGATAAATGAAAATTGAAAGGATCAAAGCTCTAAAGTTGTAATGTAAGATTTAACTCCATGTATCTCTCCCACCATAAGAAGAAAGCAATTGATAATAAATGCATTTCCAAATTGGAACCTTAATTGGATCAATTTCATTAAAATCTCATATAGGCAATGGTCCATTCACATGAAAACTCATCCAAAAGGGGTCATCAATGCACATTAATAATCCATGTTTCTCAAGAAATAGTTTCCAATGATAAAAAATGAGAATAATTGTAAAACATGGAGTTTCTCATAGTAATAAAATTTCTAGATTATTTCTCAATAAGAAAAACCGCCAATTTTGTTTCTAATAACAAAGGTCATAAATAATAAGAGGAATAGTTGCAATGTAGCATATTCCCTGCTTCTACCACTAATTAAGTGGGGCCTGAATTCCCATCTCTGCATATGTTTCCTCCTGAAATCTTCCCCCACACAACCACCTATTCACAATTTCCTCCACATTGCAACCTTTGCACACGCTTCCTCCACACAACTTCCTCTACACACGCTCTGGGATAAACTCCACCAGTGCAAGTAGCTATGCTACATCCTACCCTATTTCCACTCCCTACTTTCTAGTGAATGATGGCTACAATTAGCATTGTTTCATAGTAAAAGCTCCACCATAATGCATGTATCATAATTATTATTAGCTTATTAAATGTTGAAGATATTTCATTAGATAAATTTTGAGGTATAAAATGGGCTTCAAAACAAAAATGTACAACCAAAATCAACTTTATAAGAACCAATAGGATTCAAGATGATGATGTCAACCATGGGGGATGATTCACATTTTTGGAGTAAAAAATTAAAAGGCTTAAAAAATAAAAATAAAAATAAATGACTTTTTTAACTCCTTTTTTCAATTTATCGCCTACAGTTGTACTCAAATTTCATGCAGAAGCACTCGTTGGATGCATAATTTAATTCCTCATCTAGGGATTACCCATGTTAAATACTATCTATGGACCATTCTACAAGAAAAATGAGAAATACATGAAAAACTCCATGTATTCCACACTCCTCCAAGAGTGCTCTAAGAAAAATCTAAGTGTCCAAGAGTATAAGAGAGAGAATAGAGTGAGAGCTCCCAAAACTGAACTAACAATAGTTTATGAAATGATCCTCAAAAGCCTTTTTATTAATGAGGCCTCTATTTTCTTCATTGACAATTATTTTCTTTCATTTTCCTCCTCACATGCAACCTATGACCTTTCACCTCCCTTTTCTCCTAATTTCCATTATTTTCATAAATAAATACGCCAAAATTCCACTTTGCCTTTCCAAAGCCTTTATCATTTCCTTTTACAATTTTCTTAGCCATTAATCAATTACTAGTGATCCCCATCACTATGTTTTTGCCCAACAAATGTGGTTATTATTTTGCCTTTATTAACTTTTATTACATGGACTTTTCACAAGGGTCATTACAGCTCTTAAGCTATTAATGAGTTGGGACAAAGAGGGGTGTAAGAACCATTCATGGTCTGATAATGAGATCTAAGACAATTAATAAGGTTTTACAGACTCATGTGCATGGATTTGTCTATGTTATTTTATGCAATGGATCAACAAGATTGTGAAACACACAGACAATGAAGCAATAAACAAAACATAATAGACAACACATAACACAACAAATTTAATAAGGAGTTCACCCAATACTCCTGGGCTACATCTCTTGGTCCAACCTTCAATGGTGGCCTCTCTATTATGTCTTCAAGCAGAGTTTTTACAATAGTATGAGCTCAGTTTGAGACTCAATACACAACAGGTATAACAGTAAGAGTTTGCTTGAACCTCTCAAGCTTTCTCTGAGTACACAGACTCTCTGAATCACTCTTTGTCTCTGTCTTAGCTCTGTCTCGACACTGCCTACTCTGTCTTCTGTTTGCTATGGCTTTAAAGCCAAAACAGTGTTGCCTGTTCGTTTCTCCTGCTCAGCTTTCTATCTCCCAGGCCTCTATCCGCTCGAATCCCTCTTCCAGCGTTACACAATCATTGCATAACGCCTAAAGGGGAGGTGGCCACCTATTCACAACGTAAGAGTGCCTCGGCCCTTGAAATCCTTCAGAATCTCAAACGCGGTCGTTTTCTGCTAACACAGGAAAATGCATGCATAACTGTGAAATTCCTCCCAAACACAATTCATTTCAAACTTCAAAAGTCCTTAAATATGGTCTATTCCCCTATCGGGTCCATCCTCCATCGCTATCACAAGTCGCTTCGGCCTTGCTCCAAGGTTCCCCTTTGCATTTTTTAAGTATGTTAAAAATTGCGAAAAATGCATTAAAATGGCCTTTCTCCAGACTTCAAACAATATATAAAAGCCTTAAGGGACCCTTTCGGGTCTAGTTTATTGCATCGGCCTTCATTCTTCTCATTTTGTTGATCTCAAATCTTATGAAATATTATTGATAAACTTGTCGGGTCCGGTTCATCGGATCGCATATAATGGTTTCCTCGATTGCGATATCGCAATCGCTCATCACAATAACCCCTGGGCCGTTGTAAGCACTCCTGCAACCTCTGATAGCGATCCTGCAATGTAATATGGGTCGTCAACCTGCACAGTTGATCGATGGTCCAAATTAACTTCGCCAATCGTCATCGCCATACATATATTTTAAGTGTCGATATCCCAGTCTACGAGTGCCAATTGCGATTTACGATCAGATCTATACCATTGATCGGCTAGATCTGATGGCTACTATGCATCCATTGTTCCACGCCTCCATACTATATTTTTTTCACGGTTTTCTCTGGTTTTTACTTCCTGATAGTGTTTTTTAGCCATTCTAAAGGCTCTTGGCATGCGGTTGTGTTGATATTTGGCATGATTTTTCCAAGTTTTTAAGACTTAGAGAGTGTTCTTGGATCCATTTGGATCACACCTTCCCACTGAAAAGGCTTTTGGACCACCAAAAGTTGGTTTTCAAGCATTGCTTAAGTGAGGGTACAGCTGCCTCACTTGCCCAATCTCTATCCATTTTGCATTGTTGGGTTTTGAACCTTTGAGTCCAATTCTTAGGTACTCCACATCCCCTCTGCGCGTAGTTCTCACCTTCCTATCCAGAACTGTATCTTCATACAACTCATTGAGATATTCAGGCAACATATCATCAATAGAGGGCAATTGACTTTGCTCCTCGGGATCTTCAATTAATGAAGGTCCAAACAGTCTTAAATTTTCTACATTTACTACTAAATAGATGTGCGTGTATGCTGGCAAATCAAGACAGAAGGCATTCTCACCAATTTTCTCGAGTACCTTAAAAGGCCCATACCTTATTGGCTTCAGTTTCTTTCCTTCACCTTGCATTCTATCCTTGTTGGTATATAGCCAGACTTGATCACCAACTTGGAAGTTGTACTCCACTCGATGTTTATCATGCCTTGCCTTGTACTTGGCTTAGCTCTTTTCCAGTTGTTTCTGCACTGCCTGATGAATTTCCTGGATTTTTTCGATGAACCTAGTTGCTTTGTCCACATCACTGTGTCCAGCAACTGCTATGTCTTTTTCAAAGACAAAATCCAAGGGAGGCCTTGGTATAAAACCAAAACAAGTCTCAAAAGGAGATCTCTGTGTAGAATAATGTTTAGCACGGTTGTAAGCATGTTGCACATAACATAAATGTTCATCCCAAAGCTTGGGATGCTTGCTGCAATAACCCCTGAGAAAATGGATCACTGTCATGTTGACTACCTCTGTTTGGCCATCGGTTTGTGGGTGAAAGGTTGTGCTCTTCTTCGGTCTGGTGTCCATCAATTCCCACAGACTTGACCAAAACTTCCCAACAAATTGGGAGTCTTGATCGGATACTATGGAAGTGGGTAACCCAAAATGCACCCAAACATGTTGAAAGAACAGCTTCGTTGTTTGTTCAGCTGTAATCTTCTTATTACAAGGTATTAAAATACACATTTTGTTGAACCTGTCCACAATAACATATACATACTCATGTCCCAAGGACGGGAAAGGACTAGTAGTGGAGTGTACAAGCCTAGTTTTCTATTGCTGGGCTTACTTTTAGCACACATGGTACACCCTCTTACATATCTAGAAACTGTTTCATGCATTCTTGGCCAATAGCAGTATCTTTCCAGTTGTGCAACTGTTTTACTTACACCAAAGTGACTTGATATCAGAGAAGTATGTGATTCCCTAATTATGTTGACTCTTTCTATTTATGTAATGCATAGCTTTCCCAAATGATACAAGAGTTGGTCTTTAACATAGTAAACCAATTCTTCTACCTTTTTGCCATTACTTAAAGCTGCATATACATCTTTAAAGTTTATATCTTGAGCATATTGTTCAATGTAGCTTTCATGCATGACTGAGTTATGCTTAAGTATAGTAGATGCATTTATTATTGGTATGGACAACATATCTACAACTTTATTGTGTATGCCCTTTTTATATCTAATAACTAAATGGAACTGCTATAGGAAACCAATCCACCTATAGTGTCTTGATTACTGCAATTTAATTTGTGAGTGCAAACACTGAAGTGGTCAATGATCAGTGTGTATAATTGTTTCTTTGCCCATTAAGTAATGTTTCCACTTTTTCACACTCTAGACTAATGCATACAATTCTTTATCATATGTAGGATAATTAACTACTGCAGAATTAAAAGTCTCGGAATGGTAGCATATGGGTTTACCATGTTGCATCAACACTACTCCCATGGCATAGTCACTAGCATCGATTTCGATCTCAAATGGTTGTTGAAGATTTGGCAATGCTAGTACTGGAGTTGTACTAATTTTTTCTTTCAAGGTGTTGAAGGCTTTCTGCTATTTTTCTCCCCACTGAAACAGCTTGTTCAGTCCTGTTAAAGCATGTAAGGGAGTTGCAATTAAGGAAAAGTTAGCAATAAACTTTCTCCAATACTGCGTTGCTCCTAGGAAGCTTCTAACTTCTATAGCAGATTTGGGTTTAAGCCAGTTTACAAGGACTACAACCTTAGAGGGATCTATCTTCAATTCACCACCGCCTACAGTATGACCCAAATAATTCAAAGATATTTTACCAAATTCACATTTTGATAATTTAACATAGAGATTTTCTTTCTTCAAAACATCTAGACTCTACTTTACATGCTTTAAATGTTCTTCCCATGTTTTACTGAAAACAAGAATGTCATCCAAATATACAATTACAAAATCATCAATAAAAGGCCTGAGTACATCATTCATAACTCTCATGAAAGTGGCAGGAGCATTAGTTAAGCCAAAAGGCATAACGAGCCATTCATACAGTCCTTGCTTTGTTTTGAAAGCAGTGTTCCATGCATCTTGCTCTGCTACTCTGACCTGTTGGCAACCACTATGCAAGTCCAACTTGGAAAAGTAAACAGCTTCTTTCAGTTGATCCAATAGATAATCAACGCGAGGAAGGGGATGATGAATCTTGATCGTTATTTTATTCAGTGCTTTGTAGTCAATGCACATCCTCCACGAACCATCTTTCCTCCTCACCAACATGATTGGAGATCCACATGGTGATATGCTTGGTTTTATGAACCCTTTCTTAAGCAGCTCTTGTACCTGCTTCTTGATCTTTGCATTCTCTAAAGTGAATAACCTATACATTCCAATGTTAGGCAATGGAGCATCTTGCTGCAAATTAATATCATGTACAATTTCCCTTTTGGGTGGCAGACCTTTAGGTTCTTGAAATAGGATATCATATTCTGAAACAACTTTTTCTAAATCAGCTTGTTGTTTAGCATTATAGCCTTCAAATACATTGGTTTTATCAGGTTCCTTTTCCTTTACAACCATCAGTAAAATTTGCTTGCATGACTTTACAATTCTTTTCATCTGCCCTGAGTTTATGATAGTATAATTATTCTTGAGTTTTTGAGCTCTTACAATATATTTGATTCCGTCTTTAACGAATTGATACTTATTTTCAGCTCTATAGAAAATGGCTTTTCTATCATACAAGTAAGGACTTCCTAAAACAATTCCACATATATCCAAAGGAACGATATCTAACTCAACCTCATCTACAAATGCTAACCCAAAAGAAAACCTAAGTTTACATTGTCAAGTCACTTGTAGCTTTGCTTTATCACATACCCAACCTAATGGATATGGCTTCTTGTGAGGTGTGGTTAGTAATCCCAACTTCTTTACAATTGCTTCAGAAATTAAGTTTACTTGTGAGCCACTATCAAAAAAAGTATCAATCTTTTGATGCTTGGAAATAACTCTAATATGAAAAGCTCATGTCTTTTCCTCTCATTTTCTTCACTATCAATAGTTTGTGCAAAATTACTAGTAGATGCTTATGAGAGATTCTTCGGCGTAAATCACATGATATTTCATTTGTCGACGTGTTTCGAACCAACCAGTGTGGTTCATCGTCAGGACAAGTTGAATGAACAGATCAGGCAAAGCGAGTTAAATAGATAGAGCAGACCTCCAACGGCTATATTCTGACAACGGCTAGATTTGACCAGTTAGTTAGGACAGGAAAATAACCATTATCAAAAAGATAAGTTACCCCTGTTAGTTATAAAATGGACCCCTTTATTTTATTTTATTTATTTATTTTACCATTTTAAATATGTATTAAAATAAATTAACTTAATTTAATAGCTAGTTAATAAAGATTTTATATCTAAAAATTAGAGTATTAGTTATAAAAGTAATTAAATATATAAAAATATAAGTCAAAGGGTTGTTTCATACCCTTATTTATAAATAAATATTAAAATAAATCAATTATAAACTAGTTTAATTCTAGAATAATAATTAATTTATAGAGTAATTTAAGGGTATTATAATAATGATATTATAAATATATATAAAATAAAATAATTCAAATTAATGGTAAGTGATCCAAGTTACCCCGGTTAGTTATAAAATGGACCCTTTATAAATATGTATTAAAAAATGAAATAAATTAACTCAATTTAATACTTAGTTAATAAAGATTTTATATCTAAAAATAGAGTATTAGTTATAAAAGTAATTAAATATATAAAAATATAAGTCAAAGGGTTGTTTCATACCCTTATTTATAAATAAATGATAAAATAAATCAATTATAAACTAGTTTAATTTTAGAATAATAATTAATTTATAAAAGTTAAATAAATATAGAGTAATTTAAGGGTATTATAATAATGATATTATAAATATGTATAAAATAAAATAATTCAAATTAATGGTAAGTGATCCAAGTTATTAAACCTGAATATTAGAGTCGCTAGTTATAAAATTTATGAATATGAATAATTAGTTAGATGCTTCTATAACTAGTAGATGCTTCAGAATTTTTACCTTTTATACCTATGGCTGTGATTGTTGTTTCATCACCTGAGTCTGGCCCCAAATCTTTTTGTATAGAAACAGTAGTCTTCTTCTTCTTGCCATCGAACTTCTTAGGTTTCAGCTCCAGATGCAAAGATCAGCAATGTTCATCATCATGTCCATCCTTCTTGCAGTGAGTGCATGAAGGTTTGGCCTTTTGTATAGCATTTGCCTTCCTCTCTTTCCATTTCTGCTTCCTCTTCTCCTTGTTCTTACTTGCAGTGGGTTTTGATGATCCCCCAATCTCTGGGTTCACATTCTTGCCTTTAGCCTTTAGATGGGTAGCCTAGACAGATACCTCATCTATGCTAGTAGGGTTAAACATGAGAATGGTGTGCCTTAAATAGCTGTGTAGACCACCTATATACTTGAGCAAAGTTTCAAGTGAGTCTAAAGAAATTCCTAGAATCAAAGCTCTTTTTCTAAATTCTTGGGTGTAGCTTTTTACACTTTGCCCCTTTACTTGGAAAAGGGTTTGCCAACTCATCATAGCTTGTTGCATATAAGCTAGTGGATAGAATTGTTTTTTAATTGCATAAACAAATTCACTCCAGACGGAAAGAGTTTTACCATGCTTCTTCAACTCAGCTTGTGTCCTGCCTTCCCACCATACCAAGGTAGTTCATCCAAGGCATAGGCTGGCCAGCTGAATTTTACTCATGTATGAATCAATGCTCTGCACCCTGCAATACACATTAATATGTCTAATCCAGTTATCTAGCTTCTCTGCATTTAATTCTCCATCATATTGGCAAATCAAATTTAACATCTAATTTAATCAGATATGTTTTCTTCTTTTTATTTTCAGGGCTTTCAAGAAGTGTGGATAGAGGAGCCTCTTTTCCTTTCCCTTTGCCTTCAGAATGGCCATTTATAAGATATTATTTTGTTCCTTTGTCTTATTTGGAGGTTGAAGAGTCTTCACTTCGACCTTTCTTAAATTCTCGATACATTTCTTTTACCATGGCTCTCATGGTCATGAAACTATCCATGAACTGAGAGTCTGATTCCAAGGTATTTTCTTCTGCCATTTCCCTCCTAGGATAGACTCTACCAATTTCTGGGTTAACTTCAACCAGTTCTCCTTCTGCTAATTTGAGCTTTGACCTAGTTATCATTCACCAATCTAGCACAAGCGTATGTAACCTTAGAAACCTAAAGCTCTGATACCACTTGATTTGATAATGAGATCTAAGTCAATTAATAAGGTTTTATAGACTCATGTGAATGGATTTTTCCATGTTCTTTTATGCAATGGATCGAAAAGATTGTGAAACACACAGACAATGAAGCAGTAAACAAAAAATAATAGACAACACATAACACAGCAAATTTAATAAGTTCACCCAATACTCCTGGGCTACATCTACTGGTCCAGCCTTCAGTGGTGGCCTCTCTATTATGTCTTCAAGCAGAATTTTTATAATAGTATGAGCTCAGTTTGAGACTCAATACACAATAGGTATAACAGTAAGAGTTTGCTTGAACCTCTCAAGCTTTCTCTGAGTACACAGACTCTCTGAATCACTCTCTATCTCGGTCTTAGCTCTGTCTCAACACTACCTGCTCTATCTTCTGTTTGCTATGGCTTTAAAGCCAAAACAACACTGCCTGTTTGTTTCTCCTGCTCGGATTTTTGTCTCCCGAGCCTCTCTCCACCTGAATCCCTCTTCTAGCATTACACAATCATTGCATAACGCCTAAAGGGGAGGTGGCCACCTATTCACAACGTAAGAGTACCTCGGCCCTTGAAATCATTTAGAATCTCGAATGCGGTCATTTTATGCTAACACGGGAAAATGCATGCATAACTGTGAAATTCCGCCCAAACACAATTCATTTCAGACTTCAAAAGTACTTAAATGTGGTCTATTCCCCTATCGGGTCCGTCCTCCATCGCTATCGCAAGTCGCTTCAGCCTTGCTCCAAGGTTCCCCTTTGCATTTTTGAAGTATGTTAAAAATCGCAAAAAATGCATTAAAATGGCCTTTCTTCGGACTTGAAACAATATATAATAGCCTTAAGGGACCCTTTCGGGTCTGGCTTATCGCATCGGCCTTCATCCTTTGCATTTCGTTTAATAACCAAAAACTGCGAAAATACATTAAAACTGGATTTTCCGCGAATCTCAAATCTTATGAAATATTATTGATAAACTCGTCGGGTCCAGTTCATCGGATCGCACATAATGGTTTCCCCAATTGCGATATCACAATCGCTCATCGCAATAACCCACGGGTCGTTGTAAGTGCTCCTGCAACCTCTGATAGCGATCTTTCGATGTAATATGGGCCGTCGATCTGCGTGCTCGATCAACGGTCCAAATTAACTCCACCAATCATCATCACCATACATATATGCTAAGCACTGATATCCACGTCTGCGAGTGCCGATTTTGATTTCCTATCAGATTTGGATCGTTGATCGACCAAATCTGACGGCTACTGTGCATCCATTGTTCCATGCCTCCATACTTTGTTTTTTTCACGGTTTTCTCTATTTTTTACCTCCCGATAGTGTTTTTTGACCATTCTAAAGGCTCTTGGCATGCAGTTGTGTTGATATTTGGCATGATTTTTCTAGTTTTTAAGACTTAAAGAGTGTTCTTGGATCCATTTGGATCAGTTCATGGTGGGCCTCTTCAAACCAATATGGTATGGGTAGAGAGAGTGATAGAAGGGTGCCCTCATACTCAAATTGGCGTGATAAGGCATCAGTCATTACATTGTCACACCCCTTCTTGTAAATTATCTCATAATCATATCCCAACATTTTTGCAAGCCATTTTTTTTCTATGTCAATGATAGACATTTCTCTAGAAAATATTGTAGGGTATGATGATCAGTGTGGATTTGGAAACATCGCTCATATAAGTAAGGTCACCAAGTGTCGATTACATGTAAGATGGCCATCATTTCCTTCTCATATGTAAATTGACCCAAATGTTTTCCACTGAGTTGTTGACATGTAAAAGCCAATGGTCTACCTTCCTACATTAATATTGCACCAATACCCATACCTGAATCATCACATTCAATCACAAAATATTTGGTTAACTCTAGTAAGGCCAATATTGTAGTGGAGAACATGGCATGTTTTAGAACAATGAAGGCTTGTTGGGCTGTGCCAATCCAGAGAAATGATTTTTTCTTGAGAATATTAGTGAGGGGTATAGAAATGTGTCCATAATTGAAGAAAAATTTGCAATAATAGCCCGTGAGACCCAGGAATCCCCGCAAAATCTTCAAATGTTTTGGTTGGGGCCAGTCTTGCATTGCTTGAATCTTATTAGGATCGACCCTTACTTAGTCACAGTGATGATGAAGTGTTTTAGAGTTGCCAGTGGCTTTCAGAGGTCCTACAAAGGCTTGCTAAGCTCTGGAAGAAGTTTGGGAAGGATCTAAGGGGATTTGATTGGTTTTCTCCCATCCTCTGCCCCAACCGCATGGAGCTAAGCTTTAGCATATAGTTGAAGGGCTCCAACCACATGGAAGAAGGCTTATCCATGTGGTTGTAATTGATATCTAACATTTTTTTGCATGTGGTTGAGAATTTAGCTAGAATTTCTTCAGATTCCTCACGCATCTCAGCTAATTTTGGTATTATGATGATATTCTTGATCAAAACTTTCCAGTATATGGTTGAAAAAGGTAAGGGAACTTCTATAAGTTGGTTAAACTTTAAAATACCCATCATTTAGTGGAGAGAGTGACTTGATAAAGTAAAGGAGTTAGATCCAAGCAAATTCAGATGTGTGAAAATAATTGTTGAGCACTCCATCATCTATAGCATTTATTGAGTTAATCATCACATAAAAATGATAAATAGAGGACAGCTTTGAGTCTATTTCGTTGGTATTATTGAGAGTGTGAGAGGATGTCATTGTGAGGGCCTTAAGAGTGAGTAGATATTGTTGCAGCTTCTCATATAGTTTTTAAGTGTTTTATAAGAGTGTTGTATGCAGAAATCAGAGATAGAATTGAGAATAAAATTCATAGTTTATGTGTTGTAGGTAGTAGAGAATTGGAATCTTGTGGTGTGTTAGAGAGCATAGTTTTGGAAGTGAAGGTGTGGAGGCTTCAGAGTAGAAAATGATTCGATGTATTCAATAAAAGGAACGGATTTCTCCATCCAATAGGAGTTGGATAGTCTAATGGGATTTGGGAGAGGATCGTTGCTCGTGGGGGATCCTGGCTAATAGATTTTTGTAGATCCGTGGGACAAACATATTTCCTAACTGATAGGTTCCAGCATACTGTAAAGGAACCCAAGTCTTTCGTCTTATGGTTGTAGTCTAATCCATGTATAATTTTTTTAGTAGATTAATAGAAGAATTGAGCAGCGTAGCAATAGTAGGTTGGTTTTTCTCCCGGAAAGGTTTCCACTAGAAATACTTGTGTCCTTATGTGTGCATGACTGTGTTGATGTTTCTCATGTTTATTATGTCATTATTTATTATTTCTTTCATGTTTTGATGTGTGTTGCAAATTGATAATCCGACAAAAATATTTTAAATTTATATAAGGGTCGTCACTACTGATTCACCCCCCTCTCAGTAGTGAGCTAGTTTCCAACACATAAATCATATACAATGTATCATTGAAACTCTATGATGTATTGCAAAACAACTATAATGTTAAGCTCTTTTCAAAAACGAAACTTTTAATCTTCTCATTTTTTAATGATTTTTACATTTACCCACAATGTTTTCTTCATAGATTTTAATGTACAAATAGACTCTGTGGAAAGATCTACATATTTCTTATCCATTGTGTAAAGGAAGATTTCAAGCTTTCATCATGCGGAGGACAATGCCATGAAATAACACTCTACACAATGAAATCTTTTCATACAAGGAAATTTGTTATGAGGAGAGACATGTATGTGCTGGAGAATGGGGGTGCACAGGGAACTTTATTCAGCAAGGATGAAATTAATGTTAAAATATTTCCTTATGCAGAAGTCAAAGTATGTGCGAGATAGAAATTGCATAGAGCTCTAATTTTAGAGCTATGAATCTTTGTGGAGGACGGGGTACGTGTGAGAGAACATAATAATTAATGTTGTTAATTTTCATTGTGTGGATCTTTTACTATGTAGAGGTCAGGGTTTGTGCAGGAGAACGGGTGGTGCATAGGGAAATTAATGTTAAACTATTAATGTTAATCTGTGATATTTTTGTGCACAATGTATTTTTTGTGAAATTTTGTACATATGCATTTGTGTTATATTGGAAGTATATGAGTTTTCTATTTATCTAAGGATAGACATCGGGATGATAAAAAATCTAGAAAATGGGGTATGTGCAAGAGAACAAGGGGTTTTGTGAGTTCTATGATATTGTGTTATTTCTCTAATCAATGGTATTAAGATTGAATTGGGGTATGTGCACGATAACATAATAGTTAATATTACTATGTTTCATTGTGCAGAGATTTTACTGTTTATTCTGTAGGAACGAAATTAGGATGGGGTATTTTCGATAGAACGGGGCAAGCATAGGCAATTAATGTTAAACTATTAAAGTTAATCTATTATTATTACTATTTTTCATTGTGAAAAACTTTGGTTGTACAGAAGATGGGGTATTTAAGTCAGTTCCCCGAAAAAATGATTACATTAGCCGGAAAGGAAAATAGAAAATTTTGCAATTTAAAAGCGGAAATATTTTGAAATTAAGTTACCAAGAACAAAACAACAACTAAATTAGTAATATAGATAAATGTCATGCATGGAAATTAATTTTGTTATTTTCAAATTTAGGCAAAATTTCTTGTTCTAATGTTCAAAAACTTGAAGAAGGATTGACACAATTCACAATTGTGTTATAGAAGTTATTCTAAACCAATTTTCTTTATTAACAAAGAAAAAAACACTATCTATCTAAATTATGATGTCTCCTCGATGTGGCTTCATTAAATTCTAGCTCAAGCTGAGAAGGGGAGAACCTTGTTCAATGGATATGATATCACAATCTCTTTCATTAGCGTCTTCCTTGACATTAACGTCTTCTGCGTGTGCCAAATTATCTAGATGAAAACTCAATGTTTTGTTTTACAATTTCAGTCACTTCATCTACAATTCTAGTATCACCATTTTCTGATTTAGAAGGTCAAAATGAACTCATGTTTCAGATTGAATCATTTTAGCATGCTTTGAGACCAAATCGACGATAAATTCCAAAGCACCGGCTATTCTAGCTAAAAAGGTATTGAGCTTTTGTTTTGCAACCCCATAATCATGCTCCATAAACTTCAATTTGTGTTACACTTCCTAATAAACTTGGTGAATTAGGATTCTAATCCATAGCTCTATCTCTGCAAAATCGCTCTAGCAATGTAAATATACCATGGATCTAACTTTCCTCAATTTTAAGCCTTTATCTTTGTTGATAATGTCAGTTTTGAGTCCGCACAATGTAAATGTTCATTGCCTGAAGGACGTGCAGAGGACAACGCATGGACGACAAAATGGGGATGCAGAAGGAAATTTATGTTGTTGACGCATAATCGATTTAACTATGAACAAATTTCAAATTAGTATTACTATGTTTCCTTTTGTGAAGCTTTACTTGTACAAATATTTTATTGTGCAGAGGAGGGGTCATGTGCGCAAGAAAGGGGGTGTAGATGAAAAAATAATTTTAAACTAATTTTCATTTAAAACTTTTACATATTTAGCTATTCGGAATCAAGGATGTCTGCAAAACGAGATATGTGTGAGAGAATGAAGGTGCAAAGGGAACTCTATAACTTTAATTTGTATTATAATGAAAGATCCTATAATATCATCATAGTGCAAATACAGTGTTCAAGGGAAATAGAAAAATACTAGATAATCACTCATACATATTGTTTAATGTAAGGCTTTTCCAGTTTGTGTTTTCTACAATAAAAGTTCAAATTGGTTTTTGTGTTTTAGACAGATTTCATTCTACGGAGTTTTCTCCACACTCAGTACAACGTTTAGTAAATTATTTAGAAATATTTAGAATTAAAATATTACCAATCATATATAACTATGGAAACATTTTGAATTTAAGTTACTGAGAGAAAAACAAGAGCTAAATCAATAATACAGATAAATGTCATGCATGGAAATTAAAAAAAAAAAATCTATAATAAAATATTTGATTCATTTTTCGAGCTTCAGACAGATTTCGTACAACATTTAGTAAATTATTTATCAATATTTAGAATCAAAATATTACCAATAATATACAGTAATATAATAATTTCGAAGAACTATGTGGAAAGGAAAATCTTACGGAAGTGGAGAGGTTCCATTATCACAACACAACCTTTAATCAGTTAATTAGTAAATTCTTTAGGAAAAAGAAGTCGATTATGTGGGGGTGCGGAAAAATAATTATTGTTTGCACTTCCACAACTCCTCCTAAAGTGAGCTAATAACATAGTTGTGGGGAGAGAGCACAACCTTTAATCCATTGATCATCAAAGTCTTTAGTGCACAAGAAGTTGATTCTGCTGGAGTGCGGAAACCAAACTCGGTTTGCAGGAGTTGTTCATTAATGTTTAGGCTTAGGCAGAAAGCTTCCTGCAGATAGATTTCATTGTACGGAGAGGTTTCATTGGGGATACAAAAAGTCTAATAAAAATAAATAAAATTCATTACTATTTTCTTTTAAATAAGCAACATTAATTTTTCAATAAGGACTTTAATAAAAATTAAATAAGAAACATTACTATTTCTTTTTAAATAAAATAGAAATTATCCATCATTAATAAGGTTCAATTCCATAAAACATACTTCCCATTTAATCAATATGATGGATCATTAACCAAATTTTTCATTTTGTCGATTATATTGTTATAGGTTGATGGATCATTGACCAAATTGTCCATATTTTTATTATAATGTTATGTGATAAGAATATGGGCATTTATATCACCATTAATAACAAGTGCACAATTTTTTGTGTGTTGGCAGTGCATCATTTGCCCATATTTCCAACACAAAACATTATGATCGAGTAGGGTCTCCTAGTAATCGTAGGGATTCTCTTCGAAGCGTCCTGGTGCATTTGGATCATAGAACATCAGCAAACAATATAAGTTGTTGTTCTTTGTAGCTACTCCTTTAACTCTTCTCCAAATTAGTAGTGTGGCTTTATCTAATCTTGGTGTGATTATTGCGCTACTCGGTTCTTTTGTTGGGTTTGTTTCATTGATTGTTGTTTTATAGGTCTAGCAGATTCACAAGACTTGACATTTTCGATAGATGATTATTACACTAGATTTAGTATTAGTATTTGCAGATCTAGATTGATACACTTATGTGTGGAAAGTATGTGAAATCTTTTTTAGTTCAATTCGAAAAGGATAGCATACACGTCTCACCTCTTAAATTTATAGCGACTCCTGCTAGCACAAGGATTTTCAGTTTTATCATTCTAATACCCAATAAGTTGTAATGGTTTTTCCATGCTAGTTTTTTTTTAGAGTAGCCTAACAAGGCTATATTTTTTTCTGAAATATGGTGGAAATTCTAACAAGGTTTTTATCAAAATTCGACAAATATTTTGGGAATCTGGGTTATAGTTGTCAAACTTCAGGATTTTGGGTGCCCCATAGGTTTTTGATAGTGTTGAATTCATTTCCACCATCAAAAAATGATTTAAACACTCTTTTGGTTAGTTTTTCTTTAAAAAAAAGTAGTCGAATTCTAACGAAAAAAATGACTTTCCAAGCAAATTTGTGGTCTCGGTAGACAGCGGTATTTTTTTGGTTGTCAACTGTTACAGATCCATTTGGGCATATCAAATACCAACATCCAAATCAGTTTTTTAGGGCTCATCAAACCCTAATTTCAGTTGCTTCATGCCCTCAACAAGTCACCCATGTGAATGCCTCCTTCCCAGACAGTTTCATGACTTGAAGAGAAATAGCCTCTAGAGGGATCAGCACAGGTAATCCCTTGTAAAGGTTCGCTATAGAACAATTGATTCCACTACCAAGGTGCTTTGCAGAGCACTTAGGCTTCCTTTCACCTGCGATGGGCGAGAATGAGTGAAATTCACATAGGGTTTGGGGAATATTCTTATCTTTTGGAGTCATCTAGAAGGTTCCCTCACTTATCCACTGCTATGAGCTCGCAAATCGATGAGGAATGAGTTAAGGTGCATCCTATCCTCTCATCACTTCCTCCATGGAACTAATTCTAAGTATGGAAGGCCATTTAATGCCACCATTAACGACAAAACCTCCTTCATCTTCCTATAAATTGACCACTCATCTAAGTGATCAGGGGCTGGATTATGTTGAATTGTAAGGAGATAATGCTGCTATAAGATTTGGCTTTGAAGTAAGTATTGTAATGCTACAAGTTTGTCATTCTTTTGATGTGATGTGGATGGGATCCAAGCTAGAGGAATGGCTTTGAATCAGACACCAATGGTTGTATTTCCTTCTTCTATCTAATAAAGTGTTTGAACCTTTTTCCCATATGTTTGTATTGTTTCATAATGCTTATATGTGTGAATTGTATCTGATTCCTTTCACTTATATTCAATAGATCATATGCTTTGATCGGTTCTTTGTTTTCTGTTTTGTTTATAGGGTACTTCTCAAGTGGATTATGTACGAAAGGAGTGACAGGATCAATACAAGGGAGATGAGAGGAAAGCGGAACTACAAGTAGGTCTTCTATCTTCTCATATTATCTATTGCTTATAGGAAAAGTCTAAAACACTTTAAATTGTTGTTCTAGATACAGCTACTTATCTAGGGAATTAGTATTTATCCATAGATACCAAATTCTCCAAAACAAATTGGTGACTCCACTAGGGAAGAATCCTCTTTCCTAGTAGCTTATCCACCTCCTAAGACATCCTTGTAGACCTTATTTGTGTTCATAGATTGTAATTCAGCTCTTTACATTGAAAAATTGGTCAAAACTGTGTCAAATTGCCTTTTGAAATGGCTCACTGTCACCAGCGCAGGCTTGTGAGGGACACAATGCGCTGCAGAGCACCCCTGGCTTAGGGACAGTGCTCTGAAGCGCACTGTCTCCCACTCTGGGCTGCGCTGATCCTCCTAGGATCAGTTTCCCACCTTTGGAAAGTGTTTTTGCCAACTTTTTCTCTGTTTGATTGTTTGTTGATTGATCAATGAATGTTATGTCTCAGAAAATAAGTTTCTATCTCTTGGTCTAGCCCAACTTTGATTGGATTGATTAATGTTTCTTAATGTTGTCTTTGTCATTATCGATCAATAGTAAAAGTTAAGATATAATTGATTAATCTTCATTTGAAAGAAAGTGTCGTAAAGTCTTCTCTTCCTTCGAATTAGAACTGTCGTAAAAGTCTTCATTCTTATGAAAGATTGATTGATTGTATGTGCATATTTCCTTTTGTTCATATTCACATTAAGGAAATCAAAAATAAATACATGCATGTTGCATTGAAAAAGTTTGTGTGTTCATAGGAATAGTGTAGGGAAATTGCATTTAGATTGTGCTCTTTGCTCTTTGATCGAAAGAAATCTGATTGCTCTATCCCTAAGTAGCTAGGATTTTCATCGTTAAATTGAATGGAAAGAATGCTTATCATGATAGTTGCATTCCTAGGAATTTCAGAATACATCACGTGGTGAACTTGAAAGGCAAATTCCTAAGCAAGATCAACTTAAAATTAACATCAATTTACCTAATGGAGCATTGTCATTAACGAGAACATTTAGTGGTTCTAGGCTAGAGACGTGTTCCAACGTCGTAAAACAAAGCAGTTGTCACTAACTTGTCTGCAATACATCCCGAGTGTGATACCTCATTCCACGTACGTGAGTATATCGTAGCTCATCCACGTACCTTCGGGTATATAGGGCAGTGTTACAGTATGTAAAGTATATGGGAATGCTCTCACTATGAGGTTTTGCATTAGATAGCACTTATACGGACTAGGCCTCCATGTACCTTCGGGTACATATGGGAGGAGAACTTTAGGTTGCTATCCATCCTTAAGTAACTGAGTCGTCTTCCTTGTAAACTGTGATACACCGAACACAGTATTCAAGGAACAAGCTACCATATATGGCCACCGATGATGTGATCTTCGACGTACTGGAGACGTGGTCATCGAAGTGGCGTGCTCCAAACATCTCTACTCTAGAAAAGTCTGTTGCCCAGAAAAAGGAGGAAAAAAAATTGCGCGTGGAACAGTTGGTAGAAAAGAGATAGAAAGAAGTAGCAGCAGCAAAAGCGCAGGAGGCGTGGAACACTACGTAGAAATCAATAGAACAGAAAAAGGCCACAGCAGCAGCACAGAAGGAAGCAGAGAAGGAGTGTTAAGGCTAGAAGTCGCCTTCGCCTAAGCAAGAGAAAGAGATGGAAACAAAGGAAGAGGAGGGCGGCGCGGACCCACAAACAACGTCAACACAATTGAAGTGACAGCGCCCGAGTGAGCAGACGAAGCCGCATAAGAAGGTAAAAGTGTTCAAGCTGTCTATCGACCCGATCACCCTTACTGAGGGGGATATGCATGATATAGGAGAGACTGTGTGTGACGTCACCACAGAGGCCCTCCAGAACTTTGTGGAGGAGAATCATATTGTGTTGGGGGCCCTCTGAGCACACATTCAAGAGTTTCAAGTGCATGCTCCTCAGGCTAGTACCCTCTCGACCAGCCTCGCATTAGGAACAGCTGCAGCCGAGGAAATGTTGCGTGCTCGTATAACCAACATAATAGTGCTGCCAGAAGGGGCACTCGTTACAACAAATGAGGCCGATCAACCTACGGTTAGTACACTAAAGGGGATAGGGATCAACATGGTTGCGCTCCCGCGGGAGACACTCTATGTTCTACAGGATGGGATTACTGCAGAACTGTGGGCTAGGGAGAGTCGTGCGTTGCAGGTGCTGAGTGAGAAAAAGATCAACATGGAGCAATTGAGCTTGTAGCACGAGGAGGTCATGTCTCAGAACAGGAAAATGGTGTAGGTACTATAAGAAGCCTGCCAGATGGTCCCTGAGCTGGCCATCCCAGCAGAGGCGCGCATCCAAAGATTAGCAGTAGGGGTGCGTGAGGCGCGAGAAGAAATGGCTAAGGTTCAGCTGGAGCTAAAACTTTAGATCACAAAGCTACGGTTGAAGGCACAACCTTCAACTCCTCTAGAGGTAAGGGAACAGTGCACCAGCGCCATTAAATTAGGGTTGGAGGAGATCAGCAGTGTAGTAAGAGACTGCACCAGAATGTTAGAAGAATCATTCGAGGTCCTCACAATTCTGTAGGAGGACCTGAAGATACAACTCTTGGAAACAGAGGCACGTGAGCTACAATAGTAGTATGACAACGTCAAAGGGACCACGTAAACGGTGGCCCTCACTCAGAGGTTTGCACGAATGCAACAGGCCAAAGCTCTGAAAGAGCAACTGGACGCAGCGCGACACAGAGAAGCATTTGAAGGCACGTGTTCAACCTTGGATCGATAAGGCCTTCATAATCACAGCAATAATTGAATGCAAGCTCGCGCAAATGTAGGGGCTATAGGAACAGATGCAGTGGAGCAGTTCTGACACTGCGGTCTCAAAACAACAAGTACACGAGATTCAGTAGGCAGCCGCTCAATGCATCACCGACCTTGCAGCCGTCTGACCAGAGTTTGGAGGTCTTCGCGCGAAGATCTTTGCACCGATAGAGTGACTCGAGGGTGAGTCATGATGTTTGTGTTGGCGGCATGTTGGGCATGGGATCCCCCCATGGCAAGTTGACGGGCTTAAAGCCCAAGTTTTGACTAAGTCTATTGTAAAGACTCCGCGATTTGTGGGCGTAGAGCGCGAAGCTGTAATAGAGTCATAGGGTTATCCGCCCTTACTTTTGTAAATGTAGTGTTGGTTTGAGAGATCTACCCATGGTCCGTGAACCATGGAATTGTATAAATAAAGTGAGGCTCTAAGTGTAAGGAGAGATAATCTAAGTATAGAAGCAGTTAGTCGAAGGGTAGAGTTGTGTTTTTGAGTCGTAGAGTACGAGAAGGCTCTGTAGCTGAGTGCATAGAGGCCTAGTAGTCCGCAGCAGAGTGCGCAGGGAAGTTTGAGTCTGTAACCGTTGGAAACATTAATAAAGAGAATTTTTACCATATTTCTGTGTATCTTGTCATGTTTTATGCATTATTGTGTGTGAATTGCACGTTTATTGTTTATTTATTGCGCGGATTTATATAAATGTGCTGAATAAGTGAATATAATACAAGGTATCTGTTTATGTGAAGATAACTAACCATTATAAGAAGATAAGTAAGATCCACAGTGTGACTTGGGGAAATAGTGTAGATTGCTGCTCTAGCAGCACGAAAGCCCACAACCACTGGTTAGGGCTACGCGAAGACGAATATATTAAGGCGCGAAGGCCTCGCAAGCCAGGGAAGTGCGTGAAGTAACATGCTTGAAGCTATTCACATTTGGACCAAATCAACCCCTCAGACATCTCCAGGGTGCGAAAACCTAGTTCCATCATCCCCCCGTACTGCTTCTGGTGAGACCTTAATCCGCGTTCCACAGAATGTTGCCGAAAGAGCCAGTAGTACATGGATTTGTTTGGCTCATTAACTCTGAACCCAGATCAGACCCCAACAAGCCAACACAGGAAGATCATCCAAATAACATTGAATGATGTTTTTAATGTCATGGAAATCATATGACATCGCTCTTTGAAAAGTTTCCCCGACATTCTTAAGGCCAAAAGGGAGCTTTTTATATGCAAAAGTTCCCCACAGACAGACAAAGGTGGTCTTACATTGATCGGTCGGTGCAATGTTTATCTGGATATAACTAGAAAAATCGTCCATAAAGGAGAAAATCTCACACCCAACACATTCATCGATGTTCTGATCTATAAAAGGAATGGGATAATTATCCTTTAGAAAATCACGATTAAGGTCACAGTAATCAACACAGACCCAAATAGTGCCCCGCTTCTTTGTTACCGGTACGATATTTGACACCCAATTTGTTAGAGGGATAGGATAAATAAATGCAGCTTTAAGAAGTTTTTCAACTTCTCCTTTAATGGCATTCATTTTTCTAGGGTGCACTGGACGAAGTCCTTATCGAACGGGCTTCGCGTTAGGATAAGTCGGAATCTCACGCACGACTATACTTGGGTCAATGCCGAGCATTTCTTCATACGACCATGCAAAAACATCTCGAAACTCTTGAAAAGACGAGTATAGAGCTTGATCTCATCAGGAGAACAAGTCACCCCAATATGAACGTTTTCAAAGATACCAGGTTTAACATAAATTTCAATGGGCATTGTTTGGGTAATATTACCCATGTTTCCTTTCGACCAAACTTCATGAGTCATAATAGGTGTTTAAAGTGGTTGGTGTTGGCTCACTAAGATGTCTTTTTACAGGCAATCTTAATCCCTACATTAGTTATCAACCCGAGGTAAGTCTTTCTATTTCAAGAGTGTCAACACAGTATGTGCAGTGAAGTTAGAGGTTATCTAATGATGAATCGTTGCAATCATTAAAGTCCAATTCTTCAATCCAATTCACACAACTCTGCAAAGAAACTATCTATGAAAGGAATGCTCACAACACCCTATGTAATTCTATACAACTTGTTCTGAAACCCATTGGAACTTGAATGCAAATGAGAATTACACAGAGAATTACTCAAATAAGCTTGAGACTAATCACACTTTAACCAAGTAAAGAAAATATGATTATAAAATGACACTAACAACTCAGATCAATCTGCGTTATTAAATAGCAATAGCAATCGGCAATTGAAAAGAAATCAGTAAGTGAACAGCAACAGCTATAAAACATTCCTAAATGATAAGCATTCTATCTTGCAATCTGTAGAAGTTACCCAGTCTTGTTTCTCAAGATCTATGATAACATTTATTCAATCTAAACAGTAATCAACCACACATTCACTCATTCTAATCAAAACGCTTACTTAAGTCTCTCTCGTAGTTTCAGTATAAATCTAAGTGAACAGCGGTGTAAATCAATATCACCAATCTTCAAGATAAACAAAAGAACTAATCATTAAATCAAATACAAAGACTGAATGTAAACTATAACACAAAGGAGCAATGGAGTTTCTTGTGGCTAGGCCCAAGTCGCCAGAAGCCTCTGCTCAATAAAAACTCAGAATACAGAGATGTATCAAGCACAACCTTCTTTCATTAACTTCAAAGTAACAGCTGACAGAATCACTAAATTAACATCGTTTTTACTCCAAAGAGAATAATTACATATTAAAAGTATGAAATCTCATCTAGTTCCCTTTCAGCCTTATATAACATAAAAGGGAAACTTCATAACAGCGAATCCTCAAGATCAAGAGATCCTAAGGATTTCGCAATATAAAATCTGATTATATGATAAAACATGAGTACTCGAACTAATCTTCCGCTTCCTTGTCTGCCCCAGGCGCCGTGGCTTTTCCCCTTTATGGCCTCGTGTTGTCTTTCCAACTGAACAAATTTTTCCCAATCGCATCTCTACATACAAAGATAGCAAAGAATTAGTTTTTCATACTAAATTCGCCTATTCTATCACCAACTAGTTTCTTCCAACTTTGACTAATATTTTCCTCATTTTATTCTATAAACAGAGATAATATTATAAGGATGAATGATAAATGAAGCATTAAGTGAAGATAAATCATACCTTTTTCTTGTCCCAACATACTCCCTAGCTTACCTTGTTGCACGTCCTCATGTAAGAGTATAGTTCAAATGCAACTGGGTGAGGGAATAAGCAGGGTATACTTCTTCCCTGTAATTCCTAAAACCATTCTTTTGCTTGAGGACAGTGAAAGCCTGGGTTACCTCATGATCTTTTAAGTTATAATCACTACGGTATTGATCAGGAGGGTACCATATGATTAGGTTTTTGTAGCGGCATCCTATCCAGTCTGGTCCCAATGTTAAAATCATATTTCTATATTTGAAACAATGGCAAGAGGCAGCTTGGAAGTTACGATATCCGAACAGCTCTCGACCCCTCACAGTGTTACTAGAAACTTCCCATCTTTGCTTGGATGCAGCCAAGGCTTCTTCTTTAATATCGTAGAAGTATTCCTTTCCAGCCTGAATGATATTAGTATGGATTGGCCCCAATTTGCCTACGACACCATTTTTCTTCATAAACTGCTTATGCCGGACAAATAGGAGCAGTGGTTGTGTAGGTTCTCCTCTGACCCATAGGTCAATGCCATATTCACGCCTTTTGAATGTGTTGTAAGCCTTGGCCCATTTTAGTTGATTAGCAGCAAAGGAAAGGAATGCCTGAAATTGAATGTCTCCTATGAAAGGAGCAGGGTGGCTATCCCTATCATCCTCTAGAACAAAATTATGCATATAGAGCTCACAAAGGAGGCGTTGAATCTTCTCATTGTGTTCTCTGAAACACTTAATAAAATCAGGAGTGGTTTTAATTTCTATTGATTTACCTGCCTTAACGGCCTTAACCTTTAATAGGAGATATCTCTCCATAAGAAATAAAGCATAATTACTAGTGGGAGCTCGACAAGATAGAGTGTTTGAATAGAAAGAACAGACAGTCTCCATTTGTTCTATGGCTTTCTGCAATTGACCCTTTAAATTTTCAACATTGTTTTGCTCAGCCTGGTATTGAGCAAAAGTCTCATCCTCCATTGGTAAGTGCCTCGAATTTCTTCTTTATCCCTTAGTGTTCATGAAAAGGGATCACTTGCTCCTTGTGCTGAGCTATCTCTTGATGAACTGTTAAAAGCTCATTCTCTAATTTTCTAATAACGGCTTCTCTAACCAAAGGGGTATAAAGAGGCATTTCATCTATTTGGACTTCTGCATCTTGGGTCTCCTTAGGGTTAGTCTGCATAGCAGCTTCAACTATTTCTGGAATTATATCTTGAATATTTTCTTCAATCTCGTTCTGGACAGCAGTGTCCAAGTGGGGTAGGTCGTTTGAGTTCCCTGTGAAAAGATACAGGGCTCCTATGTTTGTATGGCAGTGTCTTCTCTAATAGCAGTCTCAGTCTGGGTTTCTCTTGGGAAACCCTTAAGAAACTTTGTCTGAGTCTCTGCATCCTTCGCAGAGCATTATTCTGTTTGTGTCCCTACATTCTCCATTTCTTCTTTCAATTTCCTTGTCCTAGTTGCTTCTTTTAACCAGTATTTCAACTGCCTGATTACCTGCTTCTGTTTTCTGTATTTTCTGAGCACCTTTTTAAGTTTAACTTTGTAGGGCTCTTCTACTCTAGGGCTCCCATGCATGGTTGCATTACCTTCTACCACTTGCACAGGTTGCATTATGTTAACATCAGGAATGTTTCCAATTGGAGTTGTGTTTGCTGGCGGGATTTCTCCTTCCAACTCATAATTATTATTCATTTCGAATTCAGGATATCCCAAAGCAATGGTATCTCCTAAAAAATTATCATTCTCGTGGTCTTATTCTTGGCAAGCCTCGTCCACGAGGAACTTTGAAAATGGATGGGAATCCTCCAAGTTTTCACCTTTAGGGTTTCTTAATGATGGGGTTTCTTTGAGGGATATTTCCATATCAGGAATTAACTCTCTTTGCTCCTCCATGGGATCAGTGCATGGCTGAATTTGTTCATGACTGGAATTGTCAACAGGGACCGACCGATCAGGAGTACAGTTTTGTCTTTCAGTGTTCCTGGTTGTTCCCTGCCCTCGGTAAACATTTCCATGCTTCCCAAAACCCTTTCCACTTCCTCCTCATAGTCTTGCAAAGGAGGGTCTTGAGGACTAAGAGGAGATGTGCGGGATGGTCCAGCTTATTCTTCTTGGATTGGAATGCGCCACTTGGATTTTACTCTCACCAAGCATCTATGCTTAGATGATTCTAGGGGTGCAGTGCGGCTCTTTCATTTTAATATTTTCTTTGGGACTAGGGTTCTTAGCCCTTGCTTCTCTGTTTCCTCATTTTACGAGGGTGGAGCCAAGGTAGGATTTATGATACTATCCCACGTTTATTGTTGTTGTGCCAATCTATTTGTGATTATTAACTTAATTAACCCATGATGGCTGACTACACTATGTGGGTCCTTGGTTGTCCTTACCCATCGAGTAACATCGTGTAATAGGGAATTTAAATAAAATGGTAAATTAACTAAAATTCTTTGCTTTAAAATCGCTAAGAGTTTCAGTTGTCAAGGCTTTACCACGTCATGCCGGTCATCGCAAGTGATATATATTTAGATGATGATCACCAGCTCTTGCCATGGTTGCTGCGACGTTGAAGTATGAATTCCTTTCCCCGCTCATACCAACCGCTCACTTAGGTCTTGGAAGGCTTCAATTGCGTTGTATAAAAGGACGCGTTTGTCTGCCCATTTCGCCCCTTCCGCCGAAATTTGAGTGGCTTCGCCCAGGACTTCTTCTGAAACTATCATGCTTATGCCTTTGACCACTATACTATTGTTCTGTATATTTTGCAGAAACTTCAGCGTTAGCTCTTCATGGAATCCCAGCAATCTGTTTAATTTCTATAACCAGCCATCACATTCAAGGATTTCGCAGACTTGATCCGACACCATTAGCACTAGAGGCTCACTCAAAATTTCTCTTCCGCCCATAGTTGCGACAATTGGGTCTGGTTCTTCTTAAGACAACTGTGTTTTACCCCTGTAATGCAACACAACAGTGATGTATATCACAACAATTATAAAGGAAATGACTCTACTTGGATAATAATTATCGTTTTTAGTTAAGTCGTCCATCCTGTCAGCCATACTTAACGCAAAATTGTATCTTCGCATGCCCGCCATAAGGGTTGCCATTCTTCGACCAATAAGGATTTTCATATAATTATTACATACCCCTACACATCATGCAAATTGTACTCCGAGGGTAATCTGAATGATTATCACACATTTATTTATAACTGGAATACATGTTATCCATATGCAGGCCATCCCCCTCTCCGATGAGACAAGGGCGTCCACATCCTTTTAGCACGCGGAAAACAGGCAAATAACCAATGCGAAATAAATGCCGACAACCAATCTAAAAAGCACAGCACACAAATCAATAAAGCATTTAAGCAACATGTGTCGTTAGACATGAATTGGCCAAATAAAAATGGCAATATCAAGTCATTATGTCGAATATTTTACCGTAAGCGGAATTAATCATATCAGCATAATCGGTAGTTTATATTTAATGGTTGTCTTTTAATACACGGACATATGGAATATGATAAATAAAAATAAAAATCACCATGCTATGCAGCTTGTAAAAGTGCTCCCAAACGGAATTTTCATTTAGAAATAGGGTCATAGGTGATAAGAGGTAGATATCATATGGCAATATAAGATAATACTTCAATACCACAGTAGAGCCATTGCTGCCAGCAAGCATTCATAGCCTCAGCAGGGTTGCTTTTTAACCCTCCCAAATGAGCCAGAGTCCTTTTTACATTTTGATTTTTTTCTTTTGTCACAAAGAGACCACTATGTTGGCTTGGTGACCAAATAACCATAGTGCCACTCACCAAAGTAAAATAGAGATGATTAGGTTGGCTCGTGATGAGACCCCCTGTTCTTCTGATAAATTATTTATCATGAAGATCTTTACCTTGGTGTGGTAGCCAAATTGGAATGTCACCTGTTACATTCTTATGATCGTGGTAAGCTGGCTCATGATGAGACCCCCTATCCTCTTTGGACAATGTTGTAAGCATTTTGCTATTTTTATTTTATTTTTGCAATTTTTCTTGTAAAATGGGAGGCTCATTTGCTCCTTAAGAGTTAGGGATGGTGTAAGAAGTAAGAAGATGCCAATGGGAGTATTATACTCTTATCCCTTAACATTATATCGATGACTTTTATCCATTTGGAAGTAGAAAAATAAGCCAACATGGATTAAAGGTAATGAATCATTTCCTAATGTGTCCCAAAAGAAAAGATGTTCAGACATCCATTATAAAGAGATGCCATATTAGCTTGATAAATAAAGATAACCAACAGAAGGATTTTAGAATTTATAATGACATTGTTATTACCATATATCTTTGGAAGAGGCATGAACGCTCATGGCGCTTATTTGCAGTATAAAAGAAGAAGATCATGGTATAATGGCTAAGAAAAAAAAAGAGAAAAATTCAACATTTAGCTTGTGGTTCACTCTGCAAAATCAAAAGAAATCAAAGAAAATGAAAATAAATAAGGAGAAATGTGTTTTTCAATTAATTGAACGACAGTCGTTCAATAGTTTGAACGTAAAAAACAAATAAGTGTTGGGTTGTGTTATATTATTTCCACGACTAGCCCACATAGTTAACTGGGGGGTTAGAGTGGGGGCGGAACCCCCCCCCCTTCGTTGCGCCGATCGTGTAGCGGGGGGGTCACAGGGAGTTTGAGGGGTACCCGTAATCCCACTTTGGACCCTATGTTAGGTTGGGCAGACCCACCTATGGTTTTGTGCATGATTTTCGCACATGTTTTTTGGACGCGATGGTTTTCGGTCCATGGTTTTGGATGCGATAGTCTTCGGTCCATGGTATTGGATGCTTCGGAATGTATAAATATGTATTGTAACATTGAAAGGAAATAATGAAAAATCAAACTGGTAGTCCTGGTTTTGGGATCTAGGGGAAAATCTCTGTGTATATGTGTTTTATGTGTTATGCTCTCGCATTATTTATTTTCTGTGTTTTAGAATTCGTATGCAAGTAATTTCTATACAGGATTAAAACCTACATTTGGTATGAGAGTTGTTTTGGCTTCAATGGGACGCCTTTGTTGCTGAGGGGTTTCGCTCAGGCCTATGGTAGACCCTATTCAGTGGGAGATCTGTGAGATCGATTCTGGTGGTGAAAGAAGATGGCGAGCAGTGCAAATATAGAGATCAAGAAATTTAATAGTCAGAGTTTTGAGTTGTGGAAACTCAAGATGGAGGATCTATTGGTGGATAAAGATCAGTGGATCATGGTAGATCCGAGTACTAAACCAATGGGAGTATCCGATGAAGAATGGAAGAAGTTGGATCAGAAGGCAAAGAGCACAATACGATTGTGTGTCTCAAATTTAGTATTGTTGAATGTATTAGGGGAAGCTATGGTGAAGGCTTTATGGGACAAGTTAGGGACTTTGTACCAATCTAAGTCTCTAGGGAATAAATTGTTCCTGCGGAAAAAGTTGTATAACCTAAGGATGAAAGATGGAGACTCGGTGACAGAGAATCTAAACGCATTTAATACTGTGGTAATTCAGTTAGCATCTGTTGATATTAAAATTTCAGATGAAGATAAGTGCATTAGTTTGTTGTGTTCTCTACCAGATTCGTGGGATAGTCTGATTATTGCAATAGGTAGCAATGCAAATGCCTTGCAGTTTGATGAAATAGTCTCATCCTTACTACTGGAGGAGATCAGACGGAAAAATATGGAGAGTCAGAATGGTGATGCCTTGTTTGTACGAGGACAGTCCCAGAACAGAAACAAAAATAAGTCATCGAGTGGGAGATCTAAGTCTCCAGGAAAACCTATAAAGGTGGTGTGCTGGAAATGTGGAAAGGAAGGGAACTACAAAAGGGACTGTAAATCTAAATCTCCTAATAAAGGAAAGGGATCTGATGATGCTCCTTCAGAAGAGGCGAAAACTACCTCAGATGAAGGTGGGGATGTGTACTTGGCTTCTTCAAGTACACATGTAGATCATGAGGCATGGTTGATTGACTCAGGTGCATCCTTTCACTTCACTCCCCACAGAGAGTGGTTCTGTGAGTATGAGAAATACGATGGTGGTGATGTTTTCTTAGGGGATTATAGGAAGGCTAGAGTCGTTGATCGCAGAAAGGTAAAGTTGAAGTTGCAAGGTGGAAGGGTTAGAACACTTCTGGGTATTCTACATATTCCTGCATTAGCCAGAAATTTGATTTCTGTAAGCAAGCTGGATGATGCAGGTGTAAAAACAGTGTTTGAGAAGGATACTTGCAAGATGGTTCGAGGAGCACTGGTATTGATGTAGGGAGTTCGGATTGGAACTCTGTACATGCTGCAAGGTAGCACTGTTATAGATGGGTGCAATAGTTCTGTGGTTCTTGAAAGTGGAGCAGAAAATCTAGTGGTCTCTGGGGAGAAGACCATGTTGTGGCATCAAAGGCTTGGACATATTAGAGAAAAGGGTCTTCGAATACTTCATGGTAAAGGTATGGTAGAAGGTATGAGTAATAGCTCTCTGGATTTTTATTTTTGTGAAAATTGTGTATATGGGAAGCAGAATCGGGTGAGTTTCCCCTCTGTAGTAAGAGGGCGAAACAAATATTACAGCTTGTTCACAGTGATTTGTTTGGGCTTGTGAAGGTACCATCATTGGGTAAGTTGTGTACTATGTATCATTTATAAATAACTTCTCAAGGAATACATGGATATATTTCCTTAAGAAGAAATCTGAAGTCTTTGAAAAGTTTAAAGAATTTAAGGCTATGGTGGAAAACCAGACAGAGAAAAAGATAAAGGTGGTGAGGACAGATAACGGTGGAGATTTTTGCAGTAAGAAATTTGAATAATTATGCAAGAAGTGTGGTATAGCACAGTAGAAGACTACTCCATATACACCTCAGCAAAATGGAGTTGCAAAAAGAATGAACAAGACGTTGATGGAAAGGGCAAGAAGCATGCTTAGTGGTGCTGGGTTAGGACAGGAATTATGGGCAGAGGCGGTGGAAACAGCGTGTTACCTGGTCAACAGATCACCTTCATCAGCGTTGGAGGATAAAACTCCACAAGAGGTATGGACTGGTAAGAAACCCTCTCTTTCACATCTGAGGGTATTTGGATGTGATGCATATGTACATGTTCCAAAGGAGAAACGAACCAAGTTGGATAGTAAATCTGAAAAGTGCATCTTTATTGGGTATAAGGATGGTTTAAAGGGTTATAAGCTTTGGAACCTAGTAACAAGGAAGGTTGTGTACAACTAAGAAGTGGTGTTCAGAGAGGTAAAATATGTTATTAAACATGAAGTCCAACCAAAGGAAACTGAGAAGACAGAGCTTGAGCTAAAGGAGGAAGAATCAGACTCTACAGTAGAGGAGGAACTAGAAGACGGAGAGCCACAAACTCCAGATGTGAGAAGATCAGTTCGAGAAAGAAGGCAGCCAGAAAGGTATAGTCCATCTGATTTCTGTTCAAATTTTGCTTTATCTATTACTGATGATGATCCCAGAACTGTGAAAGAAGCAGTAGATTTAGAGGATGGCAAACTCTGGAAAGAGGCCATGGTTGATGGAATGGCATCTTTGCACAAAAATGAGGCTTGGGATCTAGTGGAGTTGCCGACTGGAAGAAAACCCATTGGCAGCAAATGGGTGTTCAAAAAGAAGACAAACACAAAAGGAAAAGTGGAGAAATACAAAGCTCGGTCGGTAGCAAAAGATTATTCCCAGGTGCCAGGAATTGATTTTGGTGATATTTTTTCTCCCGCTGCCAAATTAACTTCTATTAGATTACTTTTCTCTGTTGTTGTTACTTTTGATTATGAGGTAGAACAGATGGATGTGAAGACAGCATTTCTTCACGGGGATCTGGAAGAGGAGATCTACATGAAGCAACATGAAGGCTTTGCGGTGAAGAGTAAGAAAGAACTAGTATGCAAGTTAAAGAAGTCTCTGTATGGGTTAAAACAGTCACCAAGGATGTGGTATCAGAAATTTGATACATTTATATAGGGACTTGGCTTCACCAAAAGCAAAGTAGATCACTGTGTGTATTTTAAATTACTTGATGACCGTGTTATTTATCTGGTCTTATATGTGGATGATATGTTGCTGGTTGGAAATGACAAAGAAATTATTTAAGATTTGAAGACCCAATTGTCCTCCAAATTGGACATGAAAGATCTTGGTGCTACAAACTATATTCTGGGCATGGAAATTAAAAGAGATTGGGAAAACAGGAAGCTCTGGTTAAACCAGAGGAAGTATGTCGAGACAATACTATAGAGGTTTAATATGCAGGATAGTAAACCGGTGAAGGTTCCTATTCCTATAGGTGTGAGGTTATCTGCTAAACAGTGTCCCAAGGCACAAGAAGAGGAAGAGAACATGTCGCATGTTCCATATGCAAGTGTAGTTGGTAGCCTGATGTATGCAATGGTCTGTACTAGACCAGGCATCGCACATGCAGTGGGAGCATTGAGAAGGTTTATGTCAAAACCACGGAAGGAGCACTGAACAACAGTGAAGCGGATTTTCAGCTATTTGTGTGGCACTAGTTATTATGGTTTGTGCTACCAAGGAAGACCAGGATTGGACAGAATGTTGGATATTCGTGGCCTTGTTGATGCAGACTGGGCTGGATATCTAGGTCAGAGAAGATCTACAAGTGGGTATGTGTTTAACCTATTTGGAGGTGCAGTCAGTTGGATGAGTAAGAAACAATTTGTAGTGACATTATCAACTACAGAGGCAGAATATATGGCAACTACTCATGCAAGAAAGGAAGCAGTTTGGTTGCAAAGATTGTGTTCAAGTATGGAGTTAGTACAGGGAGCTATAAGGATAGACTGTGACAGCCAAAGTGCAATTTTCTTGGCAAAGAATCCCACATCTCATTCAAAGACAAAACACATTGATGTTCAGTATCACTTTGTGAGGGATATAATTGAAGACAAAAAGGTGTTGCTGGTAAAGATGGAAACTTTGAAGAATACTACAAATGCATTGACAAAATCTATGAGCTCTGAGAAGTTCTCTTGGTGTAGAGAGACAATGGGTGTTTCAAGGCTGAAAAAATGACTAAGCTCTCTTGTGGCCCCTTGTGGAAAGAAAACAACATGTGGGAGAATGTTGGGTTGTGTTATATTCTTTCCACGACTAGCCCACCTAGTTAACCGGGGGGTTCGAGCGGGGGCGAAACCCCCCTTCGTTGAGTTGATTGTGTAGCGGGGGGGATCACAGGGGGTTTGAGGGGTACTCGTAACCCCACTTTATAGGGTTTGGGGCAGCGCCCTGGAAAATTTTGGTTTTGGACCCTATGTTAGGTTGGGCGGACCCACCTATGGTTTTGTGCATGATTTTCGCACACGCTTTTTGGACGCGATGGTTTTCAGTCCATGGTATTTGATGCTTCGGCATGTATAAATATGTATTATAACATTGAAAGGAAATAATGAAAAATCTGGTAATCCCGGTTTTGGGATCCAGGGGAAAATCTCTATGTATATGTGTTTTATGTGTTATGCTCTCGCATTGTTTATTTTCTATGTTTTAGAATTCGTATGCAAGTAATTTATGTACGGGATTAAAACCTACAATAAGAAGAACATTGTTGTTCAATCAAGTGAACGGAAATTGTTCAATAACTTGAACAGTGAAAACTAATGAAAGGAAAATGTGTCATTCAATCAATTGAACGGTAGTCGTGAGAATACAAAGAAAAATGTGTTGTTCAATCAATTGAACGACGGTCGTCCAATTGTTTGAACAGCGAAAACAAAATAAGAAAAGCAGTGTTTTTCAACCAAGTGAATAGCAGGCGTTCGCTTGTTTGAACAATGAAAACAACAAAGAATGTGTTGTTCAATCAATTGAACGGCAAACGTCCAATTGTTTGAACAACGAAAACAATCAAAAATGTGTTGCTCAATCAATTGAACGACAAACGTCCAATTGTTTGAACAACGAAAACAATAAAAAATGTGTTGTTCAATCAATTGAACGGCAAACGTCTAATTGTTTGAACAACGAAAACAATCAAAAAATGTGTTGTTCAATCAATTGAACGGCAAACATCCAATTGTTTGAACAATGAAAACAATCAAAAATGTGATGTTTAATCAATTGAACGGCAAACGTCCAATTGTTTGAACAACGAAAACAATCAAAAAATGTGTTGTTCAATCAATTGAACGGCAAACATTCAATTTGTTTGAACAACGAAAACAAAAAAACAAAAAAAAATTGTGTTGTTCAATCAATTGAATGGCAAACGTCCAATTGTTTGAACAAAAAAAATGAAAAAAATGTGTTGTTCAATCAATTGAAAAGCAAACGTTCAATTGTTTGAACAACGAAAACAAACAAAAATGTGTTGTTCAATCAATTGAACGACAAACGTCCAATTGTTTGAACAACGAAAACAAACAAAAATGTGATGTTCAATCAATTGAATGGCAAACGTTCAATTGTTTGAACAGAAAAATACGTCAAAGAAAAATTGTGATGTTCAATCAATTGAACGGCGAGTTACAGAAAAAAAAAAAATAAATAAATAAATAAAATGTTGTTTAATCAATTGACCGACAAGCGTTCAATTGTTTGAGGATAACAAAAAAAAAACAACAACAACAACAATCCATATTTACATGGTAATGCCTACAAAGGTATGTAAATTATTTACAATTTTTCAAGCAATTTCAATTTTTTAAAGAAAAAATTGTTGGATTATCATTCCCTGCAGCTAGAATTTGCATGTTGAGGTCCTCGCGTACCTGCTCGCAGAAAGATTCTTTGGTAAGCGGTTGATGATAGAGGCACACTCTATGCTCGTTTACCTTAAAGGAATGGTCGGATCCATCTATGGTATTCAAGGTAAGATTACCATTATTATGCACTTCTTGAATCTCATAAGGGCCGAGCCATCTTGTTTTCAACTTGCCTGGGAAGTCCTGGAACATGAAATCGTACAGAAGTTCCCAATCCCCTTTTTGAAATGTTTTCTTCTTAATAAGGTTGTCATGCGATTTTTCCATTTACTGTTGTATTATTGTAGTTTGTTGCAAAGCAAGCAATCAAGCTTCATCTAATTCTTTAATCTGTTGAAGACGCTTGGTTTGAGCTTCTGTTAAATCTAGGCCCACTGCCTAGGCCATCCTTAGAGTCTTTATTTCGAATTCGAGCGGAAAAATTGGTTCTTTACCGAACACAAGCTAGTAGGGAGAGTATCCAGTAATATTCCTCCAAGTCATACGATAGTCCCACAAGGCCTCCGGCAGTGTAGCAATCCAATCTCATCGTTGCGTTGACATTGTTTTGGTCAAAATTGCTTCTAGAACCTTGTTGGTGCTTTTTACCTGCCCGTTCGCCTGCAAGTGATATGGAGAAGTGATCATGTGCGTGATATGATGGTTTCTGAGGGTGGCAGTAATCTTGTTACCTGTGAATTTCTTTCCCCCATATGTGACCACTTCTCGCGGTAATCCATACCACGGAAATAGCCCAAAAAGGAAGTTAATCACTGCTTCCTCTGTGGCTCTTGGTAAATCTACTATTTCCACCCATTTTGTCACATAATCCATGGCTACCAGTATGTAGGCCTTCTTATTGGAAGCCATATGGAATGGACCTACGAAGTCTAATTCCCAATGCTCAAATGGTTCTATGACGAATTGTGGCCGCAGAGACATTTCATTAGATTGACCAAGTCGGCCCATCCTTTGGCCACTGTCGCAGGCCTGGGCATATTTTTTAACATCCTTAAAAATAGTGGGCCAATAATAGCCCATTTGTAATACCTTATGTCATGTCCTTCGATCTGTGAAATGTCCCCCACAAGGTTCGTCATGGCAAGCCTTCAGGATGTCATGGATCTCATCCTCGCGGATACATCTGCGTATACACATGTCGACCCCTGTATGAAAAATATATCCACCTATCCAAGAGAACCAAGCATTACGTTGAACAATCAATTTTATTTCCCTTGTTGTTAAATGTTTAGGTAGCTTCCCTACTGCCAGATAATTTTCCACATCTGCGTACCATGGCATCTTAACCGCCACAGCAAATAGGTGCTCATCCGGGAATTGGTCATCTACCGCCAGTGGATCATTAACCTTCGGAATTCGAGATAGAAAATCAGCAACGGGATTCTCCTTTCCTGGACAATCTTTAATGGTAATGTCGAACTCTTGCAAAAGCAATAACCATCGTGTTACTCGACCATTTGTGATAGGTTTATTAGCTAGATATCTAATGGCAGAGTGATCAGTGTACACAAAGACTTGGTAGCCAGTTATATAGTGTCTATATTTGTTTATTGCATAAATAACTGCTAAGAATTATTTTTCTGTCACTGTGTAATTGAGTTCTGCAGGGGTGAGATTTTTGCTAATGTAATATATAGCATAAGGTTTCTTGTCCTCCTCCTGGCTGAGGACAGCACCTATGGCTACATCTGATGCATCCGTGGAAATATGGAAAGGCAGCTCCCAATTTGGTCCACATAATATTGGTGTTGTTGAGACTAGTTTCTTTAATCCTACAAAAGTTATGTCACACTTGTCAAACCAGCTGAAATCAATGTTTCCAGTTAGAGCGTATAAGGGTGCCGCAATCTGTGAAAAAATATTGATAAATCTTCCATAATAACCTGCATATCCTAGGAAAATACGTACCTCTGTCTGGGTACAGGGGGCAGGCAGTAAAAGAATTACCTATATTTTTGTTGGGTCTACCTGTATTCTTGCTGCAGAGATGTAATGCCCTAGGATCACTCCCTCGGTCATCATCATGTGACACTTGACATTACTTAAACATAACCTGGTAGCAATGCATCATTCTAAGAATTTTTCTAGCGTTCGTAATGCTTGATCAAAATCATCTCCATATGGAGTAAAATCATCCATATATACCTCTAGTCCTTCATTTATTAGATCAGCATAGATGCTTAGTATAGCTCTCTGAAACGTGGTCGGGGCGTTGCACAAGCCAAATGGTAATACTCTGTATGTGAATGTGCCCTAGGGACAGGTGAAGGTCATTTTGTCCTGGTCTTTAGGGGAAATCTGAATTTGATTGTACCCACTGAAGCTATCTAGAAAGGAGAAACATTGCTTCCCTGCCAATGTATCGAGGATCTGATCAATGAATGGAAGGGGAAAGTGGTATTTCTGTGTTGCCTTATTTAGCTCTTGATAGTCTACAAAATACGCCATTTCTAATTTTTCTTGGGGACGACTACCAAAGGGGAGACTCATTTACTATCTGAGATAGGATAAATAAATTTTACATCCAATATCTTCTGTAATTTCTCTTTCACGATATCCTTGAGGTGAGGGTTCAACCTCCATTGAGGCTGCTGGATGGGTCGTGCATCCTTCTTTGTATAAATGTGGGGTGTACATAATTGCATATCTATCCCTTTCATATCAGGATAATCCCAGGCAAAAGCCCCTTTATTTTTCTGCAATACCTAGATAATATTTTTGTGTTGTTTGCTCTCTAGATTAGCATTGATATTTAGAACTTTTCCTGGTTCGATCTCAACTGATTTTCTCTTCTGAACCACAGTTGTTTGAATATGCTCATCATCTATGTCCTTCAGGGGATCTTTAATGGCTTCGTTATCGAGAATTGCTTTCAGCATCTGACACTCCACGTTGGTTGGTTGATTTATAAAATTGTTGATAATGTCATCTGCAGTTTGATTTTTAAATTCTAGCACTTCCGCTATTGTGAGTGGTGAACAGATTCTCTCTTCCAGGTACGTTGGTGGCTACTTACATATTTTTACAATAGATAAACTTGGCCTAGCAGGAGGGTATAACACCAGACTTTTTACAGCATCTCCCTTTCTGATAGTAATGTTACCTTCTCAGCAACAAATATATGCATCAGTTGTTGCCAGCCAAGGTCGTCCCAAAATCAAAGGATGCCCATCCAACCTACTCCTTGGGTTTATAACCAGGAAGTCTACTAGATATTCCCATGAGTCAATAGAAACTATAATATCTTATAAAGTCCCTTCTGGTCTTACCACCGATTGATCAGTAAGCTCTAATAAAGTTATGGTTGGTTCTAAGGCTGTAATACCAAGTTCTTGACAAGTTTCTATTGTTAGCATGTTAATGGAAGCTCCTAGATCAACTAGTGTGTTTGGAAAAGAGCAGCCATATATCTTAACTGTTACTATGGGATTTCAAAGGTAGTCGTATTTTATTAGATTTTCCTCTCCCAAGAGTAAATCAAATAAGGTTCCTACGACATGAATAGCGGGTGAGGTTTTTACCTTCTTCACGGGTCTTTTTACACATAATTATTTGATGGTTTTTGCATAGATGTGAATGTCTTGAATACCCTGGAGGAGGGGAATCTTAATACACAATTTTTTTAGTTCCCCTACAAGATAAAAATCAGGATAAGTGATCGGTTTGGGTATCACTAGCCTTTCGAGGAACAGAGAAGAAGTGACCATAAGTTTTTCAAGGTCATCACGTTGATTTGTTTCTTCCCCCTACTTTGATTCAGTGTTGTTTACAAGTGGTGGAACATGTACAGATGATGGAATATGTATAGGTGGAGTTACAATTTCAATTGAAAGTTGCTCCTTGTTTTCCTCAGGGGTTATGACGTGACCTGACCTCAATATAAGCTCATTGCATTCTTTCTGCTCAATCTAAAATTCTGGATTTTTAATAACTTGTACCAATTGGACTGGCCTATTATTAGGGTTCAGGTTTGGCTGAGCTGGTAATTCTGGCCGTAGAAGAGGTTGAGAATTATGTTGTAATGTATAAGGAGCTAACAATGTGGTCTGAGGCTGGGGGCCTATTCCCGTAGGTATATTGGATATCCCTAGAGGTCACTACCAGTTTGTAGACCAATTCGAGTTTTGAGAGGTGGAGGCAAGCCACTAGGATTGATAGGGATTGCCTTGCCAGACAGGAGTAAAAGGAGAATTCAACCAACCATTTCCTAGGAAAGATTGTGCTAGCCAGGATGTCATAGGGAATGGTGGACTTTTCCAGTTTGGGTAGGGTGATTGGCCTTGCTAGGCTGCCCCAAGGTTTTTTTGTTGGTTAAACTGCGATGAAGGAAAAAATTGGGATGCGTCTTGCGACATACCTGTAGGTTTGGCTTGCCATTGTCGACACTAGTTCATCAAATATACCAGTTCTGTTTCCTCATCTGCTTCTTTGAATACTGCTTTCAGCCCGGGTAATGATGGACATTGTTCAGTATCATGATCTTTAGTACAAATGGCACACGTCTAAACCATGTCTAACGGGCATTCCCATTGGTTGTGCTTCTTTCGACAACGTGGGCAGAAGATGGCCAAATTTTGTTCTGCTAAAGCTTTCTTTTGTTTGGCCTATAGAACATCCAGCTGTGTTTTAAGAGTGCCCAGGATATCTGTCTTAAAATATTCTAGGAGGTTTCCAATCTCCATCCACGTTATACCTCCACTGATGTATAAAAAACTCAGAAATGATATAAACATATATATTTTATTAATTAATTCTATGATGGTTGTTTATAGTGAGGGTCCCTGGCTTATATACTGTCATGGGCACCCTTATGGGAAAGGGCATGATCTTATGATCGTGCCCTTTCGTCTTAATTAACCTAAAATTAAATATTTTTTACATAAGATTGCCTTCCTCTCAAAAGAATGCTTTGTCCTGAAAGCATACGTAACGACGGATGTTGCTGACAAAAAGATTCATTCTCCCAAGAAGTTTCTTCTTCGGGTAAGTCCTTCCACTTGATCAAGTATTCCTTGATTGTACGATGTCGAAGCTTTCTTTCTCTAGTAGATAAAATACCTTCTGGTTCTAGAATGACCCTTCCCTCATCATCCAGGGATGGAAGCGTTGTTTGCGTTGATTGATGGTCACCTAGTGCCTTTTTAAGGCAGGAGACATGGAAGATGTTGTCAACACGACTTTTCTCTGGAAGGCTTAAACCATACGCAACTTGGCTAATTGATGAGCCCCAAAAATGGACAATTATTTGGGCTCATTCAACCTCCCAAGTTGACTTAATCCATCATTCTCATTGGTTTATTGCATGTTTTTTATTATTTTTATGTTAATAGAGTGAATTTGGTTATTCATTATGCCAACAAGTCTAATGGGTGATTTGTGTAGCCTTTTTGGTCCACTTGGAGACAAAATTGAAGGTCTTAATGAGCACTTGGCAGCCAAATTCGTGGGAGAACAAGCTAGAGGATTTGTAGGAAGGTGTCCCCCTCATTTATGGGCCCTTACCTCGAATTCTCCACCATCAGCTCGGAGTTCAAAGGCCACCAAATCAATGAGCACAAGGGCAGCCAAGCAAGTCAAGTAGGACTGCTATTAACTACAAGTCTTGGGCAGCCAAGTCCCTAAATTTTAGGAGGACTGTTGGGTCCTCAAATTGTATAAATAAGAAGGCTTAGGGCCTCATTTTGGTTAGCCAGTTAGTCATTTTGTTAGCCAGTGGATGTTAGCTAGTTAGCCAGTAGATAGTAGCTAGTAGTTAGTCATTTCATAGCCTTGTTGTAGTCATTTTGTAATTCGATTTGTAGGCAATAGATTAGCTTTGCTTTCAGCTCATTCTCAAGCTCTCCTTGTGTACATTTTTGATGTAACTCTTCATTTCTTGATTAATAAAGATGAATCCAGCTTTGCACCAGCTCTAAATCTCTCTTAGGAGGCTGTAGCTCTTGGGGTTGGGCCCATCTCAAGCGCCCAATACCTCCTTTGATTATCTTTATGTGTTTTTGCTGCATTCTTAGAATAAATTCTGCTATTTAGATCTAACTCTTGTTTTGTTATTTAGTTTGTTTTTTATGTGTAAAATAGCTTTTCATGCTCAGATCTGGTTGATAGGTTGTTAACAGAAAAAGCTTCAAGAAAAGGGCTAACAAACATCTGTGGTTTCACCTCTCCCTTAGTGGGATCAGGAGTTGTGACTAGGATGACTTTGTTGCCCACAAAAACATTGATTTTGCTTTGCCATGCAATCACTGGTGTTTGATTTTCATGTGTAGAAGTTGGTTACCAGTTCAAACTTTCATTTGCTTATTTGCATGAGTTAAAATACATGGTTTCATTGCAGGTCACACTTCTGTTCATTCTCTTTACTAACAGCTAGCAAATTAGGCCAACGTAACTAGGTCTTTGAATTTACAAGTTTTTTTTGTACAGATTGGAAAAACAACTTGCAGAGCACCTGTACCACTCCTTCATCTGCTTATTCTCCGTCGGCACCATCCACTCCACCCTCTACTTAGAACCCTTGCTTCACGTTTTCCATTCGCTCCCAAAACCCTAATTTTTGTGCAACATTGCTTCACTCTCCCTTGAACAAATCCAATCACTCCTTAGCCTCATCCACCAAGACCTATACCTCTTCACACCCCTATTTCACCTCCATACTCATTCCTCCATCTTTTTCCCTCCATCCATGCTCCAAAAACCTCTTTTCAGAACATCCTGTAGAAATCCCGAGCATCTTGTAGGATCCCCTGCAGACATCCTGTAGAAGCCTGCAAACTCGGTTGCCGAGCACCTGAACATTGTGGACTTCTGTGGAACGACGTTAGGGATCCCCTGGAACCTCTCCTAGCCCTCCTGACCTTTCCCAAGCTTTCTTTCCCTTCGAACTACCCCTGCACAGTCAAACCCTAATAAGAAACAAAATCATAATAACTCCAACCACTTAAGCAAAAATACAAAAACAATGTTCTTTTCAGTAGAAGTAGCTTAAATTCATGCATCTCATATCACTAGAAGTAATGGCATCATTTCTAGAAGTTTGCACTCCCACCATTGCATCATAGAGATTAGACTAGTCAGATTAGGGTTTGTTAGGGTTTGTGTTTCTTTTTGGCTTTCAGTTTCTTTTTGCAATTATATTAGCTTCCTTCGAGTTAACTTTCATCCATCAATTAAAAAGCTTCTTCTAAGAGCTCATAGAAGTTGGCTTAAGCTCCTAGTGGACTTGTGCCAGCTGACCAAGTGACAGCTGCGGCAAGAGCTAGTACTTGTGCATACAGCACCGTCGCTTCCAAGTTTGTTACGAACTACCGGGTTGATAAAATTAGAGATAGGAAGCTCCGGGAGTTGTAACATTATCGCTACAATACTGGGGCCCACCATCTTTTTGGCGCCGTTGCCGGGGAAGCGTCAGAGTATTGGTGATTGTCGCTTTTCTTCTATTTTCCACTACAATCTTCTTCTAAGTAGCTTATTTCATTTCCATTATGCAATTTCGTTTATGCAAAAGTAGATTAGTATTTCCCGCTTTCATAGATTAGCATTTCTCGCTTTCATAGATTAGCATTTCAATTCCGCAATTTCATTTCTGCAAGCGTAGATTAGCATTTCAATTCCGCAAGCGTAGCCTAGCATTTCATTCCTGCAATTTCATTTGAGCAAAATAGATTAGTCCTTTCCTGCTTTCATTTCAATTCCGCATTTTCATTTTAGAAAAATAGTTAGTTGCAGTTCAATCTATTTCAGTTTTGCAAGTAGAAGTAGAAAAAAGCAAAAAGCAACCAAAAAGATTTCATTTCATGCCTTGTAGGAGTAGAGATAAGTTAGAAAAATGAGTGCACAACACCCCCACTGCTTCACACAGCCAACGTTCTCTCTTCTTCGATGGTTGTGATTAAAGAACACCTGGGTGGACATCAAGGCATATTTAAAGACCCTCTAGGGGAGAAGAAGAAGAAAACATTCCTCTGGAGCAAATGGCTACAGGTAGAGATGTCGGGAGCAACATCTTGTCCAAAGATGAATTTGAAAATCAGATCAAAGATTTCAAGAGTGATATGAGGCAGTTTCTTGCCATGCAACTGGATACCTTGCGAATCCAACAGAAGCAAGAGGAAGCCAAGAGGGCTTTGGTCATTTTTTGTCCTAGGTGCACTAGAAAGCATCCTAGGAACGAATGTCCATTGTACTCCATAGAAGTGTGTTTTGTCTGTGAAGAATACCATCCTACAGATCAGTGCCCTTCCTTACCCAGATTCAAAGCTGCATATCAGAGAGCCAAAGGAGCCACTGAATCACTCTATTACATGAACCAAAGTTGGCCACATGGACCTAGATCTTACCAGCAGGAACTGCAAGGGACACCCGAGACCTATTATGACCCCTATCAAGCCACTTTCATGCCTTCTTGGGGTCCCCCTGCTCATCCTTCCTGGTTCACACCTCCTCCTTGTTCCTTCACAGATCCATATTATGCCCAACCAGTTGCTCATTCATTTCACTCTTATGCTCAGCCACAGCCTCAGTGGAATGCACCTCATCAGGAGTGGAGGCCCCAGTACAACTCTCATCCCGCTCATTTTCCTCCACCACCTGCTCATCCACAACCATCGCCTCCTCCTCCACCAAGGCAACCCCAAATGCCTACCCAACCACAATGCCATCCACCTCCATCTCAATTACACACCTCCACTCAACTACCCATACCACCATTTCCAAAGCCATACAATGGAGTAGCTCAACCCAATTGCAAAGCTAAGGCACAACGTGTGCAAATGACTCCTCTTGAGCTCAATGATGTTCACCAGAGCTCAGGAAGAGTGTTGCAAAACAGAGATTATATCGACAACATTGAAAGACCAAAGGCAAAAGAAGATTCAAAAGAGGAGATCAAAGAACCATGGGCTGCACTTGATGAAGAGAAGAGATCAGAATCAGAGATCGAGAAAGTTTCCTCATGGTTACCATCAAATTTTCCATGTATTCAAGAGAAAAATCAGCAAAAAGAGGAAGATGAGAAAGTCATGTTAGAAGGTGACATGAAACATGATCCAGATCAGCAAAAGAACCAAAGATATCAGAGCTATATTGAGATATGGTTTCAGACGGTCACTAAGTTGCAGCGGTACTCTCTTCCTCAGCTATGTTTGATCCCTTCAAAGTCAGATCATTTGGTCACTAAAGTCCGGATAGTTGTCCAAGCATGCATTTCGAGCCTTCACATCATTTTTTCTCTAATATCGATGTGCACATGGCTCCATTGGAAGTATTCTTATACTTGAAAATGATTTTGTTTTTCAAGTAGGGTAGGGTAGAAAAAAAGAAAAAAAGAGAAAAAAGAAAAAGAAAAAATGAAAAAAGAGGAAAATAGAAATCTAAGGTGAAAACCTCCTCGGAGGCGCCTTAGATTGGCTCATTGATTGAAAACCTCCATGAGGCGGTCAATGGGTTGGAAAAAAAAGAGAAAAGAGAATAAGATCTTTGGGTGAAAACCTCCCTTGGAGGCGCCCAAGGCAGGAAATTAGGGTGAAAACCTCCATGAGGCGCCCTAGTTGTTTTTTTTCAAAAAAAAAAAAAAAAAAAAAACTAATCTCCATTGAATAATTTCATGTTGCAGCAATGACATTGCAGGTTGCAAGAAGGACGTTTCATGACAAGAGGAGCACTCAAATCAAGGTTAAAGGAATCTTTTTTGTGCCTTCTACAGGAAGCTCTGTATTTCTACAGGAAACATCCTGTAGAACCTTTGGACGAGCCAAATCCAATTTCAAAAGTCAATCTAATGGTGGGAATCTGTTGATTAGACCTGCAAGCACTTGTGTGGCCATCCCTTACCTTTCTCCATCATTTTTTCCACCTCATTGTGCTTCTCATTGTGCTTCTATAGGAACTTCCTGTAGAAATTGTGGGAAACTAGACATGAATTTCAAAAAGTGGTTTGGCGAACATGGTAGGTTCCTCAAGGGTTCAGAAGTCCTCATGCAATCTTCCAACTCCTCCTCCATCATCTCCATACCTGCATCACAGCCCAAGCTCAGTTTTTCCTTCCATGCAAACATTTGCAAAAAGCCTTGAGGCAAAAATCCATAGAACAAAATTTGTTTTTGCCATAACTTGAAAACCATGCATCCATTTGACAAACCGTTTTATGGGGAATTGTACAAGGGTGATGACAACATGCCTGAGCAGTTTCATGCCGTTCCGGTGCACGGTTTCCAAGAAATCAGCCTCCATCACCATCAGCCATTTTTGCATTTTCTCCATATCCGTGCATCCGTTTCAAAACCTCTTTCATGGGGATATTCATATGAGTGATGGTAACCAACCCAAGCAGTTTCAGCCGATTCTGATGCACGGTTTCCGAGAAATTGATCTCTGACATCTTCAGTCATTTTCCATTTTTCTCTAAATCCGTGCATCCATTGATCACGATTTTGCTATGGGAGATGCATAATGATGATAGAAACATGCTCAGCAAGTTTCAGATCGATCCGCTTTTCCGTTTGGGAGAAATGGCGAAAACAAGTTCTGGTTCTGTGACATTGCAGCAGCTTGAAGTTGCAGATCTGAACGTGGAAACAATTGCATGCAGCTCAGATCTGGCCAGAGGACACCTGCATAAGGAAAAAAACAATCAAAGATTAGCAGCCAAGCCACATGCAATCAGAAAAACCAATGCATGCAGCAATGACAGGACACAGCAGCTCACGGCAGCCATTCAACTTCGAGGTATGTGACTGAACCTCATTCTTCTATTGCATAAATTTAATTTAAAAACTGCATGAATCAATGGAATGGTGGGATTAAGCCACGAATATAGCAAGGTTAAGTCAATTTCCTTCTCTAGCACTCAGCTGGAAGTCACGCAGTACACATGGACAGCTGACTTACGTGAAAATTAAAGCAACCAGGAGTGTTGGCCATTTAAACTTCAGTTCAATTCACGGCAGTGATTACAGGGGTAAAACATGCAGTTCGGGAACAACACTTCCAGTTGCATGTGGCCACGTACACTTGGCCACTTCACTCTCTCACGTGAATCGCGCAGCGATTAACGAACGCTCAGCTGAAACTCACAGACTGCTGTTAACTTGCACTTGCAACATTTTCAACTGAAGTATGCATCCTCTGCTTCCACAAAATGATTAACCCATCGTCCTCCATTGAGATTTGTGGCCTGGTTCACAATTCTCCAGCGTATCGGGCTCACTCAGAGGCGCAGGGGCACTCTACAGGCGTTTCTACAGGAAGACGTCCTACAGGAAAGTATAGCAAAGTCGTCCAGAGCAGAAAAGCCCGAGTTTTTCTTCATCCAGTTTGGAGATTGAAGAAAGGTAGGCTGGAAAACACCATTCCCATGCATGATATTTCGGAAGGTGGTGAATTAAACTATTTTGAATAAGAATGTATGAAACAAGTCTGCTTGTGAATCCAGAATAGTAGTTTTCATGTGTGTTACATGGAATGTTTTAGTTGGTTCTGCGTCAAATTCTCTTCCACAGTTCATGTTAAGAAATTCCTCTCCTAGAAACGATAAACCACTATGAGGGTTAACCTATGCATGAAGAATATGAATTTTATGTGATTGTATGCATGCTGAGGATGAAGCTCTACACTTTGTCTGTGGGAGCCTGATTCCATTTTGACAGTCGGGTTTGGGCAGCAAAAGCATTATAACCAGGGAATTGGTGCAAAGTTGAAATACAAACACCCGAGAAATCTTGTCCTGAGGATCAAAAGAGGAAAGCATAAAAAAGTAGTCCCTTTCTGCTCAGAGCATTGAAACAGGGCACTCTCACCAAACCAGACCAACCAGCTTACATCCTTTTTGTAGCAAGGTCAGCCTTCAAATTATGAAGTATATTACCTGTGATGGGCGATTTAGCATTGTGTATGGTTATCACTTCCGCTTGTTAACAGAGCTCAGGCACACGATGTATTTGCCCTCAAAACAAAACAAAAATTGAGCATTCCATACTTCCTCCTATAGTCATTAGTTGAGTGTAGCACGAAATTGGAGGAGGGAGCACCAGACCAGGTGGCCCATCATGGGCTTATCAAGATCCTTGTAGAAGATGCCCTCCATACTTATACTGTCCCTATTTCTTGGGAGGTTTTCCACAATATGTCCAAGGGTGATGACATCCAGTCTCTGGCCAAAGAATTCACCTCATCCAGCAGCGAGGACAAGGAGCACATCGAGGCAGAGAGGAAAATAGAGGGGAAGAAAGATAAGGGTAAGGAAACCCAGGGCAGACCATCACATGAAAAATCACAGGAGAAGCCACAGAAAAAGCAAGAAAAAGGACCAGCTGTTGAGACCAAAGCTGCGGGTGAAATAAAGACACAAACACCCCGGAAGAAACAATTGCAAAGCAGGGCAGAGAGGACTGAAAAAGTCCAAACAAGTGAAGACAAAACCAAGGCAACCACACCAAAATTAAAAGGGAAGACACCCCCAGCCACGCAGACCAAAACAGTGAAGACACTTTCTACAGGAAGCCAGAAAACAGTTGACACAGGACTTTCTACAGGAAGTCTGGAAACGGAGCAGCAAAGGGAGAAATCGCCTGAGATTTTGGCCAGGGAGGCGGTAGCAGTGCTAGATGCCCTAAGCACATCTCCAAAGCAAAAAGGGAAGCAAAAAAGGGAGCCTTCCATGTACTTTAAGGCAAGAAGGAGCATGTGGATAAAAGCTGGCAGACCCTAGCCACAGTCAGAGGAGCCAATTACAATTGAGGACACCACAACTAAACAAAAGGAAGAGTCTCCTTCAAAGAGATCCATCATCTGTGAATGAGGAAGCTATAAACCTTCACTTAGAGAGAGCAAATCAAGATGATGGACTCAAAGACAGTTCTACAGGACTCAAAGACAGTTCTACAGGAAGCTGAGACAGTTCTACAGGAAGCTACAGGACTTTCTACAGGAAATTCTGTATTTTTAACAGAAACATCCTGTAGAAGCCTTTGGGCAGGCCAGAATCAATTATGGAGAGGGATTGGAAGCTTGAAGTCTATTGAGGAGGCATGCAACCACTCTTTTCTTCCATCCTCCACTGGTTTCATATCCCTTCACCAACATTGCTGCCATCAGATTGCATATACTTGTGCACTCATAACAAGGCTGAGGATTCACTAAGAAAAGCAACAGACAGTGAGGAAGAAGAGCAGAAGGGCGAGAAGACGAAGGCTGCCACAGCCAAGCTGAAAGGAAAAGCACCCTCAGCCAAGCAGGCTAAGATAGTGCCGACTGTTTCTATAGGAAGATAGAGAACTGTTAGCATACTGTTTCTACAGGAAGACAGAGAACTGTTAGCAGATTGTTTCTACAGGAAGACAGAAAACTGTTAGCAGACTGTTTCTACAGGAAGACAGCGAACTGTTTCTACAGGAAGTTTGAAAAGAGGGAAGCCAAAGGAGAAATCAGCCGAGATGTTAGCCAAAGAAGCCACCAGGGCCATCAAAGACGAGGAGAGAGATTGGTTGCTCAGAGGATGAGCAACACTTTCAGTAGGGGGTTGATGATGAGCCCCACAAATGGAAAATTATTTGGGCTCATTCAACCTCCTAAGTTGACTTAATCCATCATTCTCATTGGTTTATTGCATGTTTTTTATTATTTTTATGTTAATAGAGTGAATTTGGTTATTCATTATGCCAACAAGTCTAATGGGTGCTTTGTGTAGCCTTTTTGGTCCACTTGGAGACAAAATTGAAGGTCTTAATGAGCACTTGGCAGCCAAATTCGTAGGAGAACAAGCTAGAGGATTTGTAGGAAGGTGTCCCCCTCATTTATGGGCCCTTACCTCGAATTCTCCACCATCAGCTCGGAGTTCAAAGGCCACCAAATCAATGAGCACAAGGGCAGCCAAGCAAGTCAAGTAGGACTGCTGTTAACTACAAGTCTTGGGCAACCAAGTCCCTAAATTTTAGGAGGACTGTTGGGTCCTCAAATTGTATAAATAAGAAGGCTTAGGGCCTCATTTTGGTTAGCCAGTTAGTCATTTTGTTAGCCAGTGGATGTTAGCTAGTTAGCCAGTAGATAGTAGCTAGTAGTTAGTCATTTCATAGCCTTGTTGTAGTCATTTTGTAATTCGATTTGTAGGCAATAGATTAGCTTTGCTTTCAGCTCATTCTCAAGCTCTCCTTGTGGACAGTTTTGATGTAACTCTTCATTTCTTGATTAATAAAGATGAATCCAGCTTTGCACCAACTCTAAATCTCTCTTAGGAGGTTGTAGCTCTTGGGGTTGGGCCCATCTCAAGCGCTCAATACCTCCTTTGATTATCTTTATGTGTTTTTGCTGCATTCTTAGAATAAAATCTGCTATTTAGATCTAACTCTTGTTTTGTTATTTAGTTTGTTTTTTATGTGTAAAATAGCTTTTCATGCTCAGATTTAGTTGATAGGTTGTTAACAGAAAAAGCTTCAAGAAAAGGGCCAACAAACATCTGTGGTTTCACCTCTCCCTTAGTGGGATCAGGAGTTGTGACTAGGATGACTTTGCTGCCCACAAAAACACTGATTTTGCTTTGCCATGCAATCACTAGTGTTTGATTTTCATGTGTAGAAGTTGGTTACCAGTTCAAACTTTCATTTGCTTATTTGCATGAGTTAAAATACATGGTTTCATTGCAGGTCACACTTCTGTTCATTCTCTTTACTAACAGCTAGCAAATTAGGTCAATGTAACTAGGTCTTTGAATTTACAAGTTTTGTTGGTTCAGATTGGAAAAACAACTTGCAGAGCACCTGTACCACTCCTTCATCTGCTTATTCTCCATCAGCACCATCCACTCCACCCTCTACTTAGAACCCTTGCTTCATGTTTTCCATTCGCTCCCAAAACCCTAATTTTTGTGCAACATTGCTTCACTCTCCCTTGAACAAATCCAATCACTCCTTAGCCTCATCCACCAAGCCCTAGACCTCTTCACACCCCTATTTCACCTCCATACTCATTCCTCCATCTTTTTCTCTCCATCCATGCTCCAAAATCCTCTTTTCAGAACATCCTGTAGAAATCCCGAGCTTCCTGTAGGATCCCCTGCAGACATCCTGTAGAAGCCTGCAAACTCGGTTGCCGAGCACCTGAACGTTGTGGACTTCTGTGGAACGACGTTAGGGATCCCCTGGAACCTTTCCTAGCCCTCCTGACCTTTCCCAAGCTTCCTTTCCCTTCGAACTACCCCTGCACAGTCAAACCTTAATAAGAAACAAAATCATAATAACTCCAACCACTTAAGCAAAAATACAAAAACAATGTCCTTTTCAGTAGAAGTAGCTTAAATTCATGCATCTCATATCACTAGAAGTAATGGCATCATTTCTAGAAGTTTTCACTCCCACCATTGCATCATAGAGACTAGACTAGTCAGATTAGGGTTTGCTAGGGTTTGCGTTTCTTTTTGGAATTATATTAGCTTCCTTCGAGTTAGCTTTCATCCATCAATTAAAAAGCTTCTTCTAAGAGCTCATAGAAGTTGGCTTAAGCTCCTAGTGGACTTGTGCCAGTTGACCAAGTGACAGCTGCGGCAAGAGCTAGTACTTGTGCATACAGCATTGTCGCTTCCAAGTTTGTTACGAACTACCGGGTTGATAAAGTTAGAGATAGGAAGCTCCAGGAGTTGTAGCATTATTGCTACAATACTGGGGCCCACCACTAATCTTTTTGTTGATCTGATAAGATCCATAGAAATTTGGTGCCAATTTGTTTTTTCCTTTCTATTTTAACGATAATTGTTTGTATGGTTGGAGCTTGGCAAACACCCAATCTCTGACTTCAAACTCTCTTTCGGTTCTGTTTTGGTCTACTTGTTGCTTCATATGATTCCTTGCATTATTCAAGTTTTCTTTTAATATTTGGATGATTTTTTGGGTTTCTTCTAGTTGATCTTTAACAGTAGGTAGATTTGTCTGGACAACAGTTATATCCTTCCATTTTGGGGGTTCATATCCATACAAAGCTTGAAATGGCGTCATTTTTGCTGACGTATGATAAGTAGAATTATACCACCACTCAGTGAGATGTAACCATTGATCCCACTTATTTTGTTTTTATGTGGCGTAGCAACATAGGTAGGCCTCCCCCCGGATGCGGGTGTTCGCACGACAGAGGGACGGAGGCCACATGGCTTGCATGTGCTGCCTCGTGGTGATTTAAGGACGGCAGATGAGATAGCCGCCGAGGTATTAAGTGCTGAGGCTTCAACTCAAAGCTGTTAATGAACACAAAGGAGAATTGGAACGGCTGCAGTGCGCATTTATGGCGCCCGAGCTCCGAGAGAATGTCGAGACTGATAAATTCAAGCTGGGCATGGGGACGAACCATTCTCAGGGTGAAAGGCTCGCTGCGCAGGTTGGTTTTAGCAATTGTTTTCTTCTGTCAGTTGCTGTGGTTGCTACGGGCACCGTGGTTGAAGATTCTCCCTCGCCTGTCCTCCCTAGTGACAGAGCTGTGGGTTACCCTGTGTTACTGCCAAGAGGAACGGAGAGAATTCTTCGTTGTGTTGGGAGAGGATTCGAGGAGGGGCCTCCAGCCATTGAAGCTCTTTTCTTCGCTGCAAGCTCCTCTGCCAGAATGGTCAAGCTCAGAGAAAGAATGCCATGTAGACGTGGCTCAGGGCGAGGGAGCTCCTCACGCCATCCAGCAGCGGATGCCCACCACCATTGTTGCTGCTGCTACTGTCACCGAAGGGCTGGTGTTGCCCACATGCAGGCCTCCCAATTCATGGACGCGGGAAGCCCCAATTCAAATCCACCTTCCCTTCCTGCATTCGGCACTGCTGTCTTCACTCTTGGGAGCATCAGCGCGCACCTTTCCGTCCTATTTGTTAAGGAATCCCAGGATTATGAAATTGGTGAGGGCAGCCAAGCACCGTTGTCCGCTGAACCTATGGCATCTGAGGAGGAACGAGAGGGAGCAGCTCCGGAGCAGGCTCCTGCCCAGAACCAGCAGACCAAAGCGTCCTCCTCCAAGAACGTTGCAGGGGAAGCAAGGGAAGACGTCACTAAGGAATATGGATGGGTGCCAATCATCGAGGAGCAGCCCGAGGATTAGAATTCAGCGCCAGGCTGCGTCAATCATCTTTTTGCTCAGGTTTTGTTCTAGTCTTCTGTCTAATGCGCGCTCTGTGTCGGGGTATGGGTTAAGGCGAATGTTTAAGTCCGAGTCTTTAAAAGTTTATGTCCAGGTCTCCAAATGCTCTGTCTCAGTAAATGGGTCACCCCTGCGAGGGCAGTTTTTGATTAAAAACCCCTGCGAGGGTGTTTATGGGTTGGATTGAAAATCATAATGTGTTTTGATGTATTGGGTGCAATTCCAGAAGGAAACGCTGCCCCTGTACGGGCTATATGGGAGTTGCAAACAGCCAACCCACAGAGCCACAGTAGGCCTTGGGTAACTTGCTTTTTTGACTGTAATGTTCACTTGTACATAATATAATACACTAGCATAGTTTACTGAGAAAAACATAGGTAGGCCTCCAAACATTTATTGACAACCTATGTTTTTCCATCTGTTTGAGGATGATAAGCGGAACTCATATTTAGGTAGGTTCCTATGTGGTTGAACAACTCCTTCCAGAAATTACCCTTGAATTTGGCATCTCTATCACTCACAATGACATTTTGGAAAACCATGTAACTTATATATATTTTTGCAAAATATTTCAGCGATTTCTTTCACTGAGTATGATTTCTTTATGGCGATTTCTTTCACTGAGTATGTTTTCTTTATTGCCATAAAGTGAGCCTATTTGGTGAGTTTGTCGACTACTATGAAAATCTTGTTCTTGCCTTCAGATATTGGTAATCCTTCAATAAAGTCCATCGAAATTTCTTCCCATTTCTGATTTGGAATGTTTAAAGGGTGAAGTAATCCCAGTGTCATAATATTTTCACTGTTATTCCTTTGACATGTGTCACACTCTGCTACATACTTCTGAATATCACGACTCATTCCTTTCCAAAAGAAGGATTGACGTGCATTATAGTAAGTCTTAAAGAATCCTACATGTCCAGCTGACGGTGAATCATGTGACTCCTTGAGTATCTTAAATTTAAACTTGGAATTTGCATTTAGATAGATTCTTCCCTTGTACCATAGAATATCATTCTTCCACTCAAATTTTTAGTTGTTGAGAAGGTTATTGATTATTGCCGTTATTTCTGGATCTTTGGCATACTCACTTCGAATCTTGTTAAGCCATTCAAGAACAACAACCGAGATTGCAAGTAGCGTTGGTTCTTCGTTTCTCCTGGATAGGACATCTGCTACTACATTATCTTTTCCTCTTTTATGTAGTATTTCCATGTCAAAGGCGGCAATTTTTTCAATCCATTTTTGTTGTTCTTCGGAAAGTGTTTTTTGTTGAAGGAGGTGTTGGAGACTGTTATGGTATGTTTGAATGGAGAATTTACTTCCCAAGAGGTATTGCCTCCACTTAGCTAGTGCGTGCATGATAGCGAGCATTTATTTGTTATATGTGGACTTGAGGCGTTCTCTTTTATTGAGCTTCCTGCTTTCAAAAGCTATTGGATGCCCTTCTTGCATTAACACTGCACCTATACCGAATCCAAAAGCATCACACTCGATGATAAATGGTTTATAAAAATCTGGTGTTGCCAAAACCAGGGCATTAAACATAACCTCTTTTAATTTTTCAAAACACCTCCCTGCTTCCTCATCCCATAGAAATGAATTTTTCTTTAAAAGGTTTGTTATAAGCGCAGTTATATGTGCGTAGTTTTTAATAAACCTTCGATAGTACCCAGTCAAACCTAAGAACCCTCTTAGCTTGGATACATTAGCTAGTTTGTTCCATTCCTTTATAGCTTTGATTTTATTAAGGTCCACTTTCACGCCTTCTTGGGATATAATGTTTCCAAGGTCTTCTACTCCTTCCTTTCCAAAGGTGCATTTGGATTTTTTTGCATAGAACTGATGCTATTTTAGTAGTGTAAGAACTTTATCCAAATGTTGTAAGTGTTCCTTCCAAGTTTTATTGAAAATTAAAATATCGTCAAAAAATACTAATACAAACTTCCTAAGATACGGACGGAATAATTCGTTCATAGGGGCTTGAAACGTTGTTGGTGCATTGGTTAACCCAAACGGCATTACTTTAAATTCATAGTGACCTTCGTGTGTTCGAAATGTCATTTTTGGTATGTCTTCCAACCTGATTCTGATTTGATAGTAGCCTGACCTTAGGTCCAACTTTGAGAAGTATTTTGCACCATGTAGCTCATCCAACATTTCGTCAATAAAGGGAATTGGGAATTTGTTTTTAATTGTTATCTTGTTTAATCCTCTATAATCAATGCATAGCCTGAATGAGCCATCCTTCTTCCTTACCAATACCACTGGAGTAGCATATGGACTTTTACTTTTCGAAATGTTCCCACACTTTAAAAGGTTTTGGATTAATCTCTCAATTTCCATCTTTTGGTGATGTGGATATCGATATGGCTTGATGTTGACAGGGTCTGACCCTGCTTTGACTTCTATTGTATGCTCAATTTCCTTGTTAGGAGGCATTTCCATAGGTAGATCTTGAAATACTTTTTCATGCTTCTGAATTAGATCTTATATCTCTGGTGACTCTTCGATGGTCATATTTGCAGCTAACATTTCCAATTGGTGACATTGTACTACATAAGCGGGTGCTCCTTTTCGAATCATCTTCATCATCTGAGATAATGATATAATTTGATTCTTTGGTGCTTGGAATCCGTGTAATTTGTACTTCTGACCTCCCCATTTGAATTTTATGAATTGTACTTGATGGTTGGCGGCATAAGTACCTAAAGTTCGTAGCCATTGGATACCTAAGACCACATCTACTCCTCCTAATGGTACAGTGAAGAATGAAGATTCTAAATTAAAGTCTTGAATCTGCAATTTGACCTTATGGCATTTCCCTACCTTTTCAATCTTCTTACCATCAGCTACCATCACCTTCATGTTTGGTAAGGGAAATGAAAAGATGTTGAGTCTCTTTGCCATGGTCGCATCTAGAAAATTATGTGTGCTACCAGAATCAATGAGAACCACTACGTTGTTCTTCTTTATATGTCCTTTCAACTTTAAAGTCTGAGGTTGTGATATGCCTGTCATAGCTGATAGTGACACTTGTGGAATACTTCCGTCATCTAATTCTGGTGAGAATTCTGGGGCATCTTCTGTTTCTTCTATGTCAGAATCTTCACTATTTGAGTCATTCGTTGCTTCACAATTATATAGGTTTTTTAGTTCTTTTCCTTTAGCACACCTATGTTTGGGGTCCCACTTCTCACCACAGCGTTTACATTTGCCTTCTTTTATCCTTTGTATTTCCACATTAGATTTTTCACCTTCACGAAGATGTGGTGGAATGTATCTTGTATTGTTTGAGTCCACAGACTGGGGTACTCTTCGTCTTGGATATACTTTTTTTTATTTTGACCAAAATATTTGTTCAAAATTCTTTTCAGCAGTTTTTGGTTTTCGTCTTGCTACTTCTATTGATGTAATGTCATGCATCTCAAGTTCTTCTTGTAAATGGGTTTTAAGTCTGAAGACGTATGATTGAATTAGACAAGACTCTGATAACCCAAGTACTCGTGTTACTAAGGTCTCCCATTCTTGAGTGTATTCGTCCACACTTCCTTTTTGTCGTAATTTGATGAGTGCTGAAAAGAACTCTTTTTCCTTTACACCTTGGAATCTTTTAAAGAATGCATCATTAAATTTCCTCCAACTAATGGCGTGTGTCGTCTTTTTCCACCACATATACCAACTATATGCTTCCCCTTCCATTTTCATGGATGCGTGCCTAAGCATTTCGTCATCATCGTTGATGTCATAAATCTCTAAGTATTCTTCTGCTTTATTTATCCATTCAACACTGTATTTTTCATTTCCATCGAATTTAGGCATTTCGACTTTTGCCCTTTTTTCATATGTTGCTAATAGTTGAGCGAAAAAGGGATGTTGATTGGTAAATGTATCCCAGAGTTTCTTATTTGAAAAAGTCGCTTTACTATTTTCTTGGTGGGGTGTCGCTGAATTTTTTGGAGATTCAACTTTATGAGAATCTGTTGATTTTGTTGAGTCTGATGAATGGTGCTCTTGATTTTCTTCATCTTCTTGGAGTAGTTGTTCGGGTGTAATATCCTGCTTTCTACACAAGAGATTCAGCATTGCCAAGGCCTGTTTTTGGTTCAATTCGGACTGGCTCTTATTCTGATCCATCTGTTGTTCTATTCGATTTGTCGTATCCTGAAGCCTCTTGATATCATCAGACTGCCTACTAAACTTACCCTCGAGATCGATTAATCTCGTATTGACATCATCGGAGTTGTTAGTCATCTTATTCTCCACTTCAATCAATCTTTTATTGAAATCAGCCATTGACATTGTCGACATTGAGCGAGTTTGTGGGGGTGTATATTTATCTGCCAGCTTAAATTTTTTTTTATTAAATAATTAAAGTAAATTAATTAATTTAATTATATGACATAAGTTTTTTTTTTTCTTTTTTCTTTTTTTCTTTCTTTTTTTTAAATTAATTTAACGTTATATATAACTTATATATATCGTAGGCAGACAGTCACTCAGTCACCTCCCGGCAGATATCACCTCTCAACAGAGCATTTGCCTTTGTGCAGATATCATAGCAGACGTGGGTGGCCAAATACAAGGGTTTGGACTGAACCAGCTGGCATATGGGAACAACACGATGAGGGATGTGGTGATGCGGGGGTGGTGATTACGAGCAGATGGCCAGCGGACAGGAGCAGCGGAGCAGTGACGCGGGGGTGGTGATTACGTGTGGATGGCTAGCGAACAAGAGCAACGGAGCAGTGACGCGGGGGGGTGATTATGTGTGGATGACCAGTGGACAAGAGCAGTGGAGCAATGACGTGGGGGTGGTGTTAGTAGATGATGTCGGATCTCTAGAACAACGAAATGATTTTAGGCAAGAAGATTGTTGGCTTGGATACCAGATGATGTATAAAAAACTCAGAAATGATATAAATATATATAATTTATTAATTAATTGTATGATGGATGTTTATAGTGAGGGTCCCTGGCTTATATACTGCCATGGGCACCCTTATGGGAAATAGCATGATCTTATGATCATGCCCTTTCATCTTAATTAACCTAAAATTAAATATTTTTTACATAACATCCACTATGTGTTTTGCTTCCTCTGCTCATTGGATCCCGGCTAGCTGCTCCTGTACGTGCGCTTCCTTGCGAACACCTGATACACAAACAAATGATTTCATCATACTCTTCCTAAGAAATATCCCCTTTTCCCATTAAATTTAGAGTTTATATCCATTATTTTTTCATTCCTTTAATCAATATAGCTCTTAGTACTTCTTTTGGTGGGGTAGTGTGTGGAGATCTCTGCAAATTATAATTAAATTGTTCTACATATTCTTATAGTGTTTCATTATCTTTTGCAGTCATCTTTAAAATCTCATATTTCAGTTCCCTAGTTTTACAAAAGCCCTGATATCTTTTAAGGAAGGAGGTTTTCATCTCGTCCCAAGAATTGATGGTTCCCCACCTAGACCCATAAACCATCTTAAAGTTGCCCCTTTCAACGTGTAAGGGAATAATTTTAGTTTTTGAGAGTCGGTGGTATAGTCGTACCCTCTATAGAGGACATCAAACTCAAACATGAAAGCATCAAGATCCTCTGTGATAATCCCATGAAAGGTTTGGATGTTCTGCAAAGGAATATCCTTCATAGGGGCATTGGCCACGTGGTCGACTATGGGGTATTCTAATGTCGAGGTTTGACCTTGGGGTGGTTGTTCTACCATTTCATCAAAGATATGCCAAAGTCTTTAGAGATTTCAAGGGGTGTCTCTGTAATAAACAAAGATTTAGCAACCCGAGTTGGCTTTACAACACTCCCTAGGTCTGGAATCTCAAGAGATCCTTGTTCAGGCAGTTGATGTTCTACTTTAGCAACCCCATTAGTTTCTCCTTTTCCTTCTTGTCAGTTACAATATTTTCCCTCCTTTAGAGGATTAGAGGGTAGGCTTATTGTAGCTTGAAAACTTTGTTCCAGTCCTCCTACTTGGCTTTGAATCTCAGCATGAGCTGAGATGGTGGGCCTGTTGTTTGATGGATAGCAATAGAAATTTTTCCAGGTATAGCCTAGAATCCTACTGATGCTTGAGACTCTGCTCTTCTTATGATTTCGTCTATAAAGGTCGTTCTCCCAAGGTTCACCGATCCTTTGGGTTTTGTGGGTTTTGGTAGAGGATTTTGTTCTTTCTCTATATTTTTATTTCTAATCATTCATAAAACAAATTCCTATTTAACTTATAAAATTTTGTTGTAAAGCGGGCAGGTAAGCAAGCACTTTACTTTATAGGTACGCAAGTTCTTACCTTCCATTTTTAAAACCCATTTCTCTTACGGAAAATGAATAGAATTAATCACTTTGAACACTCTCCCTGGCAACAGCACCAAAATGTTGGCTCACTAAGATGTCTTTTTACAAGCAATCTTAATCCCTACATTAGTTATCAACCCGAGGTAAGTCTTTTTATTTCAAGAGTGTCAACACAGTATGTGCAGTGAAATTAGAGGTTATCTAATGATGAATCGTTGCAATCATTAAAGTCCAATTTTTCGATCCAATTCACACAACTCTGCAAAGAAACTATCTGTGAAAGGAATGCTCACAACACCCTATTTAATTCTATACAACTTGTTCCGAGACCAATTGGAACTTGAATGCAAATGAGAATTACACGGAGAATTACTCAAATAAGCTTGAGACTAATCACACTTTAACCAAGTAAAGCAACTATGATTATCAAATGACACTAACAACTCAAATCAATATGCATTATTAAATAGCAATAACAATCGGCAATTGAACAGCAATCAGTAAGTGAACAGCAATAGCTATAAAAGATTCCTAAATGATAAGCATTCTATCTTGCAATCCGTAGAAGTTACTCAGTCTTGTCTCTCAAGATCTATGATAACATTTATTCAATCTGAACAGCAATCAACCACACATTCACTCATTCTAATCAAAATGCTTACTTAAGTCTATCTCGCAGTTTCAATATAAAGCTAAGTGAACAGCGGTGTAAATCAATATCACCAATCTTCAAGATAAACAAAAGAACTAATCATTAAATCAAATACAAAGATTGAATGTAAACTATAACACAAAGGAGCAGTGGAGCTTCTTGTGACTAGGCCCAGAGTCGCCAGAAGCCTCTACTTAATAAAAACTCAAAATACGGAGATGTATCAAGCACAACCTTCTTTCATTAACTTCAAAATAACAACTGATAGAATCAATGAATTAACAGCATTTTTACTTCAAAGAGAATAATTACATATTAAAAGTCTGAACTCTCATCTAGTTGCCTTTCGGCCTTATATAACATAAAAGGGAAACTTGGATAACAGCGAATCCTCAGGATTAGGAGATCCTGAGGATTTCACAATATAAAATCTGATTATATGATAAAATAGGAGTACTCGAACTGATCTTCCGCTTCCTTGTCTGCCCCAGATGTCATGGCTTTTCCCCTTTATGGCCTCGTGCTGTCCTGCTAACTGAAAAGCTTTTTCCCAATCGCATCTCTTCATACAAAGATAGCAAAGAATCAGTTTTTCGTACTAAATTCGCCTATTCTACCACCAACTAGTTTCTTCCAATTTTCACTGATATTTTCCTCATTTTATTCTATAAATAGAGTAATATTATAAGGATGAACAATAAATGAAGCATTAAGTGAAGAGAAATCATACTTTTTTCTCGTCCCAACAGTTGGGTCGGGAAACGAGAAGAGAACTTCTCAAGACAGGTAGACATGACCGTCGGACCAAGCAAGAACGAGGAATGATGATGAGTATCATTCCATGGTGCTTCCCTCAAATACATAATTTCCATGATACTTTCTTTAGAAGGAAAAGTCTCGGTTAAGGGATCGAGCGAATTCAAAGAACCAAGCCACAAGGATTGAGAATACATGTCAAGAGATGTTCTCTACGCAGTATGATCGGTAGGTACTGAAGCTGAAGCCAAAAAAATCTCCACATAATTGATCTCAGCAGGGCTTAACGGCATGACATCACCGCATGTATCAATAAGATCAGGAGAGGGAATAACCCAAAGATCAAACTTAACTGATATTGTGTTGACTAAGGCAACATGCATAGGTGGGAGAGGAAAAATGCCCATCAAGGTGGGATCTTTAAAAAGTCCAACCCCCACACTCTCATAAAGAGCACCAGTATGCTTCACATAAGGAACATTGTTATCAGAAGAATAAGAAGCGAAGAAATACAACTGGTCAATCGTGACAATTTTCCCTTGATGGGGAAAATGGAGCACACAAAATAGAGAAGAGGCCACAACATGCATAGCATGGATCCAACTCCGTCCAAGTAGAAAATTATAATTAAGATTTGCATCCACAATTTCTACTTCGACATGCATTGTCTTGCCTTCCAAGGTAATGGCAAGATTAGGAATAACACCGAATGGTTGAGAATCACGCCCATCAAAAGCTTCCAAAGTGTTAGTTGATTGGTTCAAGGTAGGAGAACCAATCGCCTTCCAACAAGAGACAAACATGATGCAGGTGGAGGCACCTTTATCAATGACAGTGCTGTGAATTTCCTTCTCATTAATGATTACCTGAATGAGGAAGGAAATCCGATGAGATAAACACGGAATGTGGTTTTCCATATCAAAACAAATGAGATAAGAGTCAGATGAATCAATACCTCCAATCGCCGACAGCAACTTTCTGCTGAGAAGGATAGCTTTGAAGGACCTCGAGAGCAGACATAGTTGATGGTGCTTGAACCAAATCCTCAACAATGTTATAATGTTGAGCGGTTCGAGCATTTGGATTATACGAGGACTTTCGCAGCACACCCTGAAAGGGTGGTCGAATAGCGGAATCAATATTAGGTCACTCTATGTAGAAAGGACCAGAGGTAGATGGGATAGAAGAGGAAGGGGCACCTTCTTTCTCTTTCCCTATTGTCGGAGTAGGTGTTTGATAATCTTTCGATCTAGTAGCCACATTTATATGTGTACTCATCATAAACACTTGGGAACCTGAGGAAGCGGAAAACTAAGGTTGTTCCACCATTTGGGCTCTGCTAGGACGAAAAGGGCTCTTTCAAGACAGTCGGGATCCCTTTGAGCAAGCGACTAACTTTAAACCGTTGATGACAATCTTTAGTATAGTGATCCTCCTCACAGATGAGGGATGGATACTTAGTCTTCCATTGAGAAGCATCACCAAGAGACGACTTAGGAGGGCCTAGTTTTGGGGCATTGGATTTGGTCTTGCCTTTGCCTTTATTTTTACCTTTAAAGAATTTGTCTACTGCAGTAGACTAGACAGTGTGAACCTCATAGGTTTTACCAGGACCTGGTGAATTTTGAGAGGGATCATTGGAACCAGTGTTGAGACCGCCTTCTGCTTGGAAGAAGATTTCGTAGGGGTCTGAGACACAGAACCAATCACTCCATCAACAGGTGGGGTAGCCAGAGACTTCGATGTTGTTAGATCAGATGATGGTCTTGGAGCATCAGATAACATATCATATAACGTTCCAGATTCAGAGTAGACAAGGTCTAAACACTAGGCACGAGTGATGGCTTGCTCCTCAGTGACACAGTCACCCATAGCTCTGTCATCAAAAAAAAATTTGACGAATGACTTGGTAAACCATTATGTCAACAACTGATCAGCAATTTCAAACTTGACCAGGCGATGCTGACACCCGGCCGCTAAAAATGTGTGAGGAAAGCCATAGCAAGAGTGTTAAAGTCATTGTAGGTACCTCGAGGCAATTCGATGTACCACTTGGCTGCAGCACCTGTGAGAGTTCGTTGAAAAAGTCAGAGACGAATTGAATCATCAACATACAAATTGGACGAGCACCAGAGGTGATATATCATCACGTGGGCTTATGGATCCTCCTTCGCTTCTCCCTCAAATTTCAGAAAATCGCTCAGAATCTTGGACGAAACTAAAGGCCAGTATGGCGAATGAAGAATAGGATCATTCGTGAGTCTAGAAACATCTATCAGTTCCAATGTGGCCAATAATGTAAATTGTGTATTAAAAGGCATTTGGGGCCTCTAAGCAAGCCCAGACTGCAAAACCCATCTTTGTTGGTAAGGATTTTGTCCCCATAGTGGAGGGTTTTGTCCGTATGACATTTGATTTTGCCCCGACTATAGGTTACCTTGCCCATAGGAAGGATTTTGACCTAGGTAGCCTTGATATTGTCCGTCCATAGGCTACTGATAAGAAACATATGGGTTAAAAGATTGTTGAACCTGTTGGCCTTGGACATACAGATTTTGCCCCTGCTACCCCTAGACATAAAGGTTTTGAACCCGTTGCCCTTGAACATAAGGATTTTGCACCTGCTTTCCTTGGACATAAGGATTCTGAACCTGTTGCCCTTGGACATAAGGATTTTGAGCCTATTGTTGCAGGACTTGACCTTGACCTTGAAAAGGTTGACCCTGTTGATATGAGTACAAGGGTTGTTGTTTCCCGGGTTGACCTTGTTGCTGCAAGGGTTGTCCTTGCGGCTGAAAAAGTTGACCTTGCGAGGACATAGGTTGAGAAGCTTGGTGAACAAACTTTCCCTGTGACTGCAAATTTTGTTGCGACTATTGCAAGGGTTGCCCCTGCGATTATTGCAGTTGTCCTTGTTGTTTCACTATCTTTCCTTGCTGCTACAAGGATGGCCCTCGTAGCTGCGAAAGTTGTCCTTGTTTTTGCAAGGGTTTCCCTTGCTGTAGCAAGGATACTTGAACAGTTCCTGGAGCAATACCTTGAAAGTTCCCGAACTGGTTCTAGCCATATCTACCAGTCACGGTGGATAGACCATGCTGAACATAAGGCTAGCTTCAGGGATGTAAGGCAGATTTACCATTTCTTGTGATACATATGGAACATAAGGAGGTTGGAATGGAACCTGAGCCACATATGGTTGCTAGTATTAGAGGTTACTTGACCCAGACAAACCAGCAGGGTTCGACTACTGGTATTGGATGTTACTTGATCTAAATGGACCAACGGCGTTCGGAATAGCACCGTAAGAGCGTTGATTCATTCCAGCCATGTGAGTTTGTGAGCCACTCACGTTGGTTGTGCCAAACATCATGGAGATAGTTGGATCTTTCCCCCTAAGCGATGGTACAACCTATCCACTTACTGGAGGGGTCGAAGAACTTATAGATAATTGACTTGACACTGTCGGTTGAAACTACAAAACGAGCGGATTCGAAATGATGGGTTTCACCAGAACTGAAGTGACTGTAGTGTGCACAATCGGTTGAGAGGTCGAGTTATGAACGAATGGCCCTGAGGTAGGCATAGTGCCAGACGACCAGATAGAATTGTGATATAATGATGAGGCACTAGGAGTGCCCGACATCAACTAAGCTAGAGAGGTATAACCATGCGGTAATGAGGGCCCGCTATACTTAGGGTAAACATTGGTTGGAATGCTCCCCATGTAAGGGAAACCTTCAGGAGAGAATTGATATCCCTACTCATCAACTACGTGAGTGTGCGTAGCAGAAACCTCTGAGTGACCCGAAGAGGAGACTGGAATCTCGCCTTTTGATTCCATGGATGGAAACAAACGATGATGGACAACCGAAGATGTTCGAGGAGATAATTCCAAAGGAATACCCATTTGATCGTACGAACTATACAGATGCTACGCTAATATCACAACAGGGTCGAACAAAGGATTCAGAGGGAAAACGACAAATCCTTGTTGACCTTCAAGAGTCAGTGGACTCTTGGGAGTCTGGATAGGATTATCAGGAGATTCTAAGCCAGATTCGTAAGGTGACCCAGTGTCTGATGGAGGAGGACGAGATGACAATGTAGGTTTTAACCCCGTACAGAAATTACCTACATACGAATTCTAAAACACATAAAATAAACAATGTGAGAGCATAACACATAAAACACATATACACAGATATTTTCCCCTTGATCCCAAAACCAGGACTACCAGCGTGATTTTTCATTAATTTCCTTTCAATGTTACAATACATATCTATACATTCCAAAGCATCCAATACCATAGACCGAAAACCATCGCGTCCAAAACCATGGACCGAAAACTATCACGTCCAAAAAACATGTGTAAAAATCATGCACAAAACCATAGGTGGGTCCGCCCAACCTAACATAGGGTCCAAAACCAAAATTTTCCAGGGCGCTACCTCAGACCCCATAAAGTGGGGTTACGGGTACCCCTCAAACCCCCTGTGACCTCCCCCCCTCTAACCCCCAATTAACTACGTGGGCTAGTTGTGGAAATAATATAGCACAACCCAACAAACAAAGGTTGAATACTCAGAACAATTCCAAGTTCAACACGAGTGACTGCGGGAGTTCAGGAAGAGGCTCCTCATATGATATTTTAAAGGGAGGAGTGGAAGAGGAACTAGGCGAACCTAATGGTTCTGCCACGATGACTTTGTCTCAAACAATAAGAGAAGAGATTAATTTCAGGGTTTCTTCAAAATATATTAAAGGTATACTCATGATGTGGTCCAAAATAAGACTATCGGGAATGTGATGTGATCGTGGGCAACAATTTTTTAAGAAGCTAAAACAGATTGGTGTCTTTTCATGTTTTAAGAGTTGGGAAAAAAACAAAGATGACTCTTATCACTTTCGGTTTGAACGAGATCGAAAGGACAAGTGCTTAATAATATTTTAAATTTAAATAGTCAAAAAGACCAAAACGACTGTTCAGGATAATCTAGGCAAAAGGATTACCAGGTAACCATAAACTGCAGAATACCGCCCAACGAACCGAGAAGTACGGGCAAGCAATCTCCCTGAATGTTGTGTTCGGTGTATCACGTTTACAAGGCTGCAGACTCGACTTCATGTGGATAAATGATTGTAAACCTAGTGGGGTATCCCTTTATATACGTGACAATACTGGGAACACAAATCCATACTAACGTTGTCTAATGCCGAAGCGAACGACAACTGCTAGGTTTAAAGACGCTGAAACACGTTTCTAGCCCAGACCTCTAAAATGTGAGCATTAAGTTTCAAATGTGCCTTAGGTTAATTGAATACATTTTAAAGTTTATCTTGAAATTATGTCTCAGTTTTCAAGCCTTATCGATGTGACTCGAAAAACTCCTATATGCAGCTAAATGGGACAAAACCCTTTCAATTCGATGAATTTTTACACTAATGAGAGTAGAGAAAACAATAAATGCAACAAACAAGCTATTCAAAGCAAGATAATTTTTCACTACTTCGCTTTTTTTTAAACAAAATGATGAAAAATATTTCCACTTCCTGTCTCCCTATCACATGCATTTTCACTAGTCCTTTCAATGGTAAAAGAAGTTCATTTCATTGCAAATGCAAATGATGATGCAAGTCTAGTTTTCAATGATACTACTTAATGCAACATATCGATTCAGCAAACTAGAATTATGTATTTTTCAATGGAATGATAAGATGAAGCTCTCACATAAACACTTCAATGAAAAATTTTCAAACAATGAACATCAATCATATGTAAAAGATGAAAAAGAGAACTCTTTCCAAACCAAACATTCAAAGACTCAATAGAAACAAGACAAGCAATTGTAATCTATGCTTGAAAAGAGACGTTCAACCAAGAGAAGAGCAAACGAAACTTTTCAAACTTGTTCAATTGAAACCAAAGAAATAAAAGGATTAAAACGCAAAATGCATGGAGAAATTAACCAACAACTTCATTTGATGAGCACACAAACAGCTAAATGCACAATGACCTAGATGCCCTAGGGCCACAAACCATCCAAAGACCTAAAAAATCAAGGAAATCTCAAACCAAACAAGCACACACAAGAAGCTAATGAAACTTTCTAGCTAGGGAGAACAAAGGCAAACAAGCTAAGAAGCAGAAATTATGAGGGCAAGACAAACTAGTTATGATTCAGGAGAAACCCTAATCTACACCTATAGGAATCGGCGCAATTTCTTAACTCACAACAAGCACCACAAGGGGGTAAGGCACGACTATTTAAGAGAAATTCACGTTGGTCGGCGTGACTGTCAAAAAATAAAATGCGTTGATCGAAGATTTCAAGGAAAAAATAAAAAATCTCAAATCTCAAAACCAGACTTGTCACTCTAAATTTTAGAACCCAAACAGTAAACCAAGCGAAACACATAAAACCAAAAGTAAAGGGTGATACAACAAAAGTTCACATAAACCACGAAATGAAAAACAATAAAAAGAGAGGAATGGCTTCCCTGTATGGTCGCCATTTTGTGGTGTAGGTAAATCTCCTCTGCGAACATAGGTGATCCCTCTAGCCCAATAGTGGGTCTAGCTGCAAACAGAGCAACCTAATGAAAACTTCCTTAGACTAGAATCGAATAAGAGAGCCTACCTCTTAGACAGCTAATCCGCTTGATGGTGATCTGGCTCCTTTGCTCCAGCGCCCTTTCGTTCTTCTCCTTCAAATACCTGAAACAAATACGCAAGAGACAAAAACAAACATAATAGCATACAATCGCATTCAATCTACTCAAAAAATCAAGGAATCTTAAGCTATCAAATGTAGTATGACACTCAATGTATGAAATAAACCATTAATTGTATTGATATAAAACTCAGAAAGATATAAAACCAAAGCCTTGACATTGCAGGTCTCCTCTGACATATCCGAGTTCCAACACCACTACTAGCATCTCATGGTTAGCCTTAACAATGGAAGTTTAAGACTTCTTTCCTTTAGTTCCAAACCAAACTAAACACACTATTCTCCCTTCATAAACATAAACTAGTAGGCTAAAGCTATAGATATCTTGTTGATTATTCAAGCTCCAAAAAAAACTAGTTCAGCTTGGAAAATGAGGAGTTTATATAGATTTGATGGAGGGGAGATGGTTCATTTTATGATGGTAGAGGGATTATCTCTTTGGTTTGTTCCATCTTTATAGGGGAAAGGAGCCCAAACAGACTCTCTCGGTTGTATCTAGCCCAACCATTTACCAGACTTCCGTTCACAAAGCTTTTAGACCTAGAAGCTTCGACTCCATTTTTAAAAACTTGCCAAAAGAGAGTCGGTGTAAATGATGAAGGGTTCACTTGCACCATTCGGTGCTAGGTCTGGTTTCAAACTCTGCAAATCAGCGCGGGGAAGGAACTGATCACTAGCATCGGTCTTGAAAACTGGGATTGAAGGAAGATTCTTGGGAAATGATGCAAGAGGGGAATGTTTTGCACATGAATAGGGATGTAAAGGCATGCTCTTCATGATGGGAAAGCATATAGAGTTCACTATAGAGGTCCTCCAGGATCGAGGAATGGGGAGTACAAGGATAGTGAAAAAATGTTGTATAACACTCCAACAAAGATGATATCTCTATGTCAACCAACAATGTCACCTGCCCTGCGGCATCAAGCATTTCATAGATGAAGTATTGTGTGATTTTTCTCCCTTTGAAGTTTGTGATGTTTTTTTGGACCAGTTGTACTTGTGGAAGCATCATGTTGTGTATGAATCTAAACTTTATATTGTTATTATTACTTTGAGCGGTGTTTAGTGAACAAATCTCCCTACACTTGAGAACCAAGTCTATAAACATACAGACAAACACATAAAAGTTCTTCTAGATTCATCAATATTAAATCATATATGCAAGCAATGGAATGAATAATCCATACCATTTTTATCGAAATGCTTAATGATGGTCCTCGCTATTGTTGGATGCAACGTTCAATCTCGTCTTCAATGCTCTGAATCAAAACCTGCAAAGATACCAACAAATAGATGATCAAAGCATATGATAAACAAAGAATTCAATATAACCCATGCTAGTGATCAGGGATTATTGTACCAAACATTATAACAATCAGCAATGAATGCGAGAAAGAAGTACAGTTTGTATTAAATTGAAGAAAAGGATAATTACAATCAGAGCTTGATGTGGAAAGTCTCCTTCCAATGATCCTCAATCCAAACATTTCAATCAAAAAAGCTTTGATGGATATTTGGACATGTAAATATAGCTCAAGAGTTAGAAATGGAAACTTAGTGTTAGTTTTTGTAGCATAGGATATGTTCTAGTCTCGAAACTTTGTGGAGAGGCTAGAATACATGATTTCTCCATAACGCAAAAAACGTTTCTATAAATTCCACCTAAAATTGTTTCAATTAGATTATTAACCGATTTTAAACTATTTCATAAATATAAACTTACGAAATATCGTTAATTAATCAGTGTTAATTGAGATAATGTGAGAATGATCTAAAAACTCAATAGGATCGACAGGGAATTAATATGGGCCATCAATTATGTTTTAATCTTGGTTGTTGGAGCTCCAACAGAGGATTATAAGAAGTTGATGGGTAGATGGAGAACACACTTGAGACACTTGAGAAGTTCGATTTCCTTGGCAAATCAATTTCCCAAGAGCAGCAGCAGTTGTCGAACATCCATAAATCAAAGTAGAGATAGTGAGTAGGGACAATGATCTGGAGGAAGTTTTCCAGATCCGAAGAGGTAGCAACGAGTGACAAAAGTGATTCACACAGAAGCAGCGAAAGGACTACGCAGTAGCTGAAGCGGAGCAGTTCAATTTACCTAGGGAGAAAGTCAATTCAGAGTCCAGATGCCAATAAAGTCTTCTAGATGGCCGGAGAGTCAATTCCAATAGCAAACACTAGCAAGATGGCATGCTCAGAGGATGATTTGAGCCACATGTGTGAGAGGCAGTGCAAGGATTGCACATAGGGCCTACGTTGGGGTTTGGATAGCTAGTTTTTCAAGAGAAGCCAATGCCAAATTTGTTTGTAGAGTGAGAATTTCTTCTCTTTAATTATTTTGGTCAAATACTTGTTTGGATTTTCAGTTGGGCATCTATAGATTGTACTTAGAATTTCACTTTCGCTTAATAATAAAACCCTTAGTTGTTGCACCGGATTCCCAAGTTGGGTTTTTCCGTGGATATTTGTCTTAAAATAACTATCATATTATGTATGTTTGCTAGATTTTCTTAGTTTTCATTGTTATTTTCTTCCGCAGTTTATCTGTAAAAATCACAATGTGAATTATTTGATATTTTTAGTAGCAGATAGTAGATAAATTGTTAAATAAATTAGCAATTAGAAAAATAATTTCCATTTGTTGTGAGAGATGTAATTTTCACACCCAACTCTCTTTGAGTGCATTGTATTTGTAGGGAAAGAGTGGAAGTTGAGATCCATTATGGAAGGGGTGAGATCCATCATGGAAGGAATGAAATCCATAATAAAAGAAATAATATCCAAAATAAAAAGAGCTCCAACCCAATCTCCATCATTTTGGAATTGATACCATTCTCAAGGATTCTAGAATAGAAGCTTATTTACCCCCCTTCTTTTTTTACCGATGTAAGAAGATTGTCTCACCTTTAATGAAGGCAAATCACAATGGCATTGTTATTTGTTTATCATGCAAAATGTGACATCGCAAGTTTTGAACTGAGGAACCGCAATGATCTCCAAAATTAGGTTTTTTTATATATGTGATCCATGATTCTTATACTTCATGTAATGGAATTTCTTCCATATTTCTTGGGAATTCATGACAACAGTTAATTGGATAGCAAAAAATATGGATTTAGCATCATTTGCATAGATGTCACAAATTGATGTGAAATAGATTTCCCCCTAAAGTACAAAGTCAAAAAAAGTATAATGACTAAAGTGCTTTAGCATGAAAAAGTTGGAATTAAATGATCATTGGTTAGAATTTTGCAAGTCAACAATCAAGAAATTATAATACAATATCATCATATGATCATCACTGAAGTAGGCATTCCCATACTCGGAGTACAAGTATCTCAAAAGTAAAATATGGAAATATGCAGAGATCCATATCAAAAATGAAGTCGTGTCCATTAGTCATATATCATGGATCCATGCTATAATCATGAATACTAAAAACTTCACACAACTTTGATGTATCAGATAAGATCTAAAGTCTTCATCTCTTTCTATCCATAGTATGAATCTAACTATGTGAATAAATGTATTGAAGTTGATCAACAACTAATGATATGATTTATCTGAAAGGCATTCTCAATAACAGTATGGATCGGAGAACTCTAAAATCAATTGATCCAAATTTTATCATTATATTGTTTTTCATCCATTTCGATGCATTTGGAGTGAAAAAAGTGGTGGAATTATCTCACAGAACCGTTTTTTTACCAACGGGACCCAATTTGGTGAAACAGAGTTTGAAACTTTCCAGGAGAATTTTGAGGCATCAAGCAACGTTTTTTGGATGTAAAACTTTCTCACATTAGCGCTGCACCTTTTCAAGCTATTCTACACATAAATACATTTCCAACAGTGGAAGAATTGCATCAATCAAAGTCTATATGCAAAAGTTATGCCACCAAAAGTTGACCTCCCTGTGTTCATCCCTATAGTTCGGGAAGATGTCACATCAACTTCTATTATTCATAAAAAAAAGGGGCTAGCCACGTGTTTTTGATGTAAAAGGCTTTATAATAATCTATATTGTAACTTTAGTTAAAATTTGATGTAGTCAAAATTAACTATTAGTAGGATGTCGAGTTGTGTAATACCCAAGCCACTAGGAGGAAGAGGGATTTCATTCGTTCGAAAGCATTTGTTCCATAGTTTTGAAAAAATAGCCATGAGAGGTAGGACGTAGAGCACACAGAAAGGATATGCGCATTGTAGCATTCCGTAGCGCACAAGATTACTTCTTTATACCTGTAGCCAAATTTTTAGACAGAGAGAGAGCAAAGCGACCGCAACTTCCAAATGGATTTTCTCCCAAAAGAGTTTCCCAGAGAGCATATCTTATCTCTTGTATGTGTGTGCTTATTTTTTCGTTCTCTGCGTTCTTACATAATTTTCATTTGCATGCATACACTAATTACAGCGACAAATCTTAAAGTTTAATAAAATTGTAATAATGTAGAATCTCGAATTTTTAATATAATATTATCATATATGTTGTGACGAATTGTCCAATGGAATATCCACGGCAGTTTACGAATCATTTAGTATTAGAGCAGAATTCTTTGGGTATTTGTGGATATTTGCAGGGGATCTAAGTCAACAGGGTCGAAAATCATAAAACCCTAATCATGGGCGACGAATTTGTAAACAAACCTCGTGATCCTATAGAGGTGAGGTTTTCGCGATTCGAAAAATGAGTCACAGATATAAACGACAATGTAAACCTTCTCATGGCAAGCCTAAACAATAAGCTAGATATATTTGGAAAAGATGGGAGTTCAAATGCAAACGACAAATCAGAGGGACCACGGCGAGATCGACACTCTAACACTGGACCAATGGTTGCAGCAACTCGAAGTTTATTTCAGCGTCCACCAGATTGAGTGTTGGGTTGTGTTATATTCTTTCCATGACTACCCCATGTGCGGGGGGTCATAGGTGGGCGTAAGCCCCCATTGTACATTGCGCAGGGCGTTGACCCCCTGTCGGGAGGTATGCAAGGTGACAATCGCTAGCGTGCACGCAGTCCGAGGCAGTGCCCTGGAAAAAAAAAAAAAATTGGACCCTATTTTAAGTGCACTGACCTACCTATGGTTTTGTGCATTATGATTTTCTGTTCATGGTATTTTGTAGATCCGGTCAAAGGAACTACGATTATGTTCTAATCTAGAGTTTATGGACGCTTCGACATGTATATATATGTATTGTAACATTGAAAGGAATATAATGAAAAATCAATCTAGTAGTCCCGATTTTGAGATCCAAAGGAAAATATTTGTGTATATTTTTTTATGTTTTATGCTCTCCCCATTGTTTATTTTCTGTTTTTGGAATTCGTATGTAGATAATTTCTATATGGATTAAAATCTACATTGAAAAATGACAAAAAAATCTCATTCGAGCGGTTGAAATTAGAGGGTCATGCAATGACTTGGAGTTAGAGCTATACAAAAACCCTAAGGTTGGAGGGAGAAACTCCAATGGCCACCATTAAGTCACAATTTTATCACGTTGGATACATAGAGGACCAGTGGCTCTAGTGGCATTACTTCAAAAAAAAAAATCATGCCAAAGAGTAAAGTACACCACAAAATTCAAAAAGATGGCTATCATGTTGGATATCTCTCCAAAGAACCCAAATGTACTCCTAAAGTATTTGGGGGGTCTACACCGCCATCTGTGTGAACAAATGATGTTTTTCAAGCCCAAATCAGTGGTTGAAGCTTGTGTACAGAGACAATACCTAGAGAACATAGGCCTGATAAGAGCACAATCAAGTAAATCGAAGCAGAAGGAGCAACATGAAGCTTCCAAGGAGGAGAAGCAGCGAAAAGCATGAAAAGATAAAAAACGACAACCACATAACACCAGTGCAAAAATCCTAACCACCACCACAGTGTTGATGGCCATACAGAGAAGATAATAAAAAAAAAGAATCTCATGACCATTAATTCGTGCAAACTAAGTTGAAATCAACTCGAACATGGATGAAAAAATCGCCTGTACGTTAGTGCAGAAGGAGGTGAATCTGAGTAGCATTCAGCAACAGGAAGAAAAAGAAATGATCGAACCCTTCTATATAAAGATACAAGTCAAGAAGACCAAAGATTAATGCTCTATTTGACTCGAAATCGCAAGGGAATCTTATCACAACAAAGTTGGGTAAATAAGGTTGCAACACTGAAGGTTACAAAATAGGGCAAAATTAGATTTTCTATTAGTGTTGATTTTATTGATGAAGTAAATATGGATGTGGCTTCGCTTGATGTATGTGGTGTCATGTTTGGGGGTCCATACATGTCATGCGATATGCAATATTCATGAGGAGAATCAACCAATACCCACTCATCAAGAATGGAAAATCATTCATCATCAACACGCACAAAAGCAAGTCGAAATTCTCACTGGTAAGTGCCAACCATGCCAAGAAATTGTTTAGTGCTAGTAAAAAGTATGTTTTATTGTTTTTAAGAGAAAATCAATTTAAAAAGGAATCAACAAGAAGTAAGGGATACCTAAAGGGGTGTACTAAGAAACAAAAACAATATTAGAAGATTTTTTACAGGCATACAAAGATGTGTTCCAAGAACCTAAAGGGTTACCACCCAATAGAAAAGTGGAGCACGAGATCCATTTATTGTCAAACTCCCCATTGCCAAATATTGAGTTGTACAAATAGTGTATTATAAAAGCGAGTGAGGTGAATAAACAATTGCAGCAATTGCTAGACCAAAGTGTCGTTTGACCGAGTACATCACCATGTGGGCACCCATCATCATTGTGCCAAAGATGGGACTTGACAGATGTGCATAGACTACAGGGCGTTCAACAAAATTACACTCAAAAACAAATACCCTTTGCCCAAAATAGATGATTTGTTGGATAAATTGCAGCAAGCAAAATACTTCACCATGTTGGACTTGAAGTCTTGATATCACCATGTTCGAGTCAAAAAATAAGATACATGAAACACCACCTTCAAAACCAAGCAAGGTTTGCATGAGTGGTTAATTATGTCATTTGGCCTATCTAAAACACCAATTACATTTATGAGATTAATGAATGATATATTAGTTTGTGCAGTAGTCTTTGGTGTATCTAAGATATGTGATCCGTGGAGGATAGTTGAAGATAAATCTTTCCAAAATGGTGGTCATCGTAAAATGGTCGGTGCCTATTAATGTTTCTGAAGTCAAAAGTTTCATTGGGTCAATGCAGTACCTGAGGAAATTCATAGCCTCATTTTCCGCAGTAGCATCATCGCTCCATGCCATAACAGCGAGTGGCAAGAGTTTCTAGTCGGGAAAAAGTCAACAAAAGGCTTTCAAGGAGCTAAAAAAGGATCAATTAAGCACCAATTCTGGAATTACTAAACTTACAGCAGTTTTTTGAAGTGGAGACAAATGCAAATGTGCTATGGAAGTTGACTTAATGCAAAAAGGAAGGCTCGTTTGTTAACATTTTGAAATATTTCATGGGGTAATTCTCAACTACCCTACCTATGATAAGGTGCTTTATGCCATGGTGTAAGTTGAGAAGAAGTGGAAGCACTATCTAATGGAAAAGGAGACAATAATCCACACAAATCACCAACCATTACAATTCTTGCAAGCTCAAGTAAATTACAATAGACCAAGCATTACAAGTGGATGGGTTTTTACAGCAATTTCATTTGGTGATAAAGTATAAAAAAGACAACACAAACAAGTTGATCGATATGCTTTCAAAGCCACCCACATCAAAGATTACAACGTTGGAGACTTTTATGCACATGGAGCCATTCACTCATGATGCATACAAAGAGACATATTCAAAAGATGAGAACTTCAAAAAGGCATATCAACAGTTGCAGAGTCGAAGTCATGTGCACGATGGTGACAGCGCCTTTAACTACCATCTCCAAAATGGGAGACTCCACAAGCTAAATAAATTATGAGTTCCTAAATGTGAGCATTTGCATCTAATTAGAGAGGCACACAACTCCAAACAGAGAAAAAGAAAAGCAACCTCACCTTCCAATTAGGTTTCTCCCAAGAGTTTTCCAAAAAACATATCTTGTGTGTTGTGCATGTGCGCACTAATTTTTTCAATCTCTACTTTTTTACATAATTTCCATTTGCATGCATACCTTAATCACAGTGAAATCCACAAATCTTAAAATTTAATAAAAATATAATAATAGTCTCATATTTTTAATATAAATATCCACAACAATATTATAACACCATTTATCAGTCTTGATAGATTCGATGCTCTGGTTATAACCTTGAACAACCCTTCATTTCCAAACTTAGTTCAAAATCTAAAAAACAATGTTTTATTTCCTATACGCTACTTTGCCCTATGTTAAAAACATATACACACAAGCAATAATATACTCAACTGACATATATGTGTTAAAACACTTAAAAATAATAAATCTCCTTAATTTCAAACAAATTTGAAGAGTTTCTTTGTTACTCACCTACTATAGCTCATGGCTCAAGCCCCACTGTTTTCCAACTGAAAAAACTAATTTGGAGAAATATAAATAAACCTCCATGGAAAAATTTAAAAGAAAAAAAAAATGAAATATTGATATTATAATTGATTGATCAATAATAGAATTTGAAAAAATCCTTGTGACTCCTACACACCCCCAAGTTTACAAAACTTTTGTTTCCTCTTTTGAAATAATTGAAAAATCCTTGTGACTCCTACACTCCCCAAGGTTTGTTTCCTCTTTTGAAATAAAACTCGGGGTGTACTTTTCCATCTTTCTTGTAGCTTACATCAATAAATAAATATTGTTATGTTCCTGATATTTATCATGTTTATATATTGATGCATATTGTCATTTGTTCATAAATATTATATTAATGTATAATCATTCATTTGTTTATATGCTCTAATGTATTATGCATTGATACATATTGTGATTTGTTTATAAATCTGATATTAATACATAATCATTCATTTGCTTATATGATCTAACATATATATCACAAACATGCTTTATGTTACTACTATTATATATATATATCACAAACATGTTTTATGTTACTACTCTTGCATATGCTTTGCTTGGATAATTTACACATTTTAAAGACATCAAAAGAAGCGAAGGGTTTGAACCCTACAAAATTTGCTCAAATATAGAAAAACCTAATCAAAATCAAAATGAAACAATTCCAAACTTCTAAATCTAAACAAAAATCTCCTCCAATCATCAAGTCATTCCAAACTTCTAAATCTAAACAAACCCTCCCTCTTTGAAGATATCATTTTCTCAACCTCATCAACTCAACCCTCCCTCTTTGAAGATATCATTTTCTCAACCTCCCCAATGTAGATATCATTTTCTCAATCAAAATCATCGCCAACCCCCAACTTCAAAAATTCAACCATACAACAAAAACCAAGTTTCCACCCCCAACTCTTTCCCACCCCAACTCTTTCATGTGTGAGAAAGACTTCTACAACAACATCACACTCTTTTTAGACTCTTTCCCACCCCAACTCTTTCATGTGTGAGAAAGACTTCTACAACAACATCACACTCTTTTCCTACAACTTAGAGATCAACTATTTCTTGTGTGAGAGAGGCATGAGAGAGGCTTCTCCAACAAAACATCACTCTTTTCATACAACTTAGAGATCAACTCTTTCATGTGTGAGAGACTCTTTTCATACAACTTAGAGATCAACTCTTTCATGTGTGAGAGAGGCTTCTCCAACAAAACATCACACTCTTTTCCTACAACTTAGAGATCAACTCTTTCATGTGTGAAAGAGGCTTCTCCAACAACATCACTCTTTTCCTAAAACTCGGAGATCAAACTTATTGATAATGCTCTCCAAATAAAATCAAAGATCAAACTTGTTGATAATGCTCTCCAAATAAAATCAACTTACTTCTTATAGATCAAACTTGTTGATAATGCTCCCCATATGAAATCAAGTCGCTCAATATATCAACTTCTTGTGAAGTTAAATTGGACAACTTCTTCATAATGCTCTCTAAATGAAATCAAGTTGTTCAATATATAGACTCAGTGTGAGGTCAAATTGCCCTAATAATTATTTTCACATGATACAAAAACCCAAGAAAGCTCTAATGATAGATGATACAAAAGCCCAAAAAACTCTAATGATAATACAAAAGCTCAAGAAAGCTTTAATGATACATAATGATACAAAAGCACAAAAAAGCTATAATGATAATACAAAAAAGCTCTAATGATAATGATAATAAGCCCAATATCATTAGAATAACTCTGATGATTCGTTAATAATAATCAATCATTAATAAAAGCCCAAGAAGGCTCCTTTTTAACTCGGAAAAATATTTTCGAGTGATGCAACTCGACGATTCATTATGATTCATTAATAATAAATTCTCTTGAAAAACAGAATTATGATTCTGATTCATTAATAATAAATTTTCTCTTGAAAAACAGAATTATGAAATGAAAATAGAAACTAATTACATTCTTCAACAATGGGCAGGTAGTGAAACAAGAGAAAAAAAAGTACAATCAAATGAAACAGAAATGCTGGTATAAACAAAAAGGTCATTCCCGGCAAAAAAAAAGTACAATCAAATGAAACAGAAATGCTGGTATAAACAAAAAGGACATTCCCGTCTTGATTTCTTGTTTTCTTGTTGAGTTAATTGAACATTTTTTTTGGAATGTATTTTTGAAAATCTTTCAAGTTAAAGATCACAATGAAAGATAAGTTGTAATGACACAATTTTCAGAGCTACGGAAAAACAGAGATTTTGGATTTTGAGGTTATCCTCTGATTTAGCCCATCTCTGCATTTCTTTATTGGGTTTTCTTGTTTTCATTATATCTATATATTGTGAAAATCTCATCTAAGCAGCAGTAGTGAAAAACACATTGGCCGTGTTTTGGCAAAAAGGATAGCGGACCCATTGCAGCTGGGTTGTGCGCACCCATAAATTTTCACTAAAACCATCCATACGTGCCATTATTGGATCAAACCCAAAATTCAAAAACAGTATCATTCCAAAGATCCACTATTGGATCAAACCCAAGATTCAAAAACAGTATCATTCCAAAGATAGGTGCCTTGAAAAACTGGCAAACAAAGCCATTAATTGTAACTCCTATGAAAAACAAAATTATACATTATTTAGTAAATGCTTCTATGAAAAATAGAATTACAAATTAATTTTCAAATATGAAGCTCAAAACTTACTTAAAATAAAAACGTAAATTCCTTATACAAAGCCATAATTGTAAACTGTTGTGAAATTCATTTCATAAAATCATGGACTGTAAAATGGCGCCTTGAATGTAAATTCATTGTCTTTGTGGTTGAAACTTAGCTCGTTGAAAAGTTACCAACCTTAGAAAGCAAGATAAAGAAAATTCTTTTTACGATATGATCATGATACTGTAAAATGGGTTTTTATTGCTCATTGAAAAGTTACCATCTTTAGAAAGCAAGATAAAGTAAATTTTCTTTACGATATCATCATGATACTGTAAAATGAGTTCTTATTTTGAAGTTGTTCTTATATAATCGAGTGAAAGGGAACTAATAACAATTTAATATTAAAAAGTTAATTTTTTAATATTTAAAATAATATTCAGAGCTAACATGGAATCACTGAAAAGAAAATGTCCTGAGCGGAATTTAGGCGGATATATTATTTATAAAAATTTCACGAAACCTACAACTAATAATAACAACAATATCAAACATAATAACTCAACCACTGAACTTGATCACGAAATTTATAATATGCCATTAAATATGAATTCTGGAGACTGATAGAAATTTCAGATCTATCAAATCTAAAATACAGGCAAATATTTAAGCAAATATTTAAACCCCCATGAAGGCAGGTCTGAATACTATCAGGCCTTGGGAATTTGTGCCAAATATTACACATATCAGAAACCCTACGCCAAAATGTCTTAATAAAAAAAAAAAATGACCGAATTACAGCTGTACACCCCATCTCTATCGATTAAAACCCAAAAGAAGACAACAAAACAGTGTTAACTTCAACATTTTAAACCCTAGAAACTGCCCTGCCCCAAAACTAAATTAAATACTTCAGCAAAATGATCTGTGTACCGACCAACAGATTTCAATGACTAAGCACTGGTGAACTTCGTAACAGCCTTTGTGCCCTCTGAAACAGCATGCTTCGCGAGCTCCCCTGGAAGAGCAAGCCTTACGGCGGTCTGAATCTCCCGAGAGGTAATAGTAGGCTTCTTGTTGTAGCGGGCGAGCTTCGATGCCTCGCTCGCCAATTTCTCAAAAATATCATTAATGAAGGAGTTCATGATTCCCATGGCCTTGCTGGAAATTCCGATATCAGGATGAACCTGCTTCAAGACCTTAAAGATATAGATCTTGTAGGTCTCAATGTTCTTCTTATGCCTCTTCTTTCCCTTCTTGTCTCCGCTTTCCTTCGGTAGCTTCTTTTCAGCCTTCGGCGCGGGCTTCTTCTCGGCCGCAGGAGATTTCTCTGCAACCGGCTTCTTCTCGGCGGGCTTCTTCTCACCCTTGGGAGGAGCCATTGATACTGCAAATCACTGTAAGATCGTCGAACTTCTCACGGCAAACAAGTTCTTTCTGCAAAAATCTGGAATAACTATGAATTGTTCGGAAGGAGAAGTGCAATTTATATTCATAGATTGAATTAATTGCTCTCCTATTGGTTGGTTGCTTCCGCCACGGATCGCTGAGGTCGGTCCAATCTTGGCCGTACATATTAACTTTGATCCGAAGGCTGTGATTTGCCTTTACCTCGGAATTTGTATTCGCACCGACTTCAACCTTTCTTCCATCATGTTAGGTTTGTGCGCATTGGAATCATAAAGAAACCCTAAGAAACAGTAAGTAGAGTATTTTACGTTTTAAATCGTCCTTTACTAACACTCCATTTACTTTTAATGTTACTAAGGTTGGGAGTAAGTTAAATTTGTATGTGTAAAATTTTCTTTTGATAAAACAAATTTTATAATAAAATGTTAATTTTTTATACCAAAAAACAGTTTTTCTAATTATAAACCCATTTAAATGTGATTATAGTTTTATTATGATTTAAATTTTGTGTATATTGGAATAAAAAAAATTATGGGTTCTAAAGCATTTTAAACAGAATTAAATAATTGAAAATTTAGTAGAATTTTGAATGAGCATAAATTTTGAGTTTTTGTATTTCTCGATTTTAGTTTTTAGGAGGAAAATTGCTAAGAGATTAAACTACTTCTCACTATACCATCTATTGAATTTTAATAGTTAAAAAAAAATGCTAAAAGATTAGACTATTTCTTATTATAATATTTATCTCATCGTTTTATGTGGTTTAATTATTTGAAGTTTTGATTTTTATGCATGGATAAAGCAGAAAAAAGAGTTGGGCTTGGAGTATGCCTTAAAATTGCTTATGTTTGGCTAAGAGCTCATTTCCCTGATACTTAAGGGGCTCAAGACCCAGAGGCATCTAGCAAGAGTGAAAGCCTGCCCCCTTATGGACCACCAATGGGTTATTCCAAGTAGCATGGTTTCCCTTGAATAACAGTGATGAATCAACCGCATCCATGGTTAACAATTAGAGATAATTGTCCTCATTATTGATTTGACAACTGAGTTATGATAAATTTTCCCACCTGTGGAAAAAACAACAACAACAACAACAACATTTTCTAAAACATAGGGAACTCTATGGGCATTACTAAAAATTATAAGCACATGGATTTCATATTCTTAGAATTATTTCCTAGAAAATAGTTTTGATAATGCATAAAGGGTTTCTTTATTATAGACTTCTTCTATAATGCCAATGATGCATATGCATTAGAAATGGACCTTAGTTAATGGAGAAAGTTAACTTGTTTATGAAGTCTAAGTTTCACTGTTGTAAGGTCAATGATGCATATGCATTAGCAATGGACCTTGGTTTATCGAGAAATTTAACTAGTTTATATAGTCCAAGGTTCATGGTTTTAATCCACTTTTATTAATGTCATGAGGGTTTTGATATAAGAATGTTCATATATTTTTCTTAAACAATAGACTTGTGAGGCCCCTTTAATCATTGGAAATGCCTTAGATGCATTTATAATGTTGGGGGTGAAAGAGAAATAAAATGATAACTTTTTCTTCTACTCATAATTGTATACATATTGATTTGATGAAAGGGTTTAGGGATGAAATAATGTTGAATAATGATAATTGAAGAATAAATAAAACTAGTTTCAAGTAAATCTAATTTAAATGTAACAATTAGCTTATTAACTAAGTTGTCCCAATTAGGTTGAGTGGGACTAACCAGGCATAGATTGATTGGCTAACTGATTGATTAAGACTATCTTGAGTGATCTTGTTTGAGTATGTCAACCTTGGTTTATGGGAAATTGTGTACAAGATTAAGTATAAACAAGTGAGCTTATGTAGTGAGTGAATATGGTGAAATGTGATGAATATGCATTGAATGTTCTATGTTTAAGTGTTATAATTGTGTCTTTAAACACTACCAACTGATAGTTTGAATCTATTTGTTTATTTATGGGATGTAGTTGTGAATTCTAACCTGGTTTCATAGCTTTGGTTTTGAATGGTCAAGCTTAATTATATTTTTGTAAGGCGTTTTTGGAGGTTATCACATCAAAATAACATATGTATGGTTATGCACTTATAAGATGTTAGATTTTTTAAGGAATCTACATGTTTGAACCTATGAGCTTTTGGATCAAAGATTGTAGAAGCAATATGGATTCTATGGTAATATGATACGGAGACTTCACTAAAGAGTAAAGGTGTGTGACAATTTACAAAAAACTATGGTTATTAATCTTGTATATGGTCATGAGGAGTTCTTGCTCAATGGAAAGAAGGTTGACATTTTAAATGTCATGAAAACATACATGCCAACGGAAATTTGATTTCATAATAAAGAGATTAGCTTCCAAAATGAATTTTGAAGAACCTAATGAAGTTGCTCAATATATTTGATGAAAGTTAGGTTATGCAACTTGAGGAGGAGTTGATCTCTCTAGGACCTCTCTTTCCACAAGGTTGAGGGTTTTTTTGGCTTGTGTTAAGGAGATCAAACTAGATTTGAGTGAATACAAGAGACTTCCCAAGGAAGAGAAGAAGATTGATAAAGTTAATTTTGATGAATTTGCAAACATCTTTTGATGCTTTTTGTTCCACATGTCATGCAAATTAGGCTTCAATGAAGTAATATGGTAAGAATTATACATTTGACTCCTTTTGCAGTGCATTGATTAGGGCACAACAGAAACTTATTGACAAAGGAAAGCTTAGTGATAAACCATAAACACTTTTCATGAATGGAAAAGGCAAACAAAATTCCAAGCAAAGAGGTTGAGATGATAATTCAAAATGTAATGCTCCCTCCCACCCTCTCGGACTCTCCAAGTTGAATGAGAGATGTTACTTTGCCCTAACCCGACCTCCATGGTCTCATTATGGAGATGGGGTACAAATTGCCTCTTCTTCCAAGGTTAATGGAATTAAATTTGGGCTACGCCATCCCATTCACCTCATCTAGAACCTTCTAGGGATATAAGCTTTATCGAAATCCGACACCTAGATCAAAAGTTGTGGCTGTTTAAAATTTGATCAACTAGCCCTTACCACTTCTAGATGCAATGCCACATGGAATTCCCCTTGGCTAGCTTATGCGGTGTTTCCACCTCACTAGCAGTCCCTGCCATGGCCCCTTCCACGTCACTTTGCCACGTACCTTTGCGCCTTTCCTGGCTATTAAAGGCTTATGGATCCCAGCCACCGGTAGTGTCATAAACACTTTTTACGACTGTTGCTGGGAGAAACTCCCATCCCCCAACCCCGTTAACTGCGACCTCCACCATTCTCAAACTACTACCATAGCAAAAGACCCTGCAAAGCAACAAACATTTCTCATGTCAATTATCAAGCGAGTTTTCCCATTCCCTAACCTCCATTAACTCTGCAATGCTTATTGTTAAAATCTCTTGTGGTCCCTGATCCGCAATGACATCACATTAACATCATGTTGCTATGTGGTCTCCTCTAAATGCGCCACATGTGATCCAAGCATAGGCCACATGGTTGTCCAAAAAGGGGTCTTACTACCTGCCATATTTTCATGTGGTTAATGTGCCATGTCATTATCTTGTCCATTTCATCTTGCCATGTCGACTTCATCCTGGACCCCACTTGAGCCCAGACCCTTGTGCAAGTCAACACTTCGTCATTAAAATATTTTCAGCAATTTCCACTGTGGATCTGTCATACAACACTTAAACATCATTGCGTCCCACGCCAACACTACAACACAAGGCCTTCCCTGGGACCCGTGATTGCAAAAAGAAACTTCCCCGTCTTTTTACTGAAGGACTTTTCGTCTCGCAACTCCCGTGTACTGGGACCATTGTGGGATGCACACCCACTCAGCTCCTGAGGCATGACAGAAGTTTTATCCATTAGGAAATGGAGAAATCTCTATTGAATTCCGTTCAGCACTATATACCACTTCATGAAGACCGCAATGCAACATAAAATCTTAGCATCAAGTGTTGGTAATGATTCCCATCAAGTGCCCCATTACACTTAATAGATGTGTCTCTCTCTTGCGTCATAGTAGCTACCTAACAACAGAGCCCATTAGCCCTCATACATGAAGTTCGCTCCTCCATTCCTTCTATTCATGAGACTTACATCCAACAAGTCTCACAGGGACATTAAACCAATTCCCCATCATTGTTCTCAAGCTGTCACAACATTTACAGAGATTATTGTTAAGTCAAAATGTTCAGGCCATGGAATTTCATCCATCATAGCAACACATATGAACTTTTATAAGATAAACAAATCATGGGACTACTAAGAGCATAACAAATGATCATGGATCCTCACGCCCCTATGTCATGAGAATAAGCATTCATACCATTCATTGAAATACATGGGAATCATGCATTTTTTACCATGTGTGTGTGTGTATGTACTAAACAAGAATAACATTCACATTGTAGAAATAAGTATAATAATACAAGTTATTATACAAGCAACCACTTATCTTAGTAACTTGATGACTCGAACTGAGGAAGGTACTTCGATTTTCCACCCAACGACTGATTGTACTGTTATTCTTTCTTGCATTCAACCAACCTCAAGCCATATTCAAAGTTTCAGGAGGTAAATTGCTTAGGAGTTCTCAACCAATCAACCAATTATAAGGGGAAAAGACCACTTCTCAAGTGATTTGTCCAACAACTTCCAGCTATAACACCACAATGGCTTTCAACCAACAACAAGACAACCACAATGGTTCAAGCAAAGCATAGAGAATCTCAATTCAATTCTAGAGAAGGATGTGTATGTGCAATGTGTGTTTTATTAGCTGGATTAGCTATGGTAGGGACAAGAGCTCACCCATCCTAGTAGTTTTCAGAAGGTAGTAGCACCAGTGTTATCATCCCCAATGCTACACTTAATGTTTATCAGTCCCACAAGTACTAAGGTGCCTCAACCTATCCATTACTTTCTCAACCCCAACCCATCAAGTTTCCTAGTGGTTTATCAACGCCTAGGCTAGCCACTCTTAGGTGGTTTATCTGCGAGCAAGCCCTCACAGGTTTATTAGCCCAGAAAGGTATGATATTGCATACCTTTTGATATTGATTTCTTTATATCCTTGCTTCTTCCACCCAATCAAATTATGGAGATAATACATAATAAACCCTTTGTTTCTTCTTCATTCCATAAAAGTGCATTTGTCACTGTATTCTGTTTTCCTTTTTTGTAGATAATTTCAATGTCATAACCTAGCATCTGTGTAACTAATTTTTGTTGCTCTTTTGAAGATAGTCAATGTCCAAATAAGTACTTCAAACTATTGTGATCTCCTTTTACTTTGAATTGTCTTCCTATTAAGCAAGGGAACCATTTCTTAACTACATGTAGTATGTCTAACATTTATTTTTTATCAATGTGTTTGAGTAAGTTCTTTTCTTTAATTTGTTTGCTTTGAAAGGTAAGGGACCCTCCTTCTTTCATTAAAATTGCACTAATGGTATGGCCTAAGACATCACACTCTACAGTAAATGTTTTTGTGAATGTAGGTGTGGCCGAGATAAGAGTCATACAAATAACCTCCTTAAGTTTTCCAAAACCTTTGGTTGGTTCTCAAGTCCACAAAAATGCTTCCTTCTTTAACAATGTTGTTAGAGGTGCTATCATTTCACAATAATTCTTGACAAACTTGTGGTAATAACCTATCAATCATCATAACCTTTTTGGAATTGGTCATTCCATCATATCTTTAAGTTTGTTAGAGACCACTTTGATAACTTCATGAGATATACTATGACCCAAATATTCCACTTCTTAAACCCCAAGGCGCACTTGGAAGCATTTGCATATACTTGTTGCTCTTCAAATAGTTTTAAGACCACCTTAACATGTACATGCTCATCCCCAGACTTTTTATATATTAGTACATCATAAAAAATAATATCACATATTTTCTAAATAAGGGCTTGAAAATAGAATTATCAAGTTTTGAAATGTTGAATGTGCATTGGTAAGTCCAATTGGCATAATTGAAAACACATAATGACCTTCATGTGTTCTAAAGGCCATTTTGGGAATGTATCCTCACCTCATTCTAATTTGTTGATATCATGAATGAAGATCCAACTTGGTAAAGAAAAATACTCCTTGCAGATAATATAATAATTCATTAATGATAAGAATATGAAACTTATCCGTGATGGTCATTTTGTTGAATTCTCTATCATTTGGACACATGTGCCATGAAACATCTTGTTTTGCAACCCTCACCATTAATAAAGAGAAAACACTTTGGCTATATTGAATGGTATCAGCCTCTAAGATTTCTTAAAGATAATTCTCACTCTTTTGTGCGCATGGATACCTATAAGGTCAAATTCTAGGTGGTACACTTCCTAGTTGCAAATGAATAGCTTGGTCATGATCTCGAGTAGGTGGAAGACCCTTAGGAATCTCTCCAAATACCTTGTAATGTTTGTTGTTATTTTTTTTTTCAAATCCGCTAGAGCACAGGATATAGATGTTTGAACATCTAGTTAGTATAATTGTGAAATAATATCATGGTGTCCCTTTTTTGAGCAAATTTGTTGTATTGTTAGAACTTTTCACTTTAGAGCGTTATATGTGGATACCTTTAAGCTCAATTTCCTTGCATTCTAAGGAAAATATAATGAAAAGATCCTAAAATTTAAAGACCACTATTCCCAATTATTGTAACCACTGGACACGTATACAACTTCAACACCACCCATTTTGATTGCAATCACGAGACTATCTAATAAATACTCCCATGCATTGAGCTTATTAGTATGACACTTCTTTGAACAATTTAGGGTATATTTATCTACAATCATTATTGAAACTCTAGTGTTGGAAATATAATGCAATTGACAAGTTTTTCTAATTTATAGTCGATGAAGTTATAGGTATTACAATAATCAATCAACATTGTTACCCTTTTACTTTTTATATATACTTCTACCTTGAGGGTTTATGGGATATTAATGCCAACCAATGCATGATAAGATATCATTGGAGTAATCTCTTCTGGTTCTAGATCTTGTGATAGTTCTAATTCTTAATCATGTTCCTCCAAGGTATCCCCAATGGAAAAATTCAAGTGCTTGGATGGAACATAAGCTCTTAATTGATCATTTTATCTCTCAGATTCTGCAATTTCAATGTCACGAGAATTGGTCTTCTTTGAAATATTTGGGCTAATATCCCTTAGCAATCCAACAAGTCAATCTTGGAAAAGTATTATTGAGAATATTAAACCAAAATTCAATGAATGGGGATCACAATGGTTGAATCTTGCGGGCATATTGGTTTTAATAAAGTGAGTCCTATCAACACTTATGATCTTTCAATGTTGAATGATGTTAGCCATAGCGCGTATAATGCAACAAATATACCATGAGATTAGGGAGTTTTTGTGGCAAGGGGGGAAATCAAATAGCCAAAAGTTCCACCTAATAAATTGGAAAGTTGTTAGGGTTCTATTAAAAGAAATAAATGGATTGGGGATCAAGGATCCATCCTTTAGGAATCTTGATATGGGTGTCAGAGTCCTTTGGAGACTCGTTTCAAGCAAATTAATTTGGTTGGAAAAAATATCGTCGAAAAAGGTTTTTTATAGGAAACAAAAAAAGGTGCATTGAAGGCATATTAAAAGGCTAGGAGGTTATCATATATGGAAACTTCTAAAAAATGATAGCTCTAATAATTCGCTAGGATGACTTGGGTTCCTAGCAATGGAAAGGGATTTTAATATGAATAGATAACATTATGTGAAATCAACCCTTGGAACAAGACACATAACTCCCCCCTTTAAAACATGGATGGAAGATAAAAACATTAAAACTTTGTTTGACTTTTAATTGTGGTCTAATAATTCATGACACTAGTTAAGATGATCATTATGAGAGCCTCCTCTACAACACAATGTAATAGCATCCAAACTTCTAACTACTCTTAAGGTTGTACACCACGGTATATAAGTGTCAAATATCACAGGGATGGGGAAATTCATAGTATAGTGTGGAGGATGGGTACTCGCATAGGCTCACATCTCTTCCTCTTTTGTAGTGATCTCCCATTTGGCATAGTGACGAGCTCCTCAAAATAAATATATTCTAATGAATTATAGTTCATGGAAATATTTTGACATTGCATTCTCCTCTATAACCTATGGTTGCATATATATACATGGAAAAAAATGAGAGACATGCCTTGGATTCATTCCCTTTGAAACCTAAAAGATGGAAATGTTATGTAGATGGCACTGTGGTGGTAAGTAAACATGAAGAATAAATTCTTAAGAAATTATTAACCCACCTCAATAACCAAAATGATAGCATCAAAGTCACCATGGAGATGGAAAGGGATGGAAGCATACCTTTACTTAATGTCCTGATTGCTAAAAAGGATTATGGTTGAATCTCTCACCGGGTTTATCGAAATACGACACATACAAATATATATTTGCATGCAAACTCTTACCATTATCCCCCTTAGAAATTTGGTGTTTTTAACACATTATTAACTTGTACTTTAAGGATCTATGATGAGGGAACATTTGAAGTAAGAAATTGAACACCCATCAATTTTTTTATAAAGAAAACGAATATGATGAGAGGTAATTCAACAGGATAGTTGAAAAATCTAAAAGATCTCATACTGAAAAGAAACAAGAAATAGTGTCCATGGAAATATTAAAGGACTATTTATCTTATATGAAAGGGACTACAAACCAAGTAGAAAGAATTTTGAGAAGAAGGGGAAAAAATGCCGCTAATTTTTCCCCTCCAACACCATCAAAAGGATGTTGCACTCTACAAAGGATCTCACCAAATTGGGTTTATATAGGTGAGATTGGGAGATCAACTGATCTTAGACTTAAAGAACACAATGTTGAATTAAGGTATGACAGATATAAGAAATCAACCTTAGAGGAAAATGATCATAACATGAGTCGCCAAATATCTCTTGATAAAGCTAAGATCATAGCCAAGTTGGATCACCACACTGTTGAAAATGTAGCAAGAAATTCCTAATTTAGTTTTGCCTTGATTAAATTAGGAGAAATTCGAATTTCAATTTCAGTAAAATACTTGGAGGTAGTTAACTGAGGTGACGTGGGGCTTGTCACTCAATTAACTCAGTAAATTTGAGTTGGATACAATCGAGTTCAAGTCTACATGATTTATTGCTAATTTGTAGAAATTTGTTTCAATTAATTTGAGTTATTGTCAGTGTAACTAGTTCTCATTGTTAGTAGAACTGGTGGAGGTTCAATCAAGGGTGTGTAACATTTTTCACACTGAGCGATCATATAGTTAAACTGATCAATCAGCCTAAATTAACTCATGCATGCAGAGAATTCGAGTTCCTAGTTGAGATTGGAGTTCAAGGGCAATGTACTATTAATTGTAAACTAGTTCAAGTTGTACAGATGGTGCATGTAGTCAAAGAATTAACCTAAAGGAATTGTGCAATCCAATGGAGGAAATTTCCTATTAAATAGGGGCCTAATTCCCAAGGAAATGGTGCAAGGAAATAGGAGCTTGGCAGGCTGAGAAATTGGCTAAGTATTGGCTTGAGTCAGTATGTGAGACAGTGAGATAGATTATACTAGTGCAGAGGTTGCTTAGGCTTGAGCAAGCATTGTATTTTTTCTCTATTCTTTAATTAATGCAATACAAATAGTAAGGGTTTTTGAGCAATTACTTTCCCCTAAATAAATCTTTTTGTATGTGTGTTGAATCTTGATGCACATTAATGATTTGTGTTCTCGATCATGATTTGCTTTCTGCGGATGAGTAGAGTAGCTTCAAGTCTTGTGATCTAGTAAGCTTCATGAGAAGTTTTGAATATACACATTAAGTTTCTACATGGTATCAAAGTAGGAATCACAGTAGAGAAAAGAATTCAAAGTTGTCTTTGCAGGATCAATTCTTCAGAGCTAGCAGGATGAATTTCTATGGACTGAGACTCGAGTATGCCATTGAGGGTAACTTGAATTGTGTTGCTTGGAAGAACATGATGGAGGTAGTGTTGGAAGATAATGGGTGTTAGGACTCAGAATTGACCAATTTTGACCTTATATTTTTGCCATAATATTATCCTTTTCAGTCATAAGTTGTAAGCTTTGATTACATAATGACTTAATCACCCCAAGGTGCGAAGTAACTTTCCGCATATCTATATGTTTAATTGTTCATTGCATATTCGTGAGTATCTTTATATTTATCTTTGAAAAGCTGACTAAGTTGCCAAGTAATTGTCTTAAGCCTGCAGGAATTATAATTTATAGTTGCTGTAACACCATAAACAGCAACTACGCAGTTGCTGCAACACCAGAAACAACAACTACGCAGTTGCTGCAACACCAGAAGCAGCAACTACGCAGTTGCTACAGTCAGCAACAGCAACCATCTAAAGCAGGCTATTTTGCAACAACTGCCAATAACAACCGGCAACTATCTAAAGTACGCTGACGCGGCATGATCACGCAGCTGTCTAAAGCGGGTAGAACACAGTTACCATTGCCTAAATCAGGAACAGCATGGGGAAATGATAAAGGAATGCGAGGATCCCAAGAAGACGGTCGAAGTCGGTTATCAGCTGTGTAACAGCCAGAACCTAAGAAAGAATATATTATTATACTGTTGTAACAACGTTTTGTAATTCTTATTTTTGATAGAATGGGTTAACTGAATGAACTATAAAAATCTATTGTAATAGATGTCTCCTCTATAAAGAGGAGACATCTACATTAGAAGGGGGGTTAATTTGTGATCTGTAAGTGAGATTTTGAAAGACATCAGCAAGACTGAACTTTATTGTACTTGAATCTTTTGGCAGATGAATAGAAGATTGTTCTGAGCACTTAATCTAGCCTTTGTGTTCTGGGGAATCTTGTGAGAGGGACTGGGCCCACCTTCCTCACAAGATTCACCCATTTACTTTCCTGTTAAGTGTGTAAGTGTGTGATAGTTTCTTTCTGCTGGTACTTTGTTTGGATTCTGTAGCATTACCTTTGGTATTTTCGCTTTGTTAGTACTCTGTTTCATTCATTGCTTGAAGTTGTGCAAGGATATTTCACCGGTGAATTAGAGTGCAGTGTGTGTTAGCAATCTGGTTACAGGGGCAGGTGCTGAACGTCCTCACCTGGAGGATAGGGTCCTGATCCTCTGCCAACAGAGCACCCATCATTTCGCTTTTCAGATTTGTAATCTTAATTAATTACTTTCATTTTATCAGTACTGTGATAACTTAGCGTAAGGATTACGTATACTACAGCTTTTTAATGCTTTTAGGATTAAGTACATACAGTACGCGGTAGCCTTTGGAATAAAAAGACTTTCCCAGGTTGACAATTAATGTGGTACTTGATTGTTTAATCAATAAACAATTCAACTAGCCAACAATGGGCTGAAGGAATTCATAGAAAATGATATCTCGAAGCCTCCAACATTTTATCCTTAACATCTAGCAGAATGGAAAAAGTGTGTAGCAAAAACAAGGAGGATCATATTGGAGGGAGTTCGAGACCATATTGCCTTGAATATCCACAGGAAAGAGACTCCATATGTAATGTGCCAGGCAGCAAAGGTGATCAAAGCAAAGAACAACATACAAAGAAGGGAGAAGTTCGAAGTTTCATGTTCCTGAATATAGAATTCGAATTCTTATCGCATCTCAAATTTCCCCAGTGGCGTTCAACGGTTTAAGACTCGAGTATGCCCTTGATGGCAACTCGAATTATATAGCCTAGAAAGATTGCATGGAAGCAGTATTAGAGGACAACGGTCTAAAGGACTTCATTGATCAAGAAGTCCCTAAGCCAGCAACGGCTAATGATACAAAATTGGTGGAATGGAAGAAATGTGTGGCTAAAGCGAGGAGAAGCCTCCTGGAGGGAGTTTGAGACCACATTGTCTCAGCCTCCATGGGAAGGAGACACCATTTTCAACGTGGAAAACATTGAAAGATCTATATCAGAACAACAACGATCAGAGGAAGCTGGAGCTGAAAGATAAGCTTCGGGAAATCAAGTGTGAAAAGGGTGACACGATCTCTACATATCTGAACAAGTTCACCGCCTGCAGGGATGAGCTTGGAAGTGTAGGGATCACAACAGATGATGATGACATGGTGAGTCTTGCTCTCCTCGGTCTTCCTAAAAGCTGGCATAGCTACCAAGACTCGGTAAATGGAAGAGAGAAATTGCCAGATTGGGAATGACTTTGGTCGGATCTGATGAAGGAGGAGATAAGAAGAAGCACCAGAGATGGTTCTTCATCCAAGGAGGATGAAGAAAACTGTGCCTTAGTGAGTAAGGCAAAGAAAGGGAAGGAGAAGGATTCTGATCCCAAATCGAGTTCTTCCCATGGTGGGAAGAAGTTTGACAAATTGAAAGTGTGATGCTTTCATTGTCATGAGGTGGGTCATTTTGCAACAAATTGTCCATTGAAGAAATCCAAGATGGGATCCAAGGAAGGATCTGAAGGTGAGGCATTGGCCTCACAGTTCGAGTTGGATTTCACCCTCTTTGCATGCATGGTTTCATCCATGGTGGGATGTGGTTGGTTTCTTGACAGTGGAGCTTCATTCCACATGATTGGCGATAAGAGTTTGTTCAGTACCTTGGAGGAGAAAGATATCCAGATACTCATAGAGATGGGTAATGATGAAAAGTATAGTGTCTCAGGAGTAGGCACAGTTGTTTTTTAGAGGGAGCATGGAGCTCGCATTACCTTGACAGATGTGAAGTATGTGCCAGGACTGAGGAAAAAATTGGTATCGATCGCAATGCTAGAAGACAAAGGCTATGATGTAGTCTTCAGTAAGGGAAAGGTTTTCCTTAGACACGTCACCACGAGACATGTGAAGCAAATCGGTTCATTAGTCAAGAACCTGTATGCTCTTGAGGTTCAAGATGCATGCAAAGCCTTGAGGAGCAAGGAAACTAATGGAGACTTGGTGGTTGAGAGGGAGAGTGCATTACCTCTCAACATGTAGCGCTAGAAGAAGTCTCAAACAAGTATGAAGGAGCCACAATTGGTGAAGCAACTTTAGGAGGTTGTGGAGCAGCCACAATTGGAGAATCTGAGAGGAGACTGAGTGGAGGCATCCACTCATGCAGAGACCTCTAGTAGGGGGAAATTTCGAGCCAAGTGGGCAGAGGGATCACATGCATCCATACCTCCAGGTCGGAGGTGGGCCAATGTGGAGTGACGATCCCAAGAAGGCGGGAATAGGGGCAGGATCTTTGAGGTACCCAACCTCTTTGATTAGACCTTTGTTATGGGAGCCTCGATGAGGAGTAGTAGGACTGGCTGAGTGGGTAGAGACAGATGCGGATGGAGCGGCAAAGAGAGCTACAGTGTAGGAATCCCAAGATAGTGCAGAGCTAGCATGCTACAACAATGCGAGAGGCACATGAGTGTTGCACCAGTGCAGGATGGCACAGAGAGGTGTGAAACGGTGCGAGATGCATGGAGTGTTGCAGCAGCTCAGAGGTCATAGAGGGAGCACTTGTCGGTGGCAAAGGGAGCTTCAGCATCAGAGGGTGTTTCTAGCCCAACAGGGAGGTCAATTGGGAGATTTTTTTGTTTCTAGAGTTCCTGGAGCAACAACCCTTGGGAGAAGTGTTGCATGCAGAACATTCCAAAGGTTCAGGATCAAGTTCGAGTTGAATGCCTTTCTTGTTGAGAGGGAGTGTTGGAAATATCAACAAGAATTGCTAAAAATAACATTGCTATAAATAGCATTTCAGGTCCTAGTGTTGGACATAGCAACAAGGAATGAAAAATAGAAATGCTAAAAATAACATTACTATAAATAGTATTTCGGGATAGATTCCAATTTTAGTTAGTCCCTGAACTAAAATTGAGAAGTAAAATTCGAATTTGATCTTAGCAGTTATTTATAAAATAATTAATTAATTCATCTTGAGTTAATTAGTTGTAGGAAATCAAACATGAAGTCTATGTGAAGACATGCAACAATTTCTCCATTGATTGAGGAAGTTATCCCTTGATTAAAGGAGATCAGGATGAGTTGTACTTTGAGTTGTAATTAGTTAGCTTAGTTAACTGAGTTAAGTCCAGTTAGATTAGTTCAAATAGTTTGTTGAACTAATTGTGAGTTCAGTTAGTTAATGCATGCATGCATGTAACTGCTGCACTTCAGATAACTGAATATTCTCTCATAAATAACTCATGCATGTCAGTTCTGTTAGAGACCCAGTTGAGATTAGAGGAAGGGAAAATGTACTATCAGTTGGAGGAATTTCCTATATAGGAAACTCATCCATGCAGAAGGAATTATCCCCTTCAGGATTGTGCAGTTACTTCTGAGTTTAGTGAGTAGTATGAGAGGTAAATTCACACAGGTGGCAGCATTGGACCCCAGGAGAAACTGTGTAAGGAAATACGAGGCTTGGAGGGCAGAGGAGAAGGTTTGTGAGAAGCCTTTGAATGTCTATGAGCAGCAGAGGGATTGTATTGAGAGCTGGATAGCTTGTGAGCTAAAGCTTTGTGTAATCCATACATATTTCCACTTGTATGATAATACAAAGATCAGGGTTTTTAGCTGAGGATTTCCCCAGAGTATTCTTCTATGTTCATGTGTGATTGCTTTCTCATTCTCAGTTATATGTGTTCTATTTGATCTTGCTCAAAATCGATTAAGCTTCTGAAAGTTTGTTGTAGAAGTAGATCTTGTATTTTGCTTTATTATATTGCATAATCTGTTGATCTATAGTGGGAAATTCTACACAACAGGTTCACACAATGTCGTGATGAACTTGGTCAAGCTGGTATTACTATAGAAAAGGATGATCTAGTAAGACTAGGACTCCTAAGCCTTCCCAAGTGCTAGTACAACTACCAGGATTCAATGAATGAAGGGAGAAGCTACCAAATTGGGAACGCCTTTGGTTTGATTTGGTGTAGGAAGAAATAAGGTAGAATACTAGAGATGGGACCTCTTCCAAAGAAGAGGAAGAGGACTTTGCATTATTCAACAAGGGAAAGAAGGCCAAGGGGAAGAAGTCCCAAGGTGAGGCTCATTCCATCCAAGAGGGAAAGCAGAAAGACTTGTCTAAAATCGAGTGCTTTCACAGTCATGAATTCAAGCACTGTGCCATGAAATGTCTACAAAAGAAGGCAAGCAAGAAATATCCTACAATAGGAGTAGTAGGTGAAGCTTTGGCTTCACAGTTTGAGCTTGAATTCACTCTCATCACATGCATGGAAAGAAGTGTGATGGGGAGCATGTGGTACCTGGATAGTGGTGCCTCGTTCCACATGACGGGGAAAAAATAATTTTTCAGTGACTTTGTTATGAAACCAGCTCAAGAAAAGATAGAAAAGATAGATCAACGCCTTAGAATTCAGCCTCTTCGAGGGGGCAACCTCCTTTACATTCATAAATGAACAATTCTTGGATGATTCAAATGAAAAAACCTCCTTTCTATATATAGGAGTCACAATATAATCCAGCCGACCTAACAATAATAATATAAAGCCACAAAAATAACAATAGAGGGATTCTATGGGGCACAGAAATAACAATATGGGGGTAATAGGGGCACAAAAATATAAATAAGGGGTATAACTATAATAGTAATGGGGTAATCACTAGTATTATAGGGACCCAACATGCCCCTCTCCTTCAAAAAAGTGTTGTCCTCAACGCTTGAGTAATTCTGGATACTTCTGCATAAAATTATCATCCTCCCATGTGGAATCTTCAGCGGATAAGTTCTTCCACTTGATAAGATACTCTGAAATTGATCGATTTCGTAGCTGTCGAGTTCTTGTTTCTGTGACTGCTTCCGGTTCCAATATAATTTTTCCTTCCTCGTCAAGTTCTGGCAATATTGTTTGAATTGGGAGCTTGTCGCCTATAACCTTCTTTAAACATGAAACATGGAAAACTGGGTGCAATCGAGAAGCTGCAGGAAGCTCCAATTTGTATGCCATAGTACCAATCTTTTGCAACACCTTGTACGGACCATAGTACTTTGGTGATAGTTTATTATCCTTCTTAGCTTGCTTTAGGGACATTTGCTTATATGGTTGTAGCCGTAGGAATACCCAATCACCTACATCAAAACTTCTTTCACTACGATGTTGATCTGCCTGTTGTTTCATTCTATTTTGTGCCAACACGAGGTTATCCTTTAAGAGTTGGAGGACTTGTTGTTGATGCTCGATGTGATGTTCCACTGCCCGAACCTTAGAATTTTCTCTTAAATACGATGTGATGGATGGTGGTTGATACCCATAAAGTGCCATAAATGGGGTCATTTTTGTTGCTGTATGGAAGGAAGTGTTATATCACCATTCAGCCAGAGGCAACCATTTGACCCATTGTGTCTGTTTATCAGATACAAAGCAACGAAGATATCCTTCTAAACATTTGTTTACTATCTCAGTTTGCCCATCAGATTGAGGATGATAAGATGAGCTATGAGCTAACTGAGTACCAAGACAAGAAAATAATTTTGTCCAAAAATTTCCAGTGAAAATGGGATCTCTGTCACTTACAATAATCTTTGGGTTTCCATGTAGCTTTTGAACTGTTTCCATAAATGCAGTAGAAACTGTACTGGCTTTAAATGGATGTGATAATGCACAAAAGTGTGCATACTTGGTAAGTCTGTCAACTACCACCATGATGACACTCTTTCCCTCAGACTTGGGTAAACGTGTGATAAAATCCATTGAAACCTCCTCCCAACGTTGGCTTGGAATGGACAAAGGTTGGAATAGACCCGGTGTCTTCATTGTTTTAACTTTATTTTGTTGGAAAACCAAACATTCCGCCACAAAATTTTGAATATCTGATTTAAGGCCATCCCAAAAAAATTCCTTCTTAACCCTGTGGTAAGTTTTTAAAAATCCTTAGTGCCCTCCTAAGGGAGAAGTGTGCAATTCCATAAGAATCTTTTGTTTTAGCTGGGAATTCTCACAGAGGTATAAGCGATCTTTGTACCATAACGAATCATTTTTCCAGCTAAATGTATCAAAAGTACTGGAATCTTGTTGTAGCTTTCGAATAAGTACCCACACTTCTTTGTCATTCTTCCATTCCTCCCTTGCTTCATTTATCCAATCTGGTTGGATAATAGAAATGTCACACAACAATGCTTCCACATCATCATCCTTTCTTGAGAGTGCATCTGCCACCACATTTTGCTTCCCTTTTTTGTAGATGATTTCAAAGTCATAACCCAACATCTTTGTGACCCACTTTTGTTGCTCTTCAGAGGATAATCTTTGTTCTAAAAAGTATTTAAGGCTATCATGATCTGTTTTTACCTTGAAGTGTCTTCCCATTAGGTAGGGTCGCCATTTCTTAAGTGCATGGAGTATTGCCAACATTTCCTTCTCATAAATAGCTTTGCTTAAAAACTTTCCCTTGATTGGACGACTTTCAAAAGCAATGGGTCTTTCATCTTGCATTAGAACAGCACCAATTCCATTTCCTAAAGCATCACATTCCACAATAAAGGTTTTTGTGAAGTCCGGTGTAGCTAAGACCGGTGCTTGGCACATTGCCTCTTTAAGATGTTCAAAGGCCTTTGTTGCTTCCAAAGTCCATGAAAATGAATCTTTCTTCAATAATGTTGTTAGAGGTGCTACTATTCTCCCATAATTCTTAACAAACTTGCGATAATACCCTGTCAACCCAAGAAATCCTCGTATATGCTTTATGGATGTGGGGATTTTCCATTCCTTAATGGCTTTAATTTTGCTAGGGTCTACCTTAACTCCTTCATGAGATACAATATGACCCAAATATTCCACCTCCTGAACTCCAAAGAAACATTTGGATCTTTTTGCATATAATTGTTTCTCCTCCAATAGTTGTAGCACCCTGTCAACATGTTCAACATGATCCTTCCAAGACTTGCTGTAGATTAGTATATCATCAAAAAATACTAACACAAATTTTCTAAGGAAACCTTTGAAAATTGAATTCATAAAACCTTGAAATGTTGAAGGTGCATTGGTAAGGCCAAAAGGCATGACCAAAAATTCATAATGACCCGCATGAGTTCTAAATGCTGTTTTCTGTTGACACCTAATCCTCTGCGATTGGGTGAATGTGGAATGTGAACAGTCATCAAGAAGATGAACTGATCAGTCACATTCATGTATATAACAATAGCTACCTAATGAAATATATGAATCAGTTTTTTGCCTAGTCTGGAGTTACTCCTGGTCTGACATGGTATCAGAGCCAGTCCTAAGAATAGTCGTAACTCCTCTCATTGATTCTCTGCGCATGAATACCTGAGCGCTGCCTCTGTCCTGCGTTTCATTGATTCTCTGCACATGAATACCTGAGCGCTGCCTCTGTCCTGCGTCTCATTGATTCTCTGCGCATCGGTTATGAGCCCTTTTCGCTGCCTCTCCACCGCTGACAAAGGCTCAAGATTCCATCGCAACCAATTCGCTGCCTCTCCACACAAGATGCACCGGCTCTGCAACGGATCATCGAGGACTTTGTGAAAAATATTGAAGACGAATCCAAATCCTTCCGTTGTGGAGATTTCAAGCCCCCCAAAGTTCTGGTTTGACTCTTGGGTTGGCAATACTGAGCCGAGCAACTTGATCCATGGAGATGCGATCCCCAGCCAGAGTGCAACGAAAGCCGCTTTCCATGTTTTGCAGCCGCTACAGCAATTTCACAAATTGACCGACGGTGGAGCAGAGTACACTGTCTCTGCGCTTGGAAGAGACTCAATCTGCTGAAACAGTGAAGACTGAGAGTTTACAACGTTTGAGTATTGTGCAGTATCATTCAAAACGTTTGAGTATTGTGCAGTATCATTCAAAAATTTTGAGTATTGTGCAGTATCATTCAAAATTTTTAAAGCGTTTATATATTGCGCTGCTTTCAAAATAGTATTGGATGATATATTGAAGTGATATATTAATACATTGAAATGATATAGTCATATACTGCGCTGCTTTCAAAATAGTATTGCATGATATATTGAAGTGATATATTGATACATTGAAGTGATACAGTGATATATTGCGCTGCTTTCAAAGTGGTATTGCATGATATATTGATATATATTGAAGTGATCCCTTGTGCGTTTTTTCAAAACATAGTAGTATTGCATGATATATTGAAGTGATATGTACAAAGAAATGTTGATGCTTCTATCAAACGTTAGAGGAAAATAAAGTGCATAAGGCTGTGACATAAGGGATTTTTTTCAGCAGAAGAATTTTTACAGAATGCATTCAATCATCTCTATGGTAGGGATAGTTCTCACTGGCAAGGAGAACTATCCTGAATGGTCCCGGATGATAAAACACACCCTCATCTTCAATGAGTTGTGGAAGGGAGTGTGTGTCGGAGAAGGAGACAATGACCCAGTACAACCTACATCAGAAAAAGAGCTCGTCATTTGGGATAACCATATGCATTAATCACAACATCTGTAAATGAAGAAGTAAGTCGCCATATTTCATCATATTCAACTGCCTTTGAAGCTTTACAAAAGCCCAAAGAACTCTATGACTCACATTCTGCACTTGAAGTTGTTCAGCTCATGATTAAACTCTTCACTCTTGAACTGAAAAATAATGATCCTCTTGCTCTTGCATCTGAAGTTAAATCCATAATGCATGATATCAAATCCACTAAGGTTGAGCTGGATATCCCTCTTATTGCTTTTCTCAAGGCACTCTATCCTACTTACTCCAATTATCTTGAGTCTTTACAAGCAAATGGAAATCTTAAAGATATAACCTTTGACTCTCTTGTGAAAAAGTTTGTTGAAAGAGAGAAAGCCTTTGGAAAGAAGACAATCCCTGAATCTTCTGAAGAGACTGTTTGCCTTGCTCATAAAGAAAAGCATCTTGCTCAAGATTCTACAAGAGGAAGAGGTGGACGAAGAGGAAGAGGAAGATACTTTAGAGGCAGGGGGGGCAGACATTCTCAAGGAGAAAAAGTAGATCTGCATTGCATTCGCTGCAAACGAAATGGATCACATGATGCTTCTACATGCAAGCTACCATGGGACAAAATTGAGCAGAAAAGAAACTAGCAGAAAGGTAAAACTGATGATACAGACAAAGGTAAAGCACCTGAATCCGCTCACTATATTGAGGCACAATGTAACATTGGAGTAAATGAAGATTTGTTTAATGCTTCACTTGCTTCTTCGAAAAATGATTGGTTGCTTGATTCAGGAGCAACCTGTCATATGACTCATAGGAAAGATTTTTTTGAAGATTTCACTGACAATGTTGATGGAGCAGTATACTTTGCAGATCAGTCAAAAATCAAGCCATCAGGGCTTGGCACAATCAGGCTTAAACTGCCTGGTCTTCCGGACTTTCTTCTGGATCATGTTCTATATCTCCCACAGCTCAAGAGAAACTTGTTGTCCTTGGTCCACATCCGCCAGCAAGGTCACTCCATTCATATGTTTGATGGCAAGTTTGAGGTAAGAAAAGCATCTGACCACTCACTTGTCATGAGGGGAATAGAAGAAGAAAGGCTTCTCAAACTACAAGGAACCTCTGCTCATGCACAACATTTCTCATATATTTCTCATCATGAATAAGGTACACTTCCATCAAGTTTATTATGGCATGCTAGATTTGGACATTTAAACTATGACAGTCTCCGCTTATTGAAGAAAAATGGTGTTGCTGGTTTGCCTACAATTCCTAGGAAACATAAGCAATGTGATGCTTGCATTCTAGGAGAGCATAGCAAACAATCTTTTCATGATTCACATTCAAGAGCACATAGGAAGCTTGAACTCATTCATTCAGATTTATGTGGTCCAATGCTTGTTCCTTCTGCAAATGGAAATAAATATATCATGACATTTATTGATGATTACACCAGAATGTGTTGGGTTTATTTATTGAAGAACAAATCTGATGCTTTTCAAACATTCAAGAATTTTCATAAATGGATTGAAAATGATGCACAATCTCATATTGGGTCTATTCGCACTGATAATGGAAAAGAATATACATCAAATGAATTTGAACACTATCTTCGCCAACATGGGATTAAACATCAAACAACTGTACCTTATAATCCCCAACAGAATGGTGTAGCAGAAAGAATGAATAGAACAATTTTGAATATGGTACGATCCATGCTTTTCTTCAAAAATGTAAAGATAACGTTTTGGGCTAATGCTGTTCTATGTGCTGCATATATAAAGAATAGATGTCCATCTAATGCTATAAGAAACAAGACTCCTTATGAATTGTGGTATGGACATGTTCCTTCGGTAAAACATCTCAGGATCTTTGGTTCCACCTGTTATGCTTTGATACCAAAGGTACCTAGAAACAAACTTGGTGCTAGAAGTCGTAAGTGTATCTTCCTGGGGTATTCAAACACATCTAAAGCATACCGCCTCTATGATGAAGTAAATAAAAAGTTTGTTGTATCTAGAGATGTCATTTTTCTTGAATCATCCAAATCTGACAATGTTGTTGAGCGGCAACTTGATCGCTTGGATAGATTCGCAAAAACGAAATCATTTCAAGAATTTGATAATCAGATTCCACATCTTGAAGGGGGGATTCCTATACTAGAACACCATGTGGAATCTTCTTCTGAAGAACAATCTCCCCTGCATGAAACTCCAACAACGGATGATGCTTTAAGTGATGTAATTGATAGAATTAGGAGACTCAATCTTGATTCAGTCCCAACTCAATCAACAGAGCAGCCTGGACCATCTCAGAAAGGTCCCCCAAAGTGGCTGACAAAGACACTTGAAAGTGTTCATCCTGATGAAATTGGAAAAACAGGAACAAGAAATTCAAATCGACAAAATGGAAGTGATGTAGATGACTCTAATTCACCTGTTGATATGGATGTTACTTATGATTGTGAATTGAACTTGTCTACAGATTTTGAACCAACTTCCTTCAAAGAAGCTGCTTCTCATGATGAATGGAAAGAAGTGATGAAAAAGGAGTATGATGCCCTCATAAAGAATGGCACTTGGAAGCTGGTTGACCCTCCATTTGGAACCAAACCAATTGGCTACAAGTGGGTCTACAAGAACAAGTACAAAGCTGATGGCTCACTTGACAAGCACAAAGCTAGGTTTGTGGCAAAAGGTTTTGAACAGAAGGAAGGGGTCGATTATGAGGAAACTTTTGCCCCCACAGCAAAATGGGCCACCATCCGGACACTCTTTGCACTAGCAGCTCAGAACGGTTGGAAAGTCCATCAAATGGATGTAAAGACTGCATTCTTGAATGGAGATCTAAAAGAGAATGTTTTTATGTCCCAGCCTGAAGGATTTGCTGTGAAAGGACATGAACAAAAAGTATGCAAACTTGTGAAGTCCTTGTATGGCCTCAAACAAGCACCGCGAGCCTGGTATGAAAAATTAATTGAGCATCTTCAGAAACTCAACTTCAATCATTTTGATCTTGATGATGCAACTTTATTTGTCAAGAAAGTTGGCAAAACAGTTGTATATCTTATGGTATATGTAGATGATCTTTTAATGACAGGGAACAATGAAAACTATATTGCATCCATAAAGAAAGAATTAGGAAAAAGTTTTGAAATGACAGATTTGGGCTATGTTCATAACTATCTTGGCATTGAAGTAACCCAACATCCAAAATCCATATTTCTTTCTCAAAAGAAATACATTGGAGATTTGTTAAACAGATTTGGCATGACAGAGTGCAATCCTCTTTCTACTCCAATGGAACAAAACTTAAAGCTCACATCTATTGAAGGAAAGGAATTTGAGGATGCAACAAAGTATAGACAGCTCATAGGAAGTCTCATCTACCTCACTATTACCAGGCCAGACATTTCATTTGCTGTTGGAATCCTCTCCAGGTTTATGCAAAAGCCTTGTGAGGGACATTGGTCTGCTGCAAAAAGAGTTGTAAGGTACTTGAAGGGAACTCAAGACCTTGGAATCAAGTATACACAGGTGGACAACTTCAGCTTGATTGGATACTCTGATTCAGACTTCGATGGAGACAAAGAAATTGGAGTATCTACTTCAGGATATGCTATGAGTCTTGGATCAGGAGCTGTCTCTTGGAGATCACGCAAACAATCAGTTCCAGCAGATTCCACAACAGAAGCAGAATACGTGGCAGCAGCTGAAGCAACGAAAGAAATTGTGTGGCTCAGGAAAATTCTTGAAGATTTGCAGGTAAAACAAGTACAATCAACTCCACTCATGATTGACAACACCTCTGCAATAAAGTTGGCCAAGAACCCAAAGTTCCATGATCGTACAAAGCACATCAATACTAAATATCATCTGATCCGACATCATGTTGAGGCCAAAACAATCCATCTTCGTCATTGTTCCACAAATGAGCAAATTACAGACATCTTCACCAAAGCGCTTGGAAGAGAAAAGCTTGAAAGATTCAGAACGATGCTTGGACTCACCAACATCCCTTCAGATTAAGGGGGGGAATTTTGACACCTAATCCTCTACGATTGGGTGAATGTGGAATGTGAACAGTCATCAAGAAGATGAACTGATCAGTCACATTCATGTATATAACAATAGCTACATAATGAAATATATGAATCGGTTTTTTGCCTAGTCTGGAGTTACTCCTGGTCTGGCATTTTCGGAATGTCTTCAATCTTCATTCTGATTTGAAGATATCCCGAACGAAGATCCAACTTGGTGAAGTAAATTGATCCATGCAATTCATCCAGTAATTCATCAATGACAGGAATGGGGAACTTATCTTTAATAGTGAGCTTGTTGAGCTCCCTATAATCCGGACACATGCGCCATGATCCATCCTTCTTGTGTACCAATACTACTGGAGCTGAGAAAGAAATTTGACTCGGTTGAATTATACCAGCCTCTAGCATTTCTGCAACCATACGTTCAATTTCACTTTTTTGGACATAGGGATATCTGTACGGCCTGATGTTTGGAGGAACACTTCCTGGAATCAGATGAATAGCATGATCATGATCACGCATAGGTGGGAGACCTTTGGGAGTCTCAAATACCTTGGAATGACTGTCCAGGACTTTTTGAAGATCTGGAGAAATAGATGATTCCAATGTCGAAACATCTAGCGAACATAATTGTGCAATTACACCTCTTTGCTCCTTTTTTAGAAGCTTAGTCATGCCATTAGAGCTGATTATCTTTCCTGGTTTCCCTGCAATACCCCTTAATTCAACTTCCTTTCCTTCCATAGAAAATTTGATGAAAATTTCTCGAAAATTAAAAGCTATTGTACCCAAGGATTGTAGCCATTGGACTCCTAGTACAACATCGGCACCTCCCATTGGAATGGAAAGCATTGGGCTAGTCAATACATATTCTCCCATGGATAGCTTGATATTATGGCACTTTCCAGAGCAATTTATTGTTCCTCCATTTGCAATCATCACTTGACACTCTGGTGCTGGATATAGGAAGCAATTCAATTCTTTTGCTACCATACAATGAATAAAATTGTAGGTGCTTCCTGAATCAATCAACACTATTACCTTTTTCTTCTTGATTTGTCCTTCTATCTTGATGGTTTGAGGAGTGGTAATTCCCGCCAATGCATTACAAGATATGGTCGGATTTATTTGTTCTTCATCTAGGCTTTGTTCATGGAATATATCCTCTTCTTTTGACCTTTCTTGCTCCTTTTCTTCTTCCTCTTCACAATCTATGTAGAATAATTTATTCTCAGCACACTTATGACCTTTTGTGTATTTGCTATCACAATTGTAACAAAGCCCTTTTGCTCTTTTTTCTTCCAATTTTTGTGGTGTCAACCTTATAGGTTGTGGAAGACTAGGGGCAACAACACTTCCGTCTTTATAGTTGTGAGTGGTATGCTTCCTAGTTGCCATAATTTTGCTTTCCATTTTTCTTGCTAACCTGAATGCCTTCTCTAATGAATCAGGTTCCCAAAGGCGAACATCATGTTGGATATTATCCTTTAAAGACCCTATGAACACATCAATCCTATGCTCCTCTGGAATATCTTTTACCCTTATGTTCAATTTTTGGAACTCCTCAATGTGCTCCATTATTGAACCCTTTTGTTTGAGACTTATCAATTGGCTAAAAAAAGTGTTGCTTTTTGTATCCTCATAATGTGCTATAATTATTCCGTAAAAATTGCCCAAGTGATAAATTGTTTACGAGAACAAAGCCATTGATACCATACAAACTGATTTGGTTCCAAATATACAGTTGCCATACGTACCTTTTGTGCGTTTTGCACATTATTGAGATCGAAGAATTGCTCCATCTGTAATATCCATGTGACAGGATCCTTGCCATCAAACTTCCTCATATCGATTTTTGGAATATGGTGATTCTTCGATCCAACATTAGTGTCTATGGAATCATGATTAACATTTCTTTTGTTCTCATCATGATTTTCCTTTACTACCTTTTCACCATTAGTGAGTATTTCTTGTAGAAAATTTGTCAAATATGTCTTCAAATCTGCCATGACTGTCTTCAAATTTGTGTTCAAATCTATCTTCAAATTGTCCATCTTAGCTTCCATGCCATTCATCTTAGCTTATGTTAACTTTTGTGAGCGTGACATTTGTTGCACTTGTTCTTGTAATTTTGATATATCATGTAACATTTCTTCCTCTTCTTCATGAGTCATGCTAGAGCTTTCAGGTTCCTTACTAGGTGTTTGCATTTTCTTTCCCCGGGGCATCAGTTACCGATAATAATGCTCTACTATGCCCTTTGAATTCCTTCAAAATAAATTTTCAAACCAAGCTTAAGCAAAAATTTAAAAAAAATCTACACACCTTTTTTCACTTTGTAGGAGCTCGATATTGCCTCTGATGTATCTCTGTACTTTCCAATCATCTAGTTCTAAACTTGTGACCTATAGTAGCTCTCTGTGTCCTCTTTCTAATGCCACCATTCTGATCCAAATTGGATTCACCAAGAAATATTTATGCACAATCTCCCACAGTGACTTGATTATAGACTAGTTCAGTAGAGCGAACTTGTACGACGTGCCACAAGTCACTGTTTCAACCTTTGGATCTGAAAAACACCCACAAGAAACTACAGTCCATCCTCTTTCTGTACCTTCTTATGAAACTTCAATCCGATCCTCAAAGAGAAAGTTATGACGATTTTCCCCAGGTCACCTGTTTTGAATGTAATTCAAGAGTCTGCAAAAAGACCAACTTCCTCAGATCATATCTCTGCAAATATCGCGCAAAAAGCTCTGAAATTCGGACCCAAGGTTCAGCGCGATTTCTTCTCAAATGGGTTTTTTTTGCGACTTCTGAAACGTCACAGAAAAAAAGTTATAGCGAAAATTCCACGATGACCTGTTTGGAGCAGCGAAACCCTAGAATCCAAAGCTCTGATACCAAATGTTATGAAACCAGCTCAAGAAAAGATAGAAAAGATAGATCAACGCCTTAGAATTCAGCCTCTTCAAGGGGGAAACCTCCTTTACATTGCATAAATGAACAATTCTTGGATGATTCAAATGACAAACCTCCTTTCTATATATAGGAGTCTAAGGAGTCACAATATAATCCAACCGACCTAACAATAATAATATAAAGCCACAAAAATAACAATAAAGGGATTCTATGGGGCACAAAAATAACAATATGGGGGTAATAGGGGGACAACAATATAAATAAGGGGTATAACTATAATAGTAATGGGGTAATCACTAGTATTATAGGGACCCAACAGATTTGGAGGAGAAATATCTCCAGATGAACATTGAGTTTGGAGATCTTGGAAGGAGTAGTGTGACTAGGATCGGTGTTGTCACCTTTCAGAGGGAGTTGGGCTCCCATCTCAAGCTCAAGGATGTGATGTTTGTATCGAGTCTAAATACAAATCTAGTTTTCGTAGCTATGTTGGAGGACCATGGCTACGATGTGATATTCAGTAAAGGGAAGGCTTTCTTGAGACACATCGCCATAGGACAGGTGAAGCAGATCAGGGTTCAATTCAAGAACCTATATGCACTTGAGATAGAAGATGCATGTAAAGACTTGAGGAGCAAGGCAAATACTAGAGATTTGGTGGTTGAGAGGGAGCATGTTATACATCTCAACATGCAGCCTCAGAATAAGCCTCAAGAAGTTGCGGCGCATACACAAATGGAGAGACAGATAGGGGAGAGTTCGAGCCAAGTGGGTAGGGGTAGCACATGCATCTATGCCTCTAGGAGTGAGTTGGAGCGATGTAGATCCTTAGTCCAAGAATGCAAAAGTTTGGGTCGGGTCCATTGAGGCATTCTCCTCATGTATCATTACCTTACTATGGGTGCCCACAATATTCAGTAGCATGAGGATTAGTGTTAGTCAGGTACTGAGGAGTGCAGAGGAGTGTTGACAGCAGAGCAGGAGACTCAGTAGCAGAGTCAGTAGAAGCACAGTTTTCCTAGCAAATAGTTGCAGACATAATTGATTCGGTTTGTTTTTTTTTTTATGCTTCTCAGCTGCAAATGTTTCAATCGCAACAGCAATAGTGAGAGTTGTTGCATGCAATACATTCCAAATATGCTAGATCAGGGTAGATGTAAATCCATTTCTTGCTGAAAGGGAGTGTCGAAAATGCAACAAGAAAATGCTAATTTAATTTTGCCTTGATTAAATTAGGAGAAATTCAAGTTTCAATTTCAGTAAAAATACTTGGAGGTAGTTAACTTAGGTGACATGGGGCTTGTCACTCAGTTAACTCAGTAAATTCGAGTTGGAGACACTTGAGTTCAGTTCTACATGATTTATTGCTAATTTGCAGCAATCTATTTCAGTTAATTTGAGTTATTGTCAGTGTAACTAGTTCTCACTGTTAGTAGAACTAGTGGAGGTTCAATCAAGGGTGTATAACTTTTTTCACACTGAGTGATCATCCAGTTAAACTAATCAGCAGCCTAAACTAACTCATGCATGCAGATAATTCGAGTTCCCAGTTGAGATTAGAGTTCAAGTGCATTGTACTATCAGTTGTAAACTAGTTCAAGTTGTACATATGATGCACGCAGTCAGAGAATTGACCTAAAGGAATTGCACAATTGAATGGAGGAAAATTCCTATTAAATAAGTCTGTGAGATAGTGAGATAGATTATACTAGTGCAAAGGTTGATTAGGCTTGATAAATCATTGTATTTGTTCTCTATTCTTTGACTAATACAATACATATAGTAAGGGGTTTTGAGCAGCTACTTTCCCCTAGAAAAATCTATGTGTATGTGTGTTGAATATTGATGCATGTTAATAATTTGTGTTCTAGATCGTGATTTTCTTTCCACAGATGAGTAGAGTAGCTTCAAGTCTTGTGATCTAGTAAATTTCATGAGCAATTTTGAATCTGCACATTAAATTTCTACACACACAAAGAGAAAATTTCAAGAAAAAATGGAGATTGAATTGAACACCTTAAATCTCAACATGGACGGGGGCATGAAAGTTAGTGGAACTTGGAAAGGCATCCTACATATGCTTCAAAATGAGTGAGATAAGAATAATGATATTTATAAAAATAATGCCCACCATCAACGTTAATTACTCCACACAATGTATATTTATGATTACACATGATATCATTCTTCCATGTAGAAATTTGGTGATAGAATTGCAACTGCTCAAGAAATTTTAATCTAAATCAAGAGACACAATTCTACTCCACTAATCTGTTGAATTCAAGTCACAGTTTAGAACAACAATCTCATACATGCAAAAAGAAATAACACACATGCACAATATTTTTTTCTAAGGAAACCAACTGGGAAAGAACCCCTCAAACCTCTTTGCATTAATCAAATGAATAGAGATGTATTACAATTGCTAGCTTAGTCTGAGCTCAATCTGCAAGTGAATAACTTATCTCTCTGCTTAATGAGAAGCTCTGACCTAGACTTAGTCAATTTATGCCTCTGCTTGAGCCCCTATTTCCTTGTGCAATTCCTAGAGAATTAGCCCATATATTTTAGGAATTTTCCTCCAATTGATTGCACAATTCCCAAGGTTTGATCATATGCCTGCATGTAATACATGTACACTCAAACTAGTTTACAACTACTTGTTACAATGCCTTGGAATCTCCACCACAACTCAGAAATTGAATTCTTTGCATGCACTAGTTATTTTGGTTTGATTAATTAGTTAACTGGATGATCACTGAGTTAGACTAATGTCCCACTACACAACTAACCTTCCACTAGTTCCTCCGACTGTCGGAACTAGTTTAACTAAACTCAACTGGATTACTAAAATTTAGCAATCATACATGCTTAATTTAACTCCAAGCCCTCTAACTTGAATTTACTGAGCTAACTGAGTAACAAGATCAATGTCACACAAGTTCATTTCATTCAAGTTGTTTTCTAATGTGGAAATTCGAATTTTCTCAATTTGACTAAAGAAAAGTCAAATTGAGACTTTCTTGTTGCACTTCTCAACACATCCTCTCAGCAAGAAAGGGATTATCAACCACCCTTATCTTGCATCTGTGTAAATTGAACTTCCCTCTCAACAAATCCTTTGTCAAAATGTCAACATCTCGTTCCTCTGTCAGAAGGTATTGTAGCAACATTATCCGCCTCTACACACAGTCTCGTAAATGATGATACCAGATATATATATGCTTGGATCGATTGTGAAATACTAGATTCTCAGAGAGCTTAATGCAACTCTGATTATCACAGTAGATCATATTTGGATCCATCATTTGACCAAATAGTCCCACAAGTATCTTTCTCATCTAGATTACCTCACATGTTGCTAAACTTACAACCATGTATTATGCTTCTGCTGAGTTGAGCGCCACAGATCTTTGCTTCCTGCTGTACCAAGAAATCACTACGGACCCAACGCTGAAAATTCCACCCGATGTACTCTTTCTGTCGGATGGAATCCTTTCCCATTTTGCATCTGTGAAGCCACACAACTTCACTCCTTCTGTCCGTTTGTACCATAATCCATATTGGGTAGTGCCTCTGAGGTACTTTAAAACATGCTTAGTTGCCTTCCTATATAATTTGGTTGCCTAACTAGTTGAATGCATATCACATATATGATCTTGGTTCAACTAGTTGAATGCATATCACATATATGATCGTGTGTTCACAAGATACATTAGTGAACCCACTAACTGTCGGTAAATGGTAGCATCCACCTCTTCACCTGAAGTGGAAGTCTCCTTCCTCTAGTTGGTCGCTAGAGGTGTCTCCATGGGTTTACAATTCTCCATGCAGAATATCTATAGTATCTCATTGGAATACTTTCCTTGAGACAAAAACAACTCCCCATTGCCTTTCTATACTTCTAACCCGAGGAAATAGTGCATGAGACCCATGTCCTTCATTTCAAATTCCCTTGCATGGTCTTCTTTGCAAGAGCTTATTAGTTGCTCAACACCTGTTAATATTAAATCATAAACATATAAAACAATGATAAACACTTGACCTTCTACTAAGATATGATATAGGTTCGCATCTTCTTCACTTTTGGTGAAGCCCAAACTAGTGAGATAACTGTCGATCCTGGTGTACCAAGCATAGGGTGCCTGTTTGAGACCGTACAATGCTTGCTTGAGCCTGCACACATGAGACTCCCGATCAAATGTCTCAAAACCTTTTGGTTGCTCGATGTACACCTCCTCCTCAATTTGAGAAATGTTGTTTTTACATCCATCTGGTGGATCTTCCACCCCATCTGCACAAATAGTGCAAGAATTTATGTAATGGATGAATACCTTGTTATAGGAGCGAAGGTTTCCTCATTGTCAATTTCCTCAACTTTAGGGAATCCTTTGGCCACAAATCTAGCCTTATACTTCTCTATTCTTTTGTCTATTGCATTCTTAACCTCGAAGATCTATCTCGAACCCACAATTGATTTATCTATCGGTCTTGGGACCACTTCCCAAACACTGTTCTTCATGATGGATTTCTATTCTTCCACCATTGCATCAACCCAAATGGTTGCTCAACTAATTCCTCGAAAGATGATGGCTCAGCCTCTACAAGGGTAGTCATTAGAGCCATGTAGCTATTATATCTCTCAAGTGACCTCCTTTGCCTACACAAATTCGAAGGAGCTCCCACATTCTCCTTCGCATCTTGCACTAATCTATCAACTTCCCTGGTTCATTTTCTGCCTTCTCTGGATGGTTCTAGTTGAGTGGATGTCTCCACTCTCTGTTCCTTTATTTTTGGCTGCTTCACAACTTCCTGAGGCTCCTCCTTTGGAACTAAAAGCTCCTCTTCTGGTGGGATATGAATCTCCCTCTCAAGAGAGCACCACATCGTTTTATCCTCATCAAACTTTACATCCCTTCACACAACTATCATTTTGGGGGAAGGTAAGTACACATGGTAATTGTGTGGAGTTTTTGTGTAACCAACAAAAACTCCCAACTCTGTCGTCAACTCAAGCTTCTTCCTCGAATCTTGGGAGACATGGCAGTAAATAGAGGCTCCAAAAATCCTAAAGTGGGACACATCTGACTTTCTCCCCAAGAAATCCTCCTCTGGTGTAATCATACCAATAATCCAATGAGGACTCCGGTTCTGCAAGTATAGTGTTGTGTTACTTGCCTCTGCCCACAAATGTAGTGGTAGGCCTTGGTCATATAGCATAACTCTCGCAACTCCAACAATGCTCTTGTTCTTTCTCTCAACTACCACATTCTGTTGTGGGTTGTGTGGTATTGCCATCTCGCTTCGAATGCCTTCTTTCACATAAAACTCCTTGAAGTTATTTTAAACACACTCACCTCCATTGTTGCTCCTCGGAGCCTTCACCTTCTTGTTGGTATCTTTCTCAACTAGTCCCTTGAATTATACAAAATTTGATAATGTCTCATCCTTCTTCCGCATGAAGAAGATCCAACACTTCCTTGAGAAATCATCAATAAAAATAACAAAATATATGTGTCTGGCAGTGGAGGCTATCGAGAAGGGTCCTCAAAAATCAGTGTGGAATCTTTCCAAGACTATATGTGCTTTGTTTTCTTGTTTATGGAATGTTGATTTCACATACTTCCCCAAGGTACAATATTTGCAGACATCCTCCTACTTAAGTGCTCCTTTGTAGAGGCTAGTGGTTATTTGCTACATAATTTTAAGGGCATCATGATGTAAATGGACCAATCTCCTATGCGAAAGTTCACCGACATCGCGGCTATGCACTTTCTCTGCTTTACTACTTAATGCAATGCAATATTCCACATCCAACTTGTACAAGTTCTTCACTCGAACCTAATCTGCTTCACCTATCCAATGGCTATGTGTCTCAAAAATGTTTTCCCTTTGCTGAAGATCACATCATAACCACGGTCTTCCAAAACTGCTACATAGATGAAATTCTTCTGTAGGCCTGGAACAAACATGACATCTTTGAGCCGAAGAGGAGATCTCGACTCCCTCTGAAAGGTTACTATACTAATGATGGTAGCATTGTACCTTCCTTCATCCCCAAGCTCAATATGCATCTAGAGATATTTCTCCTCTAGGTCACTAAAAAAATACCTACACCCTATCATGTGGAATGAAGCATTAGTCCAAGTACCACATATTCCCCATCATAGTGTTGGCCATGCATGCGATAAGGTTGAAGTCTAGCTCAAACTATGAAGCCAATGCCTCACCTTCTGCTCCTCCTGAGTTCTTCTTGCCAAAATTTTTGTGTTGAAACTTTGTAGCATAGTGCCTAAATTCATGACAATTAAATAATTTTATTTTGGACAAGTCTTTCTTCTTTCCCCCTTGACTAGATTCTAGTTTGGTTTGAGATTTCTTCCCTTTTCCCTTCTTTCCCTTTCCAACCAATGCAAATTTTTCTTCATCCTCTCCCTTGGATGAGGTTCCATCCCTAGTATTCCACCTGATATCTTCTTGTAGCAAATCAGACCACAAGTGTTCCCAATTCGGTAATTTCTCCCTCCCATTCGCCGAGTCCTAATAGTTATGCCAGTTTTTGGGAAGGCCTAAAAGAGTTAGGCTCATTAAGTCATCTTCTACAATATTCACATCAACCCCACCAAGATCATCACTAACTTGAGTAATTCTGTTGAGATATTACGGAATAATATCATTCTTCTACCTCTTGATGTTTCGAAGTTTGTCTTTGAGGGCCAATTTTCTATTATCACTGCTATTCTTGAACAAATCTTCCAGTGCCTTCCACATTGTGAAAGGATTTTCTTTCCCATGGATATTTGAGACAGCGTGGTCTCGCACTCCCTTCAAGATTATTCTCCTCACCTTAGCTACATCTTTCTTCCATTAAGCTAGGTTCTAGGCATCAATTGATCCTAGTTTTGCAATGTCTTTCTTGACACATTATAACAATCAATTGTCATCAAGTGTTGCCTCCATGTTATCCTTCCATGCAATTAAATTCAATTTTCCTTCAAGGTATACTCTAATCTCAGCCCGTTGAAGGTCATTTTCCCAACTATGAAGAGATCCTGCTACACTGAAGTTGCAAATTCGAACCTTTTGAGAAACAACTTCGAAATTCCTGCTCTAATGTGAATCTGAATTTGATACCATGTAGAAATTTGGTGGTAGAATTGAAACTTCTCAAGAAATTTTAATCTAAATCAAGAGACACAATTCTACTCTATTGATATGTGGAATTCAATTCACAATTTAGAACAACAATCTTAGACATGCAATAAGAAGTAACACACACACACAACATTTTTCTAGGGGAAACAAACTGGTAAAAACCCCTCAAGACTCTTTGCATTAATAAGACGAATAAAGATGTATTACAATTGCTAGCTTAGTTTGAGCTCAACCTGCAAGTGAATAACCTATCTCTCTACTCAATCAGAAACTATGACCTAGACTTAGTCAATTTATGGCTCTGCTTGAGCCCCTAATTTCCTTGCGTAATTCCTATCGAATTAGCCCCTATTTTTTAGGAATTTTCCTTCAATTGATTGCTTAATTCCCAAGGTTTTATCATATGCCTGCATGCAACACATGTACACTCAAACTAGTTTACAACTGTTTGTTACACTGCCTTGGAATCTCCACCACAACTAGGAACTTGAATTCTTTGCATGTACTAATTATTTAGGTTGATTGACGAACTAATTGGATGATCACTGAGTTATACCACAGTCCCACTACACAACTAACCTTCCGCTAATTTCTCCAACTGTTAGAACTAGTTTAACTGAACTCAACTAGATATAATTGAACGAGATTTCTAAAATCTAGCAATCACACATGCTTAACTGAACTCCAAGCCCTGTAACTCAAATTTAATGAGCTAATTGAGTGACAAGAGCCATGTCACATAAGTTAACTGCATCCAAGTTGTCTCCTAATGTGGAAATTTGTGTTTTCTCAATTTGACTAATGTAGAGTCAAATTGAGACTTTCTCGCTGCACTTCTCAACATTCCATTGAGCAAAAAACTCTTGATGGCGATTTAAGAGAACAAATTGAAACGATGAGACTCCATGACAATACAACACAAACTTCTCCTTTCTCACTAACCTATTGTGTAAACCATGCTTTACAAACAAAAAATATTTAAAAAAGAGGAATTCAAGGCCCCACTATGTCTGTGTGTGTCATGTTTTTTTTTCTGCAAAATAATTTATTCATCCCTTGTTTTTTGAGTGAAAATTTACAAGAAAGGTTTGGTCCATTGCCTTTGTTGGTCCTAGTCATTACTCACACAAGTAAGCACATGGAAATATGTGTTCACATTATGGAGCAAAACAATTAGAGGATCAATTAATGTTATGAACTTTGTGCCTTAGAAATGATAATGAATCAATAATTATAATCCTCTTTGAGGGGGAAACCTCCTTTTAAATGAATACAATGTACAATAAAATATTTGATGATTCTGAGACTAGGTCTCCATAACACATATAAAGTTGGACCATGGGGAATCTAGCCAACATAACAATATAACAATAAAAATGTAATCACTCAATATCTATGGCATAATAAGGATTTATAGGGTTAACATGGGCCTTATAGAGTGCTTAACATATCCCTTCTATTCAAACAAGTGTTGTCCTCAATAATTGACTAACTATTAGTGATTTTGCAAGAATAAGTCATCTTCCCATGTCATCTCTTCCACTGGTAGGTTCTTTTTTTTACCCCAGGAAAAATCGTAATTTTATTCATAATGAGAAAAATTACATGTTGTAGATGCTAATAAGCATATGCATAATATTAGGTCCTGATTTCTCAGAATCCTTAAAAGACTGATCTATTTTTTTTATACCTTCCTTCTTTTCCACTTTTTGCCAACCACCAGTGTTTGAAGTGGATGTTATAATAGACATTTGATTCTAATTTGTATTTGTTGGATATTCTTTGTCATAATTTGATCCCTCTGATCCATGAATTCGTTTTCTGCTGCTTACTTCCTTTCCTTATGTGTGCGGCTCATGTTGCTGCAATGGGTTGTTGGGCCTCTGAGTTAATGCATAGTTGTGCTCTATCTTGTCCTTCTAAGAGCTATTCTAAACAATGTGTACATTATTATCTACATTTTTTCTGTTGTCTCTTCTTCTTCTGCTTCTTCTTCGCGGGGCTCAGTGCGTTGCCAACCTTTTGGATTTTGATATTGTTTCTTATTTATTTTGGGGTCTTTTTTAGCTTGTGGGAATGCACTGTGAAGGTGACTTATTTGTAGACATCCATGACAACAAAATGTCGTATTTTCATAATCTAGTGGTTGAGTCCATTGTATATTGTTATGGACTAGTATAATGCGATCAGGTAAACCTTGACTAAGATCTACTTTGACGCATATTCTGGCAAATGTAAATATGCCTCTTGAAACTCTATCCGCATCAATATTAAGAAATATGCCCAGCAAATTCCCTATTCCTTCTAATACCTTGTGATGCTAGAAATGTAGTGGAATATTGTGCATCATGACCCATACAGGCATTTTAGATACCACCATAGTGGTGGCATCAAAACCTGGGAACCAAGGGATCATGAAGAGTCTTGCATTGCCCTACAACCATGGTCCCTCATTGAGGGCATATTCCTTATCTTTAATTGTGTCGAATTTGACAATAAAAAACCCCTTGGAGCATAAATGAATATCACAATTCAATGTCCATTTAGAAAACATCCAATGGTGTAAAGCGTCTGATTTAGGCCAAAAACCATTAAATCTACATATGACTACTTTATTATGGAAGTCTGCATAAAGCTCATTTACCTCAGGCAGAGAGACTGTCAAGGCTGGTATCTGGGATTTTTGCTCCACGATATAGGGTCTAGGTAGTTTTGGAGGTGGTGTTGGTTTGGTTTGGGCTTCATCCTTCCCTTTGACCGCATCTTTAAAAGATCTTGTGCCCTTTGAGATGGTTCCAGAGCATCCACCATGCAATCGCAGATTGAGGATGATGGTCGAATCTAAGGCAATGCCATAATCTTGTAGTGTGTGATTATCCTGCAAAATTTGTCCTGAATAATTCAAGCTTTGCATACTTGCTAATATGCCTAGATGAGTTTAGATTTCACACTTTAATTCTTGAATCCACCTCCCCTTCTAGATCCGCTTGCAGATAGTCCTTCCTTGCAAAGTTTTGATAAAAAATTGTATAAGATCCAGAGCTGTGTGAGTGGATCTGTCCGTGACAGAGGTCGATCTGCTGTAAGAGACTCTGGATCTGATAGATCTGGTTGAAGTGGATCCCAATCCATTGCTTGAATCACCGATCTGGGCCAGCATAATCTTGCATCATGGGATCATGAATATACTCTATTTGTGCTTGTTTTCTGCCAGGAGGGGAGGCATTGGAGGTTTCTTATCACCCGATCTATAAAGTCCATCATCATGTCCAGTCACAATGCTTTTTGTTGTTTCTTTATGCTTTCGCTTGTTTTCGGCCTAGTGGGGACGTGGAGAAAATTTCTCGTTGCCATATCTAGAGCGGTTATCATCAAATCCAATAGCATAGACTTGTGGTTTAGAGATCAGATTCACGAAATGCATGAGCAAGCCATTGGAAACAAAGATAGAAGAGGAAAGTTCCTCCTCAGCGAAGCTCTATCCTTTTTCGGCTGATCTGTGCTAGATGATAGATCCAATGAAGGTGGTGATACAAGGGCTCGATCCAGAGTAGGAGGTGAGACGTAAGCAGACCTTTAGATCTAGCCAGAGTGAAGGCCGATTGCTTTCTGTGAGAGCGGATTTGTTAGATCTTTGTCGGATCTGTAAAGGAGCACGCATTTAGGAGGGGGAGGGATTTTCCCAGATTCAAACAGAAACTGTTCAATTGATGGGAACTCGTACACTAGTTCATGAGAAGAAAGCATGGGTAATAGTCTGGACGAGATCACAATGATGATGACAGATCTGATGTGTAAACAATCAGATCCTGAGCTCTATGCATCAATGTTGCCTAGGAGGCTAGACTGGGAAATCGCATGCAATACTCCTGAAAAAATCCTCTTTTCCGCCATCGAGATCGCTCCACAATTTCTAAGTTACTCGGTTGCATAATCCTTGTTTCAAGGATTGTTTCTCCTTCTAGTATGATTTCCTCCCCTTCATTTATCTTTGGTACACTTCTCGGTTGCAAATGAATGTAGAAATTTTGAATAATATGATACATATTCACAGAGATTATCTTGATTATACACTTATAAGTGGAACATGCATAATACATAAGCTCCTCTATGTTTATCATCAATTTATAGAAGCAGAAACATTCACAGGCATACATAGAAGCATCAATCACACATATCAACACAGTATTTTCCTGGGGAAAGCATCTCGCTAGAAAACCCCAACTATCTGTATATTATAGTGATTGAATCATGTAACAATACATAATACAATACTCCTCACAAGTACTCAGTACTATCTCCACATGCTACACACAATACAGCTAAGATCTGATCTCCAAATCTCCCCCGCTGCTTGCTTGCCTCCACAGCTAAATACCTGCTCAAGAATGAATGAGAATGGCTGAACCAAACTCGTTTTTACCTCAAGAGAATCACCCACACTGGGAATCACGTGATTAGAGGCTATATTCACTTGGTATTGGCCCCATACTGTGCAATTTTCATTGGCATTACTCGATCCATGCATGTGCAAAATCTCATGCGCAACTGATAGCAATCTCAACCTCTAACACCTGTCTCCACTGAACTGTACATGCACTGAGTTAACTGATGTATTCTTCAGTTGCATTATGAGTTAATAATTAGTGAATTAATTAATAACTAATTCACACAACTCATCACTTAGTCTATTGATCAGTTAGACTAAATACAACTAGTTCAACTAAGTCAAATTGAACACAACTCCATCAACTCTACAATCAACTCCACCAAACTCAACTGGTTGAGTTCTAACTGAAGTCATGCATGCAACAACTCAACTGACCCACAAAGAAATCATACTTCCTTCTGACAGCTGCATGTGCCACATCTGTAGCTCAAACTGAAGTGCTCCAAGAGAATAAGATCAAGTTTATAGTCCAAATATTATTATGAGACAATAATATTTGACTTTTCTATTTTTGACAGCCAGTCTAAAAATAGACTTTGATCACTCCTGCTGTGATCACTCCTGTTGTGGTCACTCCTGTTGTGATCATCCCTGCTGTGGTCACTCCTGCTGTGATCATCCCTGCTGGGATCCAAAAATAGAACTTGCACCATAATTTTCCTACGGGCCCACTTAGTGAAGGCGACTCCTTTCCACTAAGCTCCATCATCTTGTTGCATTCTCAACAAGCATTTCTTGTTGCACACTTTTCAACACTCCCTCTCAACAAGAAAGGCTTCCTCTCAAACTGGATCCTGTAACTCTGGAATGTTCTCCATGCAACACATCTGGCTGGTCCACTTGCTATGTCATCAAAGTCTCTGATTGCTATTGCCTCTGTCGACTGAAAACTCTGCATCTCTGTGCTCTTCAGTATCTGACTGCTCTAGCCTCTGTCACTTTGATCTCTGACTGCATCTGTGCTGCTGCTAGTTCTATCTCCCAGCATTGCATCTGCATTGCACCTCCCAACTGACATCCCTATTGGGCTAGAAACATCCTCTGATGCTGAAGCTCTACCTGCTGCTGACAAGTGCTCCCTCTCTGACATCTGCGCTATTACAACATCTCCATGCATCTCGCACCATTGCACACCTATCTGTGCTACCTAGCATTGTGCAAAACACTTGTGCCTCTCGCATTGCTGCAGCCTGCTAGCTATGCACTGTCTTGGGATTCCCTGCACTGTCGCTCTCTCTGCCGCTCCATCTGCATCTGTCTCTACCCAATCAGTCAGTTCCTGCTACTACACATCAAGGCTCCTGTAGCAAGTTCTCATCCAAGAGGTTGGGTACCTCAAGGACCCTGCCCCTCCTCCTTGGGACGATCAATCCACATCACCCCACCTCCTACCTGAAGGTATGGCTGCATGTGATCCCTCAGCCCACCTGGCTCAAATTTTCCCCCTACTAGAGGTCTCTGCATGAGTAGATGTCTCTACTTGATCTCCTCTCAACTTCCCTTGTTGTGGCTCCTCCAGAACCTCCTGAACCTGCTGCACCAATCGTGGCTCCTCCACATTCGTCTGAGACTTCTTCTGGCTCTACATGTTGAAAGGTAACATACCTTCCCTCTCAACCACCAAGTCTCCATCAATTGCCTCGCTGCTCAAGGATTTGCATGCATCTTAAACCTCAAGAGCATACATGTTCTTGACCTGTGAACCCTCCTCATGACAACAAAAGCATCGCACTTTCAATTTGTCAACCTTCTTCCCACCACTGAAAGAACTGGATTCGGAAAGAGAACCCTTCTCCTTCCCCTTCTTCACCTTACTCGCTAAGGCACAGTTCTCCTCATCCTGCATGGATGAAGAACTGTCTCTGGTGCTCCGTCTAATCTCCTCCTGCACAAGATCCAACCAAAGTCTCTCCCATCCTGGCAGTTTCTCCCTTCCATTCACCGAGTCCTGGTAGCTACGCCAACTCTTAGGAAGGTCAAGGAGTGTTAGACTCACCATACTCATCCGACAGTCACCCCCACACTTCCCAGCTCATCCCGGAATTGGGTGAACTGCGTGAGATACTGGGGCATACTATCTCCATTCTCACACTTAATGTTTCTGAGTTTTATCTCTTGCTTTGGAATTAAATTCGAATTCCACCAGCTCAAAAACTCAACCACTTCCGATCTAGAATTCGTGAGAACAAATTATTTCTTGTACAGAGATTGACTGTCTGGGCATTCACCGGATATCTCACCTTCCAAAGGAAGGATGAATCCAGAGGCTACCTGGCCCGATTACAGACTCTGCCTGAAGAAATAGAATGTAAACACTTCCTGAATAGTAGATCAGATGATCAACAACTCCGATACCATGTAGACATTTTGAATAATATGACACATATTCACAGATATTATCCTAATTATACACTTATAAGAGGAACATGCATAATACATAACCTCCTCTACGTTGATCATCAATTTACGGAAGTAGAAACATTCACAGGCGTACATAGAAGCATCAATCACACATATCAACACAGTATTTTCCCGGGGAAAGCATCTCGCTAAAAAACCCCAACTATCTGTATATTATAGTGATTGAATCATATAATAATACATAGTACAATACTCCTCACAAGTACTCAGTACTATCTCCACATGCTACACACAATACATCTCAGATCTGATCTCCAAATCTCCCCCGCTGCTTGCCTGCCTCCACAGCTCAATACCTGCTCAAGAATGAATGAGAATGGCTGAACCAAACTCGTTTTTACCTCAAGAGAATCACCCACACTGGGAATCACGTGAGCAGAGGCTATATTCACTTGGTATTGGCCCCATACTGTGCAATTTTCATTGGCATTACTCAATCCATGCATGTGCAAAATCTCATGCACAACTGATAGCAATCTCAACCTCTAACACCTGTCTCCACTGAACTGTACATGCACTGAGTTAACTGATGTATTCTTCAGTTGCATTATGAGTTAATAATTAGTGAATTAATTAATAACTAATTCACACAACTCATCACTTAGTCTATTGATCAGTTAGACTAAATACAACTAGTTCAACTAAGTCAAACTGAACACAACTCCATCAACTCTACAATCAACTCCACCAAACTCAACTGACCCACAAAGAAAGCGTACTTCCTTTTGACAGCTGCATGTGCCACATCTGTAGCTCAAACTGAAGTGCTCCAAGAGAATAAGATCAAGTTTATTGTCCAAATATTATTATGAGACAATAATATTTGACTTTTCTATTTTTGACAGCCAGTCTAAAAATAGACTTTGATCACTCCTGTTGTGATCACTCCTGCTGTGATCACTCCTGCTGTGGTCACTCCTGCTGTGATCATCCCTGCTGTGGTCACTCCTGCTGTGATCATCCCTGCTGGGATCCAAAAATAGAACTTGCACCATAATTTTCCTGTGGGCCCACTTAGTGAAGGCAACTCCTTTCCACTAAGCTCCATCATCTTGTCGCATTCTCAACAAGCATTTCTTGTTGCACACTTTTCAAAAATGAATAACATGGTCATGATCTCGATTAGGTGGAAGACTGTTAGGGTCCCACCATAACCCCCTTATTTATGTCATGGGATCACGTCATAGTCAAAAGTCAATAAAGCCCATATTAATATTTGTAAGTGGTTAACCCGCAATTAATGACGGGACCACAGTTAGTTGCAAATGGGCCATAGTATTAGATAGATGGTATTAATAAAACCCACGGTATTGGCCCATGGTATTGCATGTATGAGTCATATATAAAGGATAGAGACTCCCTGCGAGGAGCATTGTGTCTTATTTTGTAGTCGAGCTCTGCTCTATTGGAGGTTGCCCCCTCGAAGAGGCAAGTGAGCATTACTCTCTGAATAATAAAATCATTGCTATTCTGTGTTCTGGGTATCTTTTCTTCGCATATTCTGTATTTGGGTATCATTGTGTAGGTTAAGAGCATAACAAGTGGTATCAGAGCACTTTCTAGGGCCGGTGGGATCTCCAATTCTTAGCAAAAAAAAAAATTCGGCTAGAGACGTGTTCCGACATCTTTAAACCACGGGATCTGTCGTTGAGCGCATAAACCTGTGGATTTGGGGAGGCATGCACGCATGAAATACAAGAGGTGGTCACGTCTATTAGACTCCCTTGTAACCCCTGTGGGTACCCCTTCGAGTAGTAGCGCATTAGATAGAACCGCGCACAGACTGTCTTCCACGTACCCTCTGGGTATATCGGAAGCCCCCTAGGCTCCCTTGAAACCTCGCCATAGATAAAACGTCGGCCGTCTTGTGGCTACAGTACACCGAGAACAACACTCGGAGAGATTACTCGCCCGTATGATAGGGAAGTCGGGTTGTACGGCTAAGGGTACGGTCGATCCTCCTTAGTTAGAGCCCTGAAACATTGGGCCGAGTACTACTACCAGACCCTTATGTATATTGCGATCTGTAGCACCTGACACTCCTCACGACCACAGTTTCCTTTTCTATCGGGGGATCACACATCATCTATTCCTGATCTGTGTGTGCAAAGAGGTGCAGCAACAGCAGACATCAGTCCCGCAGATCCATCAGATCCGCCGCAGCAGTTGTTTCGCCATTCAGATCTCTCAGACCCACCAGATCGGAGTTGTTGTGAAGGGTTCCTATACCGGGGTATACTTTTCATAGGACTTTTGGCAGCATTGACATTTTGAGGATTTGGCGACTGCAGTATTGATCAAGAATGAGTAAAACTCTGTTAGGAGTTTTCAAAAAAAAAAGTCTGAGATCTTCCGGGGCGCTTATTGGTGATCTAGCCCATCAGAATCAGGACGACGAGCTGAGCAAGGTGGTACCATTCAATTTATTAGTCAATTTTTTTCGGCGGTCCCAATTTTTCATCAGGTTGGTGTATGGTAGAGACTAGAGCTCAAGTGATGGCAAATGAAAGGATGGACAAACTGGAAGACTCCGTGCAATCCCTCAAACATGAGCTTCACAGACTAAGTATCCAGATACAACAATTACTTCCGAAGGGCAAGGAGCAAGCCCACGAGGAGGCGTATAATGGAAATGAATACAATGAGGGTGAGTCTAGCCACTCTCCTCACGTCTGGCACACCCATCCACCACCTAGTCAGCGACCTCCCAAGTTGGATGAGCATAAATTTGACGGTTCTCACCCGTCCGCATGGCTAGCACAAATGGAGCAGTATTTCAAATTGAATCATATCCTAGATGATGCGACTAAGCTTATGTTGGGGAGCATGTACTTGGACAATGAACGGTGGCAATGGTGGGAATGGCATCAACGTTGCAATGGACCTTTTAGGACTTGGACCCAATTTACCGAAGCTCTTCGAGATCGCTTTGAACAGGAAGACTCTTTTTTGGGTCGTCTCACTAAGCTCCGACAGACTGATACAGTGGATGAATATATTACCGCTTTTGAAGCCTTAGCCTTCCGCACTAGGGGTCTCACTGATGAGTTCTACATGGAATGTTTTATCAGTGGTCTTAAAGAAGCCATCAAAGCTCAAGTTCTACTTCACCACCCTCCCACGTGGACGGAGGCTTGCTAGGTAGCTTGTAAGGTGGAACGTGCATTAGCAGCCCAATACAGTCGCCCAAATTTCCCCGCTAAAGGTCGTCCCCCACAGGCTCACAACACGACTCAAACACTTAAGGTCCAAAAGGTGTCACCTGCGGAAATGGCCGAAAGAAGGAAGCAAGTACTATGTTACTACTGTGATGAAAAATACTCCCAGGTCATAAATGCAAGGAGCCCAAATTTTTTCAAATAGATGCCACTGACTACAGCTCAATAGAGGAAGATCCACCACTTGAGGAACATGAGGTGCTAGAAGAAGACAACCCAAAGGAGAATGTCTCTGACGAACTAGTTATTTCGCTGCATGCGTTGGCAGGGATTTCTTCCCCTCAAACTCTCAAAATCCGGGGTTTCCTTAAAAATCGCCCAGTAGTAGTCTTGATTGATAGTGGAAGTACCCATAATTTCATCCATCAAAAAATCGCAAAAGCAGCGCATTGTTTTGTACGAGCAGTTTCTAACTTCCAAGTCAAAATTTTGGATGGGGGCACAATGAAATGTGAAGGCCGCTGTGAAAATGTCAAACTTCAAATGGGGGATTATCGGTTGAAAACCCACATGTTTGCCATACACATGGGGGGTTGTGACATTGCCCTCGGCACTGAATGGCTTCGCACTCTTGGGCCAATCACAATGGATTTCCAGGAGTTATATATGAGTTTTAAGCAGAACAACTCCACACATACCCTCCGTGGACTCCAGGCGGGAGCCCCCTCTATCATCAGCTCGCATAGGATGGAAAAATTGTTAAAAAAGGGCCATCATGGAGTAGTAGCTCAATTTAATGCCATCCAGGTAGTCGAAACCATGTCTCTGCCAATTCATCATGAGATGCAACAGATTTTAAATAACCATCGGATGGTCTTTGACAAGCCTCATGAGCTTCCACCCTTGCGAGGGGAACATGATCATAGCATCACCTTGGTTCCAGGGGCCCAACCCCCAAATGTGTGGCCATACAGATATCCGTTCACCCAAAAGAATGAAATAGAAAAAATCATCAAGGAACTGTTGGAAGCAGGTGTCATTCGTCCCAGCATTAGTCCTTATTCATCCCCAGTGGTCATGGTGCTAGAGAAAGATGGGGAGTGATGGATGTGTCCCGAATTCAGGGCCCTCAATAAGTTGACAGTCAAAGATAAATTTCCCATCCCGGTGGTTGACGATTTGCTGGATGAACTCAATGGGGCTCAATTCTTCACTAAGTTGGATCTTCGCTCAGGCTACCACCAAATTCGCATGAAGGAAGTCGACATTCCCAAGACGGCTTTTAGAACTCATGAAGGCCATTATGAGTTCCTGGTCATGCCATTTGGTCTTTGTAATGCCCCCTCTACTTTTCAGAGCCTTATGAATCACATTCTCAAACCATATCTCAGAAAATTTGTCCTTGTCTTCTTCAATGACATCCTCATCTATAGTGGCACTTGGGCTGCACATCTTCAGCATGTAGATCTACTCTTGCAACTGTTCCGCAAGCATAAATTATTTGTCAAGATGTCCAAGTGTTCGTTTGGCATGGAAGAAGTTGAGTATTTGGGCCACATTGTGGGGCGTGAAGGTGTCAAGGTGGACCCCAAAAAGATCCAGGCAATGCAAGAATGGCCTCAACCTAAGACCTTGAAGAGCTTGAGAGGATTTTTGGGTCTCACAGGCTATTATCGTAAATTTGTCCGCAACTATGGCCGCATAGCGAAGCCCCTCACTCAAATCCTAAAGAAAAATTCCTTCTTCTGGAACGAGGAAGCACAACAGGCATTTACCGCTCTCAAAAACGCCATGTGTTCCACTCCAGTCTTAGCACTACCTGACTTCACCAAATCCTCTGTCATTGAATGTGATGCTTCGGGTACAGGTATTGGGGCGGTCTTAATGCAGGAAGGGCGACCGTTGGCCTTCACAAGCCAACAACTCAGTGGGAGGAATCTGGGCCAATCTACCTACGAGAAGGAAATGATGGCCATCTTACATGCAGTCGAGACCTGGCGACCTTACTTATTGGGGCGACGTTTCCAAATCCGCAGAGATCATCACAGTCTTAAATATTTTTTGGAGCAACGCCTATCCTCCCCACAACAAAATAAATGGTTAGCCAAAATGCTGGGATATGATTATGAGATCATTTACAAGAAAGGGAAAGACAATAGTGTAGTAGATGCATTATCCCGCCAATTTGAGGAGGAAAGTACTCTGCTCGCAATTTCCCTCCCCATTCCAGACTGGATTGAAGAGGCTCGCAGGGAATGGTTTTCACACCCCAGGCTCTCCCAACTCATTTCTCAATTGTAGGTAGATCCTAATTCCACCAAGGGCTACTCGTGGCAGAATGATATTCTTTGCTACAAGGACAAAGTCGTAATCTGACCAACATCCACCCTCAAAAGTCGCATTTTGGTAGAATTGCACTCATCTCCCATTGCAGGACATTCGGGTTTTCAGAAGACGTATGCTCGCACTAGAAGATCATTTTTTTGGACACGCATGAAAAGGGACATCCTTACCTTCATAGCAGAATGTGAGGTCTGTCAATGCCACAAAGGGGAAACCGTCAACACACCAGGCACATTACAACCATTGCCCATTCCGGCATCAATTTGGACGAAGGTTTCTATGGATTTCATTACAGGTCTTCCAAAGTCAGGGAACAAGTCAGTCATCATGGTGGTTGTGGACCGACTGTCGAAGTATGCTCATTTCTGCGCCCTACCCCACCCGTTTACACCAACTTTGGTTGCTCAATCTTTCATGGATCAAATCTTCAAATTGCATGGCATGCCCACTTCTATTGTGTCCGACCGCGACCCGATCTTCACCAGCAATTTTTGGCAAAAACTCTTCAGAATATAAGGCACTCAACTCAAACTCAGCACTTCATATCATCCGCAAACAGATGGTCAAACCGAAGTCTTCAACAAATGTCTAGAAACCTACCTTAGGTGTTTCACTTCAGAAAAGCAACACCTTTGGGTACAGTGGTTACCTCTGGCTGAATGGTGGTATAACACCAACTATCATGCCACCACCAAAATGACTCCCTATGAAGCAGTATATGGTCAACTTCCGCTTTCCCCTACTTCTTATCTCAAGGGGTGCTCCAAAGTACAAGCAGTGGATCAACTCCTACAACACTGCGCAACCATGCTCGCCCATCTTAGAGAGAATCTTCATCAAGCTCAGAACCGCATGAAGCAACAGGTCGACCAGCATCGCTCAGAGCGCCAATTTCAAGAAGGGGATCAGGTCTTTTTGAGGCTGCAACCATATAAGCAAACATCACTCAAAGACAAGGGTTGTCAAAAGCTCTCTCCAAAATTCTACGGACCATACCAAGTACTTCAGCGCATTGGAGAAGTGGCTTACAAGTTGGCTTTGCCACCTACGACAAAAATCCATCCAGTTTTCCATGTATTGTGCCTCAAGAAAGTGATTGGGAACAATTGCCGAGTTCAAACCAGTCTACCTGAATTGGACGAAGAAGGGTCAATCTAGCTTCAACCCGAATAGGTTCTAGACACACGAGACAAGCACCTGCGCGGCCGCATGATTAAGGAAGTCCTCGTCAAATGGAAAGACACCTCTCCGGAAGATGCAACTTGGGAACCAGCCACTATTCTTCAGCAGTTTCCGCAGCTTCAGCCTTGAGGACAAGGCTAGTCTTAAGGGGGAGGGCATGTTAGGGTCCCACCCTAACCCCCTTATTTATGTCATGGGATCACGTCATAGTCAAGAGTCAATAAAGCCCATATTAATATTTGTAAGTGGTTAACCCGCAATTAATGACGACACCACAGTTAGTTGCAAATGGGCCGTAGTATTAGATAGATGGTATTAATAAAACCCACCGTATTGGCCCGTGGTATTGCATGTATGAGTCATATATAAAGGATAGAGACTCCCTGCGAGGAGCATTGTGTCTTATTTTGTAGTCGAGCTCTGCTCTATTGGAGGTTGCCCCCTCGAAGAGGCAAGTGAACATTACTCTCTGAATAATAAAATCATTGCTATTCTGTGTTCTGGGTATCTTTTCTTCGCATATTCTGTATTTGGGTATCATTTTGCAGGTTAAGAGCATAACAAAGACCCTTAGGTATCAATCCATATACCTAATTGGGATGATTGTTGACAAATTTATGGAGATCCCTTGACATAAATGATATTGATGTTTGAACATTTAATGAACATAATTGTGTCATTTCACTCTATGTCCCTTTTGAGTAATTTTGTCATTCTATTAGAGCTTATCACTTTAGAGGTTTTCCCTTGGATACCTCTACGCTCAATTTCCTTTCCTTCTGAGTTAAATATTATGAATAGATATTGAAAATTAAAGGTCATTGTTTTCAATGACTAATCATTGGAATCTTAATAAACATCAACACCACCCATTTGTATTGCAATCATGGTATTGTCCAACAAATACTCCCCCATATTGAGCTCAATATAATGACACTTCCTTCACCAATTTATGGTGCCTCTATCTACAATCATTACTTGAAACTCTGGTGCAGGATATATGAAACAATTGAGAATTTTTAGTAATTTGTAATTGATGAATTTATGGGTATTTCCCTAATCAATCAACATTGTTACCTTTTTATTTTTGATATATCCTTCTATCTTGAGGGTTTGTGGAGTATTGATGCTAGCTAATGCATGCCAAGATATCGTTGGAGTAGTCTCTTCTAGCTCTAGATCTTGTGACGATTCCAATTCTTGATCTTATTCCTATTCAAAGTCTGTGTAGAATAATTTATTTTCACTAAATTTATGACCCTTAGTGCACTTGTTGTCATAGTTGAAAAATAGTTTGTTTTCTCTTCTTTCATCCATTTGTTGAGGAGACAACCTTATCGATTTAGGAGAGGAAGCATGCTTCACTATAATTAGTGGTAATTGATTTTATAATGACCATAATTTTACTTCAACTTTCCTTTCAAGACTAAAAGAATGCTCTAGAAATTTAGGTTCAAAGAGATGCAACTCATGTTGTATCCCTTACTTTAAATTTCCCATAAATAGGTCGAACAAATTATCCTCTAAAATATTCTCTACTCTAAGACTCGACTTTTGGAATTGTTGAATGTGCTTTGTAATTAGACCCTTTTTTTGAAGATTTACCAATTGAATAAAGAATGCATTGCTCTTAATATCCCCATAATTTGTTATCAATTCTTTTGTAAAACTGGACGATGATATAATAGAATCATTTTTCCTTTCACAAAGCCATTGATACCATACATGTTGGTCTTATTATGAAAATAGGGATGCAATATTTACCTTTTATAAATATTCCACTTGGGTTAGATCAAAGTATTGCTCCATCTTAAATATCCATGTTACAAGATCAACACCATCAAACTTCCTCATATTGATCTTTGGAATGTAGTAGTTGCTCGGTGCTAATGTGAAGCCCTAATGATGAGGATCTTGCATTAAAAATTCATGATTAGGGTTTTGTGATTCGATATTTTTGCTCTCCAATTGTGATATCATACTCCCCCTATGAGAGTTATTCTCAACAACCTGCTTCTCCTTATATTCATGATTTCCTTGGACCTCCACATCCACTTTAGGAAGCCTAACCAAGACAATATTTTCCATGGAAATCATGGATTTTTTTCTTTCTTCCTTATTTTCATTCATCTTCTTTTCCATTTATCTTTTAATTTTTTCTTGAGAACCTAATAAATCCACCTTTTTCAACATATTACCATCTATTTCATTAACTTTCTTCTCTAATTGAGATAACCTAAATTCCGAGTCTTCACTTTCTTCATGATTCAAGGACAAGCCTTCAATATATTTAATTGGTGTAGTAGATTTATTTGGAGGCATGTTAGAAAATTATAACAATACTCTTCTTTATCATGCAAATTATACAATGGTAAGTTGGTACATTATCTTTCAATTTGGGTCAGTAGACTTATGAGGCACCATGTGTTGAAAATCTGAATTGTCCTCATTTTTACAATCCATTTTGCATTTTTCACCCATTTTGTTACACATTTTCATTTCATTCCATCTCATTTATGAATTAAAGGTTATCCAAGTGTTGTGGCCACCAACAACCCCCCTCCTTATTTAGTATTAGCAATAACACTAAGTAAGTGGGGACCCTTAGTAAAAAATTCAAAAAATTCAATTAAGGCTTATGTATTCTACTCCTTAAGAAAACATCGCATCGCAAAGAAGATAGGATATTTCCTTATGAGTAAAATGATAAACTATGAAAGTGCGACGCGAATTCCATCGCATCGCATACATGAAGAAACACTCATATTAGAATAACCTTAAAAAATCGTCGATGGCCGATATGCGATATCGCATATCACAAAATTGCATAAAAAACACACATAACCAGTTAACGATTGTAATAATCTACGATCTTGCGATAACGCGACAGTGCAATCTGCGATCACGCGACAGTGTGATAAGCGCGATCTTGCGATCGCGCGATACAACAATCTGCGATTTTGCAATAAGCACGATCGGGCAACCCTGCGATAACACATCTTAATGAAAATACGATAATGTGATACTGTGATGATGCGATGCGAATCACAAAAATTGTCCATCGCAATTTTTCCCCCACTCAACATTCAAGAAAAGTTGTCCATAAACCAAAAATTGGATACGCGCTTTAATGAAAATTAATGAATCATACGCCAAGTGTTAATGAAAGACAGTTTTGTGTTTTTCGAAGAGTTAGTTCACGTCAGGTGGCATGTTTTTGTACATCCATAGAGCTCAGAGCTTTCTTGTCGATTTTTATTATCATTAATCTCTCCTCATGTGTGAACTGCAGGAATGAAAAACAGAAACAACATGAAGCAATGTGCAGAAAGCAATTAAGGAAAAGGGTAAAGCTCCAAATGCTCAGAAAATAGAGAAGAGATGCCCTCATGAACGAATATCGCATGCAACAGAGCCAAAAATTCCAGAGCGCTGTTGAGCTATCCATTACAGATCTTTCAGTCAGAGCCATGGTTGAATGGATAGTTGAACAATGCTGATATCAACAGGCGATTTAACGCTCAAGGTCAGAAGCTCACGAAAGCAATATGTTTACAAAATTTTGAAGCTTATACCGGGTGAAGGAAAAGGCGCTAAAGGCAAAAAATGCACCAGAAAGGCCCGGATCAAAGAACGAAGGCAGTTTCCGCTGCGCGATTAGTGCCTAGCGCTAATCGTGCATCGCTGAGAAAATTGCTCAAAAAGCAAAATCCCTAACCGCTCAGTCACTCATAAGCCCCGAAAACGCAAGAAAGCAAAGGCAGAGGCAATTTGAGGATTAACCAAGTGGAATTTGGATTATTACTGAGCATACACAGTAAATCCACATAGCCAGAGGATGGTTCTCAAGTATATCTTCTATATTGCTGAAAATATGGTGCCAACTCTTGCATTTCTGTTTACTTAGCTCAACCAAAAGCGGAAGATAGTCAGCCGAATCTACCCAGGCAAATTTTGAATGCTCGCAACATTAAGGAGCAAATGCAGAAATAGTTAGATATTAGATTTAATTTTTAGAAATAGTTTTGCTTAGAAAAAGGGCGGTCATTTAAACTGTATCCTGAATTTGTGTAATTAAGTTATTTAGTTAGTAGTATTTAAACCCTTCTCATGCAGTTAGAGAAGGGTCCAAAAATTTATCAAAAACTTGTCCTCAGAACATGCACTTTTGCACCCTCGGAGGAGGTTTTGGTGAATGAATGGATCAAGATTTTTTGATGTTTGCATTTGATATCTGCTACTGATGTTGCACTTTTGTACTCTTATTAGATGTTAGAGCAAGGAGAGATAAATCATTATTACTTTAAGCTTATGAGTAGGACCAGTCATAAATGGTACTTTTATCTCTTGACCATTTCTGCTTATATGTTAAAGCGATATACAATTTTTAGTTGTTTATATGTTATTGCATGAATGTTTGAGTTATCATTTGGCACTTTTTTATGGCGGTAGCTATTTATTTATGTTTAATGTATGAATAGCTTATTATGCGATATGCTGTTCACAACTGTTTCGCCTAACTTTTTATGCGTTGTGGTTCATCTTAATTGATTTCCTTTCTTATAATCGTTGAATGATCTTTATTACCAGTTGTTATTTGAAATCTCTTTAGATCGCATAATAGAAGAATTACATCCCATGTTAGCATAGATTAGATGTGTTGTTTATTAGATTAAAATAGCATAGAATTAGATTAAAGTTTGAATTAGAATAGCTTAGATAGGAACTGTTAGATCAACAACATCCAATTCTACACACACACACCCATAGATTGGGAGACTGGTCCCATTATCCCCAGTCGGACCCGCTATACCAAACGGATAAGGAGCTGCCAACCAAGGTCCGGACCGGGCGGGTATCCCCCTTGTTGTCGACCCGATTTTCGGGGCTTCAACACCAAGTAATGTAGATGTCAATAAAAAGGTAATCATCCATAAATAGCTCAAAGTCTATGTTTTCTTTATGAAATTGGTTTAAACTATGCTATAGCTACCAAATTATGCATTTTCTGCAGCTAACTTGAATTTCCACAACCAAATCCTAAGTTCTACAGGTTCACATGTGTCAGAGGACAACCAAGACACATGAATATTTGCTAAATGTCCCCTAAATGAACATCCACATACTAGTCACAACTGGAAGCTCATTGGATGAGCGAATCTCATTGGTCAAACTTGAATTCAACATGGCTATGGAATACTGGTTTTGCGCAGAGTGTCAAGGAACCAACTCTACCATCAAGTGAGCATGGGAAATATCGGGCGAGCGAGATCTGGAAGACTATGATTTCAGCTTACGATGTACCAATAAAGAGCTCTCTCACGATTCACTCCTTTAGTAACAAATCACGAGAGAAAAAATCATATTTTCATTTAAAAACTTAGATGTCAAAATCAATACTCCTTTCTCGACATTAGTTTCTTAAAGTTGTTAATCCTGAAGACGTTATAAAAATGCTTCATTTTGGAAGAAAAAGGCATCAAATTAAGTTCAACACTATTATTATTATCATTTGTAAATTTTGTTTTCACATTTGAAGTAATTCAAGCTCTGTTCATGGCATATTCGTGATTATGTTGTGATTCAAAGTCTTATGATTTGAGGATTTAATATCTCGCACTCACCAGGAGGGCCCCCAGAGGCTGTGTGAGAGATAATATAGTTGTCTTTCGTTGTTTTTATTTAATTTCTATCGCTTTGAAACTAGATTAGAGTTCATTTCCTTCAGTTATTCAATTCAGATAAATGCTCTGTCTTTTGAATTATAATTTCACTTATTTTCCTTTGGTTCTTTAAAGGTCGAGCGCTTGAAAATAAATAAAAAACACTAAAAAAACATTTCATTTATGCTTAGTCCCATATTTATACTGATTATGATTGATTCTGGTTTTGAATACACATATTAGTAATTTTTGGATGCTTTTGCATTCAAACTATTGTTAACGGTTCATTGCTTTTCGATCACTGCTTTCTAGAATAGTTTTAATTTTAGGAATAGCGTTGCTTTTAATTTGATAGTTAGATTGCCTTTCCAATCTCTTAGATTAAATTTGTTTCAAAGTTTCAAAATATAATTTCTTCAAAGTTCTAAAGAATAAATTTCCTTTCCAAGCATGATAGAATAAACTTTATTTCTTGTTCAATAGAATAATTTTCAATTCTTTGTTCAATATAGTAGATTTCGAAGCTTTCATATTAGCATAGTTTACTTTGAATTCATTTAATTTCCAAGTTTTGAATTTGATCTAGGCCTCTAGGATGAAACATGTGCGTATCTTTACTAAGATCTTGTCATAAATATGTTAATTTTCATCTTGCAATTAGAATAGTTTCTTTCCAATTAAAATTTGATTGCCTAACATATATAGTACAAGTGTACTTTGCAAGTTCACAAACCCTGGATTGATGATTTAATGTAAGTAATTTAATTGACAATTAAGTTACCCAACATTTTGGCATCGTCGTCGGGGAAGTATGCATAAGTGTCTACTTTTAATTTACAATGCCCTTTTCATTTAAACATTTCTATTTATAGGGAGCGATAAGACGAGAGGTAAGAACTTACACATCACGATTGTGGGGTTCTCTCTAAATTAGAGCGTTGCAATTGCATTTCATAATAGTTGCATTCATTCTTTAGATGCATAATTAATTCATATTAAAATCATTTTGGATGCATGTATAGAGAACGAGATTCTAGGGGTAGATTTGTAAGTAGAGGATGTAGTTCAATACCAACATCACCAACCACCCGCGCTAGACCACATAGTGCCACTTATATTCCGACACACACATTCCATCATTTACATGTAGAACAAGACTTCCTGAAGTGCATGTTAGTCCTTACAATCTCTTAGGCTGAAAAGGAAATCGACAAGGGTAACCTCAAACCACTTCAACTCGGTAGCTAGCCCTATTGAGCATGAGAGGGATCTATCTAAGTCCCTTATTAGTGATATGACTTTAAAGCAAATGAATTTTAGGCTAGATACGTGTATTTTTTTGTGAAAATTTGGTTTTTTAAGGATTTGCTGAACTTAGGGTTTGGAGCCCCAAGTACGTCTAGGCTGTGGGAATACGGGAGCAAACATAAGAAGGAGCTAGATGTTAGAAGCCATGGTGTAATTTGAGTATTTGTCAGTGTAGTATAGAGGATATAGTGTGGAAGAAACTAATGAGCATAAATAAACATGATTTCATTAGCTTAGGAAGATAAAACACATAACTATGAAAACCAGATAACAGAGCTTGAAAAACAAGAATTTTGAGTATTTTATCACAAGGCATTCATAGAAAGAAGAGATATAATGTAGATAAAGATGTTTAGACCATGGGAAAACAAAAATAATGAAGTACAAGCACTATGAACTCATTGGGATAGAGTTCCTTGAAAATAGCTGCACCATGTATCTGTATTAGCAGAAAGATGATTACAATGCAAGCCTCCTTCACAAAAAGTTCAACCCCCTTCTCCTAAAGTGAAATGATACTTATAGAATCTCCTAGACCACTTTCCCACCTTCAGGAGTCAAATTCCTTGGTGGAGGAACTGACTCCAAGATTCTCTCAACCAACAGGTGAGAGTGAGAAGGTGCAACTCAAACACCTCATGAAGAGTTTGTTTAGGAGTTTGCTTCTTTTATGAGGCCTAATAAACATAAAAAACAACCTATGATATACATTTATTCATGCCTACATCACCTAGCCTCGTAACTTGTGCCATTACATAGAGAAGCTTAACTTTGACCAAGTCATATTAGAAACTAGAAATTTTACACAGTGAAATTTTTCAAATAAAAACACAGAAAGTGCAGAAGCACAACGCCAACTTTGAGCTGATTTTCAGGTGCCTTCCAGGGGTCAAAATGAAAATTTGAGAGAACGGTCAACTATCCCTTCAAGTCTAGTTTCCATAACAATTTGAATTTCTGAATTTTGAGCATGGGAAGACCTTCAAAAGTCCATTCTCCCAAGGTCACTCCAGAAGCGCAACGCCTATCAAAAAATGGTCCAGAATGCTAGTTTTTTGCCACTTTTTTGCACTTTTCTCCAAAACTAAGCCACCTTTGCAAAATCTGGGAAAATGGGTTTTTATAGGATGCCAAGACCTTTCCAAAAATGTAGACCTTTCCTCAAATGGATGCTTGAGGAATAAAGGCCAAATTTATGAATTTAGACCAAAATTTGCCAAAAAAACTCAAAATGCTCAGAATTAGCTCAAAATTGGAGGGAAGGTGTAAAAATGAGTTTTTTATAGCTTCATGGATGCTTCAGAAAAATCTCCAAATTTCCCTTATCCTTTTGATCTTTTTTGGTCTCCTTGAGCTTATTTTTAAGTTGTTTCACTTTGACATTGGCGATCATGTTTTGAGCTTGATAATGATGCGCCATGTGTCTGAGCATTTGATTATCTCTGTTTGCCTTCTCTAGGAGCTTCTCTAAGTGTTCATTTACCCTGTTGATCCAATATTCTTTATCTAGATGTACCTCTAGGGAAATCCTTTCTTCTGGGTCAAGGTCTTCATTAAGCAATATTTGTTTTTGTTCCTCTTGCAAAGATTCCTTGAGACCTTTGGTTCTTGGTCTTTTCCTTTTCCCTTTCACCTGTGATGCTTCAGGCTCACTTGATGTCATGACCTCCTTACCTTTGCCAATTTGTTGCATTAACTTAGTTTTTTCCTTTTCTAGGATCAACTCTTTTGCTTTGAGTTGACTGTTTTCTTGTTCAAGGAATGATATAATGTAATTTTCCCTTTCCATATTTATTGCCAGCTCCTTGATTTGGTAGTATTTGTCCTTGATAGTTTGTCTCATAATTGAAGTCTCATCTTCCTCCTCTAAATCAATAATCTCAAATTCGTGCTCCACTGTATCCTTATCCTTTGCAAAATTCCAAGCAGTGAAACATCCTCAAAGCACTGTTTGATGAAAGGACAGGAGTTGATTGTGTTGCAGTCTGATGGTTCATATTTGAGAATCCTCCCTCCTTTGTGTTGTCTCTTTCTTTTTGTGAAGATTCAGCCTCCATGATGACACGAAGTCGTAACAGCAGGAAGTGAAAATAGATGTCAGGTGTGAATGAAAATGAAGTGATATGTAGGAGACTTTGACAAAATGATGGGAGGGGTTTTATGAAAGATGAGGTGACTTTGAAAACTGATGGAAATGAGTGAAGAAAATAGTGAAAAGATGTTGTTTCTTGCAAGTGAGACCAAGAAGGTTTATAATGAAATTTGCCCAAAAGAACTCTAGGAATGAGCTAGGGTTTTGCTTTTTCATTGTTTAAACTTTGTTTGGAGGTGAATGAACTAGTCAAAATGACTCATCAAACATGTGTGCAGGTGTAGGATATCAATTTACATGTTTTTTAGATCAAAAATTATGATGGCCATTTTCACCCTAGCATTTCCCATGTAAAATTTGCTATAAACCCTAACTTGGAGAATCATTGACATGAGATGAAATTTGGAAAGCAAAAGATGGAAGATGATGGTGTAATTACTTGTCCCTTGGCTTAGAAGTCAATAAAATCAAGCTTTCAAGTGAAAAATTGAGATTTGGGAGAGTTTTGAAGGATTTCTGGGCAGTCTGTCTTGCGCACAGCGTAGTGTTCCTACGTGCAGCGCAGTTCATAGAAGCGCAACGCCATCTTCCAAACCACTTTTGGAGGCATTAAACTACTCCAAGTTGAGAGCTTGATAGTTCGTTGGAAATATCTTGAAGTCTAATATATGATGGACACTTCAAGCATGTAATTTGGACACTCCATGAGGGAGAAAATTTGTTTTTTCCAAGGCCACTCCAAAAACTCAGGGTTTCTTTGACAAAAGAGAAGCTCCAACTTGCAGAGCACTTTTGGATGCCTTTCACTAATCCAAATCATGATCTGAAGGTACCATTGGAAATATTAGGATGTCTACTACACAGCAAATTCCTTAAGAATTGCCAAAACCTGCTACAAATCCTTGAAAAACTGTCTTGAAGTCAAGTTGTCCAGAAGTGCATTAACTCTCCCGTAGCAAGTGTCTTTTGTGAATTTCATTCCAATCATAATACTTGTGCATAAACTGAAGGAGGTTTTTTTTCCTTGGACTATAATGAACAAAAACCTATTTCACTTCTGTAAAATTATTCTCCATTTGGTCAGAAACATATTTTGAATAAAACATGTTCCTATGAGGAATGATGAGGCGAGGTAGTGTATTGCAACATTGTCTTATTTGAAATTAAATATTAACTTTACCTTTATTTTTCTTTCCCTAAGCTGATAACTCCCTTTAGCCACTGAATCACATGATGGACATGTTTTGTTTTGACATATGGTATCATGATGACAAATGGAGTGAAACCTTAGACCATGACCTAAAATGGGGAATTTAACCATTTCATGACCCAAGACACTTAAATGAAGATATGATACCTCAAAGAAGACAATGACCATGATGAGTGATGAAGACCATGAGTAAGTGAAGGGAGCAGCAGTGACCTAGACACAACAACTAGTGACCAAATTTTTATTTGAAGACTCACTGAAATGACAAAAAATTGACTTGACACCCTAACACACCTTGTAAGAGCATATTTGATCACTGGTGACAAGCTGAACTAACTGATGCTAACAATGCATAGGTATGGAATTTAACCTAGGGACTCACCAACTTCATCCACTGAAGTTGCGGTAAAAGAACCTACATCCCCAACTGAAGGAGTCATATTAATTTCTTCAATAGGTGAACAACTCATAGGACAAGAGTTAGCGGTATCGAGTGAAGGAGAAGAGGAAGATGAAACCTTACTAGAGCAACCATTAGTAGAAGAACCATAGGGAGGGGAATTTAGTGATGATAATTGTATTATAGAACCCTATATAAGATTTGAGGAATCCATAATGGCAGATGAAGGGGAAGTACATAATGGAGAGGGACCTCAAATTGGTGGAGGAAGTAGAATAGGAGGAGGTGGTAGAGGAGGTTGAGGTGGGAGGGGAGATGATGGAGATTTCCATGAAGAGGATCCTTTTGGATTCCCTATTTTAGATACTGATACCACTTCTACCGTGAAAAATATTTCCCCATCTATCCTCCCTAATTTCCATGGGCTAAGAACCGAGGATCAAGAAACTTTTTTTTTTGGGTTTGAGGTATTGTGCAGATCATACGACTATCTACTCGATACTCAAGAATTGAAATTAGTTCCTACTACTTTAAGATATGGGCCTCTTAAAGGGTTCATGGGTCTAATCACACTCTATAAGGACACGGGATGATATGAAACAAATATTTTTAGAAAAATACAAAGATTATTGCATACAAGGTGATTTTAAGGATATATTTTTTAAGATGACCCAAAAAGAGGATGAAAGCCTCGAAGATTTGGTGGAGAGATTTGTCTATAATGTCAAAAGAGCTAAATTGCATAATTTAGAAGAAGACACATTAAAAAATCTCTTGCTAAAATCCATAAGGGATGAATGGATTGATCTTCTCAACCTGATGGGTAAAGGAGATGTTTCTCAATTGTCATTTCAAGAAATTTGTGAGTTATGCAAACACATTTCAAGAGGAAAATCAAAATATGGCAAGAATCTAAGAGATCTAATCATGTCAAGGGTAAGAAAATCTACATATGGAAAGGTAAGTAGAGCATAATTAGGTAATTTGCTTGATAACTTTAAAAATGATATTCTTGGAAATCTTAGTGAACAACTAGATATGTTAAGGATACAAAACAAGAAAAAAGTTGAAAATGTCGCATTGTCTATTTTTTGTCCTAGATGTAGGAAAAAGCATGCATTACAAGAATGTCCTATTGATAGTGTTGAAATATGTGTTATATGTGCAAAAAATCATGCTATAAAGGAGCACACTTAAATAATTTGTCTTAAAGTTGTTTTCCAAGAAGAGGTTGGGACAAGTCAAATTGAACTACTTTGCTATGTTGCTCCCAAAATACCTTGGCAACCTTGGCAGACATGTATGATATAAGATCCCAATGTATAATATCAAACTTATGCATAACCACAAATTAATTAGAATACACCCTTACCGTGGAAAACTTGGCCACCTCAGCCACCTAACTCATCTTGGTCACAAGGATGGCAAGGTTCTTATGGTAGGAATTCTTAGTACCCTCAAACTTTTCAACAACCATATCCTCAATACCAACCTTAGTATTACTCTCCTCCCCAACCACCACAACCCATTCAACCACAATTCCAACTTCAATTGACTTAAAGTCAACCCCTTCCATTACTATCCACTCCATTTCCTTAATAACCTAATTAACTACCTACACAACCACTCCCCAATCCAAATAATAAAACACCTCGACAACCCATCTACAATTTTAAAGGTCAAAATTTTCAAGCTTGTATGATAGCTCCTTTAGGTCTAAATGATGTCCAACTTAGATTTGGTCTAGTTTTTCAAAAGAAAACACCACCAATTATCATCCAAGAATATAAGGAGGATAAAATTCCTGAAAAGGAGACATCTTCTGATCAATAAAAGACCCCTGTAAGGAAGATATTCTTATACATTAGATGACAGTAGAATAAAATCAAGTCCTACAATTCCTATAGCTGAACAACCTTTTGTTTCCTCATAAAATCCTCCCTTTTTTGAGAGACTTCAAATTGATAAAGGATTATAAAGGCAAATAATTTTACCTGATTATAACATGTTAAATGAATTAAAAAATATTTGCATTAAAATTCATTTTCTTCAATCTATAAAGGACACTACAAGAAAAATACCTTCTAGTAGAGGTTATAACAGAGGTTTCTAGTGCTATAAAATTGGCAAAACTTGTCAAAAAAACCTTTGTTTGTGGTAGTGGATGTTTTAGTAGAGATTATAATGGAACTTCACCAAAATTGAAAAAATTTGGGTGGTCGAAGGTTTTAGTGAATGTTTTATTTTAGTGGTGTGCTTCATGGAAAAAGTAGTGTTCGTGCACTACATATATAAAAGCACCAGGGTTACATACATAACTAAAAGCACCGAGGCATTGAATGCAAAGAACACTGGTCCCTGAAGTGTATACTACCCCAGTGCATATATATCAAAAAATTCCCTGAGGAGTTCTTTTAAGGAACGACATTGGGGCAGGCAAAAAAATATTGTAGATCTCCAGTGCTTTTATTTAAACTCGCAGCGTCGATGCGTATGATTTGTATAAACACACTGGTGCACTAAGGATATAAAAGAACCAATGCTGTTAATTTTAATAATGCATCGAGACTGGAAATAATATTTTGTAGCACCGGGGCATTAGTTCTATGAAAGAAATGGTGCTTTAAGAACTACAATGCACCAGGGCATTAATTGCAAACAATATCAACAATTGAAGAACTAAATGCCCTGGTGCTATTGTTTTCCGAAAAGGAACTGATCATGCAAAAAAGATGTCGTGACGATGCTTTTATATAACATAACGCATCGGTGCATGTTTATGCCATGGACGCACCAATTTTTTGTATGATATTTTCTCTTTTTTGGAAACATTGACCTGTGATAGTGTAATTGTTATGATTTTTTAAAATCTGTTATTCCTTAAAAAAATCAGCATATATCTTATAACAATATTCATATAAATTAAAATTTGATTAGTGCATTTATATATGATGTTTCGATTAATTCGTTATATTATTAGATTTCGCATCTCTTCTTTATAATATTTAATCATCCATATATTTAACGAGTGGTGTAACATTTCACAACGACATTGGATAACACATTAGAATAAATTAAAATGTATTTTATTATATACCAATAGAAGACTCTTTGTCATATAAAATGGGATTGTTATTGGTAACCCCTTGTCTTCTAATTGTGACACTATGTCCATTATATTAAACAAAATGTTTGATTTTCACATACAATTATTTCAAAAAATACAATAGGTTGCATTGATATCCAAGTAGATCATCATTCTTCGTTGGAACTGCTGTCAGTGCTTGAGCTACTTCCATGAATTGGGTTATTTGGACGAATGTTTTGTTGATTGCATCAATTGTTTTCATCTTCTTGATCTTGTTTCATCTGCAAACATAAAAATAAAGTGTAATGAGTTTATCTACATTGGTGAGAATAATGAAAATTGAAATAAATAATATACATCAATGTAAATTGAATAACAATGTACCATAGCAAGAAGTGACTCATAAACTGTACACATGGTTTCAAAACCAAGTCTCATGCCTTGTTGCAATAAGTCTTCAGCTTGCGTAATTCCATACTTTGTTTCCTGCATGTTTTAAACCTCATTATAAATCATAGATTTAATATAAAGGATATTTTTGTTCTATTAATTATAAACTCATAGAAGTAAAACAACATAGATACTTACAAATTCCACAATTATTTTTTCATATGCCAATATATACTCACAACCCATATTTAACTCAATATCAATCAATTCTTCTGATGGCTCTTCTCTGTATATTAGTGTTGAAAATTGCAACAAGAAATGTTAAAAATAACAACAAGAAATTCCAATTTAATTTGTCCTTGAATTAAATCGAAATTCTATTCTCATAGTAATTTGTAATAGTTAACTAAGTTAAATTGACTTAGTTGACTTAGGAAATTCGAGTTGGAAGTCTATATAGAGTCATGTAGAGTGATCCCTAAATTTCGAAATTCTATTCTCATAGCAACTTGTAATAGTTAACTAAGTTAAATTGACTTACTTGACTTAGGAAATTCAAGTTGGAAGTCTATATAGAGTCATGTACAGTGATCCCTAAATTTTAGGGGCCCAGGTCGAGTTCTTTTGAGTTGTAATTAATTAACTCAGTCTAATTAAGTTATAGTCAGTTAAACTAGTTCTAACTGTTGGAGGAACTAGTAGGAGGTCTAGTAGTGGGGACAGGCACTAGTGCATCCTTAGTGCCACACCAGTTAACTGAAGATTCACTTGTAAATAACTCATGCATGTCAGTTCAGAGGAAGACCCGGTTGAGATTAGAGTTTAGAGACAATGTACTATCAGTTGTATAATTTTTCGAGTTGTACAGATGGTGCAAGCAATCAATAGAAGGCCTATGGATGGATTGCGTAGTTATGGAGAGTTGATTTCCCAATTAAATACGAGCTAATTATCTCAGGAATTGTGCAAGGAAGTGGGGGCTTGTTACACTAAAAAATGTCACCATGACCACTTACAGTTAGTATGGCTCAAATCAACAGTCATGCTACCCTCTTAGGCAAGTCTTATGCCTCTGCTATCCATCTCAAACTCAAAGAAGAGAGAAAGTCTTGTAAAAAATATGTTATATCTCTGGGGACGCAGGTTCTCTCTAGCCTTACCTGCGGGGACGCTCACCATGTTCACAAAAGCTGCGTCCATGGACGCTCTGTATGTTAAGGGACAGGTGCGTCCTTCTGTAAAAGGCAAAATGCGCGAGTTTCATCTTAAAAAAGTTACTTGTGGTTACTTCTAGAACCTTCTAGAGGTCGGTTTGATGAAATGGATGCGCCTCCAGTTGGTTCATGTATCTCTATTAAGGGGGAACTTATCCCATCAATAAGGGAGCTATCCCACCCAAAGAGGGGGATTATCCCATTGATGGTGGACCTGAATAACCTCTTTACAACACTATAAATAAAGACATTGAGCCAGAGGGAGGAGAGGTTAGAGCTATACATTTTCTTTGGGTAAACGCTGTAGGAATTAGGACTCCCATTTAGAACCTTGTGAGGAGAGATTGTCTTTGCTTGATTTTACTTGGAAGTGGGTGAGCTTTGTCAAAGTAGAGGAAAACCCTTGATGGACCCTGGGAGGAACTTGCACAACACCAAGGCCAGGTTGTAAGAGTTTCTTTGTTTCGTTATTAATACAAACTGGTTTATTTTTCTCAATAGCTTGTGTTAATGAGTTATTTCATGTGTTCCTTGGTCTGCATGTTGAATATATGTTTTATTATATGAAATACAAGTGCTTGGTAATTGTTTGATTGTTTGTGGTTGCAGGAATTGACATGAAGGAGGAGCTCATCCGGATCGGCAAGGACGGACTACAACAACAGCGTTTTGGAATAAGGTAAGCCTAAACTCTCGTAGTTTTCATATTGTAAAAGGTATATTTAGAGAAAGATCACTCCATTTTGTCTTGTTTGTCGCTAGAGAGTTTAGACTCCTAGGGAGGTCAGTTGTGTCCGCACAAACGACTTTTTCCGCCACGACAAATTGGCGACTCCACTGGGGAATCCATTAATGAGAGAGTCTTTTCCTTTGTGTGAACTTTGCTCTGAGAAAATCATTTTTATTTTCTGGTTTTTGACTGTGAGAATTAGTATTTGGGTGACTTAGCTTTAGATTTAGTTAGATTTGGTTTTTCTTCATTTTTCCAGAAGGACGCACCCTCTGAGTACTGCAAAGTGCGTCTTTGGACGCGCTGTTGCCGTTTGCACAGAGCGGGCCCGCACCTGTTATAACGGGTTGCCTGCGTCTTCCTGTAAAATTTAGGAAAATTCCATTTTTGCTTTAATTGCTTTTAGATTTTGATTTTTCTTAGTGTTTTCTGCCCAGATCCTTTAGTACCCTGTCAAAAATTTTCACCTGAACTTGTTTTGTGAGCTTTGAGTGTTTTAGTGGATTTCAACGAAGTTTAGACCTAGGGTTTGATTTTTGGATAGGTTCTGTAGTGACTTTGACAGTAGAAAGTTGTCCAGCCTTAGATCTCTCTGGTTAGTCAGCGTTCTTAGAAGTCGGGCCTGTCGTAAAGTCTCCTTGTGTGAACAGCTTGCCATTTAAGTTGTTTTGGGTCAAATTTCGAATTACTTGTTTATAAAGTGTTGATTTCCATTTTACAAAAAGAACAAAAAGATTAGAGTTTTGTTTTGGCTAGTTTTTGGTTCTGCAATAAGCTAGTCCTTGATTTAATTGTGATCAAGTAAAACACCTTAGAATAATCATTGTTAGTTTTGGCCTCGTTAAGATTGCTTAGAATAAATTTGCCTTTTAGTTTGCTTATGAGTGAATTTTCATAGATTTTAATAGTTGTTGAGATTGATTTTTGGTTATATTAGATTTATTTGCTTTATTAAAAGAAAAATACAAAAACATCTTCTTTAAAAGTCTTGTTTCAAGTAGCTTTTTGTTTTTGAAAGAGGAAAAGAGTTTTTTCGTGCATGTAAAGAGCGGTCGTGTTTTTATGCTTGGAAAAGACAAACGAATTGTTTCTTTGATTGTCTTCAATTAAGAAGTTGCTTTTATAAAGATTGCATTCTCTCAACTTTTTAGTTAAAGCAATTCATCGAAAAAGTAAAGTAGTGGGTAAACCATCCTAGGTGCATTTTGTAGTGGTTTCGAGTCGAGTCAACACACCACTGGTTTCACTTCCATCACCTTTTGACTTAAGAAACAACCTTAAAAGTAACGCTTAAATTAAAATCAATCTAGTAATTTTTATTTTCTAGGGCTCTAAAGCACCAACATAGCTTAGGCTAGTGTCTTGGAATAGGTGAGTACTTAACTCTCCAAGGCAGTAAAACAAACAAGTAGTCGATCTTGTGATAGAATCAAATCCAATTGTTACATTTACACTCTGGGAAAGCTCCTCTTAAAGGAGAAGCACGAGCTCGTGTCCGAACCAGTGAGGGGATCATTCCTCCCTCGTTGGGAACGACGCCAGACAGTACGTATTACAAACGGTAAACCTCGGATTAACCATTGTCGAGGAGCCAGGGGTCACTTATCGGTAAACCTTGGATTACTGTCAAGGAGCCGGTAAGGGGATTGGGCTTGTTACTCTGCCCTTGCGTGCTGTCGGAGTTTAGACTGTTCCCCCAGGTGTACTTGTGGCCGTTGGTAACCTTAGTGACCATAATCTCTAGGATTCTACCCAAGGTGACGGTGGAGGGAAGGTCCCACTGTACCTGGAGCAGACGTCGGCTATACTCACTTGGATTTTTTGGGGGGTTCGCTTCACTTCGAGACGGTTAAAGTGGAGGAACTTGGTCCAGTCTATTCATTAAGCAGGTTGTCGGCGTAACTGTTCCACCCGCCATTTCTGTACTGAATCCTGCGAGGTTGGACCTAATCACCAACTAGCGCTTTTGGTCCGGAAGATACTGTTTGTGTTTGGTTTGACGCTCTAGATTCTTTAGGCGTGTGCTTCAAATTTGTTTGTTTCTTTAGAAGACTTTAGGTGGTTTGATTTGAAATTTTTACTTTGTTTTCGTGTGTTGTAGTTAAAAATCATTAATTGTGGCGGAATTACCGAGACAGTCCCGTCGACTTCGGGGCAAGTCTCCTGAGATTGTTACCGGAATAGATTTGTTAAGAAAACTCCGTAAATCGCGGGGTGAATCTCCTGAAGACATTCCGGGTCAGTACGAAGGGTTAAAGGTCCTTGTAACTCCTCCTAGTGACAGTAGAGTAGGTTCACCTGAAGAAGGAGAATCTTCCTTGGTAGTCCATCCAGATTACCAAAGTTTAGAAACAGGTTACAATCCCGAAACTGTTACAGTTTCCGAGCTTGCTGGTAATTTTTCATCTGCCAGTGAAACAGGCGAAGAACCTGAAATTTCCGAACCTGTTACTCCAACTCCTAGTGTTCCTGATTCACCAAGAATAGAAAGAATTATCACCGAAAATCTTCCTGTTGGTTTAGTTGCTATAGAAGAACTTGTTCCAGAGGAAGAAATAGGCGTCTTTAATCCTGAAGATCAAATTACCCTTGATCTAAGGGAGCGTGAATCCATCTTTTACAGTCCTCCTAGAAGTGAATCTTGGTACCTTGCGCTAACCAATTTTTTAGACAACTCAGTAGGTTTTTCTACACCTCGTACTCCTTTTCCACCTAGAGGAATTCATACTCCTGTAAATATGTCGGGTCAGTCATCTGTGTTTACGCAAAGTCCTGAATCTTTTTTACATGGCGGTCCTTCTGTTCCTACTGGGTATCAATCTCTTTCTGGTACCTTTGCGGGAGCATCTCCTCAACCCATTGATCATAAGTTATTAGTTGGAAACAGTGGTAATGTACCATTGAGTATAGGTGACATTTACATGATGTCAGGTTCAGTTCCCGTTACCCAACCTCAAGGTGGCCAATTACCGCCTGGGGGGCAACCTTCGTTAATGCCTGGGGGGCAACCTAAAGGTACTTCATTCGTGTCTGGGGGGAAACCTCAAGGTCAGTACGCTCCTATGGGGCAATACATACCTCAAGGTCAACCCCAGCCTCAATATGTACCCCAAAGTCAACCTCAGTATCAATATCAACCTCAAGGATGGCAACCTCAAGGATGGCAACCCCAAGGGTATCAACCCCAAGGGTATCAACCCCAAGGGTATCAACCTCAAGGATACCAACCTCAAGGTCAAGGTCAACCCCAGTACCCGTATTTACCTCAAGGTTATCAACCTACGGGTCAATACTCTGGTCAAAGTTATCAACCACCTCAAGGGCAATCATATGGGATTGCACCTTACAATTATCAACCCTATCCTCAATCCGGCTATGGATCTCAGTATCCTCAACCTGTTATGGGTCAATACCCTGGAATGTTAGTGTGGGATCCGTCACAGGGTCAACAGATGTCGCAGCCAAGTATACAGTCGGTACCTCAAGCAGGACAACCTGTAGTTCCTGGTCCACCCCAGCAACCGCAACCCATCCAGTCAAGTGTTCAGACCCCTGTAACTTCGGTAGTTACTCAGCCGCCAGTTGCACCTGGTACTCCACCTCACACGGCTGCAGCAACTACCGCCGCATCTACCATACTTACTTCTGGAGTATCGGCAGCTCCGGTTTCTACTATCCCTGTAACCACTCCTCAGACATCTGTACCGTTGTCTGGATCTACGATTCAAACCACAGTCCAGATGCCTGTAGGCCAACCTGGTACAAGTACGGTTGTTACTACTCAACCTCAATTTGTTCAACCTCCGTACCAGGGACAGTATCAACCTGGGCAAGCTGCCCAACAACCGGTTTACCAGTATCAACTGTATCCTGGGTACACTTATCAACAACCTCAGCAACCCCAGTACGGTCCGGTTAATCCTGGTTTTCCAGGAGGATATAATATCCCAAATGCGACTCCTGTTCCTAGTTATCCTGGATATCCTCCTCCTGGGGCTGGTATTGTGACCCAGAGTTTTAGAGATCCTAACCGACAGTTACCGTTTATCGCGACTTTGGATTTACCAGACTTGACGCGCCTAACGAACGATCCAATTCAATATCTTCCGTTCTGGCCGTCAATGCCAAATAAGTTGCCCAGCGATATACCCAAGTTCGAAGGTAAGTCTGGAGAGGATCCATCCAATCACGTGATGACTTACCACCTCTGGTGTGCTTCAAATTCCATCTCGGATGATTCGATCCGTTTACGTCTTTTTCAGCGTACGCTCATTGGTCTCGCGGCCAAGTGGTACATTGAGTTACCACGGGCCTCTTTTTACGATTTTAGCCAGTTAGCTACCTCGTTCTTAACTCATTTTCAGTTACCAGTCAGATACGATAACGGTACAGAGTTATTAACTTCACTAAAACAATCGACCTCCACGTATATTTCAGATCACATTCATGAGTGGAGACGTCGAAGGAGACTAGTGAAAGTTTTTATCCCGGACCAAATCTTAGCTGAATGGTTTGTTAAATCACTATTACCAAGAATTACTGAAGATGTAGCTAAGGCCGGAGTAGTTACTGAGGAGCAAGTCATTGCTCAGGCACAATACCTTGACTTAGTTTACACGCAGTTGGGTACATTACACGAGAAGATCCCGGATCTTCCAAAATCGAACCAAATCGCTGCTGCTCCTTCGGGATCTCATGCCGCTGATGGTATGATTGGTATCGTGACTACGAAGAGCAAGAAGAAGTCTTCCAAGGCTTCAACTACTCCTATTATCACCTTGCCCGATTCCCCGACAGGAGAGTCTTCTCCTGAACTTACCGCCGATATTCACGCTGTAGAGTCATCTACGGCCAAATCAAAAAACGGTGGGAAGAAGAAAGGAAAGAAGAAGGCTAAAGCAGACAAGGCTCCAAAGGAGAAAACTGAAAAGTCGGAAACCAATGACGAAAAGCGCAAACCTCGATATCCTTGTTGGCATTATGATTCAGGTGTTGTCCTTGATGGCAAACTCATTCAGGTGATAAATCAAGAAGGACGCAGGAAATATGTTCAGCCAGTGCGTCCCCGCAGGTATACCATACAGAACCCGCGTCCAGGGACGTAGGCCAGCCGTTCAGGAGGTGCGTCCGCCCAGTGCACACATTTCAAGGCAGAGAAAAGCACGTGGGGGGTTTCTTGTGTGGTATCTAGCCGACGGTTTTGTGTTTCTATGGTGTCGGCTCATGGTATTGTTCCATGTTTTGGGGAGAAGCTTGCCTATATAAAGCAAAGGAGTTCATTTGGATTGAGTATCATCTTGGTTGAAGATCTTTTGGTGAGATCTAGTCCAGATCTATGAAGGCGAATCTTCTAATGGACTGTGATCTCTATGGCGCATGATCAGATCTGTGGATCTGAGTGTTTGGGTTGGTTCTGAAGTCCTCTTATCTTCTATATCTGAAGGGACGCAGATTCAGTGAAGGGAAAGTGCGCCGGGACGCAGTACAGTAAAGGCTCAAGTGCGTCTCTGAGGCAAAGGACGCGGCGCGACTGTGTTATTGGGTGCGTCTCTGAGGCAAAAGACGTGGTGCGACAGTGTCTTTGGGTGCGCCGGTCGCAGCTAAGCATAAAGGAGCAGTGCGTCTGCACGCAGAGCAGCGGAAGGTAGACTGCGTCCAGTCGCAGGCCACAGAAATAAAATATGCGTCCCTGTCTTGAGATGATCTGTTGACTGTATATTTCTATTCGTAAGGTGTTCTGGGTTATTTCTGTAATTACTGATCTGATATCTGTAGTGGATTGTATCTGTTGTATACTTGTTGATCATTGGATTCTTCATGAAAAGAAGTAGGGGGTTGTAGCTCCCTTCCAGGAGAGACTGGAAAACGAGAGAGAGTTGTAGCTCTCTGCAGGTTGCAGCCTGCATGCTGGTAAAGGACTGCACCAACACAAAATCATTGTAAAAAGAATTTCTTGAAAGAAGATAGAGACATATTGCAGCAGGTGGTTTTCTCCCGCATTGGGTTTCCACCTTACATCTTGTGTTCTTTGGTGTGACTGTCTATTTTCTTTATTCATGCTCATTGTTTTATGGTACTGATATGCAAGAATAATTCAAAAGATCAAATAAGGAAGATTTGGTAAATTGCTAGATAATACTGATTCACCCCCCCTCTCAGTATTATTTCCAACAATTGGTATCAGAGCAGGTCCTTCAGAAAAGCTTGATCACTTGAAGGTAGATCGTTCATCATGAGCAACTACGAGAGAGAAGCATCAATCAGGCCACCCGTCTTCGATGGGACAAACTTCAATTATTGGAAGGTAAGAATTACTGCATATCTTCAATCTCTTGGTACAGAAGTTTGGAACATTGTAGAAACAGGCTATGCCTTTCCTTCAGTTACTCCTACAGATCCAGCTGAGAAAAAGCAGTATGAAACAAATGCAAAAGCAGTCAGTACTCTATTAGGAAGTATATCCCAAACAGAGTTCATGAAGGTCATGCACTTCAAATCAGCAAAAGAGATATGGGACAAAATGATCACTAGCTATGAAGGAGATGAACAGGTAAAAGAAGCTAAACTTCAAACTCTCAGGATTCAATATGAGACTCTCAAGATGTACAATGATGAAAGTGTGGCTAATTATTTTCTTCAGGTAGATGAGATTGTTAATTGTATGAAAAATTTGGGTGAAGAAATAAAAGAGACTATAGTAGTTCAAAAGATTCTAAGATCATTATCCCCCAAGTTTGAATCTAAAGTATCTGCAGTAGAAGAAAAGGAAAATCTCCATGTTCTCACTATGTCTCAACTGCATGGAATTCTAACTGCTTATGAAATGAGAAAGGGAGGTCCATCAGACAGAAGGGAAGCTGCTTTTAAAGCATCAGGCAAAGAAGATCACTATGAAGCAAGTCATGTTCCAGAAGAAGAGGAAGAAGAATCAAATTTTGTCAGAAATCTTCAAAGGGGTTCTGGAAGGTTCAGAGGTAAGCTACCTTTCAAATGCTTTGCTTGTGGAAGAGTAGGTCATTATGCTGCAAAATGCTCTTATAAGGATAAAGGAAAGGAACCAGTTAGATGGAACAAGAAACAGAGTGCAAATAAGAAAAGCTACTACACCCATGAAGATAGTGATGGCTTATCAAACAGTGATGAAGATGAACAAGGTAATAAATATAGGTTGTTAATGGCATTTGAAGATGATGATTATGAGGATGCTGTAGATGTGGATAACCTTTATGATGAAATTACTAGACTCAAGAGATGCATAGAAGAAAAGAACATGATTATTGATACTCTACAATTCCAAATTGATGAAAAAGAAAAACATCTTGAAAAATTAGAAGGTGAAATTGTTGGTCTTAGAAAAGAAATTGAGAAAACAAAAACTATTAATCTCAAGTTTGTCAAAGGATCTGAAACTTTGGATGAGATTATCAGTGTGCAGCGGTCTCCACTAAATAAGACAGGTTTGGGCTATAATGGAGAAACTTCTCAAGCATCCACTTCAAAAAGTTATCTTGATGCAGCAAGAAGAAATGAGCAAGAGCACAAGGAAGATCATCAGGTAAAGCAGGGACAAATGTCAAACAGAAACTATCAAGGGCAATCCAGCTCAAGGGTGAACAAAAGCCACAACCAGCCACAGGTAAAATCTTCTCAATTTGGTTCAAGAATAGATGAAAATAGAAATTACAATCAGTTGGCTGGTAGATCCAATAATCGCAGAAGCTTCTTCAATGGACAATGCTTTTCTTGCCATAACTTTGGTCACAAAGCAGCTCAATGTGTTGCGTATAAAACAATCATGACTAGGGAAGCTCAAAAACAAAGAAGTATGACAGGGATTACAAAAAGGACCTATAACAACTTTTCAGCTCTTGAAAATGAAGTTGAATGTTCTATTTGCAATAATTTTGGACATAAAGACTTTGAATGCAGAAGCAGGTTTCCGGAAAGAAAGGTACAAGATCAGAAAAAGGAACAAGCCTCAGGCGCAAAAACATGGAGAATAAAGGAACCTCAAACAGAAAGATGTGGGATAGCTTTTTATGCAGAAGGACAAGAAAATCTATGGTACATTGACAGTGGATGTTCGAAGCATATGACAGGTGATAAAGAAAAACTTGAGTCTTATTCTAATTTAGAAAAGGGAAAGAAAGTCTCTTTTGGAAATGATACTCCTGCAACTATAAAAGGAAAAGGTATTGCTCCTTTAAAAGAAGATCTTAAGGCTGGAAATGTTTTATTTGTTGATGGATTGAAGCATAATCTACTAAGTGTCAGCCAGATGTGTGATCAAAGAACCGAGGTTATATTCAGATCAAATGGATGTCTTGTTCGTGATCTTGATACAGGTAAAACAGTTCTCAAAGGGAAAAGAACTGCAAATAATCTGTACATATTTGAAGAAGGACAACAACAATGCTATCTAAGCAAGGATGAAGAGCACTGGTTATGGCATCGAAGGTTGGGACATCTAAGCTTCTCACAAATAAGGAAAGCATGCAAATATCAGGCAGTTCGCGATCTTCCAGATATCAAAATTCCTGACAACACCATATGCAGATCATGTCAGTTTGGAAAACAAACCAGGACTAACTTTCCAGAGAAAGAAGGATCAGCTAGCATGCCTCTTGAGCTAGTACATACAGATGTATGTGGGCCATTCAGGAAAAGAACACCTAGAGGAGAGGAATACTTGATATTATTTATTGACGATTTCTCCAGGTTTGTTTGGTTAGGACTTATGAAGCACAAAGATGAAGCATTCGAAAAATTCAAAACCTTCAAAGCCTTGGCTGAAAATGAATCAGGTCACAAAATTAAGTGCCTCAGATCTGACAGAGGTGGGGAATTTACTTCAAATGAATTTTTCAATTTCTGTGATGAACATGGGATAAGGAGAGAATTCTCTACAGCTAGAACGCCTCAACAAAATGGAGTTGTTGAAAGAATGAACAGAACAGTCCAACAAATGGCTCGTGCTATGCTTGATGAATCAGGAACCCCCGCAACCTTCTGGGGTGAGGCTGCACATACTGCGGTTATTATTCTCAACAAGACAAATGTCCGGGTGAACAGCACTCAAACCCCTCATGAGCTCTGGAGTGGTAAAACTCCTTCGGTAAAGCACTTCAAAATCTTTGGGAGCAAATGCTATATCAAGAATACTGAGGAGCAGCTTGGCAAACTTGATCCTAGAGCAGATGAAGGCATTCTTCTTGGCTATTCTCCACATAGCAAAGCATACAAATGCTACAATAAAAGACTTGGCAGAATTGTTGACAGCATTGATGTAGTGGTTGATGAGAAGGGATACATTCCTAGGCAAATACATCGTGAAGACATCGAAGAAGATGAAAGCTACCCTCAAAGACAGAATGATGAAGAAGAAGAACCGCAAGAAGAATCTCAAGAAGAACCTCACGAAGAAGCAGAAGAATGAACAAGAATAGAAGAAAAGACTCCATCCAGATATGTTCAAAAGAACCATCCAGAATCTCAGATCATGGGACAAAAAGAAGCAGGTATACAAACTAGAAGAACAGTTGCAGAAGCTTCAAGTTATTTGGCATTACTCTCCTCTACTGAACCACAAAATGTGAAAGAGGCATGCAAAGATGAATGTTGGGTGAAAGCAATGGATGAAGAACTTGAGCAAATCGAAAAGAACAACACTTGGGAGCTGGTTCCTAGACCAAAGGATAAGAATGTTATCGGAACAAAATGGGTCTTCAAAAATAAATTGAATGAAAATGGAGAAGTAATTAGAAACAAAGCCAGACTTGTTTGTAAAGGGTATGCACAGCAAGAAGGAATAGACTTTGAAGAAACTTTTGCTCCTGTTGCAAGACTTGAGGCCATCCGAATGTTCCTTGCTCTCTCAAGTTCTCAGAACTTCAAAGTATTTCAAATGGACGTAAAATCAGCCTTTCTGAATGGAGACTTGGAAGAAGAAGTGTACATTGAACAGCCAGATGGGTTCATTCTTGGAAATGATCCAAATCTTGTATGCCGATTGAAAAAGGCTCTCTATGGTCTCAAACAAGCCCCAAGGGCTTGGTACTACCGGTTGGACAAATATCTTCATCAACAAGGTTTTTCAAAAGGTTCAGCAGATAGCAATCTATATATAAAAATTGAAAATGACAAATTGCTAATACTTGTTGTGTATGTAGATGACATTATTTTTGGCAGCAATGAAGAAGCTATGAGTCAAAGCTTTGCCTCAGTCATGCAGAAAGAATTTGAAATGTCCTTGCTAGGAGAACTGACATACTTCCTTGGTTTGCAAATCCAACAAAAGAAAGGAGGAATCCTTTTATCTCAAACCAAGTATCTCAAGCAGATTTTGAAGAAATATGGCATGGAAGATGCAAAACCAGTATGTACACCCATGGTCACAGGATGTAGTCTCAGTGCAAATGATGAATCTGCAGCAGTACATCAACCAACCTACAGATCTATGATTGGAAGTTTACTATATTTGACAGGTACCCGACCAGACATCATGCATGCAGTTGGAATAGTTGGAAGATTTCAGGCAAATCCGAAGGAAACTCATCTTCAAGCAGTGAAGAGAATTTTCAAATATCTTCAAGGGACTCAAAATTATGGCTTATGGTATCCTAGAGATACAGATCTTACTCTTCATGCCTATACAGATGCAGATTGGGCCGGAAGCGTGGATGACAGGAAAAGCACAAGTGGTGGTGCGTTCTTTATGGGTCCCAGACTGGTCTCTTGGTTCAGCAAGAAACAGAGTTCAATTGCCTTGTCTACAGCTGAAGCAGAATATGTTGCTGCTGCATCTTGTTGCACCCAACTCCTTTGGATGATGCAGAATTTGCAGGATTATCAAATCATTTGTACTCCTCCAATCCCTATCTTATGTGACAACACAAGTGCAATCAGCATCTCAAAGAATCCGGTTATGCATTCAAAAACCAAGCACATACCAATCAAGTACCATTTTCTCCGGGAACAAGTACTTGAACAGAAGGTCAAGTTGGAGTATGTTCCTTCTAAGGAACAAGTTGCTGATATTTTCACCAAACCGTTGCCCAGGGACACTTTTGAATACCTCAGGCAAAAGCTGGGGGTTGTTGATGCATCATCTTACTGTTGATCATCTTCCTATTGGTGGTATAGGCTCAGGGGGAGCACATAATGCATTGTTGGCATTATGGAGAAGGAAATCTTGGAAATAGCTGCAATATGTCTCTATCTCCTTCATGATGGATTTCTGGTTACAGATCTGGAGATGCATGAGCATAGGGGGAGCATACCCTTTGCCCTTGATGTCAAAGGGGGAGAATGAAGCTGAAGATTATGAGGTTGCCATCAAGTCCAAAGGGGGAGATTGTTGGCATTATGATTCAGGTGTTGTCCTTGATGGCAAACTCATTCAGGTGATAAATCAAGAAGGACGCAGGAAATATGTTCAGCCAGTGCGTCCCCGCAGGTATACCATACAGAACCCGCGTCCAGGGACGCAGGCCAGCCGTTCAGGAGGTGCGTCCGTCCAGTGCACACATTTCAAGGCAGAGAAAAGCACGTGGGGGTTTCTTGTGTGGTATCTAGCCGACGGTTTTGTGTTTCTATGGTGTCGGCTCGTGGTATTGTTCCATGTTTTGGGGAGAAGCTTGCCTATATAAAGCAAAGGAGTTCATTTGGATTGAGTATCATCTTGGTTGAAGATCTTTTGGTGAGATCTAGTCCAGATCTATGAAGGCGAATCTTCTAATGGACTGTGATCTCTATGGCGCATGATCAGATCTATGGATCTGAGTGTTTGGGTTGGTTCTGAAGTCCTCTTATCTTCTATATCTGAAGGGACGCAGATTCAGTGAAGGGAAAGTGCGCCGGGACGCAGTACAGTAAAGGCTCAGGTGCGTCTCTGAGGCAAAGGACGCGGCGCGACTGTGTTATTGGGTGCGTCTCTGAGGCAAAAGACGCGGCGCGACAATGTCTTTGGGTGCGCCGGTCACAGCTAAGCATAAAGGAGCAGTGCGTCTGCACGCAGAGCAGCGGAAGGTAGACTGCGTCCAGTCGCAGGCCACAGAAATAAAATATGCGTCCCTGTCTTGAGATGATCTGTTGACTGTATATTTCTATTCGTAAGGTGTTCTGGGTTATTTCTGTAATTACTGATCTGATATCTGTAGTGGACTGTATCTGTTGTATACTTGTTGATCATTGGATTCTTCATGAAAAGAAGTAGGGGGTTGTAGCTCCCTTCCAGGAGAGACTGGAAAACGAGAGAGAGTTGTAGCTCTCTGCAGGTTGCAGCCTGCATGCTGGTAAAGGACTGCACCAGCACAAAATCATTGTAAAAAGAATTTCTTGAAAGAAGATAGAGACATATTGCAGCAGGTGGTTTTCTCCCGCATTGGGTTTCCACCTTACATCTTGTGTTCTTTGGTGTGACTGTCTATTTTCTTTATTCATGCTCATTGTTTTATGGTACTGATATGCAAGAATAATTCAAAAGATCAAATAAGGAAGATTTGGTAAATTGCTAGATAATACTGATTCACCCCCCCTCTCAGTATTATTTCCAACAATCCTTGTCTCATTTGTGAAGAGGATCATTTTACGAGAGACTGCCCTCATCGGGCCGAGGTAGTGAAAATAGTCAAAGGTTCTCCCACTCCTGCTGTGTTAAAAAATCCATTTCCGGAGCAGGAGAATAAGATGATAGGTTCTTCTTCGAATGCCAGTGAAGAACCCATTTTGATGATGTCTCATGTGAGGATTGCGACTCGATCGCAAGATTATGGTAGTAAGGCTCCTGTTGATGGCAAGGAAGCAGAATCTTCTCACTCTAATCCATCAACCTCAGCTCCTGGTTCCGATCCACTACAGATCGAAAAACCTAACCCAGACTTAGTGATTAAGCCGCCCGCCAAGGGTGTACTTCGAAGGTCTGCTTTCAATCCACATGCGAGGGCAGCCCAGAATTACAACATTGTTGAAGACTTAACTGTTTCACCTTCAGCAATGTCGGCGCTCGAAGTGCTGCAATCATGCCCAGCACAACGGAAATTGCTTTTGTCGGCTATCGGAGCTGTCGATGTTCAGGACCCGAACCTAATGATCTTTGATCTAGAAAATAGTACGCCACGTCTCCCCCATGAAATGGCTTTCCAAATCCCAGTGACAGTAAAAAACAGGCCTATTCATCGGACTGTGATTGATGAGGGAGCTTCTACGTGTATTATGTCGATTCAGTGTTGGAGATCGCTTGGTTCTCCTTCGTTGAACCAATCCCCCACCATCCCTAAGGCCTTTGATGGCCGTGGGTTCCGTCCGTTTGGTATTCTACAAGAATTACCTATAGGGGTTGAAGGTAAAACCATTAGTCTGGATGTGGAAGTGGTTGATGCCCCTCTAGACTACAACCTTCTTTTGGGTCGAAGTTGGTCATATGCGATGACAGCGGTCGTTTCATCGGTCTTCAGAGTAATTAAGTTTCCACATAACGGTAAGATTGTGACTATTGATCAGCTGACATACTTTTCATCCGACCCAGCCTCTTCAGAGAGTATCCAACATGTTGGTAAGACGATAATCCCTTATAAGGACGTTGGTGTAGGTTTAGTTAAGGATTCCGGTTTACTGGGAACTTTTCCTCTCCCTCCACTCAGCGTAGAACCTTCATTTGCAACAATTCATATGATCACGTCAGAAAACATTATTTATGATGATCCTTGGTATGTTCCATCTGACTCTGAGATAGACTCATTCGGTAATGTTATGCCATTGAGTCCGTATGAAATTGCTTATGAAACTCTTATGTCTTTTACCGACTTTCATTCAACCGAAGTCGACCAAATGAATGTGGTCAGTGAAGAATCCCTTTTCACCTCACCCTTAGAACGGATAGCATTTCCCGAAGTCGTGTCATCTGACGAACAACTTCGCGAAATCCTAAGTGTAGACAATCTACCATGGGAGGATCTCCATCACAGATCTTCGTTTTTACCTAAGGATGATGCATTTGAAAATGATTTTTCATCTATCTTTACCGCTGAATATGTCAAAGACGCTCAGGATCCAACGAAACATTCTGATTCAGAGTTGAATTTAGGGAATATTTCTCGTACTATTCCCATTGATATTTCAGTGAAGCCCAAAATCAAGGAGAACATTCATATAGGTGCCTCATGTACAGAAGAAGAAATCCAAACTTACAAGGCCCTATTCCAAGAATTCCGCGATGTGTTTGCCTGGTCTTACGAGGAAATGCCAGGAATCGATCCTGCCATTGTTATTCATGAAATCAAAACCTACCCGGATGCTAAACCCATTCGGCAACGGTTGCGTCAGATTCACCCTCGAAAAGCGACTGCGATTAAAGCAGAAGTCGAAAAGCTGTTGAAAGCAGGTTTCATTTATCCGATCCCGTTAACGGATTGGGTATCGAATATTGTTCCCGTCAATAAAAAACAAGGAACAATAAGAATCTGTATCGACTATAGGGATATCAATCGAGCTTGTCCAAAAGACAACTATCCTACGCCTTATATCGATCAAATTATTGATGATTGTGCCGGAAGTGAAATGTTTTCCTTCATGGATGGTTTCTCGGGCTATAATCAAATCAATATTCTACCTGCCGACCAACCAAAAACGGCATTCATTTGTCCATGGGGGACATTTGCTTATTGCAAATTACCTTTTGGGCTTAAGAATGCCGGCGCTACTTTTCAACGGGCGATGTCTTATGCATTTCATGACATCAAGCACATTGTGCAACCCTATCTCGATGATTTGCCTGCTCATTCTTTACATCGAGCTGATCACCTTGTCCACCTACGAGCAATCTTTATGAGGTGTAGGCATTATCGAATTCGGTTGAATCCCCACAAGTGTGTTTTCTGTATAGAAACAGGTCGATTGCTGGGATTTGTTGTTTCAAAAGCCGGCATTCGCGTCGATCCCTCGAAAGTCGAGGCTATCATCAAATTGCCTCCTCCTTCGAGTTTGCGCCAACTCCAAAGTTTGCAAGGGAAAGCAAACTTTTTACGCCGATTCATCCCAAACTACGCCGAGGTCACTAAAGGTTTTACACGGTTGTTGAAACAGAACACACAATTCTTTTGGGACGAGATTGCCCAACAATCTTTTGATGCACTCAAACACGCGTTGACCCATGCACCGTTATTGCATCCTCCCAACTACAACCAGGACTACTTCTTATACCTCGCAGCTTCGCATTCCACCATTGGAATGGTGTTAGTTCAAGAAGATGAATTCGGAGCGGAGCATGTGATATATTATCTTAGTAGGACCTTGAATCCCACTGAGCTAAAATATTCGCATGTGGAGAAATTGGCCCTGGCAGCCGTTCAAGCTGTCCAGCGTTTCCGTCACTACATTCTTCTCCGCAAAACTACAGTTATTTCGGATTGCAACCCTATGATTTATATTTTGACAAAACAACTGCTAGGGGGCAAGTACTCTAAATGGATTGTCATCCTGCAAGAGTTCGACTTGGAGTTCGAGAAGTCCAAGTCTAAGAAATCCTTAGTCTTTGCGGAATTAATGTGTGATTTCCCGAGTGCTGACACAGAGACTGTGGCAGAAGAGTCCATTGCGGACGAATCTTTGTTTCTCATCAGTACTGTAGATCCGTGGTACGGGGATATAATCATTTATCTCCAAACCCAAACCTTTCGGCCTGAAGCTTCCAAAGCAGAACGTCGAAAAATTCGGTTTCAATCCCAGCCATACAAAATTATTGGAGATACACTTTATCGCCGGGGGGCAGACTTAGTTTTTCGACGTTGTTTAACTCACGAAGAGGCTGAGAGGGTTTTGAATGATTGTCACTCTGGAGCATGTGGCGGTCATATGTCTGGGTATGCCACAGCTCAGAAGGTGTTGCGCGCTGGCTATTTCTGGCCGTCTATGTTTAAGGATTGTATCATTGCAGTCAGGAAGTGCCACAACTGTCAAGTGTTTGATCGCAAGATGCGCGCTCCACCTGCTCCTCTCCACCCTATAATTGTCGTTGGTCCATTCGCCAAATGGGGTATCGACTTTATTACTTGTAACCCTCACTCGGCCGGGGGGCATGCGTATATCATCCTTGCGGTTGATTATTTTACTAAGTGGGCCGAGGCGATGCCTACATTCGACGCAAGCGGCAAAACAGCTGCAGTTTTCGTATTCAATCATATCATAACTAGGTTTGGTGTCCCACAAGCAATCATTACTGACCATGGGAGCCATTTTCGAAAGGTCATGATGACTGAGCTTACAAGCCAGCTTGGTTTGCGCCACGATAGCTCTACTCCTTATTATCCGCAAGCCAACGGTTTGGTTGAGTCTATCAACAAAGTTCTAGTTATCATGATCCGACGAACCATTGGTGTTCATCGGTCGAATTGGCACAACATGTTATTTTCAGCGCTATGGGCATACCGAACCTCAGTGAAAAATTCAACAGGGTTCACACCTTTCCAGCTAGTTTATGGCTTAGAAGCTGTGTTACCCATTGAATGCGAAATCCCATCACTTCAAATGGCTGTCGAATTACTTCCAGCTACTTCCGAAGAGGAGAAACGTTTATTATACTTGGCTAAATTAGATGAGACTCGACGTGACGCTACATTGGCAATCGAGACTCACGCAAAACGAATGAAAGCTCAGTATGATAGAAATGTAACCCCTCGAAGTTTTTTGGAAGGAGACCTAGTACTATTATATGATCAAGCTAACGATAAGCTAGGTGCCGGAAAATTCGTTCCCATGTGGCATGGGCCCTACATTGTAAAGCGAAAGCTAGCAAAAGGGGCTTATGAGCTAGTTGATTTTGATGGGGACTCTTTGGGTAAACCCAGAAATGGACTTTACCTAAAGAGGTATTATGCTTAAAATGATGGGTATGGAGAAATTTTTAGATAGGTTAGATTTTCTTTCTAGCTAGCAAGTGTGTTAGTTTAGTCAGTGTGCTTAGCTTAGAGAGTGTGGTTTTTCGTCGTTATTCTGGCTTATCTTGGTTTTACTCTTGATATTGTAGATGTCGACGCCTCTCCAAACATACATTGGATTTGCTGATGGTGCTTGTCGTAGTACACGGAATATCTCTTCCGCAGCTTGGGTTATCTATTCGCCCTCTGACGAGTTAGTTTCTATGCATGGGGTAAGCCTCGGTCAAACAACGAATAACATTGCAGAATACAGTGCAGTGGTTGAATTATTATCCGAATCTATTTCATTTGGAATTCGACGTTTGATAGTGAGGTTAGATTCTGAACTTGTTGTATTACAGCTTAATAGAGTTTATGCCATTAGAAATCCTGTGTTATTAAGGTTTTTTTTGAGAGTGCGTCTCTTGGAACGTGAATTTGATTACATTGAATATCAACATATTCCAAGGTCCTTGAATACATTAGCAGATGCAATTGCTTCTCGAATGTTGGACAGACATTTACAATAATCATGCAAGTAAATTTAAAAGCATTTCATCATACATGTTAAACAGGATAAGCCGGTAATAATGATATATATAGATAGAAGTGTGTCAAAAAATATATACATCGTCTTCGATCATAGGTTGAAAACACCTTATGATCGGCAAAATGATAGTACAAAAAGTCAAAAATGTCACATGTGACTACAAAAGTGACTAGTCAATCACTGGTGGTGCTCTCTGTATGACACCACTGCGCGGGCTACCTTACGCAAAAATCTCCTAAACGGTCCAGGGACCGCGACTACGAAACGCTGAAGCATGATAGGAATGTCGTCCATAGTAGTCTCAGGTATATCTGCCGTGAGACGCTCTAGATCATGCTCCAACTCAGCTAGTACTTCTCCTGTCGCGTCCTGTGGGGCCGGTACCGGTGCAGCTGGATGTAGTCTATCAAAAGGCCGGAGGTTGGCTGGACGCTGTGGACCAACATCTGCATTTTGAAAGTTTTACTGTTAGTTTTGAGACGATATATATGAAAATAAAAAATACATAATTAGAAAACTTGTGAAAATAAAAGTACCTCTGTCGTCCCATTGTTCTCCCTGTGGAAGAACCATGTCCGGATCACCTCTAAAATCCATTCCGGCATACGGAAAGTCCTGTATCGAAAAAACCTGGTCCTCTAACCAGTGAAAGTAACTATCTGAGAATCGAACCACTGCCGCACCCTCGTCAAGATGCCGGGCCATCACCGCAACCCATCGTATCAGCTTTGGCTCCCGAGGACCCAAGATATCAACAGTGAGTTGCTGAGGGATCAGCATTGGAACTCTCTCCAAGGCAAAGCTCACGACTATAGGCCCATATCCAAAAGTCTTTAGTCGTCCGTTCTTTGCCTTGGTCAGTTGGCTCTTCATATGAGCCGACACAGCTTCACACCAGTTGAAAATGGTGCCTTGGTAACAGTCAATTGCCATCCGCATTTGGGATCCGGAAGCAATGTGTAAAGCGGCCGCGCCGCAAATCCTGGTAACCGTGAACGCTATGACTTTGAGTTCAGGCAGAGTGATGTGTTTTATCTCTATGCCTTTTGAATGGTGAGCCCCACGTGTGCACCAATCCTCGCGGAGACTATCAAGGGATTGGCCACCCGGCCTAGTCCCCGCAAGATTGAGTTGCTCGCCTCTGTTTGGCAAGCCAGTGAGAAAGTATACATCCGAGGGCTCTATCTCGAGCTGGTGCCCTCCTATGTAAAAGCATTGTTCTTGAACGTTCCATCGCTCAACCAGCCATTCCAAGAATCTTACCTGGCCCCTCATGCCCGGTATGGTCCAATATTTGTATAATCCGCATGCTCTTAGGGCATCCAGGGAAGGTTGATGATTTATTGCAGCTTCATCTTCCTCTACATGCTCTCTTTCTCTCCAGTCTAACATGATTAATGCCCTGCATATCAAAAATAGCAATTAGAAATTGATTTGGGATTTATGGTAGTTTTTTGAGGGAGTTGGGGTTTTGAAATGCGCACTTCTCGGAAGACGCACCCCGGCTTTGTAGCACAGGGCGCCCGGACGCGGCTGGCCTGAAGGCGGGCCGCGTCTTCCGACCGTTTTCCCGTATGAGAAAAAATCGGGGGACGCAGGTCACCCGAAGGGCACCTGCATCCGCCGAGAGGCGCATTCCAAAACCAAAACCCCCCCAAAAAATGAAACTAAGACCTAAAAATTAATTCTAAACGGATAGAAATGCAGAGTAGGATGTGTAAAATACCTGGATGAGACGGCGTTCGATTCCGACGGTTAGATTTTCCGCAGCGACCACGGGAAGTTTCTTGTCAAAAGCTCCTTTTTCAACCTCCAAAGTCAAACGGTAAAAATGACATGGTAAAAGGTCTTTTTATAGGTTTTTTGGATGAATTAGTTCATTTTTTACCATGAAAAGATGTTTTTCGACGTATTTTTGCCTATTTTAAACAGGTATGAGTAATGTGTTGCTTTTGTGCAGGACAAAGGGATTTCAAGGGAAATTGTCATTTTTCACAAATAAAAATATCAGAGTCATCTTTTAAGCCCTTTTCTGACTCCTAAAACATGAAAAGATCGCCGAGCATTTCTTTTACACTCGTTAAAATGGAATTAAAAGACGGTCCCCTTTTAGCTCTTTTCTGGCCGTAAAATCAAGAAAAGATTGCCGGGTTTTTGTCGTTTCAAACTCGATAAGGAAATAAAACGACGTGTCCTTGATCGCTTTTTACTTTTCAGGTCGACGACACTATTATGAAAGTACTCCTTGGTCGCAAGATCAAGCGGTTCCCCCAGGTATTATTTTATACTTTTTCGGGCTTGAGGGACACAAATTTACGAAAAAGTTCAACGTGGAGTTTCCTTAAGTTTTTCAGACTCTCTAAAAATGAAAAACGCCGAGTTTCTCCTATACTGGGCTCGTTAAACTTTTACAGTAAAGGACCTGTTCAATTACAAACAGGAACGAACCACTCCTTCCTAGGGTTCGAATTTAAACTAGGTTGGACTCGTCCGAAGGATGAGCTTATAATCAAGCATATGTTATCCTCCTCAAGCTTGTTAAAAATAAAGAGGTACTTGCCAGAAATGGTGGGGGAAAAGAGAGAAGAATGAGCCTATTTGTTACCTTTTGTCTCAAAAGAAACTTTATTACCGCTCTTGAACACGACACTTTTCATTCACCTGGGTTGGGAAATCTTTTACCTCACAGTTGACCAAACCACTTTGAAAGTCTTTAACCGGGTTCCGGGGATTAACTTTGAGTTATTCGTCACCAAGCCATCTGTCATGTCGTTATGTGTTCAAGAGGTCTACAAGCAAAACTTTCATCTGCAAAATACTTGTCATCCATTTGACCATCCCTGAGTCAGTCCTTACAGCAACATTTCTTCAACTTGAACAATGATTTCGTGTTGCAGGCTTGCCTGCAACGGGTCGCTTTCTATCGACATCGACACATTATCTAGAAAGATGACTTAGGAATCGACAGTACCTTGAAGTCTGCATGCATCAATGGCAGGTTTCTCGCCTTTGACGTCAGTTTACATCATTGACTTTCGATCAAAGGATTTCGTGAAGTGTTCGACATCAAAACATCTATTCACATTTCACGGGTTGTGCTTGGTACTTTGAGAACCATTGACATTACTGGTGGTCTCTCTCACGCTTGTTAACAGTTTACATCATCGACTGGTAATCAAGTGGTTTCTAACATGTTCGACATCAAATCATTTTTCACATGGCTAGAATCGTACCAATTCGGGAAGTAGAAGTGAAGACCCTGGATCTAGTTTCTACCATCCAGGCTGTGAGGAGTTTTGTATTCATTATCTATGTAGACTAATCATAAACAGATGGCTGCGTCCATACTGTGTCTACAAAAGTCTATAAAAAATGATGTGCTGCAAGATCATTCCTGTATCAGAATAGTTAGTCCATTAGTTAAAGTTTTGAATCTGAGTATGGGAATGCCTACCTCAGTGATGATATAAATCTTATACATGTATTTTGTGTTGAAAATTGCAGGTTCCAACCAGGTCATCCACAAGACAATCCTTGAAATGATAAAGCGCTTCACCCTTCCTAGAATTACAAAACCCTAATCTATTCCAGGCTTCGCACTTTAGGGGGCAATCTGTTACACTAAAAAATGTCACCATGACCACTTACAATTAGTATGGCTCAAATCAACAGTCATGCTACCCTCTTAGGCAAGTCTTATGCCTCTGCTATCCATCTCAAACTCAAAGAAGAGAGAAAGTCTTGTAAAAAATATGTTTATCTCTGGGGACGCAGGTTCTCTCTAGCCTTACCTGCGGGGACGCTCACCATGTTCACAAAAGCTGCGTCCATGGACGCTCTGTATGTTAAGGGACAGGTGCGTCCTTCTGTAAAAGGCAAAATGCGCGAGTTTCATCTTAAAAAAGTTACTTGTGGTTACTTCTAGAACCTTCTAGAGGTCGGTTTGATGAAATGGATGCGCCTCCAGTTGGTTCATGTATCTCTATTAAGGGGGAACTTATCCCATCAATAAGGGAGCTATCCCACCCAAAGAGGGGGATTATCCCATTGATGGTGGACCTGAATAACCTCTTTACAACACTATAAATAAAGACATTGAGCCAGAGGGAGGAGAGGTTAGAGCTATACATTTTCTTTGGGTAAACGCTGCAGGAATTAGGACTCCCATTTAGAACCTTGTGAGGAGAGATTGTCTTTGCTTGATTCTACTTGGAAGTGGGTGAGCTTTGTCAAAGTAGAGGAAAACCCTTGATGGACCCTGGGAGGAACTTGCACAACACCAAGGCCAGGTTGTAAGAGTTTCTTTGTTTCGTTATTAATACAAACTGGTTTATTTTTCTCAATAGCTTGTGTTAATGAGTTATTTCATGTGTTCCTTGGTCTGCATGTTGAATATATGTTTTATTATATGAAATACAAGTGCTTGGTAATTGTTTGATTGTTTGTGGTTGCAGGAATTGACATGAAGGAGGAGCTCATCCGGATCGGCAAGGACGGACTACAACAACAGCGTTTTGGAATAAGGTAAGCCTAAACACTCGTAGTTTTCATGTTGTAAAAGGTATATTTAGAGAAAGATCACTCCATTTTGTCTTGTTTGTCGCTAGAGAGTTTAGACTCCTAGGGAGGTCAGTTGTGTCCGCACAAACGACTTTTTCCGCCACGATAGGGCTTCACAGGCAACAAAATTGGCTAAGTGTTCGCTTAAGCTGACTTGTAAGGCAAAGAGATAGATTGTACTAGTGCAATAATTGTTCAGATTGAAAAAGATTGTATTTTCTTCTCAGATCTTCTGTTTAATTCAATATAGATAGTCGGAGTTTTGAGCAGTTGCTTTCCCTAGAGAAATATTGTGTTATGTGCGATTGATATTCTTCCTTTTTTGCTTATTGTTTTCATTGATCAATTTTGGTTTCCACTGAAGAGTAGACTAGATTCTTGTGTTGTGTTTTAGCATATCATATAAGTTGTTGAATCTACAGTGAAAAAATCTATAGTTAGCACCTATTTGAAAACATTCAAGGATGGTTGTTGTAAAACAACTTAAAATATACAAAAATGAAATCTTGAGTTGTTATAAAGAAATATTAATAATTACTCACAAACTTTGGTATCAACTTTTTCTTCCCTGTCCTTCTGTGTTATGTGTTGAATGAGTTCCATTTTGTTTTCTTTTCTATAAGAAAATACTTGAAAACTAATATTTAATGCTAAATTATCTTTTTATATGTACATAATCAATCATGTCCATTTCTTTAACCATCTCTTTGTACATTTTTTGGACATTCCTATTGACATGTTTCGCATATCAAATCGTTGATCGTTTGAGATTTTCAAAATCTTCGTGATAAAAGTAATAAACTATTTTTATATTGATATATGAAATCTAAATATACCAAAATTGACATTAATAAATGAATGGTTTGTAGTAATATATACATATAATTCTAGAAAATCATTTAAAAAAAGAATATTACCATTTGAATGATTCTTTTATATTTTTGTATGTTTTTGTTATTGCAAGTCTGACATGTTTCCTTGACCATTTCTCTGGAAACATTTCCCGAAGTTTAGATATAATTTGGTTCTTGGAATCATTGGATTATTTTTTGTATTGTAAGTGGAAAGTATGTCTATATGTTCGTTCCACTATATCCCTCATAGTTTTGTCAAAAAATTCCCCCTTTCATTAACCTCTAGCACCACTCTAAATGAGCTAAGGACCAATTCATCATCATTTACATGTTCTATAATTCTTCTTTTCTTAGAAAGATATTGATATTTTCCTTCGTTATTTCTCCCTGTAGAACATTAAACATATATGAATTAATAGATTATTTGAAACATGTTATCTAATATTCCTAAGTATAATATTAATTATAATAATAATAAAAACTCACTGAATAGTATTTCTTCATTCACCTGATTCATCCTTCTGCAATTTTTCTATCACGCTTTTATAATCTTATCGACTTTCGTCATTCTGTGATTCTGCATGACACACACTAACCAATACATATTAGTTAAACTTTCATATAGTTCAAACATATTAATTTTGTAAAGAATTTATAAATAATTCGCATTCTCTATATTTTTCGACGTGTTATCATTGTGTCGACCAATAGTTTTGTTACTTGACAACTTCTTAGACATTTTTTTTTTAAAATCAATATACAACCTCTATCATTCAATATAGAAGTAATTAAATATATTTTATACATAAATTAAATCATTTTAAGCCAAAAAGAGCTCTAGTAACCGATGTGTTTATTTGAATTAATGTCTCGATGCGTATAAGCCATTAAACACACCGCATATTTAATTGTTTAGCACTAACAACGAAAATTAATTTTCCGAAATAATTTTAAATTATGACAACGCGATTTGTAACGATAAAAGCACCACATTGACTTATCGGTTCTATTTGGCAGAGGCATGCTAGTGCGTTATATTACACTAGGAGCACCAATATACAAACTGGACAGAGACGACAATGTTATAATACACTCGTGTATTACACAAGGCACACTGATGCGTTATATTACATTAGTGCACCACAAAACATACACTGTTACAAAAAAAAACAGAAAAAAACAATAGAGTTTGGATCTAATTCAATAAGTGATCCCCCTGTTTTACATGTTAAATGCCTTATATATAGTAAGTACACAAACTCATTAAATCTAAAATGCCTAAAATGAAAAACTCTAATTATGAAGTGATAAAGGGAGTTAAACCCTAAGGTGAAATTTTGCAATCACATAAGCAAGAAGAAGCAAGGGTTTAAGATAAGTATTTTTTTTTTGAATTTTAATTAAATCTAATCGTAAAAAAACTAGTAAATTAATAGTAATTTTTTATTATACGAGCTTTTTAATTATTATTATTATTATTATTTTGAATTTTGAATAAATCTAACAGAAAGTGTAAAAAAATTTAACAGTAAAATCCATAGTAAAATTTAAAATTTGTGTTATGCAGGGTTTTGAGTGAATCACCATATTGTTCAAATTTTGGTCTTTTTGCGGTTTCAAAATATTTTGCTGCTCCACATTGCTCCTAGTATGTCCCTCTTGCAAATGATCTATTTTTTATTTAAACCCTAACATAGATTGCAAAAATAATCATTAGTAAAATCAACAATAAAATTTAAAATTTTCACTATGCAAGGTTTTGAGTGAATCACTATACCTTTTAGCTTTTGATCTTTTGAATACTTCTGTTGCTCCAAAGTATTCTGCTAATGCATAGTGCTCCTTGTATGTCTTTCTTGCAAATCACTCCCTTGATTGGGAAAAATAATGAAATAATGAATAACTTTTTACTATTTAAAAGACTTTATTAAATTATATTTCGAACAACCAATTTCCATTCATTTTTCAATTTAAAAAAGAAAAGAAAAGAAAAACTCGTTTTTTGTTGCACTTAATTTATACAGTGCGGTTTGTATTTAAATGCATCAATGTTGTAATTGTTATAAGAGCACTGGCATGGTAGAATTCATTTTTATTTTCAAAATCCTGGAAACAGGTGCTTATTGGTGTTGTTTTTATTTAAATGCATCGATGCGATTTTGTACAAGAGCACCGATATAATAACATATTTTATATTTTCGGAATACCGAAAACTGGTGGCGGTATTATTTAAACATCCTCGTGTTATGGTTTAAACACATTGGTGCAATTTGTCATGATAAGCGAACCGATAGGGTTTACAAGCTATCTGAAATTTTGTGTTCACATAAAATGGCATATGCATTTGAAATTATCCTTTAGGACACATCCACATGAATTATAGTACATAGTATACATTTTCCTGTTAAATTCGCCTTATTCTTGAAAAATGGTTTGAAAACTATATTGAAATTCAGATTGTGGTTATACAGTCTTCAAAATTAATTTTAGATATGTACACAAAATTTTATTTCTGATTTTGCTCAAATGCAGGGAGAAAATCTCTTAATTCTTCAGAGTTCTCCCTTTCCATCTTCGATAAGTTCATATTTTATTTATATTTCAATTATCTAATAGATTTTTTTTAATCCATGTCAATTTGAATAAAAATGTATCTAAATTTGCAGGTTCCTGATTAAAAATCGAGTTCAGATGCAAAAAATATTCCTCCATTTAAAAAACATCGGAAGATCTTATCAAGAGAAACATATCACAAGAAGCTGGTAGATGAAAATGGATAGCCTTTTCACTCTACCAATTGGAACATGGCATCTTCCAGTTGCAATCTTGGATCAATGATGGTAATACTTGTTTGGTATAATGTAATTTCAATAAACCAATTTCATTTATGTGCTTACTAATATCATTGATATTGTACTACTAACGTTCAATATTTTTTGAAATTAGGATTCTAGTGATGATGAGCGACCCGCCTACCATCTTCTGGTGCACCCCTCTACAACATCAAATCAAGAGAAATTTGCATTAAGAGCAAGACTCAAAGAGGAATCATATAAAGAATGGTTGAATCAACCATTTATTCAATTCCCACTACGTTCATATTCACCAATTAGGAATGACTACAATAATAGTATTTCTTCATCAAAAGCTTGCAATGGAGGCAATCAAATAGAGGTTAGTATGGATGATTATTTATGGGATACGACTTCCACGGAGACAATGTTTTTAGATGCGTTCCAGAACGCTGAGCTAGGGGATGATGCTCATATCATTGATACCTTATTTGAAAGCCTGAAATTTGCTTCCACCACCCCTCTCTTTGGACATGGCGAAAAGTCAAAGTCTACTTAGTTGGGGACAACAATGTTGTTGTACTACTTGAAAGCAAAGTTTGGCATGTCAAATGCATGTTTCTTGGCAATATTGAGGTAATTCACCTGCATGAAGGATCAAGTCCCTTATACTTTGAGAAATATTGTCACGTAATCAACATTAAAAATAATCAATTTTACAAACGTTAAATATTGACATTGTATAATTATATTCCCCACCAACTGCAGGTTATTCAAATATAAGGTTCTTTCGAGTGATAATGTCTTGCTGGGTAACTGCGAAGAGGCAAAGCAATTGTTGAAAATGTTGGGTGTTGAGTACATATCATATCATGCATGTCTAAATGATTATATAAAATATAGAAAAGTATATGCAGACAAAGAGATATGTTTGAAATGTGGGCATGACAGGGACTGTAAATAAAAAAAAGGGTAATTCACACAATCCTCCTCAAAAGTTATTGAAGCACATGCTTATAATCCCAAGGATTCAAAGGCTCTTTCGTTGCAAAGAATTAGCTATGTTGTTTGGACATGTTTCACATACAAGTGAGTCAAGAGTTATGTGAGCAAGAAGAAGCAAGGGTTTAAGGTAAGTTTTGTTTTGTTTTGTTTTTTGTTTTTCTTTGTTTTTTTTTTTTTTTTTTGTTTTTTGTTTTTTGTTTTTGTTTTTTTTAAATCTAAATAGGAACAGAGATCATAAAGAAAATTACTTGTAAAATCAATAGTATTTTTTTTATTATATGGGCTTTTTAATTATTATTTTCTGAATTTTGAATAAATCTAATAGAAATTGTAAAAAAAATTAACAGTAAAATCGATAGTAAAATTTAAAATTTTTGTTATGCAGGGTTTTGAGTGAATCACCATACTTTTCAAAATTTTGGTCTTTTTGCCATTCCAAAATATTTTTCTGCTCCACATTGCTCCCAGTATGTCCCTCTTACAGATGATATATTTTTTAATTAAATCCTCACATAAATTGCAAAAAAAATTATTAGTAAAATTAACAATAAAATTTAAAATTTTCACTGTGCAAGGTTTTGAGTGAATCACAATACCTTTTAGTTTTTGATCTTCTGAATACTTTTGTTGCTCCAAAGTATTCTGCTATTACATAGTGCTCCTGGTATGTCTTTCTTGCAAATCACTCCCTTGAATCTTGGGAAAAATAACGAAATAATAACTTTTTACTATTTAAAAGACTTTATGAAATTATATTTCGAACAATCAATTTCCACTCATTTTTCAATTTAAAAAAATAAAAGAAAAGAAAAACTCGTTTTTGTTGTTGTTGCACTTAATCCATACAGTGCGGTTTGCATTTAAATGCATTCATGTTGTAATTGTTATAAGAGCATTAGCATGGTAGAATTCGTTTTTATTTTCAAAATCCTGGAAACAGGTGCTTAGTGGTGTTGTATTTATTTAAATGCATCAGTGTAGTTTTGTACAAGAGCATCAATATGATAACATATTTTATATTTTTGAAATGCCGAAAACTGGTGTGGGTATTATTTAAACGTCCTGGTGTTGTTATGGTTTAAACACATTGGTGCGATTTGTCCTGATAAGCGCACCGATAGGGTTTAAAAGCTATCTGAAATGTTATTTTCACATAAAATGGCATATGCATTTCAAAGTATCCTTTAGGGGACATCCACATGAATTACAATAGTTCATAGTATACATTTTCCGCTTAAAGTCACCTTATTCTTGAAAAATGGTTTGAAAACTATATTGAAATTCAAATTGTGGTTATACGGTTCTCGAAATTAATTTTAGATACATACACACAATTTTATTTCTGATTTTACTCAAATGCAGGGAGAAAATCTCAATAATATCAAATGGCTAATTCTTCAAATTCCAGCTCGTTATTACTGATCAAAGTCTTCCACAAATTTCTCCCTTTCCATCTCTGATAAGTCCATATTTTATTTATATTTCAATTATCTAATTGATTTTTTTAATCCATGTCAATTTGAATAAAATGTATCCAAATTTGCAGGTTCCTGATTAGAAATCGAGTTCAGATGTAGAAAATATTCCTCCATTTGAAAAACGTCAGAAGCTCTTATCAAGAGAAACATATCACAAGAAGTTGGTAGATGAAAATGGATAGCCTCTTCACCCTACCAATTGGAACATGGCATCTTCCAATTGCAATCTTGGATCAACGATGGTAATACTTGTTTGGCATAATGTAATTTCAACAAACCAATTGCATTTATGTGCCTACTAATATCATTGATATTGTACTAATGACATTCAATAATTTTTGAAATCAGGATTCTAGTGATGATGAGCGACCCACCTACCATTTTTTGGTGCACCCCACTACAACATCAAATAGAGAGAAATTTGCATTAAGAGCAAGACTCAAAGAGGAAGCATACAAAGAATGGTTGAATCAACCATTTATTCAATTCCCACTATGTCCAGATTCACCAATTAGGAATGACTACAATAATAGTAGTTCTTCATCAAAAGCTTGCAATGGAGGCAATTAAATAGAGGTTGGTATGGATGATTACTTATGGGATACGACTTCCATGGAGACAATGTTGTTAGCTGCATTCCAGAACGCTAAGCTAGGGGATGATGCTCATATCATTGATACCTTATTCGAAAGCCTGAAATTTTCTTCCACCACCCCTCTTTGGATCTGCAAACAAGTCAAAGTCTACGCAGTTGGAGACAACAATGCTATTGTACTACTTGAAAGCAAAGTTTGGCATGTCAAATGCATGTTTCTCGACAATATTGAGGTAATTCACCCACATGAAGGATCAAGTCCCTTATACTTTGAGAAATATTGTCACACAATCAACATTAAAAATAGATTTTAGAAACGTTAAATATTGACATTGCATAATTATATTCCCCATCAATTGTAGGTTATTCAAACATAAGGTTCTTTCAAGTTATAATGTCTTGCTGGGTAGCTATGAAGAGGCAAAGCAGTTGTTGAAAATGTTGGGTGCTTAGTACATATCATATCATGCATGCCTCAATGATTATGTTCAATATAGAAAAGAATATGCAGACAAAGAGATATGTTTGAAATGTGGGCATGACAGGTACTGTAAATAGAAAAAATGGTAAATCACACTGTCCTCTTCAAAAATTATTGAAGCGCATGCCTATAATACCAAGGATTCAAAGGCTCTTTCGTTGCAAAGAATTAGCTATGTTGTTGGGATATGCCTCATATAGAAGTGAGTCAAGAGTTATGTGAGCAAGAAGAAGCAAGGGTTTAAGTTAAGTATTTTCTATTTGAATTTTAATTAAATCTAAATAGGAACAAAGATAGTAAAAAAATTTACTAGTAAAACCAATAGTAATTTTTTTATTATATGGGCTTTTAATAATTATTATTATTCTGAATTTTGAATAAATCTAACATAAATTGTAAAAAAATTAACAGTAAAATCAATAGTAAAATTTAAAATTTTTGTTATGCAGGGTTTTGAGTGAATCACCATACTTTTCAAATTTTGGTATTTTGGGGTTCCAAAATATTTTGCTGCTCCACATTTCTCCGAGTATATTCCTCTTGAAAATGATCTCTTTTTTAATTAAACCCTAACATAAACTGCAAAAAAAATTATTAGTAAAATCAACAATTAAATTTAAAATGTTCACTATGCAAGGTTTAGAGTGAATCACCATACCTTTTAGCTTTAGGTCTTTTGAATGCTTCTGTTGCTCTAATGTATTCTGCTACTGCATAGTGCTCTTGGTATGTCTTTGTTGCAAATCACTCCCTTGAATCTTGGGAAAAATAATGAAATAATGAATAACTTTTTACTATTTAAAAGACTTTATGAAATTATATTTCGAACAATCAATTTCCACTCATTTTTCAATTTAAAAAAGAAAAGAAAGGAAAAGAAAAACTTTTTTTTGTTGTTGTTGCACTTAATCCATACAATGTGGTTTGTATTTAAATGCATCAATGTTGTAATTGTTATAAGAGCAATGGCATGGTAGAATTCGTTTTTATTTTCAAAATCCTGGAAACAGGTGCGTACCAGTGTTGTTTTTATTTAAATGCATCAGTGTGGTTTTGTACAAGAGCACCGATATGATAACATATTTTATATTTTCGGAATGTCGAAAACTGGTGTGGGTATTTTTTAAACGTCCTGGTGTTGTTATGGTTTAAACACATTGGTGCGATTTGTCCTGATAAGTGCACCGATAAGGTTTAAAAGCTATCTGAAATTTTATTTTCACATAAAATGGCATATGCATTTCAAATTATCCTTTAGGACACATCCACATGAATTACAATAGTTCATAGTATACATTTTCCTCCTAAAGTCGCCTTATTCTTGAAAACTATATTGAAATTCAGATTGTGGTTATACGGTTCTCGAAATTAATTTTAGATATGTACAAAAATTTTATTTCTGATTTTGCTCAAATGTAGGGAGAAAATCTCAATAATATCAAAAGGCTAATTCTTCAAATTCCAGCGCATTATTACAGATCAAAGTCCTCCGCAAAGTTCTCCCTTTCCATCTCCGATAAGTTCATATTTTATTTATATTTCAATTATCTAATTGATTTTTTTAATCCATGTCAATTTGAATAAAAATGTATCCAAATTTGCAGGTTCCTGATCAAAAATTGAGTTCAGATGCAGAAAATATTCCTCCATTTAAAAAATGTTGAAAGCTCTTATCAAGAGAAACATATCACAAGAAGTTTGTAGATGAAAATGGATAGCCTCTTCACCCTACCAATTGGAACATCACATCTTCCAGCTGCAATCTTGGATCAACAATGGTAATACTTGTTTAGTATAATGTAATTTCAACAAACCAATTGCATTTATGTGCTTACTAATATCATTGATATTGTACTAATGACGTTCAATATTTTTTGAAATTAGGATTCTAGTGATGATGAGCGACCCACCTACCATCTTCTGGTGCACCCCACTACAACATCAAATCAACAGAAATTTGCATTAAGAGAAAGACTCAAAGAGGAAGCATACAAAGAATGGTTGAATCAACCATTTTTTTAATTCCCACTACATCCAGATTCACCAATTAGGAATGACTACAGTAATAGTAGTTCTTCATCACAAGCTTGCGATGGAGGCAATCAAATAGAGGTTGGTATGGATGATTACTTATGGGATACTTCCATGGAGACAATGTTGTTAGATGCATTCTAGAACGTTGAGCTAGGGGATGATGCTCATATCACCGATACCTTATTCGAAAGCCTGAAATTTGCTTCCACCACCCCTTTCTTTGGACTTGGCAACAAGTCAAAGCTTACCCAGTTGGGGACAACAATGTTGTTGTACTACTTGACAGCAAAGTTTGGCATGTCAAATGCATGTTTCTCGAAAATATTGAGGTAATTCACTTGCATGAAGGATCAAGTTCCTTATACTTTGATAAATATTGTCACACAATCAACATTAAAAATAATCGATTTTACAAATGTTAAATATTGACATTGTATAATTATATTCCCCACCAATTGCAGGTTATTCAAAGATAAGGTTCTTTCGAGTGATAATGTATTGCTGGGTAGCTGCGAAGAGGCAAAGCAGTTGTTGAAAATGTTGGGTGTTGAGTACATATCATATCATGCATGTTTGAATGATTATATTCAATATAGAAAAGAATATGCAGACAAAGAGATATGTCTAAAATGTCGGCATGACAGATACTATAAATAAAAAAAGGGTAAATCACACAGTCCTCCTCAAAAGTTATTGAAGCACATGCATATAATCTCAAGGATTCAAAGGATCTTTCATTACAAAGAATTAACTATGTTGTTGGGACATGCCTCACATAGAAGTGAGTCAAGAGTTATGTGAATCCTGTTAACACTCAAGTTGTTCCCCAAAAGTTGTAAGAAAAGGGAATACGACCGAGGTAACCAATGACCAATCTTTTAGATGCAGGTTCTAGCCAATCTGCATCCAGAGAGGGCTCTCTCTTTATGATTTAGCTTTGTTTTGAGGTATATTAGGCTAGTTATGAAGTACAAGGGTTTGTTTGATTTTTGGATGGTGACATTCAATAGAACAGGGGTGTAAATCTGAGAAGTTCAGTCCATTGGGCTAATGGAGTCTATGAGGATGAATTGCTGGATATGGTTTCTTTGACAGAGGGGGTACTACAGAGCAAGGTAATCAATCATGGAACAATTTATAAGCTGGAATCAGGTGGGATGGAGTCAGTGGGTGAAGGGCAATTAAGAATCCTTCATCATGTTGACAGAGGGAAAGTGAATGATTATTGCTAGGGAGCAGTTAAGAATTCCTTAGCTATATTCAAGATGTAAGAACCAGGGGAAACATGAGTAGTTAAGAATTCCTGCTTATGCTAATTCTGAAGAAAACATTAACAATAACAGAGATTGAACACAGAGTGCAGTCAAGCAAGTTCTGAGTTATTATTTTTCACTATTATTTAGATTATGAACATAGATGATATATAAAACGCAGAAACTGTAAAACATGAGTTAAAAAGACTTATTGATCCATAAAACGATTCAGGAATTCTGTAACATAGTCCTCTGCCATCCATTCCACACCCAGAGAGTTTAGCAACAACGCATTCCAACAGCTTTTTTTATTCAGAAGGTTTTTAGAGTTACAGCGCAGTCCAAGAAATGTCTCACCAACCCCTAATACTTCGCTTGGGGAGGTATTTGTACAAAAATGTCTACAAAATATCTCAAAGGGATAATATCTAGTAATAACTTCTTCTACCTACTTTACAGGAGAAATAAATGATCTTGGAAACATGGAGAAATAAATGCAGAAGTAAATGCTGTTGTGCTGGCTGCTCAGTTGGTGAGATGCGTTGACTGTAAGCTTGGTGAGTCGACCGGTGGCTGCTTCCATTGATATTCTGCGCTGCTACCTCGGCCTCCTCGGGTTCATTTAATTTTGATTTGATACATTGCTACCCCGTATAACTCTCATCCGTTTCCTCCCTGCGCTTTATGGTATATGTTGTATCCTGGGTGAAACAAAATTTGAAACGTGCCTATAAGATTTCCAACATGCTTTGCCACCGCTGTTCTTCTGGTAACTGGTGTCTTTGCAACTTTTTGAAAGTCTCATCAGCATCTATGTACCTGTAGAACTTAGGCTGGATTGTAAAGAGATGCTTCACTTCATGCTCAATATAGAAGAGATTTTCCAAGTTGTTATAGAGAGTTTGGCCAGATGGAAGGGATTTCTCTGCTGAAGTGTTTGATGATGCATTTTTTTTATCAGAAGCATGTCTATTCAACCTGTGCATGTACTCAGCTTGTCTCAACAGGCGTTGATTGTTTCCCAACAGACTTGGCAAGCCCCTTTCATGCAAAACTGCAAATCTTTCTATAAAAGAGTCTACCTCCACTTGCATGTCCTGGCTCTTCCTCTCTAAATTCTGCATCAGGGTCTTCATGGTCAGAACTCTTTTGATTGTAAGAATGGTGCTTGTCTTGTCTTTGATGTCCAGCGTTGCTAGTTCTTCACTGGTTTTAGTATTCAAAAAATGTATCAACCTATTGGCCTGTTCGGGCATATGTCCCAATAAATTTCTGGCCTTTTGAATTTCCACCTGGGCTGCTGCTATCAAGTCAATCTGCTCATATATAATCTGAATAGATCTCCATATATTACAAATGGATTCACTGATGTTAGCCCACAAAATGCCTTTGATTTCTCCCAGAGGCTTATCTAAAGAGAGGTCTTTTTCCAATGCTTTTACCTTGTTCTCTAATGCTTTCACCTCTCTTGTTTTTTCTGCCACAGTCATTTTGGATTTATCGTAGCTTATTTCTAACTTTGCCAATTTCTCTTTGGCTTCTTTTAATTCTGATACTTGGAGTTTTATTCCTCCATAGCCTTTCTTAATTCCTCAGTGGTCATGGTAGTGTTCCTGCCTGCTGTTGTTGTTGTTGTTGCTGGAGTACCTGCTGCTGATGCTGGGCCAATGGGAGGCACTGCTGTTGTAACTGTGGGAGGAGTAGTTGTGACTATTGGAGCTATTTGAGATGGCTGGGAGGTCGACACTCCTTACTTTTCTTGTAATGCTTTCTCCAATTCCTGCTCTGTCTCACTTAGTCTTTGATTCATTCTCATTAGCAAGTCCATCATGTCCTCCTCTGCTTTTTTCTGCACAACCTCTGTAGTTTGTGGATGCATAGTAATAGGCAGCTTCAATTGTTTCCTGAGGGTAGCAATGTCCTCTTCCTTCTTTTTCATCAATGCTTTTATTCCTTTAGCATCCTTGGGATCATGTCCCAACTCAATGATAATCTCTTCCAAGGACTTTATTATATTGTCTTTGGCTAAAGAAGATGCCTTCTCCAAATCTAGTTGGGCAGATGTGTTGTTTAACGAGTTCTGTAATTTGTGACCTAACATTGCCTTATCTGCCAATGTAGAGTAGACCATCTCTCCAGTTTGCTTATGCAGCTCAATCTGATCCATAGGATGAATGTTTTTGGCAAGGACCTCTAGATTTGTTCTAATGTAGTTAGCTACTGATTGTGGCTGCTGCACTTTGGGCTTAAAGTGGCTCAAGATTATTTTTACTTGTTTAATATCATATGTAAACATTAGCCTTTGCTGGTTGGTGGGGGTCATCTTGAGAAATTGGTCATAAGGTTGCAACCTCAATGGATGATTTTTAGCCTTAATTTCTTCGAATGTTCTTTTGACATCTGAGGCCTGCTTGCTTGATGGTCTTGTGGATGAAACTTCCACACTATGCTGCCTTTCTAGGTCCTGCCTATGAGAGCTGGTGGATGTTTCTACCACTGGGGATGTCTGTGGGTTGGTTGCCCTCTCACCTCTTGGACTTTCTATGGTTTCCTCAATAATTTCCTCTTCAGGTAGAGGATTTATTCTTTGCCTTTTTGCCCCTGGTTGCTCTGCTGGTCCACTTACAGGTGTGGTCTCTTCTCTGTCCCTTTTCTTGCCCCTTTCCTCATTTAGAGGAGTCTGTAATGCTGGTATCTCTGGTGCTTTGGTCTAGACAGGAGGAATTTGCCCTTGGCCCTGTTCCTTTGATGATGCTGGCTAATCTGTCATTATGTGCTGCTCTGAATCCAGCACTTCTTTGCCCTTTGATGTCCCTGCAGCTGGTGTAGTGCTCTCTTGTGTAGGTCGTCGAGAAGTTCCAGCAGCGGATGTGCCCACTCTGGTTTGATGAGGTAGTTTGAAAGACACCTGTCCAAAAGAGTTCAGGTCAAGGGTCTTTTCAAGATTTTTCATAGCTTGTTTCATCTTTTCTTCCTCAGTGAGTTCTTCAATTAATGTGCCCTCTACCCACTCATCTTGATTAGCAAATTGCTCTATCTCAAGGATCCTACAATGTTTGTAAGCTGATAGCCTATTTTTTACTTTTCTTTCACAGATAAATCCATTTGGGTCATAGGGTACCCACCAAAAGCTCCTCTTTAATTTGAGTTGTTCACCCAATATCTTGTCAGCATCTTGCCATGCTTCCTTTTTGTTAATGATAAAAGGGCCTAACTAGTTTCTCAATTTCAGCTAGGCTTTTTTCTTTGCACCGTAAAAATGAGTCAAATCTGAGTTGATAAATTGCCTGAAATATTCTAGAGCAAACAATCTCATAGGCACATATTTTGGCAGTTTATAGGGGCACAACTCACAGCCATATATCCTGATCTCAGTGTGATTCTGGTAGAAGTACCAGTCACCTATTTTGTAGCTTTTGGAGAGCTGTAAAATTTTCTGCATATCACCAGAGAGTCTAGGAGGAGGAGTTCTCATCAGTAGAGAGGAGACTGGATGTATAAACAAATCAATGAATTCATAGTAAGTGTAAGGAGAGTTATGGACTTCATGGAAGACTGAGGTCCAAAAGATCATAGACCTCCTTTCTCCTTTAGAATCCAATTTTTTGATGGGAAACTGAAAACTATCTGTTTGATAGTACAAGAACAGATGATATATATATATATATATATATATATATATATATATATATATATATATATATGTACTTAAAGACTCCTTCTCTGTCTAGATTCATGAATTGGTCATGGATCTTGTTGGCAATGAAAGTAGCAAAGTCATATTTGGCAGCAGGAGGTTGTCCTGGAGTAAACATGGACAACAAAGCTAAGATGGTCTCATCAACATATTCACTTGTCTTAAATCCTAGGACATAGGATATCATATCAATAATGAATCTTCTAGCTTCATTGAACCAGACATGGTGAAAGGGAGGAGGCTCTTTGGGCTAGCAATCCAGTCTCACAAATGTTTAAACAACACTGGTTATCTCTACATTGGTCAGTTTAGAGCCCTGCTCAAGCAAGAATCCCATAGAAAGAGGAGCCAGAGGCTAAGTAGGTTTGAAGTGTAGCATTTCATTTATGGACTCAGGAGTTATATAAAAGAGGACAGTTCCAGATGGAGTCATAACTACTCTTTTGATAGGTTCATAATTGGCACAACATAGGTGGATAACATCTGTGAATACATTTACTGAGGGGAGGTAGTACTTGGGTAGATTGGATTCCCATATCCCATAAAAATCAGTTTTACTTAGGTGACTATTCCTAATTTCACAGAATGCTTGGAGGTGGTTTTTGTAACCAATTAAGTCTTGTATTTGGAAATCCCTATCAGCCAAGGGTAGCCACTCCAGGTCTTTATGAGGTGCATTGAGGGGAGCAATGTTCAGGGCCACCAGAGCTTCCATTGCTCAATTTTCTGTGATTTTCAAATTGGAATTTGGGTTTTTGTAGAAAAAGTAAGCAAAATAACAGTTCTGGGGCTTTTCTTCGGGAATTGTAGACCAAAGTCGATTTGAATTTAGCTCACAGGGTGAAATTTACAGAGGAAAACGAAATTTGCAGGGTTTTCGATAAAAATGGGTAAAAAACAGTGGTTTTGGTGCGCTTATTTGAGGGTAGTATGGTGAATTGACCTCGAATTTGGGTGCTATGGAAAATTTTGCAGAGGAAATCTAAAGAAACACGGTTTGGAAACGAAATTGAGGTAAATATCTGTCTTTAACAGCGCACTATGCGGATTGCAGGTTGCGGGACAAGCTGGAGAATAGGAATGTGGACTTGAATTGGCTGGGTGGCGGACTGTATGGTCGAGCAGCTGCTGGGACGTAAATAGGCATGCAATAATCGCACAGAGAAAACAAGTGAAAATGAGTGAAAATGATGCTTTCACGTATTTTTTAACAAAAAATTGACTTTGGCAGGCTTTTGGTGCGTTTGGGTTAGATGATGTCAGCATGACGGAGTATTTTGTCGTGTAGCGGGGTGACATGGCGCTGACAAGGAGATGACGTAAGCGGGTGACGTGGTCGTGACATCAGCCAGGGGGAGGGGGGAGCGGGGGCAGTAAGCGGTTTTGGCCCCACATCGCTTTACTGGATAGGGTGGTATTGGTGGAGGGGCAGCGAGCAATGCAGGAGGCCGCCACCTGTCCCATGGTACAGCGACAATACCACCGTTCCTCGGGTGCTAAAGTTTGCTGTGGAAGGGTGCCGCGATATAGATTTGGGCCGTCCGATCTGCGGGCCCGGATCCGACAGTCAGCGCCTAATGGACATGGCGAAGGGCTATAACGCGAGGGCCCATGTATTAAATCATTGTTTTAAATGTTTTTGGGGCTTGATATGATTGGTGCGCGGGGTGATGTGTTAACCAATTAACATGGGGTTAATTGGTTTCATAAACAATGGGCGGGGTGGTTATTACATGGTTCCGGGTGAACCCATAATTCCAACAAAATAATGAGGTATAACTATAGTTAGCCGGTGCGGGGTATTAAATTTTTTTTGGGGTTTTTTCATATATTTATATAATACGAGTAGGGGAAAAATATTATATAGGAACTATATAATAAAGTTAAGGGTTAATATGGGTTTATGGAGGGTAGGCGCCAAGTTAACATGGTTGAACAACTTAGGCTTAGGGAACAATAGGATTTTTACACAAGAAATGTGGCTTTGTGCCTAAGCAAAGTTGTGACTTCACTTGAACTTTTTCATGAAATGAAGTGATCTAGGAGTATTGAGCAGATCCCAATCTCTTTAGGGGAGGTTAGTAAGTGTTTTTTGGAGAAATGTGGAGGCAAGTTAGTCATGCTTCATCTGTTTTGTATCCAAATCATTGCCATTGTGCTTATAATACCAAATGAGATGAATCGCCTTTGAAAGACAAAATTGCTCATAAACCTGCTTCTGCAACATCAAAACTGCCTACCCAGCCTATTATATCTAACATTTTTTCTTCCTTTTTCCTTGGGTGCATTTAAACTAGCAAACCCTTACTCTTTTCTTTTCTTTTAACTGCCATCCTATCTAAGTCTGCCCTTATTTCTTCTAGGGGCTCAGATTTAGCTATTGAGCACCTTTGCTTCTCTACCTATTTACTTATCTGCCAAGATTGAACTGTTTGGACAGATTTTACTCTCTATCTCTAAAACAAGAAATTTAAAACACAAACTGGCCAAGATTAAGCTGTTTGGCCCTCCATCAAATGTGGCAAGAGTCAACCAACTGCACACATTGAGATTCTTATGCAAAAATAGAATAGTAATGGCATTTTGGACTAGCACACTTTCCTAGTCTTCTTCATTTGGGGTTCATTTCTTTTCTTTTGACCATTTCATTCTTTTTGCCCTTTGATTTTTTTTTTTAGGGCATACCCTCTTTTAATTTTTTGATTTATTCAAAATATGGAACCTTTGCAGCATGGAAAGGATGAACATATTTGGCATTTTACCAGTCAATCATAAAATATGACACCTATTGGTATAGGAACATAACAAATCCTTCAATAGCCATGAAGAGTATAGAAGATACATGGCCTGAAAAATTCCAGGATGAAGTATGAAGTCTATGCATCAATATAGCCATGGATGATGTCAACCCATATTCCCTTCAAAACACCAACTATTCTATTTGGCACATAGTAGTGATCAATAGCAATATCTCCCCATGGTTGTCTGTTAAGAATGAACATATTATGTTGGCTCTCATAGTCCCTGATAGAATACAAGTGAAGAATATGGATGTCTAGTTACAACCATTGGTAGATGAATTGAAGGAACAATGGGAAGGGATACATGTGTACGATGTATCAAGACCCATCACAACAAAGAGGAGTTTTACATTATTGGCATATGTTCTTACACCACACATGATTATCCAGGATTAGGAGTGTGCTATGGTAAATTACATTTTTATTGATTTGTTTATATACGTAACAATATTGTTTCACATATTAATTTAATTCGCTGCAATTATTCTGATCTTCATGGTCGCTAACGTGTCGACCTGTATACAATAATTTTGCAGGTCTTGTAACAAAAGGGTGTCATGGATGTAAATGTTGTGGACCTTCTCTGAAGGCTAGGTGGTACAATCACCTACAAAAGCTAGTGTATGACTGCTCCAGGGTATTCCTCCTAGAAGGATGCCCTTACAGAAGAGCAACATATTGTTTCAATGTTTAACCAGAGAGAACCCAAAGGCTTGTAATAATGACACCAACTAAATGACTTAGAGCATATGAGAGAGAGAAGGAGAAGGAGTTTGCATAAATGTTCGATTCAAATGGGCAGCCTATGTTTGATGATCCAAAATTCTTCGACACCTATGTTGTGAAATTTCCCATTGGGATGAAAAGGAAAATTTTCTTTTATGAGCTCCCACATTGATAGCATCTTAAGATTGCCCACTTACTAATCCCATGCATATACTGAAAAATGTTTCAGCTTCTTTATGGAGGAACATATCATCGAAAGAAAATGATACATTGGTTGTTAGGATAAATCTTGTTTCTTCAAAAACTAAAAATAAACATTGACCAAAACAAGAAACTAGAGGAGAGGTTGGTCCCTCTTGGTATTTCAAAGAAGGTGATGTCCCATGGATTTTAAAGAAAGATGATATTTCTTTCGCAAAGGAAGTTATAATGAGTGTGAAGGTGTCTTCTTTATATGGGTCTTCACTACGACACTGCTTCACTGTGGAAGACTTTTTGTCGGGGTTGAAATCGCATGACCATTTGAACTTTCTAAGAGTACGTATGTAAAAAACATGACTTTTTTATTTTTATTTTTATGCAATGGGCTATTTTATAATTACTTTTTGTATAATGTACGTGCAATGTCATTATCCTCTACCCGTGTGTGGGTGTGTGAACCATGACTTCCCCCAAGACCTACGACATGCCATATCTAAATTATCTACATTTGTACATTGGATCACATTAAAGGAGATTCATATGGCTAGCATTCCATGGTGGTATCAAGAGATAGCTGAGATTGTTTGTATGTTTGAGAAGGAACTACTAACAAGTTTCATGGACTTGTAGGTTCATATTCTAATTCACCTAGTAGATGAGGTTGAATTAGTTGGGGTGGTTTCTTGTTGTTGGATGTTCTTCTTAGAGAGGTACATGAAGAAATTGAAAGGTTTTGTTTGATAAAGGGAAAAACCCAAGGGGTCTATGGTAGAGGGGTATATATTGTATGAGTCTTTCTATTATGCTAGTGAGTAGATCAAGCATATTAACAACACATAAAGTGCGGCAATTTGGGACGACGAAATGGATGAAAACAAAAGAGAAGGGGATCTTCTTGAAATGAATGGAAAGAGATGCATGATAAAGAGTAAGTGGCTTATCATTTGTCAAATTTATACACAGTAACTATTCACACTGAACTTCATATTAATGCATATTATGACCTCATACGTACTATATATGTTAGTTTGATTTCATAAAAAAATTCAGAAATTGAAGCCATCAACAAATTCATTCTTTACAATATGGAAGCGACACAACAGTGGGTCACATTGTACGAGCTGAAGAGGAGGAAATGAGACAGTGATAGGAAAGAATTCAAATGGTTGAATGGTAGAAGCGTGCCTTATCCTGATAATTTAAAAGAAGATATTCAATGACATTCCCTAACAGTTGGGTTATTGATCAAGCCAAAGAGAAATACAATGCATCTAGTTGTTACCCGCATGCTGAAGAGGATGCACTAAACATAGTGTTTGGGTGCAACAACTCAGTAATAATATCTTTATGTACATTTTTAACTTCACACTGCACCTTTGAATTATAACATGTATATATATTTTATATTTTTAATTATGTTGAGGTTATTATACACATGACACTTTGATTTTTTCATTTTTTTTTTATAGGTGCATTTGTTCCCATCTATGTGGGAATATGGACATCATTTTCGCACAGAGGATGTTAATGATGGATGCATGCCACAATATTGTGGAGTGGAAATTGAGTTCGACCAATCTAGTCATGTTGGCCACCACGATCAAAACCTAATGCAGGTGATGTTAGGTTAGAATGGAAAGATATAAGAGATCATTCAAGTGGACTTCTCTTCGTTCTAATGTGCTATTTTTTAGGTGCAACTAGTGGGACATCTTTGATCAGAATAATGTAAAGGAAGTTTACGATAGTGGGATGATATCTATCAACTCTAGAAAGATGTGGCATGAAGCTAGGGAGCCTTATGTTTTCCCAAAACACTACAACCAGGTGGTTTTTTACCCAGATGTGTTGAATAAGGATTGGTGGTTCGTATTAAGACACGACCCTAGATCAAAACATATTTGTGAGAGCAACAATGTTATCATGCCAAGCAAGGAATATAATCAGGGTGATGACAACGAAGAGTGATATCTACTTGTGTTATTTCATCATTTATACTATTGTTGTAAGTTTTTGTTTTCTTTATTTCACCAATATTTTTTTTTATTCATCTTGTTGGAATTTTATATAATTGGTAAGATTCACAAACACTTTTACATGTTTTGGTTTTTTTTTTTTTTTTTTTGTTTTGTTTTGTTTGTTTGTTTTGTTTGTTTGTTTGTTTGTTGTTGTTGTTGTTTTTTTTTTGTTTTGTTTTGTGTTTTGTTTTTTTGTTTGTTTGTTTGTTTTTGTTGTGTTTTGTTTTGTTTTTTGTTTTTTGTTTTGTTTTTTGTTTTTTTTTTTGCAGTGGAAACATTTTTACACTTAAAACTACGTATTTTCAATTGTGTACAATATCTATGATAATAAAGATTCAAGATATTAACCCTTCTCAAATAGGAAAATGAGAAGAATATAACAAGAATGAGAAAATAGTGAATTTAGAAACAACAATGAAGATTTATTCTCGATTTAGATACTTATTGGTTTATTAATTAGTTCACATCTTTTTTCTTCTTTTTAGGTCAAAATTGATAGAAATCATGTAGTGATAACTCTTTTTCCAAGGAAAAAGGTGCAATTTTCATTAATATATTAAGAAAATTACATGTTGTATAATGCTGCATGTATGAGATGCATTCACTGTAGAGAGCAGTTCAGAAGAGTTTAGGAAAAAAATGTATACAAATTTACATCATAGTAGCCCAGGTAGTTATATCCACAATGATAAACAAAAATACTAAGTCACTGTGCCAATAGTAATAACAAGACTGTAGCAAAAACATAGAACGAAAAACCGAAAAAAAAAAGAACGATCTGTGAGATCACTCCGAGAGATGCCCATTCATATCAATGAATGAACAATGGAAAAATGGTAGAAAATGCCCTCCCTGAATTCCTGAATTTGCCATTGTCCCTGTTCAGCTGCGCGACCACTTTGGAAAGACGATCAACGATCTCATTCCTTTCCCTGTATATATGTGAACATACAATAAAGTCAAATTGTGATTTTAATGTAATGATATCATCCAACGTGTCTCTGAGTGTGTGCAAGTGACAGTGATATACATCATTTATCCAATTTATAACAAGCTGTGAATCCCCATATATTTGAATCTTTTGGCAATTTAGTTCCCTCGCAAAAAGGAGAAGGTGTTTTAGACTGTTTAGTTCTACAAAATTATTGGTGCCCCTACCCAGTCCGACTTGGATTCTGTAGGACACAAGATTATTGATGTGCAATATAAACCCCCCCCAGCCCTCGGCTTGGGCCGAGCCATCAAAATATCCCCAAGGATAACTGGTGTCAATGCATTCTGGAATGATGGCCGAGGAGGTTTGCTGTCAGGGTCATCTGGGATCAAATTATAAATGGCCACCGAATTTATACAAGAGTTTAACCAGTTGATCGGGGTATCCAGAAAGATATTTCTGTTCCGGTTGATCTAGATACCCCAACAAACGATCAAGGGCATATTCCTGGATTTTTGAGATTGTGCCCCAATCCACCAATTATGCCAAGCATCCCCAACATTGAGACCAGACCAAATTGTTGGCAGATTCAGACTAGTTGTAATACTTGACCAGAAATGGGTCTTCACCGGACAAGAAAGAAACAGGTGGTTTGTGTCTTCCACATGCGATTTGCAAAAACAACATCTTGAGGGCCCATGAAAATCCCTGTGCATAAGGTTTAACTCATTTGGGGCCTTCTCCATGAGTATGCACCACATAAACAATCTGGATTTTGGGGGAGCTTTTAATTTCCAAAGGTGGTGCCACCACCAATTGATGTCACCATTTTCCCGGGCAGCCATAGCGGCCGCATATCCAGCTTTAGGGGTGTATTTGCCATGAGGGTCCGAGGCCCATATGAGAACATCTTCCTGATCAATTAACTTGACATTAGCTTCCTCGAGGGCCCCAATGTATCGTTGCTAGTCCTCGAACCATCTATTTGGAATGTTTAAGACCCTGTGATCCTTCCAGTGTCGAGGCAGCCATTGATCTTGTCTAGCTATTGAAATCTGAGCGATATGAGTGATACCGGACCTGGAGAGGTGATTACACAGGTCCCTTGGTAGTATATGTGCATTCCCACACTCACCCCAGGCATCTGTGCCTAATCACACCTGATCGCCTTTCCCTATTTTCCATACCAGCCCGTTCTTTATGAGGGGAAGGGATTGGGATATCGCCTTCCAGATAATGGAAGCACCAGTCGAGTTATTGATAGGACTGCGGATCCAATCCATTACTAATAGGGGATGAATATATTTGTAGTATATGACCTCCTGTCAAAGGCTTCGAGATTTGACGATGTGCTAGCCCATTTTTGCTGCAAGTGCCATAGCAAAAAGCTGAAGGTTTTTATGCCCCATCCACCCAATTTTTTGGGTTTTCCAATCCAGTCCCAGCTTACCCAAGCAAAAGCACACCTTGTTTTTTGACCCCTCTAGAGGAAGTGGCAACAAATTTGTTGTATCCTTTTTAGGATGCCTTTGGGGATCCAAGCCAGCATCATCCAGTAAACTGGGATAGCCTCGAGGACTGATTTTATCAGGGTGAGCCTACCCGCTCTGGAGAGCCAACGTTGCTGCCAGATGTTGATTATGTTTTCAATTTTTGCAATGAGCCAAGCCCAGTCAGCTATATGGTATCCATTTGGTTTCAATCTGAAACCCAAATATTTTAATCCAACATCCAGATCTTGTCTAACATAGGCAAATTGTTGTGTTGCATATCTTGCCTCGTTTTGCAGGCATGTCACAAAGATGATTGAGGACTTCTCATAATTTGGTTCCATACCTGTAGCTTTGCAAAAGAGAGATAAGATGTTCTTGAAAGCATGTGAGTCACGAAAGGAACCATTTAGAAAAATAAGTACATCATCTACAAACAAAAGGTGTGAGAGAGTGGACATATCCGATATCTGGACACCCCCCAGATCTCCCACCTCACGAGCTTTTTTAATCAGTCTGCTAAAACCTTCCATAATGAGAAGGAAGAGTAAAGGGGAGAGTGGGAACCCCTGTCTGAGCCCTCGTTCTGCATGAAAGAAACCAGAGGCAACACCATTAATAAGAATACTATATGAGGTAGATGAGAGACAACACATAATCCAAGATATGAAAGCATGTGGGAAGCCAATATGAGTGAGAGTGAGCTGGAGGTAAGACCAACTAGCCCGATCGAAGGCATGTAGTGATAACTCTATGAGGACTTTAACAATGAAAAAATGGTGCATTAATACGTAAGATTAAATTCTTGACATGAGAGGTAAAGTCATGTTTACTATATTTAAATTCCAGTTCTTGCAACATTATGTAAACTAAAAGGAGGTTTTATGCATATATAAAATGTTGATTACACATTTTTATGGGCCATAAGAGAAACAAATGGGCTTACTTGGATGCGTAGGAGGTTTTAATTTTTTCTTCATGAATAATGGAACAATTTTGACTTTCTTTTCAATGGTAATTATAAATAAAATTTGAATTAATAAATATTTTATGACTAATTCCACGGGGTTGTTGAGCCTAGGAATTATCCTTAAAAATACATCCACTTTCACTCCATTCACACATTTTCTCACCTCTATTCCACCACCATGTCACCACATCAGCTTCACTTTCATCATTAAATGGGTTACCAGTGTGTTTTCCAAAACATTATTAATTATTAGTATTTTTAAGTGAATTTATGGTTAAACTTTAGAAAATAATCTCCATATACTTATACCTAACAATTAGAATGAGTTTGTTGACATGTGTAGGTACAAAGGAAGCTTCCAAGGCATCTTTATGTGGCACTCTATGTTCAAATTAAAATTTGAGGAGATCATGGACCTCATGGAGGATAGGGTTATGTGTCACCATTGGTTGAGAAATATGTGGGTCAAAGGAGGGAATAGTGGATTTACATTTATGAGTTTGTTATCATAGCATTTGTATAAATAGGAGTGTTATCTCCTTCATTTGTAATCTTAATTTTTAGAATTTAGAAACTTAATTATTCATTTGTAAGCGTAGATTTTAGAATCATTGTGATGTAGAGTTTAGGACCTCTTGGAATGTAGAACTTGGAGCTTGTAATTGCAATTTGCAATTGATGATAAATAAAGTGGATTGGATTTTCTTCTACATTTGACTTCTTTCTAAGCATGCTTGTGGAGCTATGGAGGGCCCCCATTGCCTCACTTGCATACTTGTTTTGGTATAGTAAGATTTCTTTCTTTTATGTTTTTAATTTCATTAGTTTAAAGACCTTGATGCTAGAAATATAAATGAATAGTATCTTGTAAGAGAGCTTTAATATTTCCTGTAATCAATTTGAATTATGTTTAAATGCCTTCATTTCTTATTTAATTGGTTAATATGTTATAAATATTAATGAACAGTCTCCTATAAGGGAGCTTTAATATTTCTTACAGTTGTCACAATGTCTTTATATTTCATTTTAATTAAATGACTAAATAGGTGTTGAAATCCTAATGAAAGACCTCCTGTAAGGGAGCTTTGGCATTTCTTCACCTCGATTAGTTTAATTTGTCTCTAAGTCCATATATATTGGATGATCCTTGAAATTTACTTACCCGGGTTGATAGTAAATGAAACTCTAATTTGCATATGCATTTTAGACCAAACATTTTGGCGCCGTTGCCGGGGAGGATGATTTAGAGATAGACTTAGGAAGTTATTTTTATTGCAATTTCTTTTTATGGACTAACTTGTGAAACCTGGTGATAGCAGGATCTTCATAAAGGAGTTCAAGTTTGAGATTTTTGATTACTTTTTTTCGTACTAAGTTAGTTTCAAATTCAGTTTTTAAACCCCCCATTTCTTACTAATTCATCTACCGATGAGAAATTTGCAGATGTTAAACAAGTACATCTTGGAGAGCAAGGATAATATCAAAGACTGGTTTCAAAAGAACCTTGTGCCAAATCTAAGGATCAAACATGTTACTCACATCCTTGCAAACAATCTGGTAAAATTTTTAAATTTAGATGTGAGCATTTCTGAATTTTTAGTTCATAGATGGCTTCACTGGAAGCATTCTTTTACCTAAGAGATAAAAAAACTTTCAAGTTAAAATAGAATAGATTAGCAAAATAAAACCAGATCTGGTAGAGTTTTCTTTTAGTCTTGTTTAAAAAAAAAAGCATAAAAAAAATCATCATCATTTCTCATAAATAAATTTACATCCACGCTAACCTGCAAAAATAAGAAAATAAAAATAAAAATCAATATGTTAGTATGCTCTCTTCCTGTGCTTCGAGCGATCAGGAAGATTAGAAAATATATTGATTTATTTTCAAAATTAAATAAAAAAAATTTTCTTGCTGGGAATGTGCTGGAATCATTTCTTCAAACAAGCCAAATCTGCATATAAACAAATCAAAATCAGTGTTTAAGGAAGAAATTTGCAAGAAAAAAATCCATTTGACTTGATCTAATTGCAAAAAAATATTTTTGAAACCAGATAAGAGAAGTTTTACATGACTACACTATTCTCTGTCTCGCAATTTCAAGTTAAAACTGAAAACAATTATAAAGAAATTGAAAGCAGCAAATAAATGTACTTAGAATCAAGTATCACAACAGGAGTTTTCTGCTATTGCTGAAGAGAACGTGTTTGATCCTGGCTAGCCAGATGAGCCGTAATACAGACTTGTAGAAGGAGGCAGCGAGTTCGAGTCATCGCATGAGTACATGAAGCATACTCATGGTCACAATCAATAAGGTTGCGCAGATTCACCTAGATCTGTTGTGTTGATTTGTGTGGATCTGACATATGGTTGAGAAAGTGAATATCTCATAGAACACTCTGGTCTTGTAACTATCAAGCACTTGGAGCGTGTGTGGAATGTAGCCCTCACCTAAAAAAAATGACATTGATATCTGAGCTAGATCAGATCGGATTGGGACTTGCAAACGTTTTGAGCTACGCAAGACCATGGTGGAACTTTGCAAAACATGTCATAAGGCTTGGCAGAGTAAACAGATGAACGAGAGGCTCCAATTCTCAACTTGAAGAAGTATAAGCCATTGATTCTTGTAATATGACCATATGAATAAATTCCGACATGAAATGTTTGATCATTAACCTTGCTCACGTTTACATTAAGGCATTGCCAGAAGACGCAACAGTTTTGATATGTCGTGTTGAAACATGTTTCTTGATCAAACCAAAAAAAATCAGGAAAAACGAAGACATGGGTTTTTTCTAAAATGGAATAGATTACATAACCCAGAAATTGTTTCCTCGGATTCCTAACGGTTTGAGAGGAAATCACGGTTCTTCAGGACCCTTTCATTCATGCTCGGCTTACGCTTTCTTGCAATAGAGTGATCGCCAGCCAGCTACGCGAGAAAAGGCATTGTCACTTTGACGGTGATTGAAGGGCCATTGCTAAAGGGTGTTGAGATCAGAGGCAGTGGAGCTTAGCCAGAAGCTCGAAGAGCTTACGCCACACAATAAATGTTCAGTATCATGGTGCCTTTAGAACTATGAGTATTGAAAACGGGAATTGCAGTGTTGCACATCTGAGCTCAGAATCAAGCACCATTGCTCAGTCCCTGTTATCTCCCGATCTCTTGTTATGAGGCATAGAGCGTTTTCAAAGCTATCACGTCTGAATACTGTTTTCTAAATAAGGGATTAGATATTTGGTTGGATTTTGTACGTAGGACAACCTCGTAAAACCCTATGGCTTCATACATGTTGAATTAGATGGATTGAAAAATTTATATCATACGGAAAGAAATGGCCAAATCCTTCATAAGAATCAATGGTCAACCCTAACGTGCCAAAATAGCACTCTGAACTTGAGCGATTTGAGTGATTTTAGCGGCAGATTTTGTGACCTCAGTTTGCTTGAAATGTAAAAGATATTTCGAAACCTCAGTTTGCTTGAAATGTGGGATTTGAGAAATGGTTGCCAGTAGATATTTTGTAAACGATTTGATTTTATTATGTTTTTATTTATTTTTAGTTTTTTTTTAATAACCAAAGAAAATAAATTTTAGATTCAAATTTTAGTATTTTTAATATAAAAATAAATCATTAAAATACAAAACATTTTTTTTTTACTTTTATAACAATACAATACAAAGATATATATATATATATATATATATATATATATATATATATATATATATATATATATCAAAGCAATTAAAAAAAAATCAAAATAACTAAAAAAAAAAATCAAAACCATAAGAAAAAAATAAATAAAATCACAACAATTAAGAAAAAAATTTAAAATCAAAACAAATAGAAAAAAAATTCAAAACAATTAAAAAAAAAACATTTGGAGGATTATGCTTAGAGTTGGCATTAAAATCTATGCTTTCATCATGGTTGTATGCGTTTATGAGACAAACTAATCTGCAGCATATGCTCTTTGTCATGCACATTCGAGGAGACATCTGACACAAAGAGGGAGATGAGTTAATTTTCATGGTTATTTTTATCAAATGGATTGTTATCAACATAAGGAATTGGACTAAAATTATGCTTTTGATTATCCATAATCCGTTTCATTTGGCATTAATTTTTGTGTAGGAATCATCAAGGAATTGGCCATTCCTTGTTGAACACACTAATGTTTTTTTTATGCCAAGTCTTTTTTAGCAGGTTTCAGATGATCAACTGAATATTAAAGAGATTAAATTGTGATGACAATTGGTCTTCAAAAGACTAATTTTATGAGAAATCCTAAAGAACAACTCCATGAACATAAACAAAATTTCCAGAAAATTACAAGTTCTTGAACTTCCAGTAATAGTTTAATGGTTTCAAATGTTGCATGACAGACAAGCAAATTCGAAGAATTGGGGATTGTTTGTAAAGGTACAAGGATGGTGAAATACCTATCCACACTTGAATTCGACGTGAAGATTTGCAATATTTGAAAGTTTACATGCCATAAATCATTTTTTCCCAGCAAGAGTCATTATCCATTCCTACATAACACTTCATTGCATTCCACATACACCTCATTGCATTTCCTTCAATCCAAACCCATCAATAAAACCAACGAAGCTCATCTACAAACTTTTTGTCCCACTTTACATATTCATTGTCAGTTTCCTTTTACCTACACTTGCAAATAAAACCTTGCTTCCATACACCATTGAGTCCATAGTCCTTGAGTCTAAATATTTTTCTAAAAACACCTTGAAGCTTACATGCCTTAAGGGCAAGCTATCATGCCGATAAACAAGGGAATACATCAATGTCCCTTGTTCGTCAGATCTTCTGAGTATTCGACAACAACAAATTCATTCATACTTAGAAAGATGTGTTCGGGGCATCTCGACTCTCATTCACATCAAAGATGGGAGCTCTTGTGTTGATTAGTGGCATCCATCAATGCCCACGAAGTTAACAATTTCTTGTTATGTTCGACACCGAAACATTTAATCACATGACAAGAATCATGCCAACAAGCGTTGAAGACTTGAAGACCAATCATTTTGTAGCAGAGGAAGTAGATTTACTTCCATTATTGTTCAGTTTTTAATAAAAATGACTTGAGGACAAGTCAATCAATAAGGCTGGCGGGGAAGTGTAAATTCTAAATTTTGTATACCTTCCAAGCCTTATACATTTTCAGCCGCATTTATTAGCAGATTCCGAACTTTCAACAGAAGATCCAACAATAGATTCCGAACATTCAACAGAAGATCCAACAACAGATTTAGCAGCAGATGCAACAATAATAAAATATTCTCATTTTCGACTTCATCCACCACTTTCACAGCTAAGTAAAGAAGACTATGATCAGAACTTTGTAGCCACACATGCACAAGTCTCGTCCATTTTTGAAAGCATAAGTTGAGGTATGATATTTTCTAACTTTTAACCATTTAATTACTTGAAAGCTAGAATGATAATTTTTGGAAAAAAATTCCTTTCCTCATTTCATAAAATTGCCAAAACCATCAGTTTGGGGGAGGGATACATTTACATACATACTTTGTCACCTTCATATTTTTCCATATTCTTATATCACATTCTAAAACCCACATACCGTCAAAATATATTCACTATTACATGAGCATATAAATGGCTTTGTCAAAAGTACTTAAAAGCTAATTGGATGCAACACAATCATGGTTGTTACACAAGAACCAACCATGATGCATTCCAACAAAAATACTTTGTAATAAAAATCACATTATTATTATGCAAAGATCATACATTGAATTTGCATGCAACAAACAAAATACGGTTGAAACACAAGAACCAACCAAGTTGCAATTCAACAAACACACTTTGCAAAAGTTAAGCAAATAATATCATGCAAAGTCTAAGCCAAAGCTCAAGTATCGAAAGTAATGTAATAGATTGCATGAGGACATGCAATACCTTTAGTTTGGGGGTATGTCAGGTCTATGAATTATCCTTAAAATACATTCACTTTCACTCCATTCACACATTTTCTCACCTTTATTCCACCACCATGTTACCACGTCAGCTTCACCTTCATCATAAAATGGGTTACCATTGTGTTTTCGAAAACATTATTAATTCTTAGTATTTTTAAGTGAATTTATGGTTAAACTTTAGAAAATAATCTCCATATACTTATACCTAACAATTAGAATGAGTTTATGATCCAAATTGGATTCTTGAAAATTATCCAAGTTTCTATGACTATTTCAAATCATGACAGAATTCAAAAATCTTATGAACAACGAGCTATCAGGAAGGACCTCTAGACAGTGGCAGTTTGTAGCCAGCACAGAACAATGAGGACCTCAATCAAAACGCGCTGACCGTTGGCCCATGGAGACCACATAGTGGTGCAAACTAGCAATTGGGAAGACCAGATCAGAAAACGGAGGCTGTTTCTAAGCACTAACCACGCATCACTGGGAAAAACCCCTTGAGAAGGAAAAGCCTCGGGCACACGGTCACAAGGGAAGCCAAGAAACTATGGGAAAAGTGCTAAAACGATAGGTGGCTCCTGCACTCCAAAACTGGTGGAATATCGGAGAAATTTCGGGCGGTAAGTGGGTTTGTCAGAGGACCAAGCGATTCCATACATTGAACGATGTGTGTCCAGCGGATGAGATAGAAAACCACCCTCATCGTAGGCTAATGGTTGAGCAAGTCAACCACGCGATAAGAGCAATAACCGTAGGATCTGGAGGCCCCAGATCTAACGACGGAGATTGCACCCGATGGGAAACCGGATTTGGAGGGGGGAATAAATTACGGCGCATAAATGTTTGAAGTCTGATTTGACCGCTGAGCTGGCAGATGAATCATTTCACAAAGTAACCGAAATAACGAACTGTTTGAGGAAGAGTTGGCGCTCAGTTCATGAGAGGACAAGTGGCCACCTCCTGTGAAACGTTACACAGTGGCGATGACACAGAAGCAGGGAATTCCAAGCAAACAAAGGCAGGCGAACCGAAGGGATGGAAGAGGAAGCAAACAGTCAAGGGACGGACTGGCTTTAAGCCATGAACAGACAGAGAACAGAGACAGGGAGACAGTGAGATAGAAGAGCAAGAAGCAGAGAACATAGGAAGTCGAGATGACCTGCAGAGCTAAGCCAACATCGAGCAGACAGAACCGAGAAGGTTTGAGAGGTTCAAGAAATCCCTATGGGGATATCAGTTGGGAACTGAGTACTAAATTGGACTCATCCCATTTAGACCAGTTAAGTTCGAGACTTGGTAAGGGGGAGTCTGTGTACTCTAGTGGCTTGGGGAATCCAAGTACCACCCTACTAAGCATCATCTTCTACAGGGGACTCAAATTGAGCTCCTCATTGTAAAAACTCTGCTTAAAGACACAATAAAAGAAGGCCACCATTGAAAGTTGGACCAAGAGATGTAGCCCAGGAGGATTGGGTGAACTCCTTATTAATTTTTTGTGTTTTTGCATTTGCTTGCTGTGTTTCTCTTACTGTTTTCTAATGCCTGTGTATTTCGCAATCTTATCGATCCTTTGCTTAAAATAACATAGGCACACTAGCACATAAGTATGTAATACCTACATTAATTAACTGAGATCATACATAAGTGATTTTCAGATCAAGTGGTATCAGAGCTTTAGGCTGTGAAGGTTAGACAAGCTTGTGCTGGATTTAGCTGTTGAATGCTAACTAGATCAAAGGTCAAATTAGGAAAAGGAGAGTTGGTTGAAACTAATCTTGAGATTGGAAGAGTCTATCCTCAGAAGACAATGTTAGAGGAAGGTTTTGTGGGGCCAGACCATCAATTTATAGATAGTTTCTTGGCCATAAGGTCCATGGTATAAGAAATGTATAAGGACTTTAGAAAACATAAAGATGAAGGCTCATCAGGCTCTAAACAAGATAAAGGAGAAGAAGAGTCTCTCCTCCATGACCACTCAAAAGGCAAGGGGAAAGAAGAAAGCTTTCTCACACCTCCTAATAGCCCTGAACATAAAAAGAAGACATCTTTGATTAAACTAGATGTTAAATTTGATTTACCAATATATGATGGAGAGTTGAATGCAGAAAAGTTGGACAATTGGATCAGAAAAATTGATGTTTATTGCAGAGTGCAAAGTATTGATTCAGACAAGAGCAACATTCAACTGGCCAGCCTACGCCTTGGAGGCACTACCTTGGTTTGGTGGGAAGGCAGGGCCCAAGCTGACATGAAGAGACATGGTAAGACTCTTTTTGTCTGGAGTGAATTCGTTTCTGCAATCAAAAAGCAGTTCTATCCACTGGTCTACATGCAACAAGCCATGATGAGCTGGCAAACTCTTCGTTAATTGAAAGGGCAAAGTGTACAAGGTTACACCTAAGAATTTAGGAAGAGAGCATTGATTCTAAGAATCTCATTAGACTTACCTAAGACTCTGTTTAAGTACATCGGTGGTCTACACAGCTACACGAGGCACACTATCCTTATTATTAATCCCACTAGTATAGATGAGGTATCTGTTCAAGCTACGCATCTAGAAGCTAGAGGAAAGAATGGAAACCTAGAAGTTAGGGGATCATCCCAACCCACTGCAAACAAGAATAAGGAGAAAAGAAAACAGAAATGGAAAGCAAGGAAGGCCAATACTGCATAGAAAAGCAAGTCTTCATGCAGTCATTGTAAGAAGGATGGGCATGATGATGAGCACTGTTGGATTCTGCATTCGGAGTTGAGATCAAAGAAGTTCGAGGGCAAGAAGAAGAAGATTGCTGCAGCTATTCAGAAAGATTTGGGGTCAGACTCAGAGATGAAACAACCATTGCAACCACAAGTATAAAAGGTAAGAATTCTGAAGCATCTACTAGTAATTCTGCACAATCTACTATTGATGAAGAAAATTAGAGAAAAAGACATGAGCTTTTCCCTATTCGAGTTATTTCCAAACATCAAAAGATTGATACTTTGTTTGATAATGGCTCACAAGTAAATTTAATTTCTGAAGCAATTGTAAAGAAGTTGGGATTACTGACTACACCTCACAAGAAACCATACCCATTAGGATGGTTAAGTGATAAAGCACAACTACAAGTGACTAGACAATGCAAACTCAAGTTTTCTTTTGGGTCAGCATTTGTAGATGAGGTTGAGTTAGACATAATTCCTTTGGATATATGTGGAATAGTTTTAGGAAGTCCTTACTTGTATGACAGAAAGGCTATTTTCTATAGAGCCGAGAACAAGTATCTACTTGTTAAAGATGGAATCAAATACTTTGTAAGAGCTCATAAGCTCAAGAATAATTACACTCTCATAAACTGAGGATAGATGTAACAAATGAAAAATTCATGCAAACAATTTTTACTGATGGTTGTAAAGGAAAAAAAACCTGATAAAACCAATGTACTTGAGGGTTGTGATGCTAAACAGCAAGCTGATTTAGAAAAAGTTGTTTCAGAGTATGATATCTTGTTTCAACAACCTAAAGGTATGCCACCCAAAAAGGAAATAGTGCATGAAATTAATTTGTAGCAAGATGCTCCGTTGCCTAACATTGGAATGTACAGGTTGTCCACTTTAGAGAATGCAGAAATCAAGAAGCAGGTGCAAGAGTTGCTCAAGAAGGGGTTCATCAGATCTAGCACATCACCATGTGGATCTCCAATCGTTTGGTGAGAAAGAAAGATGGCTCGTGGAGAATGTGTATTGATTACCGAGCATTGAATAGGATAACAATAAAAAATCGTTATCCCCTTCCTCGCATAGATGATCTATTAGATCGATTGAACGAAGCTATTTAATTTTCCAAGTTAGACTTGCATAGTGGATATCATCAGGTTAGAGTTGCAGAAAAAGATGCATGGAAGACTACTTTCAAAACAAAGTAGGGATTGTATGAGTGGCTGGTTATGCCTTTTGGCTTAACTAATGCTTCTGCTACTTTCACGAGAATAATGAATGATGTACTCAGACCTTTTCTTGATGATTTTGTTATTTTATATCTGGATGACATTCTGATATTTAGCAAAACATGGGAAGAACATTTAAATCATGTTAAGTAGACACTAGATGTTTTGAAAAGAGAAAAACTTTATGTTAAACTCTCAAAATGTGAATTTGGAAAAACATCTTTGAATTATTTGGGACATATAGTAGGGGGTGGTGAATTGAAGATAGATCCCTCTAAGGTGGAAGTCATTGTAAAATATCCTAAACCCAAATCTGCTATAGAAGTTAGGAGCTTCTTAGGAGCAGAACAATATTGGAGAAAGTTCATTTCTAACTTTTCCTTAATTGCAACTCCCTTACATGCTTTAACAGGATTGAACAAGGTGTTTCAGTGGGGAGGCAAACAATAGAAAGCCTTCGACACCTTGAAAGAAAAGATTAGTACAACACCAGTACTAGAACTGCCAGATCGTCAAAGACCCTTTGAGATCCAAACGGATGCCAGTGACTATGCCATGGGAGTAGTGTTGATACAACACGGTAAACCCATATGTTATCATTCTGAGACATTTAATTCTGTAGTAGTTAACTATCCTACATATAATAAAGAATTGTATGCATTAGTACAGAGTGTGAAAAAGTGGAAACATTACTTAATGGGAAAAGAGACAGTAATACACACTGATCATCAACCACTTCAATATCTTCACTCCTAAACTAAGTTGCAACAATCAAGACACTATAGATGGATGGGTTTTCTACAATAGTTTCATTTAGTCATCAGATATAAAAGGGGCATATACAATAAAGTTGCAGATATGTTATCTAGACCCATTATAAATGCATCTACCATACTTAAGCATAATTCTCTGTTACAGGAGAGCTACAACGAACAATATGCTCAAGATATAGACTTTAAAGATGTATATGCAACTTTAAGTCAAGGAAAATGAGGAGAAGAATTGGATTATCATATTAAGGACCGACTCTTATATCATTGTGGGAAGCTATGCATTCCACAAACTGAAAGAGTAAAGATAATTCGAAAGGCACACACTTCTCTAATATCAGGTCACTTTGGGGTAAGTAAAACAGTTGCACAGCTACAAATATTTTGTTATTGGCCAAAAATGAATGAGACAGTTTCTAGATATGTAAGAGGGTGTACTATGTGTGCTAAAAGCAAGCCCAACAATAGAAAACTAGTCTTGTACACTCCATTACCAGTTCCTTCTCATCCTTGGGAAATTGTTTCCATGGAATTTGTTGGAGGACTGCCCAAATCTAGGAAAGGTCATGATTATCTGTATGTTGTTGTGGATAGGTTTAGCAAAATGTGTATTTTGATACCTTGTAATAAACAGATTACAGCTGAAAAAACTGCAAAACTGTTCTTTCAACATGTATGGGTTCATTTTGGATTACCCACTTCCATTATATCTGATCGAGACACCCGATTTGTGGGAAAGTTTTGGTCAAGTCTGTGGGAACTGATGGACACAAAACTGAAGAAAAGCAGAGCTTTCCATTCACAAACTGATGGCCAGACATAAGTAGTCAACAGGACAGTAATCCAGTTACTCAGAGGATATTGTAGAAAGCATCCTAAGCTTTGGGATGAACATTTGTGTTATGTGCAACATGCTTACAATCGAGCCAAACATTCTTCCACACAGAGATCTCCTTTCGAGGCCTGTTTTGGTTTCACACCAAGGTCTCCCTTGGATTTTGTCTTTGGTAAGGACACAATAGTTGAGGGACACAGTGATGTGGACATGGCAACTAGGTTCATCGAACAAATCCAAGAGATCCACCAGGCAGTACAAGAACAACTAGAAAAGAGCCAAGCCAAATACAAGGCAAGGCATGACAAGCATCAGATGGAGCATAGTTTCCAAGTTGGTGATCAAGTCTGGCTGTATATCAGCAAGGACATGATGTAAGGTGAAGGTAAAAAGCTAAAGCCTATTAGGTATGGAGCTTTCAAGATACTTGAGAAAATTGCTGAGAATACTTTTCACCTTGATCTACCAGCTTACATGCACATCTACTTAGTTGTAAATGCAGATAGCTTGAGATTGTTTTAACCTTCACTAATTGAGGATCCCAAAGAGCAGAGTCAAATGCGTTCTATTGATGACCTGCTATCTGAATATCTTAATGAATTGTAGGAAGACATAATTCTGGACAGGAAGGTGAGAACAATGCTCAGGGGAGATGTTGAGTACCTCATAATTGGGCTCAGGGGTTCAAAGCCAAGCAGGGAAAAATGGATAGAGATTGGACAAGTGAGAAAGTTGTACCCTCACTTAGTCGATGCTTGAAAACCAACTTTTGGTGGTCCAAAATCTTTTTTCAGTCGGAGGCCGGTGATCCAAATTGGATCCTCGAAAATTATCCAAGTTTCTATGACTGTTCCAAATCATGACAAACTTCAAAAATCTTATGAAAAACGAGCTATCAGGAAGGACCTCTGGATAGTGGCAGTTTGTAGCCAACACGGAACAATGAGGACCTTAGTCAAAGTGCGCTGACCGTTGGCCCATGGAGACTGCGCAGTGGCACAAACTAGCAATTGGGAAGACAAGATCAGAAAACGAAGGCCGTTTCCAAGCACTAATCGCGCATCACTGGGAAAAAGCCCTCAAGAAGGAAAAGCCCTGGGCGCACGGTCGCAAGAGAAGCCAAGAAACCGTGGGAAAAGCACTAAAATGATAGGTGGGTCTTGCGCTCCAAAACTAGCGGAATATCAGAGGAATTTTGGGCGATAAGTGGGTTTGTCAGAGGACCAAGCGATTCCATACGTTGAACGTCGCGTGTTTGGCGGATGAGAGAGAAAACCGCCTTCATCACAGGCTAACGGTCGAGCAAGTCAACCGCACGATAAGAGTGATAACGTAGGATTTGGAGGCCCTAGATCTAACGGTGGAGATTGCACCGGATGGGAAACCGGATTTGGAGGGGGGGATAAAATACGGCGCATAAAAGTTTGAAGTCTGATTTGACTGTTGAGCTGGCGGATGAATAATTTCACAAAGTAACCGAAATAATGAACCGTTTGAGGAAGAGCTGGCGCTCCATTCGTGAGAGGACAAGTGGCCAACTCCTGTGAAATGTTAGACAATGGCGATGACACAAAAGCAGGGAATTCCAAGTGAACAAAGGCAGGCTAACCGAAGGGATGGAAGAGGAAGCGAACAGTCAAGGGATGGATTGGCTTTAAGCCATGAACAGACAGAGAACAGAGACAGGGAGACAATGAGATAGAAGAGCAAGAAGCATAGAACAGAGGAAGTCGAGCTGACCTGCAGAGCTAAGGTGGCATCGAGTAGACATAACTAAGAAGGCTTGAGAGGTTCAAGCAATCCCTGTGAGGATATCGGTTGGGAACCAAGTACCAAGTTGGGCTCATCCCATTTAGACCAGTTGAGGCCGAGACTTGGTAAGGGGAAGTCTGTGTACTCTAGTGGCTTGGGGAATCCAAGTACCACCCTACTAACCATCATCTGCTACAGGAGACTCAAATTGAGCTCCTCATTGTAAAAAATCTGCTTAAAGACACAATAAAAGAAGGCCACCACTGAAAGTTGGACCAAGAGACGTAGCCCGGGAGGATTGGGTGAACACCTTATTATTTTGTTGTGTTTTTGCATTTGCTTGGTGTGTTTCTCTTATTGTTTTCCAATGCCTGTGTATTTCACAATATTATCGATCCGTTGCTTAAAATAACATAGGCACACCAGCACATGAGTCTGTAATACCTAAATTAATTAACTGAGATCATACATAAGTGATTTTCAGATCAGTTTGTTGATATGTGTAGGTACAAAGGAAGCTTCCAAGGCATCTTTATGGCACTCTATGTTCAAATTCGAATTTGAGGAGATCATGGACCTCACGGAGAAGATCATGGACCTCATGGAGGATAGGGTTATGTGTCACCATTGGTTGAGAAATATGTGGGTCAAAGGAGGGAATAATGGATTTACATTTATGAGTTTGTTATCATAGCTTTTGTATAAATAAGAGTGTTATCTCCTTCATTTGTAATCTTAATTTTTAGAATTTAAAAAATTAGTTCTTCCTTTGTAATCTTAGATTTTAGAATCATTGTGATGTAGAGTTTAGGACCTCTTGGAATGTAGAACTTGGAGCTTGTAATTGCAATTTGCAATTGACGATAAATAAAGTGGATTGGATTTTCTTCTACATTTGACTTCCTTCTAAGCATGCTTGTGGAGCTATGGAGGGCCCCCATTGCCTCACTTGCATACTTGTTTTGGTATAGTAAGATTTCTTTCATTTATGTTTTTAATTTCATTAGTTTAAAGATCTTGATGCTCGAAATATAAATGAATAGTCTCTTGTAAGAGAGCTTTAATATTTCCTGTAATCAATTTGAATTATGTTTAAATGCCTTCATTTCTTATTAATTGGTTAAGATGTTAGAAATATTAACGAATAGTCTCCTATAAGGGAGCTTTAATATTTATTACACTTGTCACAATGTCTTTAGATTTCATTTTGATTAAATGACTAAATAGGTGTTGGAAATCCCAATGAAAGACCTCCTGTAAGGGATCTTTGGCATTTCTTCACTTAGATTAGTTTAGTTTGTCTATAAGTCCATATATATTGAATGATCCTTGAAGTCTACTTACCCGGGTTGATAGTAAATGAAACTCTAATTTGCATCCGCATTTTAGACCAAATAGGGGTCTTGGATAAACGGTGATGAGGTGCTTTGTTAAGGCACTCCTTGATGTGAAGTCACCAGTTCAATTACTCACCCCAATCGGGGTGATATATTGGCAAGTGCTCTGTTAAGGCACTTCTTGATGTGAAGTCACCAGTTCAATTCCTCGCCCTAATCAGGGTGATATAAGGAAATTATTTAAAGTAGACATGTCTTTATCATTGTGAATATGATGTAATATTAGCTAGGAGAAATGTGAAAACATGAATTTTAGTGACTATCTCGTGATAATATGCGGAAAAAATAATATTTCTTGAGTTTCTGAATTCAGGCTTCTGTCATCCATAATGAATTGAGAAAAAGTCTTTCGGTAGAAATCGCATAGTAGAATTTTTGTTGATTCATTTCGAACCAACTAGCGTGGTTCATCATCAGAACCATATGAAGAGGCAAATCATGGCCAAGGCTTTAAATAAAGAGCAATTAGAGACCCTAATATCATGTAACAACTATATTAAATGACTAGTTATTGAAAAATAATAATTAATTTATGATATTAATATATTGAAACCAAATATTATTAAATAAATTCTATTAATCGATAATAATAAAAAAGTATATAACTAACAAGAATCAAACAAACCAAGTCAAACTCCAAACAAGGAGTAAAGTAAAAAATTATAAAAAGGAGTCGTCAAAAACTAATGGTAAATAATTAAGACAAGGTCCTTTCATAAAAATAATATATAAAAATAATAAATAATAAATGGAAAATAAATAAAGTCAAATGAAAATAAAAATTGATTGAAATTAAATAAAATAAAATTAAAAACAAAAATGTTCATAGGTCGAATAAATATAATAAATTTAAAGAAAAGAAATAATCAAATATATTATTTGTCAAAAGTTTAAATCGAATTTGTATGATTTTTGTATTATTAACTCATATTTATTATTAAAAAAAGTTAAATTTAAACCAGTGCAATAGCAAACAAGGCCGCATAGCTAGCATTCCTGCCGCCTAGTTTAGTAAAATATTTTAATGTCATGATGTGTTGTATGCACTCCAAATAATAATAAAATTGTAAAATGAGTTATACGAATATTTGCTTAACCTTTTTTTATTAATTTTTTAAACATAATTAAACACGTTTTTGGTAGATAAAGGTTATATATATATATATATATATATATATATTGAAGAGAATGATAACAAGTTATTAATTATTTATTTGATATTGAATGATGGCAATTTTTTGATATATATAATGCTCATATTGTAGTACATATGTCATGTCATTAGAGTATAGATTGATATAATGAGAGTTGTAAAAATTGTATACATATTATTTTTACATATTTTTTTTTCAAAGTTATATTTTTTCATTTTTTTTTTGTTAATTAAAAAATAGAACCCATAAAAATTGTCTATTCAATACTTTACATCAATGAAAAAATGGAATTTTTGAATTTAATTACAAACCATTTGTGTTTATGGTACATAGTAATTAATATATAATGTCATTTTTCAAATTATTTATATTTATTGTATATATTAATTAGTGGTCCATATCATAACATAGACATGTCCAAACAACATCATCTCTCCCAACGAATTGGAGTCCCGACAACTTGACGGAAGATGGATCTCCCGTACGTGCCGCACTGTTTAGGGTTATGGTAACTTGCAGGTTTACTGCAGTCTCGACAGGTTTTACCATGCAGTCTTCCGGCTGTCTATCTGTTCGTTTCCATCTCCGTTGTAGCTGCCCACTATCGCCGGTTGTCTTTGGTATCGTTTCTCTTCTATTTGGGATGGATGTTGACATGGATCTTGAGGCGGTGGACTACTTGCCAAATCCATTTCCTGTCCAACCCATATTTGGCAGCCCTAACCCTAGCCGGTCATCTTGAGCCAGTCTTGTGCCTTACGTATCTGCTCCATCCTGCTCCACACCGGTGGTCACTCTCCTGGGCCTCTCTGCTTCCTCTTTACACTTCGGCACCCTTTCCATCGATTTCCTTGCATTAGATTGCCCACCGCTTTCTCCAGGCACCCTCCATTTGCTCTCTGCGATCTCTCTGCCCTCCCCATCCTTCGAACCAGACCCTCCGGAGGACGCTTTCCAACAGCATACCTCCCCTCCGCTCCGGGAACAAGCTACGTCTAGTGCTGCTGAAAACCCTACTGTGGGGCCTTCTCTTCAGGGTTTCATCCCGTCCTTTTCAGCTACCAATTCACCATCTGGTTGTTTTGAAACCCCAGTGATCATGGATAAGTTGATTGCATAGACCCAACAGGAAGGGATTTCTACATCGGATCCCTTGCAAGATCATCCCACCACATCGCGGACCTGCAAAAGAAAGGTAAAGTGTATTAGAGCCACATTAAAGGATTTCACAATTAATTTTGGCGAGGGTTTATCAATGGGAGAGGTTGCGGATAAGGCAGGCACTGTCCTGGTCGATCATGTCTGGGGAAGGGCTTACTCGGCGGTGCGTTTAACTCTCTGGGTCCAAGAATTTCGGGGCAATACTCTGAAGGAGCTGCTGGAGGTACAGATCCTTCCCCACGGATGGTTTGCATTGCATTTTACAAAAGAAGAATTCACAAATTTGGTACTCACCCGCTACTAGCATATTAAGATGGCCCCGATCCTTCTCAAGTGTTGGAGCCCGATGTTTGACCCAGAACGGGAACAGATAGGCGTTGGACCACTCTGGGTTCATCTACCGAGGCTCCCTCTACAGTACTAGTCGGAGGATGTCTTCGTGCGGATTGGGAACACGCTTGGTACCTATCACAACTTTGATAGATCTTACATCCAAACAAAGAATTGAACCCTTGCTCACATTCTTGTCCATTTGGACACTCAGGAGGGTTTGGAGGAGAAAATTACACTGCAGTGGAGAAATGTCACTCGGGTACAGATCCTGGACTATGAGCGAGTCCCGTTCCGCTGTAGGAGGTGTCACAAGGTTGGTCACATTTTCAAGGAATGCCCTCTGGTGAAAAAGTCTCCAAAATCTCCGATCATATTTAAAGGCACTAAGGGAAAATCTTCTCCTCACTCGGAATGTACTCCCATTTTGACTACCAGGGCTTCTGTTCGTGCAGGCTTCTGTTCGTGCAGTCTCCCCTCAAGCAGCAGCATGCTCACGTAGAACACGTCACCTCCCATGACGCGATCCAGGGCAGCTGTTGAGGCCGTGAGGAAAGCGGGTACCTACTCTTACCCTACCTCCTCTTACCCTACCTCCTCTGTTTCTGTTTCAAGTATTACTTCACATGTTTCATCATCTCCTCTGCATTTCATCCCCTCCATTCCATGTTCCCTCTCTTTCCCTCCGCCTTTTTTCTCTACAACCTCTCCATCGTTCCCATCTGCCTTTATCTCCTCCCCTGCATCATCTAAGGATGGGCCTGAACCCTCGCACTCAAACAATCTTCGCTCATGCTCTCTCGAGGACGACTCTTCTCTATCCATATCTAGGCTAGGTCTCTTTTTACCTAGTCCTTTCACCAAATCTTCTCGTGCTTGTAAATCTTATCTCTCCAAAGCCATCCAAAAGGCAGAGGCTAAAGTAGTAACAGGAAGACAATCCTCCATTGATCGATTACTTAGAGCTTTGAATACCCAGGGATAGTTCCCCACATGAAGTGTCTTTCTTTTAACTATAGGGGTATGGCTAGTGCCTCCAAAAAACTAGCCATGAGGAGACTCTTCGAGTCTGAGCCTGTCGACATCATCATGCTACAAGAAACCTTGGGGGAGGCCGATATCATTTCTAGTTCCTTGGTATCCCTTAAACCTAGCTGGCATTTTCATTCTCTCGACGCCTCGAGATGTTTTGGTTGTCTTGCCATTGGGTATAATCCCCGAACCATCAAAGCTCTCTCAGCCTGGGGTGGTCTTGGGTTTATTGGGCTGGACATTTTTCTGCAAAATTAGGTTTGGAGCTCTGCGTTATTAACATTTATGGGCCTTTCCATAGACGAGAGGATTTTTGGCTCAAGTTCCTTAACCTTGCCATTATTTCTGCCGATCATATTATTATTAGGGGGGATCTCAATTTCTCTCTGGGGTTTGGAGAATCGTGGGGCTCACAAGCACAAGTGGATCCTCTATCAGATTTCATGATGAACTTATTGGAACTTCACAACCTATCTGGCATTCCTATGAACAAACCCCTATCCACATGGAGGAACAGAAGGATTGGGAGGCAACATTGGCCAAGAGGCTTGACTGTTTCATGATCAAGATTCCCTTGTTGCAGATCCTGCACAGATATAGACAATGGGTGGGTGTTGGGGGCATCTCAGATCACTCTCCTATATATATGGAGATTCTTGGCCCCCATCCAAAGCTAAAACCTCCCTTTAAATTCAATCACATTTGGCTTCAAGACCCTGGTTTCATCAAGCTTGTCACTGATTTCTGGAAAGGTAATCCTATTTCGGGCCATCGATCCCTGGCCAAGGGTTTCTGCCACAATCTCTCCCAGCTGAAGAGGTTAACTATTGTTTGGGCCAAAGAAAAATCTTAGAGGGAGGATCATATTCTCTCTTAGATTGAATTTGAATTGAAATGTCTCTTGGATGACAGTAATAGAGGTTTTACATCTTGGCATGACAAATTGCACCTCGATGAGCTCGAGAAATCGAAGGAAAATATTCTAAAGGAGAGAGAGGAAACCTGGAGACTAAAGAGCAGAGCCCTGTGGCTACGTGTTGGGGATGACAACACAAAGTTATTTTAGAACTATGCCAAGGGCAAAAAGGTCTCAAATACTATAGGGAACCTTCCCTTACCTGATGGAGGTGTGGCAGATACTTACAACAAATTATCTCAGCTGGGCACCTCTCACTTTCAAAACCTTTATAAATCCCCTCTTGGGACTAACTTAGTTGATATTATCCAAGTTGCCAACCATTTTCCACGTTTTGTGGATGAAGATATGGAGGCTGAGCTCACCTCACCTGTTTCGTCCGTTGAACTAGAGGGGATCCTGAAGTGGTTCAAGAAGGACAAAAGCCCTGGGCCGGATGGATGGATGGTTGAATTTTATCTGGCATTTTATGAATTATTTGGACACAACCTACTTCAAGTGATTGAGGAATGCAAAACTACTAGAAAATTATATGATGCCATAAACTCTACTTTCATTGCTCTTATCCCTAAGACAGATACTCCCTCATCCTTTAACGATTTTCAACCCATCTCTCTCTGCAACTATCTATACAAGATCATTGCAAACATTATCGCTAATAGGATCCGACCCATCCTCTCTTAGCATATTTTCCCTGAGCAATTTGCTTTCCTGGAGAATCGTCAGATCCATGAAGCCACTGACACGGTCTAGGAAGCTATTCACTCAATTCGGTCGAAAAAACTTAAGGGCATCATATTGAATATTGATTTGGCCAAAGCATTTGATCGTGTCAGCTGGTTATACATCAAAATGCTTCTTATGCATCTGGGCTTCCCCCAAAATTTTATCATCTAGATCATGTCCTACATCACATTGGCTTCTTTCAGTGTTCTTATTAATGGATCAACATCACATTTTTTCCATGCAGAGAGGGGTCTTAGACAAGGATGTCCTCTATCTCCCCTCCTCTTCCTTATCGTCATGGAAGGTCTCAGTAGACTCCTTATCCAGGAGAAAAGGAATGGTAGACTTTTTGGGCTAAAAGTAAATGATCACTGTTACCTCACTCATCTTCTATTTGTGGATGATGTCCTCATTTTCCTCGATGGTAGCATCAAAGACTCAACATCTTTTGCAAATGCTCTCTCTCTTTTCTCTAGGGCTATGGGTATGTTGGCTAATCAGGGGAAATCCACTATCACCCTAGCTTTAACTTCCATTCAAGAGTCTCATTTTGCCCAACATCACTTTCCTTATAACATCCTTCCACTTGATCAGGGCTTCAAATACCTGGGTTTCTAGATCAAACCGTTGAGTCAAAAAATAGCTTATTGGATTTGGTTGGTCATCAAGCTGGAGAAAAGGTTGACTCATTGGAGCCACCATTTTTTATCTCGAGTAGGTAGATTGGTCCTCATCAAATCTGTGTTGGAGGCCACGCCTATATTCTGGATGTCTCTGGCTTGGATTCCTAGGAACATACTTTCCCGTCTTCAACAAATCTGCAACAAATACCTATGGAATGGGCACCAAGATAAGAAGATATTTGCATGAGTGAGTTGGAAAAAGATCGCATTACCAAAAAATGGGGTGGCTGGGGTTTAAAAGACCTTAGCCATTTTTTCTAGGCCTTGGTTGCGAAAATGGGGTGGACTCTTCTCACGAGACATAATCTCTGGACCACTATCTCTTACCACAAATACATCTTGCCTATGCAGATCATGGATTGGGTGCATCCACCTCAATGGAACAAATAAGGCATCTCCTCTGTTTGGAAAGCACTGCTACATTCCCTACCTATCATTCGCAATCATCTGGCCTGGTGGATAAGAAATGGATCAAAAGCTCGTATTGGAATGGATCCTTGGTTAGGAGGGGGAGCCCGCTATATTATTCTGAGAGAACTTATTCATCATTTAAATCAGAGGGACATATTTGTCATCGCACACATTGCTGATCATGATAACACATCCATCTTCTCCCAAGGATGGAAGTCTGCTCACTCCCTCGATATTCCCCCACAATGGCACCATACCTGGCAAGATTACATAGATGCTCTGACAGAATCCCATATCAGAATCATGGAGGGTCCTGATGAACTTATCTGGTGCATTGCTGATAATGGTATTTATTCGCCAAAAGTTGGTTACCTTGCTATCAGCATTAACAGGCAGCCAACAATCACACTTGCTTGGTGGCGAATGATTTGGAAATTAAATGCTCCCCCGAGGACCAGACTCTTTTTCTGGTGTGTGCTCAGTTACAAAGTTCCTACTGGGGACCAATTATCTCATCGTGCTTTCCATGGCCCGAGCTGGTGTGTCCTCTGTAAACAGGCCTCTGAATCCACAGATCACCTCTTTTTAAAATGTGATTTCTCCAAAAGTCTTTGGGAATCCATCTCAAATTCATTACAAGCTGGTAGATGAGATGCAGAAAATGTAAATAGCGCTTGGTAAAATCGGTGTTCTGTTCATCATGGCTCCAAACTGCCAGCCTCCCCCTACTCTTTTGCTAGTCCATTTGGCTGACGAGGAACAAAATTATTTTTGACGAAGGGGCTGCAATTGGGCCTGTCATGGCTGCCAAGATCTTATCAGCCTATCATGAATTACCTGATAACAAATCTCCCACACTTCGCCGACCTCTTGCCCCCACTCCTATTGACAAAACCATCCCTTGGGCTTTTTTTGATGGGGCTGCACAGGAGCACGACTATGGGGGTGGTTTTATTCTGCACCTAAATGACCAACATTATTACAATGTCAAGCTGGGACTTGGAGGTGGAACTAACAATTTTGCTAAACTTATCACCCTCCGTCATCTATTGCATTTTTCACCGGGACATGATTGCATCAATCTGCAGATATTTGGCGACTCGAAAATCATTATCAACTGGTTTAATAATCTCTTCGCCTGCCATGCACACACTCTTAGACATATTCTGGGTGAAGTGATTTTACTCAAATCTCAATTTAACAGAATCTCATGTCATCGCATTTACAGGGAATATAACCAAAGCGCTGATAGGATTTCCAGTGAGGCCTCGATACTACTTAGAGGTTAGTGGTTGATACAGGAGTAGAATGGAGCTGAACAGTACCAATATTATCACCGACCGTACATAGATCAGGCATATTATAGGGCAGACAGACCCTAGTCTTTTTGGTTTTTGTTCATACAATTTTTGATCTTTTCCATTGTATATATCATTGCAGTTACTATCTACAGACTTTTATTTCGCTATCGCCCTGCGTGGTGAATGTCATTGTAATTATTTCAGTTATGTTTTTATATAGACTATATTATGCTACTACCCTGCGTGGTATGAGATTAGCACTTAGCACCATTTTTTGTATAGTCATAGTGACAAAAGGATGTATTTATTTCACAGACATGGCTACAAGCCAATACTGCATATGCCTCTAGCATCTACTATATGTAATTTTTCAAATTTTAATGAAAGATTATGATTTTTCCTGGGGGAAATATATATATATATATATATATATATATATATATATTAACTAGTGATATAGTACATAATAATTAATAATAGAGTACACAAAAGTCAATTCTTGTCATTATTACACAATAAGAGGGGAGACATTTCAACCAATCATATTTGAGATAAATAGAAATAATTTTTATTTAAAAATAATAAATTTAATTTCATAATGTTAAACTTTGGATAGATTTTAGAAAAATTTAATCAAAGAAAAACTAATAGCAAGTCATGAAAAACTGAATATGTTATATCTTGCCAGCGACAGATATAATAAAGAACCAAAATAGCATCAAAATGTTATATAATTATTACTAGAAAAAGCTCACTTGCCTCTTTAAGGGAGAACTTCCAATAGAGCAAATCCCCAACTACAAGTAACTTCACAAACCTTATTTTACATTTCTTGATCCTCATCTTTAGAGAGAGAAATTTCTAATTTAAATTGGTAAGAGTTGCTATAAATATTAAATTTAAATTGCTTGAAAATCTCATAACTTTAGTGATAAATAAGATTTTATTAAAATAAATAATTTTAAGTTATATTTATTGGAAATGCAACAATAAATTCCTATTTAATTTTGCCTTGATTAAATTAGGAGAAATTCGAATTTCAATTTCAGCAGAATACTTGGAGGTAGTTAATTGAGGTGACATGGCTCTTGTCACTTTGATAACTCAGTGATAGTGGAGGTTCAGTCAAGGGTGTGTAACTTTTTTCGCACTTAGTGACAAGGGTGTGAAAATTGTTTCACACTAAGTGGTCATCCAGTTAACTAGTCAATCAACCTAAATGAACTCATGCATGTAGAAAATTCGAGTTACCCAATTGATATTGGAGTTCAAGGGCAATGTACTATAAGTTCCAAATTATTCCAAGTTGTACAAGTCATGCATGTAATCAGAGAAGGACCTATAGGAATTGCGCAATCCAAATTGAGGAATTTTCCTAACTAATAGGGGGTTAATTCCTTGAGGAACAATGCAAGGAAATATGAGCTTGTAGGCTTGGAAAATTGGCTAGTATTGGCCAAGGTCAATTAGTCAGGTAGAGGATATAATATACATGTCAGGGCCTTCGTTTTTGAGGAACTAAGGAATTTTGGTGATAATCTAGAAGGTCGATGACAAGTGGTGGAGGTAGTCGTTGGAAAGTTGCTGAAGAGATAGATGGGAAAGAGGAAGGAACTCACTGAGGGCTAGAAGTTGTAGAGGAACAATGGAAAGAAGCAACCACAATCGAGTAGGAAAAGAACAATGAAATTTGAGCAAGGAAGAAGGTAGAGGCCCGAGAAAGAACTAACAGTCCAGGATGGCGCATAAAGATAAGGAAGAACGAGTGAGAAGGCAGAGAGGAGAGAATACTAGAATGTTGTTGCGGAGCTAGTAGAGCCACATTGTGTCTGCTATTTTGTATGATTATGTATTGATATGTCTTGTGAGTCTGTACTATGGAAAAGAGGCCCTAGAGCCCGATGTAACTATGTTGCTGCATAGATTAATGGTGAAGAAGACTTACTGGTAAAATTTTGTGTTAGCCTAATGATTATTTGATTCTTTAAAATTTGTATATGTGTGTATCTAAGTAGTATTTCCTTTACAAGTATGAATGACTTATTGCGATCAAGCTTTTGTGTGGTATGATTTATTGTTCTTTGATTCTTGTCTCTCTAATGTGATTCCTCCTAATACTGGATCCTAGTCCCCATCTAACTAAGGTCGCGACACACCTCATGTGAGACTTCTTGACCCATTTTGGGTTGTAGAATTTTTCTACAAATCAGCTAGCTCTGATACCATGTAGAACCTTTTCTACAAATCAGCTAGCTCTAATACCATGTAGAAATTTCCCACCTGTAGATCAACCTGGTAATGCAATGTACTAAAGCAAAACACTTGATCTACTTCTACAAACAATTTAGTGGAAGCTTAATCAACCATGAGCAACATAAATAAGAACAAATATAACTGATAAGAAGGAATTAATCACACATAACACAGAAGAATTTACCCGAGGAAAACACCTGCATAAAACCCCATCTCTGTATTATCATACAAATGGAAATATAGTCCAGATCACAAAAAACCTTAGCTCGGAAGCTATCCAGCTCTTAGTACAATCCCTCTGCTGCTCATAGACAGTCAAAGGCTTCTCACAATCCTTCTCCTCTGCCCTCCAAGCCTCCTATTTCTATGCACAGTTTTTCTTGGGTCCTCCAGCTGCAACCTGTGCGATTCTCACCTCACACACAACACTGACCTCTGAAATAACTACACAAACCTGAAGGAGATAAATCCTCATCATGGATGAGCTTCCTTTATAGGAAAAATTTCATCCAACTGATAGTACACTGTCCCACATCTGATCTTAACTAGATCTCTGACAGAACTGACATGCATCAATTATCCATGAGTGAATACACAATTATCTGAAAATAATAATTGTCACATGCATTCAAGCATCAACAAACTATATCTCATTAATTTAACAACTTGTTAAATCAATCTAACTGAACTTGACAAAGTTAAACTAAGTCAATTGTTTCTCTCAATATAGAACTCATCCTTAATTCCTCAACCAGTGGAGCAAATCAAGGGCACATTCCCCAACCAGTGGAGAAATAATTGCATGTTCTCACAAAGACTTCAAGTTTTCTTTTCCTTAACTAATTAACTCATGGAGATTAATTAATTAATATTTTAAATTGCTGTTAAGACCAAATTCATTTTTACTTCCTATAGTTATACCAGGGATTTCTAAAAATAGGAAGGGACCCAGAAATGCTAATTTTAGAAGTTTCACCTCTCACCCAAGGTGGCCAAAATGCTCATTGGCCAAATTTCTATTTTTAGACATGTTATTTTTAGCAGATCTATTTTTAGCACTTTCTAAATTTAACATTTCTTGTTGCACATTTTTCAACATGGGTAAGGTGAAAATTTTGGCGTTGTGCTAGACTACAATGGAGCTTTATCCTGTGCCTGAACTCGGGGTCTCAACCCTGTTACTATTTTTATGCCAACAAATGGTTTCATTGTCGGGACCGTAAAATTTCAAAAAGGGGTTTGGAATATGGTATCGAGGATCTTTAAGGAGTTGCAAGATTGGTGGCATGAGCAAGTGGACTGGTTCATCTCTCAACAAGCTCAACTCCACCGACAAGGCGTAGGGAAGTTGAAGGAAGAGATCCTATATTCAAAACCAGCTAGTGATCAATATGAGATCTTCTGGTGCAAGTTTCCAAAGGAGATTTACAACTGGTTGCGAAGATTGCAAGTAAAAGGAAAAACCAATGGAAAAAACCCATCTCGTTGTGCCTGGACTCGAGCAGATCTTATCAAGCTACATTGCATTGACACAAATCTGACGTGAGCTACGGATTTTTGGTTGCAAACCAAGCTAGAGGGATACATTATTGAGTTCGCAACACAAAGTTATCAATATTTTTTTAATGTTGAAGATTTTTTTAGGTCAAGATTGTGAGGGAAGCTATAGAGGGAGATCCCTCTATGGATTAAGGTTCTAATGGTGGAATAAAACTTGTCGGTGTTCCAGAACCCGAACATGGCAACTTAAATGCCTAATACTGGGGGAAGGACCTAAATGGAGGGATGCTACTGAGCGGGGAACTATGATAATGTCACAAGAATGGACGCAGATGACTTTCGAAAGGCCAAGGATCTGAGGGCACAAAGGAGAGCGTGGATAGCTGAGAAATGGTAGGAGAGGGATCTACAGGAAATTAAGAGGCGACAAAAGAGTTTACACCAAGTAGGGGTGGTGTTAAGATATTCGGAAGAGGAAGAGAGTGTGGAAGTTGGTCCAGTGGGAAGAGCAGAGACAATCACAATGACTATGGGTCTGGAAGGTAACAGGGATCCACCCCTGCCAGTATAAATGGAAACGTTGGATGGAATGGGCTACCTAGGCTCTAAGGAAGGCCTAGATGATGACATGCACTTTTCTATAAGGAGAATATTTGTTTAAAATGATGCGTCCAACGAAATTAATGATTTTCCTTCCCAAATATCAGGTAGTATCTCCCCCAACCTTCCCCTGGTACTCTATCATAATCCTGATAAATTTCTATCTAAGTTAATCAAAACTATAAGAGTTCACAATGTGCATGCTAATTACAAAGCTAGTGCTAGTAGCAGTGGAACTAGTAATAGTGGTATGAACCTGCAAGGATCATTGCATCCTGGGTTGCGGGGATTTGTACTCCTTCCACAAGTTCAGTCAAATATGGTAGGATCATTCACTAGGTATCTCGAGTTCTTTGGTAAAGGGAATGATGATGTAGAGCAGCATTGGTACCTGTGCAAAGCCATTTGGAGGGCCCACCAAACACCGAATGATGTAAAGTTAATTGAATTCCAAACCACTCTCAGAGAAAGAGCATTGAGATGGTTGATAAAGTGGTCCGAACTACGCTAGAATCTAAATGTAGATGATGTTAAGAGGGAATTTTTGCAGGAATTTAAGCTTTCTCAGATTAATCAACATGGGTTGTTTGGACTATGGGAGATAAAACAATAGGAAGGAGAGATCGCATGGGAGCTGATGCAAAGATTCAAGGATGCGATTGGTAAATTGAGCTACCTAATAGACCCAAATCATCAACAAGACTGGTTCATTAAAGCATTATTACCCCTTACCCAAACACTGTTGACTTAACAAAAAATTGACATGTTGCAAGATGCTTTGGAGCAAGCACTCAGATTGAGGCCATGGTGGGATATACACATGAGTATTGGGGGTAGCAACACTTCATGATTCGTCCATATTAGGTCTAAAACGTCAAATGGTGAACTTGACAAAGAATGTGAGGGATCTACAACCGACACGCCTGACGTGACCAAATGTATGGTGTACTAATTGTTTAGTGGAAGGTCATGTTGCTACGGAATGCCCAAGGTTGCAGGGCCCAAACACTACACCTACACCAGTGGGACCACCTGTATCTACATCGACTGTAGGAGTTGTGCAGATAGGGACACAAGGATTGTACATAGGGCACAACCAATTTCATGCATTCACGAATCAACAGAATTCAGCACAAACTGAGTACTGTGAGATATGCAGAGGATATGGGCATCCCCCTCGTCTTTGTCCGATACTATAAAAATACTCCAATGTTCCAAACAACACCTTTTATGAATTATGTGCTTCAAAAACTCATCATACTGATCAATGTAGGGCTTTGAATGCCCTAGCTGACTGGTTGGACTGATCGACCTTTCGAATCAATGGGACTCCTTGAGGATGAGGAGGAGGAGGAACGAGGGGAGTTAGAATAGGAGGCAGAGGCCCAATTCATTATTAAAACTATGATCAAGAAGGGAATTTTGTGCGAGATTTCACTACCCAGAAGACCATGGTGCTCTCAGTGCAGGGTCAACACACATGTAATAGAGTACTTTCCAGAGTTGATTTCTAGATGGCAGGAATGCAACCGCCAACAGGGGGGAAAGCTTAATCATTGCAGAACTGAGGTTGCTAGAGACAACTACCCTCTCAAGTATCAACATAGCTGCCTGTAGAGGCAAAAAATACTGAAGCTAACATAGGAGCCACTAAACATCCCAATATTAGAAGACCGACTTCTCCAAAGCACTCATATGACCTTGAACAACAGAAGTGATATTACAAGGAATCCAAATATACTTTCAACAAATTAACGCTATGCGGAGGGCTGTAGGAGGAGTAGTCAGGATCCCTTAAAGCTAATATCCTAGACCCACTGAAATCCAATGATCGACCCATAGAAGAATGGTTCGTATTTTTTTTTGCAAATCGTGAATAACAATCAGATGTTGGGACAGTTGTGGAAAACCCTGAAATTTGTTATCACGGACCGGGTAGCTAAGGGATAAATCATCTCTGCCAACCTACCTGAAAGACACACTAGGAGGGTGCGAAGGAAAAACAAGGGAATGGGAAGGGAGTTCCAGATCAGTGCTCAGATTGCGGGTTTCCAAATTAAGGACACCATGTTGGATGTAGGCTCATATGTCAACATTTTACTAAGAAAGACTTGGGAAGCCCTAGGAAGGCCTAAGTTGACATTTTCACCAATCCAACTACATATGGAAAATCAATATTGTATCCTCCCGGTCAAATGGATGGAAGATGTGGAAGTTGATATAGCGGGGGTGAAGACCTATGCGAACTTTGAAGTGATAGACATCATGGGGGACAAGGACCCCTACCCAGCGTTGCTTGGGATAAACCAGGCTTTTTAAAACTATGGCATAATTAATTTAAAGAAGGAACTGATGACTTTTTAAGTAGAAGGGGTTAGAGTGATCCAACCCCTATACCCTTATCAAGTACCAAGGTTCACAAAATCGACAGATGGCAAGGAAGAACCAGAATTGTTGGATCAACTATATAGACTAAAAACATGAAGAAGGGAGGATTACATCAACCCAAAGGCAAAAGGGTCCATCAGCTAGAAGAGAATTTAGAGTTCGAAGGTCGAATCAAAGGCTGGTTGGGATGATTGGAAGTAGGGTGGATACGAAATCAACATTGGCCTTGTGCCACAATCTGTTAGATCAACTGGATTGGCACTGAGGTGTGAGTATTCCCTATTTTCAAAGGTATATATTTAATCAATTCTTTTATCAACCAAGTTGACACAAACACAAAGTGACTCTACTAAATTTCACATTACAAGAAACACCGACAAGGTGGTGGGGAGTTCACCACAACCATATCAGAGAATGGAAGAAGATCAAAATAGTAATGGAAGTCTGTTATAGACATTTTTGGGCACTGCAACCCTAATCATAAATGTCCATAAACCAAGGGCTCTTAAGTCCCTAAAAGTGTTGTTCCAACCCCTAAAAGAACAAGGTCATGTGATTACATCATCTCCCAGAAGTTCTCCATGAAAAACTACTCAAAACTGGTCAAAACTGGACCATCTCACTTGCTCCATGGTCAAAGTGTGCTGAATCCCACCTAAATGCACACGAGAGGTGTGATGCATACTGAAAATCCCTTCTATGGGGTGCGATGGGCGAGAGTGGACAAATGGCAGGGTCAATCTGTGAGGTGGAGGATCATGGAATCTTCCAGAAACTTCTCCTGTGACACTTGCCTCTCTGCATTCGCCCAGGGATGAGTAAGAGATCATCAATCTCCAAGTGGAATCAAGAACTATCAAAGAGAGGAAACTAATCAAATCTCAAAAGCTGACTCACCCCCCTTGCAAACATCTATATATGGATCCCTCATCCCAGAGATCCAGAGGCTAGAATTTTGTATCTTGTAAAGAAGTGCTGCTGGTTTCTTGGTGTAACATCATAGTTTTGGGTTATCTAAGCTTTTCATGAGGTGAAGAAGGGCTTTCTTGCTGAGAGGATGACGCTGGGTCAGAACAATTGGTTGTAATCCTCTTTTCTATTCTTGATTATTAATAAAGCTATTCAAGTTTTCCTCCACATTCTTGTATAATTGATGATATATGCATTTGTGTGGTCAATATATATTTGGTCTTATATTGTTTATGATAGTAGATCTATGTTCTTGGATAGTGTTATGCTGTTTTGATTCTACAGGTGCTCTTTGAAGCTGGGTAGACGAAGAAGCGAGTGGCGAAGATCTATCAGAAGGGAGAGGAAGCAAGCAAGGAACCAAGCGCAAGACAGAGGTTGGTCTCCTTTGTTCCCCTCTTATCTACTTCTCATAAAGGAAAATGAAAGTGGTTTTAGTTTGTTTGTTTCTAAGGTAGCTACCAGCCTTAGTGGGACTAGTAGCTCTGCATAGACACTAGATTTCCCGATAAAAAAATGGCGACTCCACCGGGGAGCGAATAGATTGTTTGTTTGTCTATATTTTTCTGCTTTATAAACTTACAGACAGAGCCTGAAGTCAAGCCAGCTAGCCTTCGAACTGCATTTGCTATGCAAGTGAAAAGTAGATCAATGCCGCTTCAGTCTATCTCCGAGCTTTGTTTATGAACTGAACAATTGATTTACAAACTCTCTAATTTCCCTTGTGGTGGCTCTAGTAACCTCCTTAGATCTACCCCTGTGATTTATTTGCTGATTATCACTTGCTCGGCCTAAATCCCTGAACTGTGTTGCAAATTGTGATCAAAAACTGGATCAAAAGTCTCGCACTGTACCATCGCACCCTCTCTTCAAGGATATCAGTATGCATCGCACTTCCCATGTGCTGTAGGTGGGATGCATACTGGAATCCCTGTGTAACAGGTGCGCTGATAAGAAAGGGCTAATTTAGCCTTCAGACTTTGGTTTTTTCACTATTTTCAACTCTATTAAGGAGTTTTGCTATCTGTAATCAGTATACCTCTGTTTGAAACCCCCTTCCTTGCCATTATTCCACCTCCATTGTGCAAAGAACTGTAAATGTTTTTATGTATTATGAGCCATTTTCAGTTCTCTTTTACAAAGAAGTAGCGTAATTGAACTGTCGTTTCTTGATTTGGAAGTGTCGCAAGTGTCGTTTTCAGTCATAGAAGAGAATCCGATTGTTCTTGATAGTCGATTACACTGTTACTCTTGTATTTTATTTGAATTAATAGTTTTTTCAAGTGTCGAAAGCAAGTTTTCAATTCCAAATAACAAAGTGTCGTCATTGTCTTCATTTTGTCTTGAAAAGAAACTTGTTAGTAATGTCGCTTTGAAAAATAATTCAGATTTGCGCTTAGCTTTCTTTTTATCATTCACACATTAAGAAGGCTGAAAACAAATACATGCATGTGCATTTGCATTTAGACTATTTGTTGGTTTGATTTAGGACAGTGCATATAGTGTGTGCTCTCTGCTCTATGTTGAAAGAATATCGTCTCTCTTTCCTTAGTAGCTAGGATTTTCATTGCAAAAAGAAGATTAAACAATTGTTTATCATCTTAGATTGCATTTTAGGAATTGTATATCTACATCACGCGGTGAACCTGAAAGGCAAATTTCTTAAGCAAGATCAACTATAAAATAAATTTAATGAATATAAAAATGCTTTGGAACCTAACACACAACATTTAGAAGTCTAGGCTAGAGATGTATTCCGGCGTCGTAAAGCCTGATAACTGTTTTTTTCATTGCTGGTTGGGTGATTCCTCCACTTTGAGACGACAAGTGCCAGTATAGACTTGTGCTCCCACTTACCGTTGAGTATATATTGAGAGACCACAATAGGCTTTATCCTTTATCCAGAGGAAGCTGTGTCTGCCGCCCTATCAATCGCAATGCACTGAACACAGCATTCAGGAAGATTGACTACCGTACCGTAAAAAGTATTCTGCAGTTTTGCGATTGGTTTGGTAATCCCTCTGTCTAGATTTCCAGATTAGTCTCTTTCGTTCCTTTTCAGACTCCTTAAAGGAAAAGGTCCATCTGAGCACTTGTCACTTCAAGCTCATTAAAAATCGAAGGCGACTAGACTCATATTTTGTTTTTTCTCGACTCTTAAAAATTGAAAAAACAAGTTGTGTCAAAGCGTCTAAAATTTATTTTAATCGGAATAAACATAACCTTTCCTATGTTGGTCTTAGGTTGAGAAAAATGGAGTCTACCAACGAAGGATTTCCCCTTGGAGGAAATCCTAGTCCTTTCTCCTCTTGGGGAGATGTTGGTGCACCCCATATGGCCACATTGTCACTTCCAGGATTGACAATCGGCTTGCCCATATGGCTCTTCTCGACCTCTGTCGTTCAGAACACCGTGATTCCTGAACAATCAAGTCAGCAACTAAATGATACCAGGGTTACCCCCTAACCTTCTACTTCACCAATTGTCGCTCTCCTCCTACCTCTTCGCTTGATGAAGCTGGTAAAGCCAAAAATCAAGTAACTGAGAAGAAGAAGGAGAAAAAGAAGAAAGAGAAGAAGAAGAAGGAGCCAAAGGCGAAAAGGGGCAACCAGGCATCATCTAGCGAAAATCCACACACTGCACCGTCCAGGCCTAAATCGCCATGTGTCATTTGAAAAGGAGACCACTATCATCGAGATTGTCCTTGCATCCATCAGATATTAAGGGACTGGTCTCCTCGTTTTCACAATCCGGTGTCATCAACCTCTGACGATCATGTTGAGAATACACCGTCAACTAGTGAAAGTGAAGCCCCTGGACAAAAAGGAAAATGTAAATTTCCTTGTAAATTGTGTGAAGGCGATCACGCCGTCCACCGTTGTCCCTTCTTAGACGAGGCTAAAAGAGTTTTGGACGACCATCTAGTTTCTTCGTTACGACTTCCTCCTAAATATAAGAAACTCTTGCCGAGTCCGTCACTAGTTGAAAATCCGGCTGACACGCCATTGTGGTCGGCTGAAGCATCTATCATTGAAGACGAACCCTCTGAATCCAAACCAGACGAAAGTCAAAATGTCGAGGCGGCAGTTGACCCGGTCTTGCCTTCAGAAGGACCATCTTCAGATGATACAGTCACCGGAGAGAACAAGAACGACACCATTCAAATTTCTCTTCGTAAGCACAGACTCCAATGAACATGGGGGTAGTCTACTCGTTCCTTTACCGTAGGAAGGAAGTTCGTCAAAGTCATATCCGGTCGTCTATTCGGTCCCACCTCCAAGCAACCTAGTTGTTTCCTTCGATTGGAATCTACTAGGTAGACCCTGTTTACTGGCCAGTGTACCATTTCGAATCATTGCTCAAATATATAGAATGGTCATGGCCGGTACCATCATAGATGAAGGGGCTTATGTGAGTATCCTTTCCTCAACCGCTTGGAAAGCGCTTGGTTCCTAAACTGCTTGGAAAGTGCTTGGTTCGCCATCGCTTTTGCTTGAAATGAGAAATCTAACAGGCTTTGACAAAGGAACCAATCGACGTTAGGGATCCTTCCCAATGTGCCGATAATATTGAGAAGGAAAACCGTTCACATGAATGTAATGGTAGTCCAAGGACCCCTAGATTATAATCTACTCCTTGGACGCGACTATATTTATTGCATGGGAGCCATTGCCTCCTCACTCTTTAGAGTAATGTGTTTTTCGCATGAAGGAAGAGTGGTCAAGCTCGTAGACCAACTTTCATTCCCTAGCTCACACATAGAAAATAGTCAAATACCATCCTTGAATGGTCTTTTCACGCAAGGAATGTCTCATCAATCCCCAGTCCGCCCACCTGATGAGCGCGAGTGATTCGGAGGACATGACTGAAACCCAGGGGGCATGCACCCTGGTTTGTTTCGATAGGAAAACCTTGGGTATAGGGTAGGTTTCCGCGAAGGATATATGACTGGTTTATGAGATTAGACTGGAATAAGATTCCTTCATAAAAGTTATGTGAATGGAGCCAATTGCGCCACTTACCTTTGTTTATTTCGGCAGACATCGCTGAGGATGTGTTTTGTCTGAGGTGCAGATAGAACAATCTTTGGTAACCTGGAAATTTTTCGCAATACCTGGGGGCATGCAAACCTTTTGGCGTGCAAGCGAAGAGCGACCATTTATTTTTTAAATTTGTAGGTTCTCTAACCCTTTAAACTCGTAGGATTGGTCGTTCCTAACTTGCATAAAGAAAGGATGCGGGGCAAAGCTTTGAAAAAATGCCGTTTTAAATGAGACATCCTTATTATACGACTGGATCGAGCAGTTTTAACGCGGAATTCAAGCTCGTTAAAAAATAAACATAAGAAATGAGAAAACGTTCCCTCAGATTTTAAGCTCATTAAAAAATGAACCAATTTCCGGTAAATAACCATTGTGAATGCATTATCATCAACCTTTGAAGCCTTGGTCGTGTTCTCATCATCACCTCCACTCTGTATTGGCTGATCATTCACCTCCATTTGATTGTTTACCCTTTTGAGGAACAGCTGCGAAGAGTGATCCTATTAGCCATCCTTGTGACACTGCCGTGATTGGAAAATTCCAAACCTTACCATGAATTAGCTGCTACCCGAATTTATCACTTGTTCCTTGAAAAACGAGTCTCCTTTAAGCTCTTTTCATCTGACTCGTAAAATATGAAAAGATTGCCGAGCAATTGGCCTCTCCAGCTCATTAAAGTGACCGGAAGTGTTATCCCTCCTTTAGATTTTAATCTTTTTGGACCTGAGGGATTATTACACAAAAAGATCGAGCGCTTGTTTTGTTCGGCTCGTTAAAATTACCGAAAATTCATCCCTTTTGTATTATTTTATACTTTTTCAGACTCAAGGGATTATATGACGAAAAAGGATTATTGGAGTTTTCTTTACGTCCCTTTTCAGACTCTCTAAAATTGAAAAGGACCGAGTTATCTTTGTCATTAAACTTGTTAAAACCGAATAGCGACAAACTCGTCCATACAGACAAGAACGGGTTTCACCATCGCTAGGCTCGTTAAAACATAGCGATGGGTTTGCCCGAAGGGCAAATTATAGAACAAGCATATCTTATCCTCCTCAAGCTTGCAAAAAATAAAGAGGTACTGGTCAGAAATCACTGGGGAAAAATTGGGAAGAAAACTTGAAGAAACTTTATTAGTAGCAAGTCGCTCTTGAACATGACACTTTCACTCCGCATCCGAGTTGGGATGGGTTGTTCCGTTCACTAGTCATATCACCATGGGTCTGTCACACCATCCATATTTGGGGTTAACTCTACCAATCCATCATGTCAGTGTCGTCGATATGTTCAAGAGAAGTCGCTCAGAGAATTCACTTGTGTCTCATCTACTACAATACATTTACTCTCCATTCTTTCATGACCGCCACCTTGAACCTTATGTCATCAAATCGTTTTCACCTCCATTAAAATCATTTGCTCTATTCCATGTCATTGATGTGGGATTCACTAATGCCCTCCTATTGACGGATTTCTTCTTGTCGACATCAACTCATTATCCAGGAAGTCGATCTAGGAACAACCCTTTCAGTACTTTGAAGCTTGCATGCCTTAATGGCAAGCTTCTCACTTCTGGCGATAGGTTTACATCAATGGCCTTTGACTGAAAGATTTTGCGTGGTGTTTGATGCCAAGTCCCTTATTCACACCGCGTGAATTGCATTGTAGTACCTTGAGGGTCATCATCGTTATCGGTGATTCCTCTCGCACCTATTAACAACTTATATCATTGGCTGGTAATCAGGCGATGTCTCTCCATGTTCGACTTCAGAACATCTCTCACATGGATCGAATTGTACTTTGAGTGAAGATCGAACGAGATTGAAAACCCAGGATCTAGTTTCATCCATCCAGGCTACGATATATATTCAGGAAAATAAAGACATCAAATGTACATCATTGCTGCACAAATAATCATCCAATCCAAGGGATGATGGCTCTACCAGAATCATTAGTCTGCACACAGACGATTGTCTGTCTTATGTACATGAAAATGAATTTATAAAGCTGAGCATGGGAATGCCCGCATTAGCTAGATCATGAAAATGTTATGAAGATAATGTGTTGTATTGTATCTTATTACAGGTCGCCTTCCAACTCGAAAAAACTTCGGATCCTCATGATAAAGAATTTCACCTGACATCAAAAGATCAACGACCTCATGCTTTATGGGGCAAATGCTATAGAAATTTTTGGGCACTGCAACCCCAATCATAAATGTCCATAAACCAAGGGATCTTAAGTCCCTAAAAGTGTTGTTCCAACCCCTAAAAGAACAAGGTCAACTGATTACATCATCTCCCAGAAGTTCTCCATGAAAAACTACTCAGAACTCGTCAAAACTGGACCATCTCACCTGCTCCATGGTCAAAGTGCGCTGCATCCAACCTAAATGCACATGGGAGGTGCGATGCATACTGAAAAGCCCTTCTATGGGGTGCAATGGGCGAGAGTGGACAAATGGCAGGGTCAATCTATGAGGTGGACGATCATAGAATCTTCCAGAAACTTCTCCTGTGACACTTGCCTCTCTGCATTCGCCCAGGGATGAGTAAGAGATCATCAATCACCTATCAGAGAGAGGACACTAATCAAATCTCAAAAGCTGACTCACCCCCCTTGCAAACATCTATATATGGATCCCTCATCCCAGAGATCCAGAGGATGGAATTTTGTATCTTGTAATGAAGTGCTACTGGTTTCTTGGTGGAACATCATAGTGTTGGGTGATCTAAGCTTTTCATGAGGTGAAGAAGGGATTTCTTGCTGAGAGGATGACGCTGGGTCAGAACAATTGGTTGTAATCCTCTTTGCTATTCTTGATTATTAATAAAGCTATTCAAGTTTTCCTCCACATTCTTGTATGATTGATGATATATGCATTTGTGTGGTCAATATATATCTGGTCCTATATTGTTTATGATAGTAGATCTATGTTCTTGGATAGTGTTATGCTGTTTTGATTCTACAGGTGCTCTTTGAAGCTGGGTAGACGAAGAAGCGAGTGGCAAAGATATATCAGAAGGGAGAGGAAGCAAGCAAGGAACCAAGCGCAAGACAGAGGTTGGTCTCCTTTGTTCCGCTCTTATCTACTTCTCATAAAGGAAAACGAAAGTGGTTTTAGTTTGTTTGTTTCTAAGGTAGCTACCAGCCTTAGTGGGACTAGCAGCGTTGCATAGACACTATATCTCCCGATAACAAAGTCAGCTTTCAATAGGAAGGGGAGTACCCTCAGGATTTTGTGAATTACAGGGGAGACTTTGACCCTCGGCAACATTTGCAAGAATGTAAGGACAGATGGAACATGGAAGGAGTTCCAAAGGAATTGTGGGTGCATGGTTTTATACACACCCAGGGGACCTTTCCAAAAGCATGGTATGTAAAGGAAGAAACAAGGAGACAAACTGGAGATTGGGATTGCTTGGCTGATTAGTTTTTCATCAACTTTTCCTTCTCAGACAGTGACAAAAGGCTGACTCAGGTGTTGTAGGTTGTCAAGTGAGTTCTTCTTACAATAGGCCAGCTAATGGAGTGATGCATATATCAGAGCACTCTAGAGCATATATATGAGTTTGGATATCATGAGACCGTAGTATGTGGGAAGGTGGACAAAGAATTAGACAAAGATGATCCAGAGGAATTATGACATCTGGAATTCAATTAAACTGAGGGGGAACGAGACATCAAGGATGGGCCTGTGACTGATGCTCCACACCTACTCCCATTGAAGTTGCGAAAACATAACATCAGGACAGATGACAAGTTGAAGTTAGCCTCAATTGGATATTATTAGGAGGAGAAGACTACAAGAGATATATTTGATCTCTTAAATGAATATGAAGATTTGTTCCCATCGTCTATTGTGGAACTAAAGGGGATTAAGGGGGAGTTAGGGGAGATGAAGATCACACTTAAACCAGATGAAAAACCAGTAAAGCATCAACCATACTAACTGAACCCGAGAGTTAAGGAAAAAGTGAAAATGGAGATAGATAAGTTGTTAGCAATAGTGATTTTATTCTCGGTTGATGAAGCATAGTGGGTAATCCCGATCGTTATACAAAATAAGAAGGATGCTACAAAAGGGTTTGTGTGGACTACCGTAGTCTAAAAAATTCCCGTGTTCATGATCCTTTTCCCACTTCGTTCAATGATGAATTTTTAGACAATGTGGTAGGGAATAACGACTATTCATTTATAGACAGATTCTGTGGTTATCACCAAGTCAGGATCCTAGAGGAGGATAATAAGAAAACCACATTTAACAAGGAATGGGGATCCTATGCGTATCATGTTATGTCATTCAGACTAAAGAATATACCCACGATGTTCTCAAGGATTGTAATTGTTTATTTTAGAGATTATATCCACAGGTTCTTAGAAATTTATATGGATAATTGGACAATATACATTTTGTTGAAGAAACACTCCAGTTTTCTTAGAATCATGTTTGATCGATGTAGAACCCTGTAGATCTCATTAAAATTGAAGAAGTGCATATTTGCAGTCTCCTTTGGCATGCTCTTGGGCCATATAGTATGCAAGGAAGGAGTGTGGTAGATCCCTCTAAGGTTGCGACAATTGTGAGCATGTGTTGGCTTGTTGGGGCCTGACCCAGGTTCAGAGGTGATTTAGCCAAACAAATCCCGGTACTACTGGCCCTTTCGGCAATAGTCCGTGGAGCGTGGATTGAGATCTCACCCAAAGTAGTATGGGAGGGTGCTAGAACCAGGTTTCCGCACCCTAGAGATGTTTGATGAGTTCAAGTGGTCTGTGGTTCGACCTTGCGCGCACGTTGCTACGCGCACTTACCCGTACCTCACAGCCTGAGATGCTGCCTTCACGTAGCCCTACTCGGGGGCTGAACGCTGTTATTACCCAAGTCCTTACTAGTATTCCACTGTTAGTTGATTACCTCAGCTTACTTGTATGCGTTAAGTTGTACTTAGCAATATCAATCATTCATATAGGTGCGCGCATTAAATAAACAATATAATTACAATTCATATCAAACAGGTAATAACCTAAGAACAGATACACGAAATTAAGATAAAACTTCTCTTTATTACCTTCTTCCTTGGTTATAGACTTGACTCCACCCTGCGCACTCAGCTGTAGGGGTCTGCACACTCAGCTGCGGATAATTAGGCCTCCGCACACTCAGCTACAGAGCCTTCTCCTACTCTACAACCCAAGACACACTTTACACTTCCAACTCAATCCCTTAGACTTGTTCTTCGCTTCTACTTTTCTATCCCATACTTAGTTGTCTTTTACACTTAGAGCCTCACTCTATTTATACAACCCCATGGTCCACCGACCATGGGTAGGTCGACATTACATTAAAAACTTGGGCGGACAACCCTATGACTCTAACATACTTCCGTGCCCGCAATTCACAAGGATTTACAACATCATTTGGTCAAAACATGGGCTTTGAGCCCCAAAACATGACTGGGGGGATTCCATGCCCAATAGGCCCCCAACAAAAACATCGTGACTCGCCCTTGAGTCACTCTATCGGTGCGACGATCTTGGCACATAGTTTCTCCAACTGTCCTCGAACTGTGCTGATGTCGGGAATGCATTGAGCCACTGCTTGCTGAATCTGTTGCATCCTCTATTCTGAAACCTCTGTGTCTGAATTGTTTCCATACATCTGTACTGTATCTACTACATATTTTTATAGTCCTGGGCCTTTTTACAACTCCTCGAAGCGTGAAGACTGTGCTTCGACCGGCTAGTTAGATAGCTGGCCCACCCGTGTAGGGCTTCAAGTGGCTGCCATTCACTTTGCCAGGGAAGGGTTCTCCATTTAGTTTGATTAGCTGGGTCATGCCTCCGTCTATGACCTCCTTAACCACGTATGGTCCTAGCCAATGCATTCTGAATTTTCCCGGAAATTTTTCAAACTTAATGTCATATAGCAACAGTAAGTCATTTACCTTGAAGGTGCGCAACTTAATATGGCGATCATGCCAGGCCTTTTCACACTGCTTTTGTACCTGTTGATGAAAACTATCCAAGAACCGTTCCTCCTCAATTTCTTCCAATTGCATGAGCCTTTCCTCTAGAGCTTTGTGGTTCTTCATCCCTATGAGCGCTGTTATGCATAGACTAGGTATGATATATTCCATCGGCATGACAAATTCCACGCCATAAACTAACCGGAAAGGTGTTTGACCCGTCAGTTTCTTGCACGTTGTCCTGTAAGCCCATAGCATTACAGGGACGTGTAGGTTCCAATTGCTTCGCTATGCGTTTCACACTTTGGTCAGCGTAGTCTCCAGTATTTTGTTGAATGCTTCTACAGTTCCATTGGCTTGTGGGTGATACGGTGTACTTTTTTAATGATACACCTAGAACTCTTATGTGAGCGCGTTGATGGTTTCATTCAGGAAATGTGTTCCGCGATCACTCATTAAGATTTTCAGACAACCAAATTGGGTCAACATGTTTTCAAACAAAAACTTCGCAGTTGTAGTGGCCGTGTAGTCTTTGACCGGCTGTGCTTCCACCCATCATGTCAAGTACTCCGTCATGGTGATGATGTTGCGTGCCCCCGTCTTTCCCTGAGGGTTGATAGGTCCCACAAAGTCAATTGCCCATTTCTCAAATGGCTACAGTGTCATTTGTGGATTCAACGACATCTTGTCCCTTCATGATGGTTTTCCAGTCCTTTGACATATGTCGCAGGCCTTACAGTGTGCTTTTGAATCCTGGTGAAGGGCTGGCCACCACAACCCTGCACAAAGAATCTTTTGTGCGGTTGTGCGTCCTGCATAGTTTCCTTCTGTAGCACCCCCATGTGTTTCTACGAGGATCTGACTTCATTCAAATTCAGATATGTATCTTCGCAATATCTCATAATTTCCCATTTTGTATAGGTGCCCTGCAATGACAGAAAATCCACCGCGCACACCACCAATTCCTTCTTTTGTTAGATGGAGTATTCCTTCGACATAGTCCCTGTTGTTAGAAAGTGGATTATATCTTTGAAGTGCCCGTCTGCAACACACACTGCAAAGAGATGTGCATCAGGTAATACTTCTTCCAAACTAGTAGGCTCTTCGCCTGTCTCAATACGTGACAAGTGATCCAGTCCTGTGTTCAGGCGTCCAGGTTTTACCATGACCTCAAAGCCATATTCTTGGAACAATAAGAGCCACCTACATATGCAACCCCCCAACACAGGCTTATTGACCAAGTACTTTAGAGCGGCATGGTCTGTATACATCTTGAAGTGTCCTCCTAGCAAACCGTGTCAGTATTTTTGGAGCGCATACACCATCACCAACCCCTTGCGCTCGGTTGTGGAATAGTTCTTCTCAGCTTTGGACAATCTACGACTTGCAAACGCGATAGGATGATCCAAGCCTTCTCCACCCTTTTGTGTGAGCACTGCTCCCAACGCGATACATGACGCATCAACATGGACATGAAACTCCACGTCCCATTTTGGGAAGACCTGGATTGGAGCGGGGGCCAATTTCCCCTTTAGGACATCTAGGGTCTTCATGCAATCATCATTCTAGAAAAATGTGACATCCTTTTTCAATAGTTTCTCCATCGGTGTGGTGATTTGGGCATAGCTTTTGATGAACTTCCTGTAGTACCCTGTGCATCCCAAGGTAGCGTGTAATTGTTTAACACTTCGCGGTGCTTCCAAATTTAGAATCACCGCAATATTTGCGGGGTCCACCATTGTCCTTGTTTGCAGACCACATGTCCCAACAGGTTCGCAAAGGGAATGAGGAAGGTGCACTTCTTAAGGTTTAGCGCAATCTAGTGTCGTAGGCAAGTATCAAGCATCAAACGTAAACTTGCTATGTTGTGCTTAACCAATCCAAAGACAGTCCAATCATCCAAATAGACCTTGAGGAACTTATGGATGTATTCTTTGAATGTGGAAACAATGATGCGCAGAAAAATGGCTGGCGCCTTCTTCAAGTCAAAAGGCATAACGGTGTATTGGAAGCATCCCCATGCCATCACGAAGGTCATCTTGCTCCTGTCTTCCAGCACGATTTTAATCTGGTGGTGTTGTGGGGAAAAATGCTTATGCAGGACGATCCTATCCACCTAAGGTGTGACAGTGCCTTAGCAACAAACAGAGATAGCTATTCTAGTATTCTTCCTTTATGAATTAAGAATGAAGAGAGATGGATGGACTAACCGGTGTCTTCCGTTTGTCCCTCGATCCGGTTTCTCTTCTCTTGGAGAGTTCCCAGCTACTTGCCTTCTCGCTCGCCTAGCTTCAAGAGGTTTCTGCAAGATCACAAGAAGAGAACACTACACAAGACATGGATTCATATTCATAACTAGTTCAGGATTAGAAGTAAACTAAACATACTAATGCAATCATACATCAAAGATACACCAGTATATAGGAGAAACCAAGATAGATTTATTGATGAATAACAAGGTTCAAGAAGAGATACAACCCAGAGGGCTCCAATCCAGCATCTCCTTCCCAGCAAATGGAATTCCTATCTTCACCCCCTTTCAAAGCATTAAGCACCCAATGATTCCAATCTCAAACCAACAACAATTCTTTGCAATAACAAAATTCCAGCCTCTAGATCTCATGGAGGAGAGATCCATATATAGATGTTCGGAGAGAGGATGAGTCAGCTTGAGATCTGACTAGTGTCCTCTCCCTCTGTCAGTTCTTGATTCCACTTGGAGGTTCTTGCTTCCACTTGGAGATTGGGAACCTCTTACTCATCACTAGTCGAATTCACTGAGGCAAGTGTTATTGAGGAAGATTCTGGAAGCTTCCTGGGTCTTGACACCTCTTGGAATGAACTTTCCATTTGTCAACTCTCGCTCAGTGCACCCTGGTAGTGCTTCTACTTGCGTTGCAGTGCAGGTAGCCAGTGTTGGCTTTGACATTCAGCGCAGATAGCTAGTGGAGCCACTAAATTGATCCTGAATTGACTTGTTTTTGAGCAGTTTCTGGTGGAGAACTTCTGTGAATTGCTGTGGTTTGTTAGCCTTGTTCCTCTAGGGGTAGGAACAACATGTTTAGGGACTTTGGATCCCTTAGATTATGGACATTTCATGCTTATAGCTGTAAGGCACAAAAATGTCTATAACAGTTGCCCCCTAAAGTATGAGGCCGTTTATCGGGTGAAATGCTTTATCAGGAGGATCCGAAGTTCATCCAATGCTGGGAGGAGACCTGTAATAAGATACAATACAATAAATTATTTTTCATACTGCTTTCATGATCTAGCTGAGGCGGGCATTCCCATGCTCAGCTTTATAAATTCATTTTTCTGTACATAGAACAGACAATCGTCTGATGGTAGACTGATAATTTTGATGAAATTATCATCCCTTGGGTAGGATGATTATCTGCTGCAATGATGTACATGTCAATGTCTTTATCTTTTCTGAATATATATCGCAACCCGGATGGATGAAACTAGATCCGGGGTCTTCAAACTCGTTTGATCTTCACTCTAAGTACAAGTCGATCCATGTGAGAAATGTTCTGAAGTCGAACATGGAAAGACATCGCTTGATTACCTGTCAATGAGGTAAACCGTTAAAAAGCGCGAGAGGAATCACCGATAATGATAATGACCCTCAAGGTACTGCAGTACAATTCACGTGGTGTGAATAAAGGACTTGGCGTCGAACACCACACAAAATCTTTCGGTCGAAGGTCATTGATGTATACCTGTCGCCGGAAGTGAGAAACTTGCCATTGAGGCATGCAAGCTTCAAAGTAATGAAGGGGTTGTTCCTAGATCAACTTCTTGGATAATGAGCTAATGTCGACAAGAAGCGATCCATCAAAGGAGGGCCTTAATGAATCCCACATCAATGACACAGAATGGAGCTAATGATTTTGATGGAGGTGAAAACGATCTGTGACATATGATTCAGGGTGGCGGTCATGAAAGGATGAAGGATAATGTATGGCAGTGGATGGGACACGGTTGACTTCTCTGAACGACTTCTCTTGAACATATGGCGACACTTACACGATGGATCGGTAGCATTACCCAAAATATGGATGGTATGGCGAGACCATGGTGATGTGACCGGTGAATGAAACAACCCAACCCGACTGTGGTACGGAGGAAAAGTGTCATGTTCAAGAGCGACTTGCTACCATCAAAGTTTTCTTGAGTTTCTCCCAATTTTTCCCCAGTCGTTGCTGACCAGTACCTCTTTATTTTTGTCAAGCTTGAGGAGGATAACATATGCTTGTTCTATAACCTGCCCTTCGGGCAAGCCCATCGCTATGTTTTAACGAGCCTAGCGATAGTGAAACTCGTTCTCGTCTAAAGACAAGTTTGTCGCTATTTAACAATTTTAACGAGTCTAACGACAAAGATAACTCGGTCCTTTTCATTTTTAGAGAGTCTGAAAAGGTACATAAAGTTAACTCCAAAAAGTCCTTTTTCGTCATCTAATCCCTTAGGTCCGAAAAAGTATAAAAAATACAGAAGGGATGAGTTTTCGATAGTTTTAACGAGCCGAATAAAACAAGCGCTCGATATTTTTGTGCAATAATCCCTCAGGTCCAAAACGATTAAAATCTAGAGGAGGGATAGCACTTCCTATCCCTTTAACGAGCTGGAAGGCCAAGGACTCGGCAATCTTTTCATATTTTACGAGTCAGATGAAAAGAGCTTAAAGAAGACTCGTCTTTTGAGGAACGAGTGATAAAACGGGTTAGCAGCTGATTCCAGGTACAGGTTGGAATTTTCCAATCACGACAGTGTCACAAGGATGGCTAGTGAAATCACTCTTCGCAGCTGTTCCTCAAAATGGGTAAACAAACATATGGAGGTGAACGATCGGCCAATGGAAAAGTGGAGGTGACTGTGCAAACACGACCAAGGCTTTAATGGCTGATAATATTACATTCACTGTGGTTATTTACCGGGATAGTTCATTTTTTAACGAGCTTAAACGCGGGTGGAAACATTTGCTCGATTTTATGTTTATTCTTTAACGAGCATGAACTATACGATAAAACTGCTCGGATCTTGCGTTTATTTTTTAACGAGCATGAACTGTGTGCTAAAACTGCTCGAAACTTGCGTTTATTTTTTAACGAGCATGAACTGTGTGCTAAAACTACTCGATTAACCCAGTCATATGATAAGAGTGTCTCATCAAGATCCTATTTTTTATGGAGCTTCATCTCAAGAAGCTTTGCTCCGGATCCTTTCGTTATGCAAGTTCGGAAACGACTAATCCTACGAGTTTAAAGGGTTAGACCTACAGGTTTAAAGGGAGGACCTAAAAATTTAAAAAATAAATAGCCGCCCCTTGCTTGCACTCAAAAAGGTTTGCATGCCCCCAGGCATAAAGTACGATTTCAAAGTTACCTCTACTTCATTTCCGTCAAAACATTTGTTTCACCGAGAGAGGTCTACCTCTTTCAGGTTACCCAAAGATTGTCTCGTTAATCTTTCAAACAAAACACTTCCTCGGCAATGTCTACCGAAATAGACAAAGGTGAGTGACGAAGCCCGCCAACCCACATAACTTTGAAAAAAGAATCTTATTCTAGAACAACCCCTCTTCCACTCACGGACGGGGTACGAACTAGTCATATTCTCCCACGGAAAGCTACCCTATACCCAAAGTTTTCCTGCCGAAGCAGACCAGGACGCATGCCCCCTGGGTTCCAGTTATATCCTCCCGGATTACTCGCGCTCATCAGGAGGACGGACCGTGGGTTGAGACAATTCTTGCGTGAAGAGACCATTTAGGGATGGTACATGACTATTTGCGATGCGTGATCCGGGAAATGAAAGTTGGTCCACGAGCTTGACCACTTTTCCTTCATGCGGAAAACACATTACTCTAAAGAGTGAGGAGACGACGGCTCTCATGCAATATATATAGTCTCGTCCAAGGAGTAGGTTATAATCCAAGGGTCCTTGAATGACCATCACGTTCATTTGAACGGTCTTCCATTTCAATGTTACGGGCACATTGGGGAGGATCCCTAAAGGTCGACTGGTTCCTTTATCAAAGCCTGATAGATTTCTCATTTCAGGCAAAAGCGCTGGCGAACCAAGCGCTTTCCAAGCAATAGAGGAAAGGATACTCACAGATGCCCCCTCATCAATGATAGTGCCAGCCATTACCATTCTGTATATTTGGACGATAATTATGAATGGTATGCTTGCTGGCAAACGGGGTCTGCCTAGTTGGTTCCAGTCGAATGAGACAACTAGGTTGCTTGGTGGTGGGACCGAATAGACGGCCGGGTATGACTCTGACGAAGTTCCTTCCTGCGATAAAGGAATGGGCAAATTGCCCCCTTGTTCATCGGAGTCTGTGTTGATGAAGAGAATTTGGACGGTGTCGTCTTTATTCTCCTCTGTGATGGTATCATTCGAAGATAGAGCCTCTGAAGGCAAAACCGGGTCAACTGCCGCCTCAACCTTTTGACTTTCGTCAGGTATGGATTCAGACGGTTCATCCTCAATGATAGGTGCTTCGGCTGACCACCTGAGTGGGCCAGCCGAGTTCTCAACTGGTGAAGGACTTGGCAGGAGTTTTTGATATCCAGGAGGAAGTTGCGCTCGTAAAATCGGGCGATCTTCCAAAACTCTTTTAGCCTCGTCTAAGAAGGGACAATGGTGGATGGCATGGTCGCCTTCACACAGTTTGCAGGGAAATCTAGTTTTCCCTCTCTGTCCGGTGACTTCACTTTCATTAGTTGACGGTGAGCTGTCAACATGGCTATCAGAGGTTGACGCCACTGAATTGTGGAAACGGTGAGACCAGTCCCTTAGTATCCGAGGGATGCAGGGACAATCTCTGTGGAAGTGGTCTCCCTTGCATATGACACATGGCGATTTAGGCCTAGTCAGTGATGTGTGTGGATTTTTGTCAGACGCCACTTGTTTGCCCCCAGTCGCCTTTGGCTTCTTCTTCTTCTTCTCTTTCTTCTTCTTTTCCTTCTTCTCCTTAGGAACTTGGTTCTTTGTTTTACCAGTTCCGTCAAGCGAAGAGGAAGGAGGAGAGGAAGAATTAGATGAAGTAGAAGGCGGGTGAGCAACTCTGGTCTGGTCTAACTGTTGATTCGACTGTTCAGGAATAGTGGTGTTCTAAACGACATTGGTTGAAAAGAGCCAGACCGGCAGGCCAATTGTCAGTCCTGGAAGCGACAATGTGGCCATATGGGGCGCACCAACATCTCCCCAAGAGGAGAAGGGACTAGGATTTCCACCAAGGGGAATTCCTTGGTTGGTGGGCTCCATTTTTTCAACCTAAAGATCAACGCAGGAATAAAGGGTGATTGTTCCATTTAAAATAAATTTTTAACGACGCTTAGACACAACTTGCTTTTTCAATTTTAAAGAGTCGAGAAAAAGCTAAAGATGACTCTAGTCTCCTTCGATGTTTTAACGAGCCCGAAGTGACAGATGCTTGGATGGACTTTTTCCGTTATAGAGTCTGAAAAAGGCCAAAAGGAACTGCTCTGGAGTTCTAGGCAGATGGTGTGCCAAACTTCTCGCAAAACCGCAGAATACTTTTTAAGGTACGGGCGGTCGATCTTCCTGAATGCTGTGTTCAGTGCATTGCGATCAGTAGGGCGGCCGACACGGCTTCCTAAGGATAAAGGTTTTATGCCTATAGAGGTCTCCCAATATATACGCGACGGTACGTGGGAGCACAATCCGTACTGGCGCTATCGTCCCTCAGGAGGAATCACCCACCATCAACGAGATCGACAGTCACCAGGCTTTACGACGCCGGAACACGTCTCTAGCCTAGACCTCTATGTTGTGCGTTATGTTGCAAAGCGTTGTTAAGTTCATTCAATTTAGGTTGATCTTTTTAGAAGTTTGTCTTTTGAGGTTCACCACGAGATGTATGATACAATTCCTAAATGCAGTCTAAAGATGATAAGCAAGCTTTATATATCTTTTCAACTTTGAAAATCCTAGCTACTAAGGGAAAAGAAAGACGCCATCTTTTCTCAAAGAGCAATCAGCACACTCTAAATGCACTTTTTCTAAATCAATCATGAAAACTATCAAGATGCAAATGCACAATGCAGGTGTTTGTTTTCCGCTTTCTTAGTATTGATGCCTACAAAGAAAGCTTTTTGTACAACTTTGAATTTTCTTTTAAATGACAAATACAAACAAGTTTACTTTTTCGAAATCAGAGAGGGTAGAAGAGATTACAACACTTAACGATTTTCGAAATGAATACTTGTTTCGACACTTAAAAGAGACAAACTCAAACCAATAAGCAAGAGTAAATGTATAATCAACTGTAAACAACCAATGAACTCTCTCCTAAGATCACAATCAACAGATCTGAATCAAGGGCTACAGGATGATTATTTCACTCATGCAAAGGAAAACTCTAAATGACGCCACAAACACATAAAAACACTCACAGTCTTTTTGTACAAAAGGAGGCGGAATTTAAGCAGAGAAAAGGAGTTATCAGACTGGTACCTATGCTGGTTACAGGCTGCAAAAATCAGAGATCAAAACAAGGAAAAACAGAGCAGAGAACCCCAGCTGCACAAGGCCTAACTAGATCAGCGCAACCTCAACACAGGGGTTTTGACATTCAGCACAGGTAGCCTTCACGGGACCTGTGTTGAAATGCAGAACCTCTTCACAGGGTCTGCGCTGAAGGAGAAACGAGAGTTTCTCACTGGGTTCTGGGTCACAGATTGCTGATTAATCTACTGTTTCAGGCCAAATAAAAGCAAAAAGCAAGGTACAATCAAAGGGATGCTTTGAGGGAGTACTAAGATCTATCACAAAGAATCATCAAATCATTTGTGAGTCCATTGTTCAGATCATAGACAAATCCAGTGATTGGATCAAAGCAGCAACTGTCTACTTTGCATCTGAGAATAACAGATGCAGTTCGATTGTTGCTATTGAGTCTATGAAGCAAACAATGATAGAGACACAAATAAAATGACTAAATAGATTTCCCCAGTGGAGTCGCCAATTTGTTGTGGGGAAAAATGCCTATGCAGGACGATCCTATCCACCTAAGGTGTGACAGTGCCTTAGCAACAAACAGAGATAGCTATTCTAGTATTCTTCCTTTATGAATTAAGAATGAAGAGAGATGGATGGACAAACCGGTGTCTTCCGTTTGTCCCTCGATCTGGTTTCTCTTCTCTTGGAGAGTTCCCAGCTACTTGCCTTCTCGCTCGCCCAGCTTCAAGAGGTTTCTGCAAGATCACAAGAAGAGAACACTACACAAGACATGGATTCATATTCATAACTAGTTCAGGATTAGAAGTAAACTAAACATACTAATGCAATCATACATCAAAGATACACCAGTATATAGGAGAAACCAAGATAGCTTTATTGATGAATAAGAAGGTTCAGGAAGAGATACAACCCAGAGGGCTCCAATCCAGCATATCCTTCCCAACAAATGGAATTCCTATCTTCACCCCCTTTCAAAGCATTAAGCACCCAATGATTCCAATCTCAAACCAACAACAATTCTTTGCAATAACAAAATTCCAGCTTCTAGATCTCATGGAGGAGAGATCCATATATAGATGTTTGGAGGATGAGTTAGCTTGAGATCTGACTAGTGTCCTCTCCCTCTGTCAGTTCTTGATTCCACTTGGAGGTTCTTGCTTCCACTTGGAGATTGGGAACCTCTTACTCATCACTAGTCGAATTCACTGAGGCAAGTGTCATTGAGGAAGATTCTGGAAGCTTCCTGGGTCTTGACACCTCTTGGAATGAACTTGCCATTTGTCAACTCTCGCTCAGCGCACCCTGGTAGTGCTTCTACCTGCGTTGCAGTGCAGGTAGCCAGTGTTGGCTTTGACATTCAGCGCAGACAGCTAGTGGAGCCACTGAATTGATCCTGAATTGACTTGTTTTTGAGCAGTTTCTGGTGGAGAACTTCTGTGAATTGCTGTGGTTTGTTAGCCTTGTTCCTCTAGGGGTAGGAACAACATGTTTAGGGAATTTGGATCCCTTATATTATGGACATTTCATGCTTATAGCTGTAAGGCACAAAAATGTCTATAACAGGTGGTACCCTGAGAACCTATCCGTGAAAGAGTAGGCTTCTTGTCTGCCAACATTTTCCAATACTTCATCTGTGAATGGTGTCGGGAATGGGTCGTGTACACAGGCGTCATTCAACTTCATGAGGTCCACGCATATTCGTATCTCGCCCTTCTGCTTTTTCTCCTGTACTACCATAGGGCTCACCCAATCGGATTCTTCCTACCGGCTCAATAATGTCGGCTGTGAGAATCTTGTCTAGTTCTATGTGGACCTTTTCCTTATACTTCAGATTCTAGCAGTAAGGCCTTTGCTTAACCAACTTTGCATCGGGTTTCAGGGTGATATTCATCATCCCTAAGTCACCAACGATCCCTTTTAAGTCCGTAATCTTGGTCGGGAATAAGTCTTGGTACTCGCGAAGTAACTCAAAAACCTTATCCACCGTGGCATCATCCCAATAGTCACTGAGCGTTGCGTACTTTGGTTCAGTCTCTGTCCCAATGTTTTCCTGCTTTGTTTTTAGTGGCGCGGTGATGTCAAGATCTTCAATAAATGGTCCTCACACCTCATGACAGCCTTCAGTTTCTAGAATGTTAATTTTCCATGGATCCTCATCATCCTCCTCAATATTTACATTGTAACACTCTAGCGCATAGCTCAGCTAGGTCGCCCATTCCTGCTGGAGAACTTCCATTGGTTCCTGGGGTATTTTGAAGATAGCTGCTTTTACTTCTTGTAGCACATCATCAACAGTGTCCCACCAACGATATTCAAACGTGAAGGTTAATAGGAATCCTTCGCGCAAGATATCCCATTCGCTCGTGCCTTGGCAGAGCTATGTCTCAGTATACCAATTCATGGGTATGACATCTAGGGTATGACTGAACAAATGTACCCATTCAGTTTGTGGCTCTTCCTTGTAGACCTTAGTCCATTTAGCGAGGTGTGCACGTGGATCACCCCGTCTGTCATATTTTTCTATTAGCCACATCTACGGTTTCCCAAATCGTAGGCACATCATCCTTCTGCATCCCTGCCAGTAGTTAAAACTCTGCTGGTGCGTACCCCACCACCTTGCAGACGTAGCGCGAGTGCCCATTTCAGAGCGTCAAAACACTGTTGTTCCAACACCTCTCTTTCAAATTTGTTCAAGAAATCATCCACCTCGCTCAACCCATCATGCATAGGCAGATCCCTTACCTCTGTTGTCACGCAATGCAATGATCTTACCATCATGTTGTAATTGAGCGTGGTTACCTCATGTAACTAGTTCTGCCATTGTTCTATTTCCTCATCCGAATCTAAGGTGCAAGAGCTTTCGTGCTCCCACGAAATCCTACCATCCACTGTTGGATTAACCCAGTCTTGCTCCCGCATGGTGATTTTGTTGATACAGTCTAGATCATCTTCGCTCTCGTCATCGCGCACTGGCTCTATGTAGCACAATCCTTCCACAAGGTCTAGAGGTACCACTACGTGTAGTGAATTTTTCTCAAAAATCATCTTGCACTTCTTTAGATTTATCACTCCATTCATATCAGTGGCCCAATCTATTCCTAGTAGCGCAGGATAGGGATTGCTGTCATCGACAATATCTATCACTTCAAAATCTGCAAGCGTGCTCGCACCTTCGATATCTACCGTTATTCCCTGCAATCTTCCCATCGGTGGGATCTTTTGCTGGTTCTCCATTTGCAATTGAATAGGAGACCATTGCAATGCAGGCCTGCCCATACGCTCCCATGTCTTCTTTGGCAGGATGTTCGCATCCGATCCTAGATTCAGAATCACTTGATCCATTTCATATTCCCTGATTTGCGCAGTCAATCTCATCTCCCTTCCTGTTCGTGTTGTGTGCTTCCTGAGCTTCCAGACTACGCACGATTCTCCTGACCTAGCGCACCTAGTGATGAGTTCTTGCAGTCCCTTCACAACCTTGCTATTGCGCAGGAGCTTCATGCATGTCTCCAGAAAGGTAGTAAGCATTGATAGGTCCATCTCCAGTTCTCGTTTGTCTTTACTACTTGAAGTGGAGGCCTCCATGAAGCTCTTCTTAGCTTCCATAAATGTCTCCTTCACACGCTCCAAATCGAACTTTGGTTCCTTTGTTGGAGCCTTGTGAACCCAGGCACTCTCTTCGGGTTGTTTTCCCTTGTCATCTCCTGTCGTGATACCACTTTGGATCCCGATGTTTACATTCTGGTCCTCTTCGCGCGGCTCAGACCTCATCATTTGCAGGTTCTAAGTTGGTGGAAGTTGGAGTGTTCCTTTATCGTGCAACCTCACTATCAACGTGGCGCAGTCCTCTGTCTCATGATCAAAGTAGGTACAATATAAACATGATGCTCTCGTCAGATTTGTATAATCACATGCATAATGCCCTGGCCCTCTGCAATTGTAACAAATTAGCTATCCGCGACCCCTTCCTGGTCCCATTCCACCTCGACCTCATCCGCGCCCCTAAAATCCAGTGTGTGCCATCCCTGCATTTTGATCAAGGGCTCACGTTTTAGCATGAACTCTGTAGGTGGGGGTTCGGTCCATCATTAATTCATAACTTCTACAAGTGCGCTCATCACGGCCTACTGATCTGCAGATGTTACAGAACAACTACTGGGACATCTGTGTATACTTCTGTAATAGGTGGTAGTTATCTGTAGCATGCTTCCCTCCTATTTGACAAATCACGCACCATAGTGCAGGTGCCGTGCTCGGTCCTACTTGTGCCTTTGGTGTCAATGGCATTGGTCCTCCTCCCGCTAGGTAGTTCGTGAAGACTGGACAATGGTCCTTGTCATGTCCCTGGCCTTTACACTTTATGCACCATACCTCCTCGTGCGCTTGTGGGTGAGTTGTCCTATCTTGCTTCAAACTTTGCATCTCCAGACACAAGTTTTTCAACTGCACGTGGATCTGTTGCACTCCTAGACTAGGATCTTGTATCAGGGTCTTATGCAGTCTTATTGCGATCTCCAAATCTTCGACCTGAGTGGATAGCTTCTACTATGACAACGTGGTCCTTAGATGTGGCGTTGGTGACGCTACAAACCATGCATGGTGTTGCCCATCTGTCAAGGTCATGTTGGCGTCACGAATCATAACCTTCAGTCTCTGATCCAGCTCCCAGGGGTCTCGCTTGGAAGCATTGCGATTTTCTTAAACCCGAAAATCGACTCTGTCTCTGATTTTGGCTTGCCAAATTCCCTATTTAGCGCAGCTTGGATATCCACGATCCCCACATTTGGATTGTCATTAGAATGCTTAATGTACCACATCAGTGCGTGATCCTGCGATGTGCTTACCAACATTGCCTTCTTTATGTTGTCATTGGTTACTCCTTGTGCTTCCCGTACAACCTTTACCACGAATCAAAATTGGTCCGGATCTTCGTTCCCTACTCCTTTAAACACCGACAAATATATTGTGCTCGCCATATTGAGCTGTGGTGGTGGCAGAGGTGGTGTGGGAAAAGATGGGGGTGAGGATGGTGAAACTGGTGGTGGTGTAGGTGGAGGTGGTATGCGCAGAATTCGTTGCCTTATCAGACTGATCGCACTTCTTGGTGAAACTTTCGTGAGCACTTCCTCGCTTTCTCACCGAGGTGAAATCAAGGGGCTAGTTTCTATCTCTGCCCTACCTTCATTTCTATAGATCCCCCCACTTCACGTAGCCCCAAACATCAATTTATTCACATAACCTGCGTTTCACACATTAGCATTTCAATCCAAGTGTTCAAAGATTTAACGTACTTACCTCATGGCTCTTTGAGGAAGCGTCGTTCCACCTCGCTGTAGCTGACTGAAGTATCTATCATGAACTCGGTGATAAATCCTCCTATAATTCAATTGAGCCAATGGTCCACAGTGCACACGATCTTATCTTTCGAGGCTTCTAGTCTGTGCACCAACTCTGGAGTCCACACAATAGGTTTGTCGAGCCTACACCTTCCTTGACTGTCTGCTAGCTTCGCGATCCACTCATACAACTCAGAGGGGAAGGATGCAAAGAAAATTTCATGGATTTCCGTATATAAGTAGCGCTCTAACCACTGTTCCTTCGATACTCATGGATTCCTATTTTCCTGCGCTGCGAACTCGTGAATCTTTCTGTCCAGCCACTCTTCAATTTATTTCTTTGTCGGATTCTAGTGACACGACATTAGACATCTCTTATGTAGATCCCAGTCCCGGCAATGGAACCATTTGTTGGCTTGTTGGGGCCTGACCCAGGTTCAGAGGTTATTTAGCCAAACAAATCCCGGTAACACTGGCCCTTTCAGCAACAATCGTGGAGCACGGACTGAGGTCTCACCCGAAGTAGTATGGGAGGGTGCTAGAACCAGGTTTCCGCACCCTGGAGATGTCTAATGAGTTCAAGTGGTCCGCGGTTCGACCTTGTGCGCACGTTGCTATGCGCACTTACCCGTACCTCGCAGCCTAAGATGCTGCCTTCGCGTAGCCCTACTTGGGGGCCGAACACTGTTATTACCCAAGTCCTTACTAGTATTCCACTGTTAGTTGATTACCTTAGCTTACTTGTATGCGTTAAGTTATACTTAGCAATATAAATCATTCATACAGGTGCGCGCATTAAATAAACAATATAATTGCAATTTATATCAAACAGGTAATAAACCAAGAACAGATACACGAAATTAAGATAAAACTTCTCTTTATTACTTCTTCCTCGGTTACAGATTTGAATCCACCTTGCGCACTTAGCTCAAAGGGTTCGCGCACTCCGCTGTGGACAACTAGGCCTCTACGCACTGAGCTGCAGAGCCTTCTCCTACTCTACGACCCAAGACACACTTTACACTTCTGACTCGATCCCTTTGAATTGCTCTTCACTTCTACTTTTCTATTCCATACTTAGTTCTCTTTTACACTTAGAGCCTCGCTCTATTTATACAACCCCATGGTTCGCGAACCATGGGTAGGCCGACATTACATTACAAACTTGGGCGGTCAAACCTATGACTCTAACATACTTCCGCGCCCATAATTCGCGAGGCTTTACAACATCATTCGGTCAAAACATGGGTATTGAGCCCCAAAACATGCCTCAGGGGGATTCCATGCCCAACAACATGGACCCACCCGCAAGTGTAAAATAGCTCAGGTCCACCTTGGGCCACATATGATACTACAGGAGGTTCATCCGCAACTATGACTCAATTACTGCACCAATGGGGAAGTTGTTAAAGAATACTGAATGGTTCACATGGTAACAAGAATGTGATGTTGCACTTAATATAATAAAAGAGAAATTGGAAAGTGCACCAATCATGTTTTATCCAGATTGGAACAAACAATTACATGTTCACATTGATGCCTTAGGTATTGCATTAGGAGCCGTCTTGGCTCAGCCCAGGGAGAGAAATCTTGATCACCCCATTTATTTTTCTAGCAGAAAGTTATCTACGGTAGAGAAAAACTATACTACAACTGAGCGTGAGGAACTTACGATGGTATATTCGCTTCAAAAGTTCCGACATTACTTGCTGGGAGGTCCTTTCAAGTTTTTCGATGATCATTTTGCTTTGAATTATTTAGTGAAAAAACCTATACTTGAAGGTATAATTTATATATGGCTTATATTATTCCAATAATTCACATTTGAAGTAATTGTTAAGCGTGATCGACTGAATGTGGGGCCCGATCACCTCTCACGGCTAGAGTCAAGTGAAAGTGGAGGATCCCTTGATGATCAACTACTAGATGCTGATCTATTTGAAATTGAAGAAGTACTAGACTACTTGGAGGATATCACAAAATTTATAGCTATAGGTAAATATTCGGAGGAATACACAACAACACAATGAAGGCATATGGTCTTCTGGGCTACAGGCTATCAATTGATTATGGGACAGTTGTACAAATTGGGCCTTGATCAAGTATTTCATAAATGTGTCCTCAACCACGAGAGATAGGATGTATTATGGAAGTGTCATTTAGGAGTTACAGGAGGCCATGTTGGGGGAAAGGCCACCGCAAGGAAATTACTACAAGTAGGGCTATGGTGGCCCACAGTTTTCATGGATTTGTAGGAATATGCTAGAAGATGTGTTGTTTGTCAAAGGGTTGGGAGACCATCACACCGAGATGGAATTCCCTTGCAACCAGTATGCACACTGCAGATATTTGAGAAATGGACAGTCGACTTTATAGAACATATCAATCTGCCAACATGCCACTCCCACGCCAAATATAGCATCACTGCCACAAATACCTTACCAGATGGGCGGAGGCTGCACCGGTTAAGAATTGTATTGCGGATATGACTGCCAAAATTATTTTTGAGAACATCATCTCCAGATTTGGGCACCTTTGGAGTCTCACTAGTGATAAGGGGAACAATTTCATAAATGAAACAATTGCCTCATTACTTCAGAACTTCATGACACAACACCATAGGAGCAATCGATATCACCCTGTTGTAGCATTCAACAACCCCCCATTATTATACTTATCAATAAATAATGGGTAGCCTTCATTTTATATATTTTAATTTCTTTTAATAAAATATTTGATTTTAATAAAGTTAGAGCATATTTGAATTAGTTGTAAAGTTTAATAGGCTTGAAGTCTTTCCTTTATTGGAACTTTACATATCAAAGTTGCACCTTAAATAAGTTATGATAAACGTAAACTTCGATAGGCCGCACTAATAAAGTCAAAGCTATATTGGAAGACTTCCATTAGAACTCTACTATATCATAACTTCCTTTTCCAGAATGTTATGATAAATCTCCTCTCCTATGTCTTTCTCCTTGATGCTTAATTTATTAAAACAATCATATAAAGGGTTTTCAACAATATTTACAAAAGACTTATGTGCTTTTGCATAAATGAATATTATAATCATTCGTCGGCCCCATACTTATTGCTTATTATATCGACGCATTTGATATCGTAACTTCTATCATGTTGCACCTCTGATATCCCTATCCTCCGATATCCAATATCTCCTATATCTCCATCGAAGCTCTTTATCAGAACTATTTCATCGAAAGTGTTTCTTTAAAACCCCCAATATGAAACCTCCGATATGACTTCCCTAATATGCTTCATGCCTCTTTCATCGAAGATTTTTATCTGATATCTGTCATGATCGTTATTATATTGGAAACCTTACACATTAGAAGTTTGGATTATCGTAACTTTCTAATGTAGTCCTTTGATATATTTCTCCAATATAATTCATGCGATGTGCTTATTTGGAAATACCACGTGATTTCACACTCACACACTTAATGTTTGATAGTGGAGATTTATTGTTTTCGAAATTTTAAATGCTTTCATTCATTCCACCTCGATTTTATGAAGATCCACTTTAAAGAAAATATTAGTATTGTAAAATTTCATTCGCCAAGTCCTATCTGAAGATAAGTGTTTCACTCATCTCTGTGTTTTCTACTACAAGCTAACTCTGATCACCCTAGCAATGAAGATATGTTGAAAGTAGGGAAGGGCAAGAAGAAAACTACAATGCAACAACAATCCGTCGATCCTTCAATTGAAAGTATAGAAGAAAATATTGCTATGTTGGGGCTCTTCTCTAATACAGTTTGTTCTAAAGATTCTAAACAATCTTCATGGGAAGTGATATACAAACTCTTTGAAGATGAAGGACCCAGGGTTACTCAAAGGAAAGTAATTGCTAATGATTCTACTCCATTTTCAAACCAACCTACGATGATGTGGCAAATTCTTTCTTACACAGAACTGCAACCATACCTAAAATTCTTCCCTATATTGATATGGTTTGGTGGGTTGTAGATAATCTAAGTATTGTTAATAGGAAAGATGTTACAAATAAAAAATAGTCATCGGATCTTTTGCCAGTGAGGACTTGCGGAGGATGTACCATTTGCCTGAGCCACAATGAAAATATGATAAGAAATACATTGAGCCATTTCTTAAAGAGCATGAACATGCATCAAAGCCACTTAAAGGGTGGAGAAAGGATCCAAACAAACACAAGCAAGAAGAAAGCAGTAAGTATGTTGTAGATTCCCTCGTTGGTCCTTATTATTAGATAACTGCTATGATGTGTAGGCTTTATGCATGACCTAAAGTACAAATTTTTTTCGAACAATGTGTACCTCCTATAGGCAGGGGGTTTAGAGGGGTATATTTTTTATTGGGATACTATATTTTCAGATAATTTAGCTGCCCATATCTTGGATTTTAGGAGTAAAGGCAAAGTTTCTGAGAACATAATCCCACCTTTCTATATGAGTGCTTATATCATGTATGCCTTGATTTTTCCCATGGAATTTTCATCTATGGGTTGAAAGTGGACTCTGGAAGACCCGACTCCTATTCATATTTATCACGATATTCTTTTGGATTCAAAATATCAACAACGTTTCTATAAAATATTTCATGGGGTCGTGTTACCAACATATCAGATTGTATTTGATAAAAGGGCTCCTCGGATGTCTCCAGAGGTTGAAACAGATCTACCCTGAGTAGGAAATTGGTTTGGTGAAGAATCATTCACCTATATTAAAGTTTATGTGAGTTTAGCCAGTCCTCATGTTTTACCTTTGTTCATTCATGATAAAATTATTACTAGGGAGATAACCTATTAGAATATGGGTAATGTTATTTCTAATGTTTTGAAGGAATCCAATAAAAATATGTGGCCTATATTTCCGTCCTAGTTTGGTATATCTGCCTTAGATAACTATAAACATGCAATGATTGAAATAAAGGCCATTCAGGGTCTCGTTTTTTCTACTATACCCAATAGACATTATGATCCTCATCAAGTGGTTAGAAATATTACAGCGCATCAAGTATCAGACAATTTTCCCATGAGCCCGATAAGTTTGATGATTTGTTAGAGGAAGCTTCTTCTTATTGAATGGTTTCACACAAAGTAGAGCAATAATTAACTCATGAGGAAATGAGTCAGTTCACTCAGTACATGGCCTCTAGGCTAGTAAAACTTCCCATGGATTCATTACAAATTTCCCAGGAGAAGAATGTTCCTAATGATGTTGTAATTATTGGTTCTACAAAACGTGTTGATACTCTCAACCAAGAGAAACAATAGCCTATTATTCATCTCAGGAAAAGGGTTTTGTGCCTAATTCTAGGTTAGATGAAATTTGGGAAGAATAAAATCAAGATCTTAATTCCAAATATGGTGAGTCTCAGGTTGCTAAGACTCCTCCACAATTGAAGGTTCAAGACACTCTCAAGAACCCTGAATAGTCTCTGATAACAACAAAGGTTCCTAAGAAACCTTTGGATGATAAAGGTATAGATATCATACTGACATTCCCTTCTTTTGAGGTTGTTTTAACAATCGAGGAGATCTTCCACTGTACATCTTTTACAACCCTCAGCACAAAGTTGTGGTAAAGAGGGAGAGAAAGAAAATAAAGATTGACCAGTCCCAGGCACTAGTTCATGGAAATGCATCTTTTGAAGTGTTATGTAAAGGCTCTTTAGCAACCCCTATAGTGGAATTGTTAGGATATTCTGACAGATAGGAAATAGTTAAGTATAACTTGGTCTAGTGTGGATTTAGGTAAAGTGTGTTTCTTTAATATGTACTTTTGTAACTTACAATCTGACGGTCATGATATGTAGTGATCCGATGGTTCATTCTCTCCTCGGTATTACCGACACTTGATCCGTGGCTTAACACCCAATTGGTCCATGATCTCTATTTAAAGAGCACAGAGGGTCATTTGTAGGGTAACCGTTCATGAGAGAAGCTTATGTAAATTTTCATTCTTTTATTGATAAATTGCCTGAAGTGGCTGTGTTGGCTCAGGCCATGGACTGTTTCCCTCTTAGGGGGTTTTAACCACGTCATCAATATTGGTGTATTGATCTGTGATTTGTTTGTGAGTGGTGTCCTTTGGTATTCTGTCTGAGGAACTTACCTTGTAAATTGCTACATGGTATCAGAGCTATTTGAGGGCTGCATCTGTTGGTGATCCAAATATGAAGCTGGTAGAACTGCATCCGACTGCCGTTTCCTAGATATATTGTTCTGACTACTTTAGAGCCGAGAGGATTGCTCTATTGTGTTAGGAGCATCTGTTCCAGTCAGGAACCCCTTTCGTTTCACGCGAAAAGGTTTCTGGTAGCCCTAGCTATGTCATTTTTAAGATCTGGAGGTATACAATGTTTATTTGCAGTTTCTAGTTATTTTCTCTCTATTTATTTCGGTATATTTAGCTCTTTGTTTTTTTATTACCAGATCTATACCCTTCATTTCTACGTATGCTCTTTGCCCTGCGACTCTGTGTGATCAGGGCAAATTAGAAACAGAGAGGAAGGTTTTTTCTCATGTGTATGCTCTTTTCCGTTGCACCTTAGTGTGATCTCGGAAAATCAAAAACATTGAGGAAAATATTTAGTTTCCGGCTAATGCTAACTTCAAGCCGTAAGGTTTGTTTTTTTTTGTATGTCCGTGTTGGGTTTTTGTATTTTTTGTTTTGTAGGGGAAAAAGAGATTTCTTGAGTAAGCACGCAGCCCAAAGCTTCAGTGAAAAAAAAAAACCCTTCCTCTTTTCCAAAAATTACTAACCTTTTAATCTAGCTCACTTGGTCCAAAGCTACTTTATGAGAATAGAGGCCTTGAGTTCAAGTCTTTCTTGGTCCAAAGCTACTTTATTAGATTAATTTTGGAAAGGGGGGCAGATTTTTTTTTAATATAACATTATCATTCATTTCCGCATATTCCCGCACTTTGTCAGCATCTTCAAAAAGTCATAACTTCTTCATCCGGAAGCCGTTTTCAGAGCTGTTTTTTTGAATCAGCCTATTTTTTCGAGATCTTTCCATTGGAACACTTATTTTTAGCAATTATAGCTTCAAATTCTATTAAAAATGGAAAGTCCATGCCAAGTTATTCTTGACAACACCAACTACTTCTAATGGTGGTCCTACATTGTGGAATTACTTAGAAGTAAAGGTATTTACCGAATAGCCTCAGGCCAAGAAACCAAACCAAAAGATGAAGATAAGGTAGCCAAATGGGAAAATAGGTAAGATCAAGCACGTGGGTTAATAGGGATGTCTATTTCTCCAGACCTTAGATTCCATATCGCAGAATTTGATACTCCTGATGAAGCAATGAAACAGATCACTAAAGTTTTTGGAATTAAGAATGAACTTAGAGCCCATTAACTTGAAAATGAGTTGCTTACATTGGACCCCAATAATTTTCCTTCCATTGAATATTTTCTGTCCAAGTTCAAGACCCTTAGACTTCTCTTGGAAGGGGTTAAGGTTAAGAAAGAAGATGGTAACCTTATTTATTCCGTTCTTACTAAGTTTGGACCAGCCTACTTTGTGTTTGTTTCCACCTTCCATTCTACAAGAGAAGCCTTCATTTCTCAAGGACAAGCCTACAAGTCCCCTTCCTTTGATTCCTTTTGTGATTCTTTAATAAGAGAACAAGAAAAACTTTACACCTTGGTCTTCTTAATCTTGGAAACTCTTCTAAGAAAGCCTTAGCCGCCCAACAACAACCAAATTAAAAGAATCCTAAGAAGTCGTATCCTAAAAAGAATGGTCCTAAACCAAATAAAGGTCCTAAGCAATTTCAGCCTCAAAATGAAAAATCATTTCAAAAAAATGATAAGGAAAATAAAAATAAAGGGAAGAAGACTAATAGACATTGCCACTTTTGTAATTGAGATGGCCACATAGAATCCAAATGCTTTAAGAAGATGGAAGCCTTGGAAGCAGCAATGAAGAAGCATAACATCCATTTGGAGCACTCTTCAACTTCAACTTCATCTTCATGAATAACACTTTCTGCATGTGGTTCTCAAACATCTCGGTCTGGATATGCACTAAATGTATATTCTTCTTCTAATTCTGATGAGTGGCTCATTGATTCTGGAGCTTCTTATCACATGGGCAAAAACAAAGCCATGTTTTCTTCTTTAAATGATTGTGACACCAAAAATATATATGTTGGTGATGATAGATCTCTTAGTTTTGTAGGAACTGGAACTGTTCATATAGACAATGGTCAATTTAATGATGTATTATGTGTTCCAACCTTATCCTGCAACCTTCTATCTGTATATCAGATAACTCATTTAGGTGAAGGTAAAATCGTTGAATTTCCACCTCATGATGTTGTAATTAAGCACCTAAGAGATCCTCGACAGATTTTTAGCCACTAGCATTGCTAATGATTCTACAAGATTGTATAAGTTTAACAACTTTGGGTCATCAAATCTTCCCTCGGTATTTGTTGCTCATAATGATGAAGTGAGCAAACTTTGGCATGAGCGATTTGGTCACTTAAACTATCGCTCCCTTCAGAATCTATGTAAAGAAAATATGGTGACAGGTCTTCCAATGGTATCTTGTAGAGATGGTATTTGTTCCAGATGTGTACTTGGAAAACATCATCGAGATAGTTTTGAAAAACGTGCCTCTTGGCACGCCTCAACCCCTTTACAGCTTGTGCATAGTGATTTATGTGGTCCACTTCCAGTTGTTTCATTCTCTGGCTACAAGTATTTCTTAACTTTCATTGATGATTTCTCCAGACGCACTTGGGTATACTTCTTAAAACTCAAGAGTGAAGTATTTAACATGTTTTTGGCCTTTCTCTCCTTTGTTGAAAAACAATCTAGACATCAAATTCTTAAGCTAAGATCTAATAATGGCGGAGAATATGTTAACAAAAAATTCATCCACTTTTGCACTGAGAATGGAATTCAAATGCAACATACTATTCCATATACTCCACAACAAAATGGTGTAGCTGAAAGGAAGAATTGCACCTTAAAGGAAATGGCTAATTGTATGCTTCAATCTAAAGGACTTAGTCTTAATTTTTGGGCATAAGCAATTAACTGTGCAAATTACACAATAAATCACACTCCTACTAAGGTTTTAAAGAATACCACTCCAGAAGAAGCATGGAGCTCAATTAAACTAGATGTAAGTCACTTTCATGTTTTTGGAAGTGAAGCATGGGCCCATATTCTAGATGAGAAACATAAAGCTTTAGAACCCAAGAGTGAAAAATGTATTTTTGTTGGATATTCTGAAGATGTCAAAGGATATAGACCTATTCCACTTAAGTCTAAGAATGTTATCATTAGAAGAGATGTAAAGTTTGCTGAAAATATATCGGCCTACGAGCCTAGTTCGGCAGATGTGCCACCTCTCTCTATCTCTTCTACTTTTGAAAATATTTCTTCTTCAGATGATGAAAGCGAGGATGACAATCCTCCCCCACCTTCTCAGGATCCTCCTTCAACTCCTCAGCTTCCAAAATGGGTCCATGCTACTCGGGATGTAGCAGGTGATCTTGCCAGTGATCTTATAGATCAGCGACGTACACATTATCAGTTTGATAGAGCCTCTTCTTTATTGGCTCAAGCTTCAGTGAATTATGATCCTGACACCTTTGCAGAAGCTTTAGGCGATATAGATTGGGATGCAGCTATGAATGAAGAATATCATTCATTATTAACAAATGATACGTAGGATCTTGTTCCTCTACCAAAGGGACGAAAACTTGTTAGATGCAAATGGGTTTACAGAACCAAGTATGGACCAGATGGGAAAGTTGATAAACATAAAGCTCGTCTTGTTGCTAAGGGTTTTTCACAAGTTGAAGGCATTAACTATACTGAAACCTTCTCCCCTGTTGCAAAATTGAACTCTATCCACCTTGTTCTTTCCCTTGCTACCTCTTTCAAATGGGAAGTCCATCAGATGGATGTTAAATATGCCTTCTTGCATGGGGACTTGCATGAAGAAATCTATATGGAACAACCTACTGGCTTTATACAAACAAACTCCAGCCTTGTATGTCGGCTTAAGAAATCCCTTTATGGTCTCAAGCAAGCTCCTTGGGCTTGGTATGCCAAAATGGATAGCTTTATTTTAGAATATGGCTTTTCTAGGTGTCATTCTAACAATACTGTCTACACCAATAAAGTGGGCAAGTCTCTTATCATTCTTGTTCTTTATGTTGATGATCTTATCCTCACTGGTAGTGATCCCAACCTTATCAACCATGTGAAGTCCAGCCTTAAAAAGAATTTTGAAATGAAAAACTTAGGACACTTGCATTATTTTCTTTGTCTTCAAGTCTTGCAATCCAAGGAAGGTATTTGCCTTTCCCAGTCCAAGTATGCCTGTGATATTCTACTCCATTTTCACATGGAAGACTGTAAGCTAGCCCCTTCTTCCTTTCAGTTTGGAGCTAAACTTTCAGTCACTTGTACTTCCCCTGAAGTTGATGCTACCTTATACCGTCAACTTGTAGGGAAACTTTTGTATCTGACCCATACTTGTCCTGACCTTTCCTTTGCTGTTGGCCTTCTTGGTCGGTTTATGAAAAACCCACATGAAAGTCATTGGAAAGCAGCTAAAAGAATACTTCATTATGTTCAAGGTACAGTCCAGTTTGGGATTCATTATGGTGTAGAAGCATCTTTGTAGGAATTTACAGGGTAAGTTCCACAGAAAGAATACCAAAAGGACACCGCTCACAACCAGATCTCAAATCAATACACCAGTATTTTTGACGTGGTTAAAACCCTCAGAGTGCAAGGAGGGAAACAGTCCACGGCCTGTCCCAACGTGGGTACTACAGGGAATTTATTAATCAAAGAATGAAAATTTACATAAGCTTCTCTCATGCACGGATTACCCGAACAATGACCCTCCATGCGCTTTAAATAGAACTCATGGACCAATCGGGTGTCAAGCCACGGATCAAGTGTCGGTAATACCGAGGTGAGAGTGAACCGTCGGATCACTACATATCGTGACCGTCGGATTGTAAGTTACAAAATGTACAACGGTAAAGAAACACACTTTACCTAACTCTAACCTAACTCTATACTAGACCAAGTTGAACTTAACTATATCCTATGTGTCGGAATATCCTAACATCCCTCCTTAAGAACAACTTGGGATAGGATTGAAGGATTTACAAATATGACACAATAGGAGAAGGAAGGAGGCACTAGAGCCTATCCCCCCTTAGTGACAACTTCCTGAACTCCAAGCATATATCGAAGTTTAGTGAAATTCGCCTCTGTGAGAGCCTTTGTGAAGATGTCTGCAACCTGATCATCTGTTGGACAATATCTCACTTCAAGAACATGGTCATGAATGAGCTTTCTGATGAAGTGCATGTGTAGTTTAATGTGTTTTCTGCGCTGATGCTGGACTGGATCTTTGCATAGCTGAATGGCACTTTGATTATCACACCAAAGTGTGGTTGGATGCTGCTGCTCAAAGCCAAACTTTGATAGGATCTGACGAAGATACAGAGGCTTCCTTACTAGCTTCCACGGCACCACGATACTCTGCTTCTGCTGACGAAAGAGAAATGGCAGCCTGTTTCTTACAAGCCCATGTAATAGGTCCTGAACCAAGAGTGAAGACATAACCGGCAGTAGACTTCCGATCATCAGGGTCACCAGCCCAATCAGAATCAGTGAAACCAACTAACAGAGGAGCTGCTTTGGCACTGTAATGAATCCCAAACTGTACTGTACCTCGAACATAACGAAGTATTCTTTTAGCTGCTTTCCAATGACTTTCACGGGGGTTTTGCATAAAACGAGCAACAAGGCCAACAACAAAGGGAAGATCAGGACGAGTATGGGTTAAATACAAGAGTTTTCCGACAAGTTGACGGTATAAGGTAGCATCAAATTCAGGAGAAGTACAAGAGACTGAAAGTTTGACTCCAGAATGAAAGGGATAAGGGGCTGGCTTATAGTCTTCCATGTGAAAATGACGAAGAATATCACAAGCATACTTGGACTGGGAAAGGAAAATACCCTCTTGGGATTGCAAGACTTGAAGACCGAGAAAATAGTGTAAGTGTCCTAAGTCTGTCATTTCAAATTTCTTTTTAAGGCTGGACTTCACATGGTTTATAAGGTTGGGATCACTACCAGTAAGAATAAGATCATCAACATAAAGAACAAGGATGATAAGAGAGTTGCCCACTTTCTTGGTGTAGACAGTATTGTCAGAATGACACCTAGAAAAGCCAGATTCTAAAAGAAAGCTATCCATTTTGGCATACCAAGCCCGAGGAGCTTGCTTGAGGCCATAAAGGGATTTCTTAAGTCGACAAACAAGGCTGGAGTCTGTTTGTATGAAGCCAATGGGTTGTTCCATATAGATTTCTTCCTGCAAGTCCCCATGCAAGAAGGCAGATTTAACATCCATCTGATGGACTTCCCATTTTAAAGAGGCAGCAAGGGAAGGAACAAGGCGGATAGAGTTCATTTTGGCAACAGGGGAGAAGGTTTCAGTGTAGTCAATGCCTTCAACCTGTGAAAAGCCCTTAGCAACGAGACGAGCTTTATGTTTATCAACTTTCCCATCTGGTCCATACTTGGTTCTGTAAACCCATTTACATCTAACAAGTTTGCGTCCCTTTGGTAGAGGAACAAGATCCCATGTATCATTTGTCATTAATGAATGATATTCTTCATTCATAGCTGCTTCCCAATGTGGATGGCCTGAAGCTTCTGCAAAAGTGTCAGGATCATGATTTACTGGAGCTTGAGCCAGTAAAGAAGAGGCTCTTTCAAACTGAGAACGTGTACGTCGCTGATCTGTAGGATCACCGGCAAGATCACCTGCTGCATCCCGAGTAGCACAGACCCATCTTGGAAGTTGAGGATCCTGAGAAGGTGGGGGAGGATTATCATCCTCGCTTTCATCATCTGAAGAAGAAATGTTTTCAAAAGTAGAAGAGATAGGAAGAGGTGGCACATCCGCCAGACTAGGCTCGCAGGCCGATTTATTTTCATCAAATTTTACATCTCTTCTAATGATAACATTTTTGGACTTAAATGGAATAAGTCTATAACCTTTTACATCTTCAGAATATCCAACAAAAGTACATTTCTCACTCTTAGGTTCTAAAGCTTTATGCTTTTCATCTGGAATATGGGCCCATGCTTCACTTCCAAACACACGAAAGTGACTTACATCTGGTTTAATGGAACTCCAAGCTTCTTCTGGAGTGATATTCTCTAGAACCTTAGTAGGAGTGCGATTGATTATATAATTTGCACAATTAATTGCTTCGGCCCAAAAACTAAGACTGAGTCCTTTAGATTGCAGCATACAATTAGCCATTTCATTTAAGGTGCGATTTTTCCTTTCAGCTACACCATTTTGTTGTGGAGTGTATGGAACAATATGTTGCATTTGAATTCCATTTTCGGTGCAAAAGTTGATGAATGTGTTTTTAACATATTCTCCACCATTATCAGTTCTTAGCTTAAGAATTTGATGTCCAGATTGTTTTTCAACAAAGGCTTTGAAGGCCAAAAAAGTGTTAAATACTTCGCTCTTGAGTTTTAAGAAGTATACCCAAGTGCGTCTGGAGAAATCATCAATGAAAGTTAAGAAGTACTTGCAGCCAGAGAATTAAGCAACAGGAAGAGGACCACATAAATCACTGTGCACAAGCTGTAAAGGGGCTGAGGCGTGCCAAGAGGCACGTTTCTCAAAACTGTCCCGATGATGTTTTCCGAGTACACATCCGGAACAAACACCATCTCTGCAAGATACCATAGGAAGACCTGTCACCATATTTTCTTTACATAGATGCTGAAGGGAGCGATAGTTTAAGTGACCAAATCGCTCATGCCAAAGTTTGCTCACTTCATCATTATGAGCAATAAATACTGAGGGAAGATTGGATGACCCAAAGTTGTGAAACTTATACAACCTTTTGGAATCATCAGCAAGACCAGTAGCTAGAATCTGTTTAGGATCTTTTAGATCCTTGATTACAACATCATGAGGTGAAAATTCAACAATTTTACCTTCACCTGAGTGAGTTATCTGATAGACAGATAGAAGGTTGCAGGATAAGGTTGGAACACATAATACATCATTAAACTGACCATTGTCTAGATGAACAGTTCCAGTCCCTACAACATTAAGAGATCTATCATCACCAATATATATATTTTTGGTGTTACAATCATTTAAAGAAGAAAACATGGCTTGGTTTTTGGCCATGTGACAAGAGGCTCCAGAATCAATGAGCCACTCATGAGAATGAGAAGAAGAAGAAGATACATTTAATGCATAACCAGACTGAGATGATTGACAATGAGATGCAGAAAGTGCCATTCCGAAAGTTGAAGTTGAAGTAGGCTCCACATGGATGTTATGTTTCTTCATTGCGGCTTCCAAGGCTTCCATCTTCTTAAAGCATTTAGATTCTAAGTGGCCATCTCGATTACAAAAGTTACAATGTCTATCAGTCTTCTTCCATTTGTTTTTATTGGTCTTATCATTTTGCTGAAATGATCTTTCATTTTGAGGCTGAAATGGTTTAGGACCATTCTTTTGAGGATATGACTTCTTAGGATTCTTTGAATTTGGTTGCTGCTGGGCGGCTAACACTTTCGTGGAAGAGTTTCCAAGATTAAGAAGACCAAGGTGTAAGAGTTTTTCTTGTTCTCTTATTAAGGAATCACAAAAGGAGTCAAAGGAAGGGGCCTTGTAGTCTTTTCCTTGACAAATGAAAGCTTCCCTTGTAGAATGGAAAGTGGAAACAAATACAGAGTAGGCTGGTCCCAACTTAGTAAGGATGGAATAAATAAGGTTACCATCTTCTTTCTTAACTTTAACACCTTCCAAGAGATATCTAAGGGTCTTGAATTTGGACAAGAAATCTTCAATGCAAGAAAAATTATTAGGATCCAAAGTAAGCAGCTCATTTTCAAGTTGATGGGCTCTAATTTCATTTTTAATCCCAAAAACTTTAGCAAGTTTTTCTAATGCTTCATGAGGAGTCTCAAGTCCTGCAATGTGGAATCTAAGATCAGGAGAAATAGACATCCCTATCAAACCACGTGCTTGATCTTGTCTATTTTCCCATTTTTCCGCCTTGTCTTCATCTTTTGGTTTCTTCTCTTGGTTTGTGGCTATTCTGAAGAGACCTTTACTTCTAAGTAAATCTTCCATGTATTCTACCCATTGGAAGTAGTTAGTGCTGTCAAGAATGACTTGGCATGGACTTTCCATTTTAAAAAAAACTGAAGCTGAAGATGCTGAAAGTAAGTGTTCCAACAGATAGATCTTGAAAAAATAAGCGGTTTTAAAAAAAACGGCTCTGAAAAAGGCTTCCGGATGAAGAAGTTATGGCTTTTTGAAAAAAAATTGTTGACGTTGCCGGCATAGTGCGCGAATGTGCGGGAATGAAAAAATCCGCCCCCACAAAATGGAGACTTGAACCCAAGACCTCTACTCTCTTAAAATAGCTTTGAACCAATTGATCTATACAAAAAATTTGAGAGAGAGAGAGAGAGAGAGAGAGAGAGGGGCCTTGGTTTGCGTGCTTGCCTTGAGAAAGCTCTTTTTCCCTACAAAACACAAAACACAAAACCCAACACGAATATGCAAAGAAAAACGAACCTTGCGGCTCGAAGTTAGCTTTAGCCAAAAAACTAGAAATTAAAAAAAAAAATCTCAAAGTTAGCTTTAGCCGAAAAACTAAATATTTTTCTCAATGTTTTTGATTTTCCGAGATCACACTAAGGTGCAGGGAAAAGAGCATACGCATGAGAAAAATCCTTCCTTTCTGTTTCTGATTTGCCCAGATCGCACAGAGTCGCAGGGCAAAGAGCATACGTAGAAATGAAAGGTATAGATCCGGTTAAAAAAAAAGGCTAAATAAACTGAGACCGAAATAAGCAGAGAGAAAATAACAGTAAACTGCAAAAGAAACACTGTATACCTCCCGATCTGAAAAATGACGCAGCTAGGGCTACCGGAAACCTTTTCGCGTGAAACGAAAGGGGTTCCTCATTGGAACAGATGCTCCGAACGCAACAGAGCATTCCTCTCGGCCCGAAAGCAGTCAGAAACAGCAGATCTAGGAAACGACAGCCGCATGCAGTTCTACCGGCTTCAGATTTGGATCACCAACAGACGCGGCCCTCAAATAGCTTTGATACCATGTAGGAATTTACAGGGTAAGTTCCACAGAAAGAATACCAAAAGGACACCGCTCACAACCAGATCTGAAATCAATACACCAGTATTTTTGACGTGGTTAAAACCCTTAGAGTGCAAGGAGGGAAACAGTCCACGGCCTGTCCCAACGTGGGTACTACAGGCAATTTATTAATCAAAGAATGAGAGTTTACATAAGCTTCTCTCATGCACGGATTACCCGAACAATGACCCTCCATGCGCTTTAAATAGAACTCATGGACCAATTGGGTGTCAAGCCACGGATCAAGTGTCGGTAATACCGAGGTGAGAGTGAATTGTCGGATCACTACATATCGTGACCGTCGGATTGTAAGTTACAAAATGTACAACGGTAAAGAAACACACTTTACCTAACTCTAACCTAACTCTATACTAGACCAAGTTGAACTTAACTATATCCTATGTATCGGAATATCCTAACAATCTCCTCTATTGGTTGGTTTCACTGATTCTGATTGGGTTGGTGACCCTGATGATTGGAAGTCTACTGCAGGTTATGTGTTCACTCTTGGTTCATGACCTATTACATGGGCTTGTAAGAAACAAAGTTCCATTTCTCTTTCTTTAGCAGAAGCAGAGTATCGTGGTGCAGTAGAAGATAGTAAGGAAGCCTTGTGGCTTCGTCAGATCCTGTCAGAGTTGGCTTTCAGCGGCAGCATCCGACTACACTTTGGTGTGATAATCAGAGTGCCATTCAACTATGCAAAGATCCAGTCCAACATCAACACCTCAAACACATTGAACTGCACATGCACTTCAACAGAAAGCTCATTTATGACCATGTTCTTGAAGTGAAATATTTTTCAACAGATGATCAAGTTGCAGACATCTTTACAAAGGCTCTCACAGAGGTGAAGTTTACTAAACTTCAATTTATGGTTGGAGTTCAGGAAGTTGTCACTAAGGGGGGATAGGCTCTAGTGCCTCCTTCCTTCTCCTATTGTGTCATATTTGTACATCCTTCAATCCTATCCCAAGTTTTTCTTAAGGGGGGATGTTAGGATATTCCAACACATAGGAAATAGTTAAGTATAACTTGGTCTAGTGTAGAGTTAGGTAAAGTGTGTTTTTTTACTATGTACTTTTGTAACTTATAATCCAACGGTCATGATATGTAGTGATCCGATGGTTCATTATCTCCTTGGTATTACCGACACTTGATCCATGGCTTAACACCCGATTGGTCCATGATCTCTATTTAAAGAGCATGGAGGGTCATTTGTAGGATAACCATTCATGAGAGAAGCTTATGTAAATTTTCATTATTTTATTAATAAATTGCCTGAAGTGGCCGCGTTGGTTCAGGCCGTGGATTGTTTCCCTCTTAGAGGGTTTTAACCACGTCAACAATATTGGTGTATTGATCTGTGATCTATTTGTGAGCAGTGTCCTTTGGTGTTCTATCTGAGGAACTTACCCTGTAAATTCCTACAGGAATTGGGTAGGCTTACCGAATTTATAGGTGCCTATGATTCAACTACTATTGACAAATCCACAAAGGTTTAACAGTTGCTTAAGGAGATAATAAACAATTTATATGTTAGAACAGAGCATTGAAACTGAAAAGAAAAAGATCACATAACGTTGGCAGGTACATGTCTTAGAGCTTCAGCACAGGTTCAACTCTCTCAGAGTCTAGTATGATGTTGATATACAAGCACAAGATTCACAAATTCAAGAGTGGCAAAGTAAGATTAAACATCTGAGTGTCAATCTAGAATTGACTAACTTTAAGAAGGAGGCTAAAGAGTTGAACACTCTTCTTAACCAACAACAAATTGTCTTTTGTCAGAAATTGGCAATTATTCATGATTAGTGCAGGACAACTAGATCCCTAATAGATCAACTATCCGATATTAAAAATTAATTTGAAGACATAGAGGAGAAAATTATTGGTTTCTTGACATGGCAGGAAAGTGCAGATGGAAGATTAGTTAAACTTCCAAAAATTGAAGAATCCCATAAAGAGATTATTTTTAAAGAGTGGGAAATTCACATTAAGCAGGCAATAGCAACAGTTTATCATGCATGGGATATTTCAAGTAATCTTATTGAAGCAGTCAATGATAATTTGTTCCAAGCTAATCTCATCTCACTTTGTTCCTGTTAGCACTCCAGGAATCTCTCCTAGGTTGTAGCTTGGAGATGCCTGGAAACATATAAATCTTCAATATCGTTCTCTGAACTATTGGAATGGATTGGGGTTAGGATCAAGTCAGACGACTGTTTCAACTCTATTTTCACTCAAGACATGCATGAACACCCTCAGCTTGACAAGGCTTTCAACCACTAATGCTCAATATTTTATAGATTCAATGAATAGATGGAGAATCCTGAATGTACCAGTAGATACATATATAAACACATATCAATAGATAGCTACAGAAAGTAAATGAAACTTACAAATATAATTTATCAACGCAAATATAAGATGACAATTATCTGGCATTTGACAGAGAAGAAAACATGAATAACCCATTCAAGTGCAAGCTTAGAACAGAGGGAAAGACGAAGATTAAACATATAACAACAAAAGAAGCTTGTATTACTGGAATGAAGATGAGACAATGGGAGGAATAGAGTATCCACGATCTCCAAAAGTTGAACCTATGATATTTCTAACTTTCAGCCATTTATAGGCTTTTTACAATGCTCTTGGGCTCTCTGAGGCCCCAGGTGTCTTAATCTATCCCCTCTGGCTTCTAACTGCTTGATTCCATGATTAGACAGACATGAGCTAGAGGTCTCTTTTTCTAACAACATAGTAACCAAATTCTGGTAATTTTTCCGCGCTGTCAGGTAGCTCGCTCGTGCCAGCGCTGCTCCATGATCACTTTTGTTGGTTTGGCTGCATCATGCTATGGCTTTTTCCCCTTTCGACCATCTATCTCCCGGCCTCTGTTCGCTCGAATCCTTCTTCTAGCGTTATTGCTAAACGCTTCTAAGGATGGTGGCCACCTGTACTGTAACAGAATGGGTCTTCAGGCCTTTGAAATCCTTTCGAATAGCAAAAACGACTGTTTTCTGTTTTACACAGAGAAACACTACAACACTGTGAAATTCCGCAAAAACTCTGTTCATTTTGGACTTCAAATATTATATATTTCCCTTCACGAACCCTTTCGGGTCTGAGTCTTATCGCATCGACACTATTTCTTTGTATTTCATTAAATAACTAAATATGTGGAAATACATTAAAAAACACCTTTCGGCGGATCTCAAAATCTATGCAATAATGTTTATATAGCCACCGGGTCTAGCTAATCGCATCGTATACGTGTAGGGTATAAGCCCCAATCCATAATGTCTCTCCAATTGCGATATCACGATGCAATTAGTCGCAATCACATATCGTGATAGCCCTGAGCCATTGTAAGCGCTCTGTTGTGGTTTCAGATTGCGATTTGCCGATCAGATCTGGACCGTTGATCGGCTAGATCTGACGGCTACTATGCCTTCACTTGTTTATGCCTCCAATACTCTGTTTTTCACTGTTTTTACGTGTTTTTGGCCTCCCAATAGTGTTTCTCTGCCATTTTAAGGGCTCTTCTCATGCGATTGTTTTGATCTTTGGTATGATTTTACAAGATTTTGAAGACTTAGAGAGCATATCTGGATCCATTTGGATTAGGATCCGATGCAATTATAGATGTGAGAGTAATATTTTTGAAGTCCGACTTATGGCCAAAATGGAGCAAGAGGAGACGTGGTTGTCAGAGCTAAAACATAGGACATTTCCGCTAAAAATAATAGCACTGCACCTTAGGGGCTAACACTGGCTCCTTCTGGGGATGAAAGCATCCCTGTGAGGTTTCAAGAACTGCAGACTACTTCCTTTCCAGTAACAACCAAAACAAACTTATTTCCTAGTGTTCCATTGGGCATGGAGTTTATTTGCATGGAAAACAAAAATTGAAAAAACCTATTAAAATATTAAGGCCTTAAAGCCTCATATGAAGTAAAGTTTCAAAAACCGCCCATTGTTTGGGCCATCAAAAACACCTTACCCCTCCAAATTGTGTAGAATGAAAGTATTGTTCATTTAAACTTGAGCAATGAAAAATGGTCCTGTTCGTAAGGCATCAAATTTACCATGGTTTCCCTTCTTTTCCTTCAGTGCATCCCATTTGAGAACCCAGTCACCAACTTGAAAACTGTCCATTTTTGCCTTTCTATCAAAAGTTTCTTTGATCTTCTTCTGATGAATTCTTGACTTCTCAACCAGTTGTTCTCTGATATGCTATAATTCAACCAAGTTACTCATTCTCCTTGCTATGTCATTCTCTTCATCCTATTCTTCTTGCAAGAATTTGGCCATAGGGAGAATCAGGTGGATTGGAAAAACAACATCAGCACCATAAACTAGCTTAAATGGAGAATTTCCTATGGACTTATTGTTGGTAACTCTATCAACCCATAGTGCAAACTTCAACTTGGAATCCCAGTTCTTTTTGTTTTCCTCCAACAATTTTTTGATTATCCTTAAAAGACTCTTGTTAGATGATTATGCCAGGCCATTGCCTTGAGGATAATATGAGGTAGAATGCACCAATTGAATGCCCATGGATACACACATGTCCACCAATTCTTCTTCCCTAAAAGCTACTACATTATCAATGACTGCTTTGGTTGGGCAACCAAATCTAGTGAAAATATTCTCATTCAAGAACTTCATGATAACCTGATGATTAACATTTTTAGTGGGTACGGCCTCAATCCATTTGGTGAAATAATTAGTGGCTACCAAGATCCATTTGTGAAGGCCACTGGAATGTGGATTGATCTCACCTATGAAGTCTAAGCCCCACTGTTGGAAGGGACCATTGACGTGTACTGGCTTCAAGGGCAGATATTTTAGCTATTGTCTTCCTGCAAACCTCTGACATTTGTCACAAGATTTCACAAAATAAAACACATCAGAGAATAGAGTAGGCCAATAATACCCAACTCTCAGGATCTTGTGGGTTGTCATTTTCCAATAATGATGCCCTCCACAGATGCTAGAATGGAACTAGTGCATGGCTTCCATAGATTTTCCTTTGTCTAGACATCTCAAGAGGATCCATGATGATTCTTTCCAATAAAGCAGGTTTTTATTAATGCAGAATTTGGTTGATCTAAGCTTCATGGCCTGGGCGTGACTTGAGCTAAGCCCCAGAGGGACTTCTAGCTTCTGAAAAAATGAAATACACAGGAATACCATTCGCAGGTGGTTATATTTTCAGCCAAAGACTGATTCTGCTCTTGCTCTTCTGCTGCTTCCTCTATCCGCTCACAACCTGAATTTGAACCTATGCAATTTATATCTAACAAACTACAATTTTCCTCAGCCATAATCTTAGCCAAGCCCTGGCCTTTGACAAGCTTGGTGGGCTTCACCTCTATGTTTAACTCTATGAATTTTGCAATCCATTTAGCTCTCTTTCCATCAATATCTGGCTGAGTTAGGACATATTTTATTGAGGTCGAAGGTACATACGCAACCACTTTGGAATGTAGAATATAAATTCTGAATGCCTTTAAAGATTTTATGAGATCATAAGCTTGTTTTTCAATAAGTTCATATCTTAGTTCAACGTCCCTCAGAGTTTTGCTGAAAAAGGCCACAGGGTGTTCTACGCCTTCATCGTTTTTCTGCAATAGAACTGCTGCAAGTGTATCATAAGAGGCAAAAGAGAAGATATAAAACTCCTTGGTATAATCTGGGCTGATTAGAGTGGGAGATTCCATGATAGCTTGTTTGATGGCTTCAAAAGAGCTTCTTGCACCATCTGTCCATTTTATTTCTAATCCTTTCTTTAGCATGGAAGTGATGTGCTTCAATAGCTCTGCAAAGTTTGGAATAAACCTCTTGACAAAGTTGATCTTTCCCAGGAATGACTGAATGTCCGTTTTTGACCTTGGGATGGACAATGTCTGAATTGCTTGAACTCTCGCTGGATCGATCTTCACACCTTCAACAGAAACAATATGTCCCAGAAGCTTGCCTTCTTCTAGAGAAAACTATGACTTCTTTGGGTTCACAGAAATTCCAAACCGTATGCATTTTAGAAACACATTCTTCAAATGCTGCAAATGGTCCTTGTGACTGCTGGAAAAGACTGTTATGTCATCAAGGTAAATAAGGAAAAACTTGTCCTTCTCTCCCACAAAGGCTATGTCCATGGCCCTCTGAAAAGTAGCCCCAGCATTCGTCAGTCGAAAAGGCATCTTGGAGTACATGAAAGTGCCCCAAGGAGTAGTGAAGGCGGTTTTCCTTATCTTATGGATGTACAAAAATTTTATTGTAACCTGAAAATCCATCTAACAAAGAAATGACTCTAGCCCCTGAAACTTTTTGCAGCAATTGTTCCATCTTAGGCATGGGGTAGTTTCCTTTTTTAGAGCATTTGTTCAGATTCCTAAAGTCAACACAAAGCCTGATTTCTCCATTATTCTTTCTTACTACCACAAGGTTAGCTATCCACTTTGAATACCTTAGGGGAACTATGATCTTGGCATCCAACAGCTTCTTGATTTCCTTTTCAATCAAAGGCAATAAGAGAGGGCTGATAGGTCTTAATTTCATCTTAAAAGGGGTGGTGTTCTTCTCCAGTGGAATCTTTTGTTGGATGATGTTGGTGTCATAAGTCTTAAGATCACTATACTCCCAAGCAAAAATATCAGCAAATTATTTTATCAGGGTGCAATACTCAGAATTTTGGGCAGAAGCCAAGTGAGTGGACAAATTTATGTACTTTGGATGGGTTGGACTCCCTACATTATGTTTATGAACAACAGACTCATTTTCTTTTTTGGCAGGCTTATAAGGTACATCATTATGATCAAACAGATTCTCTAGGGGCACCAATCCTTTGGGTATATGGTTACTAGGTAGTTGAGCAATGCTGTCCTGACCAATATCATCCTTTAGCTTGGACTGGTTGCATTCTTCAATGGTTTCATTTCTTGGTAAATGCGCATTTCAAAAAATTCATCAATGACTTGTAAAAACCTATTAATTTCATCATCATCTTCAAAAAATTTCCAGTATTTGACATTGTCAGGTAGAGATGGTCTATATTTCACCTGAACTTCATAAGTCAATTTAGGAGGCAAAGGAGGAATAAACGTGCTAGCAGACATAGCAAGGGAATCAACAAGATGGTTCTTCATTCTCGAGATGTAAGAAATGCTAAAAATATTAAAAGAGTCCTTGAGCTTCCATACCTCATATCTGTATGCTTTCAGCCTTGGATGCTTTTATTGGAAAGTTTTGTTGACCTGCTGAATGGTAAGGTCTGCATCTCCAAACACCTTCAGACCTTTGATGCCCATTTATTTAGCAGCGTTTAAGCCTAATATCAAGGCTTCTTATTCTGCTATGTTATTTGTGACTTGAAAAGTTAACTTGAAATATAAATGCATGGATTCTTGTGTGGGGGACACAAAGACTACACCTGCCCCTACAACTTCCTTAGAGCAAGCTCCATCAAAGAACATGTCCCAAATTTGTGGGCCTTCTTCCTTGATATGAAAATGGAATGTACTTGTTTAAGGGTGCAAGGTATCCATTCTCAATAATTTCAACTGTGAGCTAGACACTCCAAATGACCTCTAAAAATGTATAAAATTCTTATTTCTTATACAGAGATAGACTGTAGGGGCATTCACCGGACATGTCACCTCTAAAAAGAGGATGAGTTCCAGAGGCTACCTGGCCCTCTACAGGCTCTGCCTAAAGAAATAACAAAGTAAACACTTAGAAGTCTCTAACATACACATACTTGAAGTTTAAGGTCTTGCGGAATAAGACAAGTAACTTTCTGTAGTTGAATAAGTGATTATGTGTGTATGAAAGTTATATTTATTTTCTCTTTGATACTTTATATCAGTTTTGTTTAGCATATCATCTTCAGCAAATAAAGACATCAAAATGATAAAGCAGTTCACCCTCCCTCTGGGCTACATCTGCTGGACCAAGCCTCTCCAACTAGGCTTGTCCTCTTGTATTAAAATTTCTACAAAGGATAATACAAGAATATGGGTGTCTCAAAGGACAGATCTGACTGTAAATATAGAATCAGAAGATAGGAATTAGCCAAACATGCTCTTTCCCAAACACTAAACAGTGAATTTTGTACCTTATACAGGACTTTCCCCAATTGGCCCTCGTGGCCCTTTAAACTTGCATGGAGAATTTCAAGGTGAATATGACCTCAATTGGTTCTGAAACCTTTTCCATTAGACTCAGAAGGTCGAAAATAGCAGACATAGGCTTTTGAATCACCAAAAACGGATGAACATAGCCCCAAACAACTCAATCACTGAAATGGCCCTGGTGGCCCTGAAAGCTTCCCTGAAGCTAAAAAGTGAAAAGAATGCATCCAAAGGAAAAAAAAGCTGCAAAAATGGATTCAGAAGGCTGGAAAAATTCAGGAATTACCTTCGTTCTACATTTATTGGCTGCACAATTCCCAATGCAGCTCCCAAACTGATTTGGCCCTGGTGGCTCCTGGAACTTCCATGAAGAAAAAACACCTGCAAATGACCTCAGATGGCTGTGAAACCTATGCCAATGGCTTCAGAAGGTCGAAAATACCCAAAATAAAAAAAAAAATTCATCCAAAACCGACTTTTCTAGCCAAAGTTATGGCCATTTAAAGTTTCTCCAGTTTGTCCCTAAAAAACTCCAGCTAACTTCAGTTAACTCCAGTTAGCTCAGCCAATTATGGCGGGTCCGCCAAATTTGGCGCTCCTGCCAAAATTCCGCCAACTTAACTGCAATTACATTTAATGTTTGGTGGTTGCCTCGGATTTCGTGCCAGGCGGAATATTCCTTTTTTAATTTTTTTTTGAAAAATTAAAATTTCTAATGTTATGGACAAATTCTTATTTTTGCCATAACTTCCTCATACGACGACTGTTTTTTGAACCGTTTGCGGCACCGAAATCAGGAAGACGAGCACTTTCTAGTCATTCAACTTTGAACCAGTTCTAATCACTTTAAATTTTGAGCATTTTACGATACTTGGTACGGAGCTCCTAATCATTCCTCTGTGATCTAGCAAACCAGTTTCTTTAGCTGCATGGAGGCCAACTGGGATTCTTCAGTCTGAAGAATATAGGCTCCAAAATCAGTGTCAACAACATATATGGGATGATTAGTGGGATTCCTTTCATCACTGATTATATAAGCCAACTGAGCTTCTCTGTATAATCTCCCACTCTCACCTCCAAAAACTGGGACAATAGCATAGGACAAATAATTTTGCAGTGTTCCACCTAATCTATTGATCCAACCTCTGGAGAGAAACATGCCAAACTTGGGGGGTACATTTGTTACCACAATATCCATCACCATGCTCTTCATGGGTAGCTAAGACAAGGTGATGGCTAGGTCTTTGATTAATCCCAAACATTTCACTTTTCTAGAGTCAAAAGAAAACAGGTCATGATAAGACTTGGTAATGTCAAGACCCAACACATCCATGACAGCCTTGGGCATTAGATTATGGCTGGCTCCTGTGTATAGAAGGCAGTTGTGAAGGATTTTGTCATGAATGGTCAAAGAGACATAGAATGGTGGGGAGCTGTCATCACAATTTTCAATCATTAGGTTGAGAACAATAGTTGATTTGTCGTCTTGCAGATTTACATAGTCAGTGGAGGCTTGGATGGCTTTAGGCTCAAGGGCCTCCAGGATAGATCTCTTGAAGGACTCATTCTTCACTAGTTCAATCAGAGGTATAGGTATGCTTAGCTTCTGAATTTTTGATTCAAAAATGAAAGGAGAAGGAGACTTGTCAAGGCATCTTACCTTGTGAGCTGGAGCTTTGAGGATGATGGGATCAACTGTCGGTCGTTTCTACTTTTTAGCTTGTTGTATAGTAGGGACAATAGCTCTTTGAATAGGAGTTTCCTTGGCATTATTCATCTTCAACCTCAGATCATATCTGTGTTGATCATCCGTTTTTAGAACAGCTCCACCATCCCACTCTTGAATGACCTGGTCATTGGAAAATGACTTTTCATAGGCAGTTGAAGTAAAAAAGGAGGCACTGCCTTTGTCTTCTAGACAATGGATCTCATCATCTTCTTCAAACTCCTCTTCTTCCATCACTACATTCTGGAAAGGGGTCTTCACCCTTTGGTCTCCATTGGCATCTTTGCTTCTTTGTAGAATCCACAACTACTCATTAGCTCTTCTATATGGATTTGGGTTTCTAGGAGCAAAGGTATTAGGAACCCTTCCTTTCCCAAGGTGTTGCTCAACCTTTAATTTGGAGATTTCAGAGGCTAATGATTCTATCATCTTGGTCATTTTATCTATCTTGGGATCTGAAGATGATGAAGATTCACCCCTCTGTCTCCTTCTGTCAACATTCCCCTTGAGCTTCTCTGCAACCATGATGTTTGATTCTACTTCCAAGGCTGCATCCTGCATAACAGCCAAGGTAGCACATCGTCTCTCCCTCAACAACAGACAGAAGTCAGAATCAAAGGCACTGGCATAGGTGAGTTTAGCAGAGGTAATGGTGGGTTTTACTTCAACTGGTATCTTACTGTACATACGGTTAAACCTCTTATTAAAATCAGACAACAACTCACCATTTCCCTCTTTAAGTTCCCAAACTCGGTGTGGTAGTAGAGTAGATCCTTCTTATCCCCTCCAATTCTTTAGGAATGCATCATCTAAAGCCTCAATATCTGCTATAGACCTTGGGGTTAGTTCTTTGAACCATTTTCTAGCCTCTCCATCTAGACTTTGGGCAAAGACTCTCATCCATACATCATATTCACTAATGTCCAGGTTATCATCATAGCTATAGAATGATTCAAGATGTTCCTCAGCTGTAACACCTTCAGTCCCAGTGAACTTAGGCCTATACTCCTGATATTCTCTAGTAGGCATGGCATTCAAAGGAGTGGGTAGTACTAGAGGTCCATACCTAGCAGCTATGATTCTTTCCATTTTGGTGGGTGCTTTTGGACCCGCCATAACTGTGGTGGCTATAAGGGTACCGAAAGTTTGAATGGTAGAGGGTTGAAAAGTGACTATGGATAGGAGGAGAGGCTTCCTTCAGGCTTAGAATAGAAGGAGAACATAAAGAATAAGGAGCTCTATGAATCTTTGAGATTTTTTCTTCACTGCTTGTATTAGATGCTATACTCTCAACATGTATTTGTTCTATTACATGATTTTCTTGAAGGGATATAGAATATTGTTTAGAAATACCTGAACCTGGTGCTCCTTTCTGCAATGCCTTTCTTTCTTTGATGATTTTTTCAGGGTCAGGTACTGGGTTAGCTTGAGGCTTCTGAGGATTTCTCCGAGTATGCCTCACAAATTGAGCTAGAACTATGAAGTGGAGTAGCCAAGAGGTTCGTCCTCCAGTAGATTTTCCAGATAGATGATTACAACCGAAGTGTCCAGAATTTGTCTATCATCAAAGCTGGATCTGTGTCGTTCTCCAGGGAAGCTGAGCTTCAGTCTCCTCTCCCCGGCAATAGTGCCAATTATGTTAGCACTCCAGGAAGCTCTCCTAGGTTGTAGCTCGAAGATGCCTGGAAACATATAAATCTTCAATATCATTCTCTGAACTATTAGAATGGATTGGGGTTTGGATCAAGTCAGATGACTGTTTCAACTCTATTTTCACTCAAAACATGCATGAACACCCTCAGCTTGACAAGGCTTTCAACCACTAATGCTCAATAGTTTATAGATTCAATGAATAGATGGAGAATCCTGACTGTACCAGTAGATACATACATAAATACATATGAATGGCTAGCTACAAAAAGTAAATGAAGCTTACAAATCTAATTTATCAACGCAGAGACAAGATGACAATTATTTGGCATTTGACAGAGAAGAAAACATGAAAAACCCATTCAAGTACAAGCTTAGAACAGAGGGAAATATGGAGATTGAACATATAACAACAAAAGAAGCTTGTATTACTGGAATGAAGATGAGACGCTGGGAGGAATAGAGTATCCATGGTCTCCAAAAGTTGAACCTATGATATTTCTAATTTTCAACCATTTATAGGCTTTTTACAATGCTCTTGGGCTCTCTGAGGCTCAAGGTGTCTTAATCTATACCCTCTGGCTTTTAACTGCTTGATGCCATGATTAGATAGACATGAGCCAAAGGGCTCTTTTTCTAACAACATAGTAACCAAATTCTGGTAATTTTTCCACGCTGTCAGGTAGCTCGCTCATGCCAGTGATGCTCCATGATCACTTTTGTCAGTTTGACTGCATCGTGCTGTGGCTTTTCCCCCTTCCAGCCATTTGTCTCCCGGCCTCTATCTCTTGGCCTTTATCTGCTCGAATCCCTCTTCTAGAGTTAACAATCATTGCTAAACGCTTCTAAGGCTGGTGGCAACCTGTGCTGTAACAGAATGGGTCTTCGGGCCTTTGAAATCCTTTCGAATACCAAAACGACTATTTTCTGTTTTACACAGAGAAACGCTGCAACACTGTGAAATTCCGCCAAAATTCTGTTCATTCTTGACTTCAAATATTATATATTTCCCTTCACGAACCCTTTTGGGTCTAGGTATGATCTCATCGATGCTGTTTCTTTGTATTTCGTTAAATAACGAAATATGTGAAAATACTTCGGCGGATCTAAAAATCTATGCAATAATGTTTATATAGCCATCGGGTCTGGCTAATGGCATCACATACATGTAGGGGTATAGGCCTCGCTCCATAGTTTTTTTCTGATTGGGATATTGCGATGCGAATAGTTACAATCACATATCATGATAGCCCCGGGCCGTTGTAAGCACTCTGTTGTGGTTGCTGATTGCGATTTGCCGATTAGATCTGGACCATTGATCGACTAGATCTGATGGCTACTGTGCCTTCACTTGTTTATGCCTCCGATACTCTATTTTTCACTGTTTTTATGTGTTTTTGGCCTCCACCCACACCTTGAGCATAAAAAAAAAAGGAAAAAAACAGAGAAGTGAAATAAAAAGGTCCCTGGGTGAAAAATTCTTAGAGGCGCCTAGGGCAGACAGTGAGGGTGAAAACCTCGTGGAGGCGCCCCAACTGTCTCTCAAAAAAAAAAAAAAAAAACAACAACAATAGGCCTAATCTCTGTGGAATAATTGCAGGTTAGGAAGGTTGTGCAAAACAAGGCCAGGGGTCCGCACCAGGCTATAGGACACCCTCACAGACACTTCTTCCATGACCACTCACCTCTCCTAGGATTTGATCATATTCAGGGGTAGATTTCACCTTCTACAAGAAGTTCTGCCTATTCTATAGGCAGTTTATGTCTTCTACATGAAACATCCTGTAGAACCTTCGGGCAAGCCAAAATCGATCTTGGAGGGGAATCTGAAGGTTGGAATATGTTTGTTAGGCCTGTAGCCACCCCTGTTTCCACCCATCACCATATGGCACCCTGTTCCATCGCTTTACACCTCCGTCACTCACCTAGTTATGTGTTCCTGCATAATCATACAAGAAACCTTGTTTTCCTCAGATTGACAGCAAGAATTTTTAGTGACAAGTCAAGCAACAAAGTCTCACTCACCCTACCTATCCAAACTCCATCTAGACTCTTCATCAACGAATCCCTCATCCGCAATATAGCCCTGCTCGTTTAGCCTGCATTCCAGGAGGAGAAGCAGCTACAGGACATCCTACAGGAATCTTGTAGCAGTTGATCCCTCTGGAAGACATACTCTGGAGGCAGGGACAGCCAAAATCAACAAAGGGAACATGCAAAAGGCTCCTCTTGGACATGAAAACATCCTCAGTAGCTGAAACCCAACAAAACTTGTGCATGCAGCATTAATAACCGAAGGATCGGGTTCCAAAACCTGTGCATACAACATCAACAAATGAAGGAATGGGTTCTAACACTCATGCATGAGGCAGCAGCAAGCGAAGCAGTGGTTCCAAGACCCGAAGTCTGCATAACACGTCCACGGCCACGTAGGTAAGTGTCTAAACTCATTCGTCAATTGCATAAACTATATTTCAAAAATTGCATGACTGTGAAAATGGGTCGGATTGAACGGGATCGGTGGCCACCCTTAGCCAGTTACATAGCTTCGTGGGATCTGAACAAGCTCAGTTATGTTCAAAATTGCGGACGAGGCATGCAGCCAACACGTGTGGAGTGTCCAGTCAGGAAAAATCGGTGGGACTGGCAGTGGTGGTGGCGGTTAATGGCAGAGGGGAGGTGATGGCGGTCAGGGACACACAAAGAAACGATGGTTGTGACGTTGGATCAACGGTTCGGTCCGGACACCTCATCCCCTCACCACGAATTGCGCTGCAATTAAAAGATGCTTGGTTGAAGACTCTCACCACCCGCTGTTCATTTGCACTTGCAACATCCTCGGCCGAAGTACGCGTCCTCTGCTTCCAAAATCTGTTAACTCGTCGTCCTCCACCGAGTTTTTTGGCCTGTTTTAAAAAAAATCTCCCACGTACCGGGCTCGTTTAGAGGCACAATGACATCCTACAGAAGCCGGCAAGAGTTCTACACGAAGAATCTCTACAGGATGTACGACACAACTTTCTAGAGCAGGGAAGCCTGGATTTTTCTTTGTCGAATTTGGAGTTCCGAGAGAGGTAGGCTCGAAAACACTCTTCCATGCATGATATGTTTCAGAAAGGTGGTGAATTGAACTGTCTCAAATTGGGGAGTCCGAGAAAAATCCGCCTGTGAGTTGGAAATAGCAGTTCGCCTGTGTGTTACACAATATTTCTCAGTCGTTTTTGCGTCAAAATTCTCCTCCACAGTTCTTGTTAAAAAAGAAAATTCTCCTGTAGGAAAGATACGCAACTGTGAGGGCTAGCCTATGTATGAAGAATTCAAATTTGCATGTTTATGTGTATGCTGAAAATAAACATTGAGCTCTGTACTCTGTCTATGGAAACCCAATTTCTTCCTTCATAAACGAACAACCGAGTTCTGGGTAACAACAACCTTAAAGCCAGGGAATTGGTGCTAATTGGTAGTTGAAATCCCTTCTTAAAGTTCAAGGGAGAAATCCATAGACAACATTCCCTTTTCTGATCAGAGCATAAAACAAGGCACTCTCACCATGCCAGGAAGGTTTATCAGTGAAGAACCTTTGGATCCCAGCAAGCTGCGCGAGTATCCGGAGGTGGTGGACCTCTTCACCCGCGCTAATTGGATGTCCTTTTGTGACAAAATTGAGGGTCATGACGATGAGATAACGGAGGAATTCTTAATGTCCCTAAAACCTGAATCAAAGACACAATCCATAGTGAATTTTAGGGGTTTGACCCTAGAAGTTACCCCTGAGCTCATCAGTCGTGTTACTGGTCTCCCATTAGGGTTCCCTTGGAGCAAAGAAGAAAGGTCATTGGGCCAGGTAGCCAAGAAAGCTTTCTTCCTACCTGAAGAACATCTTGTAGAAGACAAGAACGGGGTCTGGAGAACCAGCTTACCTCCTCTCTAGAGCGAAGTCAGTTTCCAAATCATGAAATACATTACCTGTGAAGGGAGGTTCAACATTGTCTATGGCTATCATTTCAGGTTGCTGAATGAACTAAGACATGGAATGGATTTACCTCCAGAAGAGAAGTTGAGCATCCCCTATTTTATTCTATAGTCATTAAGTGAATGTGGCACAAAATTGAATGAAGGGACACCGGATCAGTTAGCCCATCATGGGCTCATCAAACTTTTAGTGGAAGATGCCCTCCACACCTACACTGTCCCCCTCTCTTGGGAAATTTTCTGAAACATGTCTAGAGATGACGATATTAGAATTCTGGCCGAGGAGCTCACCTCATCCAGCAGTGAAGAAGGGGAACACACTGAAGCAGGAGAGAAAACTAGTGGTAAAGAAACACAGGACAAACAAGCACAAGCAGGACAGAAAGAGAAAGAGGGAAAGGGCAAAATTACTCAGCCTAAAATAGAGCGAGGAACAACACAAACACCAAGGGAAAAGAGACTGCAGAGGAGAGCAGAGAAGGAAGAAACATCCCAAGTAAAGGCTGGCACAGCCACAACAGTCACACCAAAACAAAAGGTAAAGACAGATCCTGAAATGGCTGCAATACAGGCAGAAACAGTTGACACAGAGACTTCTATAGGAAGCATGGAAACAGAAGAGCAAAGGGGTGAATCACCAGAAATATTGGCAAGAGAGGCAGCAACTGTGCTTGCCGCCTTAAAAACACCTCCAAAACAAAAAGGGAAGTGAAAGAGGCAAACCTCCATGTATTTTAAAGAAAAAATGAGCACACGGATCAAAGTAGGCAGACCCCAACCGCAGTCAAAGGAGACAATTATGATTGAGGACACAACCACTAAACCAAAGTAAGGGTCTCCTTCAAAGATATCCATCACCTATGAATGAGGAATCCCAAAAAATTCCACCTGGAGAGAGAGACTGAAGACAATGGACTCAAAGACAGTTCTTCAGGAAGTTGACAAATCTCTACAGGAAACTCGGGCTAGGCTAAAAGAGACCGAGAAATTGGAGGAAAAGGCGACCAAACAATCACAGGAAGAAGAAAGGACAGAGGAAATATTGGAACCAAGCCCTCAGCCCAGTTTGGGCTCATACTATAACTTGTTAGAAGCTGGGAAAATAATTCCCCAAAAATTTGTGGTGCCACTATTCTTTACATTGGAAGAAGAAAGAATTAGGATTCACACTTGGATGAGGGTTTCCAAGTCCAAGGGTGTGGCAGACATAGGCCCCCTAGAAGAATAACTCAGGGAGTCAAGGAAAGAATTGGCCATGGTGAAGCATGTGGAAAGCATTCAGAGGGCCAAACTACAGGAAGAGAACGAGCTGCTGAAAAAGCAGCGACAACTACAGGGAATCCATAAGGAAGACAGGCCCTCCATTCTAGGAGAACAACAACAGCGGGAAAAGCCTCCAACAGATGAAGAAACCGTGGATGAACAACAAAGAAAGGATGGGTTGCAGGCTAAGATCAAGGCACTAACAAAACAGCTACATGAGAAGGAGTTGCAGGCAGCAGAGGAGATACAGTCTCTAAGGCAACATGTACATGAGAAGGAAGCCCAACTGGCCTGCATGGCCAGCTGGGCAATAGAGGCTGTACAGTGTAGGCAGCCTGCCAAGTCATATGCTTTGTACCTTAAAGATCAATGGTTGCAGTTCCAGATTAACACCTTAGCCCAAAGGGGCACTACTCCATTTCAAAACTATCATCAATTCATGGCTTTATGTGACAATAGCTCATCAGAGGACAAGGCTAAATTATCAGAGTTTTATTTACACAACTTGGCCCTTCCAAACATGAATTCGTGGGATCCCAACGCTGTGGTAGGAGATGTGCAACTTATGGCCATGGCCTCTTGGTTGAATCATGAGGAAAAAAGGGCAGCAGAGGTCTGAGATATTATGAACAGGGAACTCAGTGAACCACTAATGATCAGAGCAGAGCCGGAGGATCCCTCAGCATTGATAAGCACCCACCAACGCTTGGCCAACAACCCTCAGGATTTACCAGATTACATTGAACGACAAGCTCAAGCTATTGCCCACTTTGAGGACATGGAGAGACTATTGGGGGATAACTGCCTTCATGCTTGCACAAGGAGGTGGAACACACTGCCCCACAGTTTGAAGATAAGAGAATACCACTCTCCAACCAGGATGAGGGAGTCCTTGGCAAGGGCACCCCTCTATAAATAGTCAATGCAAAATCTACAGGCCAATTAGATCGACATAAAGTTTAGTCCTCCCTTGCTTTTGGGATTGCTGGAAGGAGTTAAGGAAGAAGAGGAAAACAAGCAGTGGGAGGAAGTGGAGAGAAAAGCAGGATTTCATGACTGGGAAGAAGACATCACCTTGGAGGCCTGGGACGTGAGAGAGGCAGTCAAAGCTATCAAGGATGATGAGCTAGATTAGTTGCTCAGAGGATGAGCAACCCATTTAACAGGGGGGTGATGATGAGCCCCAAAAATGGGTAACTTATTGAGCTCATTTTTCCTAACTGTTCTTCATCAATCCACCATTTTTCATAGTTTATGCATGTTTTTAAGTATATTTATGTTAGTTGAACGAATGAGAATAGTCACTTGACCAAGAAGGCTAACACGTGGTTATTGTATATTTTTAGACAAATTTTGGACCAAGGCCAAGAATTTATGAGCCAGATGACAGCCAAGCATGAAGCAACGAGGGTGAGGATTCGTAGGAAGGGTGTCTCCTACACTAAATGGCCTGTTCCTCGAATTCTCCACCCTCAGCTCGGAGTTCAGCAGGCCACCGAAAAGGATTCCCAAGGGCAGCGGAGCAGTTTTGTGTAAAGTGACTGATCACTGGCAGTTCGAGCAGCCGAGCCCCTCGAGTTAAAGAGGGCTGTTGGAGACCCTCGTAGTGCATAAATAGGAAGGCTTCCAGCCTTCGTAGGTTACTTTTTGAGCAGTTGTATTTTTCACTATAGTGTATCAAAAAACCATGGAGAGAGTACTGAAATAGCAAATAGGTGTTTGTCTGGCATCTGGTCATCCATTGTCCCTTCTTCACCTACAGGTAAAGCCAATCTAGACAGAAAGTCAGCAACAACATTTTCCTTACCTGGCTTGTCCACAATGGTCAAATCAAATTGCTGCAACAAGAGTAACCATCTAATGATACGAGCATTTACATCAGGCTTATTCATTAAATATCTAATCGCAACATGATCAGTGTGTACGAATGTTTGATAACCAGTGATGTAGTGTCTGAACTTGTTTAGGGAGTGGACTACAGCCAGGAACTCTTTTTCGGTTACAGTATAGTTCATCTCTGCCTTGGATAGGTTTTTGCTGACAAAGTATATGAAATATGGTAGTTTCTCCTCAACTTGTCCTAAGGCTGCCCCTATGGCTTTGGTCGAGGCATCGGTGTGGATGTGGAAAGGTAGGGCCCAGTTTGGACCTCTTAAGATTGGGGCGGAAACTAGCTTATCTTTCAACTCATCCAGAGCCCCTTGACAGTCGTTAGTCCATTTAAACTCAACATCTTTCCCTAAGAGGCCAAACAACGGCGAGGCTAGCTTACTGAAATCTTTAATGAATCTTCTATAATATCCTGCTAAGCCTAGAAAAATCCAAACATCTCTTACCTTTTGAGGAGGTGGAACCTTTTGGATGATAGCAATTTTGTTAGGATCCACCTGTAATCCTTGCTGAGAAATGGTATGACCTAACACGGTCCCTATAGTCATCAGGAATTCAAAATTTTCAGGACCGAGGGACAGGTTCATCTTAATGCACTTGGTTAAAACTTTTCCTAGGTTAGACAATGCTTCTTGGAAGTTAGACCCATAAGGAGTAAAGTCATCCATATAGATTTCCACCGAATCATGAACCAGCTTAGCGAATATGCTCAATACTGCTCTCTGGAAAGTGGCAGGAGCGTTGCATATCCCAAAGGGAAGGACCCGGTAGGCAAAGGTTCCCCAAGGACAAGTGAAGGTGGTCTTATCTTGGTCTTCCAGGCTGATTTGGATTTGATTATACCCGCTGAACCCATCTAGGAAAGAAAATAACTTCTTCCCTGCCAGCCCATCTAGCACTTGATCTATGAACGGTAAAGGGAAATGGTCCTTCTTGGTGGCTTTGTTAAGTTCTCGATAATCTACACAGATTCTCCACTTCCCATTTTTCTTGGGTACAAGCACTAGAGGAGAAACCCATTCGCTGTCCGAGATGGGGTAGATGAATCTTGCATCCAACAACTTTTGCAATTCTTCTTTGACGATGTCCTTAAGGGCTGGATTCATTCTCCTCTGAGGCTGCCTGATTGGTTTATAATCCTCTTTAATGTAAATGTGATGGGTACAGATCGACGGATGGACTCCTTTCATTTCCTTATAGCTCTAGGAAAAAGCCTCCAAATGGCGGTTCAATAGGCTACATAGCTCCTTCTCCTGAGAGGAAGATAGGGATGAGCTGATCTTTAAGGTTCTTTCAGGGCCAAATTCCACATTTTTAACTCTAGGTGAGGTCGAATCGGCCACAAAGAGGTCCACTAAAGTGCTGGCTTGGGTACCTTCCACTAACTCTAATGATAGTGCACTAGGAGGTGGATTTTGAATCAAATTATCGATCAAGTCATCCTCGGTCAGAGGACCTCCCCTGGTGGCTTCTACTCTGCACAATGGTGCAGAGTAGACTTCACCCTCATCTCCCTCCTCCAACCAGAGTTGTAAGTCATGTTCTAATAGAGGTTGGGCAGGAGGGTATAGGACTAGCTGTTTGGACATCGGCCCATTCTTGATGGTCATGCTTCCAGCTGGACAACTAATGTAAGCATCCGCAGTAGCTAACCAAGGCCTTCCAAAAATGAGGGGGTATCCAGTGAGTTTTGCCTTTGGTTGAAGGACCAAGAAGTCTGCAAGGTACTCCCAAGAATCAATAGGGACCAGGACATCCTCCACAATCCCTTCGGGAGTCACAGTGGAGCAGTTTGCCAACTGCAATACTATCAAGGTCTTTCTTAAGGAACTCTGAAGGTTAAGTTTAAGCATAGTGTCCCTGGTCATGACATTAATGGCAGCCCCTAGATCAATCATGGTGTGGGGGATTATGGTGCCATTGATGTGGACATCAAATACAGGACTCCCAGGATCCAAATATTTTGGACAGATTACTTGTCCCAACGTCAAATCAGACAGTTGTCTTATGACATTGATAGTCGGGGCATCTCTCTTGCGCCTACCTGGGTGCCTGAAGCACTTCTCCTTGATCAATTTGTTGTAGATTGGTACATCTTTTATGGCCTGGAGAAGTGGGATTTTCACACACAACTGTTTAAGTTCTCCCAAAAGTTTAGTCTCCTCTAGGTTTGGTTGCGTGGATACTGTTAGTCACTCAGGAAAGGGTGGAATGGCTTTGGGTTCACTTTCCTGTTTCTCTTCCTCTTCCCCCAGGGGAGGAGGTTGGCGATCTGGAAGGACCTTTCCAGATCGTAGGTTGATCTCCTGAATCTCCACAACATAGGTAGGGCATGTTGTCTCTCCAATGTATACCTGCTGGGCCTGTCTATTGTTGGGGTTTGGGTTCGGTTGAGCAGGCATCTGGGTTTTTCTTGGAGGAGCAGGAGGTAATGGTTGTGATTGAGTAGGAGGTGGAGGCAAAATAGTGCGAGGAGAGTTGTATTGGGGCCTCCACCCTTGTTGAGGTGCATTCGACTGAGGTTGTGGCTGGACATGAGAGTGAAACAAATGAGCAGCAGGTTGAGTATGGTATTGACATGGATAAGACCAAAGAGGAGGTGTGGACCAAGAAGGATGAGCAGGGGGCCCCCAAGAAGGCATGTGAGTGGATTGGTTGGGGTTGTAATAAGTTTGGGATGTTCCTTGCATCCCTTGCTGGTAAGGTTTGGACCCATGCGACCTCCTTTGGTTAAGGAAGTAGAGTGGTTCAGTGCCCCCTTCAACCCCTTGGTACATGGATTTAAGTCCAGGTAAGGTTGGGCACTGGTTCGTGGGGTGGTATTCCTCACAAACGAAACATACCTCCACTGAGTGCAATGGACACTCGTTCTTAGGATTTTTCCTTGTACATCTGGGACAAAAAATGGCCAAAGCCCTCTCAACTTCCTCTTTCTTCTGTTGGATTTGGAAAGTATCCAGCTGCATGGCAATGGTCTGTCTCATCTCACTTTTGAGGTCTTCCATCTGATTAGCAGACTCATGCTTGGAGAAGGTGGTACTAGCTGAGAGTGGATTCCCCCTACCTCATTTCTAGGCTACCCTAGAGTGGTTTCTAAACACAGTCTTTATGTATCATAAGGTAGTTGGTAGATGTCTCCTCCAACTAGCAGATGGAGTGTATCTAGAAGGTCTTCGGGGACTCCTCGGAGCAGAACCAGCTTCAGAGATTCAGGGTCAAGCGTGCACCTGGCCCATTTATAGCTAAGTTGGAACCTTTCCTCGTAGTCTTCTAAAGGCTCATCACTTCCCATGGTCATCCTAAAGATTTCTCCCTTTGTTTCCTTTGACCTACAGTAGTCCCGGTATTTGTTGTTAAAGGCTTGCTGCATCTGAGCCCAAGTTGTTGTACTGTTTCTAGGTAGCCCCATGAACTAGCGTAGTGTTGCATCCTTGAGGGTAGAGGGTGTTGACACCTAATCTTCATGATTGGGGGAATTTTGTGTAAATAAATAAATTAGGAATGTGAACAGTCATCGGGAGATGAACTGAACAATCACTCCTATTGTATATAACAATGACCTACCTATGGAATAATAGACGAATCAGTTATTTGTTTTATGGAGTTACTGCTTGGCCTTACATGGTATCAGAGCTAGCTCCTTGTTTTAGCTATTATGCTCCTTGTAACTCCTCTGTCCTGGCCTCTGCCTCTGCCTCTGCTTTATTCCCTTCTGTTCTGAAATAATCTGCCTCTGCCGCACTGCACATCTGTCCATACTGAGACCTGACGGTGCCACTGCAGAGATACGCCACCAGCTCCTGTATGCGTTGTTGAATGGTATGCGAATGAGATACCTGTATTGTTTTAACGCTGTCCAATTTTTTTAACAAATAACACATCAGTTAAAACGACTGTGGTATCTGCATTGCTGAATGGTATAACGTTGAGGAATGGTATATTGAACTGTCCCATTAAACTGCGCTGAATGGATTTTAACACAGCGTTCAAGCCATTTTTAACACAGCGTTCCTTCTCTCTACAAGTTGCTCATTTCATATGATTCCAGGATATACGAGTGGGACGTTTGAAAGTGCTGTCTCATGGTATGCGCTGTGGTTTTAACGCCGTCCAATTTTCCTGTTTAACTGCGTTGAATGTATATATTGAACTGCGTTGAATGCGTATTAACGTTGTGGGTTTACTCACTATTCCACGACTCTTTTAATATGGAATACTAACGCTGTTTATATGGTATTAACATTGTTGAATGGTCCAGCATATATATGATATTAAAGCTGTGCACTGTGGGTTTATATGTGCGCTGTGGGTTTATGCGTAGAATGGTATATATTGACCAGCATATATATTGAATGATATATATTGACCAGCATATATATATTGAATAGTTTGTAGATATTTGAATGCGTTGAATGGAATATGAACTGAGTTTGTAGAATGGAATATGGTGGATGTATTATATGAGGATCCTTTTATAAACATTGGAGGGATTTGAAGAAAATATAGTGCATAAAGTATTTGAAATCTTTTTGCCCTTCTGAATACAATTTCATTATATATCAGCAGAAGTATTTTTTCTATCAGCAGAAGTATTTTTTTTTACGGAATGCATTCAATGAGTTGTGGAAAGGAGTATGTGTCGGAGAAGGAGACAATGACCCAGTACAACCTACCTCAGACAAAGAGCTCGTCATTTGGGAAAACAAGAACAACAAAGCCTATGCATTAATCACAACATCTATAAATGAAGAGGTGAGTCGCCATATTTCATCATATTCAACTTCCTTTGAAGCTTTACAAAAGCTGAAAGAACTCTATGACTCACATTCTGCAGTTGAAGTTGTTCAGCTCATGATTAAACTCTTCACTCTTGAACTGAAAAATAATGATCCTCTTGCTTTTGCATCTGAAGTAAAGTCTATAATGCATGATATCAAATCCACTAAGGTTGAGCTGGATATCCCTCTTATTTCTTTTATCAAGGCACTCTATCCTACTTACTCCAATTATCTTGAGTCTTTACAAGCAAATGGAAATCTTAAAGATATAACCTTTGACTCTCTTGTGAAAAGGTTTGCTGAAAGAGAAAAAGCCTTTGGAAAGAAGACAATCCCTGAATCTTCTGAAGAGACTGTGTGCCTTGCTCATAAAGAAAAGCATCCTGCTCAAGATTCTACAAGAGGAAGAGGTGGACGAAGAGGAAGAGGAAGATATTTCAGAGGCAGGGGGGGTAGACATTCTCAAGAAGAAAAGACAGACTTACATTGCATTCGCTGCAAAAGAAATGGATCACATGATGCCTCTACATGCAAGCTACCATGGGACAAAATTGAGCAGAAAAGAAACCAACAGAAAGGTAAAACTGATGATACAGAAAAAGGTAAAGCACCTGAATCCGCTCACTATATTGAGGCACAATGTAACATTGGAGTAAATGAAGATTTGTTTAATGCTTCACTTGCTTCTTCAAAAAATGATTGGTTGCTTTATTCAGGAGCAACCTGTCATATGAATCATAGAAAATATTTTTTTGAAGATTTCACTGATAATGTTGATGGAGCAGTATACTTTGCAGATCAGTCAAAAATCAAGCCATCAGGGCTTGGCACAATCAGGCATAAACTGCCTGGTCTTCCGGACTTTCTTCTGGATCATGTTCTATATCTCCCACAGCTCAAGAGAAACTTGCTGTCCTTGGTCCACATCCGCCAGCAAGGCCACTCCATTCATATGTTTGATGGCAAGCTTGAGGTAAGAAAAGCTTCTGACCACTCACTTGTCATGAGGGGAATAAAAGAAGAAAGGCTTCTCAAACTGTAAGGAACCTCTGCTCATGCACAACATTTCTCATATATTTCACATCATGAAGAAGGTACACTTCCATCAAGTTTATTATGGCATGCTAGATTTGGGCATTTAAACTATGACAATCTCTGCTTATTGAAGAAAAATGGTGTTGCTGGTTTGCCTACAATTCCTAGGAAACATAAGCACTGTGATGCTTGCATTCTAGGAAAGCATAGCAAACAGTCTTTTCATGATTCACATTCAAGAGCACATAGGAAGCTTGAACTCATTCATTCAGATTTATGTGGTCCAATGCCTGTTCCTTCTACAAATGGAAATAAATATATCATGACATTTATTGATGATTACACCAGAATGTGTTGGGTTTATTTATTGAAGAACAAATCTAATGCCTTTCAAACATTCAAGAATTTTCATAAATGGATTGAAAATGATACACAATCTCATATTGGGTCTATTCGCACTGATAATGGAAAAGAGTATACATCAAATGAATTTGAAAACTATCTTCGCCAACATGGGATCAAACATCAAACAACTGTGCCTTATAATCCCCAACATAATGATGTAGCTGAAAGAATGAATAGAACAATCTTGAATATGGTACGATCCATGCTTTTCGTCAAAAATGTAAAGACAATGTTTTGGGCTGATGCTGTTCTATGTGCTGCATATATAAAGAATAGATGTCCATCTAATGCTATAAGAAACAAGACTCCTTATGAATTATGGTATGGACATGTTCCTTCGGTAAAACATCTCAGGATCTTTAGTTCCACCTGTTATGCTTTGATACCAAAGGTACATAGAAACAAACTTGGTGCTAGAAGTCGTAAGTGTATCCTCCTGGGGTATTCAAACACCTCCAAAGCATACCGCCTCTATGATGAAGTAAATAAAAAGTTGGTTGTATCTAGAGATGTAATTTTTCTTGAATCATCCAAATCTGACAATGTTGTTGAGCAGCAACTTGATCGCTTGGATAGATTCACAAAAACGAAATCATTTCAAGAATTTGATAATCAGATTCCACATCTTGAAGGGGGGATTCCTATACTAGATCAACATGTGGAATCTTCTTCTAAAGAACAATCTCCCCTGCATGAAACTCCAACAACGGATGATGCTTTAAGTGATGTAATTGATAGAATTGGGAGACTCAATCTTGATTCAGTCCCAACTAAATCAACAGAGCAGCCTGGACCATCACAGGAAGGTCCCCCAAAGTGGCTGACAAAGACACTTGAAAGTGTTAATCTTGATGAAATTGGAAAAACAGGAACCAGAAACTCAAACCAACAAAATGGAGGTGATATAAATGACTCTAATTCACCTGTTGATATGGATGTTACTTATGCTTGTGAATTGAACTTGTCTACATATTTTGAACCAACTTCCTTCAAAGAAGCTGCTTCTCATGATGAATGGAAAGAAGCGATGCAAAAGGAGTATGATGCCCTCATAAAGAACGACACTTGGAAGTTGGTTGATCCTCCATTTGGAACCAAACCAATTGGCTGCAAGTGGGTCTACAAGTACAAGTACAAATATGATGGCTCACTTGACAAGCACAAAGCTAGGCTTGTGGAAAAAGGTTTTGCACAGAAGGAAGGGGTCGATTATGAGGAAACTTTTGCCCCCACAGCAAAATGGGCCACCATCCAGACACTCTTTGCACTAGCAGCTCAGAACGGTTGGAAAGTCCATCAAATGGATGTAAAAACTGCCTTCTTGAATGGAGATCTAAAAGAGAATGTTTTTATGTCCCAGCCTGAAGGATTTTCTGTGAAACGACATGAACATAAAGTATTCAAACTTGTGAAATCCTTGTATGGCCTCAAACAAGCACCGCGAGCTTGGTATGAAAAACTAACTGAGCATCTTCTGAAACTCAACTTCAATCATTTTGATCTTGATGATGCAACTTTATTTGTCAAGAAAGTTGGAAAAACAGTTGTATATCTTGCAGTATATGTAGATGATCTTTTAATGACAGGGAGCAATGAAAGCTACATTGCATCCATAAAGAAGGAATTGGGGAAAAGTTTTGAAATGACTGCTTTGGGCTATGTTCATTACTATCTTGGCATTGAAGTAACCCAACATCCAAAATCCATATTTCTTTCTCAAAAGAAATACATTGAAGATTTGTTAAACAGATTTGGCATGATAGAGTGCAATCCCCTTTCGAATCCAATGGAACAAAACTTAAAGCTCACATCTATTGAAGGAAAGGAATTTGAGGATGCAACAAAGTATAGATAGCTTGTAGGAAGTCTCATCTATCTCACTACTACTAGACCAGACATTTCATTTGCTGTTGGAATCCTCTCCAGGTTTATGCAAAAGCCTTGTGAAGGACGTCGGTCTGCTGCAAAAATAGTTCTAAGGTACTTGAAGGGAACTCAAGACCTTGGAATCAAGTATACAAAGGTGGATGACTTCAGCTTGATTGGATACTCTGATTCAGACTTCGATGGAGACAAAGAAACTGGGGTATCTACTTTAGGATATGCTATGAGTCTTGGATCAGGAGCTGTCTCCTGGAGATCATGCAAACAATCAGTTCCAGCAGATTCGACAACAGAAGCAGAATACATGGTAGCAGCTGAAGCAACAGAAGAAATTGTGTGGCTTAGGAAAATTCTTGAAGATTTGTAGGTAAAACAAGTACAATCAACTCCACTCATGATTGACAACACCTCTGCAATAAAGTTGGCCAAGAACCCAAATTTCCATGATTGAACAAAGCATATCAATAATAAATATCATCTGATTGGACATCATGTTGAGGCTAAAACAATCCATCTCCGTCATTGTTCCACAAATGAACAAATTGCAGACATCTTCACTAAAGCACTTGGAAGGGAAAAGCTTGAACGATTCAGAATGATGCTTGGACTCACCAACACCCCTTCAGATTAAGGGGGGGAATGTTCACACCTAATCTTCATGATTGGGGGAATTTTGTGTAAATAAATAAATTAGGAATGTGAACAGTCATCGGGAGATGAACTGAACAATCACTCCTATTGTATATAAAAATGACCTACCTATGGAATAATAGATGAATCAGTTGTTTGTTTTGTGGAGTTACTGCCTGGCCTGACAGAGGGAAAGATTTTCAACTTTTGCTCGTCTTAGGACAACAAACTCAAATAGGAAGGTGTCAGGGTCTTCAGTGGTCAATCCATGTAAATGAGGTAAGGCTGAGGGACTTATGATTTTCATCTTCATGTCCCCATTGGTCTCTCGGATGGGAAAGACACCTTCTATTCTCTCCTCATCTTCTCCACTGCCACTGAAGAAGAGAGAAGGGTGACTCAGTGATGTGGTGGGGGTGTTGAGTAAGAATTTCCTTGTATTGTCTCTGTTCCTATGAGGCATGAAAATGGAGTATTTTTGGTGGTTTTTTTTTTTGCTTGTACCTGCAAAACTGAAATAGATTGAACTGCAACTAACTAAAATCTATCTTGCTGAAATAAAAATGCGGAATTGAAATGAAAGCAGGAAAGGACTAATATATTTTGCTGAAATGAAATGCTAGGCTACGCTTGCAGAATTAAAATTGCAGAATTGAAATGCTAATCTACACTTGCAGAATTGAAATTACGAAATTGAAATGCTAATTTACGCTTGCAGAATTGAAATTTAGGAATTGAAATGCTAATCTATGAAAGCAGGAAAGGTCTAATCTACTTTTGCAGAATGGAAATGAAATAAACTACTTAGCAGAAGGTTGTAGTAGAAAGTAGAAGAAAAGAAGCAATCACAAATACTTTGATGCTTCCTCGGCAACGATGCCAAAAAGAATGGCGGGATCTAGTATTGCAGCAATAATGCTGTAACTCCTGGGACTCCCTTCTTTACTTTTATCAACCCGGTAGTTCATAACAAACTTAGAAGCGACGGTGCTATATGCACAAGTACTAGTTCTTGCCGCGACTGTCACTTGATCAGCTGGCACAAGTCCGCTAGGAGCTTAAGCCAACTTCTATGAGCTCTGAGAAGAAGCTTTTAAATATTATGGATGAAATCTAACTCCAAGGAGGCTAATCTACTTGCAAAAAGAAGCGGAAAGCTGAAAGGAAATGCAAACCCTAGCAAACCCTAGTTTTATTGACTAACCCTACTGGTGCAAGTAAAATGATGAAAGCTACATAAATGGATGCCATTGACTTCTAGAAAGGTAAAATGCATGTGGATAAGCTACTTCTGGAGAGAAATATGAAGAAAACATATTTTTGCATTTTTGAGTAATTTGTCAGAATTATTTTGCATGTGCTTTAACTGTTTTTGATTGTGCAGAGGTTGATTGGCGAAAGGAAATGGAGTAGGCGCTTGCAGGAGGTTGGGAAGGTTAGAAGAGGGCCTAAGGGGTCCCTAGCACCCTTCCAGAGAGTTTCACAGTGTTCGAATCTCAAGAAACCACTTTCGTGAGCTTCTACAGGAAGTCTGCAGGGGTTCTACAGGATGTATTGTAGCTTCTACAGGATGTTCCGAAAGGGAATTTTGATGGGTTGATGGTGGAAGAAAGGTGAAGAAGTTGGTACAGAGGTTGGATGATGATGTGGAGGGGTCCATGACCTGGTGAACGAAGCGGGTGAGTGATAAGGATGGTTGGATTTGTTCAAGGAGGGGTAGAGCAATGTTGCACAAAAATATGGAAATTAGGTCAAAGTGAGGGAACGTGGCAAATGTGAGGCAAGAATCAGAGCTAGAGGACGAAGCAGGCGGTATTGATGGAGTAGGGGTAGGCAAAGAGGTATCACAGGTGTTCTGCAAGTTATTTTCCAAATGATTCAAACAAAGACTCGGAAAACCAAAGACCTAGCTACTTTAACCTAATCTGACCTAAATATCAGCAAAGAAAATGAACAGAAGTTTATTTGCAACGAAATCATGTGAAATAGCTATGCAAACTAAGCAATCATGAACTTGAGCATGTAACCACAACTGGTATCAACTTCTGCAAATGAGAATCTAACACTAATAATTGCATGATGAAGCAAAGACAGTGTTTTTGGTGGCGGCAAGGACACCTTGGTCTTAGCTCATGGTCCCACAGAGGGAGAGGTGAGATCAGGGGTGCTTGATGGCCTTTTTCTGAAGATCTTCTCTGTTATTAACCTATCAAATCAATTTGAACATGAAAAGCCTTTTTAATCATCAACAATGACCTAGGTAACCAAGCCAAATTCTAATCTACTTAACAGAAATTATTTTGCAAAGACATTAAAAACATATAACAGTACATGAAGGAGGCCTTGGCACTTGGGTTGGGCCCAACCCCAAGAGCTACAGGCTCCTAAGAAAAAGCTCAGAACTGATGCCAAATGAAACTGCTTTCCATTATTAAAAAATAACCATGTCACAAAGAAAGTTGTATAGCAGAAGCTACAAAATGAGCTGAAAAACTAACAACACTATAGTGCAAAATACAACTGCTCAAAAAGTAACCTACGAAGGCTGGAAGCCTTCCTATTTATGCACTATGAGGGTCTCCAACAACCCTCCTTAACTCGAGGGGCTCAGCTGCTCGAACTGCCAGTGATTAGTCACTTTACACAAAACTGCTCGACTGCCCTTGGGAATCCTTTTCGGTGGCCTGTTGAACTCCGAGCTAAGGGTGGAGAATTTGAGGAAGGGGCCATTTAGTGCAGGAGACACCCTTCCTATGAATCCTCACCCTTGTTCCTTCATGCTTGGCTGTCATCTGGCTCATAAATACTTGGCCTTGGTCCAAAATTTGTCCAAAAATCTGCAATAACCATGTGTTAGCCTTCTTGGTCAAGTGACTATTCTCATTCGTTCAACTAACATAAATATACTCAAAAAACATGCATAAACTATGAAAAATGGTGGATTGATGAAGAACAGTTAGGAAAAATGAGCCCAATAAGTTACCCATTTTTGGGGCTCATCAATAGACCAACTCATAGGGTGTGAATATAGTGGTGGTCTTCCATGTGGTATTATAGGCCCAGGTGGCCTCAACTAGTTTTTATGCCCAATCCTTTTTGTTGTTGCTCACCACTTTGGTCAATATGCCCTCCACTACTCCGTTGGTCACCTCTACTTGCCCATTAGCTTGTGGATGATAGGGAGTTGAGGTTCTATGCTTGATCTTGTGATGGCTGAGCAAGTCTTCAATCATGTTGGAGGTAAACTAGCTGCCTTGGTCTGTGACCAGCTCTCTAGGGTACCCAAATTTGTAGAATAAATTTTCTACTAGGTACTCAACCACCTTCTCTTATTTTGCTTCCTTAATTGCCTTGGTTTCAACCCACTTAGTCAAATAATTAGTGCACACAATAATGTACTATTTTTTCTTTGAAGGAGGGTCAATAGACCCAATGAAGTCCATCCCCCACTTGTCAAATGGCTTGAAAATCACTTGAGGCTGTAGAGGCATTTCATCTCTTGGAGTAGGCCTTCCCATCCTCTAGCACTGATCACACAGACTAGTGTATTTTTTCACATCATGATGAAGAGTGGGCCAATAATAGTCCGCTTATAACACTTTGAATGCTGTCCTCTTTGCTGCAAAGTGACCTCGACAAGGCCCATCATGACAGATCAGAAGGATGTCAAAGAATTCCTCCTCCTTGATGCACCTTCTCAAGATTTGATCTGGGCCAAGTTTGAAAAGATTTCCCCCAATCCAAGTGAAGCGGGTGCTTTTCCTAACTATTTTTCTCTTTTCTTTCGAGGACACGTTTTGTGGGAATTGTGTTGATACCAAATAGTTTGCTATATCAACAAACCATGGAGAGAGAACTCCAATAGCAAATAAGTGCTCGTCCCGTAACTGGTCATCCACCATTCCTTCTTCACCTGCAGGAAAATTTACTCTAGACAAAAAGTATGCAAAAACATTTTCCTTACCAGGCTTATCAACAATGGTTAGATCAAAATGCTGTAATAAAAGTAACCATCTTATAATACGAGCATTCACATCTGGTTTGTTCATTAAATATTTGATTGAAGCATTGTCAGTATGCACGAATGTTTGATAGCATGTAATATAGTGCCTGAATTTGTTTAATGAATGCGCAATATCCAGGAGTTCCTTTTCGGTCACTATATAATTTAGTTCAACCTTTGATAAATTCTTACTGATAAAATAGATTGCATAAGGAATTTTTTCATCTATCTGACCTAGGGCTGCTCCTATGGCTTTGTGTGAGGCATCATCATGAATATGAAAGGGGAGGGTCCAATTTGGGCCTCGGAGAATTGGTGCAGTGGTTAACTTATCCTTTAGGATGTCTAAGGCCTCTTGACAACTTTTTGACCATATAAACTTAGAATCTTTGGCCAAGAAACCAAATAAAGGAGAGGTCAACTTGCTGAAGTCCTTTATGAACCTTCGATAGTATCCAACTAACCCTAGGAAACTTTTGACATCTCTCTGCTTCTGAGGAGGTGGTACCCTTTGGATGATAGCTATTTTGTTTGGGTCCACCTGCATTCCTTGCTAAGATATTGAATGACCTAACATGGTCCCTGCAGTCATTAAGAATTCACATTTTTCAGGACTGAGAGATAGGTTCATTTCAATGCATTTGTGCAGTACTTTTCCTAGGTTAGACAGGAACTCTTAAAAATCACAGCCATAAGGTGTAAAATCATCCATATAAATCTCCACCGAATCATGGACTAATTCGGTGAAAATACTAAAGATTGCTCACTAGAAAGTGGCAAGAGCATTGCATAGGCCAAAAGGAAAGACCCTATAGGAAAAATTACCCCAAGGACAAGTGAATGTGGTCTTATCCTGGTCTTCTAGGCAGATCTGGATTTGGTTGTACCCACTGAATCCATCTTCGAAAGAGAAAAACCTTTTTTCTACCAGGCCATCTAGCACTTGGTCAATGAAGGGTAGAGGAAAATGATCCTTCTTTGTGGATTTGTTCAACTCCCTGTAATAAACACAATTTCTCCACTTACCATTTTTCTTGGGAACTAACACCAAAGGAGAGACCCACTCATTGTCGGAGATAGGGTAAATGAATCTTGCATCCAGTAGTTTTTGCATTTCTTCTTTGACTATATATTTAAGAGCTAGATTCATCCTCCTTTGTGGTTGCCGTACCGGCTTGCAACCTTCTTTGATGCATATGTGGTGAGTACACACTAAGGGGTGTACTCCCTTCATTTCCTTGTAACTCCAAGCGAAGGCTTCTAGATTTTCCTTTAACATGTTGCATAGCTTCTCCTCTTTGAGAGTAGAAAGAGATGGATTGATTTTCAAGGTTCTCTTTGGGCCGAATTCAATGGTTATGACATAGAGTGGGTTGGAATCGGCCAAGCATAAGTCAATTGGATGATTGTTTAGGGTTTCATTTACTGCTTCTTCTAAGGGTAATGAATTGGTAGTTGGAATTTGGAGTAGGTGCTCAATCAAGTCATCCTCATCTCACTGTCCTTCTCCCATGGTTGCTTCTAAAGCATAAAGTTGGGCAGAATAAAATTCATCTTCTTCCTCCTCCAACGATAAATGTAAGTCATGCTCTAGAGAAGATTGTGCAAGAGGGTATAGGACTAACTGCTTGGACATATTCCCACTCTTGATGGTCATATTCCCAGCTCTGCAGCTAATGTAAGCATCAGCAGTGGCCAACCATGGCCTCCCAAGGATGAGAGGGTAACCAGTAAGCTTAGCCTTAGGCTGGAGAACTAGGAAATCTGTAGGGTACTCCTAGGAGTCAATGGAGACCATCACATCCTCCACAATTCCCTTAGGGGTTACTGTGGAATGGTATGCAAGTTGTAGAACTGTTGTGGTATTCCTCAATGAACCTTGGAGGTTGAGCTTGAGCATGGTGTCCTTGGTCATCACCTTAATGGTAGCCCTAAGATTGATTAGAGCATGTGGGACAATGGTGCCATTGATGTGCACATCTACTACAGGGCTTCTAGGGTCCAAATATTTTGGACAGATTACCTGCCCCAACATCAAGTTAGACAGCTGCCCAATGACATTAATGGTAGGCGCATCCCTTTTTCGCCTCCCTGGATGCTTGAAGCACTTATCCTTAATCAACTTATTGTAAATGGGAACATATTTTATTGCCTGGAGAAGTGGGATCTTTACACATAGATTTTTCAATTCTCCTAGAAGTTCAGTCTCTTCTAGGGTAGGCTCGAGTGGTTGGGCTAATATCTTAGGAAAGGGTGGAGTTACTTTAAGGTTGTTTTCCTCTCTTTCTTCCTAAACCTCCCTAGGTGGAGGTGGAGGTTGGTTATCTGGGAGAACTCTCCTAGATCTCAGGTTAATATCCTGGATTTCCACAACATAAGCTGGATATGATGTCTCTCCACTATATACTTGTTGAGCCTTCCTGTTGTTCAGGTTTGGATTTGGCTGGGTAGGCATCTGGGGTTGCTTGGGTGGAGCAGAGTGTAGGAGTTGTGGTTGGGAAGGTGGTGGAGGCAACAGAGCTGGAGCATTGTTGTATTAGGGCCTCCACCCCTAGAGTGGTGTATTCCATTGAGGTTGTGGCAGAGCATAAGGTTGAAATGACTGGCTGGTTGGCTGGGAGTGATACTGAGATGCATAGGACCAAAGAGGGGGTGTAGCTCAGGAAGGATGAGCAGGGGGTCCCAAAGAAGGTATGGTTGTGGTTTGGTTGGGGTTGTAATATGCATGGGATGAACCTTTCATGTCCTGCTAGTATGGTCTAGGCCCATGAGGTCTCCTTTGGTTATTGTAGCAAAGTTTCTCAATGACCCCTTCAACTCCTTGATATACAACTTTGAGTATGGGTAAAGAAGGGCACTTGTCTGTGGAGTGGTTTTCTTCACAGACTAAGCAAAGTTAAATAGAGTTCAATGGACATTAATTCCTAGGATGCCTCCTGGTGCATCTAGGACAAAAGATGGCCAAGGCTCTCTCTTCTTCCTCCTTCTTCCTCTTAATGTTCATGGTGTCCATTTGCAAGACAAGGGTTTGCAACATCTCAGTTTTGAAATCTTCCAGCATGTTTCCAATTTCACCCTTGATGGATGAGTTGGAAGATGATGTAATGGCCATAGGTTGACTACCCCTACCCTTTTTCCTGGCTGCCCTAGAATGGTTTTTAAAGACAGTCTTGATATCCTCATAGGGTAATTGGTAGATATCTCCTCTTGCTAACAAATTTAAGGTATCTAGAAGATCTTCTCTTACTCCCCTAAGCAGGACCAACTTGAGTGACTCAGGGTCAAGTGTACACCTAGCCCTTTTGTAACTAAGCTGGAATCTTTCTTCGTAATCCTCTAAGGATTCATCATCGCCTATGGTCATCCTGAAAATTTCTTCTTCAGTATCCTTTGACCGGCAGTAGTCCCGATATTTGTTGTTAAAGGCATGCTGCATCTAAGCCCAAGTTGTGATGCTATCTCCAGGTAAACCCATGAACTAGCACAATGTTGCATTGTTACAGTCCAAAACTAACCCCCTTATTTATGTAATAGGATCGAGTCATAGTTATAGTTAAGTAAAGAGTCAATAAAGCCCATATTAATAATTGTAAGTGGTTGACCCGCATTTAAAGAAGGAACCACAGTTAGTTGCAAATGGGCCATGGTATTAGATAGATGGTATTAATAAGAACCATGGTATTGCATGTATGAATCCTATATAAAGGATAGAGACTCTCCTCGAGGAGCATCGTGTCTTATTTTGTAATTGAGCCCAGCTCTATTGGAGGTTGCCCCCTTGAAGAGGAAAGTGAACATTGCTTTCTTTTCCGAATAATAAAATACTTGCTATTATTGCTTATTGTTTTGTGTTCAGGGTATATTTCTTCGCATATTTGGTATTTTGGTATCTTCTTGCAGGTCAAGAGCATAACAAGTGGTATCACAACACTTTCCAGGGCCGATGGGATCTCCATTTTTAGAATTTTTTTTTTGGCTAGAGACGTTTTCCAGTGTCTTTAAACCACAGGATCTATCGTTGAGCACATAAACCTGCGGATTTGGGGAGGCATGCATGCAGGAAATATAAGAGGTGGTCATGCTTGTTCGACTCCCTTGTAACCCCTTGGGTACCCCTTCGAGTGGTAGCACATTAGATAGAACCGCGCACGGACTGTCTTCCAAGTACCCTCTAGGTATATCGAAAGCTCCCTAGGCTCTCTTGAAACCTCTCCATAGATAAACCGTCGACCATCTTGATGCTACAGTACACCGAAAACAGCACTCGGGGAGATTACTCGGGTGTATGATAGGGTAGTTGGGTTGTACGGCTAAGGGTACGGTTGATCCTCCTTGGTTAGTGCCCTGAAAGATTGGGCTGAGTACTACTGTCAGACCCTTATGTATATTGCGACCTGTAGCACCTAACACTCCTTGAGACCATAGTTCCCTTGTGTCTCTCTAGATCATGCATCATCTTTGCTAGATCAGATCTAGCAGGTGGGGTTCTGTCGCAGCCGCAACAATCAGTTCTGCCATTCATATCTCTCAAATCCGCCATCCAGATCTATCAGATCCACTAATCAGATTTATCAGATCCACCATTCAGATCTAGCCGTTGGGTTATGTAGCAGTCGCCACAATCAGATCCGCCATTAATATCTAGCAATAGGGGTTCAATCACTGCCACATTCCTACTCATACTCTGCATTTGAGGGTTCGGCGATAGATCAGACTATTTGTGTGGGTCCCTATACCTGGGTGTGATTCTCGAAGGACATTGGGTAGCATTGACTTTTCTGGGATTCGACTACTGCAGTATTCCTAAGCGAGGAGCAAAACTCCTTTTGGAGACCCTCCTAGAACGCTTATAGGAGACTTGCCCATAAGAATCAAGTTTACGAGTTGAGCAAGGTGGTACCATTCACTCGTTAGCGTCAAAAATTTTAGGTGGTCCCAAATTTTAAGTGCACTTGATCGGTGCATTGTACAAACCAGAGCTCAAGCTATGGCCAATGAGAAGATTGAAACCCTTGAACACAAGTTGGACGCAGTACTGACGTCGCTCAAAACCTTAGCTGACACACCCACAAAGGGAAAGTCGGAGGAACACTCGGAGGCATATGCTTTCAATGAAAACATTGAGGGTGAGTCTAGCCATTCTCTTCACCTCTTTGGAAACTAGCAACAGTCCTAGACGCGACCACCCAAGTTGGACATGTATAAATTTGATGGCTCTCATCCGTCCACATGGCTAGCTAAAATGGAGCAATATTTCACACTGAATCACATTAGAGATGATGCGACTCAACTTAGTGTGGGTAGCATGTACTTGGAAAATGAAAGATGGCAATGGTGGCAGTGGCATCAACATTGCTATGGAAGGCCTGTGACTTGGTAGACATTCACAAAAGCTCTTACGGATCTCTTTGACCATGAATCTAACTTTTTGGGTTGTTTCACTAAGCTTTGACAAATAGGAACAGTGATCGAATATGTTACAAACTTTGAAGCCTTAGCCTTCCACACAGGAGGACTACATGATCAGTTCTACTTGGAATGTTTTGTCAGTGGTCTCAAAGAAGCCATACAAGCCCACGTCCGACTTTAACACCCAACGTCATGGATGGATGATTGCAAGATAGCTCGTGAAGTAGAACGTGCATTAGTGGCCTAGTCTAATCGCCCAAATTTCATAGCCAAGGGTCACTTCACCCAGGCTCAAAGCACTACCCAAATGCTCAAGGTTCAAAAGGTGTCACCAGCAGAAATGGCGGAAAGAAGAAAGCAAGGATGTGTTACTACTGTGATGAGAAATAATCCCCCGGGCATAAATGCAAGGAACCAAAATTCTTTCAAATTGATGCTACTGATCATAGTTCATTGGAGGAAGCCCCACCACTTGAGGAACCAGAGGAGGAAGATGAGGGCTACCAACCAGACAATGTACCTGAAGAACCAGTTATCTCGCTTCATGCTTTGGTAGGGATTTCTTCTCCCCAAACTCTCAAAATCAAAGGTTTTATTAAGCATCACCCTATAGTAGTCTTGATTGATAGTGTTAGTACGCATAACTTTATCCATCAAAGAGTTGCAAAATCAGTGCACTGCTTTGTCAGAGCAGTCTCTAACTTCTAGATCCAAATTGTTGATGGGGGGGGATAATAAAATGTGAAGTCCGCTGTGAAAATGTCAAAATTCAAATGGGGGATTATCAGTTAAAGACCCACATGTTTTCCATACACATGGGAGGGTGTGACATTGTCTTGGGTGCTGAATGGCTCCGCACACTCGGCCCAATTAGAATGGATTTCCAGGAGTTATATATGAGCTTTAAGCAGAACAACCACATACATACCCTCCGCGGACTCCAAGCGGGTGATCCCTCTATCATTAGCTCGCATAGGATGGAAAAATTATTAAAAAAGGGCCACCATGGAGTTATAGCCCAATTTAATGCCATCCAGGCCTTCTAACCCACTTCTCTTCATATTCATCCTGAGATGCAACAAATCTTAAACAACCATCTCCCAGTCTTTGACAAGCCTCATGAGCTTCCACCCTCAAGACGGGAACATGATCATAGCATTACTTTGTTCCCACGGGCCCAACCACCAAATGTGCACCCATATAGATATCCGTTCGCCCAAAAGAATGAAATTGAAAAAATCATCAAGGAACTCTTGGAAGCAGGCATCATTCATCCTAGCATTAGTCCTTATTCATCGCCTGTGGTCATGGTGCTCAAGAAAGATGGGGAATGGCGTATGTGTCCAGACTTCAGGGCCCTCAATAAGTTGACGGTCAAAGATAAATTTCCCATCCCGGTTGTTGATGATTTGCTGGATGAACTAAATGGGGCTCAATTCTTTACTAAGCTCGAACTTCACTCGGGCTATCACCAAATTCTCATGAAAGAAGTAGACATTCCAAAGATTGCTTTTCGAACTCATGAAGGCCATTATGAGTTACTTGTCATGCCATTTGGTCTTTGTAATGCCCCATCCACTTTTCAAAGCCTCATGAACCACCTGCTCAAACCATATCTCAGAAGATTTGTCCTTGTTTTCTTTGATGACATCCTCATCTACAGCCGCACCTGGGCCACACATCTTTAGCATGTAGATATACTCTTGCAACTGTTAGCTACCTATACCAATAGGTTTCATATTTCATGATTGGCAAGGGGAAGGTCCAAATATGCTCTGCTTTGATTATGCAAAGATCCCATATTTCCTAGAGAAGACAAGGTATGTAAAAAAGCTTGACCTTGTTCCAATTTGGATGGATGATTCAACAGTCTAATCTGGATCATGCCATGTTTTAAATTTTCAGTTGTAGAATAGAGAAAGGAGTCTGTCCAAACTGTTTAATCTTGGCAGACAAGTAGTTCAGGTAGAGAAGAAAAGGTTCCCAACTGCTTAATCTGGGACCTTGGAAGAAATAAGGGTAGAAGTAGATAGAAAAACAAAAGAAAAAGCCAAAGAAAAGAAAAGGCAAGTTAGGGTCTGCAAGCCTAAGTGCACCCTCTGAGAAGAAGAAAAAAAAATGCTAGGCAAAGTAGCTGGGTAAGTAGATGGGGTTGCAGAAGTGGCATTCATTTCAGATTTAACCTTGATGGTCAATATAATAAAAGAAAAGCAAAGGAGCATGTCTAACTTCCCCTCTTCCCCTTTTCATGTCATTTACTAATATTCCCTTCTGAGTTGAGATTCATGAAACTAATTGTGGTGTTATGATTGATTTCTAATCTTTAGAAGCCACATTTCCTGTGTAAAAATTCTTTTCATTTTGATCTACTCTTTAAGCTAAGTGTTTCACAAATAAGCTTAGCATTTTCTCCCTTCATTCACCCCCTCATCCATATTAACTCTAATTCTACTATGTAAATCCCTTATATTACCTTTCCCCTAATATTATTAACACCATGGTGTATAAACCCCAAATTTTGTACAAGTATCCCCTCCCCTTGGCATTATAGCCAATAAGTTCTATATCAGGGATCAAATGACACCTGGTCATCTTGATAAACCTAACTCTAACCCTCCTCCCCCTTTCTGAATCCATTTTTAACCCATTACACCCCATTTGCAAACATAAACCTTGTAAAAAACCTTGCTTTACCCTTACCCGCTCTAAATTGCCAAATAATACACAAAAACCCATTTTTGTGATTATCCAATGGTTTGGGCGCTACATTGATTTATTTGAAAATACATGGAAAAACCATTGAAACCCTCCATACCCCAATGGTCCTCCGCCAAGCACAGATCTCGAAATAAATATTAAAATAACCTCGCCCCTTCCGTATCGGCCGATCATTTCATTGATCCGACAGCCGTCCGATTAAGAGCCTCTAATCCAACGGCTCTCATCCATGTCGGAGCGGCTCCGACGTCCGCCAATTACCCCGTACCGGTCGAGCACCTTACCCCCCCGTCAACCGTCGGATCGGGCCCATGAGATCCGACGGCCCTCATTGATATCGGAGCGGCTTCGATGGCGGACAGATACCTTCCGATATCTGTCAGAAGGTTACGTCATTCGGTCGCCACGCGTCTTCCCCACAGTGCATCGGAGGTACGCCTGACAAATACCTCGTCCGTATCATAAGCGGTGCGATATAAAACCGCTAACCGCTTCCGGTTTCGGTCATCCCGCTTGTCCAACGTCACTCCCACGTCATCCCACGTCATTGCCACCGTGCCATCGCGTCAACTGCTGCGCCCGACCTTCTGCCAATGTGTCTTGCCACTTCATCATCCCCGTGGACCACTCAGAGCCTGCCACCTCACCTGATGACGTCATGCTGACGTCACCCGGCCCTGACCCCACCGATGACGTCATGCTGACGTCACCAGAAAAGCGCGCCAAAAGTCCGAAAAATCAATATTATAGCCAAATTCCGCGTTTTTTTGGCACTTTTCTACAAAACGTTGGTTGCTCCTGCATGATTTTTTCACGTCCAACAGTGCACCAACCTGCAGAACTCGACCAGGAGACCGCCAGCGCACCATTTTCACCTGCATTCCTCTCCATTGCTCTCTGAAAACCAGGTATTTATCCTTGAAAATCCTTCCTTCACCTGGTTTTGTCTGTAAATTGCCAAGGACGATTAAATTTGTGAAAAAACATATAATTGACCGGCAGAAATACTTGCGCCTGGCCCCATTTACAATTGTGAACTCGAAAAACACTAGCTGAGCCTTGTTTGCCCGCATTTTCACTAAAAACCATACTCTGTTCGCGCATTCGCGAAAGACTCATTTAAACTGAATTTACCTGCTGAGAAAGACAGAGTGAGGCCAGGCATTGGTCTTATTTAAACTTTAAACAATATTTCAATTGCTGTTTATTAGAACTACTCTCTGTTCCTTATAAATTCACCTCCCTGGTAAAGAGACACTCCTCTATACTGTCCTGCTCAATCGAAACCACTTTTCACTTAATTCAGAATCCTCTTTTTGCAATGGAGACACCTGTAGTACTAAATGTTCAGCCTCTGAATGCCCCTCAAAGGGAATTGGAATGGCAACCCTTGGCAGATATGGATTATCAGATTTCAGAAGATATGTTGATGAGGACCAAGTTCCATATCCACCTGCTCAATGAACTTAAGGCCAAACATGAAACTGGAGCAGATGTGTTGGGTATATGGGATTCTTTTCTTCCTATTTTTAAGTTGCCTCAAGTCAATCAATTCCCTGATTTGATCCATCTTTGTGCTGAATATTATGACCCTACTCAGAGGGCTGTGTTGGATCCTTCTGGTTCTGCTCTCTTTTACATCACTCCTGAAGCCATCAGGAACATGCTCTGCTTCAAAACTCAGAGAAAATTGGTCCCCTTGTCACTAGTAGACTTGATAAAACAAGGGGCTAGATTGACAGATGCCCAAATCACTAAGCTAAATCAGTTATACATTGACTCTGATTCTGTGCAATATCCTCCTCTGAATCAAGTATACCTTAACCAGTTGGGCAGGGACTTGGTAGATATGATTAGTCCGATTTTGGGCTATAGCTCAATAGAATTGGTAGACCAAACTGTACTGGTAATGATGCTGATGTTCGCTCCGGGCAGACCTCCAGTTTGCTATGATTATGCCACCTACATCTCCGACAAAATGCATGAGCAACTAATGAATTTATCTAGAGAAAATATGTTCAGATACACCTCCTACATTTACCATTTGATCTTGTACCATCAACATGAGAAATTTCATTTTTCAATCAAAAGAGTGGATGCCCAAGGCAATCCCAGATCAGTGGTCTATTGGTCCTCTGTCTTCCACACTACACCTGATTCTCCATACACTTACTGTGAATTCATAGATCTGTTCGTCCATCCAGCTATGGCAATGCTGATGAGCTCACCTCCTCCAAGACTCACTGATGACATGCAGAGAATTCTTCAGCTATCCAAATCTTACAGCATTGGGGATTGGTACTTCTACCAAAACCACACCGTCATCAGGATATATGGGTGTGACTTGCCTCCATTCAGATTACCTAAGTATGTGCCTATGAGGCTATTTGCCCTAGAGTACTTTAGGCAATTTGGCCGAGTTGATGTGCTTCACTTTTCAGGAAAAGGCAAAAAAGCACAGTTGAAGGTGAAAAGCCAACTTGGCCATTTTATCTATAACCAGAGGGAGCAAGGATGGAAGGAAGCAGATAGAATGCTTGAGTCCCTTGGCCTTCAAACCAGTTTCCTATGGAAACCCTATGACCCTAATCATTTTATAACTATGAGGAGGCTCAAATATAAGTTGTCTGCCTATGATCATTATAGTATCCCTCACATTGAAAAATATGCAAACCAAGACAAATGGAGGAGAGGGACCTTAGAAGAGCCCGTATCACAAGAAGAGCTAAATCAGAGGGCAGTAAGGAATCTAAGGAAGATGGCTGACCTTGAACTTTGTTCACAGGTATTCACACTTCCGAGCACACAAGTGGGAGCAGCTGCATCCTCCTCAACTGCCAAACAACAAACTACCAAGGCCACTGAAAATATATCTAGCAAAGGCAAAGAAAAGGAAATGGAGATAGAAAAATCACTCCATGGCAAGGAGCAGCCACCTCCAGTGACTCAAGAGCAGGCAGATAAAGAAATGCAGTAGCAGGCAGAGCAACAGCAACAACAACAGGAACTGCATCAAGAAGAAGGGCCACATGAGGGACTGCAGCCCTTACAGCAAGAAAGAGTAGTTGATACTCCAACTTCTACTGAGCAACAGGCTCAAAACATAGTGCCTCCTAGGGCAGAAAATACTTTCGATGCCTCGGTCCTCCAAACTCCACAGAAAGAGGACATAAACAGAAAAAGGGATAGAGAAACTCCCCTGACATCATCTATAAACCAGGGAGAGAAAAGGCAAAGGTTGAATGACTTTTCTGAGGATGACATAGCAATAAGGCAAGCAGTGGGCATGGGCCCACCCAGCAGAGAAGCTTCATCCAGTTCCTTCCAGCAGGAACAGGACAGAACTATGGGAGGAGAGGTCAGCTCCTCCAGCCAGCAAAGAGAAGGAGAAAGGAGCATCAAGCAGCAATTTATCGACATCAAAAGGAGGAGTGACCCTATCAAGATACAACTGTACAACCATTTATTGAAAATGGCTCCCACCAATCAACAAAGACTGATGTCTGCATTTGATGTACAGGAAGGCAAAATGATCATGAGCCATTTTATGCCAACAGCACTGCAGCCCCAATCTACCTCAGATTACCTCAAAACCAATCTGGAGGTCCTGGCCAAGGACATACACCCAATGGATAAAATTGAACTGCACAAACAGACTGGTGAGATGGTGTATGCCGCCTTGGCAGACAAAACATTAGAAAATTACAAGCTAGAAAGCAGCCTCAATAATACAGCCTCTCAACTGGAGTTGGAGAGGGCATCATCCCAGGCAAAGGACAACAGAATAAGGTCCTTGGAAGACATAATCATTGAGATTGGGCATGATCCCAAAGACATCAAAGGAATACAAGAGATATTGAAGTTGAGGGATGCTGACATGGCTGCCTTAAGGAAAAAGATCAAACTCCCAGCTACCATTCACCCTCAAACAGATGAAGTAGCTCAGTAAAGACATGAGCAGGATGCCACAACCTTGATGATTTCCCTTTATAAGCAGCTGATTCAAGCACAAGAAAAGTTGGGAGAATCAGAGGCCGCACAAGCAACATTGCAAACAGCACTGAAACAAAGAGAAGAGGGTCAGACCTCTTAGCCTCCTCTGGTCATCAATCTTGAGGAAACTGCTCCTATCACTGCTCCTCCTCCTCAACAGACTGAACAGACAGCAACATCTACTTCAGTAGCACCAACAACCACAGAGCAGGACCAAAGCCTGGATATGCAAAAGCTGAAGAATGAAATTCAAATCCTGGAAGCTCAAATGACCGAGTTAAATGAGACCAGGGAAAAATTAACCAAAGTCAATGACAGACATGATAAATCAAAGAGAGAAGTGGCAGAAAAGGGCAAGGAAATCAAAGCCCTTAAAGACAAGATCAAAGAGTTGGAAAATGAGCTCAAACTAGACAAAATTGTGGCTGAAATTAGAGCAATGCTATGGTCCAATATTGGCCAATCAATTACCAATCAATGGCAATATATTGAGACAATCCATGAGCAATTAGAGCTCATCCCAAAGGCACAGAATGAGGTTCAGAGATCAAGAGCCTTATTAAGAAATATGCCTGAAGTGGCCAACATAATGATTAATGTACTCAACAATATAACAAGTTCTCAGTTAGCTACCATGGGAATTACAAACAGAACTAAGACTATTCAAATGATCAAGAGGGTTCTTACTCTAAGAAATCTGGTGCAGACATTGGAAAGAAGAACCCAGGATATGCAAACTGAGGTGAACAGGTTCATGGAGAGATTTCAGATATTACAAAGCAGAGGACTCCCTAGCTTACTGAACAGCGGAGGGAAATTATTCACCCATGAACAGTATGCCAAAAGAGTGAATGCTTTTGCTTCAACTCAGATTAATGAAAAGCCCAGCACTTCAGAAGATACAGGGCCAATTACAGGACAAATTTTCTACAATAAGGTAGAAAGTCTATTTTTTATAATGAATGAAATCACGCACTTGTTTGATGTGGCCCCAAATTTCTATAAATATTCAGAAGCAGAGGAGACAATGGATGCCATTCTCAGGCATCAACTCCCTACACAAGACTGGTGGACAAATACAATACAGAAAATTTTATAAACAGTGAGCCATTCACCAAATTTTGTTTTTAAAAATATGAATTATTATGCAAAGCACAGTTTAACAAAATCAACATGCATTAAAGATTAAAGCTGAGCCAACTCAGCAAAAATTTTGGCCAACAAAGCAAGAGTAGGAAACCACAGCTGGCAGAGCCGAGAAGATACAGCGCAACAAAAAGTAAAGACACATTTTCCAGCATTAAAGCAAAGCGGTTCAACCGACTCAATGACCTCCAAAGGTCAAATTATCCTCTGACAGACTTAAAGAGCAGTTCTGCCGCATTCAAAGCTGTAATAACTTCTTTTCTACTATTCTGTACGAAGTAATGAAGATATTTTCTCTCTCAGATGACTCAATGCCTGAGATATTTTGTATAAACACTTCTATAAAGTCCCCTTCACATGAGTTTGCAAGGGTTGTTGTTGATTTCTCCTGAAGAAGTTCTTATGCTGTAATCCTTTCAGAAGTTTAATAAAGAAAGTGATGGAATTTCTCGGATTTCTGAAGTGTTGAATGCGTTCTGGTGTCTGTTGAAAACTGCTGGATTCCTGTGTATTACACAATACAATAAGTCTCTGTAACTCTCTCTGTTATGTATTTTTGATTTGTTAAAATCCATATATGTTTCTAATTTCTGAATATTTTAGCAACAAGGAAAAAGAATAACTTTCAGGATTTATTCAAGAAATACCCTGAGTTCAATCTATGTTGTTAATGAATGTTTTCTTCAGCTGTAACCTTGATAAGTGTAATTCTTAATTGCTGCACTTTCAGAATACATCTTTCACAGTGACCTTTGTCTCAGGAATTCAAGTTTGCTCCTGTGCAATGTGTTTCACTTTCACATCACCAGCTTAATAGAGAATTCTTAATTGCTTTCTGTTAGCTGACATGCTTCACCATTCAAGTTAAATTTGTTTGTCTGAGATACACAATTGGCCCTGCAGTTTGAGCACCACCAATCCTGCATTTCAAAGCATTTCACAACTCCAGACTCCATTGCCCAATGATATATTACTCTCTAAACACTACATCTTAAGCCCTGAAAGAAATCCTTCAACCAAAACATAAACCAAAACCTGAGCATAATACCTAGCCTAAAACACCATCATAACAGAGACAAATCATAAAGAGAGAGCCCTCTCTGATTGCAGTTTGGCTAGAAACTGTGATCCAAAGATTGGTTAGTGGTTACCCCGGCCGTATTCCCTTGGGAGTCATAGGGAACAACCTGGGTGTTAACAACAACTACGCCGGAAGCATAAATTATTTGTCAAGATGTCCAAGTGCTCTTTTGGCATGGAAGAAGTTGAGTATTTTGGCCACATTATGGGGCGTGAAGGTGTCAGGGTGGACCCCAAGAATATCCAGGCAATGCAGGATTGGCCTTAACCAAAGACCTTGAAGAGCTTGAGGGGATTTTTGGGTCTCATGGGCTACTATCACAAATTTTTCCACAATTATGGTCACATTGCTAGACCCCTCACTCACCTCCTCAAGAAAAAATCATTTCTCTGGAATGATGAAGTGCAATATTCATTTATAGCTATTAAACATGCTATGTGTTCCACTCCCGTATTAGCATTACCCAACTTCACCAAATCTTTTGTGATTGAATGTGATGCTTCAGGTATGGGTATTGGGGTGGTCTTAATGCAGGAAGGTCAACCCTTGGCCTTCATTAGCCAACAACTAAGTGGGAAAAATCTAGGACAATCTACCTATGAGAAGGAGATGATGGCCATCTTACATGCAGTAGATACCTGACAACCATACTTATTGGGGCGGCGTTTCCAAATCCGCACAGACCATCAAAGCCTTAAATATTTTTTAGAGCAACACCTATCCTCGCCACAACAAAATAAATGGATCGCAAAAATGCTGGGATATGATTATGAGATAATTTACAAGAAAGGGAGCGAAAATGTCGTAGCAGATCCGTTATCTCGCCACTTTGAGGAGGAAAGCACCCTGCTCACAATCTCCCTTCCCATTGCAGAATGAATTGAAGAGGCTCGCAAGGAATGGTTTTCACATCCTTTTCTCTCCCAACTCATTAAAATAAATTTCAGGCAGATCCAAATTCCACAGCGGGATACTCTTGGCAGGATGAGATTCTTCGCTACAAGGACAGAGTCATGATATCACCAACATCCACCCTCAAAAGTCGCATTTTGGCAGAGTTGCACTCATCTCCCACTGCAGGCCATTCAGGCTTTCAGAAGACTTATGCTCGCACTCGATGTTCATTCTTTTGGATAGGCATGAAAAAGGACATTCTTACTTTTGTAGCTGAGTGTGATGTATGTCAGCGCCACAAAGGAGAAATAGTCAAATCCCCAGGCACATTACAGCCATTGCCCATCCCGACCTCAATCTGGACGGAGGTTTCTATGGACTTCATTACGGGTCTTTCGAAGTCAGGTAACAAGTCAATCGTCATGGTGGTTGTGGACAGACTTTCTAAGTATGCTCATTTTTTCTCCCCACCCCACCCTTTTACACCGACTTTGGTAGCTCAATATTTCATGGACCAGATCTTCAAATTGCATGGCATGCCCACTTCCATTGTGTCTGATCGTGACCCGATCTTCACCAGTAACTTTTGGCGGGAACTCTTCAGGCGACAAGGTACCCAACTACAACTCAGTACTTCCTATCATCCCCAAACTGATGGTCAAACTGAAGCATTCAACAAATGTCTAGAGACCTACCTTAGGTGTTTCACTTTAGAAAAGAAAAATTAATGGGTACAGTGGTTACCTCTAGCCGAATGGTGGTATAACACCCACTATCATGCCACCACCAAAATGACTCCATATGAAGCAGTTTATGGTCAACTCCCTCCTTCACCTACTTCTTATATCAAGGGATGATCAAAGGTACAAGAAGTGGATCAAATCCTGTAGAACTACACAACCATGCTGGCCCACCTCAGAGAGAATCTCCATTAAGCTCAAAACCGCATGAAGCAACTGGCAGATCAACATCATTCAGAACGCCAATTTCAAGAAGGGGATCAGGTATTTTTGAGGCTGCAACCATATAAGAAAACATCACTCAAAGACAAGGGTTGTCAAAAATTATCTCCAAAATTCTACAGACCGTATCAAGTACTTCAGCGCATCGGAGAAGTCGCCTACAAGCTAGCTTTTCCATTCACTACAAAAATACATCCAGTTTTCCATGTCTCATGCCTCAAGAAAGTGATTGGGAACCATTGCCAAATTCAAACTAGTCTACCTGAATTGGATGAAGAAGGGTCAATTTGGCTCCAACCTAAACAGGTTCTGGACACGCGAGAATGACAACTATGCAGCTGCACAATCAAGGAAGTCCTCGTCAAGTGGAAAGACACCTCTCCGGAAGATGCGACCTTGGAACTAGCCACTGTCCTTCAGCAGTTTCCGCAGCTTCAACCTTGAGGATAAGGCTATTCTTATGGGGGAGGGCATGTTAGGGTCCAACCCTAACCCCTTATTTATGTAATAGGATCGACTCATATTTATATTTAAGTAAAGAGTCAATAAAGCCCATATTAATAATTGTAAGTGGTTGACCCACATTTAAAGAAGGGACCAGAGTTAGTTGCAAATGGGCCATGGTATTAGATATATGGTATTAATAAGAACCATGGTATTGACCCATGGTATTGCATGTATGAATCCTATATAAAGGATAGAGACTCCCCTCGAGGAGCATCGTGTCTTATTTTGTAATTGAGCCAAGTTCTATTGGAGGTTGCCCCCTAGAAGAGGCGAGTGAATATTGCTTTCCTTTATGAATAATAAAATACTTCTTGTTATTTCTTATTTTTCTATGTTCTAGGTATATTTCTTCTCATATTTGGTATTCTGGTATCTTCTTACAGGTCAAGAGCATAACATGCATCCTTGAGGGTATATGGAAATAGTTTTAACTTTTTCTCATCATCTGTATAGTCATAGGTTCGATATATAACAATAAACTCAAACAGGAAAGTGTTGAGGTCCTCCATGGTCAGGCCATGGAAATGAGGTAGGGCAGAGGGGCTTATATTTTTCATCTTAGTCTCCCCATTGGTTTCCCTGATGGGGAAGGTATCCTAAACTCTCTCTCTATTCCCGCTGTCATTTCGGTTTTTAGCCATTGGTTCAGTATGAATGGGTTCCTCTTCTTCTTATTCCCTTGTAGGTTCTTCAAATATGTCATGTTGCTCACCTAAGCGTTCCTCCAGCTCACAGCCACTGAAGAAGAGAGCAGGTTGGCTGTTGGATGCAATGGGTGTATTTGGCAAAAATTTCCCTATGTTGTCCCTATTCCTACGAGGCATGAAAGGAAATATTTTTGAGTTGGTTTTGTATTTTTTAAACTTGGAAATTATTTGCAGAATTGAAATTGTTGATTGAATGAGAATTACTACTAGAATGGAAAAGCTACTTGCTAAATTGAAATCCTATTTGCAAAATGGAAAGGAAATCAGACAATGCAAAATGAAAGAAAGGAAACAACTAGAATGATTTTGCAGAGATAAACTAAAGGCAAAATATTGAAGACGAGAAATAGAAGAAAAGAAAGTAGTAATCACGTTCTACTTAGACACCTCCCCGAAAACGACACCAAAAAGTGATGAGCACCAGTATTGTAGCAAGGATGCTACAACTCCTAGGCTACTGTTGTGGCCAGCAACAACCCCCCCCTTTTTTCATTTAGTATCAGATCATGATACCGAATGAATGGGGACCCTTAGATAATTTTTTTAAGAAAAGCTAGACTTTCTTTTTGAAGTTATAAATCATAATTTAGAGAAGGCATCTTAGATATTTTTCTATGGAAGACGATAGGTCTTTTAAAGTCGCGTATGCAAAAAGATAGGAAACATCTCCGTTACTCTTCTAAAATCAAAATACGCGCCACCCTCATGATTAATAACGACATCGCATCGCACCATACTGATGTCCATAACGAAAAGCCAAGAAATTCGCCGATCTGCGATATTGCGATCGCTAGATCGCATATCGCATAAACAAGCCAGACGAGATTTGGCAAGCACTAGGTTTTGCGATCTGCGATATTGCGATCATGCGACATGCGAGGGTACGTCAGCAAATCATAAAATCACCTTAGTACGGATCCTTCGGGCGCGCCTTTCAAAGGAAAAGCCACTTACCATTACCTGACCTGAAATCATGCGCTTTTAATGTTAGTAAGTAAATTGGTTGTCAGTCATTAAGAGGATTAAAGACGCGTGCCTTGTTGGATATTTTCTTCACGTAAGGTGGCGTAATTGATTTATCTCTTGCATTTAAAACTCTCCCATCACCTTTCTGATCAGACATTCCATTTCACTTGTAATCTGCAGGAACAAAGTGCAAAGACGACTCAGAAAGAAACACAAAGTAAAGATGGGAAAGAAGAACAAAGCTCAGAGCTCCGAAGCAAGAGAGAAGACCAAGGAGATGGTGCCCCTATACATAGATACAACCTGCAACCGAGATGCAGGAATCTCCACATGGGAAGGCATGTACAGGCTATTAGAAGAAGAGAAGCCGAGAATAATGAAAGTGACTGCCGTTGCAGGTGCACCACGCTCCTCTGAAGCAACCCTAGAAGACCTAGCATGTTCATTCCTTCACAGAATAGCGGCAAGGCCTAAGATTCTACCATACACAGATATGGTCAAGTGTATTCTGGATGATGCAGAATTAAACAACAGACAATTCAAGATTCAGGGGCATGGGCTCGTGGGATCTTTCGCCGCCCAAGATCTGAAGCTAATGTACCATCTGCCCGAACCGCAAGCGACCTATAATGCAGAATTTCTTAGGAAGTTCGCAATGGAGAACCCAGACCTATCGGACACCACTAAAGAATGGTCTAGAAGAGATGAGCCGTTAAAGAAGGATAAGAAAGGTATGTACAACACTGGTTCCCTTACTTCTCCATATTGTTTTGCTGCAGCCATGCTGTGTAGGTTGTTTGGTATGCCCGATATCAACAAATTTTTATCTGAGTGGCTGCCATTAATCGACGCTGCCACAAATGCCGATTTAGTAGATTGGGCTAAAATTCTTTCCGATACTCTATATACGGCTGTGGTTAGTTACAGGTCCAAAAGATCCTTTTCTCAAAGGGTCTATCCTCCTTTCTATTTGGCTGCCTATGTTATGGATTCTGTTTGCCTTGTATCTAATTTCCCCATTATGGGATGGAAATGGACTACCCAAGACCTGTTGCCTATTCACGTCTATCAGAAAGTCTTGTGGGATTCCCAGTTTGCCCCTCACTTTTACCAGATTTGCCATGGGCTTATATTGCCCATATATAGAATGATATATGGTAAGGACCCCCCAAGGTGCTCTCCCGAAGCTGAGACCGACATCATCTCCATCGCAAGATGGTTTGGGGAAGAATGGTTTACTTACATTCGAGTTTATGGAAGCACTGTACCTCCACATGTCCTACCCTTGTATGTCCCAGATAAGCTTTTGGCTCGAGAAATCGCTTATCAAACCTGCTCTGAAGGCGGCTTAACCAAAGAATTAAAAGATAAGAAAAAGGCCATTTGGCCTCAATTTCCCGTCAATTGTGGGGCCTTCTCTTTATTCGATGCAGGACACGCTTTTGATGAGGTGGAAAACGTGACGTGCCTTCAATTATATAAGTTCCCGGTGAGGCCATTCGACCCAAATAAAGTTGCCCAAGAGTTTACTACGAACGTCAAGATAAGAGTGTTCTTCGGACACAAAGATTTGTTTGACGATCTCTTTTAGGGTAAGAGCTCACTCAAAGAGATTTTGCAAGAAGCTCAGTCAAGGTTATCTCCAGGTGAACTCCAAAAATTCACATCATATAGAGATAGAAGGCTGGCCAGCATTCCACTAGAAAGGCTACGAATACCTACTAGAGAGCCAACTCCGAGCATCAGCCTTAGCGAGAACTCCAGCACTTCCAAATCCAAGTCCAACGCCGCGCGAGAAGGTTCCGAACATCCTGAAGAGTCTGTACATGACAAAATAATTAACGAAGAAGCAGTCAAAGATACAGCTCGGTCCAGTGTAATGTTTCAGCAACAAGTTATCACCTCGCCACCAAGAGATGTTCCCCCTCCGGTTATCGAAGCTCCTCTTGTCACAGCAGAGCTAGATAAAGAGTGGGAGTCCTTCAATGAATTAATCAACCTCGAAGGGAAAGTCCCAAAGACGCCCGTGAACGATACACAAGAGGTGCAAGAAGTTTCTCCAACCATAGTCAGCGTTACTACAGAAGCAGAAGATCTCTCCATCACTCCATCCTCAGAACTTCTACTTAACATAGAAGAAATTCCCCCACTAGATGTGTTCTACAGTCCCCAACACAAAGCAGTTGTGAGAAGACAAAGAAATAAAAGAAAGCTCGAAAATGCACTGTCTCAAGACACTGAACATTTAGACGTCTTGTGGAAAGACCCAAGTAATAATCCTACAGAAAATCTTACGAAGCTGTCTCAAATTGCAGGAGCGTATGCTTCTGCAACTATTGACAAGGCCTCTGAAGTTTAGCAGCTCTTAAAAAAATGAGAAAATCACATACAACTGCTACAACAACAGTTACAACAAGCCAACGCAAATAATGAAGCTTCCAGACAGCTCGAAAAGCTCCAAGAAGACTTCCAACAGATGAAAATAGGCTACCAAAAGAGTCTTGAAGAAAAAGAAAAACAACTGCAGGCAGAGCAAGAAATGCACAGAGATGAACCTAAGCTTGCAGAGTTTATTTTAGAGTCCATCGGCTTGAACGAGCAACTACTGCAGCAACAAGAAGAATTGGGGCGTAAAATATCACAGTGGAGGCACTTCTGTGAGCTAAGCGACAAAATCACCAGTCAGGTGGTGGAATTGCGAAGCGAATATGATCAGAACGACAAGAGAGTGACAGAGTATATGACTTGGCAAGACGATGAGAAGGGAAAAAAAGCAGGAGCACCTAGAATTAATGAAAATCATAAAGAAATTCTCTTTAATAAATGGGACGAGCAGATCACGCAGGCAGAGCAAGCAGCAGAGGCAGCAGCGACACAGGCAAGTATTCTTATCGACTCTGTAAATGAAAATTTACACAGGGCCAATTTGATTTCAGAGACCACCCCGGGATACCTACCAAACAAGTTGCAACTGGAGACAGAATGGAGGCAAAAGGCACAGGAAAAAGGGAAAGCTGTCCAAGCACTGGCTAGACTGAATTGGGAAAGTTACTGGATGTACCTGGTTAAACCACATAGCCAATGGATGACGGTAAAGTGTATCATGAACGCAACCGAGAAGGTAGCGCCAGCTCTTATAGATGCCGTTTTCGCAGCCCAACTCAGAATGGAAATTAACCAGCCGACTCTTCTCAAGCCTATGTTAGAAACATGCAACTTCAAAGACCAAGTCCACAAGTAGTTTTATTTAGAATGTTGTTTCTTTTTGTTTTAGTTATATTAGAAAAAAGGACGGTCGTTTGAAAACTGAATCCTTAATTTTGTAATAATACTATTATTAGGATTAAGACATAGTATTTTAACCCTTCTCATTGCATTAGAGAAGGGTCCAGAAATTTGTCAAAAACTTGTCCTCAGAACATGCACTTCTGCACCTCAGAGGAGGTTTTGATGAATGGAAGGATCGGATTTATTTATATTTGCATCTTAATGTCTGCTACTGATGTTGCATTTCTGTACTCTTAGTAGGTGTTAGAAGTAAGTAGAAGTAAATCATTATTGCTTGAAGTTTGTGAGTAAAAATCAGTCATAAATGGTACTTTTATCTCTTGATGAATTTCTACTTATTTGCTTAGAGTGATATACAGTTGATGTTATTTATATGTTAATGTATAAATGTGTGGTTACCATTTGGAACTTTTGTACGATGGAGTCATTTGTTCATGCTTGACATATGAATGATTTATCATGCGATATGCAGTCCACAACTGTCCTGTTTAACTTCTTATGCAGAACGGTTTATCTTAAATGGTTTATATTCTTATAGTAGCTGAATAATCTTCATTACCAGTTATTATATGAAATCTTTTTAGATCGCATGATGGAAAAGATATACCCCAGGTTAGCGTAGATTGCACATGTTGTTTTCATTAGATTTCAACAGCTTATAGTCAAATCATGAGTTAGATTTAAATTAGCTCTCAAAAGTTCTCAAAGAAACAACATAATCAAACCCTACACACACACACACCCCTTAGATCGGGAAGCTGGTCCCATTATCCCCAGTCAGATCCACTACACCAAACGGGCAAGGAGCCGCCAACCAGGTTCCCGACCGGGTGGGTATCCCCCTTGTTGTTGACCCGATTTCAGGGCCCTCAACAGCTACCAACTTTACTTATCAACTCGGGGTTCGTATAAACTTGGAGGTGACAGTGCTGTATGCACAAGTAAAAGTGATGGTTCTGCCTGTTGTCACTGTTTAGCTGGCAAGAAACCACTAGGGTTCCAAGCCAGAATTCTATAGAGTCAGAAGAAGCTTGATGCTTTGATGGAAGAAAGGCAAATATACTCTAAGAGAGTTACTCTACTGCAGTAATGGAGAAAGAAAACATGTAATGTTAAACCACACCATACCCTAATTAACCATTTAAGAAGTTATGCTAAGAAAAAATGCTAAATTAACAATAAACAAATGATACTATTGAAGTTGCAGAAGTAAGAAGCATCAAACAATAGTAATGTGCAGGTAAAGAAACTAAACTAAATATGTTTTCACTTTTTTGGTCTTTTAATGCAAAATCAAGTATGCAAACTAATTGTTCTTGTGGATGTGACAGGTGGATTGAAGGCGTTTGAGGATGGATAGAAGGTTTATGAAGTGGTTGGATGGTGTGGAGGGTCCTAGGAGGCTTTTTGTGACTTCCTAGAGGTTTCCCATTAATTCGACCTCAAAATAGGCCGTTTCAGGAAAACCTACAGGATGTATTAGAAACCTACAGGATGATCCTGTAGGAATTACAAGAAACCTACAAGATAAGTCTGAGAGATAAATGTGAGGTGTTAGGAGTGTTGGGAGGTTTAGGAGAGGTGTGTGATGGGTGGAATGGAGTGTTAGAAGGTATAGGAGCACTCAAGAGTCAATATCCAAGATGATATATGGCTAGATTCGCTCAATGTGCTTGGGAGAATTTCAATGAAAAATGATGAAAAACTAGTGAGGGTGATGGTGAAAACAAGGGATGGCTAAGGTGGATGAAGTGGAAGGTGGCTACTCGTTATGAAGTCTTGGTCTCCTCCTAAAGCACCTACTCTGCATAAAACATGTGTCTCTTCCAAAAATTTATGCAACAAGATACAATTTTATAAACTAGAAAAGCAGAACTAATGAATCAACTGCCTATATTATGCATGAAGAAATTTGCTGAAGGGAATGAAAGAATGAGTGAGATATATTGCAGAAATGGAGATGGAAAAGATGACAATGAAATCTATTTACAACATTAACCAAATATTGAATTAAAGACAACAAACTCAAAATCTCATAAAAGGAATAGAAATCTGTGTTTTTGGGGCTTCTTAAGGGTCCCTTCCTCAAGTCATGGTCCTAGAGGGAGGAAGTGAGGCCGAGAGACCTGCTAACAACCTTGTGGTGATCCCTTTTCTGCTTGCTAAGCTGCTACTTGAAATAAAGGCACAAACAGAAGCAAACTATCACACAACCAATCTAATCTACACTACTTGTAATGGAAATGCATCTAATAAGAAAATTAATAATTAAGCTACGAATCTACACTAAAAATGCATGAACAATCAAGAGGAGCCTTGGATGCTAGGGTTGGGACCTAACCCAAGAGCTTCATCCCTTTGAGTTAACTCAGTGTTGGGTCAAAACAAAACTCATTCTTATTACCAAAACAACGAATTACATCAAAAGAACTGTCACAAGTCTTGCAGCTCGAAAATAGAGTAGAGTTTTACAATAAAAAATATGAATACTATTGAGTTCCTAGGCCTCTCTACTTATACATATGAAGTCTCCAACGACTTCCTTAAAATTAGGGAGGCTCAGCTCCCAAACTCGAGATAAACTAGTGCTTTGTCTCTTACTTTCTAGGCTGCTTCCTAGTCTTCATGATTTCGCTGTTTGCACTTTGAGCTAATGGAGGAATATTTGAATGGAGGGGTAGTAAATGAGGAGGATTTTCCTCCTATAATCCCTCTTCCTTGTACCATTCGAGTTTTTACCTTGGCCTTTGCCAAAATTTGTTGATTTTCTCCTTTAATCCTTAAAATTCACATTAGACCACAAAGAAAACTATCTAAATCTAACTCACCTCATAAACAAAATATAATCAAAAGCATGCAATAAGTTATGAGAATAGTTGGTTTGATTAAGGTAGGAGGTGAATTAAGGCCCATATAATTACCAAATGATGAGGCTCATCAGTGTGTTCACAAGGTCATGTATACACGAGTTAACTCGCTCACACACTTAACCATTTTGCTAAAGATGTGTTGACTGGACCATCCTCCATCATCCGGACCTCCACTGAGCTGCATTGCATAGTCTCAGCCCTCAGTGACCAAGCACTGTTGCCCATAATTACATATAGCTTGAGGCTGACTCCCATGCAGTCTGCACTATGCAATCCTGGAATGAACCGGGTTGACTGTCACCCAGAACAACATTGAAGTTTCCCAAGAAGCTATCTCAATCTGTGCTTCCCGCAAGCCTATCCATCAAGCTTCCCGCTGGTCAACCAGAGAATTTGACTTGGAAATCACCCCAGGCTTCACTCCTCCCAAAAATTGTGCAGAAGTTGTCAGCATTCCTACCTGTAATGAATGAAGAAATTGCATAGACAAGAGGGATAGGCATCCGTAGCCTGTCACTACACTATGTCTGAAAGTTTTGCAGTTTTGTCAGTCAGTCCCCCTACCAGTCGACCTGCTGCTCCTCCTGAATGTTGCATAGTTTTCTTGGATTGTCCACCAGCTGTCGACAACTCGCTCAACCCGAAAACTGTGCAGACATGTCCTGCATGACTGCCTCCCAGATCTGCATAGTTTTGGCCAGCAAGCTCTCGCAACCTACTCCCGGCCTCCTCTGAAAATTTGCGTAGTTTTCACTGCCAGTACTTCTTGCTGCCCAAACTGCCTTCCCCGGAAAAATTGCGCAGTTCTGCCTCCTAGCTAGGCCAGATCCCACATATGTCATTGTTGTTCCAGACTGCTCAAACTAGCATCTGAGTGACCTCTGCACAATTTTTATCGGCAGTGCCCCAGAGCCTTACATCCCAGCCTGAAATGTGCTCGCGCAGTTTCAGGGCCTTGTCCTCTCTCCTGGTCACCTAGACTTGAAAACGAAAGATGATGCATCATGGTAGACTAGGGGATTTCTGGATTTGATGTCATCTTGTCATGAGTGATTATAGATATAGATACATGGATGAGACATGACGCGACGACAAACAAGATGAACAAGGAGTGCATGCTAGGAGACTTGTTCACGAACAGATGAATACATGAAGCATGCCAAGTACCAGCTAAGGGGAACATGTAAATGCAACATCAAGAAAACACCTAGACCATTGAAGACTCCACACACCTTGTCATGTAGAGGTGAAGCTATGATACACCAATAGCACACTCATTACTCAGCAGCACTGCAACTCGACATGGGCACCACCATCAGCATGAACATACCAACACTGTCACATCGAGTCATGTCATGAGTTGTCTCGGCCACATCACTACTGTGGGCCATACTACTGTAATCAATGTAATGTAACGAGGAAGTCCAAGAGATCCACATACGAAGTTGAAGAGTCATGCCAGTCAAATAGTCATGAGGGAAGTTGAAGAGTCACAAGGGTCAAGTTCACCCTTGGCTATATATACCTTTCATTTGTACATGCAAGGGGATTTTCACCTTGGCTCATCCCACATAGTCTTGAGAGTCTGTAATCTTTTCTTTGAGGAGCAAGCAGTGGCTCCAACGCTTTGCTATTTGGGTTAGTGATGTATGGTGTACGAATGTGTCTTGGAACTTTCGATTAATTCATAAGCCTGTTAACAGGCCAACACGTTTTCACACATGTATTGTATTTGTTTGTAAGACTATTCTTTGGAAGGTTGTAATGCATGTTGCTTTAACCTGTAGTAAGATAGTTGAACTATTTTTGTTGTTTTAGTGCATATGTTGTTGGAAATGTGTTGTATCAGTTGTTAACGCTGTCTCACCGGTGTGGACTACTCTTCTAGACACTCGACAGTTTCATCCTTGTTAACTTGTTATAACGACCGTCACACTTGTGTGGACTATTTCACTGGGTGTTGTATGTGCTATCTGTTCACTTTGTGTTTATGACTGCTACATCCATGTGGACTACTCCGCTGGAAGTTGCACATGTCCTATTGTGTTGTGTTAGGCCCCTATACTACTAGTGTAACCCCTTATTGTTATTAGTACAACCCCCTTATTATTTGTTGTACCCATGTGGTCCCCATATTGTTACTATTGTGCCCCATAGAAGCCCACTATTGTTATTATTGTGCCCTTACATTATTATTGTTATGTCGGCTCTGATTATATTATGACCCCTTAGACTCCTATATATAGAAAGCAGGTCTTGTTATCTGTATCATCCAAGAATTGTTCATTTGTGTAATGTAAAGGAGGTTTCCCCCTCAAAGAGGCTAAATTGTAAGGCGTTCATCTATCTTTTCTATCTTTTTGTGAGCTGGTTTCATAACATTTGGTATCAGAGCTTTGAATTCTAGGGTTTTGCTACTCCAAACAAGTCATCGTGGCATTTGCGCTATAATTTTTTTTCTGTGACATTTCATATGCTAAAAAAAACCCCATTTTAGATGAAATCATTATGAATCGTAGGTCTGAATTTCTGAGCTTTTTGCGCTATATTTGTGGAGATATGATTTGAGGAATTTGGCCTTTTTGCAGACTCCCGAATTACATTACAAACAAGTGACCTGGGGAAAATAGTCATAACTTTTGTTTTGGTCATCAGATTGAAATTTTGTAAGAAGTTGAAAACAAGGACGAAATGTAGTTTCTTGTATACATTTTTTAGATCCATAGGTCAAAACAGTGACACGTGGCACATCGTACAAGTTCGCTCTACTGAACTAGTCTATAATTAGGTCACTGTGGGAGATTTGGCATAACTCTTCCTTGGAGAATCCAATTTGGATAAGATTGGTGGCATTGGAAAGAGGACGCAGAGGGCTACTATAGGTCGTGATTTCAGAACTTGAAGATCCGAAATTACAGAGTTACAATCATTTCAATATTGAGCTCCTAAAATCAAGAAAAAGCGAGATGAGGAAGTTTGATGGCAAGGATCCGGTAAATTGGATACTATAGATGGAGAAATATTTTGATCTACATGGTGTACCACTGTTGCAAAAGGTATGTATTGCATCCAATTATTTATAACCAAATCAATTTTTATGCTATAAAGGGCTTTGTTCTCGTAAACCACTTGTCACGTGGTCAATTTTCATGGAGGAAATGATAGCACATTATGAGGATACAAAGAGAAACACCTTCTTTAGCCAATTGATAAATCTCAAACAAAAGTGTTTAATGGAAGAGCCAATTGAGGACTTTGAAAAATTGAATATAAGGGAAAATGATATTCCAGAGAAGTAGAGGATTGATGTTTCCATAGGGACTTTAAAGGATAACATTGAACATGAGGTTCGTCTTTGGGAATCTGATTCATTGGAGAAGGCATTCAGGTTGGCAAGAAAAGTGGAAAGCAAAATTATGGAAACAATGAATTCTACCTCTCACAACTATAAACATGAAAGTGTTGTTTCTCCTAGCCTTCCACAACCTACAAGGGTGACACGATGACAATTGGAAGAAAAAAGAGAAAAAGGGCTTTGTTTCAATTGTGATAGCAAATGCACTAAAGGTCATAAGTGTGCTGAGAAGAAATTATTTTACATAGATTATGAAGAGGAGGAAGAAAAGGATCAAGAAACATCAAAAGAAGAGGATATATACCAGGAACCAACCCTAGAGAAAGAAGAAATGAATTTGACCATATCTTGTAAAGCAGTGGCAATAATTACCACTCCTCAAACTCTCAAGATAGAAGGACATATCAAGAAAAAAAGGTTCAAGAAGTGAAAGATCACATTGAGAAAGAAGAAATGAATTCAACCATATCTTGTAATGCATTGGCCGAAATTACCACTCCTTAAACTTTCAAGATAGAAGGATAGATCAAGAAGAAAAATTCTCAAGAAGTGAAAGATCACATCGAGCATCAAGAAATGAATCTGACCATATCTTGTAAAGCATTGAAAGAAATTACCACTCTTCAAACTCTAAAGATAGAAGGACATATCAAGAAGAAAAAGGTTCAAGCAGTGAAAGATCACATCGAGCATCAACAACAAGTTCTCCAAATTTTAAAGGATAACGCCACTTTGGTACCGAATCGAATGAAAAAACAAGTAGATCAACATCGCAGTGAAAAATGTTTTGATGTAGGTGATTGGGTATTTTTATGGCTACATCTCAAGCAAGCTATTTATGAGAAGGAAATGTTGGCAATACTACATGCACTTCAGAAATGGCGAACTTACCCAATGGGAAGACATTTCAAGGTAAAAATGGATCATGATAGTCTTAAATACTTTTTAGAACAAATATTATTTTTAGAAGAATAGCAAAAATGGGTCACAAATATGTTGGGTTATGACTTTGACATCATCGATAGAAAAGGGAAGCAAAATTTTGTTGCAGATGCACTCTCAAGAAAGGATGAGGATGTGGAAGCATTGTTGTGTACTATTTCTATTATCCAACTAGATTGGATAAACGAAGTAAGGGATGAATGGAAGAAGGACAAAGAAGTGTGGCCACTCATTAAAAATTTGCAAAAGATCCCAATTCAAACAATATTTCCAGAATTTGAAGAGGAAGGAAAAATCATATTGGAACCTGGAGTAGTCACAGAAACAAGAACTCGATAGTTATGAAATCGATCAATTTCAGAGTATCTCATCAAGTGGAAGAACTTACCTACCGAAGATTCGACATGGGAGGACAAGAATTTTATACAAAAGCATCAAGAACTACTCAAGCGTTGAGGACAACAATTTTTGAAGGAGAGGGGCATGTTAGGCCCCTATACTACTAGTGTAACCCCTTATTGTTATTAGTACAACCCCCTTATTATTTGTTGTACCCATGTAGTCCCCATATTGTTACTATTGTGCCCCATAGAAGCCCACTATTGTTATTATTGTGCCCTTACATTAATATTGTTATGTCGGCTCTAATTATATTATGACCCCTTAGACTCCTATATATAGAAAGGAGGTCTTGTCATTTGTATCATCCAAGAATTGTTCATTTGTGTAATGTAAAGGAGGTTGCCCCCCCGAAGATGCTGAATTCTTGACATTGATCTATCTTTTCTATCTTTTTGTGAGCTGGTTTCATAACATGTTGTGTGTCTCTAACTAAGTTAGGACTATTCCCTTTCGACCTGAGACTCACTCTCACCCTCTCCCTTTGCAGTGAAAGAACTTTGACACAAGTGACACTAAGCACTCACTAGGCACATGAACCTCACTGTTTGAAGACTAAGTATACCAATCTCATGTGCTGACAAGCAAGATCCAAGGTATATCTTTAATATAATGGCTACTGGGCCATCATACAAGATGGGAATCCTACACCCAACGGTGTGCGGTATAGTTGGGACTTCATCCCGGGGAGATCCCATGAATGTTGGCAGATCCAAAACTGTCAACATTTCTGGTGCTATAAGGAGGGCCAGATGACAAGCTGAGCCCATTGCATCTGGTTTGAATCTCTTACCAAATGGATCATACACAAATCGTGCTCCTGGGGTGTTTCTCTCATTTCTCCCTTAATCAACTATCACTCCCCGATAAGCTTCTCGATCACTTGTCCTTGTTAAAGTTTGACGGTGAGGAAAGAACGTCCGTAATCGAGCACATTTATGATTTTCTTCATTTATGCAAATCCCATGAAATCAAGAGTGAAGAGCTTTTTTGCATACTTTTCTTCCTCACCCTCGAAGGTCATACTAATTGGTGGTTCCATACCCTGCCTTCCATCCATTCTCTTCTTACTCTCCTCAAGGAGCTCCATCAAGCCTTCGATAAGTATAACCACCAAGTTGTCTGTGAAAGAATCTCTCGTTTAAGAATGAAGCATGACTAATCAGTTGAGGACTTTTATACTTGCTTCCTGCACCTCTGTCATGAAATTCCTGAATAGTTTGTGGACCTTGACTTCATGAGCCAAGAGTTGAAATGCTTGGTTCATGTTTCCCGATAAGGTGAACCTCCTTGACTCTTGCGGATCATGAGGCCCTTCAGTTTGTAGAGGAGGATCCCAACACCTCGTTCGTTCCTTTTCTTCCTCCCTTGTCGGTCTCGAAGAGGGTGCCCCTTGCAGCAATCGAAAATATGAGAAATCTGCGTAGAGGGTGCCCCCTCGCAATGGCCGCAAAGCTGATAAATCTGTGCAACATGTTCCTAACCCATATTCTTAGCTATCTCCTACTCCAACGGAGGAAATTCCAGAATGAATTAGAAAGCATATGGAAAAGACTCATTCCTCCATTTCGCAAAAGGACACTACCGTTCATAAACCAATTATCAAGTTTGATCTACATCTCTGCCATCCTTCATCATCTACCAGCCATGAATCCTTGTACCATGAATCACTTGATCAATCCACTTCAGAGGCTAGCCATAGACATTCTCTTGATTCTCAAGTTGATGGCTCAAATTACAGTGATGTTCAAGGTAGTCTCATTATAAGAGGAGTAGAAAGGTGAAGACAATCAATTCATTCTTCTATGTTTCAAAATGGTTCACATCAAGACAATGAGCTTCCATTCTTGGTCAAGTCTCAATCCGCTAATCATGGTGAAACATCATGCACAATTAATTCTTTCAATCAAGCTCCAGTCTTGGGTTGTCATCACTCCCATGCTTCCATATGTGGTGATGAACGCCCAAAAACATCATGTGATATGTTGTTATCTCATGTACACTCTAACTCAGATCTGTAATGTGCACCGGTCAAAGAAGACATCCATATAGAAACTTCCTCTTCACCCCACTTTCCCGTGTGTCCTATCGTCCATAGCGCATTGACATGCGTCGAAGATACTCTGCGTTCTCTTGTTTCTTCATCCAATGAGTTATCTCCTCGATCGACACAAGGAAGTGAGGTTGTCCATGATGAAAACAATCTTAACGCACATGACTCTTCCCACTCATCATCATCTTGTATGTTACATGAAGACAACTCGTCAAGTCAGCTTCCTAAAGCTAAAAAGTTTGATGAAGCTTGTGATAGAGATGGCTGCCATCCTAATAACGGTTTTGAAATCAGCAACAACAACCATCCTCAAGCCATGCATGATCTAGTTCACATCCAAAAATTCCATTTTACAATTCTCCAAAGTTCCGAGACGTGCCAGGGAGTCGAGGCACTTCAACATCCATTGATGGGTATGTCATGCTCTTGTGACTCTTGTATTCCCCTCGAACCAAATCAAATCTGGTTTCTCATGCACAATCCATCTATCTACATGGTTGCACTCGACGTGGATCCCTGTGTAAAAAGTATTTACTATTCTGGGTGTGATATTTAAAAATTTCAAATTTTCTCTAATGACCTAATGCGCGAGTCTATTGCAACATGTCCATCTTCATGCACGTCTCTTACATCCAATTCAGGTTGGGAGTGTTTATCTCTCATGCAATTATGGAACTGTGAAGTCGATCATCTAAAATATTATCTTTGTCTAGAATCATACTTATCGGATGTTCTCTCTCGTGATCAGCTCCTTGGTCTTCTTGTGAATCTTTCACATCAAATTTTCCCGCTCATCATACCAGAAATCTCCTTGTGTGATGACGAGCACAGAAGCTATCACACGAATCAATTTCCTCTCATTTCACCACACCCCAACTGGCTTTACTCATTCATAGTGTTGACATCCTTTCTACAGTTCTGTGATGACCATGATGCCTACACAATTTTTCACCAGTTACAGGTGGGTGTTCTATCATATTTAGCACACAACAAACTTTCTTCCATCATTCAGAGCATTCGCAAGTTTTTTCAAAAATTTTCTTTGTTCATGTCAAATCGGGAATCTGGCATCTTGACCAACTGGTCTAATCTTTCTTCTATCTTGGGTGGCTTCCATGCAGTTTATCATTTTCCCAACAGTACATCTAATGACAAGCACTTCCTACACTATGATCTTCATCGTGTAACATCTTTCTCCTTATACTTCTGTAAAACTGGTGAGGCACTTCAACTTGCGCTGATGGCTATGACAGGTCCTCACTGTCTTGATATGATTGACAAGAATGATCAGATCTACCTGTCCATACCAGATTCACATCCTGATCCTCTCTCTCGAATCAGGAATCTATCTTTTCAAAGATCATGAGTCTTTCAAAACAACCATCATGAATTTTATGATCCAATTGCTAAATGGCTGGAACAATCTTACTTTGCGAGTCGTGTTGCATGTAACAAGATTGAGTCCTTCCTTGCACTCACTAAGAAAATTGGTGCAGATGAACACACACTCGCAAGGGGCTTCCGAGGTTTGTTGAAAAAAGTTAGCCATTGAAGATTTAAGCATGTGTGTTGGGTGGTTGTGACACATCTTGTTGCCCACATGCAAGACCTTCTCTCTCATGCGCAAGATTGTCAAGTTTTTGTATTTTTTGTTGCACACAATTTTTTATATGTTTTAATAACTTGTATCTTTGTGGTTGTAGGTTGGGTATGCCTACAGTGGCTTCAATGGAAATTTCATTTCACTTAGCCCCGATTGTTTAGCGTAGGAGTAGGAGTAGTGTTTTCTTTCTTGCTTTTCTTTGCTTTCTGGTTTGCATGTTTGTTTGCTTGTTGACTTGGTTTGTTTTCTTGGTCGCTTTTCTTTATTGTTGTCTTTTCACATAACTTTGCTATTTTTTATTCTCTTTGTTTTGTTTGCTTAATATCATACTATTTTGGTTTTGCCAATAAGTACTTCCCTTTACTGAGTTCTGGATTTTGAATGAGTATGTGGTTGAGATCCAAAGAGTCTTGTGACATTGCAACACTTGGCCAGTCCTGTGTCTGTCTTCCTTGTGCTTGGTTATAACCTTCGGTCAATGAAGTATTGAAAAAAAATATGAGCCATCTCTAAGGGAAGCTTTGGTCCAACCATGAACTAGTGTCCACATTGGAAAACTCCATACCTATACTCAGTCTTCTACTTTGTGTGTTCAAGCTCATCGAACTAGTAGAAACAGAGAAGGGGAAAATATAAACGAAGAAACCTAAATCAGAGGTCTTACATGCTTCTCTTAAGGAACAACCTCTTCTTCGATCAATAAGTTGAGATCCCTCTTCTGCCCCAAAAATAACTGAGTGCCTATGCACATTTCTCTTTTCAAAAAAGTACAAAGGCAAAAGAAGAGAAAGGCTTCCTGCAGAGAGAGGTGAAGTATGCAACTCCATCGGGGTACTGACCAGGATCGCTGGTAGTGGAGCAATGCATGTGTTCCAGCATGACTCTGTCGAGGTACTATCTAGGCCTGCTGGTAGCGGAGAAACACTAGAGATGAAATCTTATACTTTGAAAATTTTAAACTCGCAAGCCAAACTACCCTTCCCGATTTTGAAACACTGTGATCAAGCTGAAAGTTATTGTTGTGTTTGACTGAGTTGGAAAAGGTGAACCATGTCTATCCATGGGGTAAGTGGGGAAACCAAAGTAACCCACACAGTAATTCAATACTCTCTGGTAGACCAAGGCCCTGTGTTGTCAATGAACCAAAATAGAGAAGCTAGTATTCAACCAGTGTGTCACCAAGTGTTGTAGCGGCTGCAACACCCTCCAAAATTTTATCCTGCATCCAATTTCATAGCCTTCCTTGGATTTTCCTTGATGATTGCAAACACTTAGGCTCATCCCATGAGCTTGTATCAAGTCTTTACACCTTCTTTTCTTGACCATTCATCAGTCATCTTTTAGCATGTCGGTTGCAATGTCATGCTTGTGGTCTTGTTTTGGCTATGTTCAAGGTATGTCTTTGTGTGGACAAGTTGTGTTCGCTATGTAAGAATCTGTCTCACTCACACACAAAGTTGTATGCAATGTCACACAAGTGTCATCATAGTCGTTCAACGATCTATCTCAATTGTCTCACTTGCCACTCGCATCCTTTGGTCAGTCACGTTGAGAATATGTTGTCTTGTTGGTTCAAGGTGTCTTGTTGTCAAGTCATGTTGAGTGTGTGTTCAGAAGGTCATGTATACACGAGTTCACTCGCTCACACACTTAAACATTTTTCTGAAGATCTGTTGACTAGACTATCCTCCATCAGTCAAAACTCCATTGCGCTGCACTGCGCAGTCTCAGCCATCAGTGACCAAGCACTGTTGCCTAGAATTTTGCAGAGCTTGAGGTTTCTTCCCAGGAAGTCTGCACTGCGCAATCCTTGAATCAAACGAGCTGACTATCACCCATAACAACATAGAAATTACCCAAGAAGCTATCTCAATCTGTGCTTCCTGAAAGCCTATCCATCAAGATTCCCACTGGTAAACCCGAGAATTTGACTAGGCAATCACCTCGGGCTTCACTTCTCCCAAAAGTTATGGAGAAGCTATCAGCCTACCTACCTGCACTGACTAAAGAAATTTTGCAGAAAAGAGGGACAGGCACCCACTATTTGTCACTACACTATCTCTGAAAGTTGCGCAGTTTTGTCAATCAGTCCCCCTGCTAGCCGGCTTGATGCTCCTCCTGAAAATTGCGTAGTTTTCTTGGACTACCCATCAGCTGCCTGGCACATTGCTCAGCCCGGAAACTGCGTAGACATATGCTACATGACTGCCTCATGTATCTGTGAAGTTTTGGCCAACAAGCTCCTGTAACCCTCTCCCGACCTCCTCTGAAAATATGTGCAGTTTTCACTACCAGTGCCTCCTGCTGCCCGCATTGCCTTGCCTGTAAAAATTGTGCAGTTCTGCCTCCCAACTGAGCTAGATCCTGCAGATGTAACTGATGTCTTGGAATTCTCAACCCAACCTCTCAGTGACCTCTACGCAATATTTCTCGATAGTGCCCCGGAGCCTCACATCCTAGCCTGAAATATGCTTCGTGTAGTTATAAAGACTTTTCCTCTCTCCTGGTCACTTGCACTCGAAAACGAAAGATGATGCATCATGTTAGACTAGTGGATTTCTGGATAGGTACATGGATGAGACATGGTGCAACGACAAATGGGATGAGCAAGGAGCATATGCTATGATACTTGTTCACAAAGAGATGAACACATGAAGCATGCCAAATACTAGCGAAGGGGATACATGTACATGAAACATCAAGCGAACACTAAGACCATCGAAGTCTTCGCACACCTTGTCATGCAGAGGTGAAGCTATGATACAACAAGAGCACACTCATCATTCAGTAGCACTACAACTTGACATGGACACCACCATCAGCATGAACATACTAGCACTATAATGTCGATTCTTGTCATGAGTCGTCTCGGCCGCATCACTACGGTGGGCCATACTACTGTAATCAATGTAATGTAGCATGGAAGTACAAGAGACCCACATACAAAGTTGAAGAGTCATGTCAGTTAAAGAGTCATGTATGTCAAACAGTCATGAGGGAAGTTGAAGGGTCACAAGGGTCAAGTTCACCCTTGGCTATATATATCCCTCATTTATACATGCAAGGGGATTTTCACCTTGGCTCCTCCCACATAGCCTGGATAGTTAGTAATCTTTTCTTTGAGGAGCGAGTAGTGGCTCCAACACCTCGCTATCAGGGTTAGTGATGTATGGTGTACAAATGTGTCTTGGAACTTTCGCTTAATTCAGAAGCTTGTTAATAGGCCAACACGTTTTCACACATGTATTGTATTCGTTTGTAAGACTATTCTTTGGACGCTTGTAATGCATGTTGCTTTAACCTGTACTAAGATAGTTGAACTATTTCGGTTGTTTTAGTGCATATGCTATTGGAAATGTGTTGTATAAGTTGTTAACGCTGTCTTGCCCGTGTGGACTACTTCGCCAGACACTCGACAAATTCATCCTTGTAAACTTGTTATAATGATTGTCACACTGGTGTGGACTATTCCACTTGGTGTTGTATGTGCTATCTGTTCACTTTGTGCTTGTGACTTCCGCATCCATGTGGACTAGTCTACCAGAAGATGCGCATGTCTTGATGTGTTGTGTATCTTTAACTGATTTGGGACTATTCCCTTTCGACTTGAGACTCACTCTCACCCTCTTTCTCTGCAGTTAAAGAACTTTGACACAAGTGACACTAAGCACTCATCAGACACACAAACCTCAATATTTGAAGACTAAGTATACCACTCTCATGTGCTGACAAGCAAGAGCTAAGGCATATATTTAAGAAAATGGTTATCGGGCCATCATACCGGATCAGACTCCTACACCAAACGGTATGAGGTCTAGTTGGGACTTCATAACAAGGAGATCCCCTGAATGTTGGTTGATCCAGCACCGTCAACAGTAATTTTGACAAGCTAGTTCCATTGGTTACGATCCGATTTTGATAACATTGCTAAGCACCAATGTAATTTTTTTGGAAATGTTTGCACCTCTAGAGATTTGATTCATCTCAAGTCTTGGTAAATCTAAAGTTAAGATATATCTATGCTTGTTTTGAACGACACACTAAAAATATATTTGGAGTATAAGGTTTTTTTTCACTTGTTTTATATAATGTATACATAATTGACATTTAAATATTTTATTTATGATTTCCATTCTTCACATTAAAATGTTAATAGCTGGAACAAAAATATCCATTAAAATATCAATACACTTTTCTTCATATTTCAAACTAGAAAACATATATCCATAGGACTCTCTCTCTCTCTCTCTCTCTCTCTCTCTCTATATATATATATATATATATATATATATATATATATATATATATAGATATAGATATATGTATATATATATATATATATATATATATATATATGTTTTTAATAATTTTTTTTATCTCTTTCTAATTTCGAAATATCATTTTTATCTTTTTTACTCTGCGATCAGCTTTGAGCGCTATCGCCTCAGCTCGGCCTTCGGCCTTTCTACCCAGCGCATAGCAGATCGAGCCTATGATCTGTTGATTAAATCACTGCTCCTCGACCCTGTCTTCTTCCCTTGCGTGCTTCTTTTGCGGGTGAGCTATCTGAGGATCCGCCCAAGCGAGGCCCTAGGTCATGGAGACTTGATTCATCTGTCAACTAGATCTAGGGCCCATGGAGGTGCTGGGTACCCCCCAGGCCCCTCCCTCCTCTCCTCCGTTGGCAAGCCCCCCAGCTGAAGCGTTCAGTCGTCTTCTGGAAGGGCTACCCAAGAAGAAAAATGCAGAAGCAGCGAAATTCGTCAAGAAACTCGACGATATCCTCGAGATTTATTTACCCCCGGAAAACCCGATCCAGGTTGCTCTGTCCCTATCTGAGCGGGCTCTCATAGGCCAGTTTACTGGTCTGTGGCCTTCTCCCAAGATGACAGAGAGTTGGGTTAAAAGAAACTGGACGCCGCTAATCAACGAAAGTGTGACATCTTACTTCCTGGGCCGAGGATTCTTCCTCTTTGAATTCACCTCCAAAGACGACAAAGAGCTGATCTTTCAAAATGGCCCTTACTTTATGGGCCCCCAGGGTCTGTACCTGAATAAATGGACCCTCGACTTTGACCCAGCTGCAGACGTACCCAAAGCTATTCCGGTATGGGCAAGGCTCCCCAATCTCCCGGTTCATTACTGGAACTAGGATTCTCTGATGCATATTGGAAATGCCCTGGGGAAATTCATAGACCGAGCGAATAGTAAGGATCAATATGACTGCGCAAGGATCTGCGTAGAGGTGGATCTGGAGGAGGGGCTTCCGGAGGCCATCAAACTCAAAGTAGGAAACTGGACGCATGTGCAGAAGCTAGATTATGAATAGTTGCCTTTCAAATGCCGGAAATGCCAGGTCTATGGGCACTTCGCCAGAAATTGCCCAACGGCCAATGAAGCAGCTCAAGGGAAGGAGGCCGGCTAGAATCAAGTAAAACCATCCAAAATAGAATCCAAGACCCAGAAGCCGAGAGGAACTACCGGCAAAGGCCTCCCGCAAGACCTAGTTCAGCAGATCCAGCAACCCCAGCCCTCGTTCAACCTAGAGAACAGGTTCAACCCTCTCAGCTCCCAACCAAAGGACTCTCATGAAGTAGCAGTTCAAAAGCCAGAGTCCCCAGACAAAGGTTTCCAACCACCCAGCGTTAAGGACAAGGGAGCTGCTGAAAGCTCAAAAGGAACCCCTGAAGTAGTCGAGGAGGAGGATTAAGAGTCAGAAGAATCGGAGGAGGAAGGGGAAATAGGAGAATCCCAATCCTCGGTAAGGAGATCTACAAGAGGACGCAAAACGGATCGGGAGAAAAGAGAGCATGAAATGTACAAAGATGAACTCCAGGGTAGCTAACCAACATTGGAGAAGCTGTTAGCAAAAAAGCTGAAGATGGTAAGAAACCAGCATCAAGGCTCCAAGGGAGCCCAGCCAAACAAAGGTAAATAATGAAGATCATCTCCTGGAACTGTAGGGGTATGGGCAGCAAAATAAAAGAAGAAGCTATACGAAATCTAATAAGAATAGAGGCCCCTGACATACTCCTTCTCCAGGAGACTGAGATGGAGGAACCAGACTTTATCCAAGTAAGTAAAAAACTATGGAAAAATAGTAATGCATCAGCTGTCTCAGCCCAAGGAGCCTCTGGAGGGTTGGGTACTCTTTGGAATGAAAATAGATTTTCACTGGTGGCAGAGGCATCAAATACCCACTGGGCGATGTTAAAGATGCAGCATGTTATTACAAAAGAAATCCTTAGCCTTTTCAATGTTTATGTTTCGGTAAATGCTGGAGAAAAAAAGAGCTTCTGGGACTCCTTAAGGCAGCAAGCAGATCTGGTTACTTTAGAAAATGTCATCATAGTAGGCGACCTGAACATCACTTTGCATTCTTCTTAAAAGAGAGGAGGCTCCATTGTACGAGATCTGGCAAGGGAATGGGTTGAGGATCTCCTCCAAGACTGGGATCTGCTAGATATCAAGCCCGTCTCAGGTATGTACGCCTGGTCCAATAAAAGAAGAGGTCCTGGTCATATTGCAGCAAGACTGGATAGATTCTTGGTGCATAGCTCTTTCCTTCTGCTTGGCCTAGACGCTAGCATGCATATTCTTCCTTGTAGCATCTATGATCATAAGCCAATCAAGCTCACCCTCCGAAGTCACGTTGACCTAGGTCCCATTCCCTTCAATTTTAGCCCATTGTGGATCAAGGAACCAAATTTCTTGCAGATTGTGAAAGAAAGCTGGTCTCAGCAAGTTACTGGATCTCCATTTTATATATGGGAAGAAAAACTCAGGAGATTGAAATCAGCCCTGAAGAGCTGGGCCAAAACTATTGCAAATCTAGCAGCTGAAAGGAAAAATATTCAAAGTCAGCTTGAAGCATTTCAATTGAATGCAGAAGAGGCGCACATAACCAGAGAGTCTTTAGACAAGGATGCTCATCTTCAGCAATGTTATCATAAAGCTTGCCTGACTGAAGAGGAAATGTGGAGGATCAAATCGCGATGCCTTTGGCTAAAGGCAGGTGACAGAAATACATCATTCTTTCACAAGCATGTGAAAGCCAGAAAAGGTTTCAACTCCATAAATGAAATTAAGGAATCAGATATCACTCATAAGGACTTTGCAAGTATTAAACAGGCAGCTCATCATCATTTTAAAGGGCTGTACAATGAAGATAATAATTCGAATTAGAACTTTAGTTTGTTGGACGAGATTTCCTCCTCAATATTTGCTGATATGAACCAGCATCTAGAAAGTAAAGTCACTATGGATGAAGTCAAAAGAGCCCTCTATGCCATGAATCCTGACAAATCCCCTGGTCCTGATGGCTTTTTCGCCTCTTTCCTTCAAACCTGCTGGCACATAGTGGGGAAAGACCTATATAAAATGGTCCAAGAATCGCAGGCTTGCCAGAAATTAGGAGGAAGTACCAACTCCTCTTTCCTAGCACTCATTCCCAAGGAAAAGGGAGCCAATTCCTTCAATAGGTTTCGCCCTATATCCCTGTGCAACATTGGCTACAAATTGATCACAAAAGTTATTGCTAACAGGCTGAGGCATATTCTACCTAAAGTCATCCCGGAGAACCAAGGAGGCTTCATTCACGGAAGGCATTTAGTGGACAACTTCACACTTGTCCAAGAGGCAATTCTATCAAGCCAGCAGTGCAAGGAACAAGGTATGGCTATCAAACTGGACCTAGCAAATGCCTTTGATCGAGTTAATCATAGTTTTCTTTTGAATGTGTTGAAAAAATTTGGTTTTGGGGTGAGATTCATCAATTGGATCCGGGCCTGCATCTCGGAACCATGGATCGCCCCTTTAGTCAATGGTAGATCTGCAGGTTTCTTCAAAGCTACAAGAGGGTTAAGACAGGGTTGCCCCATGTCTCCCCTGCTGTTTGTAATCCAAGCTTCAGTTCTTAGTTTCCATCTAAACAATCAAATGCAAGAGCATGAGATATTAGGGATATCCATAGCAAGGGGGGTCCAAAATATAAATCATGCATTATTTGCAGATGACACTCTGCTGCTTGGGACAGCCTGGATCCACTCGGCTAGAATATTTAAATAGACGCTCGAAGAGTACTGCATGGAGTCTGGTAGCAGCCTTAACAAGGGTAAGTGCCACATTTACTGCTGGAATACCCCGCCCTCTTTGATCAACTCCATCTCCAGATGCCTAGGATTCACAACTTCCTCAGAATGGACCCGGCCCCGTGGAAGACAGTATGGGGCAATTCCACGCTGCCAAAAATCGATATCTTTTGCTGGATATTATGTCACAGGAAAATATTAACCGAAGATAAACTTCAGAGGCGCGGTTTCTACGGACCATCCAGGTGCTCGTTGTGCCATGACTCTGAGGAAAGCGCCACGCATCTGATTCTTAATTGCAAATTCTCAATTCAGGTCTGGAGAGAACTGATGGAGTATTGGAACCCCAAATTCGAGCTTCCAGCGACCATATTAGACCTGTTTGCCACCTGGAAAACCTGCTATCCCGGACCCCCCCCCCCCCCCCAAAATAAAGGGATCAAAGCAGTGTGGGCATCACTGCTAAAAATTTGCTGCTGGCAGCTATGGCTTGAGCACAACAGCAGAATCTTCAGGAATCTCCATCACAATGCCAAGACGGTGGTGGCCAAGGTAAAGACCCAATTAAAAGAATGTTTGGGAGGTCATAAAGATGACTCCAACCTCACCCAGTTAGACAGAGATTGGGGGTCCTCCTTGAACCTGAATTTTCAACAAAATATCAGAAGCATGGCTCCTCCAGAGGAATGGAAAATAAGGGGAAAAGGTAGAGAGGAATTCCAAAATTGGATTCTCAAATAGAGGATGCACTCCCTCTTCTTTGACGGTGCAGCAAAAGGTAACCCGGGTAGTGCTGGAGCAGGGGGAGTAATTAAAAGCATAGATGGTGCAGAGATCCTCCATTTTGCCTAGGGATTAGGAATCAACTCCAGCATTCAAGCTGAAGCATATGCCCTCTTCCAAGGACTCAAACAGCTTCAGAACTTGGAAATCAAGGAGGCCAACATCCTGGGGGACTCAGAAGTGATCATCAAACTTATGGTGACTAGTTATATTCCACGGGATTTAAGATAAGCAAGGCTGATCCAAAGAATAAGATGAATGGCAAAGATGTTCCAAAATCTGAAATTCTTTCACGTGCTGAGAGACAACAACAAAGAGGCAGATCTTGAAGCTAATAAGGCTGCTCAGCTATCGGCCGAGACATTGAAAAGAGACGGGGAAGAAGAATGGGTTCCAATTGTAGGAATTTACAGGGTAAGTTCCTCAGAAAGAATACCAAAATGACACCGCTCACAACCAGATCACAGATCAATACACTAGTATTTTTGACGTGGTTAAAACCCTCAAAGAGGGAAACAGTCCACGGCCTGTCCCAACGTGGGTACTACAGGCAATTTATTAATCAAAGAATGATAATTTACATAAGATTCTCTCATGCACGGATTACCCGAACAATGACCCTCCATGCGCTTTAAATAGAACTCATGGACCAATCGGGTGTCAAGCCACGGATCAAGTGTCGGTAATATCGAGGAGAGAATGAACCGTCGGATCACTACATATCGTGACTATCGGATTGTAAGTTACAAAATGTACAACGGTAAAGAAACACACTTTACCTAACTCTATACCAGACCAAGTTGAACTTAACTATTTCCTATGTGTCGGAATATCCTAACATCCCCCCTTAAGAACAACTTGGGATAGGATTGAAGGATTTACAAATATGACACAATAGGAGAAGGAAGGAGGCACTAGAGCCTATCCCCCCTTAGTGACAACTTCCTGAACTCCAAGCATATATCGAAGTTTAGTGAACTTCGCCTCTGTGAGAGCCTTTGTGAAGATGTCTGCAACCTGATCATCTGTTGAACAATATTACACTTCAAGAACATGGTCATGAATGAGCTTTCTGATGAAGTGCATGTGTAGTTCAATGTGTTTGCTGCGCTGATGCTGGACGGGATCTTTGCATAGCTGAATGGCACTTTGATTATCACACCAAAGTGTGGTTGGATGCTGCTGCTCAAAGCCAAACTCTGATAGGATCTGACGAAGCCACAAGGCTTCCTTACTAGCTTCCACGGCACCACGATACTCTGCTTCTGCTGACGAAAGAGAAATGGCAGCCTGTTTCTTACAAGCCCATGTAATAGGTCTTGAACCAAGAGTGAAGACATAACCGGCAGTAGACTTCCGATCATCAGGGTCACCAGCCCAATCAGAATCAGTGAAACCAACTAACAGAGGAGCTGCTTTGGCACTGTAATGAATCCCAAACTGTACTGTACCTCGAACATAACGAAGTATTCTTTTCGCTGCTTTCCAATGACTTTCACGGGGGTTTTGCATAAAACGAGCAACAAGGCCAACAACAAAGGAAAGATCAGGACGAGTATGGGTTAAATACAAGAGTTTTCCTACAAGTTGACGGTATAAGGTAGCATCAACTTCAGGAGAAGTACAAGAGACTGAAAGTTTGACTCCAGACTGAAAGGGAGAAGGGGCTGGCTTATAGTCTTCCATGTGAAAATGACGAAGAATATCACAAGCATACTTGAACTGGGAAAGGAAAATACCCTCCTTGGATTGCGAGACTTGAAGACCGAGAAAATAGTGTAAGTGTCCTAAGTCTATCATTTCAAATTTCTTTTTAAGGCTAGACTTCACATGGTTTATAAGGTTGGGATCACTACCAGTAAGAATAAGATCATCAACATAAAGAACAAGGATGATAAGAGAGTTGCCCACTTTCTTGGTGTAGACAGTATTGTCAGAATGACACCTAGAAAAGCCAGATTCTAAAAGAAAGCTATCCATTTTGGCATACCAAGCTTGAGGAGCTTGCTTGAGGCCATAAAGGGATTTCTTAAGTCGACAAACAAGGCTGGAGTCTGTTTGTATGAAGCCAATGGGTTGTTCCATATAGATTTCTTCCTGCAAGTCCCCATGCAAGAAGGCGGATTTAACATACATTTGATGGACTTCCCATTTTAAAGAGGCAGCAAGGGAAAGAACAAGGCGGATAGAGTTCATTTTGGCAACAGGGGAGAAGGTTTAAGTGTAGTCAATGCCTTCAACCTGTGAAAAGCCCTTAGCAACGAGACGAGCTTTATGTTTATCAACTTTCCCATCTGGTCCATACTTGGTTCTGTAAACCCATTTACATCTAACAAGTTTGCGTCCCTTTGGTAGAGGAACAAGATCCCATGTATCAATTGTCATCAATGAATGATATTCTTCATTCATAGCTGCTTCCCAATGTGGATGGCCTGAAGCTTCTGCAAAAGTGTCAGGATCATGATTTACTGGAGCTTGAGCCAGTAAAGAAGAGGCTCTTTCAAACTGAGAACGTGTACGTCACTGATCTGTAGGATCACCGGCAAGATCACCTGCTGCATCTCGAGTAGCACGAACCCATCTTGGAAGTTGAGGATCCTGAGAAGGTGGGAGAGGATTATCATCCTCGCTTTCATCATCTGAAGAAGAAATGTTTTCAAAAGTAGAAGAGATAGGAAGAGGTGGCACATCCGCCGGACTAGGCTCGCAGGCCGATTTATTTTCATCAAATTTTACATCTCTTCTAATGACAACATTTTTGGACTTAAATGGAATAAGTCTATAACCTTTTACATCTTCAGAATATCCAACAAAAGTACATTTCTCACTCTGAGGTTCTAAAGCTTTATGCTTTTCATCTGGAATATGGGCCCATGCTTCACTTCCAAACACACGAAAGTGACTTACATCTGGTTTAATGGAACTCCAAGCTTCTTCTGGAGTGATATTCTCTAGAACCTTAGTAGGAGTGCGATTGATTATATAATTTGCACAATTAATTGCTTCGACCCAAAAACTAAGACTGAGTCCTTTAGATTGCAGCATACAATTAGCCATTTCCTTTAAGGTGCGATTTTTCCTTTCAGCTACACCATTTTGTTGTGGAGTGTATGGAACAGTATGTTGCATTTGAATTCCATTTTCGGTGCAAAAGTTGATGAATGTGTTTTTAACATATTCTCCACCATTATCAGTTCTTAGCTTAAGAATTTGATGTCCAGATTGTTTTTCAACAAAGGCTTTGAAGGCCAAAAATGTGTTAAATACTTCGCTCTTGAGTTTTAAGAAGTATACCCAAGTGCGTCTGGAGAAATCATCAATGAAAGTTAAGAAGTACTTGCAGCCAGAGAATGAAGCAACAGGAAGAGGACCACATAAATCACTATGCACAAGCTGTAAAGGGGCTGAGGCGTGCCAAGAGGCACGTTTGTCAAAACTGTCCCGATGATGTTTTCCGAGTACACATCCAGAACAAACACCATCTCTGCAAGATACCATAGGAAGACCTGTCACCATATTTTCTTTACATAGATGTTGAAGGGAGCGATAGTTTAAGTGACCAAATCGCTCATGCCAAATTTTGCTCACTTCATCATTATGAGCAACAAATATTGAGGGAAGATGTGATGACCCAAAGTTGTGAAACTTATACAACCTTGTGGAATCATCAGCAAGACCAGTAGCTAGAATCTGTTTAGGATCTTTTAGATCCTTGATTACAACATCATGAGGTGAAAATTCAACAATTTTACCTTCACCTGAATGAGTTATCTGATAGACAGATAGAAGGTTGCATGATAAGGTTGGAACACATAATACATCATTAAACTGACCATTGTCTAGATGAACAGTTCCAGTCCCTACAACATTAAGAGATCTATCATCACCAACATATATATTTTTGGTGTTACAATCATTTAAAGAAGAAAACATGGCTTGGTTTTTGGCCATGTGATAAGAGGCTCCAGAATCAATGAGCCACTCATGAGAATGAGAAGAAGAAGAATATACATTTAATGCATAACCAGACTGAGATGATTGACAACAAAATGCAGAAAGTGCCATTCCGGAAGTTGAAGTTGAAGTAGGCTCCACATGGATGTTATGTTTCTTCATTGCGGCTTCCAAGGCTTCCATCTTCTTAAAGCATTTAGATTCTAAGTGGCCATCTCGATTACAAAAGTTACAATGTCTATCAGTCTTCTTCCATTTGTTTTTATTGGTCTTATCATTTTGCTGAAATGATCTTTCATTTTGAGGCTGAGTTGGTTTAGGACCATTCTTTTGAGGATATGACTTCTTAGGATTCTTTGAATTTGGTTGCTGCTGGGCGGCTAACGCTTTCGTGGAAGAGTTTCCAAGATTAAGAAGACCAAGGTGTAAGAGTTTTTCTTGTTCTCTTATTAAGGAATCACAAAAGGAGTCAAAGGAAGGGGCCTTGTAGTCTTTTCCTTGACAAATGAAAGCTTCCCTTATAGAATGGAAAGTGGAAACAAATACAGAGTAGGCTGGTCCCAACTTAGTAAGGATGGAATAAATAAGGTTACCATCTTCTTTCTTAACTTTAACACCTTCCAAGAGATATCTAAGGGTCTTGAATTTGGACAAGAAATCTTCAATGCAAGAAAAATTATTAGGATCCAAAGTAAGCAACTCATTTTCAAGTTGATGGGCTCTAATTTCATTTTTAATCCCAAAAACTTTAGCGAGTTTTTCTAATGCTTCATGAGGAGTCTCAAGTTCTGCAATGTGGAATCTAAGATCAGGAGAAATAGACATCCCTATCAAACCACATGCTTGATCTTGTCTATTTTCCCATTTTGCAGCCTTGTCTTCATCTTTTGGTTTCTTCTCTTGGTCTGTGGCTATTCTGAAGAGACCTTTACTTCTAAGTAAATCTTCCATTTAGGCTACCCATTGGAAGTAGTTAGTGCTGTCAAGAATGACTTGGCATGGAATTTCCATTTAAAAAAAAAAAACTGAAGCTGAAGATACTGAAAGTAAGTGTTCCAATGGATAGATCTCGAAAAAATAGGTGGTTTTAAAAAAAATGGCTCTGAAAAAGGCTTCCGGATGAAGAAGTTATGGCTTTTTGAAAAAAAAAATTGTTGACGTTGCCGGCAAAGTGCGTGAATGTGTGGGAATGAAAAAATCCGCCCCCACAAAATGGAGACTTGAACCCAAGACCTCTACTCTCTTAAAATAGCTTTGAACCAATTGATCTATACAAAAAAATTGAGAGAGAGAGAGAGAGAGAGAGAGAGAGAGAGAGAGAGAGAGCCTTGATTTGCGTGCTTGCCTTGAGAAAGCTCTTTTTCCCTACAAAACACAAAACCCAAAACCCAACACAAATATGCAAAGAAAAACGAACCTTGCGGCTCGAAGTTAGCTTTAGCCAAAAAACTAGAAATTAAAAAAATTTTTTTTTCTCAATGTTTCTGATTTTCCGAGATCACACTAAGGTGCAGGGAAAAGAGCATACGCATGAGAAAAATCCTTCCTTTCTGTTTCTGATTTGCCCAGATCACACAGAGTCGCAGGGCAAAGAGCATACGCAGAAATGAAAGGTATAGATCCGGTTTAAAAATAAGGGCTAAATAAACCGAAACCGAAATAAGCAGAGAGAAAATAACAGTAAACTGCAAAAAACACTGTATACCTCCCGATCTGAAAAATGACGCAGCTAGGGCTACCGGAAACCTTTTCGCGTGAAACGAAAGGGGTTCCTCACTGGAACAGATGCTCCGAACGCCACAGAGCAGTCCTCTCGGCCCGAAAGCAGTCAGAAATAGCAGATCTAGGAAACGACAGCCGCATGCAGTTCTACCGGCTTCAGATTTGGATCACCAACGGACGCGGCCCTCAAATAGCTCTGATACCATGTAGGAATTTACAGGGTAAGTTCCTCAGAAAGAATACCAAAAGGACACCGCTCACAACCAGATCACAGATCAATACACCAGTATTTTTGACGTGGTTAAAACCCTCAAAGAGGGAAACAGTCCACGGCCTGTCCCAACGTGGGTACTACAGGCAATTTATTAATCAAAGAATGAAAATTTACATAAGCTTCTCTCATGCACGGATTACCCGAACAATGACCCTCCATGCGCTTTAAATAGAACTCATGGACCAATCGGGTGTCAAGCCACGGATCAAGTGTCGGTAATACCGAGGAGAGAATGAACCGTCGGATCACTACATATCGTGACCGTCGGATTGTAAGTTACAAAATGTACAACGGTAAAGAAACACACTTTACCTAACTCTATACCAGACCAAGTTGAACTTAACTATTTCCTATGTGTCGGAATATCCTAACACCAATTCATTAAAGCATTTCAGTAGATGTTTTTTGCTTAATTCTAAAGCTATTTGTATGTATATTTAAACTGGGGCAAATAGGAAATAAAAGCACATTTGCTGTTTCCAAATGGAAGCGGACAACAAGGCTAAAAGAATCTCAGAAGGAAGAATCCAACTGGATAGTGCCCACACCTATTGTATTCAGAAGACTGGTATTTAGACCAACTCATTAATACAATTCATAACCGTTCTTGTTAAAAAAAAATATTTTTTTTATCTCTTTCTATATATTGAATTATTTTTGTTATTAATAATTTTAAAAGGAATTACAAATTTCCCTAATACCTTGAATTAGAAGGAACCTATTAATGGAATGAAAACTCTTTCCTTTTTTTTTCTCTCCATGTTATATTTGATGTTATTTAACAGGCATATTGAAATATTTGATTTGTAAACCACACTAAACATTTTTTTTAATTAATATTTTTAAAATGTTATATATCAACTTTAATGGAATAAATTATACAACTTACTCACAATGTAAAGTGAAAATACAAGATTTTTTGTTATTATTTAATTTACTTTATTTTTCTCTATATAAATTTGATGTAAAATAATGTTATTTAATATGGACATTGAAATATTTATTTCAATGCTATATTTGATGTTAACATGCATATTGAAATATTTGATTTGTAACCCACACAAACTTTTTTTTTTAATTAATATTTTTAAAATGTTGTCTATTAACTTTAATGGAATAAATTATACATCTTCCGCACAATGTAAATTGAAAATACAAGCTTTTTATTATTATTTAATTTACTTTATTTTTCTTTATATAAATTTGATATAAAATAATGTTATTTAATATGGACATTGAAATATTTATTTATGGCTAACATTTTTTTTGTTATTAATATATTATTGAAGATAGAATGAATTTCCCATCATGTAATATCAATAATATTATTTTCCCATGCTATCTATCAACTTAATATTAAACAATGAAGGAATTGTGATGAAAAGAAATCTTGGGGTAAGCCCAAAATCTCCTTTCATGTATAAATTTCGAACCTGGGCCTGTGGGTTATGGCCCACGATCTGAACTAAAAAGTTCACTACGCAGCAATAAGATCGTTTTAAGAGGTTCAAACCATATATTCCACAACAAATCAATACGAGGTCTGCGCAACACCATTTGTTTCACGTCGAACTAATATCAATGCCCTTGCACACAAACTTCCATTATGGCAATCGATTCACATAAAACTCAGACTTAGTTTAAAAGCTGAATGCCGCAAAATTAACATTCTTCCACACAATTTCAACAGCGCTCCTCTGCGCTATGAATCGACCATCGATTGGATTAAACCCCTACACCGTTTCAAGGTCCATCTGTAATTATAATGATAACAAACTCGACTTAAAATTATTTCAGTCGAACCCGTCAACGCACAGCTTCAATTTAAGAACTAACATACGCGTATACATAATAAAAGAAACTCATAACCACAAACCACACGATTTATATTATTTCTGAATTCAGATTACAATACGTTTCTATGAGCCAGGTTGCCTTGGCAGCACTGGATATACCTGCGTCTGGCTACCCCTACGAATGCACGAAGACTAGTTTATAAGAATGGAGGAAAATAGATTGGATCATTCCAGATCCGCTATTCCTTCATAAGATCCCTAAACTCACTCAACCGAGTCACAACAAACGCTATTAATAATATGAAGGTAACGAAAATATGGTTTTTGTAGCCACGTCAACTTCTGGAAGGCATGAAAAATAAATTTGATTTCCGCGGGTTGATGCTCCTGCATCAGACTCCCGAGTACAAAAATTTATGACCTCCTGGTCATATGCTTTTCCTTGTCTTTAGCAATTCTACTCACTGCATTTCTTCAGTGGAACTGCCTTCATGATCTTTGGTGAGCTGCAACCAACCTCTGCAGTAACAGTCTTCCTCTGTTACACGATACCTCACCAAGCCCTCCTCACTTGGTCTTTTGGCATCCTTCTGGTTCTCTTCTCTGGAACCAATTGAGCACACCTTGCTCTAGGTTGCTGCAAATCTTCTCACCTTCCGCTGCCGCTCTCTGCATGACAGTAAGACCATAAACTCTCCAGTCTTCAACAACTGTACCTCTGCTCCTTCTATTTGCACTCTTCTCCCTTCTCGCAGGAAATCCTTTCCCCGCTCTGATACCACTTTGATGAAAAGAAATCTTGGGGTAAGCCAAAATCCCCTTTCATGTATAAATTTCGAACCTGGGCCTGTGGGTTATGGCCCACGATCTGAACTAAAAAGTTCACTACGCAGCAATAAGATCGTTTTAAGAGGTTCAAACCATATATTCCACAACAAATCAATACGAGGTCTGCGCAACACCATTTGTTTCACGTCGAACTAATATCAATGCCCTTGCACACAAACTTCCATTATGGCAATTGATTCACACAAAACACAGACTTAGTTTAAAAGCTGAATGCCGCAAAATTAACATTCTTCCACACAATTTCAACAACGCTCCTCTGCGCTATGAATCGACCATCGACTGGATTAAACCCCTGCACCATTTCAAGGTCCATCTGTAATTATAATGATAACAAACTCGACTTAAAATTATTTCAGTCGAACCCGTCAACGCACAACTTCAATTTAAGAACTAACATACGCGTATACATAATAAAAGAAACTCATAACCACAAACCACACGATTTATATTATTTCTGAATTCAGATTACAATACATTTTTATGAGCTAGGTTGCCTTGGCAGCACCGGATATACCTGCGTCTGGCTACCCCTACGAATGCACGAGGACTAGTTTATAAGAATGGAGGAAAATAGACTGGATCATTCCAGATCCGCTATTCCTTCATAAGATCCCTAAACTCACTCAACCGATTCACAACAAACGCTATCAATAATATGAAGGTAACGAAAATATGGTTTTTGTAGCCACGTCAACTTCTGGAAGGCATGAAAAATAAATTTGATTTCCGCGGGTTGATGCTCCTGCATCAAATTGTTGTATTCTGATATTAAAAAAAGTAAATTAATTCTTTTTGGCTTTTAATTATTTTATCTATCTATATAAAGTTGATGTAAAATTAAAGTGGAAATTAAGTTATTTTATTTATGGTGGACATTGTTTTTTTTCTTTTATTACAATTTTGTAGTTTTTGTGCGGGTCTTACAACCCAATATGAAGGATATTTACACTCACAAATTAAAAAATAGTAATAACAAAAAAAAAAGTCAGTCATAAATAAAATACTTCAATCTCCACTCTAATTTTACATCAACTTTATATAGGAATGAAGTACTTGAAAGTAAAAAAAATAATTTACTTACTTTTAGTAGAAGAGAGATATGTAATTTCTTAGCTACTTAATCTTTGTGTTGCTTACTATATTTCTCTGCTGTCTTTCCACTTATTTTTTGTGTATTAGAAATTTGATCGATCCGTTGTTTCAATAACACAGAACACACACACGAGCACATGGGTCTGTAATACCTTTTTGTTTAATAAATCTTCAACTGAGGTCACTCATAGGGTGATTATCAGATCAAGTGGTATCAGAGCTCTAAGCTGTAAGGTTAGACAAGCTTGTGTTGGTTTAGTTGTGAATGCTTACTAGATCAAAGCTCAAATTAGGAGAAGGAGAGTTGGTGGAAACTAATCCTGAAATTGGGAGAGTCTATTCTCGAAAGACAATGTCAGAAGAAGGTTCTATAGGGCCAGACTCTCAATTCATAGAAAGTTTCCTAGCTATAAAGTCCATGGTAGAAGAAATGTATAGGGACTTTAGAAAGCATAAGGGTGAAGATTCATCAGGCTCTAAGCAAGATAAAGAAGAAGATGAATCTCATTCCCATGACCACTCCAAAGGAAAGGGGAAATAAGAAAGCTTCCCTACACCTCCTAGTAGCCCTGTGCATAATAAGAAAGCATCTTTGATTAAGTTAGATGTTAAATTTGATTTGCCTATATATGATGGAGAGCTAAATGCTGAAAATTTGGACAACTGGATAAGACAAATTGATGTGTATTGCAGAGTACAAAATATAGACTCAGACAAGAGAAAGATTCAGCTGGCAAGCCTTCGCCTAGGAGGCATTGCCTTGGTATGATGGGAAGGTAGAACCCAAGCTGATATGAGGAAGCATGGTAAGACCATCTCTGTCTAGAGTGAATTTGTTACTGCAATAAAAAAGTAGTTCTATCCATTGGACTACATGCAACAAGCCATGATGAGTTGGCAAACTCTTCGGAAGTTGAAAGGGCAAAGTGTACAAGGGTATACTCAAGAGTTCTGAAAGAGAGCATTGATGTTGGGTATTTCATTAGACTCACCAGAAACTCTTTTGAAGTACATTGGTGGTCTACACAGCTACATGAGGCATACCATCCTCATGTTTAATCCCACTAGTATAGATGAGGTATCTGTACAAGCTACTCATCTGGAAGCTAGAGGAAAGAATGGAAATCCAGAAGTTGGGGGACCATCCCAACCCACTGTAAGCAAGAGCAAGGAGAAAAGAAAGCAGAAGTGGAAAGCAAGGAAGGCTAACACTGCACAGAAAGGCAAAGCTTCATGCACTCACTGTAAAAAGGAGGGACATGATGATGAGCACTGTTGGATTCTGCATCTAGAGCTAAGACCTAAGAAGTCTGAGGGCAAGAAGAAGAAGACTACTGCAGCTATTCAGAAAGATTTGGGGTTAGCCTCGAGAGATGAAACAATCATTGCAGCCACAGGTATAAAAGGTAAGAATTCTGAGGCATCTACTAGTAATTCTGTTCAATCTATTATTGATGAAGAACATGAGAGAAAAAGGCATGAGCTTTTCCATATTCGAGTTGTTTCCAAAAATCAGAAGATTGATACTTTGATAGTGGCTCACAAGTAAATCTGATTTTTGAAGCAATTGTAAAGAAATTGGGATTAGCAACTACACCTCATAAGAAGCCATACCCATTAGGATGGTTGAATGATAAAGCACAGCTACAAGTGACTAGACAGTGCAAACTCAAGTTTTATTTTGGGTCAGCATTTGTAGATGAGGTTGAGTTAGATATAATTCCTTTGGATATATGTGGAATTGTTTTAGGAAGCCCTTACTTGTATGATAGAAGGGTTATTTTCTATAGAGCTGAGAACAAGTATCTACTTGTTAAAGATGGAATCAAATACTTTGTAAGAGCTCATAAGCTCAAGAATAATTATACTCTCATAAACTCAGGACATATGAAAAGAATGATAAATTCATGCAAATAGTTCTTACTAATGGTTGTAAAGGAAAAGAAAACTGATAAAACCAATGTATTTGAGGGCTGTAATTCTGATCAATAAGCTGATATAGAAAAGATTGTTTTAGAGTATGATGTCTTGTTTCAAGAACCTCAAGGTCTGCCACCCAAAAAGGGAATAGTACATGATATTATTTTGCAGCAAGATGTTCCTTTGCCTAACATTGGGATGTACAGGTTACCTGCTTTAGAGAATGCAGAAATCAAGAAGCAGGTGCAGGAGTTGCTCGAGAAAGGGTTCATCAAGTCTAACACATCACCATGTGGGTCACCAATCATTTTGGTGAGAAAGAAAGATGCCTCATGGAGAATGTGCATTGATTATCGAGCACTGAATAATATAACGATAAAAAATCATTATCCCCTTCCTCACATAGATGATATTTTAGATCAATTGAAGGAAGCTGTTTATTTCACCAAGCTGGATTTGCATAGTGGATACCATCAGGTTAGAGTTGCAGAGCAAGATGCATGGAATACTGCTTTCAAAACAAAGCAGGGATTATATGAATGACTTGTTATGCCTTTTGGCTTGACCAATGCCCCTGCTACTTTCATGAGATTAATGATGTACTCAGACCTTTTCTTGATGATTTTGTTATTGTGTATCTGGATGAAATTCTGATTTTTAGTAAAACATGGGAAGAAAATTTAAAGCATGTTAAGAGGACATTAGATGTTTTGAAAAGAGAAAAACTTTATGTTAAACTCTCCAAATGTGAATTTGGAAAAACCTCTCTAAATTATTTCGGTCATATAGTAGGGGGAGGTGAATTGAAAATAGATCCCTCTAAAGTGGCAATCATTGTAAACTGGCCTAAACCCAAGTCTGCTACAGAAGTGAGAAGCTTCTTAGGAGCAGCATAGTATTGGAGGAAGTTCATTTCAATTTTTTCCTCAATTGCAGCTGCCTGACATGCTTTGACAGGATTGAACAAGGTGTTTCAGTGGGGAGGCAAACAGCAGAAAGCCTTCGACACCTTGATAGAAAAAATTAGTACAACATCTGTACTAGCACTTCCAGATTTGCAAAGACCATTTGAGATCCAAACTGATGCCAGTGACTATGCCATGGGAGAAGTGTTGACACATCACGATAAACCCATATGTTATTATTCTGAGACTTTTAATCCTGCAGTAGTTAACTATCCTACCTATGATAAAGAATTGTATGCATTAGTTCAGAGTGTGAAAAACTGGAAACATTACTTAATGGGCAAAGAAACAGTACTACATACTGATCACCAGCCACTTCAATATCTACACTCCCAAACTAAGTTGCAACAGTCAAGACATTACAGATGGATGGGTTTTCTACAACAGTTTCATTTAGTCATTAGATATAAAAAGGGCATACATAACAAGGTTGCAGATATGTTATCTAGACCCATTATAAATGCATCTACCATACTTAAGCATAATTCTGTGCTACATGAAAGCTGCATAGAACAGTATGCTCAGGATATGGACTTTAAAGATATATATGCAACTTTGAGTCAAGGCAAAAGAGTAGAAGAATTGGACTATCATGTGAAGGACCAACTCTTATATCATTGTGGGAAACTCTGCATTCCACAAACTGAGAGAGCAAAGATAATTAGGGAAGCACACACTTCTCTGATATGAGGTCACTTTGGGGTAAGTAAAACAGTTGCACAACTGCAAAGGTTCTGCTATTGGCCAAGAATTAGTGAGACAATTTCTAGATATGTAAAGGGGTGTGCTATGTGTGCTAAAAGCAAGCCCAGCAACAGAAAACTAGGCTTGTAAACTCCATTGCCAGTTCCTTCTCACCCTTGGGAAAGCATTTCCATGGATTTTGTTGGAGGACTGCCTAAATCTAGGAAAGGTCATGATTATCTATATGTTGCTGTGGATAGGTTCAGCAAAATGTGTATTTTGATACCCTGTAGTAAATATATTACAGTTGAACAAACTACAAAATTATTCTTTGAACATGTATGGGTTCATTTTGGATTACCCACTTCTATTATATCTGATCGAGACACCCGATTTGTAGGAAATTTTTGGTCCAGTCTGTGGGAACTAATGGACACCAAATTAAAGAAAAGCACAACTTTTCATCCACAAACAGATGGCCAAACAGAAGTAGTTAACAGGACAGTGATCCAATTACTGAGAGGATATTGCAGCAAACACCCTAAGCTTTGGGATGAACACTTGTGTTATGTGCAGCATGCTTACAATAGAGCCAAACACTCTTCTACCCAAAGATCTCCTTTTGAGACCTGCTTTGGTTTCATACCAAGGTCTCCCTTGGATTTTGTCTTTGGTAAAGATACCATGGTTAATGGACACAATGATGTGGACAAAGCAACTAGGTTCATTGAACAGATCCAGGAGATCCACTAGGCAGTACAGGAATAGCTGGAAAAGAGCCAGGCCAAGTACAAGGCTAAGCATGATAAGCATTGGATGGAGCATAGTTTGCAAGTTGGAGACCAAGTCTGGCTGTATATCATCAAGGACAGGATGCAAGGTGAAGGCAAGAAGCTAAAACCTATTAGGTATGAACCCTTCAAGATACTTGAGAAGATTGGTGAGAATGCATTTCGCCTCGATCTACCAGCTTACATGCACATCTACTCAGTCATGAATGCAGATTGCTTGAGGTTGTTTGAACCTTCAATGATTGAGGAACCTGAAGAGCAGAGTCAATTGCCTTCTGTTGATGACCTGCTACCTGAATATCTTAATGAGTTGCAGGAAGATACAGTGCTGGACAGGAAGGTAAGGACGACGCGCAGTGGACAGGTGGAATACCTCAGAATTGGGCTTAAAGGTTTGAAGCCGAGCAGTTCGAAGTGGATTGAGATTGGACAAGTGAGACAACAGTTTCCTCACTTAGTCGATGCTTGCAAAAAAAAAAAAAAAAAAAAAAAAAAAAACCCAACTTTTGGTGGTCCAAAAGCTTTTTAGTTGGGAGCTCGTGATCCAAATCAGATCCATAAATGACTGTCATAGAACCATGACTATATCGGGATGAAACAAATCCTTGAAGAATCCAGAAAAACAATCGAAAACACCCTGAACCAATGGCCATGGCAGCCGGCGCGGAACGACGAGGACCTCGATCAAAGCGCACTGACCGAGGCCCATGGAGACTGCACAGGAGGTTGATGTAGTCCCTGGGAGCCCCAGATTGGGAAAAGGAGCTGGTTTTCGATGCGCGATTGGCGCTAATTGCGTATCGCTGGGCGAACAGGGCTGAAATGGTAGAGCCTTAACCACTCGGTCACGTTGGGAGCCAGAGGACGGTGGGCAGAGAAACGAAAAGTGCCATCGTATGAAGGTGGGACCCACAGCCTGGAAACCGATGGTTTGATCAGGGCGCCCTTGATTGGTAAGAGGTTTTGGAGAAAACAAAGTGATCACACTCAGAGATCGACGCGTGGCAACAGAGGTGAGAGAAAAACTGCCGTGATCGCGCGTTATCGGTCGAGCAAGTCAATCGCGCTCAGCGTGCATATGACGTTGGATCTGGAGGAGCCCAGATTGGATGGCTGAGATTGCGTCTGATAGACAGAGTGGAATTGATAGGGAATTAAGCCGCGATTTAAGGGGATTTGGAATCCGTTGACCGCCACGGTGGAGAAAGAAATGAATCGACGAACAGGCTGGTGCCATTCTGATGGAGACACGTGGCTACTTCCCAAGTGTTCATGCTGATGCTGAACAGGGAACTCCCAGCACACAGGCGGAAGGAGAATCGACGCAGGTGGGAGAGGAACTAAACAGGCATGGAGGTCGAATGGCTAAAGCCATGAACAGAGACAGCCGAATGGAGATCAAGAGATTCAGAGCGAAGAGTCCAAGCGACCAAGAGAGACAGTGAACAATGAACCTTGAGAGGAGGACTGAGCATAGAGAGCAGTAAAGCCAAGCAGAGGAGACAGAGGGCCGAGCTAACCACAGGCAGCATCGAGCACTAGAGAGCTTGAAGAATCAATCCTTCCCATAGAGGAATTTGTCTGGATTGAGCATCACAGTTGGCTCTTTCCACTGTAGACCAAGGGTCACGGAGCTAGTAGGAAGAACAAGAGTCTGTGTACTCCAAGTGGCTTGGGGAATCCAAGAAACACCCTGCCAAGCAAAATCTGCTTCAGGAGAACTCATATTGAGTCCCTGCATTGTAATTTATCTGCTGAAAGACACAATAAAACAAGGCCACCACCGAAGCTGGACCGGAGACGTAGCCCTGGAGAATAGGGTGAACTCCTTATTAAAAAGTGTTTGTGTCTTTGTGTTGCTTACTGTATTTCTTTGCTGTCTTTCCACTTATTTTCTATGTATTGGCAATCTGATCGATCCGTTGTTTCAATAACACAGAACACACACACGAGCACATGGGTCTATAATACCTTTTTGTTTAATAAATATTCAACTGAGGTCACTCATAGGGTGATTATCAGATCACTCATAATCCATGTTTTCATGTAATCAACAACATACACGTTTGAGAGGATACATACTCTTCTAGCACATCGCCACTGCCAACCATTGAGATGGATGACTGCCTTATGCATGGTACCAAACTTGGAATACAATGCCCACATGATTGTGCCAAGGGATAATACTTCATCTAGTATTTCCTTCTTCAATTTTGCTTGGGTGGATGTTGTAACGAATTCTCCTCCTTACTTGTCCGTCTATAGCTCCTTAGCCATTCGCTCGTTCTTAGCTATCAGGAAGCAAACATTCGAGCTAGTGGCTTTGACATATGCTCTGGTAGCATCTGCCAATGCTGCTGGATGTTTGTGCATGTCAGACACGATCACTTGTTCCTCACATTGTGCGGAGATGTATGATCATCCAAAGTCAACACTCTGCGAGATTTCACAACTCTATGTTGGGACTCGTCGAATGAGATGTTGTGCATCTCCTCCTCTAGATTGTCTCTAAGGATTTCAATGTCTCCTTGGTCGCTTGGGACTTGCACTTCACGGTGAAGCTAGTGGGTCGACCCCTTGGTGTTGAGGCATGAGGTAAATGTCTTGCTCTAACTCTTGTTGCTCCATATCTGTATCCATATGTTCAAGTGCGTGCTCTATCTCCTGAGTGAAATCCTGCTCCTACGATGGTTCACCCTGTCTGCCTGATGCCAGCTGTTCTGATGAGTCTAATACTTATACATGCATAGTTTCATCTATCTGTACACCTGTTCCTACTGCGCTTCCTTCTCCTGTCTATGTAACTCCTATTCCTTCCCAAGTTTCTCCTTCAACTCATGCAAATCCTTCTCTGTTTACTCCATTCTTTATTTCTTTCTCTGCCTTTGCACGTTTCTCTTGTCGCGCTATTGCCTCTTTGCCTCTATTGCCAAAGCTACTTTATGCACAAGTGGGTCTGCTCGGATCTTGCAGCTTTGCTCTTCCTCCATGTTGTCAATAATCTTCCTCTTACCCTTGTCGAGCAATGGTATGTTTACCTCTGCTACTGTTGCTTCTAGTGCTCTCCGGGATGCTTCTTCGCGCTGCTTTGCTACCCATTCTACAACGAGGCCGACCGGTTCATTGAGTTTGGAGGAGTTGTAGAAATATCTCCATAGGTCTTCCTCCGCCCAATGACATGCCCCATGGATCTAGTTAAACTGTACTCTCGTGCAGTGGTATTTTAGAAGACAATGCGAGTCATACAGATTGTAACTTTGGGCGTCGAATGGATATTTCTTCATCTCCTCTGCTTCGACATCGGCATGGTTGAAAGTCTGTATCTCGTAAAACTTGATCCACAATGGAAGAGTAGGCCAAGGTTCCTTATTCTTCTAGTGTAGCCTAGCTGGAAATCCTGTTGAGATGTGATATGCTACTTCCTGCATGACGAGTTTTTCCAAGGAAAACTTCGGTATAACATGCAAAGGATTCTCCACATTGTACATCTGTAAGAAGGTGCCGGACGGTGAGGCATACCAATCAAATATGTCGATCAGTGCCTCCTTTGATGCCTTCGACATGCAGGGTGGATCATGTTCGAATATCATCTTGTAAACCGAGGTGAAAAAATGATCGGAAAACTGTGTGATAACTCCTCTGAAGCTACATTTGGACAACATCTTACAATAAGTGTTCATAGAGGTCTTCGTCGGTTTCCATGCCCACTTCAAGCCCGGGAACTCCTGATAGGCACAGATCACATCAAAGATGTAAGCGAACATGTATATTTTTGCTTGCATACCTTTGGGTGGCATTCGATCCCTTGTTACTTGTTCCTTCAGCCGATGAGCCAACATGTCGGACCAGTTGCTTGCTTATCCTTCTCTGTCCAATTTTTCCAACACGATCACCCAACTCTATGGGAAGGTTTCCATGCTTTCTTGGCCATATAGATGACATGCAAAGATGACCATGTATTGATACGCCTTCTGCAGTATCTTCGTCTTGTAGACCTGGTTGGGTGTCATCCTGAATTTAGCTGGCTCCATTACCTAGTTCTTCAATATATCTATGGAGTTGGCATTGTTGTTGGGTATGCTGAAGGGCGTCTCCATTTTGATCATGGGTTTCAACATATGATACATCTACTCATAATCATGTTCCCTGAAGGTAGCAATCTTCGTCCCGCTGACACTGCTTAATGTCATCGTATCAGGATCAATGTGCGAGATGACCCAATGTATCATGTCCGTGCATGGGAGCACAGATACATGCATGCAATCTGGTACAAGTCGGACTTGTGGATGTTCACATAGACTTGGCAGTCTTCGAGGTATTCCCCAAATGTGCTTGCAAATGCATCATTGACCTCTTGTTATTTCATCTTGATTTCTTGTCTAGAATCAACTTGGTGTCTTCATAGATTGGTAAACATGTAGACACTCGCTCAACTGCTGCTCCAGTTGCACTTCCGTTAGTGTACTTTGATCTTACACTCTTGGAGGCCATTGATCCTGAATTTCTAAGAGGTGGACAAACACATGCTAGATCTGGAGACAAAGAGACATGCATGGCAAGAAATCTGTCAGCTAAAGCCAAAGCAAAATTGAGGAATGGCATGCAACATACCTGGGGATTGGCTAGCAAGGATTGCAAATTTTTTCATGGGAGGCTAGGAGACTGGCTGCCAGAACTGGCAAAAGGCAGTCTGGGTTGTCCGGGGAGGCCTGCTGGCTACTAGAATTGTGCAATGCACAATTTCAGCTGGCAATGGTTGCAGGCCTAGTGACTACATTGCACAATTTTTTGGGCCAAGAGTCATTGCCCCTCAGAATTGCGTAATACAAGACTGGAGGACAGTCATTGGGCAGAAATGAACATTTTCTGAGAGGAAGATAGAGCCTTCCCTCTCAAGATTGTGTAATGTTGTCTAGGTGAGGCAGAGTCCAGGCCAAGGCTGCCAACCCCGCCGTCGAGAAACTAAAAGCAAATGTGAATGTGATTGCATGGCGATACTAAGTGTACGCAGGAGTGAATGATTGTGCATGAAAACATTGAATGAAAGATTCAAAAAATGAAATAAAATGCATGTGGGTGAAGAGAGTCGCTGAATTGGCAATCGTTCGTGAAAAATAGGTTCATGCATGCGACAACAGTGACATGCTAACGAAAACTTAAATGATGCTATTACAAGCTAGTATGCATGTAAATGACAACAAGCATTCATAGAAATCAAGACAACATCACTCTCACAAGCCAAAACACAAAAAGTGACAGAAATGCTTCAAAAGCCAAGTTAAGCTGACTTACCCATGAATAACTAAGCTGGATGTGTCGAAGAATCCTAGATGTGCTGTGGGATGTCAGAGCTCCAAGATCGATGTGAAGAAATGAGCTCTGAAGTGTCGAATAAATAAGTTTGAGGCTCATGACACGCATGCCACAAATCTAGGAAAAAGTGACACTTGGAGGAAAGATTCTAAAATGATATTTGCATGTAATCTCCAACTACTAAAAATAGCTCCCTAAAACCTAGGGATGTTTTTTGCATGTTTCTTTTTCTATTCCAGGAAAAAGCAACTTATGCATGCAAGTCAAGTTTTCTCGATCCCAGGTGGAACTGGTTAACTCAATGGAACATGCGACAGCCTGCTCAGCTGAAGGGAAAATTTATGCATTTTTGGGAGGGATATGGGCTAGATGCCCAAAAGGATTGTGCAATTTCTGGGCTGAGCAACTGACTACTACCCAAAATTGTGCAATTTTTGGGTTGAGCAGTCTTGTTGGGAGAGATTGCACAATTTTTCCAGTGAAGGGTGACAGGAAGATTTGCACAATTTTGGAACCCAGTAGTCTGCCAGACAACATTGTGAAATTTCTAGAGGGAAAGCTGGTTCCCCTCCAGAATTGTGAAATTTCTTGAGGGAGCTACGCAACGTGTAGCTGGACCAAGTCCAGAGAAACAACCTATGAGGGGGATGCAAGAAGCTATCATGCACAGGCTGGAAGTTTGCTAGAAAATCATTGAAGTTTGTGTACTTGACATGGCAAGACATGTTGGTGAGGAAGGTTGGTAGGGGGGCTTTGAAACAAATCTAAGGCAAAATTTTGGAGGGTGGTTGTAACCGCTACAACAAAATAGTAAGGGGATCTCCTCGATGTAGAATCCCAACTAGATTTTGCACCATTTGCTTTAGGGATCCCGTTCGGTATGTAGGCCCGACTGTCGTTCAAGTGGTTTGAGTTTGATTTGGACGGAGGTGGTATACTAACTCATTTGAACGTATAGACTTCAACAAACACAAGGAAATAACTGACGAATGTTCATAACATGAATACCATAAATAACAAGATCATAAATTGACAACATAAATATCACATAAAGTATTTGTTAGCAAAACTTCAAATAAGATCATGCTTAAGTAAAGAATATGCTTAACAGCTATAAAGTAGTTCACAGTAACTAAGCATCTATAAGTGTAAGAAAATGCATAGTCAACGATAAGATCATGCCAATATTAACAAAACAATTCATCAATACAAGCACAAAGTTAACATATAATATACCATCCATGTGTTGCAAAACAAGATTCATAACACATGAAGACACATGAGGAGACCACACATCAAAGAACTCATAGGAACCATCAATCCATCGAGAAAATAATATCCATGGTTTCACAACAGAACACACTCATCCAATCCAATAGTGGAAAATAACTATTACTCCTTGTATTTATTAGAAGATCACAAGTCCTCTCAAAACAATCTGTCCCAAAATAAGTCCCAAGCTAAAAAAGTTCCTTTACAACATGCCATGAGGGTGTATTTATAAAAAAGAGAGTGAACCTTGGTCTACCCTTGACTCTTGGACTTCCTCGTGACCTCTCAACTACCTCATGACCTTTAGACTTCCTCGTGACTCTTCATATTCTATTACTGTCCTATTCTATTTTAATTTTCCAATTACACAAAAATAAGAAAATTCTATCCTAACAACTTGACAATAGACAGTTCAGGGATGTCTAGGTGGAGTTGCTCGATTAGATAAGTGTGCTAAATCTTGTACTCAACCAATATGGGAGCTATTTGCGGTTGTTCCTCATCATGTCTGTGCATTCATTCTAGGGCGTCCGAGATAAGAGTGCTTCTTTTGGTGTTCAATTGATTGGCTAGGGTCACCAGCTTTGTATACATCCTCACCAGTTCCACCACGTACCGTGTGATATTTTCCTTTGTAATCGGTAGGTTGTCTGAGTGGACAGCTTGATTCTATGTGTCAAAAAATGCATGGACTTCATGTGAGATGTCTTCGTGCTTCCTCACATGCTTGATTTCTCTGATAGATGGAATCCCATGATTCTCGATCATTGAATCTAAACCACTAAAAAGGTTCTTGTAAGAATTCAATACCCTATCCACATATTTGGATAGCTTGTCTATTGATTGGATCTTGACGCGGAGCTGGACTATGGCATTTTGCATGGTGATCCAGTCTTTTTTCGGGACTACTGTCGATGCACTTGGATACTTGGTGGACCACTTATGGATGTTATCCATGGCCAAAGTGGCCTCCTTTAGCATAGTAGACCTTTCCTTTGTGTTGGTTTGTATGGCCAAGATTGGGGCTATCATATGGTTTAGTTTCAACATTTCTTTGTAGACCATCACCATGGCTTCATTAAGAGTTTCAACCTCATCCTTGATTGCGGCCTATAACTCCTTTTATTGGATGTTGGGTTGTGTTATATTCTTTCCACGTAGTTAACAGGGGGTTTGAGGTGTACCCGTAACCCCTCTTTATGGGGTTCGGGGCAGTGCCCTAGAAAATTTTGGTTTTGGACCCTATGTTAGGTTGGGAAGACCCACCTATGGTTTTGTGCATGATTTTCGCACATGTTTTTCGATGTGATGGTTTTCGTCGATGGTTTTGGATGCGATGGTTTTCGGTCTGTTATCACACAGTTTGTCCCTTGGCTCCTTAAGGGATACGACCGAGGTAACCACTAACCAATCTTTGGACTGCAGGTCCTAGCCTACCTGCAATCAGAGAGGGCTCTGTCTTTATAATTTAGCTTTGTTGATGATGATTTTAGGCTAGTTATTGAGTTCAAGGGGTTTTGTTTGAGTTTGGTGGGATGGATGAGACTTCCAAGTAGAGAGGTAAGTATAGTATGAGAATTTCAAACCATTGGGCATGGAGTCAAGGTGTTAGGGTCCCACCCTAACCCCCTTATTTATGTCATGGGATCACGTCATAGTCAAGAGTCAATAAAGCCCATATTAATATTTGTAAGTGGTTAACCCGCAATTAATGACAGGACCATAGTTAGTTGCAAATGGGCGGTAGTATTAGATAGATGGTAAATGGGTGGTAGTATTAGATAGATGGTATTAATAAAACCCACGGTATTGGCCCGTGGTATCACATGTATGAGTCATATATAAAGGATAGAGACTCCCTGCGAGGAGTATCGTGTCTTGTTTTGTAATCGAGCTCTGCTCTATTGCAGGTTGCCCCCTTGAAGAGGCCTGTGAACATTTCTCTCTGAGTAATAAAATCATTTCTATTCTGTGTTCTGGGTATATTTTCTTCGCATATTCTGTGTTCTGGGTATCTTTTCTTCGCATATTCTATGTTCGGTATTACTTTGCAGGTTAAGAGCATAACAAGTGGTATCAGAGCACTTTCCAGGGCTCGGTGGGATCTCCAAATTTTAGCAATTTTTTTTTTTGGCTAGAGACGTGTTTCGATGTCTTTAAACCACGGGATCTGTCGTTAAGCGCATAAACCTGCGGATTTGGGGAGGCATGCACGCAGGAAATACAAGAGGTGGTCACGTTTGTTGGACTCCCTTGTAACCCCTGTGGGTACCCCTTCGAGTAGTAGCGCATTAGACAGAACCGCGCACAGACTGTCTTCCACGTACCCTCTGGGTATATAGGAAGCCCCCTAGCTCCCTTGAAACCTCGCCATAGATAAACCTTCGGCCGTCTTGTGGCTACAGTACACCGAGAACAGCACTCGGAGAGATTACTCGCCCATAGATAGGGTAGTCGGGTTGTACGGCTAAGGGTACGGTCGATCCTCCTTAGTTAGAGCCCTGAAACATTGGGCCAAGTACTACTGTCAGACCCTTATGTATATTGCGATCTGTAGCACCTGACACTCCTCAAGACCATAGTTCCCTTTCTATCGGGGGATCACACATCACCTATTCCAGATCAGCAAGTGCAGCAGCAGCCGACATCAGTCCTGCAGTTCCATCAGATCAGCAGCAGCAGTTGTTCCACCATTCAGATCTCTCAGATCCACCAGATCGGAGTAGTTGTGAAGGGTTAATTTTCGCAGGACTTTTGGCGGCATTGAACTCCATCCAAACTGCGGTGAAGAATATTGAACTTGAGCTTAAAGGAATAAGTCTCCAGATACATGATGCACTCCCAAAGGGCAAGGAGCCAACCCACGAGGAGGCGTATAATGGCCATGAATACCATGAGGGTGAGTCTAGCCACTCTCATCACGTCTGGCACACCCATCCACCACCCAGTCAGCGACCTCCCAAGTTGGATATGCATAAATTTGACGGTTCTCACACGTCCGCATGGCTAGCACAAATGGAGCAGTATTTCCAATTGAATCATATCATAGATGAGGGGACTAAACTTATGGTGGGCACCATGTACTTGGACAATGAACGATGGCAATGTAAGGAGTGGCATCAACGTTGCAATGGAAATTTTCAGAATTGGGCCCAATTTGCCAAAGCTCTTCGAAGTCGCTTTGAACAGGAAGACTCTTTTTTGGGGCGTCTCACTAAGCTCCGACAGACGGGTACAGTGGAGGAATATATTACTGTTTTTTAAGCCTTAGCCTTCTGCACTAGGGGTCTCATAGATGAGTTCTACATGGAATGCTTTATCACCGGTCTTAAAGAAGCCATAAAAGCTCAGGTTCTACTCCACCACCCTCCCTCATGGACAGAGGCTTGCCAGGTAGCTCGTAAGGTGGAACATGCATTAACAACCCAATCCAGCCGCCCCAACTTCATCGCTAAAGGTCGTCCATCACAGGCTCCCAATACGACTCAGACACTTAAGATTCAAAAGGTGTCACCTGCGGAAATGGCCGAAAGAAGGAAGCAAGGACTATGTTACTACTGTGATGAAAAATATTCCCCGGGTCATAAATGCAAAGAGCCCAAGTTTTTTCAAATAGATGCCACTGACTACAGCTCCACCGAGGAAGATCCACCACTTGAGGAACCAGAGGCGATCGAAGAAGATAACCAAAAGGAGATTGTGTCTGATGAACCAATTATTTCACTAAATGCATTGGCAGGAATTTCTTCCCCTCAAACTCTCAAAATCAGGGGTTTTCTTAAACATCGCCCAGTAGTAGTCTTGATTGATAGTGGAAGTACCCATAATTTCATCCATCAAAAGATCGCTGAAGCAGCACATTGTTTCGTCCGGGCAGTTTCTAACTTCCAAGTCCAGATTGCAGATGAGGGCACAATGAAATGTGAAGGTCACTGTGAAAATGTCAAACTTCAAATGGGGGATTATCAATTGAAAACCCACATGTTTGCAATACACATGGGGGGTTGCGACATTGTCCTAGGCGCGAAATGGCTCCGCACTCTTGGGCCAATCACAATGGATTTCCAAGAGTTATATATGAGTTTTAAGCAGAACAACTCCACACATACCCTCCGTGGACTACAGGCGGGAGCCCCCTCTATCATCAGCTCGCATAGGATGGAAAAATTGTTAAAAAAGGGCCATCATGGAGTGGTAGCTCAATTTAATGCCATCCAGGTAGTCGACAGCATGTCTCTGCCAATTCATCCTGAGATGTAACAGATTTTAAATAAACATCGGATGGTCTTTGACAAGCCTCATGAGCTTCCACCCTCACGAGGGGAACATGATCATAGCATCACATTGGTTCCAGGGGCCCAACCCCCAAATGTGCGGCCATACAGGTATCCGTTCACCCAAAAGAATGAAATAGAAAAAATCATCAAGGAATTGTTGGAAGCAGGTGTCATTCGTCCCAGCATTAATCCTTATTCATCCCCAGTGGTCATGGTCCTCAAGAAAGATGGGGAGTGGCGGATGTGTCCCGACTTCAGGGCCCTCAATAAGTTAACAGTCAAAGATAAATTTCCCATCTCGGTGGTTGACGATTTGCTGGACGAACTCAATGGGGCTCAATTCTTCACTAAGTTGGATCTTCGCTCAGGCTACCACCAAATTCGCATGAAGGAAGTCGACATTCCCAAGACGGCTTTCAGAACTCATGAAGGCCATTATGAGTTCCTGGTCATGCCATTTGGTCTCTGTAATGCCCCCTCTACTTTTCAGAGCCTTATGAATCACCTCCTCAAACCATATCTCAGAAAATTTGTCCTTGTCTTCTTCGATGACATCCTCATCTATAGTGGCACTTGGGCGGCACATCTTTACAATGTAGATCTACTCTTGCAACTGCTCCGCACGCATAAATTATTTGTCAAGATGTCTAAGTGTTCATTTGGCATGGAAGAAGTTGAGTATTTGGGCCACATTGTGGGGCGTGAAGGTGTCAAGGTGGACCCCAAAAAGATCCAGGCAATGCAAGAATGGCCTCAACCTAAGACCTTGAAAAGATTGAGAGGATTTTTGGGTCTCACAGGATATTATCGTAAATTTGTCCGCAACTATGGCCGCATAGCGAAGCCCCTAACACAACTCCTAAAGAAAAATTCCTTCTTCTGGAACAAGGAAGCACTAGGCATTTACCGCTCTCAAAACCGCCATGTGTTCCACTCCCGTCTTAGCACTACCGGACTTCACCAAATCATTTGTCATTGAATGTGATGCTTTGGGAACAGGTATTGGAGTGGTCTTAATGCAGGAAGGGCGACCATTGGCCTTCACCAGCCAACAACTAAGTGGGAGGAATCTGGGCCAATCTACCTACGAGAAGGAAATGATGGCCATCTTACATGCAGTCGAGACCTGGCGACCTTACTTGTTGGGGCGACGTTTTCAAATCCGCACAGATCATCATAGTCTTAAATATTTTTTGGAGCAACACCTCTCTTCCCCACAACAAAATAAATGGTTAGCCAAAATGCTGGGATATGATTATGAGATCATTTACAAGAAAGGGAAAGACAAACGTGTAGCAGATGCATTGTCGCGCCAATTTGAGGAGGAAAGTACTCTGCTCGCAATTTCCGTCCCCATTCCAGACTGGATTGAAGAGGCTCGCAGGTAATGGTTTTCACATCCCGGGCTCTCCCAACTCATTTCTCAATTGCAGGTAGATCCTAATTCCAGCAAGGGCTACTCGTGGCAGAATGATATTCTTCGCTACAAGGACAGAGTCGTAATATCACCAACATCCACCCTCAAAAGTCGCATTTTGGCAGAATTACACTCATCTCCCATTGCAGGACATTCGGGCTTTCAGAAGACGTATGCTCGCACTAGAAGATCATTTTTTTGGACCGGCATGAAACATGAAATCCTTACTTTCGTAGCAGAATGTGACGTCTGTCAACGCCACAAAGGGGAAACCGTCAACACACCAGGCACATTACAACCATTTCCCATTCCGGCGTCAATTTGGACGGAGGTCTCCATGGATTTCATTACAGGTCTTCCAAAGTCTGGGAACAAATCAGTCATCATGGTGGTTGTGGACCGACTGTCGAAGTATGCTCATTTCTGCACCCTACCCCAACCATTTACACCAACTTTGGTTGCTCAAACTTTCATGGATCAGATCTTCAAATTGCATGGCATGCCCACTTCTATTGTGTCCGATCGCGACCCAATCTTCACCAGTAATTTTTGGCAGGAGCTCTTCAGAATACAAGGCACTCAAGTCAAACTCAGTACTTCATATCATCCGCAAAGAGATGGTCAAACCGAAGCCGTCAACAAATGTCTAGAAACCTACCTTAGGTGTTTCACTTCAGAAAAGAAACACCTTTGGGTACAGTGGTTACCTCTGGCGGAATGGTGGTATAACACCAACTATCATGCCACCACCAAAATGACTCCCTATGAAGCAGTCTATGGTCAACTTCCGCCTTCCCCTACTTCTTATCTCACGGGGTGCTCCAAAGTACAAGCCGTGGATCAACTCCTACAACACCGCGCAACCATGCTCACCCATCTGCGCGAGAATCTTCATCAAGCTCAGAACCGTATGAAGCAACAGGCTGACCAACATTGCTCAGAGCGCCAATTTCAAGAAGGGGATCAGGTCTTTTTGAGGCTACAACCATATAAGCAAACATCACTCAAAGATAAGGGTTGTCAAAAGCTCTCTCCAAAATTCTACGGACCATACCAAGTACTTCATCGCATTGGAGAAGTGGCTTACAAGTTGGCTTTGCCACCTACAGCAAAAATCCACCCAGTTTTCCATGTATCGTGCCTCAAGAAAGTGATTGGGAACAATTGCCGAGTTCAAACCAGTCTACCTGAATTGGACGAAGAAGGGTCAATCTGGCTTCAACCTGAACAGGTTCTAGACACACGAGACAAGCACCTGCGCGGCCGCATGATTAAGGAGGTCCTCGTCAAATGGAAAGACACCTCTCCGGAAGATGCAACTTGGGAACCAGCCACTATTCTTCAGCAGTTTCCGCAGCTTCAGCCTTGAGGACAAGGCTAGTCTTAAGGGGGAGGGCATGTTAGGGTCCCACCCTAACCCCCTTATTTATGTCATGGGATCACGTCATAGTCAAGAGTCAATAAAGCCCATACTAATATTTGTAAGTGGTTAACCCGCAATTAATGACGGGACCACAGTTAGTTGCAAATGGGCGGTAGTATTAGATAGATGGTAAATGGGCGGTAGTATTAGATAGATGGTAAATGGGCGGTAGTATTAGATAGATGGTATTAATAAAACCCACGGTATTGGCCCGTGGTATCGCATGTATGAGTCATATATAAAGGATAGAGACTCCCTGCGAGGAGTATCGTGTCTTGTTTTGTAATCGAGCTCTGCTCTATTGGAGGTTGCCCCTCGAAGAGGCCTGTGAACATTTCTCTCTGAGTAATAAAATCATTGCTGTTATGTGTTCTGGGTATATTTTCTTCGCATATTCCGTGTTTTGGGTATCTTTTCTTCGCATATTCTATGTTCGGTATTACTTTGCAGGTTAAGAGCATAACACAAGGAGTAGGACTGCTGTTGCGTTTTCTTGGTCACAAGAGGAATACGGAGCAAGATAGCTACACATGAAACAAACTTTCAAGCTAAATGGAGATGGATTGAAGGCTAAGGAATGAGAGGCAATTAAGAATCTCTCATTCAACTTAACAGAGGGAAGGTGAATGAGCTCTATCTAGCAGCAGTAAAGAATCCATAGATAACTGTCAAACATGGGTGAATTAGGGGAAATATGAGCCAAAGGGAATTCATATTAATTACCAATTCAGAGGAAAACATAAAGAAACAACAGAAATTGAGCATAGAGTGCAGCCAAGCAAGTTCTAATCTAATCTTTCTATCTGCTATTTAGATGGTGATACATGTATGATATGAGCATATATCAATGGAAAACAGAGGTAGAAAACACTTATTGAGTCATGTTGCAGCACGAGAATTCCATAATTCACTCTTCTGAACATCAATAACACAGCAGGCAGTCCATCTTCTAAACTTTCAGCAGTCTTTGATTAAAGAAGTCATCAAACATAAAAAGCGAGTCTCTAGTGGAGCGAATCAACCAACCAACGCCAAATAAGTTGTGTGGGGAAGTATTTATACAAAAACAAGATACAAAAATATCTAGATGACGAGTTAATAGCTTATAAATTCTTCGCCAACTCTTAAGGGATAGTAGCTGAAAGAGTAAATGCTGTAGTAAACATGAATATAATAGTTGTTCATTCTGTCAGAGAAAATTGACTTTTGAGTCCAATTGACTCGGCTGGGCTGCGCTTTTAAAATCTGCGGTATTTTGGGCTTTCCGTCCATCTCTTTGATTTGCCATTGCTCCAACCTGCTCTGCCTATTCTTTAACCGCTCTGTCCGGTGCTTTCGTGCCTCATTTTGCTGACTCATAGCTGACCGAGATTTGAAATAATAAAAGGGGGCAAAACTGAAATTACCTAGGCAAAATGGCCAGCATTGCCTGCCACCAATCCTCGGGAGGTAACTGATGCTTTTGTATTTTGATGAGTGTTTCATCGGCCTCTGTATACCTAAAATAGTTGGGTGGCATCTCAAACAAATGATTAATTTCATGTTCAATAAAAAATAAGTTTTCCAACTTATCATAGAGATTCTACCCAGAAGGTGGCCCCGCCTTTGCTGTAGAGCCTGAGGATGCAGTAAGTTGATTTGTGACATAGTTGTTCACTTTGGTGGCATATTGCTCACATGTTAACAACCTTCCAGTACCGGTCAGCAAGCTGGGAAAACCTTTGCTTTGTAATTCTGTAAGTTTCCACTTAAAATCATCTATGTCCCTTTGCATCTCTTGACACTTTCTTCCAGTGTCTGTACAAAACCTCTCAGAGTCAGCACCTTCTTTGCTGTGAGTATGGCCTCCGTCCTATTCATAATTTGCATTGTTGCCAGCTCTCCCTTAGTTTGATGGTTCAAAAAATTAATCATTCTGCTGGCCTGTTTAGGCATGGTTCCCAATGCTACTCTGGCTCTCTGATTTTCAAACTGAGCTAGGCCAATTAGATCCATTTGTTCATGTATGGCTTGAATTGACCGCCACTGGTCAGTGATTGATTAATTAATCTTGGCCCACAGAATCCTCTTTATTTTAGCTAGTGTCTTGTCCAAAGTTAGCTCCTCCTCTAAGGCCTTTATTTTGTCCTTCAGGGCCTTAATTTCCCTTGTCTGCTCAGCCACTGTCATTTTGGACTTATCATATTTTCCTTCTAGATTGGCCAACTTTTCTTTGGCCTCTTTTATCTCTGTTGCTTGAAGCTCTAGCTCCTTGATAGCTTTTGTCAATTCATCCATGCTCATGCTAGACTCAGGAGTTGTTGTTGTTGCCGCTGTAGCATCTGTAGCTATTGTAGTTGCTGGAATAATTGGAGGGGTCACTGCTGCTTGTGTAGGAGGAACAGTAACAACAGTTGGAACTGTTTGAGGTGGCTGGGAGGTTGACTCTCCCTGCTTGCCTTGTAGTGCTTTCTCCAACTCTCCCTCCATCTCAATTATTCTCTGGTTCATTTGCATCAACAGGTCCATTGTATCTTCAGCTTCTTTCTCTCGAACCAGTTCTCCTGTTTGTGGGTGCATAGTCGAGGTGAGCCTCATTTGCTTTTTCAGAGCAGCAATATCGTCCTCCTTTTTCTTCATTAGGGCCTTGATGGCTTTGGGGTTCTTAGGATCATGCCCTAGGTCCACAATAATGTCCTCCAATGTTTTAATTATGTTGTCTTTGGCTGTGGAGGACATTCTTTCCAAATCAAGCTGAGTATTTGTATTCTTTAAAGATTCCTTCAACTCATGAGCCAGCGTGGCCTTATCTGCCAGGGTGGCATAGACCATTTCCCCTGTTTGCTTATGTAACTCTATTTGATCCATGGGGTGAATGTCCTTGGCTACGACCTCTAATATTGTCTTGACATAGTCTGCAGCTGACTGTGGCTGCTGAACCTTGGGCTTGAAGTGGGAGAGAATCATCCTTTCTTATTTAATTTCATATGCTGCCATCAATATTTCCTACTTGGTAGGTGTTGCCTTAAGAAATTGGTCATACAATTGTACTCTTAATAGCTCATTTTGAGCCTTAATTTCTTTAAAGGTGGCTTTGATGCTAGCTGGCTTCTTACTTTGCTGTGTAGAGGAAGACACCTCCATGCCATGCTGTCTGTCTTGCTCTTGTTGGAAAGAGCTTGTAGCTGTTTGTTGACTCCCTTCTCTGTCTCTCCTTGGACTTCCAAGGATTTCCTCACTGACTTCCTCCTCAATTGGAGAGTCAACCTTTTGCCTCTTGGCTTCGGGCTGTTGTGTAGACCCACTAGCAGGTGTGGAGTCTTCTCGGTCTCGTTTTCTGCCTCTTTCCTCATGGGCAGGAGTCTGTAAAGCAGGCACTTGTGGTGCCTCTGTTTGCTGTGGAGGAGCCTGTCCTTGAGATTGTTCCATTGAAGTGGCAGGCTGTTCTGTGACCATTCCTTGTTCTGTATCCATTGGCTCTTTTCCTTTAGCTGTACCTGTTGCTGATGTAGATGCTCCTTGGGCAGCTTGTGAAGCTGCAACAGTGGATGTGTCTTCTCCGACTTGGTGCGGAAGTTTGAAAGTTACCTGGTCAGCATAATCCAAGTCAAGAGTTTTTTCTAAATCTTTGACATTTCTTTCCATAATTTCTTCTTGGGTCAATTCCTCAACTAATGTGTCTTGCAGCCACTCATCTTGGTTGGCATATTGTTCAATTTGTGGGAATTTACAATGGTCATAGGCCATCAGCCTGTATTTAACTCTTTTGGCACTCATAAAACCCTCCGGGTCATAAGGGACCCACCAGAAGCTCCTCTTTAACTTGTATTTGTCCCTCAGTATTTGATTGAAATCTTGCCAACCTTCTTTCTTGTTCATGATGAAGGGGCCTAGATGGTCTTTGAATTTCAGATGAGCTTTCTTCTTGGCACTATGAAAATGAGTAAGATCAGCATTGATGAGCTGCCTATAGTACTCCAATGCAAACAGTCTCATTGGTACATATCTTGGGAGCCTGTAAGGACAGAGCTCACAGCCATATATTCTAATGACAGTGTGATTTTGGTAGAGATACCAATCACCTATTTTGTAACTCTTGGATAGCTGCAAGGTCTTCTGTATGTCATATGACAATCTAGGAGGAGGGGACCTTTTTAGAAGACAAGAGACTGGGCATACAAACTGGTCAATGAAGTCACAGTAGGAAAATGGAGAATTTTGAACCTCATGGAAAACTGATGACCAAAAGATGACAGACCTTCTTTCCCCCTTAAAATCCAACTTTTTAACGGGGCATTGGAAGCATTCAGACTGGTAATACATGAACAAATGATAGATATATGATGAGTATTTAAAGACTCCCTCCCTGTCCAGCTTCACTAGCTGGTCATGTATTTTGTTGGCTATGAACTTGGCATAGTTATACTTGACAGCAGGGGGCTGTCCTGGGCTGTATGCAGACAACAGAACCAACACTGTTTCATCAATGTGCTCACTTGTTTTAAAACCCAACACAGAGGAAATCATATCTATAAGCAGCTTGCCCACCTCATTGAAATTGTCATATAAGAAAGGAGGTGGGCCTGTAGGCTGGCAGTCTGCCCTCATGAATGTCTTGGTAATTCTTGCAATTTCAGAGCTGGAAAGCTTGGAGCCTTCATCCAGCAAATAGTTCATGGAGAAAGGAAACAATAGCTGAGTCTGTTTGAAGTCGAGCATCTGGTTGATGGAGTCAGGAGTAATATAAAAAAGTATGCTCCCAGATGGAGACTTGACAACTCTCTGATTTGGTTCATAGTTCTCAGCACACAAATGGATGACCTCAGGAAAAATATTAACAGAGGGAAGGAAATAATAAGGCAAATTGGATTCCCATATGCCATACATGTCACAGTTGTTTATAAAGTTGTTTCTTAGTTGGCAGAAGGTCTTCAAGTGATTTCTGTCCCCAAATAGATCTTGAATGAGGTAATCCTTATCAGCCAGAGGCATGGCTTCAAGTTCTCTGTTTGGTGGATTCATAGGAGTGACACTGAGAGCTGTTGGAGTGGCCATTATAAAACTTTTTGATGTTATATTTGGAATGAAGTTTTACAGCAGTAACAAATTGATGATAACTGACTCTGAGGATTTGCAAAGGAGTTGCAAAATGAGTTCACCTGAGGGAATGGTGTTGTTGGGAAAAGTATCCAATACAGAATGACCCTATCCCACTCTAAGGGTGATAGTACCTCAGCAACAATCGAAGCAAAGCTATCTAAGATTTCTTCTTTATGAAAGTAAATAAGGGGAGAAAGGGATCCACTAACCGATGTCTTCCGCTAATGGTTGATCCAATCTTCTCTCCTTGCTGCTTGCTCCCAGCTCCTTGCTCTTTCACTGGCCCAGCTACACCAAGATCCTGCAAAATGGCAAGAGAGGGAAACTACAAGAAGCATACATTCATAATTGATTCAAGGATTAGAATAAATCAAATACACAAGTATAACAATACACCATTGAGACACATGCATATAGAAGAACCTCAAATGCTTTATTAATGGAAGAAGTAAAGTTCAGGAAGTGATACAACCATAAAAGGCCCAATCCAGCATCACCTCCCAGCAGAAAGAAATCTCCTCTTCACCTCCTTCAAAGCAAATCACCCAATAGTTCTATACTCAAACAAACAACACTTCCTTACATTCACAAGATTCCAACCTCCTTAGACCTCATGAGAGAGCTCTATATATAGGAGTTTTGGAGAAAGGATGAGTCAGCTTGTAGCTGGCATGAAGCTGACTAGTGTCCTCTCCCACTTCAGTTATTCTTCAGTTCTTGAGTCCACTTGGAGGTTCTTGCTTCCACTTGGAGATCTAGACCCTCTTACTCATCACCAGTCGAATTCCCTGATCCAAGTGTCATTTTGGAAGCTTCCTGGGCATTGACACCTTGAGGAATGACTGTGCCACTTGTCCCAACTCGCCCAACGCAGGTAGCCTTCTTTTCAGTTGACAATCAGCGCAGGTAGACAGTGGAGCAGTTGACATTCAGCGCAGATGATCAGTGGAGCAGTTGACATGATCCAGAATTAGCTTGTTTTTTAGTGTTTTCAGGTGGAGAACTGATATTTAGTGCTGTGGTTTGCTGACCTTGTTCCTCTAGGGGCAGGAACAACATGTTTAGGGACTTTGGATCCCTCAGATTATGGACATTTCATGCTTCATGCTGTAAGGCACAAAAATGTCTATAACAAATGGCCTTCAATATCTATAATTATGATGAAAAGGACAATTTGCAGAGTTTTTAGACCAGTTTTTCCTTCTCCTTAATGAATTGTTTGGACTCAAAAGACAGTGGGCAAAGTGCAGAGGGGAAAAGGATTATTACAGCTCAATGTACTGAGGCTTCTATAGTGGAATGCGGTAAAAGAGAACAATGCCGACCTGTTATGAAATTTTTGCCGGGAATCGAGCTCGAAAATGAGTTTTCAAAGGTAAATTCGCAAACAGGCGCGGGTTGATAGGGTTTTTCCTAAGATAGGGGCTTAACAGTGGATTTAGGTAGAATTTAGGTAGGGTAGAGTCATTAATTTGGGAATTTTGCAGGTTTCAAAACATGTAAAATGGAGAAAAATGGAAAGAACATGGGCGAAGGGGCAAAGTAGGGCAAATACCTGGTTAAACTGGCGCTGAGGGCAGCTAGGCTGGTGCAATGGTGAACAATGGTGGCGTATTTGCAGGCAGCAACAACGCAATTTGGTCGAATTTCGAATTTTGACACCAACGGGTGAAAAAACGGCACAGACAGCTCCCACACACAACCAATGAAAATGAAACAAAACGGTCGAAAAGGCATGTTTTTATGAAAATTTTGGCATATTAGCGCTTTTGGCGCTTTTTTGGGATGACGTCAGCCTGACATCATCGGCGGGTCCCGGGTACAGACGGGTGATGTGGCAGCTGACTCGGATGAAGACGTGGCATAGGACACTCTAGCGGGGTGATGACGTGAGCAGGTGAGGTGGCAATGACACGGGGCACCGGCGGGGATACGAAGACATGACGTCAGAAGCGACGTGGGGCTGACGTAGGAGGGTGGAAGGTGGTATCCGGTTTTCCCCGCACCACCTTTCGGCACAGGCGGTATTGGGGGAGGGGCCTCCGAACATGCCGGGAGGCCGACACGTGGCGGGGGTACGGCAGGGAAACCGCCCATCCCCCGGACGTTAACCTCCGGCGGATCGGGGGCTGAGAATAACTGCCCACCGTTGGATCTGAAGTGCTGGGCATCGGACGGCTGGCGGGACGATCAGGGTGTCATGGAGTTAGGCACGGGACCCGCCCGATTTATAAAATATCATTATGCCGCGAGGGTCAAAACTTTGGAAAATGTGGGTTGGTGGGTTATGTGCGCCGACAGCGTTTAATGTTAAAATAAATGTTTAAACGCCAAACATTAATAATGAGCGCTAAAAAGGGTTAGGTTTGTATACAAAAGGGAAAGACCATGGTTATTATTTTAACCAGAGGTTAAAACAACCTCGGGTTAGAACGCGGAAGGGTTAATAGTAGTCCCAGATGGGCTATTATTTCCCTAAACTGTATATACATAGCTATAATGCTATAGGGTGGGATTTTAATATTTTTTGGGATTTTATATAGTTTTTTGTAACAATAGGGATGGGAAAATTTAGTTAGGGAGCTATATAATAGGATTAGAAGTTAATATGAGTTTGTGAAATGTAAATGTAAGGGGAATGATGCCAATTTTATGATCTGAAACTTAGACATGAGATTTAAATGGGATATGGAGAAATGATTTTACACAAGAAATGTGGCTTCTTTTCATTTGAGAAAGCCAAAACTTGACTTGATATTTTACAAAAATGAAGTGATAACAGGACTTGTTGGGAAGATCCCAAAGTCCTCAAGGGGGTGTTAGTAAGAAACTTTGAGGGGGAGGTGAAAGGAAGTTAGACATGCTTGCATAGTTCTTCCATTGAACCACTGCTTTGACATTTCTGTCATTGATGAAACAAGTTCTGATTGATAATACAAAATGTGATCCAAACCTTGCTTCTGCAACCTCAAACTACCTACCCAGCCTAATACACCTAGCATTTTTTCTTCCTTTTGGATGGGTGCACTTAGGCTTGCAAATCCTAATTATCCTCTCTTCTTTTGACTACCCTGCTAACTAAATCTACCCTTATCTCTTCCAAGGACCCAAATTAAGCAGTTGGGCTCCTTCATTTCTCTGCCTATCTACTCTTCTGCCAAGCTTGAACTGTTTTGGACAGGTATTCTTTCTCTATTCTACAACATCAATTTAAACATGGCATGGTCCAGATTGAACTGTTGGGCCATCCATCAAACTAGCAGTGGCATTTGAACTAGCCACTTTCCTGGTCTTTCTTTGGGGTTATTTTTATCATTTTTTCTGACCAATTTACTCTTTTTTCCCTTTGATAATTCTTTTAGGGCATACCCTCTTTATATTTTTTAATTCCGTCTCTGTATATAGAAAATATGGAACCTTTGCAACATGAAAAGATGAACATATTTGGCACTTCCACTGTCAATCATGAAATATGAACACCTGTCACAACAGGAGGCTAACACGGTCCATGGTATTGGATGCTTCGACATGTATAAATATGTATTGTAACTTGAAAGGAACATAATGAAAAATCAAGCTGGTAGTCCTGGTTTTGGGATCGAAGGGAAAATCTTTGTGTATATTACCTGGTCAACAGGTCACCTTCATCAGTGTTGGAGGATAAGAATCCACAAGAGGTATGGACTAGTAAGAAACCCTTTCTTTCACATCTGAGGGTATTTGGATGTGATGCATATGTACATGTTCCAAAGGAGAAACGAACCAAGTTGGATAGTAAATATGAAAAGTGCATCTTTATTGGGTATAAGGATGGTTTAAAGGGTTATAAGCTTTGGAACCCAGTCACACGAAAGGTTGTGTACAGCCAAGATGTGGTGCTCAGAGAGGTGAAAGATGTCATTAAACATGAAATCCAACTAAAGGAACCTGAGAAGATAGAGTTTGAGCTAAAGGAGGAAGAATCAGACTCTACAGCAGAGGAGGAATCTGAAGATGAAGAGCCACAAACTCCGGCTTTGAGAAGATCAGTTCGAGAAAGAAGGCAGCCTAAAAGGTATAGTCCATCTGCTTTCTGTTCAAATTTTGCTTTATCTATTACTGACGATGATCTCAGAAACTATGAAGGAAGTAGTAGATTCAAAGGATGGAAAACTCTGGAAAGAGGCCATGGTTGATGAAATGGAATCTTTGCACAAAAATGAGGCTTGGGATCTAGTGGAGTTGCTAGCTGGAAGGAAACCCATTGGCAGCAAATGGGTGTTCAAAAAGAAGACAAATGCAGAAGGAAAAGTGGAGAAATACAAAGCTCGGATGGTAGCAAAAGGCTATTCCTAGGTGTCGGGAATTTATTTTGGTGATATTTTTTCTCCTGTTGCCAAGGTAACTTCTATTAGATTACTTTTATCTGTTGCTGCTACTTTTGATTTTGAGGTAGAACAGATGGATGTGAAGAAAACATTTCTTCACAGGGATTTGGAAGAGGAAATATACATGAAGCAACCTAAAGGCTTTGCAGTGAAGGGTAAGAAAGAACTAGTATGCAAGTTAAAGAAGTCTCTATATGGATTAAAACAGTCACCAAGGATGTGGTATCAAAAATTTGATACATTTATATGGGGACTTGGCTTCACCAGAAGTAAAGCAGATCACTGTGTGTATTTTAAATTAATTGGTGACCGTGTTATTTATTTGGTCTTGTTTGTGGATGATATGTTGTTGGTTGGAAATGACAAAGAAATTATCCAGGATTTGAAGACCCAATTTTCCTCTATATTCGACATGAAATATCTTGGTGTTGCAAACTATATTTTGGGTATGGAAATTAAAAGAGATTGGGCAAAGAGGAATCTTTGGTTAAACTAGAGGAAGTATGTCGATACAATACTGCAAATGTTAGTAAACTGGTGAAGGTTCCTATTCCTGTAGGTGTGAGGTTATCTGCTGAACAATGTCCCAAGACATAAGAAGAGGAAGAGGACATGTCCCATGTTCCATATGCAAGTGTAGTCGGTAGCCTGATGTATGCAATGGTCTGTACTAGACTAGACATTGCACATGCAGTGGGAGTATTGAGCAGGTTTATGTCAAAACTAGGAAAGGAGCATTGGACAGCAGTGAAGCGGGTTTTTAGGTATTTGTGTGGCACTAGTGATTATGGTTTGTGCTACCAAGGAAGACCAGGATTGGATAGAGTGTTGGATATTCGTGGCTTTGTTGATGCAGACTGGGCTAGAGATCTGGATCAAAGAAGATCTACAAGTGGGTATGTGTTTAACCTATTTGGAGGTGCAGTTAGTTGGATGAGTAAGAAACAATCTGTAGTGGCACTATCAACTACAAAGGCAGAATACATGGCAGCCACTCATGCAAGCAAGGAAGCAGTTTGGTTGTAGAGATTGTGTTCAAGTATGGGGTTAGTATAGGAAGCTATAAGGATAGACTGTGACAGCCAAAGTGCAATTTTCTTGGCAAAGAACCCTAAGCTTCATATCATTCAAAGACAAAGCACATTGATGTTCAGTATCACTTTGTGAGGGATATGATAGAAGAAAAAAAGGTGTTGCTGGTAAAGGTGGACAATTTGAAGAATACTGCAGATGCATTGACAAAATCTGTGAGTTTTGAGAAGTTCTCTTGGTGTAGAGAGACAATGGGCATTTCAGGGTTGGAAAAATGACTAAGCTCTCTTGTGATCCCCTATGGAAAGAAAACAACAAGTGGGAGAATGTTGGGTTGTGTTATATTCTTTCCACATAGCTAACAGGGGGTTTGAGGTGTACCCATAACCCCACTTTATGGGGTCCGGGGCAGTGCCCTCGAAAATCTTGGTTTTGGACCCTATGTTAGGTTGGGCGGACCCACCTATGGTTTTGTGCATGATTTTCGCACATGTTTTTGGACGCGATGGTTTTCGGTCCATGGTTTTGGATGCGATGGTTTTCAGTCCATGGTATTGGATGCTTCAGCATGTATAAATATGTATTGTAACTTGAAAGGAACATAATGAAAAATCAATCTGGTAGTCTCGGTTTTGGGATCCAAGGGAGAATCTCTGTGTATATGTGTTATGATCTCACATTGTTTATTTTTTGTGTTTTAGAATTCGTATGTAGGTAATTTCTGTACGGGGTTAAAACCTACACTGGAGTGTACCAAGTGGAGGGACACATTTATTTTTCCGCCTTATTTCTATCTTCTTATGCTTTAGTGGCCTTCTTCTCTGATGCGTAAATTCTGTTCTAGAGTTCCATGATTTGTTTACTCATCCTTGCAACGTTGTGTTCAGTTGTGGTCACAAATGCAGTCTCGGATGAGGTGATCATCTTAGGGTTAGCTATAGCACCAGGAACAATTTCTTTAGATGTGGTCACCGACAAGGGTTTTGCAGGGTTTTTGGCATAACACTCCCTTCTTTCCTGCATGATCTTAAAGCTAACCTGATCAAAAGTGAGCTTGGTGAGATCCAACACTTCCTCTCCCTCTTCTTCTGGAATGCCTACCTCTTTGAGAGGGAGATGTCCTCCAATGAGGGGAGTAGATGGGGGAACATCCAATGGAGACAAATCAACTTGATCGGGGCCTAGTGGAGTTGCCTTACTAACTTCTTATTGTTCTCTCTTCCTTCTTTCCTCTTCTCTACCCTTTTCTTCTTCTTCCTTCTTCCTCTGCTCTTCCTCTAGCTTCTTCTCATCCTGCTCTTCCTGATCTTGCTTCCTCCTAAGTTCCTCAGAGTACCTACATATCTCCTCCTATTCCTTTAGTTCTTGCTCTCGTTTCTTACTCTCTTCTTCCTCCTTGGCCCTCTGCTCTTCCTATTCTTTTAATTACTTTTCTTCTAGCTTCTTCTTTCTTTCTTCCTCTTCTTGCCACTTCCTTTTCTCAAGCTAGTCTTTGGAGTGTTGGACATCTGAATCTTGTGATTGTTTGAGCTCTTCTTCTCTTTTCCTCTTGAGCTCTTACTTTTTCTTTGCTAGGGATGCATTCCTCTGCTCTAGTGTTTCATTATCACCTCCTCCTTCCTGGTCACTCGAGGAATCCTCTACCTCTTCCCCTTTTTCTTCTTGAGTTTCCGAGTGGCTTTTTGCTTCTCGTGATTTCTTTTTAGAGTAGATGAACTCTCCTATAGTCTCACATTTTCCTTGGAGATTTCAATTTGTTCATAGTCCTTTCCTTGCTACTCGCTGGGACTGAACTCCCTAGTGGCGTTGTACCAATTTCTAATCCCATCTTCATGATCTTGCTTGGAATGTGGGTATGACCAGTTGAAATTAGCTCTTTTGCAGTGAGCTCCTACGAATTTATCGGGATCATACATATGATGGTTCAGGGTCACTAAATGGCATCCCGTTAATGCTTCGGCCTCTATCTCCACTTCCTTGAAGTTTTCCACCACGTAGGCTCTGATAACAAGAGGGAATGCGGGCCATGGTTTCTTCTTCCCCTTGCTCAATGTCTTCGAGAAACCCTGTGGCATTTGATAGAATACTTCCTACAAGAGCACTTTATCTGTTATGAATCGAGAAAGTGCATATAGGGTCTTGTAGGAGCCAAAGACCCTAATAAATGGTCCCTCCTATATTGGGAACCAATGCGCCATTTTGATGATGGTTTCCATGGCTCTCTTTGACATGAAAGGTGGTTCTTCATCGAAAATCAATTGATATAATGGGGAAATAACTGATTCAAAGATAACATCGAGCATACCCTTATAGTTGGTGTTCCAATTTTTTTGTAATGGTAGTGTACTGGATCTGCTGCAGCCGTGTTCCAGTTGTAGAAACTCCTAAGATCTTTCCTTAATTTTTAATAATGACCTATGCACCTCTTTAACATACATTGTTGGAGGTTCTTTTTCCCAAGGAAGCTCATCAGGAATATCATATGGATAGGTGGTAGTTGTCGTATGGTCTTCTTCTTGAATGTCCCTGCTTTTCTTAAAATTACTTTGAGTAGCATTTTCACCCCCTACATCAATATAATTACATAAATATAAATGAAATCACTTGAATGAGACTTGACTAGACCCCTACTAGCCATGACAGGCATTTCGTCAAACATATCACGAATATGTAATTTATAGGTGTAATTAACAGATATGAGCATAGGGGTCTCATACTTAGCTAAGAATCGCTAAGGGACATTGATGCCTCCACATATTAGCTGCCATTTTATCCATTAGGTCATAGATACATTGATCATTCATTTACAAGTAAAAATATGATGAGAGCCATACATCGCTATTGTCATAAAACACATATATAACCAACATAATAACAACAGAAATACCAATGAAATCACAGCCATATAAACCACATATAATCTAGTATAATACTCATAGAAATACAAGGAGAAATAACCTCATATTGATGATGAAAAATCTAAACCCAGGATGGGACTTCCATGTTCCACCTGATTGTAGAATGGATGAGCTAGACACTCTCAAGGAGAAAAGTTAGATTTTCACTGTATACGATACAAAAGATATGGATCACATGGTACATCCACATGAAAGTTACCTTGTGTTTCCAGGAAAACTAGTGTCTTTTCGATCGACTAGCCCTCTAGGATTGGCAGCTACCCTAGAAACAAACAGTTTAAAGAAATTTGCGATTTCCTGTATGTGTGATAGATAAGAGAGAGGCAAAGGAACCAACCTGGATCTTCTGCGTAACTCCTTACTTGATCTCTTTCCCCCTTGATAGAGCTTGCACCTCCTCTCCTACTTATCCTGCTTAGAGAATACCTATAGAAACAAAGTAACAAAACACCATCAAAGAATCTTGATCTATTATATCATAAGCATTGCAGAATCAGAAATACAATGAACATACAATGGCATTTACAAATAACAACATTAAAAAATACATGATTGTATGGAGGAAAACTCAAAGAACTTTATTAAATAAGAAGGGAGAATTACAACCCAGTTGTCTATTCTAGCATCAAAGCCCTCTTCACCTCATGAAAAGCAAGATCACCCAACAATAAAATGCTCTTTCTCAAATACAAACTTTCAGCACTTCCTTACAAATTACAAAATTCCAGCCTCCAGATCTCTTAGATGAGGGATCCATTTATAGATATGTGCAAGGGTACGAGTCATCTCTGGGTTTTTTATTAGTGTCATTCCACTTGTTGTTTTTGGTTCCACTTGGAGATTTCTTGGATCTCTTACTCATCCTTGGGCGAGTTCAGAGAGGCAAGTGTCATAGGAGAAATTTCTAGAAGATTCCATGAGCATCCACTTAGCAAACTGTCTCGGACATTTGTCCATTCTCACTCATCACACCCCACAGAAGGCCACTTTAGTATGCATCACACTTGGCTAGTGTAGAAGTTAGTATGCATCGCACCTTGACAATGGAGCAGTGAGTATGGTCAAGTTTTGGCCAATTTTGAGTGGTTTTTCAGGTGGAACTTTTGGGGAATGATGTAATTAGTTGACCATGATTCTTTAGGGTATGAAACAACACTTTTAGGGGTTAAATATCCCTAGTTTATCGACATATAATATTGGGGTTGAAGTGCCCAAATATGTCTATAACAATTGCCCCCTAACGCATGAAGTCGTAAATCTTTGATGTCGGGTCAAATGCTTTATCATGAGGATCCGAGGTATTCAAACTAGAAGGTGACCTGTATAAGATACAATACAATACATCATCATAATATAATTTTTCATGATCTAGCTAAGGCAGGCATTCCCATGCTCAGCTTTATAAATTCATTTCATGTACATAGAACAGATAATTGTCTACAATTACAGGCTGGTGATTCTTCATATGTAGAGTCATCATCCCTGGTTTAGATGACCATCTGTGCAGCTTCTGTGTACATTTGATGCCTTTATATTCCTGAATATATCGCAGCCCAGATGGATGAAACTAGATCCGAGGTCTTCAAACTCGTTCAATCTTCGCCTGATGTACAAGTCGATCCATGTGAAAAGATGTTCTGAAGTCAAACATGGAAAGACATCGCCTGATTACCAGCCAATAATGTGAGCTATTAACAGACGCGAGAGGAATCACTGATAATGATAATGACCCTCAAGGTACTACAATACAATTCATGTGGTGTGAATATATGATCTGATGTCGAACACCACGCAAAATCTTTCGGTCAAAGGCCATTGATGTCAACCTATCGCCGGAAGTGAGAAACTTTCCATTGAGGCATGCAAGCTTCAAAGTACTGAAAGGGTTGTTTCTAAGTCAACTTCTTGGATAATGAGCTGATGTCGACAAGAAGTGACCCATCATAGGAGGGCCTTAATGTATCCCACATCTACGACACGAAACGAAGCAAATGATTTTCTGAAGGTGAAAACGATCTGATGACACAAGGTTTAGGAGTGGCAGTCATGAAAAATGGAGGGTGAAGGTATTGCAATGGATGAGGCATTAACTAGATTGTGGTTTCTCAACTGAATGACTTCTCTTGAACATATCGGTGACACTGAGATGGATTGGTAGCATTAACCCCAAAAGATGGATGGTATGGAGGACCAATGGTGATATGACCGGTGAACGGAATAACCCAACCCGACTCAATCATGGTGATGGAGTGAAAGTGTCATGTTCAAGAGATACCTGCTACCATAAAATTGTTCAAGTTTTCTTCCCTTTTTCCCCAGTAATTGCTGACCAATACCTCTTTATTTTTGTCAAGATTTAGGAGGATAACATATGCTTGTTCTATAATTTTCCCTTCGGGTAAACCTGTCGCTATGTTTTAGCGAGCTTAGTGACAGTGAAACTCGTTCTTGTCTAGGGGACAAGTTTTTCGCTATTGTTTTAACAAGTTTAACAACAAGGATAACTCAGTCCTTTTCATGTTTATGGAGTTTTAAAAGGGATGAAAAGGAAACTCCAGCGGTTCTTTTTAGTAGGATAATCCCTTAAGTCTGAAAAGGGATAAAATAATATGAAAGAGATGACTTTTATATCATTTTAGTGAGCCGAAAAGACAAGCGCTTGAACTTTTTCGTGAGATAATCCCTAAGGTCCGAAAAATATTAAATTATACAGGAGGAATGGCACTTCCCATTACTTTAACGAGCTGGAAAGGCCAATAGCTCAACAATCTTTTCATATTTAACAAGTCTGAAAATAGTTTAAAGGAGACTCGTTTTTTAGGAACGAGTGGTATTTAGGGTAGCAACTGGTTCCACGTAAGCTTGGAACTTCTCAAAACATGGTGATGTGAAGAGGTTGGCTAATGAGACCACTCATCGTAGTTGTTCCTCAAAAAGGTAAACAATCAGGTGGAAGCATGTGATCGGCCAAAAATATGGAGGTGATGGCAGGAACACAACCAAGGTTCAAAAGGCTAATATAATGGCAATCACAAAGGTTATTTATCGAAGGTGGGTTCATTTTTTAACGAGCTTGACCTGTGGGGGAACTATGCTCAGTGGTAGGTTTATTTTTTAACGAGCTTGAACCATGTGATAACTTTTCTCAGTTTTTTTGAGTTTTTCTTTTTATGCAAGTTATAAATGACAAAAATAAAAACCTAGAAAAACTAAAAAGCTTAAAATACTAAACTAAGGTTAGATAGGATGGTTTTGTCAGTGGTTAGACAAAACTCTTCCTTTGCTTCATCCGCAGAGCAGACAAAGGTGAATGGTGTGTTAGACAAATCACCTAACCTAAGAAGTTAAAAAGCTAAAAAGCTAAAAAACTAAAAAGATAAAAAGCTAAAAAGCTAAAAGGCTAGAAAATGAAATTGAAAAAAAGTTGCATGCCCCTAGCATGATGAAAAGGAGAGTCTCTTAGTAACCATATGGAAATCACTGTGGTTAAGCAAGATGGTTTTTTTCAGCGGTTAGACAAAACACTTCCTTGGAAAAAACAGTAACAAAACACTTCCATGGCTTTGTCCACATAGTGGACAAAGGTGAATGATGTGGGATGGCACTCCAATCACATAACCTACAAGGAAAGTTATCTTTTCAGCTGGGTTCGTCTCAAAATAGACAAGGGTGCATGCCCCCTAAGCTTTGTTACATTCACCAGACTACTCTCGGTAATTAGGTGGATGGAATGAAGGTTCGAGAGACACTGCTAATGTACAAGGACCATTTAGGGATGATGATCGACTTGGAGATATGCTTGAACCAGGAAATAAAAGCTGGTCAAGAGTGACAATCTTTCCTTCATGTGGGAAAGACATCACTCGAAAGAGTGTTGAAATAATAGCTTCCATGTTATAAACATAGTCATGTCCAAGGAGTAGATTGTAATCTAATGGTCGTTGGACTACCATCACGTTCAAGTGAACGGTTTTCCTTCCCAAGGTTATCACTAACTTAGGAAGGATCCCTAATGGTGTACTAGTTCCTTTGTTAAAGCCTGATAAATTTTGAGTAATAGGCATAAGCGATGGCGAACCAAACGCTTTCCAAACAGTTGAGGAAAGGATACTCACTGATGCCCCTTCATCTATGATAGTGCCGGACACGATCATTTTGTAAACTTGTACTATGATCCAGAATGGTACATAAGAAGGAAGGCGGGATCTTGCTAGTCGATTCCAATTGAAGGAAGTGACTAGACTACTCGGAGGGGGTACCGAATAAATGGGAGACATAACCCCTTGAGTAGCAGGAACTGGGAGATTTTCTTCCTATTGTGAAGGAACGGGAAGATTGCCCCCAAGTTCATCGGACTCTGAAGTGATAAAAATAATTTGAATGGTATCGTTCTCACTCTCTTGAGGATGTGTATGATCTTCTGAAAGTAAAACTAGGTCGATTGCCATCTCGACCTATTGACTTTGGTCCAGTATGGACTCAGAATATTCACTTTCAACAATAGGTGATTCGACTGACGGTTGAGTTATGTCAATCAAATTTTCAACTAGTAAAGAACTTGGGGAGAGTTCCCTATATCCAGATGGAAGTCGCTGGGGTGAAGCAAGACGGTTATGCAAGACTCTTTTGGATTCATCCAAAAAATGACAACGGGGAAGGGTATGGTCCCCTTCACATAACTTACATGGAATTTAGACCTTTCTTTTCTGCCCATTATTACTAGTTGATGGTGTGCTGTCAATGTGATCACCAGAGGTTGATGAATAATGCGAGGACAATATATACCAAGTGTATCCTTATGTTGCCCCATCTCTTCATAGACTTCATCGAAGCCAACTTGTAACTCCTTCATTTACAATCCAGAGGGTGGCTTTCAATTTTTCTGGCCTATCATGATCTACTACATCCAAGCAGAAAAGGAAGATACACAATGAGTCTTAAAGAAAAGCAATACAATGCCCACTCTCCCTCTTGCGATAGTCTTAGACAAACACAAAGTAACCTGCAATAAGTAACAAACAATGCGACTGACATTTTACTCTCTGCAAGAAAACAACATTTCACAACCATAGTTGCTTTCGAATCCCTTAGGTATTCAGTCATTGATAAGCTAGACCTTGTAAGGTGCATTAACCCACCAAGCATTACCATACTAAATACCTAAGCTCCATAACCAAATAGCCATACTGCTATCTTCATCCGTGGGATAAATACTTGTTGATTACTTTCTTCATTATCTAGATCAGGACTATTCAATTTGAGTATGATGCCATATGTTGCATCATCAACCATTCCTAGCTTGCGGGTTAGCTTGATTCCATCACTCAAATTTGCAGCATGAAGTGCTGATCTGAGCACTACAGCTTCATCAGCATCAAGATGCTTATCTAATTCTTTTCTGCCAAGAAATTCTTGGAGCAATGCCTGCAATTTTGGCATGCAAGTCGCTCCACCTATCAAATCTACAACATAAAGGTCTTCCACCTTCAAGCCATAATGCTTAATCTTCCGCCTCTGAAATGAATAAATGTTATGCACAGTTTTAAAAATGCCCGGAGCTCGGATGTGATTACTGCAATTGTGCTAAATGGTGTCACACTCGCTTGACCCATGCTCTCTTGAGTCACGCTTCCTTGAACCGTGCTCGCCTAAACCTTCAACTTCTTGAGGCCCTGATGGACCTCTGTCAAAACTGTCTTATATCGATCTTCAATGTTCCCCCACATGTCCTCGATCACAACTCAGTTTATGTCTCCAATCTCATCGATGTCTCCCTCAGTGAGGACCATCGATTCTATGCCAGCGGATATGTCTAATTTTTTCTTCTTTCACACTCCTCGAGATGTTGAATTGGCACTCAAAGCCCACAAGCGTCAGGTCAAAGCCCAGTACCACAAAAAGTTCAAGCCTTGTTCTTACCAATAGGGCAATCTTTTTTTGCTCTATGATAAAAAACATGACCTCTTGGGCGCAAGAACGCGTCAACCCTTATGGATCGATCCATATGTCATCAAAAGGCCCTCTCAAAAGGTGCTTATGAACTTTAGGACTGTGATGGAATCTCGCTCGGGGAGCCCCAAAACAGGCTCTATCTAAAAATTTATTATGCATAGTACTGCACTAGGCATGTGCTTTGTAATTCTATATATTTATAAGTTTTTCTTCTTTTCTATGTGACTGGATTTTTTGGTATTTTTTGAGTATTTGTCTCATACATATTTATCGTCATGAAAATGTCTTCATTACCCTTAGCATACATAAGATACATGGATGGTGCCAGTCGTCACACACGACACATTGCATCAGTTGCTTGGGTCATTTTTTTATGCTCTTGACCTGCAAGAAGATGCCAGTATACCAAATATGCGAAGAAATACAACCTAGAACACAGAACAAAATGAGAAATAACAACATGTATTTTATTATTCAAAGATGAAAGCAGTGTTCACTTGCCTCTAAGAGGGGGCAACCTCCAATAGAGCAGTGCTCGATTAAAGAATAAGACACGAAGCTCCTCAATGGGGAGTCTCTATCCTTTATATAGGATTCATACATGCAATACCATGGGTCAGTACCATGGTTCTATTCATACCATCTATTTAATACCATGGCCGTTTGAAACTAATTGTGGTCCCTTTCTTTAAATGTGGGTCAACCACTTACAATTATTAATATGGGTTTTATTGACTCTTTAAATAACTATAACTATGACTCGACCCTACTACATAAATAGGGGGTTAGGGTTGGACAATAACATGCCCTCCCCCATAAAAACAACCTTGTCCTCAAGGCTAAAGCTACGGAAACTACTGAAGAATAATGGATGGTTCCTAGGTTGCATCTTCTGGAGAGGTGTCTTTCCACTTGACGAGTGTTATAGCTCAAAATCTCACTCTTATGGTTTGTGATGCTGTACTCATGGCCTAGGGCAACCCCTCCTTCCAGAAATGGTCCTAAAATTTAAAAAACAATGTTTTATCCCTTATACGCGACATTGACCTGAGTTAAACGCGTGTATACGCGGGTCTGTGTATATCCAACCCTCGTATATGTATTAAAACACTTAAAAAAATATAAAATTCCTTATTTTCGGGTGGATATCGCGGGTTTTACCTGCTGATTACCTGTTAGTGCCCGTGGCCCAACTGTTCCCAACTAACTCCCAAATAAAAAACTACTTTGGGAGAGGTATAAAAAGACCTAAAATGGAGGGTCTAGAGGAGGAGAGAAGAGACAGAAAGGTTATTATGCTGATATTTTTCCCCTGACTAGGTTTGAAGTCCCTTGTTCCTTGTGCACTTCGCCCATTTGTCCAAGAAACCTTTGTTTCCTTGTGTGTTGATGTTCATCCACCATTTATGACATCATGGAGAGAGTCATAGAAGGAGTTTGTTAAAGGCTTGAGGCTGGAACGGATCCGGAAGGAAGCTTTGGTTGGAGCCTGCTGAAGGTGACTCAGGTGAAAATATTCCTTTTTATGTACTTTATTTGTCTATAATAAAAGAAACACATGTCTTGGTTCCCGAAATGAATCTTCTTTATGTTAATGATAGTCATGTTTAGAATTCATATGTAAATCGCTGTTTGGATTTCATAACTAACTACCTTTATTTATAACATGAAGATGGTTTCTTTATAAGGTTTTGTCCATATATTGCTGTGTTCTTTGCATTGGTTGTTTTTTAGGACAAAAGAGAAGAAGGGAACTCCATGAAGGGTTTGGACCCTAAAGGCCTTCTCAAACGTAGGACCTAAGGTACGTACCATTTACAACATAATTTGCTTATAATAGCATAATGGCTGTGTGAATGTGTGCTTCTTTGAATAGAAAAATTTCAGTCTGCTAGGGTTTCAACCCAAAAATCCCTAGGGGAACATTTCCCTCCATCAACGAGGACTTCCTTGATCGTGTGGCTGCGCAGGTACCTTTCTCGCATGTCAAGAACCTGTTCAGGTTGGAGCCACATTGAACCTTCTTCATCCAATTTTGGTAGACTAGTTTGAATTCTGCAATTGTTCCCTGCCACTTTCTTGAGGCATGATACATGGAAGGCGGGATGGATTTTTGTAATGGGTGGCAAGGCTAGCTTGTAGGCTACTTCTCCAATGCGTTGAAGTATTTGATATGGTTTGTAGAATTTTGGAGATAATTTTATATGGCCCTTGTATTTGAGTGATGTTTTCTTGTATGGTTGTAGCCTCAAGAATACCTAATCCCCTTCTTGAAATGTTTGCTCTAAACGATGTTGGTCTGCTTGTTGCTTCATGTGATTCTGAGCTTGATGGAGATTATCTTTGAGGTGGGCAATCATGGTTGCACAGTTCTGTAGGATTTGATCCAGTGCTTGTACCTTAGAGCATATAGGGATATAAGAAGTAGGTGAAGGGGGGAGTTGACCATAAAATACTTCATATGAAGTCATCTTTGTGGTGGCATGGTAGTTAGTATTATACCACCATTCCTCTAGAGGTAACCATTGTACCCATAGATGTTGCTTTTCTAAAGTGAAACACCTGAGGTAGGTATCTAGACATTTGTTGTCTGCTTCAATTTGTCCATCAGTTTGGAGATGATAGGAAGTATTGAGTTGGATTTGGGTGCCTTGTAGCTTGAAAAGTTCCTGCCAAAAGTTACTGGTGAAGATCGGGTCACGATCAGACACAATGGAAGTGGGCATGCCATGCAATTTGAAGATCTAGTCCATGAAAGATTGAGCCATCAAAGTGGGTGTAAAAGGGTGGGGTAGGGCACAAAAATGAGCATACTTAGAAAGTCTGTCCACAACCACCATGATGACCAACTTGTTTCCTGATTTCAAAAGACCAATAATGAAATCCATAGAAACATCAGTCCATATAAAGGCAGGTATGTGCAATGGTTGTAAAGTGCCTAGGGACTTGACTGTTTCTCCTTTATGACACTGACACACATCACATTCCGCTACAAAAGTAAGAATGTCCTTTTTCATGCCTATCCAAAAGAAGGAACGATGAGTGCAAGCATAAGTCTTCTGAAATCCTGAATGGCCTGCAATGGGAGATGAGTGCAACTCTGCCAAAATGTGCCTTTTGAGGGTGGATGTTGGTGATATCACTACTTTGTCCTTGTAGCGAAGAATCTCATCCTTCCAAGAGTATCCCTATGTGGAATTTGGAGTTGCTTGCAAGTTATGAATTAGTTGGAAGAGCGAAGGATGTGAAAACCATTCCTCTCGAGCTTCTTTAATCCACTCTGTAATGGGAAGAGAGATTGCTAGAAGGGTGTTGTCCTCCTCAAATTGGCATGAAAAAGCATCCACTATGAAATTTTCACGCCCTTTCTTGTAAATTATCTCATAATCATATCCCAACATTTTGGCTAGCCATTTATTTTGTTGTGGCGAGGATAGGCATTGCTTCAAAAAATATTTAAGGCTTTGATGGTCTGTGTGGATTTGGAACCAATTCCCCAATAAGTATGGTCCCTAGGTATCCACTGCATGCAAGATGGCCATCATCTCCTTCTCATAGGTAGATTGTCCCAGATGTTTCCCACTTAGTTGTTGGCCAGTGAAGGCTAAGGGTCGACCTTCCTGCATTAAGACAGCCCCAATACCTGTACCTAAAGCATCACATTCAATTACAAAAGATTTGGTGAAGTCAGGTAATGCCAATACGGGACTGGAACACATGGCATGTTTGAGAACTATAAATGCCTGTTGTGCTTCATCATTCCAGAGGAATGAATTTTTCTTGAGAAGGTGAGTGAGGGGTCTAGCCATGCGACCATAATTGCGAACAAATTTGCGATATTAGCCAGTGAGACCCAAGAATCATCTCAAACTCTTCAAGGTCTTTGGTTGTGGCCAATCCTGCATTGCCTGGATCTTTTTAGGATCCACCCTGACACCTTCACACTCCACAATGTGGCCCAAATACTCGACTTATTTCATGCCAAAATAGAACTTGGACAATTTGAAAAATAATTTATGCTTCCCTAGCAGTTGCAAGAGTAGGTCTACATGCTGAAGATGTTTTTCCCAGGTGAGGCTGTAGGTGAGAATGTCATCAAAGAAAACAAGGATAATTTTTTTGAGATATGGTTTGAGCAGGTGATTCATGAGGTTCTGAAAAGTGGATGGGGCATTACAGAGACCAAATGGCATGACCAGGAATTCATAATGGCCTTCATGAGTTCGGAAAGCAATGTTCGGAATGTCTACTTCTTTCATGAGAATTTGGTGATAGCCCAAGCGAAGGTCTGGCTTAGTAAAGAATTGAGCCCCATTCAGTTCATCTAGAAAATCATCAACAACTGGGATGGGGAATTTATCTTTGACCGCCAGCTTGTTGAGGACCCTGAATTCTGGACACATACACCTTTCTCCATCTTTTTTTAGCACCATGACCACAGGTGATGAATAAGGACTAATGCTAGGACGAATGACACCGGCTTCCATGAGTTCCTTGATGATTTTTCAATTTCATTCTTTTGGGAAAAGGGGTATCTATATGGGTGCACATCCGGTGATTGTGCCCCTGGGACCAAAGTAATGCTATGATCATGTTCCCCTCTAGATGGTGGAAGCTCATGAGGTTTGTCAAAGACCTGCAAATGGTTGTTTAAGACCTGTGCATCTCAGGATGAATATGAAGAGTAGGAGGCTCGAAGGCCTGAATGGCATATATTGGGTGATAACTCCATGGTGGCCCTTTTTAAACAAATTTTCCATCCAATGCGAGCTGATGATAGAAGGAGTACCTATTTGGAGTCCACGAAGGGTATGCATGTGGTCATTCTACTTAAAGCTCATATATAACTCCTGGAATTCCATTGTGATTTGGCTGAGTGTGCGGAGCCATTCATCACCCAAAGCAATGTCACACCCACCCATGTTGATGGAAAACATGTGTGTCTTTATGTGGTAATCTCCCATCTGAAGTTTGATATTTTCATAGCGGCCGTCACATTTCATTGTCCCCCCATCAACAATCTATACTTGGAAATTAGAGATTGGTCTGACAAAACAATTCACAACTTCTGTGACTCTCTGATGGATAAAGTTATGCGTGTTTCCACTATCAATCAAGACTACTACAGGGCGATGTTTAATAAAACCTCTAATTTTAAGAGTTTGGGGAGAAGAAATGCCTGCCAAAGCATGGAGTGAGATAACTGGTTCTTCTAGTGTAGCTGGGAGCTCATTGTCCTATTGGTTGTCCTCATCTTCTTCGTCTGGTCCCTCAAAGGATGGGGCTTCCTCAGATGAACTGTGATCCATAGCATCAATTTGAAATAATTTGGGTGCCTTGGATTTATGCCCCAGGGAGCATTTGTCATCACAGTAGTAACACAATCCTTGCTTTCTCCTTTCCACCATTTCTGCTGGTAACACCTTTTGAACCTTAAGTGTTTGGGTAGTGCCCAGAGCTTGGGTGGGGTGTCCCTTGGCTATAAAATTTGGATGAGGAGATTGGGACGCTAATGCGCATTCCACTTCGCGAGCCATTGTGTAAGCTGCCAGCCATGTGGGTGGGTGGTGCATCTGGACGTGAGCTTGGATGGCATCTTTGAGACCACTGATAAAACATTCCAAGTAGAATTCATCTGCTAGACCTCCTGTGTGGAAGGCTAATTTATCAAATGTTCTAATATATTTGTGTATTGTGCCTGTCTGTCTAAGCTTAGTAAGACGACACAAAAAATTGGATTCTCGTTCAAAGCGTTCACAAAGGGATTTTGAGAATGCCTGCCAAGTAATTGACCTTGCATAGCATTTTTGATACCACTGCCACCATTGCCATTTTTCTTGGTCCAAGTAAAGGCCTCCCACACGTATCTTAGTCTCATCATCTTTGATGTGATTCAACATGAAATATTGGTCCATTTTTTATATCCATATTTCCGGATTAGAGCCATCAAATTTGTACATGTCCAACTTGGGTGGTCGAGGGTGGGAATGTTGGTGGTTTCCTTGGAAGTGAAGAGAATGACTAGATTCTCCTTCATGGTCTTCATTAAAAGCATATACCTTCGATTGTGCCGCCGACTTGCCCTTTGTGAATGTGTCGTTCAATGTCTGGATCATCCTCGTTAATTCATCCAACCTGTTTTCAAGGGATTCCATCTTCTCATTGGCCATAGCTTGAGCTCTAGTTTCTACCATACACAGATCTGGTCATCACTATGAAAAAATTTGGGACCTCCCAAAAATTGAAGCTGACAAGCAAATGGTACCACCTCACTTAGCCCACTGTCCTAATTCTCATGGGCTAAGTCTCGTACAAGCATAGCCAATACTACAGTAGTCAATTCCAAGAAAAGTTAATCCTACCCAATGTCCTGCGAGAATCACCCCAAGGTATAGGAGCCACAAGCCTCCCTGCACAAATGGTCAAATTTGTCTATGAAACCCTCAACTACAGAGTGTGAGTAGGAATGCGGCAGTGACTAAACCCTCGTTGCTAGATCTGAATGGTATTCTGGTGGATCTGATTGTTGCAGTGGCACAGAACCCAATCTGCTAGATCTGATTTGGAAAAGAAGATGATGGGAGATCTTCAGAGAGACAAGGGAACTATGGTCTCAATGAGTGTTAGGTGCTACATATCGCAATATACATAAGGGTCCAACAATAGTACTAGGACCAATCTTTCAAGGCACTGACTAAGGAGGATTAACTGTACCCTTAGCCATACTACCCGACTACCCTATTATACACATGAGTAATCTCCCTGAGTGTTGTTTTCAGTGTACTGTAGCAACAAGATGGCCAACGTTTTATCTACAACGAGGTTTCAGGTGAGTCTAGGGGGCTTTCAATATACCCAGAGGGTATGTGGAAGACAATCCGTGCGCAGTTCTGTCTAATGTGCTACTACTCAAAGGGGTACCCACAGGGGTTACAAGGGAGTCCAACAAGCATGACCACCTCTTGTATTTCCTACGTGCATGCCTCCCCAAATTCGCAGGTTTATGTGCTCAACGACATATCCTATGGTTTAAAGACGCTGGAACACGTCTCTAGCCAAAAAAAAAAATCTACTACAAATGGAGATACAACTGGCCCTGGAAAGTGCTCTAATACCACTTGTTATGTTACTGAACTGTGAGAAGATGCCAGGATACCAAATATGTGAAGAAATACAACCCAGAACATAGAACAAAATGAGAAATAACAGCATGTATTTTATTATTTAGAGATGAAAGCAATGTTCACTTACCTCTTCGAGGGGACAACCTCTAATAGAGCAGTGCTTGATTACAGAATAAGACACGACACTCCTCAATGGGGACTCTCTATACTTTATATAGGATTCATACATGCAATACCATGGGTCAGTAACATGGTTCTATTAATACCATCTATCTAATACCATGGCCCATTTGCAACTAACTGTGGTCCCTTTCTTTAAATGCGGGTCAACCACTTACAATTATTAATATGGGCTTTATTGAATCTTTAACTAACTATAACTATGAATAAACCCTATTACATAAATAAGGGGGTTCGAGTTGAACCCTAACACATTTACACACCTGAGTCAGAACTGCTTTATTCCGGGGGAGTCTTTCTTGGTACTGCCACCAACAATAATTTTGAGTATGTGTCTGTAAGTTCACGTCTAACTGAAGCGTCATCTCAGGACATCTCCAATCTAGTGGTTAGGTTAGACTCTCAGCTTGTTGTTATGCAATTGACAAGTCATTATCAAATTCACAATCTGATCTTGTTATGTCATTATTCAAGGGTATGGCTATTGGAACGTCAATTTGAGTTTATTGCATATGAACACATTCCTCGAGAATTTAATGTATTTGTTGATTCATTGGAAAACTATGTGTTAGATTGGCATATGTCTCATTTATTATAAATACATGTATGAAAGTAAAGATTTACACAGTTAAAAATTTACAAAAACACTTAAAAAAAATTTACATCATAAAATACCAAAATCTCTGTATATATATAGATATCGAATCCAGTCTTTTACATCAAAAAGTTTCCCAAAACTTGGGTGTTTCTAATTGCAAAATGGATACTAAGCCTCATTATAAACACTCGCTTGTTATACCATGCGCCTGCTAAAAGAGCCTACTGCTCATGAAAAGTCAATACAACTCTAGCTATCCTCCGAAGAGGAACCAGAAACCGCTCAAGCACACCAACAATGTGTCGCTACATATGAGCAGGAATCTTCCTCATTGGAAGGGGGGGAATGCCCATGCTTAGACCTTTGAGGTTCCTCAAAACCTCGTAGAGACTCTGTGCATCATACCCATATTTATCAGCTTCTGCTCCCATTCCATCTCTAGGTAGTTGGTCCCCTTGCGAGGCACACATATAGGTCATACGGGTGCCACATCTGTGTCAAGAAAAAGCTTCATGTCAGTACTTATTCACCCATAACAACAAAAAAATTACATAAATATTCTAAAGCTAAAAAATACTTTAAAGTACTCTCAACAACCTTCTTACCTTGAGGCCCCCAATTTGTACCAGGTGGTAGTATCAAGACAGGATCTCTAGTAAAGTCCATGCCCTTGTAGGCATAGTCATCTATCATCAAGATCTGACCACTAAGCCACATGAAGAAATCTTCTTCGAAAAAATGCCAGTTGGGTCCCCTCTAGTGCGAGGATCGAGAGATGCCCATCACCCTTGCCTAATCTCCCTCAGATCAAGCGGACCTACACTCATCCGCAGTCTCATGACGGGCACCCTCTCAAGTATAAAGGACACGATGAGAGTGCCATACCTAAAACTCTGTTCGGTTTGAGTCTTGCATGTCGTCGACTCCGCCTTTAGCTGGCAAAGAATTGCCTCACACCAATTAAAGATCTAAGGCTGGACACAATCAATAGCATGCAACAATTAGGCCTTTGTCACAACATGGGGACTCTTGGATCCTGCCAAACATACGATCATCCACAATATGGCCATCATGGACCTAGACTTGATCTGCTTGATAGGGACCCTCTTACTCATGAGTCCAATCTTAGGTATGCAATAAGCCTAGATCAACTCTAGGGTGGACCATGGATTAGTCCTACCCCCAGTCAAGTTTGCTCGTGCACCTATGCATGACAAACTAGTTAAAAAATAGATACCATCTGTATCAATCAAGAGCTCATGACTCTTGATCTGGAACACCCCTTGGTGTTCATCACAACTTTTAATTATCCAGATTAGGAGTTCTTCCTGACCTTTCATCAAGTCAAGCCTTTCATATTTCATTAATACACATCTACGAAGTGCAAGTATGCATGCTTGATCATTTCACATGTATAGTTCCTTGTGATCATGAGCTCATTCTCTCCATAAACTCATGATGATGGATCAAAACCTGCACAACTCAACCCAAAAATCAATTAAAATGGGGCAAAAATGCTTGATAAATCACTTGCTGGGGTTTTAGAATGCGCCCTAATGCACTAATGCCCCACCTTATGGAAAATAGGGTGCATTAACGCCCTCCTCTAGGTCGTGAAGGGCATTTAATGCCCCTCTAGACCTAGATGGGGGCGTTAGTCACATCTAATGTGTTAGGGATTCCCCAAATTCCAAAAATTCACCCCCAATGTAGCTAAAAAAGGTTAAGGAATGTAGGATAAGGGTTTTTCCATCTACCTAGAATAAAGAGCAAGTTGAATGGTTGCCTGGATTTCCCATAATCGTTTGGAGAAGATCTGCTCCTCTTTCACTCCAGAACATTCTCACATCACTGTTATCACTCCTCTAGATCTTCAAGGCCGAGGAAGAGTCTGACTAAGGTAACCACAAACTGATATTTTGACTTGGTAGCTAGCCCTACCAAGTCATAGAGGGCTCTCTCCAAAGAATCACAACCAAGAGAGCTAGATGAATTAGGGTTTCAGGCTAGTTATAATGTGCAAAGGTTTTTTGATTTGATTTTGGTGGGTTATTGCTGGATGAGGGTATTAGGTCAAAGAGGCTAGGTCAGCGCAAATGAGATATGATTGCAAACATCCAAAGGGGCAAGGTAGGCAGAAGGTTTAACACTTAAAAGGTGATTTGGTGAGATGGTTTAAGACTGATGAGGAGTTAGGAAGAGCATAGGAGATGCATTCTTCCTAAACTGAAGAGAATGGACAAATTATGATAAATTTCCCAAAACGGAGCATGAACAAACATGTATTCTGCCTATCAACTTGAAAATTACCATATAATAGACATGAAATGGTTTATGAACTCACAAAACATTCATACAAATGATCACAAAGAAGAAAGGATATTGTTGTATATTCTCAGCAGGGAGAAGTTCTTTTAGTGGGATATTTCAATGCTAGAACAACAAATCAACAAGCTAGTATGTTTTGTTGCAAAGAGGATCACAATCTTATGTGGCTCATTGAATAGGAGAATCCCCAATGGTAGAGATGTTCAGAAGATGACAAAGTTAGCAATCATTTTTGAGATGAATTTCTCACGTTGTGTGGTGCTCTCAACTTAATTATCTGCAATGGTATAGATAAATGGAAAAGGTCTGGGAAGTTCAATTGAAACACATACAATTGGGAAAGTGTTCTTGACTACGCTATTTGTTCACAAAGCTTGATAGAAATGATAAATGAAGTTAAGATTGAAGAGCATATGTGGGACTTAAAATCAAACCATAACCCAATTTATATAAAGCTATCTTGGTTAGAAGAAAGATAGCATAGGAGGAAAACCCAATGTTCTCGACAATCGATATCAAGGGGCAAAAGTCTTCTAACACAAGAAAATTGCACTATCTTCAAAACAATGTTGGAGAGATCAATTCAGAAAGGGAAGAGTGGTTCCCAAAGCCTCAATAGTCATGAGTTAACAAATATAATTCAGAGTGCAAAAGAGCAAAAAAAAGGAAATCCGAATCAAATTGTTTTCCTGTAAATGCTTGGTTTGACGAGGAATGCAAAATGGCAAGGAAAACTTGAAAAACGCAGGCAAGGAGAAGATGAATGTAAAGCTATATAAGTAGATTTTAAAAAGGAAAAAAAAATGAGTTCATGCAAACAAGGCGAGAAGAGTTAATATATATAAGCAAGAATAACCCAAAGATTTTTTGGTAGGAACTTCAACAAAGAAAGAAACAAATTGAAAATAATATTACAACTAATCAATGGTTTGACTATGCAAGACATCTTTATGATCCAGGAGGATCTTGTCAGTCTAGAGAATTCAGGTCGGGTTCAGCTTCGTCAACTTTCTCCAGTGTCTTCAATGTCCAATGTTGTCTTCAGTTCTTCTGGTGTTGGTTACCTCGTCATGGTAGAAGTGGTCCAAATTGTATGTCATGGTGTGACAAAAATTTATGTAATTGTAAAGTTTTTAAGGCTAAGGTGGAAGATATTTATGATACTACAACCTAACCTAAAACCTAAGTACTAAGTCACAAACCTAAGTGGCTAAACCTATGTGACAAAGCTATGGTGTAAAACCTATATGCCTAAAACCTAATGCATAAGGCCTAGACACATAAACCATATGCAAATAACCCACTCCAACCTTTGAAAAGACTGAAAAATACAAGATATAGGCCTAAAAAAAAACTCCTTCCAGGTTCAAGGGTCGAATCCATGAGAGGAGGATCAGTTCCACCAAAATATGAACTAATAGCTAGAGTGTAGGGTGGTAAATGTGACTCATCCCTAATTACAATGAAACTGATTCATTACACCTCATAGAGACTATTTACCCTAGGTAATAGTGAAAATAACATAATTAAATTTGCAACATCAGTTAAATCAATAAAAAGTTGATTTCTTAATATGAAAATCAAATCTCGAGAAGAACAGTGAAAAATCAGGCAATTGGCCCTATGCGCAACATCAGTGGTCTATGCACAGCGCCTTTGGTCTGTGTGCAGTGCCATCTTCCAACTGATTTTTGAAGGGGTTCCCGATGTCCAAATTGAGCTCAGGATAGCTCATTGGAAAGGTTGTCCTATCTAATTTCCATAAATGTACTTGGTTCCAAAAAGTGATAATATTTGAACCTCCAAAAATTCAATCTCCCAATACTTCTCCTGTGCGCAGTGCCTAGCTGAAAAAGAAGGCAGAAATGTGATTTTTGAGGTGTTTTTGGCCATTTCTCCCTGTCAGATTGCCCAGTTTTGGTGTGCCAATAGTCAAAATTGTATTTTTACTACCTTATTAATCCAATGGTGGTATTTATTTTTCATTTGGAAACCTCTAGAACATGCAAAGTGCCTAGGGTGTTGCGCATAATACAATCCAACTATGCAAAAACTATCAAAGTTTGCACAAAAACCAAAAAAATTGAAAAATGCCCAGAAACTTGTCAAAATTGATAAATGAATCGCTAATGGAGTATGTCAAGCATGGAAAGAGGCCTCAACAAGGATATCAAGTTTTCTCTTCTCCTCTTGCATATTTGGGGTTTCAGGCTTTGACTTCATTTTCTTGAGTTTTGACCTTGCTATTTGGTTTCTTCGGAAATAATAATTTTCCATCCTCCTCTGTATGTCATTGTCTTTATTTGATTTCTTCAAGAGCTTCTTAAGATGGTTGTTAAATCTCTTAAACCAATGCTCCCTATTTTCATTGATGATTATGGAAAATTTCTCATTTAAGGTAATCTCATTGGCTAGTTCAACTTCTTTCTGTCTCTCTAGTTCTAATGCTCTCTTTAAGCCTTTGGTTCTCGGCCTTTGTGTACCTATTTTGTTGGTGAAGAATGTAGGGCCCCTCCCACAACCTGTGGGAAAAACACCTGCCCATGACCTTAGGGAAGTGATAGGGTAATGAAATATGTATGGGACTTAGGAATTGATATTTTATTACACATATGTAGTATGGTTGCCTAGGATTTTACTGCCTAGGACTTAGGGTTTAAGGGAGAATACACTTGGGATAGGGATTTAGAAATATAGGGGTAGGGATAGGGTTTACTGTGATGTGGGAAGGATAGTAGGGTCTTAGGAACAGTTTTGGGGTGTAGGAATGAAACTAGGGTTTGCAAGTCTTAAGAATTCCAAATTTCACACAATAAACTTCATAGCATGAATTAATGACTTGTGATATGTAAGGAGGGATGGATAGGGCTTTATTTACTTTCTATGAGGTTAAGAAACCATGTGCTAACAATTTGGAATAGTTGCATGAATTTTGAGAGCTTATAGATGAAGTTTGACAGGTGTGGAGTGCCTTTGGTGCATGTGCAGTGCCTGACTACTCTATGTGCATCGTCTTTGGTGTGTGCGCAGCACCTGACTACTCTATGCACAACACCTAACTACTCTATGTGTAATAATTTTGGTGTATGTGTAGTGCCTATCTCTGTTTTGCTAAATTCACCCAAAATTGTGAGGAATTCTCTTTTGGGGTTTGCTCAAGAAATGATAGGAGGAAAATGGAGTTGAGTTAGATGCTAGGAAGGCCTTTATACTTGAGTGAATTTGATCTTTAGCTTTAAAACCCACTTTCTAATGTTTCACTTCTCCTTTTTGAAATGCTTGCTAATTTCCCTTTACACTCTGATTTTCCTCTTTGTAGGTTGATGATGTTGGAGTTTTGGCACTCTTCACATTTGAATTTGCTTGGATGAAGTTGGAACATAGTTTTTTAGTTGACAGCTTAGGAATAGTAACTTATTACATATAATGAACATAAAATTACATAAATTAGAAAAAATATTACATCTCTGTTTTTTGGAATAAAATTACAATCTGAAATAGAACTGATACTTGGAATAAAAATTAGAACTTGGGCAAGCATAGCTACATGTTTTCCAATCCTCTTTAAATGAAAAAAGGATATTATTTTTCTCACTCTCATATTTTTTGTTGGCTTTATGCAGTGAAATGGAGTATTATTGGACCTTGGAGAATGAAACCTAGTGACCTAATGGGACCTTGAATGACCAGACTCCATGTGGACTTGACTGACACAAAACATGATGAAATGAGATTTTATGATAAATGTATGCTCAGTAAGACACAAGAAGGTGGGCAGCAAATATTGATTTTTGAGGGAGAGTAGGGCTTTTTTGACTAGGGCTACCATTAGTGAGTAAATTTTTGCATGAGGACCTAGGTGGAATGACAAAAATTTCAAAATGGGACCCTAATATGATATAAAAGAGGATTTTTTATCACTGATGGCAGGATGCAAATACTGACTCTAACAGGCACTCAAATGATGCAAATGGTGAAATTGGAGACTCAAAAACTTCCTTATAGTCACTTTGGAGGTATGACTTATCTTAATTAAATTCATTGAAGTAGAAGTAGTTCATTTACGATGTTATTTATCAGGAACCATGTCAACATATTGTCAAATATTACTCATGCTTTGATGAAAGAACTTTCAAGGCCGAATTGCAGAAATGACCATGTTCAATTCACTATGAGTGCTTTCTTTTATGGGATATTTTCTCGCTCTGGAACTGAAAAATCCATGAGTTTTTGTCATTGGGCTCATTAAACTCCTACGACGATGGTATGAGTGCTTTCTTTTGTGGGACTCTTTCTTGCTCTTAAATTGAAAAAACCCTGAGTTTTTCCCTTCTTCAGGCTTGTTAAATCTATGAAGAAGGAATGAGCAATTATTTTATCTCTTTTACCTTGCTCATTAAACTGAAAAAGTTACCTCGGGTTTTTCCCTCCTTCAGGCTTGTTAAATATACGAAGAAGGAATGAGTAGTTATTTTATGTCTTTTTCCTCTCTCATTAAACTGAAAAAGATACCCCGAGTTTTCATCATCGGGCTTGTTAAACTCCTATGATGATGGTATGAGTGCTTTCTTTTTTGGGACTCTTTCTCGCACTTAAATTGAAAAAACCCTGAGTTTTTCCCTTCTTCGGGCTTGTTAAATCTACAAAGAAGGAATGAGTAGTTCTTTTATCTTTTTTTCCTCACTCATTAAACTGAAAAATATACCTCAAGTTTTCTTCATTTGAAAAGTTAAAATTTGATGAAGATCCATTGATTTTGTCATTGTGTGAGTCATTAAAATTTCACGACGAATATCGAGTTTACTCTATCCCCTCATACTCGTAAAAAAATTAGGCAAACTTCTATTGAGCGTAGGGTTATCTCTTTATTTGGACTGAGTAGACTAACTTATTGAAAAGAACCTTTTCGGGTATCTACTAAACCTTAGTCGCCAAATTGTTGTGAAGGTAAATCCCCTCTGCGGATAGAGGCGATCCCTACTAGCTCAAATGGGGTCTAGCAACAATCAAACAATGCTAACACGCAGGTTCCTAATTGAAAATCAAAGACCGATGATGAGGGCCTACCTGGATTCCAACGCTAGTACTTGTAGAAGAGTCGTCGCTCCCGTTCCTTTGCTCTGGCTGGTCACAATCCCCACGATCTTCGTGAACAGACACCTGCAAATGCAAAGAACGACACAAACACAAGCATAAAATCCAATGGATGCAACTATATATCAGTCAGAAAGGATATAACTCAACATCATCACAAAGACAATAAGAGTGGAACCATAATGATAGTCGTCTATTATTGATAAAAAAAGAAGATTACAACCATAATTCTGACGTCAAATCCTCCTTTGGCTGAGTGATCAGCAACACATGCCTTGCAAAGCTTGTTGGGAATGGGAACAAGCCTCTCTCTCCTTGGTTACTTGGACAAGAATCTCCTCACTTTAGGTTTAGCCTCATGGGAATGAAGAAGGCTTCTTGTAGCATGAGCTTAGCAATTCTCAGACTTTGGGACTTGGAGACTCTCACTAGCTTGTCAAAAGCAAAAGGACAAGCTTTTATAGATAGAGGAGAAGGAGTTAGGGTCATCCACAAGATTCATGAGATTGGCTTTATCACTAAGAAGCTTCTATGAGAGCTGGAGAACTACTTCCCTTCTATGGATATTCGAAGCCAAACTGACCCAACTAAATATAGATTCAGTTCATGAGTGAGTTAGGAAGAAACTTCATAAGTTTTTTTGTTAAAAACTTTACCCAATTGGGCTAGCGCGAGTGCGACTCTAAGACAGAGCGCCAGCTGGCGCACCCTCTTTGGAGGATTTACCTCATTGGCGTGAGTGATACACAGTGGAACTGCGCCAATGAAAAAAGGGCTATTTTTATGGGTATTTTGTAGAAGGTGACTTCAGGGCATATGAAGTACATACTCAAGGGGATACAATGCAAGTGTTTTCAGATTATGTCACTTCTCACAGGTCCTGGAATAAGTCCTCCAATGTGCGGGAGAAGGGGTAACACGGACGGTGACAAATTACTGTGTAACAGATGCCCCCTAAAGCATGAGGCCCGAGAGAGAGAGAGGGGTGAAATACTTTACAAGAACATGGCCAACTGAAAACACTGCCACCGGAGAACCTGCATGGAGAAGTACAATTGATATCTCAAGTACATGATGCATGTGGTATGGGCGCAACCATCCATAGCAGAGTACATAGAAATCTGGATCCACGGTATGGACGCAACAATGGTCATAATAATCCACAAAATCGCAATCTGGATCTCAACAGACAAAATCCAGGGTCTTGCGCTCCATCTCGACCCGAACAAAAGTACAAGTTCAAGCATGCGAATATGGGAGTCGAAGTCGAACATGCAAGAACATCGTCTGATTACCAGTCAATGATGAAAACTGTTAACAGATGCGAGAGGTACCACCAATAATGACATTGGCCCTCAAGGTACTATAGGTACAATCTACAGCATGCGAATCAGTGAGTCGGCGTCGAACACCCATAGAATCATTCGATTGGAGGCCAATGATGAAAACCTCGTGTCGAACACAAAGAACCTGCCATTGAGGCATGCAGGCTCCAAGGCACCTAAAGGGAGTCTCTAGGTCAACTTCCTGGATAATGAGCTGAAGTCGACAGGAAGTGACCTTGATCGAAGGTGGGCCATAATATTTCCCACACCATCGACATGAGACAGAGAAGGATAAAATGTTTTGCGTGAGGTATCAGAGGGAGGTTGAGTATTCTGCAGAGGTCAACTTCTCTTGAACATATTGGCGGCATGAAAGTGGACTTGGTAGTATTTGACATCAAATGATCAGGGGTCATGGTGACAGGGCAATGAGCAGATGAGAGGTCAAACAGGATAACCCAAACCCATGGAGGCAAGTGAAAAAATAAGATGAGATGTCCCCACCCAGACACAAATGCAGACAAGTGCCATGTTTAAGAGCGACATATTGCCGACACGACAATAACTGTGGTTCCATTTTCCCCACCATTCTTGGCGAGTACCCCAGTCATTTTTATCAACAAGCTTGATGGGGATAGCATATGCTTGTGAGTGTCATTTCGACGGAATCCGATGTCATTAAATTTTAACGAGTCTGACAAAGGAAAACTCGACATCTTTTCATGTTTAGAGAGTTTGAAAAGACAACAGAAAAGGAAACTCCAGGGGTGTCCTTTTTCATAAAGTTGTGTCTCTCGAGCCCGAAAAAGTATAAAACAATGCCCGAAAGAACTGCCCGACCATTACGATCGAGGAGTAATTTTCATGACTGGTGACTTCGACCTGAAAATGTAAAAAAGCAATCGAAATCACGTCGTTTCGTGACCGTTAACGAACCTGAAACGATAAGGGTCCAACGATCTTTTCATTTTTACATGGTCGGAAAAGAGTTTAAAGATGACCACCTCTCATTTACATTTAACGAGTCGAGAGGAATAACTCGGCGTTTTTTTCACATTTAACGAGTCAGAAAAGAGCAAAAAGGTGAATCCAGGGTGACTTTTTCGTGTATTTACCGAGTCTGAAAAAGTATAAAATACAACTCGTTTCGTCGCCTAAGCCGCACAAACACCTGTCGCTGCACAAAAACCCAGTGTAAAATCCATTTTCCACACAAATATATATTAAAATATTCGTAAAATGACTTTTAAAACCTATTTGAGGGTCAAAAAGTTATAAAATGGGTGAAAATGGTAAAACAAAAAATTACTTTTCACTTTTACCTTTGGAGAGCGACATTAGGGCTTTTGGTGTGCGATCTTCAAGCGTTGATTTCGACAGATCCAGTTGACCATTCGGAGCGCCGCCAGTGTCAGGTAAGAGGTCTCTCCCTTTGCTCCATTTTTGTCCATTTCAAATTTGTTTTAAATTGCTTTTTCATTCTTTATGAGAGGACTTTAAAAAATGAGGGTTGCGCCCATTGGCGCGGGTTCCAGGCATGGACCGGCGCCAATGGGGAAACTTTCCCAAAAGGCACGCGCCCATTGGCATGACTGTTTTAGAAACAGTCGCGCCAACGGCCGCGCGGGTTTTTTGCTCAAATTTTAACCATTTAAAGCAATTTTCGCTGCATTTTAAAATTTTCCAAGGATCTAATTCAGTGTTTTAACCTTGTGAACGCAGAGAAACGATCAAAATGGCAATCCAGTGGAAGGAAAGGGAGCATGACCAGGTAGATGAATTGGCCATAGCAGATGAGGGTCTCAAGAAATTTTTCCTAGTGTCCTATTTATGAGCTCAGCCAGAGCTCTTGCAGTACTTGATTAAATTATGGGACGAACATGAACAAGTGTTCCGAATACGGGACCAAACCTTGGAATTAGATGTATTTGATGTCTACCTCCTTACCGGATTGTCGCGACGAGGGCCGGTGCCCCGATTGACTGGTAGCAGGCCATTTGGAGAGAAGATGGAAGAGGTGAAGGCCCGAGTTTGCCCAACTGCAAAATATGGGTTGGGCAGCGCGAAAGTGGATATCCCCACGATTGAGGACCTGACACTCAGAGCTTTACTATTCACCATTAAACGAGCTGTGGGGGCACAGGCGCCCCACGAAGCTACGAAGAACCACCTGATCTTGGTGACATAGTGCCTTAGTCTGATGGTCTTCAATTGGGTGTCAACTGTGACGACCAATATGAAGAGGCAGCTAACGAAGGCCAAGCACGGCAAGCTGCAACAGTTCGGGTACGGCTCCATCTTGGTGGCGTTCTTCTTGGAATGTGTGCCATTCTTCCAGGGCCAAGGGGCCCTTGTTCCTAACCTGGCACCTCGAGAGCCGAGGTTGGCTCGTTAGGCAGCACTGATGCCGAGAGGGGGAGGCGGTCAGCAGATGTCATTTAGACCCGAGTTTTTTGTGTGGCTTCGCCGCTAGTTGATCGTGGGGGAGGACTGGCCGTATGCAGGGACAGACTTCATCGGTGATCTTGATCTCCCACTGCCAGAGGGGGAGGACTAGGACGAGGAGATAGGTATGACCTCATTTTAATTTTGTGTTTTATGATTTTTTGTTAATACATGTTCGTCCTAACAATGGTTATATGTGTATGCAGATGTTGGCCCAGCACGCCCAGCTAGCATGTCTCCTATCGCGCGGAGAAACCAGCCTGCAAACCAGCCTGCAGCTGACCCTCAGCTAGAGGGTGTTGAGGGAGGAGAGTTGATCCAGAACCTCGAGGGGCTAGCCCGAGGGATTCCAAACTATGCCCACCGGCATACCAAAGATATACAGTGGGAGTGCCCACTCGCATCCACCGTCTCTTGAAGCGCCTAGTGCGTGCGGTGACGTGCTATCATGAGCACCACAGGGATTAGACATCTAGGGTTTATTTTCATGCATATTTTTTGAGAGACATGTCGTCTCCAGATGTATTAAGACGAACATGTATATTTTTTGAGCTATGTGATGCACGCTGTGCAACATTTCGACACACACACACACACACATATATATGCCTATTTTGGATGGATCTTTTACATGTGATGATGTTTTTATATGCTATTCAGATGTCTAACACAAATGTAATCTAATGTATCAGTTGCATAACAAACGACCCAATGCGAAATGTATTTAATCACATATTTTATTTTTACGCAAGATTAAAAGCACACATGACAACAAATATGAAAACTATGTTTGGAAATGGATTTTATTTTTATGCAAGCTTAAAAGCACACACATGCAAACTATGCTTGAAAATGGATTTTATTTTTATGCAAGCTTAAAAGCACACACATGCAAAATATGCTTGAAAACAAGGGAAATAGGCATGCCCCCCGGCATGATGTCTCAATTCGAGGTACATGCCCCCCAAGCTTTAGTCCATTGAAAATGGAGTGAAGGTTGACAATATTGTGATCGTACTCGAATTGCACGAGCTCAGGTTTCATTATTTTAACGAGGTTGACACACTTACAGAACTATCCTCGTGACACCTAGTTATATTTGTTAAGGAGCTTGACACAGGATAAGAACTATGCTCCGACCAGACCCAGTTTCATTTTTTAAGGAGCTTGACATAGGAAAGTGGACTATGCTCCGAAAGAACTTCATCATAATGAACAGGAAGTCGTCGCTTCCAAGAATGGCACTCCCGGTGGAAGGAAAAGATCTTGGAAGTCAAGACCCAATGGCCCCAGGACATTATGCATGACGACATCATCACTAGATACGGGCACGGGATAGGTAGCCACGTAGTTGACCTGCGGTGGGGCAGACACAACTGGTGGATAAAAACCAAGAGGGGATGAAAACTATGCAGGAGGCACCGGGGGACTAAAGAATGATAATTGATCTATAGTCATGATTCTTCCGTTGTGTGGAAAGCAAACCACATGGAAAAGTGAAGAGACAAGGGACCCCATGGCATAAACATAGTCACAGCCAAGGAGAAGACTGAAATCTAAAGCACCTTGGACAACCAGCACGTCCATATAGACGGTTTTGCCTCCCAAAGTAATAGGAAATTTCGGGAGGACCCCTAGAGGTTGACTGGTTCCCCCGTCAAATGCTAACAGATTCTATGCAACCGGCCCAAGTTGCGGGGAACCTAAAGCTTTCCAAGTAGTGGACGACATAAGACTGACAAACACACCTTCATCCAAAACAGTGCCAGGTACTGCCTTATCATAGGCAAGTACTGTAATCTGGAAAGGCACATAGGATGGAAGGTAGAAAGCAGTCAGGTGACTCTAGTCGAAGGAGATGGCCAAACTACTTGGTGGGGGAATCGTATGATTGCCCCCATGCTCTATAGGAACCGAAGAAGGATTTTGTGGGGGCAGCTGGGATAGGAGAGTCATTTCTGGACTTAGGGGAATCTGAGGAGACGATAAGAACATGGGCATGATTCTCTTCCGAAACAGAGTGATCGACGGGTGGTGAGCTCGAGTCGACACTCTTTTCGACCAATGGTTGGTCTGGAACAGGCTTGGCACATCCTGGTTCGGGAAGAGGAGCTTGGACAAGAGAAGAATCTAATTCAATCTTTATGTCAACAGGGAGAGGGTCTGAAGAGAGCCTTTGATAACCAATAGGAAGTTGGGGTGAAGAAGCTGTAAGACTTTCCAAAATAGCAGAAGCTTTATCCATGAGCGGACAAAGGTGAAGGGGATGATTGCCCTCACATAGTCTATAGGGAATTCGAATCTTTCCTTTCTTCTGAATGTTGTTAGTTGATAGGGTGGCATCGCCATGAGCTTTAGAGGACGATGAGGGACGAGCCGGATTGCGAGACCATACTTCAAGGATCTTGGGAATACCAGGACAATCATGAAGAAGGTGGTCATCCTTGCACAATCTACAAGGAAATTTGACCTTCCGCGGAGGAGCAGAAGGTGGCTCGACTTGAGTTGTACTTTTAACCTCTCGCTTAGAAGACTTCTTCTTCTTCATCTTCTTCTTCTTCTTCTTCTTCTTCTTCTTAGCCACCTGGTTACTTCAATCCAGACTTTCACCAGGCGAAGTAGAAGATGAGGACGCAGAAACAAGGGAAGAAGGGGAGAGGTCCACCTTAGAATCAACATGATGTTGTTTGGGTGGAGGAACTGATTGACCAGTAGTTGAGACAGTAGGGACCAGAGAGGTTAAGAACAACCAAACAGGCAACCCAACCGTTAACCCAGGAAGGGACAACATTGCCATGTAAGGAGCACCAACATTTCCAAAAGGAGTGAAATGACCAGGATTCCCGTCAGAGGGGATTCTTGGGTTGGTGAACTCGGGGAATGTTGCCATCAATAACGAGAAAGAACCCTACTCGAACTAACGCAAACAAGATCTAACCAGGTAAATGTGAATCGTGGTCGAATAAATTTTAAGACACAGGAACAAAACTTGACCTTTTCATTTTTAAAGAGTCAAGAAAAGGACAAAAGATGACTCTAGTCGCCTTCGAATGTTTAGTGAGCCTGAAGTGACAAGTGCTTAGACGGACCTTTTCTTTTAGGGAGTCCGAAAAGGAACAAAAGTGACTACTGTGGAGAAAATAGGCAAAAGGTTTACCAGACAACCCGTAAAACTGCATATACACCTTAGCAGTCATATGAAAACCAAGGATTTTCCGTACGGGAATCAATCTTCTTGAATGCTGTGTTCGGTGCATTATGGCTTGTAAGGCGGCATGCACGGCTTCCTATGGATAAAGGATGATAACCTAGTGGGGTCTCCCCATATACTCGACGGTACGTGGGAGCTCAAATCTGTGCTAGACCACTATTGCGTCACGGAAGGAGGAATCACCCAACCTTGAGTGAAACAAAAGTGACTAGGTTTAATGACGCCGAAGCACGTCTCTAGCCTAGACCTCTAAATGTGTGCGTTATGTTCCAATGTGTTGTTAGATTCATTCAGTTCATTTTAAAGTTGATCTTGTATTAGGTTTCAGTTTTAAGGCCTTATCGTATGTAATCTCTCAAAATTTCCCTAATGCAAACTATATGCCAAAATATGTCATTTCATTCGATGAATGCTAGTTACGAGAACTTCCCTAATGCAACTAATGGAAATTAACAACAAAGAACTTCCCTAATGCAGCTAATGGAAATTAACAAACTTTTCTTTAAGATCACTAATCACTAATCAAAATGAAAAGTTTTAATTCTCATTAACTAATACAAAGCAAAAGAGATTTTTTCCTTTTTGATGATGGAAAAATGCACTAAGCAACTTTTAGAAATGACAACAAACAAATTCTATTCAATACAAGCACATTCAGTTTCCTAAATCACAAAGCAAACCTCCAAAGAACGAGAAAAGTCCCAAAGACACCAATGAGCCGTGTAATCTAGGCTCAAAGCGAAACAAAGTGGAATTCAAGTGAAAACAAAGAAAGTCACCAAATAACGCAACAAAATGATTAACAACCACTAAACGAGTGCAAGGGAGCAATCAGGAAGTTGACTGGACTAATATAAGACCAAAACTCCTAAGGAAGGCTCGACACACAAAGCCACTAGATGCCCTGAAATGTGAAATCGATAGAAAATGTTAAACATCCAAAGGGTAAAGGTAATCTATGCACAATTCACTTGAAAAGTATGCAAATGTAATCTATGCACATTCTGAAAATGAGAATTCTAATTATGCAAGTGTGATCTATGCAAGAGAATTCTCAAACACAAGATGATTCTAATGTAATCCAAGAACCAATCAAGTGCAAATCAAGAAAATTGGGTGAGAGTTCCAAAGATCAAAAAATAAAAACACTCAAAGGCGATTAACACTCATACAAAATTGTGAAAAGACTGGGACAAACCTCCAAGTAATGACCAAAGGAAATCAAATTAAGAATTTCTCAAAAAAGATACCCAAAGACTGGGACAAACCTCCAAGTAATGACCAAAGGAAATCAAATTAAGTATTTCTCAAAAAAGATACTCAAAACCAGTCAAAAAATACTCCAACACACTCAAGTAGTCGAAAAAAGGTACCCAGAACAAAAACCAAGCTCAGGAGGCTCAGAAACAAGCAAACTTCAAAAGTTTCTAGTCCTGGCATGACTGTCAGGCTGAAAATGGTGCCTTTCAATGGTTGGCGCGGGTTATCAATGTGCAACTGGCACCAACCGGCACGACTGTAATGATATAAAAGAGCGCCCGCTGAGTTTGCTATGGAAAAATAAAAAACAAACGATCCAAAGCTAAGTCAACAGTACCCAGGTACACCAATGGGCAAGAAGCAACATAGGGACTCAACCCATAAAGCTAATCAAGCAGGAGAAACCAAGAAACAACCAAGAAATAAGGAAAGTTCCAAGCCGTTCAACTCGTAAACCAAACCGGAGATGGACTGAAGTGGCGTTGATCTACTTTGCTAATGCGTAGCAATAGCGTTTCGAAGGCTATCTGGCCGTACTTCAGGCTCCGTCTAGAGTTTACAAATCAAATAACAAGACAAAACAAACAACAAGGCAAAAAGCCAACTCCCCAGCGGAGTCGCAAAATTGTTGTGAAGGTAAATCCCCTCTGCGGACAGAGGCGATCCCTACTAGCCCAAATGGGGTCTAGCAACAATCAAACAATGCTAACACGCAGGTTCCTAATTGAAAATCAAAGACCAATGATGAGGGCCTACCTAGATTCCAACGCTAGTACTTGCAGAAGAGTCGTCGCTCCCGTTCCTTTGCTCTGGCTGGTCACAATCCCCACGATCCTCGTGAACGGACACTTGCACATGCAAAGAATGACATAAACACAAGCATAAAATCCAATAGATGAAACTATATATCAGTCAGAAAGGATATAACTCAACATCATCACAAAGACAATAAGAGTGGAACCATAATGATAGTCGTCTATTATTGATAAACAAAGAAGAATACAACCATAGTTTTGACGTCAAATCCTCCTTTGGCTGGGTGATCAGCAGCACATGCCTTGCAAAGCTTGTTGGGAATGGGGAACAAGCCTCTCTCTCCTTGGTTACTTGGACAAGAATCTCCTCACCTTAGATTTAGCCTCATGGGAATGAAGAAGGCTTCTTGTAGCATGAGCTTAGCAATTCTCATACTTTGGGACTTGGAGACTCTCACTAGGTTGTCAAAAGCAAAAGGATAAGATTTTATAGATAGAGGAGAAGGAGTTAGGGTCATCCATAAGATTCATGGGATTGGCTTTATCACTAAGAAGCTTCCATGAGAGGTGGAGAACTACTTCCCTTCTATGGAGATTCGAAGCCAAAATGACCCAACTCAATATAGATTCAGTTCATGAGTGAGTTAGGAAGAACCTTCCTAAGTTTGTTTGTTAAAAACTTTACCCAACTAGGCTGGCGCGAGTGCGACTCTGAGACAGAGCGCCAGCTGGCATGCCCTCTTTGGAGGATTTCCCTCATTGGCGCGAGTGATACACAGTGGAACCGCGCCAATGGAAAAAGGGCTATTTTTATGGGTATTTTGCAGAAGGTGTCTTCAGGGCATATGAAGTACATACTCAAGGGGATACAATGCAAGGTTTTTCAGGTTATGTCACTTCTCACAGGTCCCGGAATAAGTCCTCCAATGTGCGGGAGAAGGGGTAACAGGGACGGTGACAAATTACCGTGTAACACCTGGTTAAAAACTATGACAAAGGGACCACCCTGAAGTCACTCTTTATAATATTTTTAGAATCTAAAAATATGAAAAGACCATTGAGTTTACCCTTCTGGACTCATATAATTAATCAGATGGGGAAAGTGGAAAATACATTTGCTTCATGTTAGTATTTTGAAAATAGTTTTTTAGCAGCAGTTGCTCCCTTGAACATGGCACTCCCTCAGCAAAACCTTCTTTGTGACTACCTCTGAATATGAACCTTACCATCCTATGAGTTTAGCCTATATATCCTGATGTTCTTGCATATTTTTATCCTAACACTCTTTGGTCTTCATGAGTCTAGTGTTGCATGGTTAAAACCTTTGTGTCGTGCCTTCTATTGTTCAAGGGAAACCCTTTATCTTATGATTCCTCCATCAAACCATCAAGCATATTCTTCCATCATTCCCTCTATCGATTCGACCCAATGCTCAAACTATTCTTCAAAAAACAAATCATTCTTGTCTCGTTTTGTGTCGACTAATGTAGGACACATTATGGCTTACCTTTCTACAGGTCTCTTCCTATCGACTTCAACACTCTATCTAGGAAGCAGACCCAGAAACACTTCAGTGCTTTGGAACTTGCAGACATCAATGGCAGGTTACCTTGTGTTTGGTTAATGTTTTTCATTATTGGCTCCTGGCTAAATGATTCTACAAGTGTTCGATGACAAAAGCATTATTCACACTTAATAGATTGTATTGTGCATCTTGGACACCATCACCATTATCGGTGGCCATCCTTGCATTTATAAACAATCTCCATTATTGACTAGTAATCAAACGATTTTGTACATGATCGACCCAATGCCTTTGTTCACATGTATCGACCTATGTTGTTATAGTGAAGTGGAGATCAAGACCTTAGGTAGAGGCTTACATCACTCAGCCTTGCAAGTTGCATATATTATTTTTTGGAGACAGCTCATCAGAATGATCTTATTATGACACATGGTTTGCATTGTGCTTATCAACGGCCACGATCATCGTATCTATTTGTTGAGAAATCACTTTGACATAGCTACTGAGAGTGGGAATGCCTGACTCAGGAAATGATTTTAGATGTTTTATATATATATGTCTTGTATCAATTTTCTCGTATTCTTGAAGCTCTGATCCTCTCTCTTTTTCGAAGAAAATGACAGTTATATAAAGTATCTCAGCCATCGTCTCTGCCTCTGATCTCACACTTTAGGAGGATTTTTTACACAGGAAAATGACCTCCTCATCAACTCAAAGCAGAAGGGAAATATGACTGAAAGACTGACCAATTTCACAGGCCTATAGTGCTACTTATAGCGCTCCATATAGCACAGTTAGCACGGGTCCCATCAGCAACCCTTTTGGTTGGAATCCATTGTTTAGTTCCAACCCCAAGGTTCAAATTCCTCGGGGCACCATCACAATATTCATATACTACCTGGGAACATTACAGTTCCCCCTCTATTTATAGGAAAACAGGGATAATCATTGATTGACATGAATCCTCCTTATTTCAATCAGGGGCCTATGGCTAACTACGTGGCTAGTGCGATCCCTCAACAAGGTCTCGTTCAATCCATATTGGCACCCCACTCTCAACCTCAAATGAGTCAAGGAGGCACTCCTTATCCTAGGGGCACTTATATCCCCCATCCTAACAACCCCTATGGACAACCACAATATATGACTGTGCCCCAAGGAAATTATTATTCCACTCATTCTGTGTATAATATTTGGAACAATACGATGGGAGGACCCCAAGGACCCTCAAGTCATTTATCATTTCCTTGGTCTGATTCGGGGGAATCAAATACCTTGCCTTTCTTGGCAACACTTGACATCCTCAATTTTTACAAACTCACCAATGACCCCATCTATCACAACTTACTTTGGCCTCCAATCCCACACAAAATTCCCACAGACATCCCGAAGTTCGAAGGGAAACAAGGGGAGGATTGGAGTATGCACATCACCACCTATCATTTATGGTGCATTTATAACTCCATGGTGGATGATAGTATCTGACTTCAACTCTTTCCCTGCACCCTTACTGGCAATGCAGCCAAGTGGTACATTGAGTTACCATGTGCATGAATCAATACCTTTGACACTTTAGTGATGGAATTTTTATAGCACTTTCAGCTACCCATCCGCTATGAAACTAGGATAGAACTCCTTACTTCTTTACGTCGGGACACTTCCACCCACATCTCTGATCATATCCATGAATGGAGACGTAGGCGGAGGCTAGTCAAAGCTCCCCTCCCAGACTATCTATTAGTGGATTGTGTTGGCTTGTTGGGGCCTGACCTAGGCTCAGAGATCATTTAGCCAAACAAATCCTGGTACTACTAGCCCTTTTGGCAACAGTATGTGGAGAGCAGACTGAGGTCTCACCCGAAGTAGTATGGGAGGGTGCTAGAACTAGGTTTCCTCACCCTGGGGATGTCTGATGGTTTCAAGTGGTCTGTGGTTTGACCCTACGCGCATGTCGCTACGCGCACTTATCAGTACCTCACAACTGGGGATGCTGCCTTTGTGCAGCCCTACTTGGGGGCCGAACAGTGTTATTACCCAAATCCTTACTAGTAACCAGATATTAGTTGATTAAATTAGCTTATTTGTATACTTTCAGTTATACTTAACAATATTCACCATTCATACAAATGCGCACAGTAAATAAACAGTATAATTGCAAATGATATCAAATAGCTAATAACACAAGAATCGATACACATAATTCAGATAAAACTTCTCTTTATTATTCTTCTTCCTTGGTTACAGACTCGACTCTGCCCTACGCACTCAGCTGCAGGGGTCCGTGCACTCAGCTGCGGACTCTACTAGGCCTCTACACACTCAGCTTCAAAGCCTCTTCCTACTACTACGACCCAAGATCCTTAGACTTTTACTCTACGCTCGCTATCTTTCAGACTCCATCCGTTGGTTAACTAAATTCTTTACAACTTAGAGCCTCACTCTATTTATACAATCCCATGGTCCGCAGACCATGGGTAGGCCGACACTACATTCAAAACTTAGGGCGGACAACCCTATGACTCTAACATATAATTCACGCTCTACGCCCACGATTCGTATGGAATCCCCCCACTAAGGGATTTGCATAAGGAATCTGTATAAGGGATGGGTGGAAGCATAGCCGGCCAAAGAGTGCATGGCCGCTACAGCTGCGAAGTTTTTGTTCGAAAACATGTTGACCCAATTTGGATGTCCGAAAATCTTAATGAGTGATCGCGGAACACATTTCCTGAATGAAACCATCAGCACACTCATAGAAGAGTTCCAGGTGTATCATCAGAAAAGTACATCATGCCATCCACAAGTTAATGGGACAGTAGAGGCATTCATCAAAATATTGGAGACTGTGCTGACCAAAGTGTGCAATGAACAGGGAAACGATTGGGACCTGTGCGTACCTATCGTACTATGGGCTTACAGGACAACGTGTAAGAAACTAACGGGACATACACCTTTCTGGTTAGTTTATGGCATGGAAGCTGTCATGTTGATGGAATATATCATACCTAGTCTACGAATAGCAGCGCTTACAGGCATGATGGACCGCGAAGCCCTGGAGGAAAGGCTTGTGCAATCAGAAGAACTCAAGGAAGAACAATTTTTAGCTGGATTTCATCAACACGTACAAAAGCAACATGAAAAATCCTGTCACGACCGCCATATCAAGTTGCACACCTTCGAGGTAAACAACTTAGTGTTGTTGTATGACAGTAAGTTTGAAAAATTCCCCAGAAAATTCAGAATGCACTAGTTGGGATCTTACGTGGTTGAGGAGGTCACAGATGGAGGCATGGTCCAGCTAGTCAAATTAAATGGAGAACCTTTCCTAGGAAAAGTAAACGGCAGCCGCTGAAGCCCTACACGGGTGGGCCGACTATCTGACTAACCAGCCGAAGCACAGTCTTCGTGACCCGAGGAGCTGAACAAGGGGGCCAGACTATAAACATACGTAGAAGATGTCAGTACAAATGTAAGGACACAATTCAGACATGGAGGAATGAATGCAGTAGGTTAAGCAAGCAGTCGCTCAGTGCGCTGTAGACATCAAGACCATTCGGGACCAGCTCGAGGGACTCCATGCCAAGATCTTCGTGCCGACAGAGTGACTCGAGGACGAGTCACGATGTTTATGTTGGGGGCCTGTTGGGCATGGAATGCCCCCAAAACATGTTTTGGGGCTCAAAGCCCAAGTTTTGAGTAATATTGTTGTAAAAACTCCGCGAATTGTGGGCTCGAAGCATGAACTGTATATTAGAGTCATAGGGCTATCCGCCCTAAGTTTTGAATGTAGTGTCGGCCTACCCATGGTCCACAGACCATGGGATTGTATAAATAGAGCGAGGTTGAGATCTATGACTATACCTGCATGTTGGAATAGGTGCTTGAGGTCCGCGGACCATGTGTTATAAGACAAAATTACCTCCTCATCAACTCATAGGTGAAAGACAACATGATTGAAGCAAAGACCACAATTGTAGGCCTTGATTCCACACTAATGCTCCCTGCGCACTACCAAACTGCTTTATAAAGCTTGTTACCAAGCATAGAGGAGCATTAGTCACCCTGGTAACTCAAGTTGTTAGACCAAGGGGGCGTTAGTGAAACTAAGAGAAGTTCAATGGGTTAAGCCAACGAATCTTCTCACAAATATCTAGATATTTATCCCTAAATTTGCTTAAGAAAAGCAAGGAAACTCCAAAAATCAAATTATTTGGGGAAATTCCAATCTGAGAATGAAGGCAAATGGGAAAAATCTTGAAAACAAGGCAGGTTCATGGCTTTTTCCCTAATGAACTCTAGGAGGAGCTTGGCAGCCCTAATTCGATTTCTCTATAAGCACTGGGAGGACCATTGTGAAAGTGGTCAGAGCATTTGGAAGGATAGCCCATTAAGCTATTGTGAATTGTCATACACTTGAGGAAGTGAGCTGAAAGAGAGAGAGAGAGAGAGAGGAAGAAGGGGCAAGGGAAGGCTGATACAATGGATGGTTGTAATCACTCTTCCATTATAAATACAGAACTGCAGTTGTGTTCCCTACTCCATAGTGTCAGTATTGTTGTTCATTGATTTGTTCATTCTGATACTTGTCAAGATGAGTAGTTAAGTTATACACTAATATATGTTTATTGTGCATTCTTACATTAGTTTTCAAGAGGGTATGCTGTGATTGGTTTACCTTTTCGTTTGTGCAGGAATTGTATTGGAGCCGGCCTTGAAGGAGTTCTTCTCACCACATAGAGATCTCCAAACAAATATAAAAGGAACTAAAGGTGATCCTCTTTCCATACCTTGTCAATTTATGTTTGATAGATGAACATGTGTATAACTTGGTAGCTTTTGCAGATAATCTTACAATTTGTCAAAGGTCTCGGGAAGACCTTTGAGGGTAGTTTTCATTCTCCATACACCATGCATTTTACCCCATAGTAGAATTGGCAACTCCGATGGGGACTATACATCTAGTTCCTGGTTTACCCAGATTCCTCTTAATTCTTCTCTTTCTTCTAAGAGCTCCCTACTTCTTCAAATCCTTTTCTGATCCACCAACTATCTTGTTACATCCTACTAGTTCACATTCTCCTCAGAAACTGATCCTAAAGACCCTTTGTTTGAGCAATTTCCCTCACTAACACAGGTTACCAAGCTAAACAGAGCTTTATAAAGCACTATGCCTGTGTAAAGGGAGCGTTAGTGGACCAAATAACTTTCTGTTTACACTAAAACAAAGCGTTAGTCTCCCATTTCCATGATTTCTAGAAGAGTCTATGGACCAAAAGTGGGGGGGAAATTTTCTCATGGACTGAAGTAAGATTTGCAACTATATTATGTTAACAAATTTGGTGTCCTGAAAAATTATTTTTAGGAAAAAGTTTTTGTTTTTCTCTCTTAAAATACACTTTTTTTTAAAGAAAGACTGATAAATTGTATTCATCCTTCTGTCGAAATACTTGTAAGCTGCTTCATTTTGGTTTTCAGTAGTTGTTAGGAAATATTGGAAAACGAATCTTTTGGTTATGCAAGTGTTGAACAGATTTAGATGCACAGATGAATCTATGAATATGTGAAAAGATGAATATGTAGACTAAGACTTGTTTGCATAAGCAATTGAAAAAAAAAATTCAGAGCATTGTTCTGCATGATTTATTGAGTCAAGAGTCTCACCATATTCATACGTCAACACCCCTACCAAAGACAAATAATCAAGTACACTTAAAATTTGCATTAAAATCAATCAGTTACTCTTTTGAGCAAACCAACATTAGCTAGGCTAGGATCTTGGGATAAGCATGTGAGTGAACTACCCAAGGTTGAAAACCAAAACTAGTGTTGTTAACGAGTGAAAAATCCTTCTGCACTTATGTTACCAGGACCACCCCACTAACAACAGAGTGAAAAACGAGACAACATCAGACTATAATTGAAGGTAGCCCACCTTTTCTTACAAATCCTTTTGGAGTTCTGTGTATTGGGGGTCCCTTCAAGGATTTTGGAACTGAGTCGGGGACTCAGGGATCCTGCCCACACAACGTGCTATCTACGACTGTGTCCCCCCTGGTAATTTCTGTGATTTGAGGTATCTCTAGTGGCCAAAACTTCTAGGTACTTACACAAGGTGACTGGGAAGGCCTGTTAGGGTACCTAACATAGATGGATCTACTTTGTCTTCAGTTTTTGGAGGGTGCTCATCTTCACGAGAGTACTTGGCCCCTCAATCTGAGGTTCAGGCGAAGCTCTAAAGTAATCATAACCGTACATTTGGCCATCCTTCTCTGTTATTAATTGAGATACTTGGTTTCATCTCTAGTGATCGGTGCTTATCAGATGAGGTACTTTCCCTCTATTTGCTGACTGATATATTTAGTGTATTTTTTATTTTTAGGTACCTGAGTGCTATTATTTTTGAGACTTTAAATAATATCACATTAAAATTTATTTGATAAAACTTAACGGTCACCGTGGCTACATCCGGCCCTCATCGTCACTCCAGATGATTGTTAGGACTTCCTCCACTCATTGTGGAAGATCCGTCGAGTTCCACTGACTTGGATTCCTCATCTTCGAGGAATCAGTCTCCTAAATCTCACATGGGATCCATGTGGACAACCGATGATTCCAGTTTTTTGGAGGATTTCTTCACAGAAGGATTTCTTCCTCACTTTAACATTCCACTCACAAATCTGTCAGACTCTATCATGGTTCCCGTGGTACCTGTACTTCCTTCTTCAGTAGGTGGAACTTTCACATCTATCCAGTCGATGTATCACGGGTTGTGGAATTTTAGCGACACTGTTGGTCCTTTACCACTTCCCCAGTCGATGGTCATCACAACACCGGTAATGTGGAATCCTGCTATCCCATTCATCCTAGGTACGACAACTCACATAACACCCTCTATAAGTGGAACCCAGCAGATGCCAGGTTCCACTCCTATGGTGCCACAATGCATACCTTCGACAAGTGCCACATACAGTGCTCCATATAACACTCAATGCGGCACTATGGGTGCAATTCCCATTTACAAACAACACGGTCGGCCACCAATGTACAATTCCAACCCCCAGATTCAGATATCTAGGGGGGTTCCCAATATGCACATGCCGGTAGGGAATGTCATAGTTCCTCCTCCGTTCTCAGGCATGCATGGACAATTGCTAATTGACATGAGTGCTCCCTCTGTCAATCAAAGCCAAATGGTTAGTTCTGTGTTAGTTGGAAACCCACAAGGGGTTCCCAACCAATCCATGGGGCACCCTACTCACAGACGCAAATGAGTCAAGGGGGTACCACTTATACTGGGGGAAATATCTTACCCCAGTATCAAAATCCTCATGGAAATCCACTCTACAACACCATACCGCAAAGCAACTGCTACACTACGCAACCCATGTACACTATGGGGAACCAAATGATGGGAGGAGCACAGAGCTCCTCAGATCATCCGTCATTACCATGGTCCGAGTTAGGGACACCTAACTCTCTGCCTTTTTTGGCAATGTTGGATATTCCCAACTTATACAAGTTGACAAATGACCCCATCTACCACAACTTACAATGGCCACCGATCCCGCATAAAATACCAACGGACATTCTAAAGTTCGATGGAAAACAAGGGGAGGATCCGGGCACCCACATCACCACCTACCATCTCTGGTGTGATTCAAACTCTATGGTGGTGATAGTGTCCGGTTACGTATTTTTCCCCGCACCCTCACTGGCAATGCCATGAAATGGTATATTGAGTTACCACGCACGTTAGTAAATACCTTTGACGCATTAGCGATGGAGTTCCTAAATAACCGTTAGTTACTTATCCACTATGAGACTGGGACAGAGCTCCTTACTTCATTTCATCAGGATACCGCCACCCACATCTCTGATCATATTCATGAATGGAGACGTAGGTGGAGGTTAGTCAAAGCTCCCATCACTGATTTTCTCTTAATGGACTGGATCTGTAAGTCCTTACTCCCACAAATCACTAGAGATGTCGCTCTAGGTGGTGCGGTCACAGAAGACCAATCCATACATCATGCCAAGCACTTAGATTTGATTTATTCACTGTCTGGCACTCTTTACGACATAATCCCCCATGCTCCTAGTAACCCCAATGCTTCCACCACTCAGCACCCTGGAGTGCACGTCGATGGGATTTTTGGTGCAACCTCTGGGGTTGCTGTAAAACAACTCAATGGTTCCATTGCCAAGCTGGCAGTGGACCCCTCTACCAAAGCGACTTCTCTTCCTACCACTGTGATAAACTCTATGTAGTCTACACAAAAATCCGGTGTCATGAACAACAAGAATAAGAACAAGACCACTTCTTCTGAAGAGCAATCATCTAAGCAACCCAACCCGAAACAGAAGGCCACTACGCCTACTGATGAGGAAAAGGATAAAGGCACCAGATATCCATGCAAACTCTGTGCTAAAGACCATGTAACCTAGTGTTGTCCGCGTCTTCAGGAATGCACAAATTACCTTGCCAAAACAGATACTAGTAAGGCACCTGTTTTCCTTAGAAATCCTTTTCCTACTCAACAACAACAAAATCTTGTTGCCAACCAACTGTAACTGATGCCAGGGGGCAATTATGGTTCACAACATCCTTTAGCTGGTGAAGGATCTTCTACCATTTACAAATTTGAAATGGTATAAATCGCCACAAGAGCCAAATCTTATGGAGCTCCTGTCACTCCGGCAGTAGAACCATCCTCAGGCCAAAACCCATCGCTGCCCAATGATCTGCATATCGAAAGGTCAGTTGAGAAATTTGTAATCCAACCCCCCAAGGGGGAACTTCGATGCATAATGTACAATACATCGACACATGCTACCCAACACTACAACATCGTAGAGGATTTGGCGCAAGTGCCGTCAGCTATGTTCATGCTCGAAGTATTACAAACATGCCCCAACCAACGTAAAGCTTTACTTTTGGCTATCTGATCTGAATTGGATGCATAAAAACTAGCAAAGTTCTATGACTGTATCAAGTCAGGTAGACTTAAAAAATTTATGAACAAAGAGCTATCAGGAAGATCTTTGGACAGTGGTAGTTTGTAGCCAACAAGGAACAACAAGGACCTCGGTCAAAGCGCGCTGGCTGAGGCCCATGGAGAATGTGCAGGAGGCAAACTGGCAGTTAGGAAGTCCAGATTGGAAAATGGAGGCTGTTTTTGATGCGCGATTAGCACAAAGCACTTTGCTAGGCAAAATCCCTCAAGAAGGAAAAACTACGAGCACTAAGGCGAAAGGTGGTTCCCACACTCCAAAACCGGTGGTATATTGGAGGCACTTTGGGCAATAAGAGGATTTGGTAGAGAACGGGTGATAAGTTTGTGGATGAATCATTTCATAACGTAACCGAAATTCTGAACCGTTGAGGAAGAGTTGGCACAGATCGTGAGAGGAAAAGTGGCCACTTCCCTGTGAGACGTTGGCGATGACGCATAGGTAGGGAACTCCAAGTGAACAGTAGCAGGCGATCCAAAGGGGTGGAAGAGGAAGGGAACAGTCAAAGAAAGATTGGCTTTAAGCCATGAACAAACAGAGAACAGAGCAAGGGAAGAACCAAAGAAGGGAATAGTGAAAAAAGACAAAAGAGACAATAAAGCAAGAGGCAGAAAAATAGAGAGCCAAGCTAACCTGCAACTTAAGGTAGCATCGAGCAGATAGAAGGCTTGAGAAGTTCAAGCAATCCCTGTGAGGGTCTGTCAGGAATTGAGTACCACATTGGGCTCCTCCCATTAAAGACTAGAGAGGTCAGGATTTGGTAAGGAAAGATTTTGTGCACTCTAGTGGCCTAAGGAATCCAAGAACCACCCTACCAAGCATTATCTGTTTTAGGAGACTCAAATTGAGCTCCTCACTGTAAATCTATACTTTAAAGACACAATAAAGAAGGCCACCATTGAAAGTTGGACTGGAGACATAGCCCTGGAGAATAGGGTGAACTCCTTATTAATTTGTTGTGTTCTTGTATTTGCTTACTGCGTTTCTCTTACTGTTTTCCATTTTCCAGTTTATGTGTATTTTGCAATCTGATCGATCCGTTGCCTAAGATAACATAGTCACACACCAACACATGAGTCTGTAATACCTTCATTCATTAACTAATTAACTGAGATCACTCACGAGTGAATTTTAGATCAAGTGGTATCAAAGCTTTAGGCTATTAAGGTTATACAAGCTTGTGTTGGATTTAGCTGTTGAATGCTAACTAGATCAAAGCTCAAATTAGGAGAAGGAGAGTTGGTCGAAACTAATCTTGAAATCAGGAGAGTCTATCCTTGGAAGACAATGTTAGAGGAAGGTTTTATGGGGCCAGATCCTTAATTCATAGATAGTTTCCTAGCCATAAATTCCATGGTAGAGGAAATATATAAGGACTTTAGAAAAAATAAAGATGAAGACTCATCAGGCTATAAACAAGATAAGGGAGAAGAAGAGTCTCACTTCCATGACCACTCAAAAGGAAAAGGGAAAGAGGAAAGCTTTCTCACACCTCCTAATAGCCCTGTACATAACAAGAAGGCATCTTTGATTAAAATAGATGTTAAATTTGATTTACCTATATATAATGGAGAGTTGAATGTAGAAAAGCTGGACAATTGGATTAGAGAAATTGATGTTTATTGCAGAGTGCAGAATATCGATTTAGACAAGAGCAAGATTCAGCTGGAAAGCCTACGCCTTGGAGGCACTGCCTTGGTTTGGTGGGAAGGCAGGACCCAATCTGACATGAAAAGACATGGTAAGACTATCTCTGTCTGGAGTGAATTTGTTTCTGCAATCAAAAGGAAGTTCTATCCATTGGCCTACATGCAGCAAGCCATGATGAGCTGGCAAACTCTTCGACAGTTGAAAGGGAAAAGTGTGCAAGGGTACACTCAAGAATTTAGAAATTGAGCATTGATTCTAGGAATCTCATTAGACTCACCTAAGACTCTGTTGAAGTACATTGGTGGTCTACACAGCTACATGAGGCACACTATCCTCATGTTTAATCCTACTAGTATAGATGAGGTATCTGTACAAGCTACTCATCTAGAAGCTAGAGGAAATAATGGAAGCCCAGAAGTTGGGGGATCATCCCAACCCATTGCAAGCAAGAATAAGGATAAAAGAAAGCAGAAATGGAAAGAAAGGAAGGCTAACACTGCATAGAAAAGCAAGGCTCCATGCACTCACTATAAAAAGGATGGGCATGATGATGAGAATTGTTGGATTCTACATCCAGAGCTAAGACCTAAGAAGTTTGACGGCAAAAAGAAGAATACTGCTGCAGCTATTCAAAAAGATTTGGGGTCAGACTCAGGAGATGAAACAACCATTGCAGCCACAGGTATAAGAGGTAAGAATTTTGAAGCATCCACTAGTAATTCTGCACAATCTACTATTGATGAAGGAAATGAGAGAAAAAGGCATGAGATTTTCCATATTCGAGTTATTTCCAAACATCAAAAGATTAATACTTTGTTTTATAGCGGCTCACAAGTAAATTTAATTTCTGAAGCAATTGTAAAGAAGTTGGGATTAGTAACTACACCTCACAAGAAACCATACCCATTAGGATGGTTGTTATGCTCTTAACCTGCAAGACGATACCAGAATACCAAATATGCGAAGAAATATACCCAGAACATAGAATAGTGAGAAACAACAACAAGTATTTTATTATTCAGAAAGCAATGTTCACTTGCCTCTTCGAGGGGGTTGTTAACACCCAGGTTGTTCCCTATGACTCCCAAGGGAATACGGCCGGGGTAACCACTAACCAATCTTTGGACGACAGTTTCTAGCCAAACTGTGGTCAGAGAGGGCTCTCTCTTTATAATTTATCTCTGTTTGTAATGATTTTTAGGCTAGCTATAAGTTTAGGTCTGTTTTGAGTTTTTGCTTGGATGATAATTTCAATCAAGGTGCTTATGTATTCTACAAAGATTTCTAGTCCATTGGGCTATGGAGTCAGTGGTCCTTTAGATGCTTGATGTGCTGCTGTGATACTATAATGATGCTGCAGAGCCAGATTAGTATCTGAGAAATAACGTTTGTAATAGTGATGGAATGGAGTGTATCCAGTTAGTGCAAGGCAATTAAGAATCTTACAGTTTAACTGTTGGAGTAAGACAATGAGAATATTGACCTAGGAGCATTTAAGAATTTCTAGGTGATATTCATACATATAGAATTAACAGACACATGAGCAATTAAGAATTCATGTACATATTTAACCCTGAAGACAAACATTTACAGCAGCAAAAATTGAGCACAAGGTGTAATAAAACAGGTCTTGTACTATTCTTTCTTTTTTACTGCTAGCTTAGTGTGAGATAAGTTTGATTTGATAAACACAAGAAAACAAGAACAAAGTTTTGAAGAAAACTTGTTATTTCGTTAGACAGCACTGGAATTCTGCATCAACACATGGAGCATACTCCAGACATCAAATAATTTCAGGAAATCACTGAGCTCATCCAGCCCTTTGTATTAGATAATTCTGAAGGTGTACAATACAAGTGTTCTCGTAGAGAAGATTACCAACCCCTTATGAGTTACTCAGGGGAGTTTATATACAAAATTTACATCAAAAATATCAACGAATGAGTTAATATCTCATTTATGATATGCTAATCTCCGGAATGCAGTAGCTGAAGGAGTGAATGCAGCCGAAATTCCTTTATGCTTCAGCTGTCAAATAGTCAGAAGATATTTGGACTTTATGACTGTTAGAGTCGGTTGGAGATGCGCTGTTCAAAACTTGGCCAGCTGTCATCGTCTTACGTGATGAGTCACTTTTTAGATGCTTTTAAATGCTAACCCTTTTCCGCTGTTTTTCTTCTAGGGACCTGGAGCTGGCAGTGGCCGAATGACTGAAGCTATCGTGGCAAAATCTGGAGCATTTCCTGCCACCAATCCTCCTCAGGCATTTGATGTCTCCGTATCTTTATTAAGGTCTCATCGGCCTCTGTATACCGCCAAAAGTTAGGAGGAGTTTCAAACAAATGGTTTGCCTCATTTTCAATGAAGAATAGGCCTTCCAGTTTAGTGTACAAGCTCTGTCCTGTTGGTGGCCCTGTTTGCTCAGGAGTACTGCCAGATGCAGTGATTTGATTTTCAATATAAGTGACCATCCTGTTGGTAAATTGATCTCTGGTGATCAATCTCCCTGTGCTTCTTAACAGGCTGGGCAATCCCCTTGCTTGCAGCATTCCCATTTTAAGTTTATACTCCTCCACCTCAGCCTGTATTTCATAGCATTTTCTCTCCACAGTTTGCACATAACTTCTGAGAGTTAGCACCTTTTTAGCTGTGAGGATGGCCTCTGTTCTGTTGTTGATGCCAATGGCTGCCAGCTCCTCTTTGTCCTGCCCGTTCAAAAAATCTATCAGTCTGTTTGCTTGCTCAGGTCTGTTTCCCAGCACTGTTTTGGCCCTCTGGATTTCTGTCTGTGCTTGGCCAATCAAATCCATTTGCTCATGGATTGTCTTGATGGATCTCCATTGTTTGGTGATATTTTGGCTAATCTTACCCCATAAAATTCTTTTTAACTCGGCCAGGGCACTCTCCAGATTTAGCTCCTTCTCCAGGGCCTTGATTTTGTCTTTTAGGGCCTTTATTTCTCTGGCCTGTTCTGCTACAGTTACTTTTGATTGTCATACTTGGCCTCCAGTTCTGCCAATTTTTCCTTGGCCTTTTTTATCTCATTTGCATGGATCTCCATTTCCTTGATGGCATTAGTTAACTCTTCTATGCTTGCACTGGCATCTGGGGCCATTGTTGTTCCTGCTGCTTCTGATGAGGGGGCCACTGCTGCCCCTGTAGTTGTTGCTGTTGTTGAAGTTGTTGGAGGAGCTTGGGATGTGGATTCTCCCTGTTTGTCTTGTAGTGCTCCTTCTAGCTCTTTCTCTAATTCCCTGATCCTCTGGTCTTGCTGCATTAGGAGGTCTAGTTGGTCCTCAGCCCGTTTTTCCTTTTGAAGTTCAGCTATTTGAGGGTGCTCTGTGGGCTGCAGCTTCAACCTCTTCTTCAGTGCATTCAGGTCATCATCTTTCTTCTTCATGAGGGCTTTCACACCCTTTGGATCACTAGGATCGTGTCCAAGATCAATGATGATGTCCTCCAAAGATTTTATTCTGTTATCTTTGGCCAGTGAGGACATTCTCTCAAAATCCAACTGTGTGTTGGTATTCTTTAGGGACTCTTTCAGCTCATGGGCCATGGTGGCCTTTTCTACCAAGGTGGCATAGACCATTTCTCCAGCTTGCTTATGGAGTTCTATTTGGTCCATGGGATGAATGTCTTTGGCCAAGACCTCCACCCTTGTTTTCACAAAATCTGCGGCTGATGTGGGCTGAGATTTTGTAGGCTTGAAATGACTGAATATCATTTTTTCTTCCTTAATGTCATATACAGACATTAATCTCTCTTGCTGGGCTGGTGTAGCATCTATAAATTGCTTGTATACTTCACCCCTCAGCAGCTCATTCTGAGCCTTTATTTCTTTGAAAGAAGCCTTGGTTCTCTTGGGCTTCTTGGTCTGCTGGGAAGAAGATGACACCTCCAAACCAAGCTGCATGCCTTGCTCCTGTTGGAATGAGCTGGTACCAGTGTGCTGGCTTGCTTCCCTGTCTTTCCTTGAACTGTCAAGGAATTCCTCAGTGATGTCTTCATCTTCTGGAGAGTCAGCCCTTTGCCTTTTGGCCTCTGGCTGATGGGAGGATCCACTAATAGGAGTGGACTCTTCTCTGTCTCTTTTGGTACCCCTCTCCTCATGTGCTGGGGTCTGCAAAATTGGTGCTATTAGTGGCTCAGTTTGTGGAGGAGGAGTTTGCTCTTGCTGCCGTTCTGTGAGCTCCTCTCTCTGCAGCTCATTTTGCTGTTCAGTTTGCTGCTGAGTTGAAGGGACAGCCTTTTCTTTTACTGCTTCCTCCTCAACACCCATTATCCCTTTTCCTTTGTCTAAGCTTGGTGCTGCTGTAGAAGATGCTTGTGTGGCTGGTGCAGTCCTTGAGGTTGAGGTCCCTTCCCCTACTGAATGAGGCCGTTTGAAGGGTACCTACTGCACAGAGTCTAGGTCAAGAGTCTTTTCTAATTCTTTGACATTCTTTACCATCATTTCCTCTTCAGTTAATTTGTCAACTATAGAATCCTGTAGCCATTCCTGCTGGTTGGCATATTTTTCAATATGGGGATAACTGCAATGTTTAATGCCTATTAGTCTGTATTTCATTCTCCTAGTAGAAATGAAGCCTTCAGGGTCATAAGGGACCCACCGAAAACTGTATGACAGCTGGTATTTGTCTTTGAGGATCTGGTCAGCCTCTTCCCAACCTTCCTTTTTATTCATGATGAAAGGGCCCAGCTGATGTTTGAACTTGAGGTGGGCTTTCTTTTTGGAGCTGTGGAAGTGGGTAAGGTCAGACTGAATCAGCTGCCTATAATATTCAAGGGCAAATATCCTCATAGGCACATATTTTGGGAGCCTGAATGGACAAAGCTCACAGCCATACGCTCTGATGACTGTATGATCCTCATATAGGTACCAATCACCTATTTTGGACTTCTTGGAAAGCTGCAAAGCTTTCTGTATTTCAGTTGATATTCTGGGAGGAGGAGCCCTCATCAACAAGCAGGAGACAGGGTATACAAACTGGTCAATAAACTCACAATAGGAATAGGGTGACATTTGGACCAGGTGATAAACAAATGTCCAGAAGATGACAGATCTTCTTTCCCCTCTATAATCCAGCTTTTTGATGTAGCATGGAAAAACCTGGGACTGATAATACATGAAAAGATGATAGATGTAAGAGGAGTATTTGAAGACACCCTGTCTGTCCACTTTGCTCAACTGATCATGAATTTTGTTAGCTATGAACTTAGCAAAGTTAAACTTGCGGGCAGGGGGCTGGCCTGGACTATAAACAGACAACAAAACCAGCATTGTTCCTTCCACATGCTCACTGGTTCTGTACCCCAGCACATAAGAGATCATATCTAGTAGTAGTCTACCTGTTTCTGTAAAGAAGACATCCATATAGGGAGGTGGCCCTGCAGGCTGGCAGTCAGGTTTCATGAATGTCCTGGTGACATTCTGAATCTCCTCACTAGTCATTTTGGCATCAACATCCAGCAGATAATTCATGGAAAAGGGAAATAGCAGCTCAGTCTGGTCAAAGTGGAGCATTTTATTAATGGATTTAGGATTGATGTGAAAGAGGATGCTCCCAGATGGAGACTTAACGGCTCTCTGATGTACATCATAGTTTTCAGCACATAGGCGCACAATCTGAGGGAAAACATTAACAGAGGGGAGGCAGTAGTATGGTAGGTTTGACTCCCATATCCCATAGGTGTCCTTGCCATTCAAATAGTCTTCTCTCAACTGCCTGAAGGTCTGCATGAAGTCCCTATTACCCACAAAGTCTTCAATAAGGGAGTCCCTGTCCACAAGAGGCAAGGCCTCCAGGTCTTTGTTTGGGGCATTTAAAGGAGTAACATTGAGAGCTGTGGGTGCAGGGGCAGCTGTTGAGTCTTGAAAATGTCATTCATTTGCATTATACTCTCACTATTATGTCCATTATATCACCTCCATTTCACCTCCATTTCACTACTATGTCACCACATTATCCCACTTTCATTATCATTGGGCTACCTTTATGTTTTTCCAATATTTATTATTTCTAAGCCTTTTAAGTGAATTTGTGGTTAAACATTAGAAAATAATGTGCATATGCTTATACCTAACAAATGGGTTGAGTTTGTTGACATGTGTAGGTTGAAAGGAGACTTCTAGAAGACCCTTATGTGGCACTCTAAGGCCAAATTCGAATTTGGTTGAAAAGAATCATGGGATCATGAGGATATGTGTCACATCTCCTAATTGTATTGTAACTCTCAAAAGACATGTGTCTTATCAGTTCCTATTTTGATTAGGACTCTAGAGGTAGAGGGAGAGGTTCATGGATTATCATTAATGAGATGGCTCTCATCTTTTTGTATAAATAGGAGATCTCTCTCCTTCATTTGCTAGTCTTTCCTTTAGTCTTTTCTTAGTCCTTTTAGCTTGTTAGTCCCATGGCTTTTGAAAGCTTTTGTACTTTGCACTTTTGAAGAAATTGAATAAAGCTTTGATGTTCTCAACATGGAAGGAGATGTGAAGTAGATGTCATGGAGCATATTAGGATGTAAGTAGATTAGATTTCATTTTGTAAATATTGCTTTGTAGAATGTAAGGTAGATTAGATTTTCATTCATGCAATTTTAATTTATGCAAGTTATTTTCTCCCGGGATTGTGTGTCTTTGTTGTATTTGCTTTAATATCTAATGGTAGTTGCAGTTGTCTTATTCGTAATGCTGCCCTTTTTACTCTGTTTTCTAGATTAGTTTTTAGCTTAGTTTTACAAGTTGGATGCTAACTAATTTATGCTCTCTTTATCATGAATGGTTTATCTTTCAAGAGAACAGAACACTAATTAATTGCAGCTTGTTTTTAAGTAGTCTTGGCTTGTGGCACTAATACTTTTTCCACTTGTTACACATAATCACATATGTAGGAAGCAGTATGGTGGAAAAGGCTTAGTAGTGTTATAATTTGTCATTTAGAGTTTTTATCAATTCTTGGATTTGTTTTCAGCTACTTCCTAATCGTGTTTTACGCAGTACTATGTGGTAGAAGCAGGGAGTTAGGAAGAGATAACCATTATCATCAGTCCTTGAAATGATTTTCTTGTTTCTTTTATTTGCAGCAATATGGGTAGAGACTAATGCCATTAGAACGTGGTTTTTATGCTTTGCTTTCAGTTTCATTTCAAGTTATTTCTTTCAAGCTCTTTCTTTGCAGTTTAATGTACAGTTTGAATTACTGCATGCTTTCAAGTTGATTGTAGATTAGTGATGCACTTAGCCTTCTAATGAACTAATGACATGATAGAATCATCTTGTCCTTTTGCTGCAGCAAGGATACTTGGTCTCATAGTCATTTTCTCATTATTTGGTTATTGCATGTTAAAACAAAACCCCAAAAACAACATAAACTATAAAACAACGAAGTAAGAGAAAGGTTAACTAAGCACATATAGTGCACCACACTTCATCAGTTTACGATACCCGGATTGATAATTTATGTAGAGCAATTTAAGACATTAAATTGACTAAACAACAGCCATTTGTATAATCTGATTGTGGATAATGAGATTGCAGTGGTTAGCAAGGCTCCTCAGAGTTCAGTAATAGCCTCAATGTTGTCAATGCTTGAACTTTTCTTCATAGTGAAAGAGGCCGGCTTGTTTCTGCAGGTTTTAGCAAATTCACAAGGGTTGTGAATTGTTAGGATTGCTTTGCAGAGGGTGTACAGGATCTATCTTGTTTAATTTGCAGCTGGCCTGTACTCGGCAAAAGGGAACAATGTCGAGCACCTTGAGAACAATTTTATGGTTTTAGGCGCGTGGGTTGACTGTTTCGATGCCGACTTATAGTGCAGAGGCAATGTAGGTGACTTTAGTTGATTCCCAGGTAGCAAACAGAGTTGGATTTTAGGATTTTGACAAGTGTTCAATGGCGAATTAGCAGAGAAATGGCATGCATGGGGCAAAACATGAGATTTACGGTGAATACCTGGATAAACGCTCGACAAGCCTGCGGGCCGAACCGTGAATGCTCTGTGGTGGTCGATTCGATGAGTTGGCACGGTACAAATTCGAATTTTGCAACTTGGGGGGCAGTCTGGTGCGGAAACAGCAGCAAGAGCTCAGTGTATATTTCGCTTGAAAATGACAAAAAACGGCTAATTCGGGCCTTGATAACGGTAATTTTGGCAAAAATGGCTTATTGGCGCTTTTCCGCCAATGACGTCAGCATGACGTCACGGCGGGCCCGGGTACGGAGGTGACGCAGATGGTGAGGTGGAGGCCATCGTGGCTGGACATGTCAGCGGGCAGATGCGGTGGCAAGGCTACGTGGAGGGCCACGCGGCGCGGGAGTGGGCGGCATGTGTGACGTCATAATGACGTGGGTGATGGCGTGTGGGAGGGGCGGTATCGGGTTGGTGGTAAGCGGGTTCCCCGCACCGCCTTTGCTGATGAGTGGTATTGGGAGGAGGGGCTCCGAACAACCCCGGCGTTTGACACGCGTCCAGGGTACGGAGCGGGAAACCACTTTCCCCGGACGCTAAAGGTCGGCAGATCCGGGCCCAAGAATACCCGCCCACCGTTAGATCATGGGTGGTGGAAGATCAACGGCTGGCGGGCCCTCTGACGGATCGTGCAGGTTTGGGGGTCCCGCCGGCCTTAATTAAATATTCAGTTAAATATTTACAGCGGAGAACTATAGGAAAGGGGGTTTTTGTGCTTTTTCGGGATTTTCATGGGTTTTTTCATAATTTCAAAGGGTTTTTAGGGGTAGGAAGGGGTTTTTATAGGGTTTTTCTTTGCAAATGATGGTTTGATGAGTGGAATGACTTGAAGCAAGGGGGAGAGATGAGGTATAGGTTCATCAAAGTGACCAGATGTCATTTTGATTCCTTTTTTAGAGAACATATGGCTATAATGCCAAGGGGAGGGATATTTATACAAAATTTGGGGTTTATACACCATGGTGTTAATACTAGTAGGGGAAAGGTGATATAGGGGATTTATATAGTAAAGTTAGAGTTAATATGGATGAAAGAAGTGGATTAGGGGAGACAAAGCTAAGTTTATTTGAGAAACACTTAGCTTAGGGAGTAGATCAAAATGAAAAGATTTTTACACAAGAAATGTGGCTTTTGAAGGAACAAGAACCACCAATAAACCATAATCTCTTCCATGAATCTCAGCTGATGAGGGAGTGTTAGTAACGAAATGGAGAGGGGAAGAAGGGAGTTTAGACATGCTTCCTGCTTGCTGCAACTTGATGAAGAATGACACCTTCTCAATTCATTGATTTTGCTTTGGTAAACAAAGTTAGCACACATGCAACTGATAAGAAATGGCCCTTCTGCAACCCCAAGTGCCTACCCATCTATTTGCCTAGCATTTTTTATTTCTTCTTGGAGGGTGCACTTGGACTTGCAGACCCTTACTTGCCTTTTCTTTTCTTTGGCTTTTCTTTTGTTTTTCTATCTATTTCTACCCTTATTTCTTCCAAGGTCCCAGATTAAGCTGTTGGGAGCCTTTTTTCTCTACCTAAACTACTTTTCTGCCAAGATTAAACAGTTTGGATAGACTCCTTTCTCTATTCTACAACTGAAAAATTTAAAACATGACATGATCCAGATTAGACTGTTGGACCATCCATCAAAATTTGAGTCTTTACCAAGCTATAAGCACAGCTTGGGTTCTCTTGGAAATATGTGATCTTTGAATCATCAAAGCAGAGCATATTTGGACCTTTTCATAGCCAATCATGAAATATGAAACCTATTGGTATAGGTAGCTAACAGGGGCAACCTCCAATAGAGCAGAGCTCGATTACAAAATAAGACACGATGCTCCTCGCAGGGAGTCGCTATCCTTTATATATGACTCATACATGCATACCATGTATTAATACCATGGTTCTTATTAATACCATCTATCTAATACCATGGCCCATTTGAAATGCGGGTTAACAACTTACAATTATTAATATGGACTTTATTGACTCTTTACTTAACTATAACAAGGACTCAATCCTACTACATAAACAAGGGGGTTAGGGTGGGACCCTAACATGCCCTCCCCCTTCAGAATAGCCTTGTCCTCAAGGCTGAAGCTGCGGAAACTGCTGAAAAATAGTGTTTGGTTCCTAGGTTGCTTCTTACGGAGAGGTGTCTTTCCACTTGACGAGGACTTCCTTGATCATGCAGCCATGCAGGTGCCATTCTCGTGTGTCTAGGACCTATTCATGTTGGAGCCAGATTGACCCTTCTTCATCCAATTCAGGTAGACTGGTTTGGATTTTGCAATTGTTCCCAATCACTTTCTTGAGGCATGAGACATGGAAAGCTGAATGGATTTTTGCAGTGGGTGGCAAAGCTAGCTTGTAGGCCACTTCTCCAATGCGCTGAAGTACTTGATACGGTCCGTAGAATTTTGGAGATAGTTTCTGACAACCCTTGTCTTTGAGTGATGTTTGCTTATATGGTTGCAGCCAGAATACCAAATATGCGAAGAAATAAACCCAGAACATAGAATAATGAGAAACAATAACAAGTATTTTATTATTCAGAAAGCAATGTTCACTTGCCTCTTCGAGGGGGAAACCTCCAATAGAGCAGAGCTCGATTACAAAATAAGACATGATGCTCCTCATAGGGAGTCTCTATCCTTTATATATGACTCATACATGCAATACCATGGATCAATACCATGGTTCTTATTAATACCATCTATCTAATACCATGTCCCATTTGCAACACGGGTTAACCACTTACAATTATTAATATGGGCTTTATTGACTCTTTACTTAACTATAACTATGACTCGATCCTACTACATAAATAAGGGGGTTAGGGTGGGACCCTAACAATGGTTGAATGATAAAGCATAACTACAAGTGACTAGGCAATGAAAACTCATGTTTTCTTTTGGGTCAGCATTTGTAGATGAGGTTGAGTTAGACATAATTCCATTGGATATATGTGGAATTGTTTTAGGAAGTCCTTACTTGTATGACAGAAAATCTAATTTCTATAGAGCTGAGAACAAGTATATACTTGTTAAATATGGAATCAAATACTTTGTAAGAGCTCATAAGCTCAAGAATAATTATACTCTCATAAAATTAGGGGAGATGAAACGAATGATAAATTCATGCAAACAATTCTTACTGATGGTTGTAAAGGAAAAGAAACTTGAAAAAACCAATGTATTTGAGGGCTTTAATGCTAAAAAGAAATCTGATTCAGAAAAGGTTGTTTTAGAGTACGATATCTTGTTTCAAGAACCTAAAGGTCTGCCACCCAAAATGGAAATAGTGCATGATATTATTTTGTAGCAAGATGCTCCATTGCCTATCATTGGAATGTACAGGTTGTCTGCTTTAGAGAATGCTGAAATCAAGAAGCAGGTGCAGGAGTTGCTCGAGAAGGGGTTCATTAGACCTAGCACATCACCATGTCGGTCACCAATCGCTTTGGTGAGAAAGAAAGATGGCTCATGGAGAATGTGCATTGATTACCGAGCACTGAATAAGATAACGATAAAAAATTGTTATCCCCTTCCTCGCATAGATGATCTTCTAGATTAATTGAAAGAAGCTATTTATTTCTCCAAGCTAGACTTGCATAGTGGATACCATCAGGTGAGAGTTGCAGAACAATATGCATGGAAGGCTGCTTTCAAAACAAAGTAGGGATTGTATGAGTGGCTGGTTATGCCTTTTGGCTTAAATAATGCTCCTGCTACTTTCATGAGATTAATGAATGATGTACTCAGACCTTTTCTTGATGATTTTTTTATTGTGTATCTGAATGACATCTTGATATTTAGTAAAATGTGGGAAGAACACTTAAAGCATGTTAAGCAAACACTAGATGTTTTGAGAAGAGAAAAATTTATGTTAAACTCTCAAAATGTGAATTGGGCAAAACATCTCTGAATTATTTGGGTCATATAGTAGGGTGTGGTGAATTGAAGATAGATCCCTCTAAGGTGGCAGTCATTGTAAACTAGCCTAAACTCAAATCTGCTACAGAAGTTAGGAGCTTCTTAGGAATAGCTGTTTCTGGGAAAACTAGTGTCTTTTCGATCTGCTAGTCCCACTAATATTGGCAACTATCTTAGAAACAAACAATCAAAGAAATTTGTGATTTCCTCTATGTACGATAGATAAGAGAGAATCAAAGGGAACAACTTGGATCTTCTGCTTGACTCCTTGCTTGATTTCTCTCTCCCTTGATAGAGCTTGCCACTCCTCTCCTACTTGTCCTGCTTAGAGAATACCTGTAGAAACAAAGTAAGAAAACACCATCAAATCATCTCGATCTATTATATCATAAACAATGAAGAATCAGAAATACATTGAACATACAATGGCATTCACAAATAACAATATTCACAAGCACACAATTGTATGGAGGAAAACTCAAAGAACTTTATTAAAATATAAGGGAGAATTACAACCCAGTTTTCTGATCCAGCATCATCCTCCCAACATCAAAGCCCTCTTCACCTCATGAAAATCAAGATCACCCAACAATACAAGGCTCCTTCTCAAAGACAAACTATCAGCACTTCCTTACAAATTACAAAATTCCAGCCTCTAGATCTCTTAGATGAGGGATCCATTTATAGATGTCTGCAAGGTTGTGAGTCATCTCTGGGTTTTTGATTAGTGTCATTCCACTTGTAGTTCTTGGTTCCACTTGGAGATTTCTTGGATCTCTTGCTCATCCCTAGGCGAATTCAGAGAGGCAAGTGTCATAGGAGAAGTTTCTAGAAGATTCCATAATCACCCACTTAGCAAACTGTCTCAGCCATTTGTCCATTCTCGCTCATTGCACCCCATAAAAGGTCTCTTTAGTATTCATCACACCTGGCTAGTGTAGGAGTCAGTATGCATTGCACCCTGACAGTGGAGTAGTTAGTATGGTCTAGTTTTGGCCAGTTCTTAGTAGTTTTTTAGGTGGAACTTCTGAGGAATGATGTAATCAGTTGACTATGATCTTTTAAAGTATGAAACAAAACTTTTAGGGGTTAAAAAGCCCTTTGTTTATCAACATATAAGATTGGGGTTGCAGTGCCAAAATATTTCTATAATAGTTGCCCCCAAAGGATGAAGTCGTAAATCTTTTGATGTCGAGTGAAATGCTTTATCATGAGGATCCGAGGTATTTGAACTAGAAGGTGACCTGTATAAGATATAATAAAATACATCATCATCATATTATTTTCATGATCTAGCTGAGGCGGGCATTCCCATGCTCAGCTTTATAAATTCATTTTCATGTACATAAAACAGATAATCGTCTGCAGTTGCAGACTGGTGATTCTTTATATGTAAAGTCATCATCCCTTAGCTTGGATGATCATCTGTGCAACTTCTATGTACATTTTATGTCTTTATATTCCTGAATATATCGCAACCTGGATGGATGAAACTAGATCCAGGGTCTTCAAACTCCTTCAATCTTCGCCCGATGTACAATTCGATCCATGTGAAAAGATGTGCTGGAGTCGAACATGGAAAGACATTGCCTGATTACCAGCCAATAATGTAAGCTGTTAACAGGTGCAAGAGTAATCACTGATAATGATGATGACCCTGAAGGTAATACAGTACAATTCACGTGGTGTGAATATATGTTCTGATGTCAAACAACACGCAAAATATTTCGGTCGAAGGCCATTGATGTATACCTGTCGCCGGAAGTGAGAAACTTGCCATTGAGGAATGCAAGCTTCAAAGTACTGAAAGGGTTGTTTCTAAGTCAACTTCCTAGATAATGAGCTGACGTCGATAAGAAGTGACCCATAGTAGGAGGGCCTTAATGTATCCCACATCAACGACACAAAACAAAGCAAATGAATTTTTTTTGGAGGTGAAAACGATCTGATGATACAAGGTTTAGGAATGGCAGTCATGAAAAATGAATGGTGAAGATATTGCAATGGATGAGGTGTTGACTAGATGGTGAATTCTCTGAATGACTTCTCTTGAACATATCGGAAACATTGAGATGGATTGGTAGCGTTAACCCCAAAATATGGATGGTACGATGGACCAATGGTGATATGACTGGTGAACGGAATAGCCCAACCCGACTCAATCATGGTGATAGAGTGAAAGTTTCATGTTCAAGAGCGACCTGCTACCAATAAAATTCTTCAAGTTTTCTTCCCTTTTTCCCAATCATTGCTGACCAGTACCTCTTTATTTTTGTCAAGCTTGAGGAGGATAACATACGCTTGTTCTATAATTTGCCCTTTGGGCAAACCTGTCGCTATGTTTTAGCAAGCCTAGCGACAGTGAAACTCGTTCTTGTCTGGGTGGACAAGTTTTTCGGTATTGTTTTAATGAGTTTAATGACAAGGATAACTCAGTCCTTTTCATGTTTAGAGAGTTGGAAAAGGGACAAAAAGGAAACTCTAGTAGTCCTTTTTCATAGCATAATCCCTAAAGTTTGAAAAAGTATAAAATAATACGCAAGGGATGACTTTTCAATCACTTTAGCGAGCCAAAAAAGACAAGCGCTTGATCTTTTTGCGGGATAATCCCTCAGGTCCAAAAATATTAAAATGTATAGGAGGGATGGCAATTCCCCTTACTTTAACGAACTGGAAAGGCCAATAGCTTGACAATCTTTTCATATTTAACGAGTCTAAAAAGAGTTTAAAGGAGACTTGTTTTTGAGGAATGAGTGGCATTTTAGTGTAGCAACTGGTTCCGTGTAAGCTTGGAACTTCTCAAAACATGGTGATGTGAAGAGGGTGGCTAACAGGACCACTCATCGCAGCTGTTCCTCAAAAAGGTAAAAAATCAAGTGGAAGCATATGATCAACCAAAAGAATGGAGGTGATGGTAGGAACACCACCAAGGCTCAAAACGATGATAGCAGGGCAATCACAAATGTTATTTACCGAGGGTGGATTCATTTTTTAACGAACTTGAATCGGGAGAAACTATGCTCAATGGTAGGTTTATTTTTTAACGAGCTTGAACCATGCGATAACATTGCTCATTACAGTATTCAAAAATGTTCAATTCGCCTTTTAACACGTTAGATTATTTCGTCGATCATTCAACCTGCTCAATTGCTCAATCAAATTGATTAGAAATACATATATATGCCTTAAAAATGAATTAAAAACTAACATTTTACTTGAAGTACGTGAATAGTAACATAAAAAGTAGTTTTACCTCTCATTTTTACCATTTCATTTCAAATTTGTGATTTTGGAGCTCTAGAGTGGTTTTCCCCCTCAAATTTCATCAGTTGATTTTAGGAGATCTGGTGGACTATTTTCCGTGTCGTCAGGACCAGGTAGGAGCAAACCTTGAGCTCTTTATTTTCATTCCATCTTTTCTTGATTTTGAGCAAGTTTTCCCTTCTTTCTGGGCCCCTGCGGTTTGAAGAATTTGTTCTCCCATCATCGCACCTGGTCTATAACGAAAGGTGCAATGCATACTGAGTTGTACACTGGCCAGTCAGTATGCATCTCACCTAGTTCAAAGGAAGGGTGTGATGGGCGCAGAAGGGAAACTTTATACAATGATTTTTCATGAAATTTTTGCCTGTTTTTGCTCAAATTTGGATCCTAATTCATCTTTTGTCTGTGTCTCAGATATTTTTTGGATCAAGATGGTTGTCACATGGCGTGAACACGAACATGAAGAAGAGGACATGATTTCCTTACACGATCAGGGCACAGTTACTGCATTACGAAACTGTGGCTTGCTCAAATTCTTTCGTATATCTAGCATGAGGCAACAAATCAGTTTGTTGCAGTATTTTCCCAATGCTTGGGATCCGATCAACTAGGTATTCTAGATTAGAGGCAAATATATTCCACTGACAGTCAAGTATATCTACTTTTTGACGAGGTTATCGAGGCGTGGTGCCCCTCTTTCACTATCAGGATCCGCCCGTGGAGGTGAATCTGTGAGAGTTTATATCCGTTGGTTTTGTAGAGATGGATCTCAGCCTAGCAGAGATGGCAAGATCAATATCCAGGATGTCATTGATCGGCCCTTGAAGACCATTTTATTCACCTTTTCTAGACTGGCTGGTAGGGTGGCTCTTCATTTGGCAAACAGATCTTACATGCAGTACGCCCTGGAATGCTTGAAACCAAAGGTGTTCAACTGGTGTGAGGTGGTACTTCCGGTCATAAAAGAATATCTCTCCAAGGTAAAGAATGGAATATCCAAGAATTTTGGCTACGGTTCCATCTTGACTGCTTTTTCCTTGGAGGGGATTCTACTGATGCAACCTCAGTACATACATTTCACTAGGATAGCCAGCACCGAGGGAACCACGGATGCAGAGGTGGGTTGATCTTATGGCTAGACATGCTGGTCAATCACATATTTCCTTCTCTGATGCCTTCTTTGAGTGGTTCAACCGTCAAGAGATGGTCTTTGTGGAGTATCCATACATGGGGATGGATTTATGAGGCGACCCAGATTTGGCGTTACCAGCTGGCGAACAATGGAGTGCCATAGGTAAAATGATTCGATCACATTTTTGTTTATTAATTTTATACTTTTTTTGTGTTTTTAAATGTTATTAAGACTAATCGAACTCATATGTGTGTGCAAATATTGGGCCAGTGCAACCAGCGGAACACCCACGGGCGACAGTTGACGCTCCAGCAGGAGAGGCTGTAGGGAGGGCTGTCCTTCACAATCTGGACATAGTGGAGACCCTAGCAGTGTTGCAGGATCAGGTCGAGGGCCTCACTCTCAGTATTTAGGATGTGAGGACCGACGAGTTACCTCTAAGATTACAGCGCCACACTACTGGTGTGCCGAGTCAATGGACTCGGCTCTTGCACATGATTGAACAGGGGGTGACATGTTATCACCAGCATCATTAGTCTAGGATGCTTTTCTGCATTCATTTTTGAGTTTCCTGGTTGTGTGACCGATTTTGTCTTGGACACAAAACATTTTGTAAAAACTATAAACAGTTATATATTTTTTATTTTCGGATTTTTATCTTGGTTAAGTTATGCAATCCTAATGCAAATGTTAATGTAAAATGCTTTCTTTACAAATGCTGCAAATGTCTATCTAACACATAGTTTGATAATGAATCAGTTAATGTGTTTAAGTTTCTAGAAATGTGTTGATATTGAATGGAATCAAACTGTCTTTCCAAAATCCTGACTCTTAGGAACATACGATAAATAGCTGGGTTCCAAACGGAATATAAGCTAGTAAGCTGTAGAATGACAAGTTGCAAATCTAGCCTGACAACAAGTCAGCGTATGCTATGCGAAATTGAATCAGAGAGAAGTTCAATCAACGCGCTATACTCAGCGATGTTGTTCGTTGATCGGCCAATACATATCCCCCTGAAACTTACTAAATCGTCGCTTGGAGAAAAAATGGCCCAGGTTGCAGAAGATAGATTCCACGTACTATGACTAGCTCCATCGGTGTACCCAACAAATGATTCCAAAAAGTCCGACATCTGCAACAAATGCAAAGAGGATTACCTAACCAAAATAAAAACTCTAAAAGAAAACAAAAATGTAACAAAAGCATATATACAAAGAGCATACTGCACTTAATCAAGCATAGTAACATTTAAGGTACAACCCGCTTCAGGGCTGCGATAGTGGAATTCCATCATAATCGACCAGCTCATAGGCTCCTTTTGTCAATACCTGCTTAACAATGTAGGGGCCCATCCATAATGGTTTGAACTTACCTATAGGAATACAAATATTAGGCTAGGTATGTGTGCAAAAGAGTTTGATTGAATTTAAAGATGTTTTGTTGGCTCAAATGGAAAGGCAAATTTTGGGTCTTGGGAATGAGGCTCAGTTTTGTAGAGGTCTCAATGGGGCAAGGTAGGCAAATGATTTGATACTTCAAATTTAATGAAATGGAGAGATTCAGACAGGTGAAGAGTTGAAGAGGGCAAGAAAACCTCAGGGATCTTCTTCAAACAGTTGAAAACATCAATAACTAAGCAAACCCTAGGTAGAGCACTGCAATTTCAATGGATTCTACCTTTATCCTTGTTTGTTTTAGTTAAGAAGAAGCAAGAGAGATAATGGCATACATAAAACACATATAAACTTACAATTACAGAAGGAAACACAATATCAAAGCAAGATGCCACATGAATCCCATAGAGTGCTGCAAACCTTGGTCTATTCCTTAGCCAAAACTGCTGAGAAATGTATACAATGAAGCTCCAAGATTTCTCAAAAGTCCAACCTTCCACCAAATTCCAACCCTTACACTATGAAGTTCATACAATATATACACTTTCTCATCCTTGTACTAAGGGAATTGAGCTCAACCATTTTCTTCAAAATAGAATTAGTTACATTAAACTTGGGTCGAATTTATGAAAATAGGTGTTGATGATGACCTCGTATCTCCTAAACCATAGCAAATATTACAAAACGGAAAGAGGTTGTTGTAGATAAGGTCATTTTAGATTCTTTTGATGGACACACTTGTGACATGTTTTGTGCTAAAAATCATGTGCAAAATATCTAACAAAACCATACATAGTAAGAGCTCATGTTGATCCCTGGTGACAGGCTGCGAAGACTGGAACTAACATTGGCTCCATTGGGGATGGAAGCTCCTTGGAGGTGTCAAGAATATCGTAGACCAAGTGCCTCATCCATTGGGCATGGATTCAAATAACTACAAACACAAAACAACTCATACTAATCCAAAAACATATACATACTGCAACATGTACATAAACAAATACCAAAAAATGAAATGTTGTCTCGGGTAGCTTATTTATGTACAAATCTAACCCACTTTACTGCAAAATTGATAGATCAATTAATGTTGTAATTCCATATCAACCAATCAAGTAACTGTGATAAGGATGCTGCTTGAAAGTGCTTCAACCAGGACACAAATGTAAATGCTGACAGCCATACATGCACATAACGAGTATGGTTATGTAAAAGACAATTTGATATATCATTCAAATTGAATTTTTTTTTCCATGTATGTTGCAATAAGATAAAAAAAACCAGACTCTGTTTGTTGCACCAACTCCTCATTACATGCTTCCAGCTGCAAACTGTCAATGCAAACATCCACGGGCAGCTCTATTGTTTCTTGTTTTGAAGGAGGGAGAGTTTCCAAGAACTTTTTGGGATCTCGGAATTCATATGATTGGATCTGATCATTTAAATATTGAATCTCCTTCTCAAATTTTTCAACAACTAACTCAAAGAAACCAGTTTTAGCTTTAGGAGGAAACTTCGGAGATCTCAAAAATTGAAGCACAACAATGAAAAATACTTCATCAATTTCAATATCCACTAACTGATCTCTAACTTCTTTTAAAACTTCACAAAGCGCAGGGTTTGCCACATACCCTACCATTTTATTTTAGTGCATGAATGGATCAGTGAGCACTGGAATCTCTGGATTGAGTTGGAGTCGCCAGGTGAATGTTTCAGCCTTCATATGTGTCTGACTGCTGCCCACCATCAGCGATCAGATCTGCAACTTGAATGATCTTTCTCGGAGAAGATCTGTCACCTCTTCCCCAGTTTAATGTACTGGGGCAATTTGCAAGTCAGATGTTCAGTTCATAAACTAGACTGGAGATTGACTGAAGCAGCGTTTATCTACTTATGCACTCGCAAAGCAATGTGCAGTTCGAAGGCTTCCTGGCATAACTTCAGGCTCCGTCTGTAGTTTATAAAACAAAGAACACTAACAAACAAATAAATTTTTCTTCCCCAGTGGAGTCACCACTATGTTAGCGCCTAAATCTACCTCAGGCTGAGAAAGGTAGGATCTAGGGTAACATCAAACCACGCTTAACCTGGTAGCTAGCCCTACCAGGTTAGGAGAGGGCTCTCTCCTTGTCAATCTCAGCAAAATATAATCAATGAGGGCTTGAGATGATTTATATGAATATTGATCTTAGGCTAGGTATGTGTGCAAAAGAGTTTTATTGAATTTAAAGATGTTTTGTTGGCTCAAATGGAAAGGAAAATTTTGGGTCTTGGGAATGAGGCTCAGTTTTGTAGAGGTCTCAATGGGGCAAGGTAGGCAAGTGATTTGATACTTCAAATTGAATGAAATGGAGAGATTTAGACAGGTGAGGAGTTGAAGAGGGCAAGAAAACCTCAGGGATCCTCTTCAAATAGCTGAAAACATCAATAACTAAGCAAACCCTAGGTAGAGCACTGCAATTTCAATGGATTCTACCTTTATCCTTGTTTGTTTTAGTTAAGAAGAAGAAAGAGAGATAATGGCATACATAAAACACATATAAAATTAAAATTATAGGAGGAAACACAATATCAAAGCAAGATGCCACATGAATCCCATAGAGTGCTGCAAACCTTGATCTATTCCTTAGCCAAAACTGCTGAGAAATGTATAAAATGAAGATCCAAGCTTTCTCATAAGTCCAACCTTCTTCCAAATTTCAACCCCTACACTATGAAATTCATACAATATATACATTTTCTCATCCTTTTACGAAGGGAATTGAGCTCAACCATTTTCTTCAAAATAGAATCAATTACATTAAACTTGGGCCGAATTTCTGAAAATAGGTGTTGAAGATGACCTCGTATCTCCTAAACCATAGCACCTGTTACAAAACTGAAAGAGGTTTTTGTAGATAAGGTCATGTTGGAGAAAAAACTCTCTCAAATTTTGGAAATTCATTTCCCGTTTCTCGCAATCTGTTCCACAAAATCATCTCTAAAATAGAAAATCATTAAAAATTTAAATCTGTGAAAATGAGCTGTAACGTTCTAGTCACATATCCCAATTCGTGACACCTGTGAATAAATGGAAAGAGGTTTTTTTTAGGTTCGTGGTTAACAAAACCTCCTTGGGTTTTGAAAAATTACTTTCCATCTGTTGTAAAATGGCCCTGCACTAAAATGACTAAAACAGTGAAAAATATGAAAAATTTGCTTTGTTTTAATGTAGGCTCCAAATATCACTATATATCTCTCACATAGTAACACCTGTGCATAAACGAAAGGAGGTTTTTATTATTTGGTATGTGATGAACAAAAACCTCTTTCACTTTTGAAAAATTCCTTAGAATTATTTCAGAAACGGATTTTGTCCTAAATTTGTCATTGTGTGCAGCAACTGACCTCAAAACATGCATAACCAAGAATCACTCATCCATTTCGATCATATCTTCTAATCCGGGAGCCAGTTACAGGAGTGTGATATATCATTGGAAAGAGTTTTTTGAGCTTCTTCTGATGGATACACTGGCAACATTTTTTGTGCTAAACATCATGTGCAAAACATCTAACAAAACCAGACATAGTAAAAGCTCATGTTGATCCCTGGTGACAGGCTGCGAAGACTGGAACTAACAACTTCAAATTTATTTTAGGAATAGTTATTATTAACAAGAATGAAATATTGGAGAACATTCCCCTAACTTTAAATCATATGCAGAGGAACATGATATCAATAGGTCAAAGGCTTAGACATCTTGAGAAGCAAACAGGCATCCCACCTAATCCTAGTTGATAGCAAAGAAACAACAAGGAGCCCATAGCAGTCCAAGCAACTGATTTTGATAACTATGGTTGAATGACTTTTAGTTATCTAGAGAGAGAGAGAGAGAGAGAGAGAGAGAGAGAGAGAGTAATTTACTATCATTATTTGGAAAATTGCAAACACATATAATATGACTTTGTGGAAATTGAATTCATGGTCATTGGTTAGCCAAATGTGAATTGATAATCATATAAAAAATATGATTTACTTCAAGACTTCCATAGGAAAGGGTAAATAGTCCAATCAAGATATATGATGACAAGTACAAAACATATATGTCTTATATTAACACTATATTGGATTATTAATAAATTAAAGAACCTAATAAAAATGAATTTCAATCCAAAAATATTTCATTGTCAAATTCATATTTCCTCCTCCACATAACTTCTAATAGTTTTAATGCAAATGTATCATTTTTGTGGCTAATAGAGGGGTGCAAACATAGGTAACATCATCCTTTCCTACATCAATGAAAGCTTGCTATTTGTGGAAGTTGATGTTGATGTTTTTCTAGAGGAATTCAAAGAGTTCCATTGACCTTAGTTTGGATGATCACTTGCATGATGATATATAAACATGCAACCAATTCTCATCTCACTCTCATTTAGGGTAGAGTTTCTTATTTAATGAATTTAATTTATATTCATTTACACACATATAGAATTTATGGAATATGTTTTAGATAAATAGGGTTCACAATCTCTTTTTATGGAATGCCAACCATGCCAAACTCGCATGACCTCCATAGGGATCTATATCCAAAACCACTATAAACATGTGAGATAATTTTAATACTAACAATTTGATACCCTAACAAGTGTCATTAATTGTCTTGGCTAGGGATATAAAAGGTTAGGTGTTAAACTTGTTTAGGGTGCTTTGAACTATTTATATTTCTCACTCCCATGAAGGAAGAGAGTAATTTGTTTCCCATGTCTCCCCATTGTGTCTCCTTCCTTACTTATTTTCTTTATTTGAAGCACATGTTTTGCATTATCTATCCACACCCCATAAAAACCAAACACCTATTCATCACTTCTCTTGAATATTGTTGATTGAATTTAATGATCAAATTATGTTTCCCCTATAAATATTCCTTCCTTGCAAATTCCCCTAAAATATATTAGGATTTAGAAACATTATGCTCATGAGAAATCCTAGCTTCAACAACCATAGACATTGCCATGGAAACAAGGCATGTAACCCTCATATTCTTCATTAGAAGTGTCTATGTTAACAACAATTTTGTAACTACTCTTAGAAGCTTTCTCCTCTCCATTATTTTCAAACCTTTGACATGTTGACTTCCTCAACTCATCCACTAGTGATAGAAGAGTAGCCATATTCGAAAATTTTGTTGAGATAACTAGCTTTAGCTTAAAGAAATTGAAAAACCACACTAACATTATTAGCATGAAAAATCTATACTTGTCACCACTATTAATTGAAAGGTTTCTTCCATTCATTCAATGTTAAGTCTAAATGCCTTGATGGCCTTATCCACTCCATAGTGAGGGAAAAAGGAATTTGAAGCCTTTAAATTCAAATGCATGGAAAATATTACTCCAACAACCTCATCTTACACATGTCCTACACTCATTTCCTATAGTGGATTTGATCAATATTTACCGTTTCATATAAATGACAACTAGAATATCGATACTAGATTTATCTCGATGATGGACCACACTGGTCCGTTGTAGATTCTTAGTTAAAAAATGATGCAATGAATCCAAAATAACTTTGAAACAATATTTTTACTATTTGGTAGTAAGTGTTTCTTTCTTCCAACTAAGTTATTTATTGTGATTTTCCATAAATTCCTTTTATGGTATGATGTTGTGTTCCATACACTAGATCTAGAGATTTGATATGTATAGGGTTCATGTGACAATTGCCATATTTTTGGATTAATCCATGCCATGTGTAATGATTAATTTACACTAGCTTGTTGCATTGGATCAAATGATAACACATTTTGAAATGGTCTACAAATATTTTGATTAAATGTTACCTTTCATGTGACAACAACTACTCAATAGCCATTTCTCTAGCTATTATTAGGGTTGTACTCATAGTTACATATGTAAAACACAGATAGTAAAGAGAAATAGTAATTTGGAATTGAACACAACATTCATGAATTAGTGCCTTTATAGCATACTCATTGCTATATCATTAAGATAAACATAGTAAAGACAAATGGTAATTCACACTTAAACTCAAGATGGACGAAACAACCCTTTAACTCAAAGAGTATAATTTCAATTTTTATTGTTTGTAAATGTTTAATAACAAACATTTTATTCTAAGAGATCTTATTTTTTGCATTGATCAAATTTCAATGTCAAATTATGGATTTAGTGTTAAATTCATTATGCCAAATGTGTCTTTTGAGAGATGGATCACCATTGATTTTTTTGGCACTCGAGAGAGATACCATTAATCAACATTTGTCATGGGTATTTGAAAATTTCATACCCCTTGAACTTAGCCACCTATCTTCATATCTCTACCTATGAGTTACTCTCCATGTGAAGACTTAGCTTTTTCCACTAACTTATTGCAATGTGGATGGAACTCCATTTAAAGATTATGAAACATTAATATAATCTATAATCTAAAGCATAGGCAAGTTTTATTTCTTAACCATTAATCAAATATCTCATATTGCTACTCAAAATATTATCATTTAAAATATATATGTAAAATAAGAAGGATACCACACACACGGGATCTACTTGACGGGCTTATGAGGTCCGTGCAGAAGAATTTCCTGAGTTGTGATACCACACACACGGGATCTACTTGACCGATCACAGTTATCTTCTTCTCATTCCTATCCACGGCAATATACTCCACCCCTGTAATAAAATATCCTTCCATCATTTATCAATATTCGAAACCTAGTGAATGGTAACAGAATATTTTTGGCCATAGCTTTGCTGAATGACTTTTACCTTCAATTCCTGCAATTGTCTGCATAGCTCTTCTCTTGCTTTTCTCGCTCTCAATCGCCAGCAATTTCAGCACTATCTTCTGCAAATGGATCATTATCAGCAGTGATTGAGTTTCATGCGACTTAAAATATTCACATGGACAATAATTTACACGACAAATTCATTTCAAAATACATCCAAAAAAATAAAATCAATACAGTACTTAACCCTAAAAAGCTTGAAAATTCTTTCAACATCATAAAAATGTCCAAACTACATAAAGAAACCTATAAATTACTTAGCCCTAGGAAAGATTGGAAATTAAAACAAATCTACAGCAACACATATAACACAGAGGCTCTGATAAACGTGGAGAGGAAAAGTTAGTGGCATACATTCATACTTGACAGGCAACAGAGCGTTTCCAAAACGCTCTCTGTGATGTATGACTGAGAAGCAAATATACAAAATGGATCGGAGACTTGTATTTCTTCTTAAAGAAAACCCCAAGAGTGACATAGTGAGTGGGGATTGATTAACTATTTATATTGGTGTTAGAGCCATGCATCGTAAAAGCTTCTGCAGCCTGCCCAAGGCAATGCTAGGCGGTATGGCTAGGCATTGACTTACGAGGAGAATTGCCAGGCTGTGAAGACGTTCCAGTGCTGAAATCCACGGTGCCCTTCATTTTACAATTATTATTTTTATGAAAACATCGACCTGTAATATGTACGGTAAATCGACAACTTATGTTTATGACGATAAATTTTGAAGTGAAGCCAATGAGATGATTGCGTCCAGAACGTGCTGAGAGTCAACGCGACAAAGACCGGTCACTGTGTAAGTCGACCGGTCATGTAAGTCATTCGCAGCAATTACAGGAATTGATTTCATATAAAGATATATCATAGACATGTGGCCACAACGCATCATGGTGCATATTGTTAGCCGTGTAGCAGGGCTTTTATTAAGAAGACTTTGAAAATTATTTTTGAGTTCAGGGAGTCAATGGGACAAATTCCATTTTGTCCCGTTCACACGGAAAGATAGGTTACAACTTTACTATTTGATCAACTAGCGAGTGCACCCAGCGGTGCAAAGGAAAGCCTAGAGGAGAAGTATGGAAATTTTGGAAAGAAATAATTAAGTCTCTGAGTTTTTATAGTAGCAAAAGATTAAATTTAAGAAAAAAGTTGCATTGACATAAATGTCTTAAAACAATGACATAGTAATGATGGTATCTTTCCCCTTCGTGCTCCCTCCACATCTTAGGCTTTACTATATGACATTATAGAAATGGAGGAAGTACCAAAGTGGGATAGGAATCAATCAATGGCAACTATGAAGAGATAAATGGAAGGAAAGGAAACCCTTTGCAGTCAAGAAGCATAGAAAATGTATCCATGAACTCCCTCATACACTAGATCAAGTAAAAAATCATTGAGCTCCTTGCCAATAATGAGAAAGAAAAGAAAATTGGAACAAAAAAAGAAAACTTGAGAAAAAGATGCTCATTTGAATATAACACTAGGCTCCCAAGCATCTCTACCCAGATTGTGCTACATTATATAGTCAGAATTGAAACATTTAAACATGCAGATATTGAATGTATTTATAATCCAATTAATAAAAAACTTCATTTGTGAGTGTTCGATCACGGTCACAACACCCATTTTCCATATATCATCTAAACAGAAAATTTAAAAAGAGATCTATTCACACAAACCTATAGTCCATAATTTCACTTCTACCATTTACGCTCTACATGTATTAGCCACATAACAAAAGTTCCAATGAATGAATGTGATAAAAACTGAATATATTAACTATAAACTAAATGGCTAAATGGATTACCAGGTGAGATACCTGGAGAGTGTACAAACACTCATACAAGCCCGCTTGTTACATTGAGTCAGATGAGCCTCAAATATATAGGCTTTCACACTAACGGGAAGGTTTCAACCACTCCCTAGTGTTATCACTTGGATTGAACCTCAGGCTGAAGGAAGGCAATGTCAGGGTAACCACAAACCACGCTTAGCCAAGTAGCTAGCCCTACTAGGCCGGGAGAGGGCTCTCTCCGTAAGGATCTCAGCCAAGATGACTGGATCAGGGAAATGATATTATGCTAGGTATAGTAGCACGAAGATTTGATTGGATTTTGAAGGGGTTTTGTTGGATTAGGGGGAGCTGGACAGTTTAGGTCTAGGGAATTAAGTCAAAATTGCAAGGTGTTCAATGGGGCAAGGTAGGTATAAGGCTTAGCACTCTAGGGCTTGATGGGTGAGGTGTTTTAAGACAGGTGAGAAGCTAGGAAGAGCATGTGTTACCATGGATCCTTACTAGACTGTAGAAAACATATAATGGTGAATATTTCCCCAAAGCAGAGCAGTGATGTTATGAATTCTTCCTATCAATTTGAAAAATTCACTTAGAAACAATGAAATGATTAATGAAGTACACAATACATATTAACATATGATCGCAAGAGAAGAAACTGAACTAAACTCCATACCACATGGATTCCAAAGGAATAGCTGCAATTTTTATTAATCTCCTGCTAAACTGCTACAAAATGATGTACAATCAAGGTATGAGCATCCAGCTGAGTCCAACCCTTTACAATGAGAAAGAAGAAGAAGATATAAGCTTTTTTTCAACCTCATCCCATCCTCAGGGGTCAAATCCCTAAGATGAGGAGCTAATCTAACCAACTCTGAACAAGAAACTGGAATATAGGCATCTTAACGACTTACCTCTAAAAGTGAAAAAACTAATTCATTTAAGCTCAAATTGTCTTTTAATCTAATGAATCTACCCTCTACTACTAATTATCCATCATATTTACAAGACAAGTCATCATTTACATCAGTAAAACATACTCCGTGAGAGAAAATCCATGAACACAGTCAAAACATAGAAAAATAGCCATCCTATGCAAAATTTGCCCTACGCGCAACGCCATTGGCCCAACGTGCAGCGCCACTTTTAGGTCCCTTTTGGAAGCATTCCTAGCATCCAAATTGAGCTCATGATAATTCACTGGAAAGGTCGTCAAGTCTACTTTCCCAACCACCTGGAACTTCTACATTTGAAGCTCATTTGACCACTCAAAACTTGATTCTCCCAAGACTGCTTCTATGTGTCCAAAAAGTGGCAGAAAGGTCATTTTTAGGGTTTTTTTGACCTTTTGGTGGACCAATTCTGCCCCAAAAACTTAGCAAATCCATAGGGTGCATGTACTCATCACTCTGAATCCAAAAATGCAAACCATTTGTGCATTGGGTGTCCCTAGGAAAAGCGCAGTGCCGGTGGTGTTACACATTGAGCCACCTCCTGAACACGCATCGCCGGTGGTGTTGCACATTGAGCCACCTCCTGAACGTGCAGCGCCACTTCAAGACAACTTTTGACTATCTTGCTGGTGTCCAAATTAGGCATGTGATAGCTCGTTGGAAAGCTTGTCCTGTCTAATTTCTATAACATTTTTAATTTTTCAATTTGGAGCTCATTTTGCCTCTCAAAAGCTCAATTTCCCAAGACTGGTCAAAATGTGCAGAATGAGGCTGCCAAAATGCAGAGTGTTGTTGCAGTTAACGTTTGGGGGTCTTCCTCAACTCCAAAGTGAGCTCCTGATAACTCATTGAAAATCTCTCCGTGTCTAGTTATCATTTGAATCATCCAGCAAGTATTTTGGATATTCCATCTAAGAGAAAATTTGATTTTACCAAAGTCACGCCAGAAGGGCAACAACTCTCCTGTGGCAAATGATTGTTTGGACATTTCTCCCAAACCATGAGACCTGTGTAAAAAATGAAGGAGGTTTTTCTTCTTGAGTCTATTATGGAAAAAAACCTCTCTCATTTTTGTCAAATTCATCTATCATGCTCAAAAAAATCATTTGAATAAAACCTATCCCGATGTGTGGAACAGGGGATTTGTAGAAATAAAGGGAAATCAAGGGGATGAGGGGCTTATGAATCCTTGAGAAAATTTTTACAAGTAGGGAGGAATGTTAGGAAGAAGGGAAAAGTGGAATTTCAAGGATTGAGTGAGTGGAAGGGGTCCAAAAGGGCAAAATGCAGGCCTAACCTAGAAAAGTGTCAAATTGTAGCAATAAGCTAGGGTTTGTGGGAAAATGATGAATTTGAGGGATATTAGTGATGGGAAGTGTTTAAGAAGGTATATTAACGATAAGGGAATCTGTATTAGTATCAGGATACAAGTTTTGTTGATGATTTGACCATCCAAGAAAAATTACCTTCAAAACCCTAGGAGAGGGAAATGAGCCTTACCTAAGCACAACTGAAGCACAAACAAGGTGTAAAATGACCCATTGGAACTTGAAATAATGATAACAACTTTTTGAATGACGGTACACTCAGCCGAATGGTGACATGGACCAATATTTGGAAAACTTAGGAAGGAGTGAAAACAATCCTAAACCTAATACCTAGTGACCAAATTTTACTCGAAGACTCACTGAAATGACAAAATTTGACTTTGACACCCTAAGACCACTTTGTAAGAGCATATTTGATCACTAGTGGAAGGCTGCAAAGACTGACACTAACATTGGCTCCATTGGGGATGGTCGCTCCTTGGAGGTTCCAAGAACACCGTAGACCAAGTAGCCTTATCCATTGGGCATGGAGTAAAAAAAACTCAATTTGAAATACATGACTGAATACTGATGACTCAAAGACACAAACTGACTTTTACTCAACTAAAAACAGACTCAATACTAAAACACAATTGAAAAACTGGAAAATATGCTCAAAATGGAGCTTATTCAATAGAACCTACTCTAACTATCCATTCATCACCTGATCAAGTGAAATGAAACAACCAATGCAACCAAGTAAACATTCTGGCTGTTGTTTGAATTCTCCGCAAGTGCTTGTTTATGAGCAAGAAGAGAGAACTACTAAAATGCAACTCCCATGAAAACTTGTAAATAGATCCAAATTTTCCTAGATTGAATAATATGGATTCTCTACCTGACTCCAAAAATATTGCATGAGGATCTTGAAATTCATGTGCACTAGGACTTAGCTCATCCAATGGATTACTTTGATTCTCCTCATACTATGAATGCAAACTTTCATTTGAACTTTGTGATGAAACTCTTGCTGAAAATGACAAAGAAACCGGCTGTCGGATCAAGTTTGTATCAATACTTTTTTCAAGTTCACTGTTAGCTAATGGAGAAGGACTTTGATTGTAGACATCATCCAACACATCAGCTATTGGATCATGAAAAACTTGAAAAGGCTATTGCAACCCATTTTATATTGGTTCCAATGAGATTGCATGCTTTTCTACAGGCTGCTCATCCTTTATTGAAGATATACCATGCAAATTTCCCTTCAAAAACTGAAATGATTCAAAACATAATGGTACAGGCTCATCTTGCATCATTTGATAATATGTTTCAGCTTCCAAGTCTTCATCTGCAACATGACATTCAATGGCATTCGGTGGATGCAAATCTAGATATGAGAAGGCTTGAACAAGGATTTCCTTTCCCTCTAGATGGTCCATATCAAGTCTTATCGACGGTTGATTTCTGATTGCACAAAAGTTGTCTCTGATGAACTAAAACGAAGTAAAACAAAAAGGCAAAGATCCTTCACTTACTTCAATATTTTCTGCACTTAACTCCTCACTTCCATGGCTGATATGCATCGGCTAATCACCGAGCTACTAAAAGTGAGCTTCCTCCTTCCACAAACCAGCTGTTGTTTTGTCTGCAAGACTAGCTTATGTTTGGAGAACATAATCATCATCATACTAATCAAACTTAGGGAAATCATCAGTATAAAACACATCATCAAGAATACATGTTAGATCAACAGATCTCTCTTCTGCAAGCTGATTTATAAAACAATCATTATCAGATCTATGACAGTTGGGATAAGAAAGGAAATGTTCTGGATCAGCCACTTGTTTTTCTTCAATCAGCGAGCCATGGTATTGAACATCATACTCATTCCTTGTGGTGATATTTTACATCATCTCTTCCACTGCACTTACCAAAACATCGAGCTTTACCTCTAAAGATGTCGATTCCTTTGGATCTATGTTCTTCATCTCTTCTTCCTTCAACTTTACCCTTCTGATCAGCAGATTAGCCTCTACATCTAATGCACTATTTTGCATCTCTTTAAGTGTTGAAAGGTTCCTTTCCCTTAGCTGAAACTCTATTTCCAGATCAAAGGCTTTCGGATAATGCAAGAGAGCTGAATCAGGAGGAGGTCTTATATTAAGAGGCATCAAACAATAAGTTTGGTTAAATCTGGTAGAAAATTGTTGTACTATCTCCCCTGGCTGTGTTTTCAGCTGGTTATACTCTTCTAGAATCAAGAAAGGGTTTTGTCTGACCACCCACTTGTTGAGGAAAACTTTGACGAACTGCTGGAAATCTGAGATGCTCACATCAGGCAGGGTTTTGAACCAACTCTTGACTTTGCCTTGCAAAGAAAGAGAAAAAAGCCTAATACTGACATCCTCTTCATCAACTTCAAAAAGGTCAAGAAAAGACTCAAAATTCAGTACGTGTCTCTCAGCAGTGATGTTGTGACAGTCACCATCAAATCTTGGTATATATAGGTAATGATTTTTAGGGAAAGCATGGGATATAGGAGGTAAAATCATAAGCTTGTATCTATTTGGAATTTTACAAGGTATAGGAGTATATACAAAAGCTATAGAATTATTCTTGATCTCTTGAGGCTCATCAGTTTGAAGATTGTCATCATAAGATTCAGAAGAAGGGTCTTTATCAAGATCAAAGGCATGCGAATATTTTGTATTCGCAATCTTCAAAAGGAAGGAATCACATGCAGGTCTAGGATATTTTCTCAAATACAGTATACTTTGTAAATTCTTCTTGACATTCTCGGGAAAAAGAGAAGAAATAATTTATAACAAAGAACATAATGTCTTGGATGAAATTCAAACTTGAATACCTGATATTTCCATATTGTCCTTTCATGTTTGTGTTGGTCAGGTTCATCCTCCAGCGGAGTCCTTGGATCTGATCTCGAAACTGATTTAGAGTCGCCAGGTGAATGATTTCAGCCTTCTGGTGTCTGATCGTTGTCCACCATCAACAATCAGATCTGAACTTGATACATTTTGCTGAGGAACATAAAACTACGTTCCCCAGTATGGTCACCACTATGTTATCACCTGGATTGAACCTCAGGCTAAAGGAAGGCAATGCTAGGGTAACCACAAACCACGCTTAGCCAAGTAGCTAGCCCTACTAGGCCAGGAGAGGGCTCTTTCCATAAGGATCTTAGCCAAGATGACTGGATCAGGTAAAGGATATTAGGCTAGGTATAGTAGCATGAAGATTTGATTGGCTTTTGAAGGTTTTTGCTGGATTAGGAGGAGCTGGACATTTTAGGTCTAGGGAGTTAGGTCAAAATTGCAAGGTGTTCAATGGGGCAAGGTAGGTATAAGGCTTAGCACTCTAGGGCTTGATGGGTGAGGTGTTTTAAGACAGGTGAGAAGCTAGGAAGAGCATGTGTTACCATGGATCCTTCCTAGACTGTAGAAAACATATAATGGTGAATATTTCCGCAAAGCAGAGCAGTGATGTTATGAATTATGCCTATCAACTTGAAAACATTCACTTAGAAGCAATGAAATGATTAATGAAGTACACAAAACATATTAACATATGATCTCAAGAGAAGAAACTGAACTAAACTCCATACCACATGGATCCCAAAGAAATAGATTCAATTTTTATTAATCTCCTGCTAAATTGCTACAAAATGATGTACAATCAAGGTATGAGCATCCAGTTGAGTCCAACCCTTTACAATGAGAAAGAAGAAGAAGATATAGGCTTTGTTTTAATATCCTCCCATCCTTAGGGGTTGAATCCCTAATATGAGGAGCTAATCTAACCAACTCTTAACAAGAAACTGGAATATAGGCATCTTAACGACTTGCCTCTAAAAGTGAAAGAATTGATTCATTTAAGCTCACATTGACTTTTAATCTAATGAATCTACCCTCTACTACTAATTATCCTTCATATTTACAAGACATGTCATCATTTACATCAGTAAAACATCCTCCATGAGAGAAAATCCATGAACATAGTCAAAACATATAAAAATAGCCATCATGTGCAAAATTTGCCCTACGCGCAACGCCACTAGCCTGACGCGCAGTGCCACTAGCCCGATGCACAGTGCCACTTTCAGGTCCCTTTTGGAAGCCTTCCTGGCATCCAAATTGAGCTCATGATAGCTCATTTGAAAGTTCTTCAAGTCTACTTTCCAAAACACCTATAATTTCTATATTTGAAGCTCATTTGACCCATCTAAACATGATTCACCCAAGACTTCTTCTGTGTGTCCAAAAAGTGGCAGAAAGGTCATTTTTAGGGTGTTTTTTGACCTTTTGGTGGACTAGTTCTGCCCCAAAAACTTGGAAAATCCATAGATTGCATCTACTCATCATTCTAAATCCAAAAATGCAAACCATTTGTGCATTGAGTTCCCCTAGGAAAAGCGTAGCACCAGTGGCGTTGCGCGTTGAGCCACCTCCTGAATGCGCAACGCCACTTCCTGAGCGCGCAACGCCACTTCAAGAAAACTTTTGACTTCCTTCCCAATGTCAAAATTTGGCATGGGATAGTTTGTTGGAAATCTTGTCCTATCTAATTTCTAGAACATTTTGAATTTTTAAATTTGGAGTTAATTTTCCTTGTCAAAAGGTCAATCGCCGAAGACTGGTCAAAACGTGCAGAATGAGGCTGCCAAAATGCAGAGTGCTATTGCAATCAAATTTTGGAGGTCTTTCTCAACTCAAAATTGAGCTCATGATAGCTCATTGAAAATATCGCTATGTCTAGTTATCATTTAACTCATCAAGAAAGTCTTTTGGACATTCCATCTAGGAGAAAATTTGATTTTACCAAAGTGACGCCAGAAGGGCAACAACTCTCCTGTGGCAAATGATTGTTTGGATATTTCTCCCAAACCATGAGACCTGTGTAAAAAATGAAGGAGGTTTTTCTTCTTGAGTATATTATGGAAAAACAACTCTCTCACTTTTGTCAAATTCATCTATCGTGCTCAAAAAAATCATTTGAATAAAACCTATCCCGATGTGTGGAATAGGGGATTTGTAGAAATAAAGGGAAATCAAGGGGATGAGGGGCTTATGAATTCTTGAGAAAATTTTCAGAAGTAGGGAGGAATGTTAGGAAGTAGGGAAAAGTGGAATTTCAAGGATTGAGTGAGTGGAAGGGGTCCAAAAGGGCAAAATGCAGGCCTAACCTAGAAAAGTGTCAAATTTTAGCAGTAGGCTAGGGTTTGTGGGAAAATGATGAATTTGAGGGATATCAGCGATGGGAAGTGTTTAAGAAGGTATATTAAGGATAGGGGAAGGTGTATGAGTAGCAGGATACAATTTTTGTTGATGATTTGACCATCCAAGAAAAATTACCAAAACCCTAGGAGAGGGAAATGAGCCTTACCTAAGCACAACTGAAGCACAAACAAGGTGTAAAATGACCCATTGGAACTTGAAATAATGATAAAAACTCTTTGAATGATGGTACACTCAGCCGAATGGTGACATGGACCAATATTTGGAAAACTTAGGAAGGAGTGAAAACAATCCTAAACCTAATACCTAGTGACCAAATTTTACTCGAAGACTCACTGAAATGACAAAATTTGACTTTGACACCCTAAGACCACTTTGTAAGAGCATATTTGATCACTGGTGGAAGGCTGCAAAGGCTGACACTAACATTGACTCCACTAATATTAACTATAAACTAAATGGCTAAATGGCTCTCCAGGTGAGATACCTCAAGAGTGTACAAACACTCATACAAGCTGGCTTATTACATTGAGTCAGATGAGCCTCAAATATATAGGCTTTCACACTAACGGGATGGTTTCAACCACTCCCTAGATATTAGGATATGAGGTCTAAGATTAGAGTCTCAAAACTATCATCATCATAACAATAATCTAAGTTTAGCTTTCTCCATTACTTCCAACGCTCCCCCTTAATGGAGAAAGGGTACTGAACAATAACATACGCCTGCTGGTCTAGTCTCAACTAGGCTTACAATAGTACATAAAAACTTGGTTACAGGGGTTTTAATTTTGGTCTTTTTGCTTGATAATCCATGCTTGTTCATCTTGAGTCGAGGCTTCATCTTCAGTTTCCTCGCCATGAGGTAGTGATGTATCTTCACCTCATTTCTTCCCTAGTGATGGAAAGCTTGAATTCTTATTCTCTCCCTTCTCAAGATTATGACAGGCTGGATAGGAGAATTTTCCCTCTCACTATTTCCGATGTCAACCATCTGAACATCTGCTATGATGTCTTTATCATTCATTGATGTAACGTCTACACACACAGAAATATTAATGAGATCATCACAATTTAAATTATCTCCAGCTTTGTCTTCTTTTGCCATGTCTTTGCAATAAGCTTCATGTGGCTCGTCCAATTGATCTTCAACACTTTGTTCCTCTTTACACCCTTCCTGAAGATCATCTCATGTGTCTTCAATATCAAGATCTTGCACAATAGACTGTGCCTCTTGATTCTTGTGGCCATCAACCGAACCACATTGTTTTTCTTAAATTTCTTTTGACTCGAACATACTAGTCATTATAATACCTCCAAATGCCCACATGAGAAAAACATCATCATCAGAATAAAAAATATCTTCAAATATAGACGTGTTGTTAAAGTCCAGCTTATCTTGCTTTATCTTGCTTCGAGATTTCTTTTCGACTCCACACGGTCCTCTAACGAGCTCCAACAACCCCATTACCACGCAGGCAGGAAACCTCTCCCTTTGGCAGCTCTTCAACTATAGAACCTTGTAGACTGTGGCTTCTATGCCACGCAGGTCTCAGTTCCCTCGACTCTGGCGACGAGCAACACAACGACCTATCACAAACTGAAAACGCTATCAATATCTAATCCTAATGTATGTAATTAGCGATTTTTGATAGCACATATTTATGAAGATGGGTTCAAATCAACAAGAACTTTCACATTTTCATTGTGGAATATAATAACTTAGAAGAAAATTTACCCAATTGCTTTTGGAATCTCCTCAACCTGCAACTTGAGTTTCTCAAACAATTAAATTTCCAGGACAAATTTTTTAGATGACGCTCTGGAACATGAAGCTCTAGAACATGCCACAGATCCACGGCACCACCGATATGTTAGCATGTACTGTTAACACGCCGCTACAAACTTCGCTTACCAAAAGCTAGAACACCACCTGAAAACGACTTCAAATCCACTTTCCTTGTAGGCACATGTCGGAAAACGACTTCGGATCAAACTTCACTCCAGCAATAGCAAATCAGGCATGAATCTATCTATGACTCTCAATTTCCCTCCGTAAGTTTGCCCGCTTTAAAACTGGGCTTCTATCCTCGCGCACAACAACACTAGATGAAATCTTGAGCTCATGTTGAGCTACGAATAGATCAGCCGATGGATCGAGGGCATCAATAGGTTGCTAGATTGAATCCTTCGATTATTAGAAAACAGAAAGTGAACGTCTTCCCGGATCTAGTCTGAGCACACTCCATCAAATCCCAACCCACGAGCTAAATAGGTATAGCATACTTTTGGACAGGAGTGGGTTTCATATAATTACACCTTCACAGATTGGTATTCAAGCTCTCCTCCAAGTCGATCTTAAAGAAAGTGTTAACCCGAGGAGGAACGGTGTCACCACTGGTCTCAACAGGAATGTCTTCGTACGCATCAAAATTGATCCCCGTATTCTCCTAATCAAAGACCTCACCAGTATTCTCGCTTCCACCCTCCTTCATGAACAGATTCACTTCATGTTCATGCCACCAACCATCGGATATGTTATTATTGATGCTGGAATTATTCCCCATCGACAGCTGCCATGCAGTAAGGTCGACACGATTTTACGCCAAGCCCTCGCGCCGATTTGAAAAATAAAAAACCTCGTAAGTTTTTCCAGTGAATCGACGCAATTTTCTCACTGACACACATGAATCAGCGCTATTCCATGCCCAAACCACATGACGCTTTTGACTTAGGCGCGTCGGGTAGATTCTTCACTCAACGTACAGGTTCCTCCATCCTGTAGCTCTGATACCATGATAAAAAATGAATATATTAACTATAAACTAAGTGGCTAAATGGCTCTCCAGGTGAGATACCTGGATAGTGTACAAACACTCATACAAGCCTACTTATTACATTGAGTCAGATGAGCCTCAAATATATAGGCTTTCACACTAACAGGATGGTTTCAACCACTCCCTAGATATTAGGATATGAGGTCTAAGATTAGAGTCTCAAACCTATCATCATCATAACAATAATCTAAGTTTAGCTTTCTCCATTACTTCCAAAAGAATGAAATTTTATGAATTCTTTGTGTTCGGAGAGAAGCAAGATATCTGAGCATTGAATAAGAATTGACTCCTAGGCCTAAGAACAGATACTTCAAAACACTCTGTGAAAATCAAAGGGGGAGAACACAAACAACTACTTGTTTGACAATAACAATTTCAGCATAGATAGATAAAAAAAATTTCAAAACCAAACAAATTGACTAAAAAGGTCTCTTCAAATAAGAATAATGAACACGCTGCAACCTTAGATGTGTTATAGTAGTCTATATTTATCTATACTAACCTCGCCAACCAAACCATATAGGATTCAGATTATTAAATTCAAGAAACTTTCTTAATGGACACAACATATGAATATTGGAACCACAAAAATTGATTTATTGCAATATATCCCCACTTAACATTGTCTCAACTATAAGCCTGTAAGGAGTCAGAACTATAATCGAAATGGGCACATTTGTTAGGAGAGTTCCAATCCAGGTGGCTCTAGGGACACACAACAAAGAGGGCTTATGGGAGCTCAAAAATCAAAGTGACCAGAATGCTTTTGAACCAGGACCAGAGCGTAGATCTCGTCGTCTTGATCCCAGTGGTGTGAACAGTTTGTCAAATCGAGTCCGTATGCAAAAATTAGGAGTAGTCAAACTTCAGGTTGACTTGGGTGACTAGGCAGCCTTAAGGAGGTAGCAATTTGGACAAAATCCGGCCACCAGATTCTGGCCAACCTGGACCATATTCTGGGTGAATTTGTGGCCTATTTAATTTGTCCCCTTCGGTAATTTTTCAAATTTTTAAAAATGACTATTGATTTTTAAAGTCCATATATATATATATATATATATATATATATATATATATATATATATATATATATATATATAATGGTGGTGGGCCATGACCCCCGCCACCACCATCGGATCCCAAACCACATTACATTAAAAAACCCAAAATTTTATGGGCCGATGGGCCATGACCCTCGTCGGCCCTCCCTCAACTCCTGCAACCACATAACAAATCAATTTAAATTTGGCTCGGCGACCATTACCCTGCGGAGCCCTCCAACCAAACCCACAACACAAACAATATATGACTTAATACGGGGTGGGCGCGGGCAACCTCTGGTGGACCCCACCCACACCCCAACACAACCACCATGAATTAAGTGAGAGGTCGGTGGGGATCGAACCCACCCAACCCACGTGGGCTGACCCCCACCTAGAAACCCCATATATGGTGCGTACACCATGAGCCAAAGTACCAACTCAAACCATCGTGCACCTTTAATAAACAAAACATTAATGTGCCACCCTAAACTTTAACAAAATAATATTATGTGGGTTAATTTGGGAGGGGTGGGATTTGACCCCCCGACCCCTCCTCAACAAAATCCTAAAGTTGCCACTGTGCCAACCAACCCACATTGAACAATCTACCCAAAAATGTATATAAACCCTCATTTTGTCAGTGCAATCAGGCATGGAGGACCAAGAGCGTGCACAAAAATCGAGGTGAGACAATTTTTAATTAATTTTTATAGGTGGAACCATGATCCTTAAAAAGGGCAGGTGGAACCATGATTGGGTAAAATTCTCAAGAGGGTGAAATTTTTGCAGTGTCCAAATTGGACAAACTTTAGGTCGATCTTACACCTCTCATTGACACAAAGCCAATGGCGTAGTTAGTTCCCTAATATGAGTAGCAGATTTGCAGAGGACCCGGAGGAGGGAATCTTTGAGGAATCTAAGGGGAATCTAAAAGATTCCTTGAGCCCCAAATTTCCACTTTCTCAGAATTCAGAAATTTGACAATCGATTTTGCACTATTCGACGCCAAAAATCTGATGGTGCATTTAGATTTTCCATTTTCTCATTTCGTTTTTCAGCCACTTTTCTAAGTTGAGTGCAGGCGTCAGCGTTCAACATGCGAGAAATCATTCCATGAGATTCGACGCCGTGAGATTGATGGTACAACTAGCTTCAACAGTTTGACGTCCTCTTCTTCAGATGGCCCCTGGATGTGAGGTATATGCAGTGTGTTCATGTACTTCTTTTTCTATGCATTGTGCTGCACAGATCCCTATTTGATGTTTGATGTGGGATCTTGTTTCTTATTTGTTTTCATGATTCTTGCTTGATGTGATGCGGAATCATTTTGTGCGATGTACTTGTTGTCATGATTCGTCATGTTTCGTTTGAGATCCCTTTGTCATTATGTTGATGGGATAATCATGTGTTGCCATGCATGTTTGCATTGAGATCCCTTTATGCCATGTTGGTGGGATGCTCATTATCATCATGCATGAGTTTGTGTCATACGGATAGGAGTCCTTTTTGACTAAGAGTTCCTATAGCGGAACATCTTTTGGAGCCACTCCTGCGTGAGGGCGTTTTCCTTGTATGATAGTGACATCGCCTCTTATGTGAATCATCACTACTGACAACACTTAATGCAGCGGCCTACACCATCTTGACACCAGGGACTGGAGATGTAGTCCCTCCTGGACGAACTCCGTTATCAATAGCTTATGTTTTCATGTGTTGATGGATGTCATGTTCATCTTCTTTATAGTATGCAGATGTATTCATTGATGTTCTTTTAAAAGTGCAATTTAACACATCACGAAAGTAAAAGGTCTTGGAAGGGTCCTTTTTCACACCCGGACCTGGATCAAGTGGTATCAGAGCGGTCTTTACGTGGATGTGAATTGCAAGCATGAACAATGGAATGTGTAGCGACAAAGGATGAAAAAGTGATGTACGAGACCACACTCAAAATTTCCAAAAGGGTGGAAATAATGTATGAAACTGTACAGAAAGAGATAGAGGAAAAGGAGCGATTGCAGCTTCAGCTGCAAGCCATGGAAGAGGCCCTGGAAGAACTGAAGCACAACAAACATAATCTTCAAATAGATAATGTTGAATTGAAGATGTGTCTACATGAAGACAAAGAGGAAAAACAAAGTTTTCTACGACAGCTGCAAGCTAAGGTTGAGGCCTTGGAAAAGTTGCAGTGTGACCCATGTGAGGTAAAATGTAATTCTCTGAATTCATGTATGTGTCCCGATGATGATTTCGCTGTTTTCGAAAATCATACCATGGGAATTGGCTCCAAACTGGTGAAGATAATGAGGTATGAAGGAAAAGGCTTGGGCGTTAACGGCCAAGGCATTGTCAACCCCATCAAAGTAGAAGAATTACCCCATCAGGCAGGACTTGGGTGTGTCATGAAAGAAGTTGGGGAATGCGCCAAGATAGCCAACGAACCACCAACAACAGATGATGAGAATCCCACATTAGTTCTTTCCAAATTGACAGAGGAGGTAAAATATGTTGATTTCCTTTCAATTTTGTCTTCACATAGTATGATTTCTGTTGGAGATTTAGAGATCCCAATTACAAGGACGAACATGAGGCTCCTTACCAGGACGAGGCACGAGGAGAAAAACGAACTTGGTTTTGATAACCAAGGCATAAATCAACCTTTGGAGGTTGTGCATAAACATCAATTTGTAAGCTTCAGATACATCGAGGGAGGATGCTCGAAGGCGTCAGATTCTTCCGAGACATCGTTGAAATCGTCGAGGAAAGAGAATGATGGGAACACATCCCCATCATCCCATGGCAGTGCCCATTGTAGGGAACGAGCTGAGGCAAGCTCTCATCACCATACTTACACCAGAGAGAACAAGGAAAGGTATAACCATTCTTGACATTTGAATGCTCATTTCGATTATAATCATGTTGTTAATGATGCACGAGAAACATGGCATCGAAAAACATGTACCTTTTGTGGATTACGTAACCATACATTTTATAAGTGTTGGAAAAGAATGGCAACACACAATAGGATGAGGTGTGAAAGACCCTCTCAGCAGCATGTTAAACAAATCTGGAGGAAGAGGACCTATTGTAGTCATTGCGACAGAAGTGGCCATCAAAGAGCCACATGTTGGAGGCTCCATCCAGAGCAGAGCCTTAAAGACAAAGTGTTGATGCATGAACCAGGTGAAACAATTGTTTGACAAGAAAAACCACCACAGGGGGATGACCCATTCATAGCGATAAGTGAAAAATGGTTTCTAGATATGTTAGCTTGTCATGGTGATGCTTTTGTAAATCATTTGTTGCACTTTAAAATGTAAAAGTGATGATGTGTTTTCCATCACTTGTTCAGCAACAATGATGTCTGGTCTTATTTTGTGTTGCATTTTACACTTTGAAAGTGATGTCGTGTTTCCATCACTTGTCAAAGCAAAAACAGTGTTGGCCTTATGTTTGTAAATCATGTGTTGCAGTGATGATGTGATTTCCATCACTTGTTGAAGTAACAATGATATGTTGGCCTTGTTTTCATAGCTAGGGTATTGTTTCCGTTTCGATGTAAACTTGACCACCAAGTATAAACTCATGGCAAGTGTGGGATACTTGGGTCATTATTTGGTCATGAAAGTCAAGCATGTAATTTGCAAAACAATGTACTATAGGTTGCAGAGGTTGCAGGTGTCGACTCATTGCTTAAGGCTTCGAAGAACAAAGGTGAAGGAGGTGGAAGCAGGACCTTTTCAGGATGCTTGTGATGCAGACAAGGTACAGAGAAGTTGTAGATTATTTTTTATGCTTTTGGAGGACCAAAAGCTCCTCAGTGGGGAGGATTGATCCAGGTGGTTCCAAGAACACACACAGGACAAAGAGGGCTTATGGAAGCTCAAAAATCAAAGTGATCAGAATGCTTTCGAACCAAGACTAGAGCATATATATCATCGTCTTAATTGTGGTGGTGTGAACAGTTCATCAAACCGAGTCCGTATGCAAAAGTTAGGAGCAGTCAAAGTTCAGGTTGACTTGGGTGACTAGGCAGGCTTAAGGAGGTAACAATTTGGACAAAATCCGGCCACCGGATTCTGACCAACCTGGGCTAGATTCCGAGTGAATTTGTGGCCTATTTAATTTGTCCCCTTCAGTCATTTTTTGAATTTTTAAAAATGACTATTGATTTATATATATATATATATATATATATATATATATATATATATATATATATATAAAAACAAATGGTGGTGGGCCATGAACCCCACCACCGTCGTCGGATCCCAAACCACATTACATTAAAAAACACAAAATTTTATGGGCCAACGGGCCATGACCCCCGCCGACCCTCCCTCAACTCCTGCAACCACATAACAAAATCAATTTAAATTTGGCTCGACGACCCCGTCGAGCCCTCCACCAAACCCACCGCACAAACAATATATGACTTAATACGAGGTGGGCGTGGGTCACCTCCGATGGAGCTGGCCCACACCCCAACACATCGACCATGAATTAAGTGAGAGGTCGGTGGGGGTCAAACCCGCTCGACCCACGTGGGCTGGCCCCCACCGGGCGGCCCCATATATGGTGCATACACCATGAACCAACGTACCAACTAAAACCATCATGCACCTTTAATAAACCAAGCATTAATGTGGCACCCTAAACTTTAACAAAATAATATTATGTGGGTTAATTCGGGAGGGGCGGGATTTGACCCCCCGACCCCTCCTCGACAAATTCCTAATGTTGCCACTGCGCCAACCAACCCACGTTGAACAATCCACCCAAAAATGTATATAAACCCTCATTTCGTCACTACACCCAAGCATGGAGGACCAAGAGCGTGCACAAAAATCGAGGCAAGACAATTTTTAATTAATTTTTGCAGGTGGAACCATGATCCTGAAAAAGGGCAGGCGAAACCATGATTCGGCAAAATTCTCAGGAGGGTGAAATTTTTGAAGTGTCCAAATTGGACAAACTTTATGTTGATCTTACCCCTCTCAGCAACACAAACCTGATGGTGCTGTCAGTTTCTTGATTTGAGCAGTAGATTTATAGAGGACCCAGAGGAGGGAATCTTTGAGAAATCTAGGGAGAATCTAAAAGATTCCTTAAGCCCCAGATTTCCAATTTCTTAGAATTCAGAAATTTAACAGTCTATTTTGCACTATTTGACGCCACAAATCTGATGGTGTGTTCAGATTTTCCATTTTCTCATTTCATTCTTCAGCCACTTTTCTAAGTGGAGTGCAGGTGTCAACATTCAGCATGCGAGCAGTGATTCCATGAGATTCGACACCGTAAGATTGATGGTACAGCTAGCTTCAGCAGTTTGACATCCTCTTCTTTAGATGGCCCCTGGATGTGAGGTATATGCAGTGCGTTCATGTACTTCTTTTGCTATGCATTGTGTTGCACAGATCCTTGTTTGATGTTTGATGTGGGATCTTGTTTCTTACTTGTTTTCATGATTCCTGCTTGATGTGATGTGGAATCATTTTGTGAGATGTACTTGTTGTCATGATTCATCATGTTTCGTTTGAGATCCCTTTGTCGTTATGTTGGTGGGATACCCATGTGTCGCCATGCATGTTTGGATTGAGATCCCTTTTATGCCATGTTGGCGGGATGCTCATTATCATCATGCATGAGTTTGTGTCATACTAATAGGAGTCCTTTTTGATTGAGAGTTCCTATAGCGGAACATCTCTTAGAGCCACTCCTGCGTGAGGGCATTTTCCTTGTATGATAGTGACATCACCTCTTATGTACATCATCACTATTGACAACACTTAATGCATCAGCCTACACCATCTTGACACCGGGGCCCGGAGACGTAGTCCCTCCTGGACGAACTCCATTATCAACGACTTATGTTTTCATTTGTTGATGGATATCATGTTCCTCTTCTTTATAGTATGTAGATGTATTGATTGATGTTCTTTTAAAAATGCAATTTAACACATTACGAAAGTAAAAGGTCTTGGAAGGGTCCTTTGTCACACCCGGACCTGGATCAAGTTCATTGGAAATGATTTAATTCAAATTAAAATTGTAAGTGTACATTGTGACAAATGTGGTGTTGTTTTTTGATAACTCTGGAACAAACTGCTCTTCTGCTAATGTTGAAACGCCTTTCATTTAATAAGAAAAAAACCACTGCAAGAAAAAGACATGTGTTGCACCTAATAGGATAAACACCTTTCATATAATAGGATTAAAAATCGTTGTAAGAAAAAGACATGTGTTGCGCCTAATAATTAAGCACCAAGAATTCACTTACTTAGTGTGACAATATTAAAGAATGCACTTACTTAGCAAGGGAATTAATCACCATGGCAATATTAAACAAACATGTTGTAGGTATTTTAGTTTTTGAAGGATAGTTGGAAGACATCTAAGGTCCTCCTCGATGGATATGTTATGCTAGCAAGCTGCTCTTTTTCTAATGATCAAGCACCTATCATATAATAGGAAAAACACTGCCGCAAGTAATAGACATATGTTGCACATTGTGCCTAATAATTTAGCACAATGAACTCACTAACCTAGAAAGAACATTAATCACCATGGGAATATTAAACAAACATGTTGTAGATATTTTTTCCAACTAAAGGATAGTTATAAAACATCTAAGATCCTTCTCAATGGCTAAGTTATGCTATTCAATGTAACCAAAATCTATTCAAGTCATATTAACCCCTATAAAATCCCAAATATGCAAAATAGATCGCAATGGCAAATTTCCAATGTGTTTAAGATGGGGAGAAGAAAAACAATGATACTTTTATATATGAAACATGATGTAACAATTTTTTAACAAAATAGTGCATATCCCAAGGATCAACCAACAAGTGCACAATACCAGCACAAGGAACATTCATCAAGATTATAATGTCATAAAAAGGACCTTTCAGCGTTGGGTGTTGGAATGACACAACTATCGTGTCCCAGCTGAAGAGAATGTTAACATTCATGCCCAACGATGAATAAAATAAGTTAGGGAAGCCCAGTTTGAGGTTTAGAATGGAGAGCATAGGGATTAGAAGGAACTAAGGAATGTATGGAAATCTTAAGAGAACTTAGGGGTAGAAATGTTAAAATTTGATTTTAAAAGTTTAACATGTAAAATTGTTTATGAGCATGCAATAGACAAATAGGTAGAAATGGAATAAAATATTTGAACATATATTTAAGCCCTATAGTAGAGAGGTAGTATGTGAGAGGCACTCTATGAGAAACAAAATCCTTGGCCATGTGCACAATGTTCATACTGCTCTTAGAGAATCTTAGGCCTGAAATATCAAGCACGACTCCATAAAGTTAGTTTTCATCTTATGTGTTGTTTAAACTCATATTAGTTTTCATAGATTTTCATTTATTTCTCCATAACAATTTTAGTGCCATTCTCTATTGTCAAATATGACAGATTTCATGATCATTAGGGGAATTTTGAGGTCTAAAATGGGCCTCCTAAGAAAAATGTACAACCAAAATAAACTTTATAAGAACCAATAGAATTCAAGATGATGATGTCAACCATGGGGGATGATTCACCATTTTTGGAGTAAAAAAGTAAAAAGATTAAAAAATAATAAAATAATAAAACTACTTTTTCAACTCATATTTTCAAATCATATTTTCAACTTATCTCCATGAGGTTTTACTCAAATTTTGAGCGGGAATACTCGTTGGATGCAAAATTTAATTCCTCATCCAAAGAGTACCCATGTTGCATACTTTCGATGGACCTTGCTACACGAAAAATGAGAAATAAATGAAAAAACGTGATTGCAATCATGTTTTTCAGGTATTTCTCATTTTTTGTGTAGCAGGGTCCATCAAAGGTATGCAACAGGAGTACTGCTTTGATGAAGAATCAAATTATGCATCCAACGAGTTTTTATGTTCAAAATTTGAGTAAAATCATAGGGAGATAAGTTGAAAATACGAGTTTATTTTTCCTTTTCCCTCTAAAATTTGATGATGTCATCTAATCTTATTTTATTATTTCCACTATTATTTTATAATTTGCTTAGGAGACCCATTTTAGACCTCAAAAATCCCCTAATGGAATTTCAGATTTTTTAATATGTTATTGTCTATGTTTTGACTTGCATATATTTCTACATTTCTTTATTATTGGAATAAGCCTGAGTTTTTCTAAGATGTTTCAACAAATATATTTTTAGCGTAACAACAAATCTTAGTTGTAATCAACTTCAAGGACATCATACCAAAACTTACATACATCTTATGTTAACCCTGAAAAGAACCATCTCTACACATTAACAATGGCAGCAAAAGAACCATTATGTGAAGCAATTTACATTATGTGGATATAAAATTTCGACAAGCCTATTGCAACCACATTTTGCACTCAGTTGTAAATCCTTTTGGTCATATCCAACAATATGAAAATTTAGTTGTCAGAAAATATATGCAACCGTTCCCCATAAATTGAATCATACGTTTGAGCTTCAATTCCTGGCACTGTCTATTGTCACCATCATGAAATTAAATGAGCTTGCAAACAATATATTTAGTAACATTCATAACAACTTGGAAAATTAACTGACTAAACCAGTTGGGACGTTCTGCAGGACTAATTGAAAGTCTTGAAACCATGATGGTTGGTAAAGGTATAAAAACAACAAATGATAAGAGAAGGGTTGAATGAATCATTGTTGACTGGTGCTATTTGGTATTGAATTTGATATCCAAATTTATTCAAATTCTTCTTGCATTAAAAAATCCATTCAAAATGTAAGACATTCAGGAGACAAAACTAGTTTTGGTTGCTTTCCAATCTTTAACAATCCAGCTACAATGAATGTGACAAAAGATAAGGAATGATACTATTTCAATTTAAAAATTTAAGGAATGTTCAAATAACGACATAAGCATTGCAAAATATACTCTACATTAAAGAATGTTAAGGTGACAAGTTATAACTTATACTACTACTATAACATAGAAAACCAAGCCAAAGAGATTTGAAATTATTCTTCAGCTTTAGGGTTTTTCTTATCAAGTAATCTCAATGAAAGACTTACATAAACAATCTTAAGTGGATGTGCTCATTCCAAAAAAGGAGACCAAGATACCAATTCTCAGTGCCTACCTACTCCATAGTAAAGACCATGTAAGCCACCCTCCCTATAACCTTTGGAAACACATCCTGTATACCCTTGTAAGTTGGTTGGATACGAACACGCCTTGTGCCCTTATCTGACTCTATGGTATATGAACTAGTCACATGCAAAACAAGATTCAGAATCATAAACAAATGAGTTGAGGGACATAGAGACTGTAGCGTATTTAATACCTATAATTGTTGGAGGGCATATAAAAAAATTATTTTGAAGATTTTCCTCGGAAAGAGCTCACGGCCTAAGCCTAAATGTTGTATAAGAATTGACCCCCTAGAATTCATTTTTCAATATTCAATGCTTTTCCCACAATATTTCTGCCATAGGCACCCGTAGAAACAACGTCCACCATAGAGACACCATTCTAGTAAATTGTGGTGGGAAGAGTGAGGCCTTCCTTCACAACTTCCTCCATATTGTCCCACATCCTTGCACCGCCTTGGACTGTAATTTTCATTGTGTTCTTGTTGACTCCAATAACAGATGCATAGTTTTCAGTTGAGATAATCAATCCATGGTCTCCAAAAAACATTCGCCTTGACAGGCTACAAGCCAGAGTGCTTACCACTTTGATATTTTGCTTCTTTTTCATAGCCCGGGCTACAACATGTAAGATGTCGGCTTCAGTTTTTGGTTACACAATCTCTGCAGCTCTGTAAATGTTGTGATCATCTGAAATTCCTTGATAATTAAAGATCTGATATCCTTTTCCATTGTTTTTACATTTGAATGACAAAGGAGATAAACGAAATGCCTTGAAGCATAATGGAAAAGCAAAGAGAAATAGAATACTGAGAAGGTTAAGTTTGTGGCCCATCGCTACACAGATTATTTGAGCCCTCCAGCTTGGAAAATTGGTTTTAGGATTTGATATCAATACATTCCTAGCACTGTTACACCACCACACCCACTTCAAAGTCAATGGTGTCCCATTCGGAGCAACAGGTTCCTAAGGGTGAGCTTATAAGCCAAAGTCTCCACATCGATCGAGACTCTTCCCTGAGAGCCAACATTCTGTAGAGCACATGTAGGTGAAGGAGATCGTCAATCTGAGTAACTAGGACGAAGTAATGGGCAAAGTACTGGACATGGTAGGCTTGCATCTCGTTCTTCAGATGTCCGGGTGCTTGAGGCAGATGTTAATTTTTAAGTGGCAAGAAGGACGAAAATAGATGACTTTTATTGGGCAGGGTGAACAGTGTATGCTCAATAAAATCCAGCAAAGAAAACGCCTTTTGACGTAATTAAATCGAAATAAGATTTTACTATTTTATTTATTAAATTCAAATAAGATTATATATTAATCAAATTTAATGCAAAATCATTTACTAAAGTCAACTGAGTCTTTTTTTTTCAAAATAATTTATTAATGTGAATCTGATATTTTCATATTAATTAAATTTAATGTAAAAATAATTTATTAAATTCATTAATTAAAATCATTTAAATAATAAATAGTTAAAGTAATCGTATTTTAATAAATATAATTTAAGCATTTTAATTTTTAAAATTGTTAACAGGTATATTTTTTTATCAATTTTATTAAAAATTTTAGAAAATTTATTAAAAATGTAAACAATAATCATTGAGATGGTATAATTTTAGTGTAATAGAAATTTTAAGGATGTTAAATCCATTTATGTATTGAAATTTATTTTGAATAATGGAAACAATTATAAAAGAAGAATTAAAGAGTAATTTATAAATTAAAACAAATTATCTCATAAAAACATAGAGGTTGGGCAAAATAATCCAACATAAACATAGGTTGATTCATGTTAAATGACAATGAGTTTAGGTTGATGCCATTTAAGAAGAAAACATAAATTGTTTAATAAACTATATTAGAGCAGTTTTAAAGCAAATTCTGAGATAAATCCTTGTTTATCCAAACATGAATACATACATTCAAAGTGTGGAAATGACAAGAGACAAGATTACAATGTTAGGTAAACTTGACTCGAGATAGAGTCAAAGTTGACCAGGGTAAACAGTGATGGTTTTGGGGCACATGGTATTGTGCACCCATAGTATTATGCCCGTGGTATTATATGTAATGGAGCTTATAAAAGGCTGGAAGGACTTCATTGTAATGTAAGACCTGGAGGTGAGCGGTGAAGGCTCACTTGGTCGGATTGGCAAGGGTTTTGGCCAATGTTAATAAGATCTTATTAGGTTGGATTTTTCCCGGATAAACATTTGTGTTTATGTGTTTATGATTGTTGCTGATTATTTTCTTATATATATTCCTCTCGGTAATTATTTATGTTATGCAGTAAATTTCTTAACAATTGGTATCAGAGCCATGGTTAAGGGTTTGGAATTCGGATGTACACCTATGCAGCGAAGGATTTATTTTTGGCTTCAAAACCTAATCTAAATGCAGCCAGAACAAGGTTCTAGAAACACTCAGATAGGCCACTATGCCAATGTTGAATGTGTGAGATGTTGTAGTCGTTGCGGCTAGTTCAAATCAGGCTGAGAGTTGTTTATTGCAGTCTGTGGATCGACTGAGAGAAAATAAGGCGCTGGGTACCTGTGTGTGTTGAGTGCGCATATCCTGTGATCGGTGCAAAAGAAGGTATGCTAGAGAAATGATGTGATTGCTACCACGACTGTGAAAAAAAAAAACGAGATCCCAGTAGGAGCTAAATTATCCAGTGGGATTGACTTCTGAAGACCTGCCTGTGGACAAGGCTGTTACAGCGAAGAACGCGAGGAATATCAAAGAACTGGAAGTAAGTCACACTCAGACTGGGGAAGCTTATCTTGGTGGCATCGGTGATGCCATGGAGGCTGCCATGAGGGTCAATGAACAGGGTGGCATGGGGTTGCGGGCATGACCTGCATATCAGGATCATCATGAGTCAGGGGCAGGCAAGGAGGGATGAAGCGCAAGATCAATTGCCGGAGCCCATAACATATGGAGACATATTTGACGTCAGCGAGAGTCTAGCGGCGCAAGCCATCACTCTGCAAGACGCAGCTTTCATGAAAAGCGCAGAGACGAGGGCGCTTGGCAAAGCATTGAAGGTAGGTGTCACCTGAGTCATGTAGGCGGCAGCCGAGATGAACGCTTGCACTGGCCTAGTGAACAGTCGGGCATAAGACAACATTGTGGGTGAGTAGGGTGTCACTATCGCCGAAGGCCAGCTATCCGGTGTGAACGTCACCACGGAATATGTAGCCGGGCAGGCCATTCACTCCGCCATCTGCCCGACACCCGCAGATTATCCCACGGTGGCTAACGCGGATGTCACCATTGGAGAAGCATTGGAGGCGGCTGCCATGAGAGCAGGTGATAAGCCTATGGAACTAAGCAATGCAGTTGTAGTCCAGGCAGCCGAGCGGCAAGCCACCAGGACTGGCAAGATCTCTAAAGGCAGTGTGGCCTCGGCGGCGCAGTCGGCGGCAGATGTTAATGCACGATTGCCGTATTCGATGAAAACGACCTTGGGAGACGTTCTTTATGTTTCATGGCAGAGACGTGGAGGCCAACAGGAATTGCCTATTCACGGCTTCGCAAAAGGCAATGCAGAAGGCAATGAGGTTGAACACAAACCCGAGGGATTTGGGGCGGAGGACTGTCCAACGTTTCATTGAAAATTATGAGGCAACCGGATCTTCTAAACATGAAGAGTTCGACAGGGCTATTAGGAATCTCTACTGCCCCTATCTTGAGGTCGGATGAGGCGTCCATGTTGTTCAGGAGGTAAAGCTTCTTGCTAGTAAGGCGGATCGCCAGGCTTTAGATGGCCTAAGCGACGACCTCGTCCAAGTTGGCATGCAAAGGGAAATGGTGGCAGAATCGATATACAAAAAGAGGATGTGAAGACATGGAAAAAAATAAAAAAAAATTAATGAAGTCAAAATTATTGCATGTAAATGGGCATACTACTGTAAGACCCGGTAAGGCATGTGTACCCCTGGGTAATCACCGGTAAAGTCTAGGTTAGACCTCGGTGATAGGGGGGATGTCGGGTTAACAATACCTTAGGTAAAAACTCTGAGGGGGGTAAGGGCTAGAGTGAGCCGGATTGTCTCACTTAGTAGGTTTGGCTCGAGTTAGTCAAGAAACCCCAAGTCAAGTTTAAGGAGGGAATTGTTAGGTAAACTTGACTCGAGATAGAGTCAAAGTTGACCAGGGTAAACAGTGATGGTTTTGGGGCACATGGTATTGTGCACCCATAGTATTATGCCTGTGGTATTATATGCAATGGAGCTTATAAAAGGCTGGAAGGACTTCATTGTAATGCAAGACCTGGAGGTGAGCGGTGAAGGCTCACTTGGTCGGATTGGCCAGGGTTTTGGCCAATGTTAATAAGATCTTATTAGGTTGGATTTTTCCCGGATAAACATTTGTGTTTATGTGTTTATGATTGTTGCTGATTATTTTCTTATATATATTCCTCTCGGTAATTATTTATGTTATGTAGTAAATTTCTTAACATACAACATAAGAAAACACATCACCATTGGGATATGACATAGGAATCCTTGTAAATTCACACCTTTGGCGTTTTCATTCACTGGAAAATATCAGAAAAATACAATGCACACAATGTTTCTTCTTCTAAACCCTGACCATCCCTTTTCTTCATCACAATTAAAAAATAAATAGACAAAAAAAAAACATATCCCACCTCTAGGAACTGAATTCCCTAAAATAATTTCAGTTTCTACCTAATGAGCAAATATAGAACTGCTTTTCTGAAAACTAGGAACTATTTGACCAAGGTTTTTCCAAGAAAATTTACATTAAATACAAAGTTTAAATTGATTTTCAAAGTCCTTAGATGCCTCAAAACATTAACCATGACCATAAAAATAAATTACATGAATTTTTGACATAGATTCCACAGTCAAAATATTGACTATGTGGAAGCGCAGTGTCGACACTGCACAACCTCCTAGTCCAGCAAAAACACAACAAAGAAGTGCATCAAATTGATAGTTGATATAGCTCTAGTCACTCCCTGAATTTCTCAATGACTGATACACGTGTGAAATGGTATCGACATCATCAACTTCCCCTTTATAAACCTTCTCTCATTATGCAAATATTCCAACTCTCAAAAATCCACTTACAACAAAAGTGGAATGCCTATATGAAAGCACAACACCCTAATGAAAGTGTAGCACGCAGAGAAACACCAGAGATGAAACTAAAACTATGATGACTATACTGCTTGTGGAACAATATAACCCCCAACACCAATCGAAACAACTGTGTTGGCTTGGCTTGGAATTTACGTCAACCAACCAAGAGCTTGGTAGATGCTACTTCTTACAATCAAGCAAGTGTGGAAACCAAGTCAAACAGAGAACTGGACAATACTTCCGGAGGTGTTAGACTTGATTTTCATGAACAAGGTCCATTCAGAGAGCTGGAGTTCTACCAGTGTGTTGCCAAGTGTTGTAGTGGCTACAACCACCCTCCAAAATTTTTCCTTAGCTTCGTTTTGGAGCCTCCCAACCAACCGTCCTCAGTAGCATGTCTTGCAATGTCAAGTACACAAGATTCAGTGGTTTTCTAGTAGCATGACAGTGTGTGCATGATATCTTGTTGCATTTCCCTCAGAGGCTGCTTCCCTGGACTTGGTCCCACTGTAGGTTGAACAAATCCCTTAAGAAATTGCACAATTCTTGAGGGGAACCAGCCTTCCTTCCAGAAATTGTGCAATCCTGATTGGCAGTTGTTATAGACATTTTTGGGCACTGCAACCCCAATCAAACATGTCCATAAACTAAGGACTCCTAAGTCCCTAAAAGTGTTGTTCCATCCCCTAAAAGAACAAGGTCAGCTGATTACATCATCTCCCAGAAGTTCTCCATGAAAAACTGCTCAGAACTGGTCAAAACTGGATCATCTCACTTGCTCCATGGTCAAAGTACGATGCATCCCACCTAATGCACACGCGAGGTGCAATGCATACTGAAAATCCCTTCTATGGGGTGCGATGGGTGAGAGTGGACAAATGGCAGAGTCAATTTGTGAGGTGGAGGATCATGGAATCTTCCAGAAACTTCTTATGACACTTGCCTCTCTAAATTCACCCAGGGATGAGTAAGAGATCATCAATATCCAAGTGGAATCAAGAACTATCATAGAGAGGACACCAATCAAATCTCAAAAGTTGACTCATCTCCCTGCAATAATCTATATATGGATCCCTCATCCCAGAGATCTAGAGGCTGGAATTTTGTATCTTGTAAGGAAGTGCTGCTGGTTTCTTGGTGTAACATCATAGTGTTGGGTGATCTAAGCTTTTCATGAGGTGAAGAATGGCTTTCTTGCTGAGAGGATGACGCTAGGTTAGAACAATTGGTTGTAATCCTCTTTGCTATTATTGATATTAATAAACCTATTCAAGTTTTCCTCCACATTCTTGTATGATTGATGATGTATGCATTTGTGTGGTCAATATATATCTGGTCCTATATTGTTTGTGATAGTAGATCTCTGTTCTTGGATAGTGTTATGCTGCTTTGATTCCACAGGTGCTCTTTGAAGCTGGGTAGACGAGGAAGCGAGTGGCAAAGATCTATCAGAAGGGAGAGGAATCAAGCAAGGAACCAAGCACAAGACAGAGGTTGGTCTCCTTTGTTCCCCTCTTATCTACTTCTCATAAAGGAAAACAAAAGTAGTTTTAGTTTGTTTGTTTCTAAGATAGCTACCAGTCTTAGTGGGACTAGCAGCTCTGCATAGACACTAGATTTCTCGATAACAAAATGGCGACTCTGCTGGGGATCAAATAGCTTGTTTGCTTTTCTATACTTGTTTGTTTTATAAACTTACAGATGGAGCCTGAAGTCAAGCCAGCTAGCCTTCGAACTGCATTTGCTATGCAAGTGCAAAGTAGACCAATGCTGCTTCAGTCTATCTCCGGGTTTTTTATAACTGAACAATTTATTTGTAAACATCCTAATTGCCCTTGTGGTGGCTCTAATAACCTCCTTAGATCTACCCCTGTGATTTATTTAATGATTATCACTTGCTCGGCCTAAATCCCTGAACTGTGCTGCAAACTGTGATCAAGAACTGGATCAAAAGTCTCGCACTGTACCATCACACCCTCTCTTCAAGGATATCAGTATGCATCGCACTTCCCGTGTTCTGTAGGTGGGATGCATACTGGAATCCCTGTGTAATAGGTGCGATGGTCAGAGAAGGCTAATTTTGCCTCCAGACTTTGGTTTTTATTCACTCTTTTCAGCTCTATTTAGGAGTTTTGCTGTCTGTAGTCAGTATACCTATGTGGAAATCCCCTTCCTTGCCATTATTCCACCTCCATTGTGAAAAGAACTGTAAGTGTTTTTATGTATTGTGAGCCATTTTCAGTTCTCTTTTACAAAGAAGTAGCGTAATTGAACTGTCGTTTCTTGATTTGGAAGTATCGCAAGTGTCGTTTTTAGTCATAGAAGAGAATCCAACTGTTCTTGATAGTCGATTACATTGTTACTCTTGTATTTGATTTGAATTAGTAGTTTTTCAAGTGTCGAAAGCAAGTTTTCCATTCCAAATCGCAAAGTGTCGTCATTGTCTTCATTTTTTCTTGAAAGGAAGCTTGTTAGTAATGTCGCTTTTAAAAATAGTTCAGATTTGCGCTTAGCTTTCTTTTTATCATTTACACATTAAGAAGGCTAAAAACAAATACATGCATGTGCATTTGAATTTATACTGTTTGTTGGTTTGATTTAGGACAGTGCATATAGTGTTTGCTCTTTGCTCTATGTTTAAAGAATATCATCTCTCTTTCTTTAGTAGCTAGGATTTTCATTGCAAAAAGAAGATTAAACGATTGTTTATCATCTTATATTGCATTTTAGGAATTGTATATCTACATCACACGGTGAACCTGAAAGGCAGATTTCTTAAACAAGATCAACTGTAAAATAAATTTAATGAATCTAAAAATGCTTTGGAACCTAACGCACAACATTTAGAAGTCTAGGCTAGAGACGTATTCCGGCGTCGTAAAGCCTGGTAACTGTTGTTTTCATTGCTAGTTGGGTGATTCCTCCACTTTGAGACGACAAGTGCCAGTACAGACATGTGCTCCCACGTACCATTGAGTATATATTGGGAGACCACAAAGGCTATATCCTTTATCCATAGGAAGCTGTGTCTGCTGCCCTATCAATCGCAATGCACTGAACACAGCATTCGGGAAGATTGATTACCGTACCGTAAAAAGTATTCTGCAGTTTTGCGATTGGTTTGGTAATCCCTCTATCTAGATTTCTAGATTAGTCTCTTTCGTTCCTTTTCAGACTCCTTAAAGTAAAAGGTCCATCTGAGCACTTGTCACTTCAAGCTCATTAAAAATTGAAGGCGAGTAGAGTCATCTTTTGTTTTTTCTCGACTCTTAAAAATTGAAAAAACAAGTTGTGTCAAAGCATCTAAAATTTATTTTAATCGGAATAAACATCACCTTTCCTACGTTGGTCTTAGGTTGAGAAAATGGAGTCCACCAACCAAGGATTTCCCCTTGGAGGAAATCCTAGTCCTTTCTCCTCTTGGGGAGATGTTGGTGCAACCCATATGGCCACATTGTCGCTTCCAGGATTGACAATTGGACTGCCTGTATGGCTCTTCTCGACCTCTGTCGTTCAGAACACCATGATTCCTGAGCAGTCAAGCAAGCAACTAGACGATACCAAAGATACCCCCCAACCTTCTACTTCGTCCGATTCTCCCTCTCCTCCTTCCTCTTCACTTGATGAAGCTGGTAAAGCCAAAAATCAAGTAACTAAGAAGGAGAAGAAGGGGAAGGAGAAGAAAGAGAAGAAGAAGAAGGAGCCAAAGGGAAAAAGGGCAACCAGGCATCATCTAGTGAAAATCCACACACTGCACTATCAAAGCCTAAATCTCCATGTGTCATTTGCAAAGGAGATCATTATCATCGAGATTGTCCCTGCATCCCTCGGATCTTAAGGGACTGGTCTCCTCGTTTGCACAATCCGGTGTTAACAACCTCTAATGATCATGTTGAAAGTACACCGTCAAATAGTGAAAGCGAAGCATCGAGATAGAAAAGGAAAAGTAAATTCCCTTGTAAACTGTTGACACCTAATCTTCATGATTGGGGAATTTGTAAAATAAATAAATCAGGAATGTGAACAGTCATCGGAAGATGAACTGAACAATCACTCCTAATGTATAAAACAATAACATACCTATGGAATAATCAGACGAATTAGTTTTTTCTGCTTTTGGAGAGTTACTACCTGGCCTGACATGGTATCAGAGCCAGTCCTAAGAATATGCGTAACTCCCTTCATCTCTGCCACTGCCTCTGTCCTGAAATGATGTTGCACTGCACTGCTCTACCTCTGTCGCTGCCCAGAAATGATGATGCACTGCACTGCTCTGCCTCTGTCGCTGCCCAGAGATGCGTTGGACCCAACGCTCATGGTTGTTAACGTTATCTCACCTAACGCTCTCACCGTTATGAGAGATTCCATGCGCAGCTGGACTGTTGAACGCTGCCTGATCCAGGGTTTTCATCCATCGTTGAACGCTACTTGATCCAGGGTTTTCATCAATCGTTGAATGCTGCCTGATAAGAGTGTGGTATCATCGTTTTGAATGCGCAGTGCATTATAGTTGGTAACGGTGTTTTGTTTATGTTTTGAACGCGCTGTTTGTGTTTGCCTTGAACGCTATTTACCTTGGACGGTGTTTGTATAAGCTCCTATGTGTTTACCACCCGTCGCCATGAATTTTTTTTGAAGAATATGTAAATAGCAAGATAATTGCGGTTTATAGTTTCAATAGCAATATGTCCAATGAATGTTACGAAACATAAAATCATTCCCATTGACAAAAATGTGTAAATAAAGTTGGGACGAGCTGGAGCTCCGTGCAACACCATTTGAATTTGTTCGGTAACATACCACTGCTTATGCATCCACAGCGAATACCAGATCATTGCGATCCCAACGAGGATAAATATGGATTTTATGATCTTTAGAACCCATATTATGCAAGTCCTGTACTGATTGCTCCTCATTTCTCCAATATACTGATGGCCTGAGATGCCCGACATTGCATCCACTCAACACTGGATTTGTTACTCACTGGCCTCTGGGCTCTTAACCCAGAGAGTGAACGTGGCCACCTACTTAATGGAGCTGAATAGCATTTACATTGAAGTTTGAGCCAGGACAGAACCAATCCTAATCACCGTCTTGGTAGTCCACAATGTCCGTGGATACGTGTTGAATTCAAAGTATTGCGCAGTTTATATCATTCAAAGCGTTTGTTGAATTCAAAGTATTGCGCAGTTTATATCATTCAAATCATTTGTTGAATTAAAAGTATTGCGCAATTTATATCATTCAAAGCGTTTATATATCATTCAAAGTATTACGCAGTTTTCAAAGCGTTTTATATATCAAAGCATTTGTGGTATTGCGCGTTTTATATATCATTCAAAACATAGTAGTATTGCACAATTTTTTTTTACCATGAAGAAAATATAGTGCATGAGGCTGTAACGTAAGGAAGTTTTCTTTTCAGCAGAAGTATTTTTTTTACAGAATGCATTCAATCATCTCTATGGTAGGAATAGTTCTCACTGGCAAGGAGAACTATCCTGAATGGTCCCGGATGATAAAACACACCCTCATCTTCAATGAGTTGTGGAAGGGAGTGTGTGTCGGAGAAGGAGACAATGACCCAGTACAGCCTACATCAGACAAAGAGCTTGTCATTTGGGATAACAAGAACAACAAAGCATATGCATTAATTGCAGCATCTGTAAATGAAGAAGTAAGTCGCCATATTTCATCATATTCAACTGCCTTTGAAGCTTTACAAAAGCTCAAAGAACTCTATGATTCACATTCTGCACTTGAAGTTGTTCAGCTCATGATTAAACTCTTCACTCTTGAACTGAAAAATAATGATCCTCTTGCTCTTGCATCTGAAGTAAAATCCATAATGCATGATATCAAATCCACTAAGGTTGAGCTGGATATCCCTCTTATTGCTTTTCTCAAGGCACTCTATCCTACTTACTCCAATTATCTTGAGTCTTTACAAGCAAATGGAAATCTTAAAGATATAACCTTTGACTCTCTTGTGAAAAAGTTTGCTGAAAGAGAGAAAGCCTTTGGAAAGAAGACAGTCCCTGAATCTTCTGAAGAGACTGTTTGCCTTGCTCATAAAGAAAAGCATCCTGCTCAAGATTCTACAAGAGGAAGAGGTGGACGAAGAGGAAGATACTTCAGAGGCAGGGGGGGTAGACATTCTCAAGGAGAAAAAGCAGATCTGCATTGCATTCGCTGCAAACGAAATGGATCAAATGATGCTTCTACATGCAAGCTACCATGGGACAAAATTGAGCAGAAAAGAAACCAGCAGAAAGGTAAAACTGATGATACAGACAAAGGTAAAGCACCTGAATCCGCTCACTATATTGAGGCACAATGTAACATTGGAGTAAATGAAGATTTGTTTAATGCTTCACTTGCTTCTTCGAAAAATGGTTGGTTGCTTGATTCAGGAGCAACCTGTCATATGACTCATAGGAAAGATTTTTTTGAAGATTTCACTGACAATGTTGATGGAGCAGTATACTTTGCAGATCAGTCAAAAATCAAGCCATCAGGGCTTGGCATAATCAGGCTTAAACTGCCTAGTCTTCCAGACTTTCTTCTAGATCATGTTCTATATCTCCCACAGCTCAAGAGAAACTTGCTGTCCTTGGTCCACATCCGCCAGCAAGGTCACTCCATTCATATGTTTGATGGCAAGCTTGAGGTAAGAAAAGCATCTGAGCACTCACTTGTCATGAGGGGAATAGAAGAAGAAAGGCTTCTCAAACTGCAAGGAACCTCTGCTGATGCACAATATTTCTCATATATTTCTCATCATGAAGAAGGTACGCTTCCATCAAGTTTATTATGGCATGCTAGATTTGGACATTTAAACTATGACAGTCTTCGCTTATTGAAGAAAAATGGTGTTGCTGGTTTGCCTACAATTCCTAGGAAACATAAGCAATGTGATGCTTGCATTCTAGGAAAGCATAGCAAACAGTCTTTTCATGATTCACATTCAAGAGCACATAGGAAGCTTGAACTCATTCATTCAGATTTATGTGGTCCAATGCCTGTTTCTTCTGCAAATGGAAATAAATATATCATGACATTTATTGATGATTACACCAGAATGTGTTGGGTTTATTTATTGAAGAACAAATCTGATGCTTTTCAAACATTCAAGAATTTTCATAAATGGATTGAAAATGATGCACAATCTCATATTGGGTCTATTCGCACTGATAATGGAAAAGAATATACATCAAATGAATTTGAAAACTATCTTCGCCAACATGGGATCAAACATCAAACAAATGTACCTTATAATCCCCAACAGAATGGTGTAGCAGAAAGAATGAATAGAACAATTTTGAATATGGTACGATCCATGCTTTTCTTCAAAAATGTAAAGATAATGTTTTGGGCTGATGTTGTTCTATGTGTTGCATATATAAAGAATAGATGTCCATCTAATGCTATAAGAAACAAGACTCCTTATGAATTGTGGTATGGACATGTTCCTTCGGTAAAACATCTCAGGATCTTTGGTTCCACCTGTTATGCTTTGATACCAAAGGTACATAGAAACAAACTTGGTGCTAGAAGTCGTAAGTGTATCTTCCTGGGGTATTCAAACACCTCTAAAGCATACCGCCTCTATGATGAAGTAAATAAAAAGTTTGTTGTATCTAGAGATGTCATTTTTCTTGAATCATCCAAATCTGACAATGTTGCTGAGCGGCAACTTGATCGCTTGGATAGATTCGCAAAAACGAAATAATTTCAAGAATTTGATAATCAGATTCCACATCTTGAGAGGGGGATTCCTATACTAGAACAACATGTGGAATCTTCTTCTAAAGAACAATCTCCCCTGCATGAAACTCCAACAACAGATGATGCTTTAAGTGATGTAATTGATAGAATTGGGAGACTCAATCTTGATTCAGTCCCAACTCAATCAACAGAGCAGCCTGGACCATCTCAGAAAGGTCCCCCAAAATGGCTGACAAAGACACTTGAAAGTGTTCATCCTGATGAAATTGGAAAAACAGGAACCAGAAATTCAAACCGACAAAATGGAGGTGATGTAGATGACTCTAATTCACCTGTTGATATGGATGTTACTTATGATTGTGAATTGAACTTGTCTACATATTTTGAACCAACTTCCTTCAAAGAAGCTGCTTCTCATGATGAATGGAAAGAAGCGATGAAAAAGGAGTATGATGCCCTCATAAAGAATGGCACTTGGAAGCTGGTTGATCCTCCATTTGGAACCAAACCAATTGGCTGCAAGTGGGTCTACAAGAACAAATACAAAGTTGATGGATCACTTGACAAGAACAAAGCTAGGCTTGTGGAAAAAGGTTTTGCACAGAAGGAAGGGGTCGATTATGAGGAAACTTTTTCCCCCACAGCAAAATGGGCCACCATCCGGACACTCTTTGCACTAGCAGCTCAGAACGGTTGGAAAGTCCATCAAATGGATGTAAAAACTGCATTCTTGAATGAAGATCTAAAAGAGAATGTTTTTATGTCCCAGCCTGAAGGATTTGTTGTGAAAGGACATGAACAAAAAGTATGCAAACTTGTGAAGTCCTTGTATGGCCTCAAACAAGCACTACGAGCCTGGTATGAAAAAGTAACTGAGCATCTTCTGAAACTCAACTTCAATCATTTTGATCTTGATGATGCAACTTTATTTGTCAAGAAAGTTGGCAAAATAGTTGTGTATCTTGTGGTATATGTAGATGATCTTTTAATGACAGGGAACAATGAAAGCTACATTGCATCCATAAAGAAGGAATTAGGGAAAAGTTTTGAAACGACTGATTTGGGCTATGTCCATTACTATCTTGGCATTGAAGTAACCCAACATCCAAAATCCATATTTCTTTCTCAAAAGAAATACATTGGAGATTTGTTAAATAGATTTGGCATGATAGAGTTCAATCCTCTTTCTACTCCAATGGAACAAAACTTAAATCTCACATCTATTGAAGGAAAGGAATTTGAGGATGCAACAAAGTATAGACAGCTTGTAGGAAGTCTCATCTACCTCACTACTACCAGACCAGACATTTCATTTACTATTGGAATCCTCTCCAGGTTCATGCAAAAGCCTTGTGAGGGACATTGGTCTGCTGTAAAAAGAGTTCTAAGGTACTTGAAGGGAACTCAAGACCTTGGAATCAAGTATACACAGGTGGACGAATTCAGCTTGATTGGATACTCTGATTCAGACTTCGATGGAGACAAAGAAACTGGGGTATCTACTTCAGGATATGCTGTGAGTCTTGGATTAGGAGTTGTCTCCTGGAGATCGCGCAAACAATTAGTTCCAGCAGATTCCACAACTGAAGCAGAATACGTGGCAGCAGCTGAAGCAACGAAATAAATTGTGTGGCTCAGGAAAATTCTTGAATATTTGCAGGTAAAACAAGTACAATCAACTTCACTCATGATTGATAACACCTCTGCAATAAAGTTGGCCAAGAATCCAAAGTTCCATGATCGAACAAAGCATATCAATACTAAATATCATCTGATTCGACATCATGTTGAGGCCAAAACAATCCATCTCCGTCATTGTTCCACAAATGAGCAAATTGCAGACATCTTCACCAAAGCACTTGGAAAGGAAAAGCTTGAACGATTTAGAATGATGCTTGGACTCACCAACATCCCTTTAGATTAAGGGGGGAATGTTGACACCTAATCTTCATGATTGGGGAATTTGTAAAATAAATAAATAAGGAATGTGAACAGTCATCGGAAGATGAACTGAACAATCACTCCTAATGTATAAAACAATAACATACCTATGGAATAATCAGACGGATCAGTTTTTTCTGCCTTTGGAGAGTTACTACCTGGCCTTACATAAACTGTGTGAAGGCGATCACGCCGTCCACCATTGTCCCTTCCTAGATGAGGCTAAAAGAGTTTTGGACGACCGTCCGGTTTCACCATTATGTCTTCCTCCTGGATATAAGAAACTCTTTCCAAGTCCATCACTAGTTGAAAATTCGACTGACACACCATTGTGGTCAGTCAAAGCGTCTATCATTGAAGATAAACCATCTGAATTCACACCAGATGAAAGTCAAAAGTTCGAGGCGGCAGTTGACCTGATCTTGCCTTCAGAAGGTCCATCTTTAGATGATACAGTCACCGGAGAGAACAAGAATGACACCGTTCAAATTCTCTTCGTAAACACAGACTCCGATGAACATGGGGGTAGTCTGCCCGTTCCTTTACCGCAGGAAGGAAGTTCGTTAGAGTCATATCCGACCGTCTATTTGGTCCCACCTCCAAGCAACCTAGTTGTTTCCTTCGATTGGAATCTACTAGGCAGACCCTGTTTACCGACTAGTGTACCATTTCGAATCATTGCACAAATATACAGAATGGTCATGGCTGGTACCATCATAGGTGAAGGGGCTTCTGTGAGTATCCTTTCCTCAACTGCTTGGAAAGCTCTTGGTTCGCCATCGCTTTTTCCTGAGATGAGAAATCTAATAGGCTTTGACAAAGGAACCAGTCGACCGTTAGGGATCCTTCCCAATGTGCCGATAACATTGAGAAGGAAAACCATTCACATGAACATAATGGTAGTCCAAAGACCCCTAGATTATAATCTACTCCTTGGATGTGACTATATTTATTGCATGGGAGCCATTGTCTCCTCGCTCTTTAGAGTAATGTGTTTTCCGCATGAAGGAAGAGTGGTCAAGCTCGTATACCAGCTTTCATTCCCCGGCTCACACATAGAAAATAGTCAAATACCATCCCTAAATGGTCTTTTCATGCAAGGAATATCTCGTCAATCCCCGGTCCGTCCACCTGATGAGCGCGAGTGATTCGGGAGGACATGACTGAAACCCAGGGGCATGCACCCTGGTCTGTTTCGGCAGGAAAAACTTGGGCATAGGGTAGATTTCCATGAAGGATATATGACTGGTTTGATGTGGGATTAGACCAGAATAATATACCTCTGTCAGAAGGTAGGCCTTTCCCGATAGAACAAATGTTTTGTCTGCAAATTGAGGGGTAACCTGGAAAAGGTAGGCCTTTCCCAATAAAACAAATGTTTTGTCTGCAAATTGAGGGGTAACCTGGGAAACTCTACTTCACTATAACTAAGGGCATGCAAGCGAAGAGTGACCATTTATTTTTTAAATTTGTAGGTCCTCTAACCCTTTAAACTCATAGGATTGGTCGTTTCCTAACTTGCATAAAGAAAGGATGCGGGGCAAAGCTGTGTAACGTGCAAGCTCCATAAAAAATGGTATCTTAGATGAGACATCCTTATTATACGACTGGATCGAGAAGTTTTTATGTGGAGTTCAAGCTCGTTAAAAATTAATCATAAGCAATGAGAAAATCCCCAGAGTTTAAGCTCATTCATTAAAAAATGAACCAATTTCCGGTAAATAACCATCGTGAATGTATTATCATCAAACTTTGAGCCTTGGTCGTGTTCTCATCATCACCTCCACTCTGTTTTGGCCGATCATTCACCTCAATTTGATTGTTTACCCTTTTTGAGGAGCAGCTACGAAGAGTGATCCTGTTAGCCATCCTTGTGACACTGCCATGATCGGAAAATTCCAAACCTTACCTGGAATTATCTGCTACCCGAATTTATCACTCGTTCCTCGAAAAACGAGTCTCCTTTAAGCTCTTTTCATCTAACTCGTAAAATATAAAAATATTGCTGAGTAATTGTCCTCTCCAGCTCGTTAAAGTGACCGGAAGTGCTATCCCTCCTCTAGATTTTAATCTTTTTGGACCGAGGGATTATTACACAAAAAGATCGAGCGCTTGTTTTGTTCGGCTCGTTAAAATTACCGAAAATTCATCCCTTTTGTATTATTTTATACTTTTTCAGACTTAAGGGATTATAAGATGAAAAAGGATTATTGGAGTTTTCTTTACGTCCCTTTCAGACTCTCTAAAATTGGAAAGGACCGAGTTATCTTTGTCGTTAAACTCATTAAAACTGAATAGTGACAAACTTGTCCATACAGACTAGAACGAGTTTCACTATCACTAGGCTCGTTAAAACATAGCGATGGGTTTTCAAAGTGCGATGCATCCCACCTAATGCACATGGGAGGTGCGATGCATACTAAAAAGCCCTTCTATGGGGTGCGATGGGCAAGAGTGGACAAATGGCAGAGTCAATTTGCGAGGTGGAGGATCATGGAATCTTCCAGAAACTTCTCCTGTGACACTTGCCTCTCTGAATTCGCCCAGGGATGAGTAAGAGATCATCAATCTCCAAGTGGAATCAAGAAATATCAGAGAGAGGAAATTAATCAAATCTTAGAAGCTGACTCACCTCCCTGCAATCATCTATATATGGATCCCTCATCCCAGAGATCTAGAGGCTGGAATTTTGTATCTTGTAAGGAAGTGTTGTTGGTTTCTTGGTGTAACATCATAGTGTTGGGTGATCTAAGCTTTTCATGAGGTGAAGAAGGGCTTTCTTGCTAAGAGGATGACGCTGGGTCAGAACAATTGGTTGTAATCCTCTTTGCTATTCTTGATATTAATAAAGCTATTCAAGTTTTCCTCCACATTCTTGTATGATTGATGATATATGCATTTGTGTGGTCAATATATATCTGGTCCTATATTGTTTGTGATAGTAGATCTCTGTTCTTGGATAGTGTTATGCTGCTTTGATTCCACAGGTGCTCTTTGAAGCTGGGTAGACGAGGAAGCGAGTGGCAAAGATATATCAGAACGGAGAGGAATCAAGCAAGGAACCAAGCACAAGATAGAGGTTGGTCTCCTTTGTTCCCCTCTTATCTACTTCTCATAAAGGAAAATAAAAGTAGTTTTAGTTTGTTTGTTTCTAAGATAACTACCAGTCTTAGTGGGACTAGCAACTCTACATAGACACTAGATTTCCCAATAACAGTAGTTTGCTTGCCTCAGGAATTGTGCAATTCTACCTATCATCCTTCCCTGGAAAAACTGCATAATCCAGCCTAGCAGGACTGCTTGGCCCATAAATTGCACAATTCTGGGTAGCAGTCAGCTGGTTAGCCTAGAAATTGCGTAATCCTTCTGGGCACACAACCCAACTTCCTCCTAGAAACTGCACAAAGTATTCCATCAATCAAGCAGCCTATTGCATGTGCCATCGGGTTGATCGGTTCCACTCGGGACCGAGAAAATTTGACTTGCATGCATGGGCTGCTTTTTCCCAAAATAGAAAAAAGAAACATGCAAAAATCATCCCTAGATTTTAGGGATCTATTTTTAGAAGCTGGAGGTTACATGCAAAGATCGTTTTAGAATCTTTCCTCCAAGTATCACGTTTTCCAAGATTTGTGGCATGCGCGCCATGAGCCTCAAAATTATTTATTTGACACTTCAGAGCTCACTTCTTCACATTGATCCTGTAGCTCTGACATCCTACAACACATCTAGGAGTCTTTGACACATCCAACTCAACTATTTTTGGGTAAGTCCTCTCAATTTGTCTTTTGCAGCTTTTATATCACTTTTTGTGTTTTGGCTGGTGTGAGTGCTGTTTGCTTGATTTCTGTGAATGATTGTTGTCATTTGCATGCATATTAGCTTATACTAGCACCATTTCAGTTTTCGTTAGCATCTCACTACTATTGCATGCATGACATTGTTTTGCACAAACGATCTCTGATACGGCGACTCACTTCACCCATGTTCATGTTGTTCCATTTTCTGAATCTTTCATTCATCTTTTGCATGCATGATCATTCACTTCTATTTACACTCTATTGTGGAGGTAAATCCTCTCTGTGGACAGAGACGATCCCTACTAGCCCAGACCGGGTCTAGCAACAATCACACAATGCTATCACGCATGTTCCTAATTGCAAATACAAAGTAGATGGTGAGAACCTACTTGGATTCCAACGCTAGTGTTCGTAGAAGAGATGTCGCCCTCGTTCCTTTGCTTTGGCCGGTCATGATCCCCACGATCTCCATGATTGGACACCTGCACATGCAAAGAACACCACGAAAACAAGCATAAAATCTAGTAGTTACAATTATATATCAGTCAGAAAAGATATAACTCAACATCAAACATGAAACAATGAGAGTGGAACCATAATGATAGTCGTCTATTATTAATAAGTAACAAAGAAGAATACAACCATTGTTCTGACGTCAAATCCTCCTTTGGCTGGGTGATCAGCTACACAATAATGGCAGAAGTGTCCTCAGACACGTAATTTTATTAATCAGAAAAAAAATAATTACATAATTGATTTTGCAAGAGTTTACACCTGAACAACCAAACACTCTTGCAATGAGCTATTTATAAGCTCCATGTCCTAACTACCTCTAATTATGGAGCACTTATTAAATAACAAGTGTCCATTTACAATAAATGCTATTCAAACCAACTAGCTAACTAATCTCCTATAATAGAGCCTAAGATACGACACATTTGGAGAGTCATATCTTGTTACAACAATATACTAATTCTAATTGTCTCTAAAATAATTAATCATTCTAGAATAATTATTAATTTAATCTCTTAAATTAATAATTATTTTATTTCAATTTTATAACCTATGATAATAAAGTATTTTTGGATCATCTAACATTCCCCCCTATGATCGAAAGATACATTACAACAGATACCAAGTTCATCCCTGAACTTAGTAAATTTTATTCTGCCAAGCGGTTTTGTGAAAATGTCGGAGATCTGATCTTCGGAAGGACAATAAACTGGTTTGAGGACATCTTTGGCAATGAGCGATCTGATATGATGATACTTGGTGTCCACATGCTTTGTCTTTGAATGAAAAACTGGGTTCTTGGCAAGTTTGATGGTTGACTGGCTGTCAATGAACAATGATGTAGCTTCTCCCTGAGAAATGCCCAAGTCCTGCAAAATTCGGCGCAACCAAACAATTTCACATGCTTCTTCCCATGCTAAAATGTACTCTGCTTCTGCTGAAGAAGTGGCCGCAGTAGCTTGTTTCTTACAACTCCAAGATACTGCTGCTGACCCCATGTTCATTAAATAACCTGATGTTGATGCTCGATCATCAATACTCCCAGCAAAGTCGGCATCAGAATATCCACCAAGTACAAAATGTTTAGTATTTGTATAAAGAAGACCAAAATCTTTTGTTCCTTGGATATGTCGAAGAACTCTTTTGGCTGCATTCCAGTGGCTGTCTTGTGGTTCCTGCATAAAACATGAAAGAATACTGACTGCATAAGATAGATCAGGACGAGTATTGGTCAAATAAATCAAGCTGCCAATCAACTGTCTGTAAGTTGTACTGTCCACCTTTTCCCCCCCTTCAAATTTTGAAAGTTTCAAGTTTTGCTCCATGGGGGTGAGAACGGGCTTACAATCTTGCATGCCAAATCACTGAAGAACCTCTGCGGCATACTTACTCTGAGAAATGAAAATATGATGTGGATGTTGGAAGACTTCAACTCCAAGATAGTAGTGAAGTAATCCCAAATCTGTCATCTTAAAACCTGCATGTAACTCCTTTTTTACCTGTGCAATATGATCATCATGATTGCCAGTGATGATCAAATCATCTACATACATAACAAGAATTACCAAATATTTTCCCTTTTGTCACACATACAAAGTATCATCAGATTCACTTCGTTGAAAACCAACTTTCTTAAGGTATTCGTCCATCTTTGCATACCAGGCTCGGGGAGCTTGTTTCAACCCATATAAAGCCTTGATCAATTTGCAGACTTTATGTTCTTGTCCTTCCACTTCAAAACCTGGTGGTTGGGTCATATACACTTCCTCCTATAAATCCCCGTTGAGAAAAGCACTTTTCACATCCATTTGATGAACTTTCCATCCTTTTTGAGCGGCCAATGCAAGTGTTAATCGGATGGTGTTCCATTTAGCTGTTGGAGGTTTTGTATCATGTGCTGAGTTGACCCGGAATCCAAGATCCAGGCATCTTCATAGTCACTTCTAAGATGAGATGAAATTTGTGATGCTGGTGAGGAAGTAAAAACATATTCTGAGCTGTCTTCATCTTGATCATTTGCAAATTGTGTTGAATGCTGCTGAAACTTGGGAATTCTACTAAGTGAAGTTCGACAATCTTCAACATAATGGCCAAATTTGTTACATCTTCGACATACAATTTGACTTAAGTCTCTTCCTCGTCCAGAAGATTGTCCTTTGCGTCTGATTTGACCTCTATTCGGAGATTGTCCTCTACCTTGACTATTATATCCTTGTCCTTGAAAATTGCCTCTTCCTTGGTTGTTTCCTCTACCTTGAAAATTATTTCTTCCTCCTCTGTTAAAATTGTTGCCTCTACTTTGGCTTCGACCTCGATTATGTGTTGCTTGATTCTGATTCCATCGGCCTCTTCCTCGAGAACTATCTGCTGAAGACTTACTTGTGCTGGCTTCTGTGAGAAAAACATCTTCACCAACTTTCTTCTTCTTCCCAAAAGTTTTATCATGCTGACTTAACATTTCACAAAGTTCATCAAACTTTAGTTTTTCTAATTTCCCAGTTACTTGTAAAGTTTCTAAAAAATGCGTATAGGAAGAAGGAAGCCCAACAATTACAATTGTGACCATAAAGCTATCATCAATTGCGGGAAAACCAGCATTAATAATTTCCTGCTTAATATTCTTAAGTCTGGAGAGATATTCAAGAATATCACCATCTTCAGTTAATTTTTGTTGCAACAATTTTAACTATAGATCAACCTTCTTTGATTCTGGCTGAGTATCAAAGAGGTCTTTAAAAGTTTTCAAGGCAGTCCATGCATCTGTGGCATTCTCTATATGTACATACATTTCATCATTCACAGATGATTTAATAAGAGCTAAGGCTTTAGCATTCTTGATTTCCCATTTTGCCAGTGGATCTGCATCTGTGGGTTTATTCGGCTTTACATCTCCATCACATATTCCTTGCCATAATTCATTGTAAATGAGTGTGCTTTCAATAAGATGATGCCACGTTTTATAAGATTTAGTGCCCTCAAGTTTTTCGGAATCAGAAAATAATTTAATCAACTTAGACATTTTTATCGTTGAAGAGACGCACCAAGAAGCAGAACAGAAGGTACAAGATAGTCAACACAACACACCACGCAAAAAACACGATCTATCGGGGCTTGGCCTTGACCGTCGAATAGTCGTCAAAACAGGAGAATATTGACTGAGCTTTGCACTTGGCTCTAGTCAATTTCTCTAATTTTTACAGGGCAACTTTCAAAATTTGACTTTTTACAACGGTGCTTTTGCACAATCTGGTAAAAAAATTTACCCCCCCTCAAAGTAAAATTACTTTGAGTTACAAATATGATGATCCCAATTAAAAAAATAGCTTCTTAAAAACAAATTATCAAACACACCTTATCTCTCCAAGTTACAAATAAAACTCCTTATTACTCCAAAAAATTTCAAAACATCACCCTTATTACTCCAATTACATAAAATGATTATACCGCATCTCACCCAATTACAAATTACAAACTATATATTACAAAACCTTATCTCTCCAAATTACAAACCATTAAAAAAAACTTTGTAATTCACCTAATTTCTCCTTTACAAAACCTTTATTATGCATCTTATCATGATTTTTTTTTTTTAAAACCATTAAAAAAAAATGAATGTTACGTGAGCTTTTTTTAAAAGGTGAATTCTACTTTTAAAGCATATATCATTCCTAACTCACGTTGACTTTTAAAAAGAGAATTCTACTTGGTAAGTTTACCAATCCACGCAGGTTGTCAAAGTTGTTTGGAAGCTTGGCTGGAATGGCGGTTACCGAAGCAAAGGGTCGAGAGAATGCCCAGAGATCATCAAACTATTTATGCTTCCAGTTTCCAGATCTTGATCATATTGCGCTTTATTCGTTCATAGCCTTGACAGTAAAGGAATTTCACTTCCAGCCACGTTTAAAAGACGCCCGTGAAAAGTTTTCGAACAGTAGAAGTCAGGTACACGTTGCCTTTTCTAATAAATCGCTGCGACTTCGGCTGTTGTAGCTTAGACTGCGGCTTCTTCCATGACGATGCGACTAGAATGTGATCTTGAAATAGACCGCTCACACCGGCTGCTTCACTGCCAAAAAACAAACAACAAAAAATCCGCTGCAGATACCCAATTATATAAAATTCTAATTTTCATTTTGCCCGATTTCGATTCCAGAATTCGATTCCCGATTGCAATTTCAGATTTCAATTTCTAATTTTTCATTTTGATCCAGATTTCGATTTCTAATTTTCATTTTGATCCAAATTTTGATTCCTGTTCACTGAAAAATGGCGAGAGCGAAAGACAGTTTATGAAAGAAGAATTGTAAGGAATTTACGCTGCAAGTACTCGACAATTGGATATCGCATACTTTCATTTTAATACCATCTCTGGATGGTGAAAATGGAGAAGCAGAAGGATATAACAGGCATTCCTTTTGCTTACAGTACTATATGTACATCGGTGAGAAAAAACACATGTTCACAGGGGTCACAATATTTGCTGCCATTTTCAACGTTCCCTGTTCTTGTCCAACAGAATATGAACATAAATTTGATCGATATTCTTTTTCAAACAAACCGAATAGAAATATGAAAGTTCAATTTATGTGGTTTGAACTTTCCAGATCTTCTAGTGACTTCAGAATTCCTCACAGCAATCGTAGTCAAATGGTGGCAACACTAATTCTTAAAATTGATTTTCAGATTTTAAAACATCTAAAATCACTAAAATAATAAAATTTCTTCTTTTTGAACAAAATTTAACAATTCTCATACCAATCATTCGCTTATCATTCAATGGAGGTTTCCAAAAAATTGTAGAGCTGGAATCTCCTCTTCAAATCAACTGCAGCATTACTGGAGCTCTGATACCACAATAATGGCAGAAGTGTCCTCAGACACGTAATTTTATTAATCAGAAAAAAAAAAACAATTACATAATTGATTTTGCAAGAGTTTACACCCAAACAACCAAACACTCTTGCAATGAGCTATTTATAAGCTCCATGTCCTAACTACCTCTAATTATGGAGCACTTATTAAATAACAAGTGTCCATTTACAATAAATGCTATTCAAACCAACTAGCTAACTAATCTCCTATAATAGAGCCTAAGTTACGACACATTTGGAGATTCATATCTTGTTACAACAATATACTAATTGTAATTGTCTCTAAAATAATTAATCATTCTAGAATAATTATTAATTTAATTTCTTAAATTAATAATTATTTTATTTCAATTTTATAACCTATGATAATAAAGTATTTTTGGATCATCTAACACACAAGTCTTGCAAAGCTTGTTGGGATGAGGAACAAGCCTCTCTCTCTTTGGGGGACAAGAATCTCCTTACTTAGATTTGGCCTTATGGGTGCAAAGAAGGCTCTTGCAGCTTCAAACTCTCTAGCACTATGTTGGGACCAGAACTACTGTAACCATCACTACGACTATTGTAACTAGCTTTCTCAAGGCATAGAGGCAAGCTTTTATAGATAGAGAAGGAAGAGATAGGATCAACCACATTATTCATGGGATTGGCTTTATCACTTGGAAACTTCCATGAAAGGTGGCAAACCACTTTCCCTTCTATGGAGATTCGAAGCCAAACCATCCTAGCTCAACATAGATTCAGTTGGCGAATGGGTTGAAGAGAACCTTCAGGAGTTTTGTGGTTGAAAACTTTACTCAATTCGGTTGGCGCGAGTGCGACTCTGAGACAGAGCACCAATAGCGCGCCCTTTTTAGAGGATTTCCCTCATTGGCACGGGCAATGAACTGAGGACCCGCGCTAATGCAAAAAGAGCTGTTTTCATGGAGATTTTGCAGGAGATGTCTTCAGGGCAAATTAAGCTCATACTTAGAGGAATATGATGCAAGTGTTTCAGGTCATGTCACTTCTCACAGGCCCCAGAATGAGTCCTCCAGTGTGCGGGTGAGGGGTAACAGGGACGGTGACAAACGGTGACAAATTGTTGTGTAACAGATGCCCCCTAAAGCATGAGGCCTGAGAGAGAGAGGGGTGAAATGATTTACAAGAACATGCGTGACTGAAAACACGGCCGCCAGAGGACCTGCGTAAAGAAGTACAACTGATATCTCAAATACATGATGTATGTGGTATGGGCGCAGCCATCCATAATAGAGTACATAATAATCTAGATCCAAGGCATGGACGCAGCCATCCAAAGAGGATCGATAAATAGACTCAGGCATGGTCGCAGCCATCCAGTGAATGAGTCATGTAATGATCACAACAAGCCACAAATCGCAGCCTGGATTCCAATAGACAAAATCTAGGGTCTTGCGCTCCATCTCGACCCGAACAGAGTACAAGTTCAAGCATGCGAATACATGAGTCGAAGTCGAACATGCATGAACATCGTCTGATTACCAGTCAATGATGAAAACTGTTAATAGACGCGAGAGGTACCACCAATAATGACAATGGCCCTCAAGGTACTATAGGTACAATCTATGGCGTGCGAGTGAGTGAGTTGGCGTCGAACACCCGTAGAATCATTCGATAGGAGGCCAATGATGAAAACCTCTCGTCGAACACGAAGAACTTGCCATTGAGGCATGCAGGCTCCAAGGCACCGGAAGGGAGTCTCTAGATCAGCTTCCTGGATAATGAGCTGAAGTCGACAGGAAGTGTCCTTGATCAATGGTGGGCCATAGTGTTTCCCACATCATTGACACGAGACAGAGGAAAGATGTTGTGGTGAATCAAAATTACGTGAGGTATCAGAGGGAGGTTGTGATGCTGCAGAGGTCAACTTCTCTTGAAAATATCGGCGGCACGACAGTGGACTTGGCAGTATTTGACATCAAATGAGTAGAGGTCATGGTGACAAGGCAATGAGCAGATGAGAGGTCAAATAGGATCACCCAAACCCACGGAGGCAAGTGTAAAAACAAGATGAGATGTCCCCACTCAGACACGAATGCAGACAAGTGCCATGTTCAAGAGCGACATACTGCCGACACGATGATAATCATGGTTCCATTTTCCCCACCATTTCTGGTGAGTACCCCAGTTATTTTTATCAACAAGCTTGACGGGGATAGCATATGCTTGTAAGGTGTCATTACGACAGAACCCAATGTCATTAAGTTTTAATGAGTCTGACAAAGGAAGAACTCGGCGTCTTTTCCTATTTAGAGAGTCTGAAAAGACAGCAGAAAAGAAAACTCCAGGGGGGTCCTTTTTCGTAAAGTTGCGTCTCCCGAGCCCGAAAAAGTATAAAACAATGCTCGAAAGAACCGCCCGACCATTACGATTGAGGAGTACTTTTCATGAGTAGTGATATCGATCTCAAAAAGTAAAAAAGCGATCAACATCATGTCGTTTCGTAACCATTAACGAACCTGAAACGACAAGGGTCCGACGATCTTTTTGTTTTTACACGGTCGAAAAAGAGTTTAAAGGCGACCGCCTCTTATTTACGTTTAACGAGTCAAGAGGGGTAACTCGACGATCTTTTCGTTTTTAAACGGTCGGAAAAGAGCTGAAAGCAGACCTCCATTTTTATTCTCTTTAACGAGTCAAAAAGGGAAAAATACTCGGCAATCTTTTCATCTTTTACGAGTCAGAAAAGAGCTTAAAGGAGACTCATCCTAGAGGAACGAGTGGTATAAAGGGTAGCAACTGGTTCCGGCAATGGTGGAACTGCTCAAAACATGTAATGGTCAAGAGGCTGGCTAAGAAAACCACTCATCGCTACGGTTCCTCAGGAAAGGAAAAACAACCAAGTGAAAGCATATGATCGGCCAAAGAGATGGTGGCAATGGAATGAAACAACCAAGGCTCATCTAATTTAATTTAGCGGATAGGCGGCAATCACAAGATATGAATTAGGTATGGGTTCATTTTTACACAAGCTTGAACCATGGAGAACTCTGCTTGAATTCGGTTTCATGTTTACACAAGCTTGAAACTAAAAGCTATGCTTGTTATGAGTTCGCATGCCCCCAGGCATAATGACGCAAAACGAGGTACATGCCCCCCAAGCTTCATTGCATTCAACAAAGTGGATGGAATGAAGGTTTACTCTCGAGATCGATGAAAGACTCGACTTTTATTTTACGAGATCTTAATCAAAAGACTCGATTTGGAAAGGGAGTTGTTTCATTTTTTAATGAGGTTGACATAGTAAAAGAACTATCCTCATAACCCTTGTTTCATTTTTTAATGAGCTTGACACAAGATCAGGAACTATGCTCCGACTAAGCCTAGTTTCATTTTTTAAGGAGCTTGACATAGGAAAGGAACTATGCTCTGGACCTAGTTTCATTTTTTAAGGAGCTTGACACCGGAAAGGAACTATGCTCCACCCGAACTTCATCATAAGGAATAGAAAGTCGGGGCTTCCAAGATTGCCACTCTCGGTGGAAGGGAAACATCTTGGAAGTCAGGGCCCAATGCCCCCACGACACTATGCACGATGGCGGCATCACTAGATCCAGGCATGGGATAGGTGGCCACGTAGTTGATCTGTGGTGGGGTAGATGCAACTGGTGGATGAAAACTAGGAGGGGACGACAACGGCGCAGGAGGCATCGGGGGACTAATGAATGACACTTGATCGATAGTCACAATTCTTCCATCGTGCAGAAAGCAAACCACACGGAAAAGCGAAGAAACGAGGGCCCCCATGGCGTAAACATAATCACGACCAAGGAGAAGACTAAAGTCTAAAACACCTTGGGTAACCAAGACGTCTATATGGATGGTTTTGCCTCCCAAAGTAATAGGGAACTTCGGGAGAACTCTTAGAGATGGACAGGCTCCTCCGTCGAAGGCCAACAGATTCTGAGTGACTGGCCCAAGCTGCGGGGAACCTAAAGCTTGCCAAGTAGTGTACGGCATAAGATTGACAGACGCCCCTTCATCCAAAACAGTGCCAGGTACTGCCTTAGCACAGGCATGTACTGTGATTTGGAAAGGCATATGGGATGGAAGGCGACCGATGATCAGGCGATTCCAATCAAAGGAAGCGACCAGACTACTTGGTGGGGGAATCATATGATTGCCCTCATGTGCTAAAGGAACCGAAGTAGGACTCTCGGGAGCAGCTGGGATAGGAGAGTCATTTCCAGACTCAGGAGAATCTGAGGAGACGAGAAGAACATGGGCGTGATTCTTTTCCGAAACAGAGTGAGCGAGCGGCGGACTCGAGTCGACACTCTTTCCGACAAATGGTTTGTCTGGAACAGGCTGGGGACAGCTGGGTTCGGGAAGAGGGGCCTGGACAAGAGAAGAATTTGAAGCAATCTCTTTGTCAGTAGGGGGACGATCTACAGCTGCAGAGAGATGTCGATATCCAACGGGTAGTTGGGGTGAAGGAGCTGTAAGACTTTCCAAGACAACAGAGGCTTTATCCATGAGTGGACAAAGGTGAAGGGGATGATTGCCTTCACAAAGTCTACAGGGGATTCGAATCTTCCCTTTCCCCTTACCATTCCTAAATGACAAGGTAGCATCGCCTTGAGCTTGAGAGGACGATGAGGGGCGGGCCAGATTGCGAGACCATTCTTCTAGTACCCTGGGAATGTCATGACAATCGCGAAGAAGATGGTCCTCCTTGCATAATCGACAAGGAAACTTGACCTTCCGCGGAGGAGCGGAAGGGGGCCCAACTTCAGTTGTACTCGAGGGGGTAGCTGCACTTATAACCTCTCCCTTAGGAGCCTTCTTCTTCTCCGTCTTCTTCTTCTTCTTCTTAGCCACCTGGTTACTCGAATCTAGACTTTCACCAGGTGAAGTAGAAGATAAGGACGTAGAAGTGGGCGTAGAAGGGGAGAGATCCACCTTAGAATCAACATGATGTTGTTCGGGTGGAGGGACGGATTGACTTGATGGTGAGACGGCAGGGACCAAAGAGGTTTAGAACAACCAAACTGGCAACCCAACAGTTAACCCTGGGAGGGACAACGTTTCCATATAAGGAGCACCGACATTTCCAAAAGGAGCGAAATGACCAGGGTTCTCGTCAGAGGGGATCCCTAGGTTGGTGAACCCCGGAAAAGTTGCCATCGAGAACGAAAAGAAGCCTACTCAAGCTAACGCAAACAAGATCTAACCAGGTAATGTTAATCGCGGCCACATAAATTTTAAGACGCAAGGACACAACTTGACCTTTTCATGTTTTAAGAGTCGAGAAAAGGACAAAAAGGTGACTCTAGTCGCCTTCGAATGTTTTGTGAGCCCAAAGTGACAAACTACTCAAGTGAGCCTTTTCTTTTAAGGAGTCCGAAAAGGATCAAAAGTGACTACTCTGGAGAGACTAGGCAAAGGGTTTACCAAACAAATCCGTAAAACTGCATATACACCTTGGCAGTCATATGAAAACCAAGGACTTCCCGTACGACAGTCAATCTTCCCGAATTCTGTGTTCGGTGCGTTACGACTTGTAAGGCGGCACACACGACTTCCTGTGGATAAAGGATGATAACCTAGTGGGGTCTCCCCTATATACGCGATGGTACGTGGGAGCTCAAGTCTGTGCTAGACCACTATCAAGTCAAAAAAGGAGGAATCACCCAACCGTAGTGTGAAACAATAGTGACTAGGTTTAACGACGCCGGAGCACGTCTCTAGCATAGACCTCTAATTAGTGAGCGTTATGTTCCAATGCGTTTTTAAGTTCATTCAATTCATTTTGTGGTTGATCTTTAGTTAAGTTTCAATTTCCAGGTCCTACCGTATGTAATCTCTCACAATTCCCTAAATGCAAGCTATATGCCAAAGAATATCATTTCGTTCGATGAATACTAACTACGAGAGAGTTGAGAATTTTTCAAACAAAATGACCACAATTAAGAAGCACTCTAATGTAGCTGATAACAAATAAACGAAACTTTTCTTTGTTTTAAATCACTTAATCAATGAAAAGCTTCTAATTTCAATTAACTAATGCAACGCAAAAGAGATTGTTCGTTTTTCTTTTCCAATGGCAAAGTGCACTAAACAAATTTTGAGAGATAGTAACACCGAGCAAAAGATCAATTTCACTCAATGAGAACACAATCGAATCCCCAAAACACCAAAACAGTCCTTCAAACCAAGAAGAAAGCACAAAGACCTCTATGAGCTATGTAATCTAAGCCCAAACGAAGCCAAGTGAAACCCAAGCGAAAAAGAAACAAATCACTTGGAAAAAGCTTTAACAACTACCGAGCAAACGCAAAAGTAATCACAAAGTAGACTGGACGATCAAAGAACCCAAGACTCCTACGGAAGGCTCGATGCACAAAGCCACTAGATGCCCTAGGGCTAAAAGTGTAATCGATAGAAAGAGGCAAACACCCGAAGGATGAAGGTCCAAAACCAGTCAAACCAGGATCAAACACACTCCAGTAATTGAAAAAGACACAGCAAGACACAAAATCCAAGCTCAGAGGGCTTAAGGACAAGCAAACTGAAAAGTTGACAGGCCTGGCGTGACTGTCAGGCTGCAACTCGCGCTTTTATAGGATTGGCGCGGGTTGTCTTTGAGCAACTTGCGCCAATTGGCGCGACTGTAAGGCTAAAAAGCGCGCTAATCAAGTTGGCTAAGTCAAAAACAAAAGCAAGCAACTCAGGGCTTGAAGACAGTATCTAGGCAAACCAGGAAGCAAGAAACAACAAGAAATCCAACCCAGAAAGCTATCTAAGCAATCAAAGCAAGAAAAACCAAAGAGACAAGACAAACTCCAAGTTGTTTAGTCCGTAAACCAAACCGGAGATTGACTGAAGTGGCGTTGATCTACTTCGCTAATGCAAAGCAATAGCATTTCGAAGGCTACCTGGTTGTACTTCAGGCTTCATCTAAAGTCTACAAATCAAACAACAAGATATCCCCAACGGAGTCGCCAAATTGTTGTGGAGGTAAATCCTCTCTGCGGACAAAGACGATCCCTACTAGCCCAGACCGCGTCTAGCAACAATCACACAATGCTATCACGCAAGTTCCTAATTGCAAATCAAAGTAGATGGTGAGAACCTACTTGGATTCCAACGCTAGTGTTCGTAGAAGAGATGTCGCCCTCGTTCCTTTGCTTTGGCCGGTCACGATCCCCACGATCTCCGTGATTGGACACCTGCACATGCAAAGAACACCATGAAAACAAGCATAAATCTAGTAGTTACAATTATATATCAGTCAGAAAAGATATAACTCAACATCAAACATGAAACAATGAGAGTGGAACCATAATGATAGTCATCTATTATTAATAAGTAACAAAGAAGAATACAACCATTGTTCTGACGTCAAATCCTCCTTTGGCTGGGTGATCAACTACACAAGTCTTGCAAAGCTTGTTGGGATGAGGAACAAGCCTCTCTCTCTTTGGGGGACAAGAATCTCCTTACTTAGATTTGGCCTTATGGGTGCAAAGAAGGCTCTTGCAGCTTCAAACTCTTTATCACTATGCTGGGACCAGAACTACTGTAACCATCACTATGACTATTGTAACTAGCTTGCTCAAGGCATAGAGGCAAGCTTTTATAGATAGAGAAGGAAGAGATAGGATCAACCACATTATTCATGGGATTGGCTTTATCACTTGGAAACTTCCATGAAAGGTGGCAAACCACTTTCCCTTCTATGGAGATTCGAAGCCAAACCATCCTAGCTCAACATAGATTCAGTTGGTGAATGGGTTGAAGAGAACCTTCGGGAGTTTGGTGGTTGAAAACTTTACTCAATTTGGTTGGCGCGAGTGCGACTCTGAGACAGAGTGCCAATAGCGCACCCTTTTTAGAGGATTTCCCTCATTGGCGCGGGCAGTGAACTGAGGACCCGCGCTAATGCAAAAAGAGTTGTTTTCATGGAGATTTTGCAGGAGATGTCTTCAGGGCAAATGAAGCTCATACTTAGAGGAATATGATGCAAGTGGTTTCAGGTCATGTCACTTCTCACAGGCCCCGGAATGAGTCCTCCAGTGTGCGGGTGAGGGGTAACAGGGACGGTGACGAACGGTGACAAATTGCTGTGTAACACACTCATTATCTCCATGCATTCACATTCACATCTGATTTCAATTGCCCATCGGTGGGTCTGGGCAGCCTTGGCCTGGGCTCTACCTCATCGAGACAACATTGCAAAATATTGAGAGGGAAGTCTCTACCATCCTCTTAGAAAATACAAATTTCTTCCGAGTGACTATCCTCCAGTCTCAGATTATGCAATTCTGAGAGGCAGTGAATGCTAGCCTATAAAATTGCGTAATGCAGTCACTGGGCCTACAACCCTTGCCAGTTGGAATTGTGCATTGTGCAATCCTAGTAGCCAACAAGCCAATATGGATCACGCATTGCACAATCCCAGTAGCCAAAAGGCCATCCTGGATTACGCATTGTGCAATTCCAGCAGCCAGCTAGCCTCCTAGCAGCCTAGACTTCCTTTTGCACAGTTCTAGCAGCCAATCTCCCAGCCTCCCAGGAAAAATTGCGTAATTCTTGCTAGTCATTCCCCAGGTATGTTGTATGTTGTTCCTTAAGTTTGCTTTGGTTTTAGCTGACATATTTCTTACCATGCATGTCGCCATGTCTCCAGATCTAGTAGGTGTTCGTCTGTCTCTTATTAGTTCATGATCAATGGTCTCCAAGAGAGAAGGATCAAAGGACACTGATGGAAGTGTAACTGGAGTAGCAGTTGGGTGAGTGTCTACAATTCTGCCAATCTATGAAGACACCAAGCTAATTGTAGACAAGGACATCAAGCTGAAATGGCAAGAATTCAATGATGCATTTACAGGCACATTTGGGGAAGACCTCAAAGACCGCCAAGTCTATGTGAACATTCACAAGTCCAGCTTGTACCCGATTGCATGTAGGTATCCCATGCTCCCATGTGCAAACATGATACATTGGATCATCTCACACACTAATCCTGAGATGATAACATTGAGTAGTGTCAGTAGGATGAAGATTGCGACCTTAAGGGCACATGATTATGAACAGATGTACCATATGTCGAAGCCCGTGGTCACCATGTAGACACCCTTCAGCATACCCAGTAGCAATGCCAACTCCAGGGATATCTTGAATAACTAGGTGAAGGAGCCGACCAAATTTAGGATGACACCCAACTAGATCTATAAGACGAAGATATTGCGAAAGGCATATCTATACATGGTCATTTTTTCATGTTGCTTGTATGGCCAAGAGAGCACAAAAACCTTCCTGCAGAGTTGGGTGATCACATTGGACCAACTGGCCAGTGAAGGCAAAGCATGCAACTGGTCCGACATGTTGGCTCAACGGCTGAAGGAACATGTAACAAGAGCTTGACAACTACCCAAAGGCTAGCAAGCCGAAATCTACATGTCCGCTTACATCTTGGATGTAATCTATGCCCGTCAGGAGTTCCCGGGTTTGAAGTGGGCATGGACATTGTCGAAGACCTCTCTGACCACTTATTGTAAAATGTTGTCTGAATGCAACTTTAGAGGAGTTATCACACCATTTTCCAATCATTTTTTGACCCTGGTGTACAAGATGATATTTGAATAGGATCCACCCTGCATGTCGAAGGGAGTAATGGAGGCACTAATCGATATTGTAGATTGGTATGCCTCACCATCCAATACCTTCATATAGATGTACAACATGGAGAAGCCTCCCCATGTTCTACCGAAGTTTTCCTTGGACAAGCTCGTCATGTAGGAAGTATCATATCACATCTCGATAGGACTGTCATCTAGGCTGCACCGGAAGAAGAAGGCAATTTGGCCCGCTCTTCTGTTGCAGATCGGGTTATATGCGATAAGGAATTTCAACCATGCGTATGTCGAAGCAGAGGAGATCAAAAAATATCCATTCGATGCCCAAAGCTACAATCTGTATGACCCACATTGTCTATTAAAAGATCACTGCATGAGAGTACAGTTTCAATAAATCCACAGGGCATGTAATTGGGTGGAGGAGGACTCATGGAGATATTATTATAGCTTCTCTAGGCCCAATGAACCAGTCGACATTACTGAGGAATGGTTAGCGAAGAAGCATCCTCGAAAGCAGAAGCAACAACATTAGCAGCAGAGGTGAACATACCAGTGTGTAACAAAGGAAAGAGGAAGATTGTTGATAGCATGGAGGAGGAACAAAGTTGGAAGTTTCGAGCAGACCCACTTGTGTAGAAAGCAGCTTTGGCAATAGAGGCAAAAAGGCAACAACGCAAAAAGAGGAATGTGCAAAGGCAGAGAGAAAAAGGAGAATGGAGGAAACAGAGAAGGAGTTGCCTAAGTTGAAGGAGAAACTCCAGAAGGAACAGGAGCTGCATAGACATATGAAGGAAACACAACAAGAACATGTACAATAGGGGGTGCAACATGTATACAAATGAAACTGCATCCATATAGGCTATTGACTCATTTGAACAACTGGCACCAAGCAGACAGGGTGAGCCATTGCAGGAGCAGGACTTTGCTCAAGAGATTGAACAAGCACTTGAGTAGATGGATATGAACATGGAGCAACAAGAGTTAGAGCAAGACATCAACCTCATGCCTCACCACCAAGAGGTTGATCCACCAACTTCACTGGATCTAGAAGTGGAGCAAGTCCCAAGAGACCAAGGTGTTGTAACATTTTTGGTTTTGATAGGTTAGCATATTAAAAAAAAAATATGAAAAATGAAAATATATTAAAATGTTAAGTTAGGATATGGACAAAAAGAAAACATAAAATAAAATGTTAAAAATACTTATTATGATGTCCATATCAAATAAAATTATAGGATAGATTGCCCTAGAAAACGAAGGAAAAATAAATAAAATTCTAGGCAAGCAAAGAAAGAAAGAATAATTTCTTTAGTTGAAAAAGAAATAAATTTGGGGCAGCTTAGTTTAAATGCACCATTAAAGTTTGTTTAATTTTGATTAAAAAAGGTTAAGTTCTTAAGTAAAGTTTAATTTCCTTTTCTCATAAAGTTTGGCATTTGTAATAAGCAAAGTGCGCATAATTTATCCAAGGTCAGAAAATGACAAAAGATCAAGTCAGCGCATGGTAAGCACCCATCATCTTTCGACGGATAGAATGAATGCCACCCAGATCAACTGCGGAGGTATCATTTCAGACCCCCTTAAGCTATTTCTCATTAATGCAAGGGGGGGGGGGGGTCTGAAAAGTTGTTTTAATGGCAACCAATTTTGTCTACCTGTCAACTCCATAACATTTCAGACCCCCCAAGCGCAAAACCACAAACCGCGTCACCCCCCTCAAAATCCCGCCGACGGTTCTCAACCTTCAAATGTTCAACTATTCTTGCGCACCACATCACTCATCTGTTACCCCTCATCCACTTAGAAGATGCCATGTCATTAATCCGTTGCACTATACACTCCTGTCCCATTACAAACATCATTTATCCATTTTTCAATCTCGTTGGATAATTAATCCTTGCTCCTCTTCATGAATTTCCTACGGTTAAGTCTTAAACAATAATTAATCAATTCAAATTATAAATACACTATGGCCTTACCATTTATTACTTTTCCACCTGAAGCGATGCCATTGTAAGCTCTGATTTATTTTGTCACTGTGTATCCTCTCATTCATATCTCAATTGAGTTATTTTTCCCATTCCCCTACAGTAAAAATGGCTCTAAAGGGTAAATCACAGAAAACAGTTGAAGAGGAAAACCCATCTGCAACCCTGATCGATCTGGATCACCTTCCCCTTGCAGATTCTTTGTTCAAAATTGCAGACTGCGAATGCGAATTCAATTTTCATGAATTTCATATTTGGCTAAAACAAAAGTATATAGATAAGGAAGAACCCATTCGATTCTGGGAGACACTCTTGCCCCTCTTTTCCTTTCTAAAAACTCACCATTTTCCAGATTTGATCACCTGGTGTCAAGCCAGAAATGATCCTATGCAGAGAACAATAATGAATTAGTATGGAAACATTCTAATCACCATTACTACTCAAAATATCAATCAAAAATTGCTGATACCTTTATTTGACTCCCTTAGCTACTTCTCACTAGCATCTCTCATGGACCTGTATAACAAACTTACCTTCCCACAAAGAACTCTCATTTTTGAACTTTTTCTACCAGAAGATGCTAAATTACCCAAGAGAAATCCACCTGATTCATCTTCTATGTTCCCTGAAGCTACTAGACATATCATCTCCCTACTATCATATCTCTTAGGTTATGAAAGTGATCAATGTGTTGATGAATCCATCCTTGGATTCTTTTCTATTTTCAGTAAGGAATATCAACCTGCATTCATGTACAATTATAGCCAGTTCTTGGCTGATAGTATACATGAGCAGTTCATGAAATTTACCACATAAGGAGTATTCAAGTATAGTTTAGTCATTATTCATTTGCTTTTGTTTCAGCAAGGATATTCATTACACATTTAGCTCAACAAACAAGATGAACAAGGAGTGAATTAGTCAGTAATTCATTGGACATAATTGGTTAGAGAAGCATCATCACATTTTTCATTTTCTCAGTTCATTGATTCTTTTATTCATCCAGTTATTTAGTTACTCAATAACAAAATAGAGCCCATAATTGGAGAAGAAATCAAGAAAATCCTACATCTATCTGAATAGACCAAGACTGGTGACTGGTATCTATACTAGAATTACACTGAAATCAGGATATATGGCACTGAATTAGCTCCATACCTAAATATGTGCCAATGAGGATATTCTCACTAGAATACATTAGGTAGATGATAAATATGGATGAAGCTCACTTTGTCTCTGGTAAGAAAAAGTCATAGTTTAATCTCAAAGCAAAGGTATGGTCATTCATTTGTAATACTAGTGTTGTAGGCATAGATGTAGATAAATTATTGAAGAGCATGAACCTTCAACCAAGTTTTACTTGGTCCTATGATCCTTTTGGGATCATTTCTGCATTAAGAGTTCAATTGAAGGCAACACTTTAGAATCACACTCCTAGATTAGAACTAGAAAAGTTTATGAACCGGGAGCAATGGTCTAAGGGGAAATTCTTGGAAGAAGATGAGCAGGTTGTAACTTCTCAACAAGTGAACACTCCAGTCACCCATAATATTCAACACAAAAGAGCCAGAGAAGAAACTCTATTAGCTACATAGTCGATTAAAGAGTATTCTATACTCCAAAAGAAATTGAACACTGGATTAACAATTTCATGGGGAGCAGACAACAAAATTAATTGATCTTGGGGATCTAGAGGATATTTCGTTAGCAAGGAACATTGATCCCAAAATTTCTTCTCCTTCAACTCCTTTTTCAGCAGAACCCATGGAGATAATTCATTCTATTGAGACCAGCTCTTCAGAAGATAGTAACATCTTCTCCAGATTTATGGAAATTAAGCAAAATAATGAACCTCTTAAGTAAACAAAGTACATTCAATTTCGGAAATAGACATCCACCTCTTAGCACATGCTTCGCTTTGATTTTGAAAGTGAAAGATGAAGATCGCAAATGGATTTCTTGCAGGTTCAGATTCCATTTCAAAAGTCTACAACAGAATACAAGAAGACTATATTTTCATTTGATGTAAATAAGATACATCCTATTGACCAAATGGATTTGCACAGGAAATCAGGTGAGATGTTATTCTCGACTATGATTACAACTGCCATGTCTCTCTCTAAGCTTAGAACTGCCTTGTCAAATGTGTAATCACAACTTAAGATTGAGAAATTGTCATCTTTAGCTAAAGATAACAAGTTAAAATCTTTAGAAGACCTCATTATTAAAATTGGGTATGATCCCCAAGACTATAAAGAAGTTGAATAAATAATTAAGAAAAAGAATACAAAGATAGCAGCCTTGAAGAAACAGTTGAAATTGCCTTCAACTGAGGATCCACAAACCAGGGAAATGGCAAGAATGAACAACACAAAGAGGAGATGTTGAAGCTCATCATAGAGCAAAACATACAAATGAAAATCATGGAAGAACAAATAGAACAACCTCTTAAGGAAAAAGAGGAAGCACAAATTGCTGTAATTCTAGTAACAACAATTCCCATAACAGGTACAGAGCCAATCTCATCTTCCTCTGGTATTGTCTCAACATCAACAACAGTTGAAACAGAAAAACTATCATAGGAATTGCAAGCACAAAAGCAACAGAATGAAAAGTTACTCCAGAAGTGTTACCAGGAAATCCAGTGTCTATTCAGAACTGCTAGTCCCACTAAGACGGGTAGCTATCTTAGAAACAAACAAACTAAAGTCACTTTTTTTTCCTTTACGAGAGAGAGATGAGAAAGAAGCAGAGAGTACCAACCTTAGTCTTTCGCTTCGCTCCTTGCTTGTTTCCTTTCCCCTTTGACAGAATATCGCCACTGCTTCCTTACTTGTTCTGCTTCAAAGAGCACCTATAGAGTCACAACAACATAAGACCATTAAAGCATAGAGATCTATCACCATAAACAATATAGGATCAGATATATATTGACCATACAAATGCATATATCAACAAAATATTCAGAGATACACAAGAATATGGGTGAAAACTCAAATAGCTTTATTGATGAAGGTAGTAGAAGAGAGGATTACATCCACTTGGTCTAACCCAGCGCCATCCTCCCAGCTTGAAATCTCTCTTCACCTCATACAAAGCAAGATCACCCAACAATGTCTTCAAAGAGAAACTAGCAACACCTATTTGCAAATTACCCCATTCCAACCTTTGGATCTTTGGGATGAGGGATCCATATATAGATATTTGCAGGGGGGTGAGTTAGCTTCCGGGATGTTGATTAGTGTCATCTCTATGATGGTTCTTGGTTCCACTTGGAGATTTCATGATCTCTTACTCATCCTTGGGCAAATTCAGGGAGGTAAGTGTCAAATGAATAGTTTCTAGAAGATTCTCAAGGTCTCCACCTAGCAAACTACTTGTGCCATTTGTCTGCTCTCACTCATCACACCCTACAGAAGGGCTTTCCAGTATGCATCACACTTTTTGCATGTGGCAGGTGAGATGCATCGCACCTTTTGCTCTGGGCATTCTGTATGGTCTTGTTTTGACCAGTTCTGAGTGGTTTTTCATGGAGAACTTCTGGGAGATGATGTAATCAACTGACCTTGCTCCTTTAGGGTATGAAACAAAACTTTTAGGGGCTTAGAAGCCCTTGGTTTATGGACATATGTGATTAGGGTTGCAGTGCTCAAATATGTCTATAACAGTTGCCCCCTAAAGCATGATGTCGTAAATATTTTGATGTCGGGTGAAATGCTTTATAATGAGGATTCGAGGTTTTTCGAATTGGAAGGTGACCTGTAATAAGATACAATACAATACATTATCTTCATAATATTTTCATGATCTGGATGAGGTGGCATTCCCATGCTCAGCTTGATAAATTCATTTTTATGTACATAGGACAGACAATTGTCTATGTGCAGACTGATGATTCTGGTAGAGCCATCATCCCTTAGTTTGGATGATTATCTGTGCAACAATGATGTACATTTGATGTCTTTATTTTCCCGAATATATCGCAACCCGGATGGATGAAACTAGATTCGGGGTCTTCAAAACTCGTTCAATCTTCACCCGAAAGTACAAGTCGATCCATGTGAAAAATATGTTCTGATGTCGAACATGGAAGGACATCGCCTGATTACCAGCCAATGATGTAAGCTGTTAATAGGAACGAGAGGAATCATCGATGATGATGATGACCCTCAAGGTACTGTAGTACAATTCGCATGGTGTGAATACATGAGTCGATGTATAACACTAGGCAAACTCTTTCGGTCGAAGGCCGTTAATGTAAACCTGTCGCCAGAAGTGAGAAACTTGTCATTGAGGCATGCAAGCTTCAAAGTATTGAAAGGGTTGTTCCTAGGTCAGCTTCTTGGATAATGAGCTGAAGTCGACAAGAAGTGACCCGTCGCAGGAGGGCATTGATGGATCTCGCATCTATGACACGGAACGAAGCAAATGATTTTGTAGAGGTGAAAACAATCTAATGATACAAGGTTCAGGGTGGCGGTCATGAAAGAATGAAGTGTGAAGGTATTGCAGCGGATGAGACACAAGCTGGGTAGGTGAATTCTCTGAGTGACTTCTCTTGAACATATCGACGACATTGAAATGGATTGGTAGTGTTAACCCCAAAAGTGGATGGTACGGTGGACCAATGGTGATATGATTGGTGAACGGAATAACTCAACCCGACTCAATCATGGTGATGGAGTGAAAGTGTCATGTTCAAGAGCGACCTACTACCAATAAAGCTTCTTTTAGTTTTCTTCCCAATTTTCCCTAGTCATTCCTGACCAGTACCTCTTTATTTTTTTCAAGCTTGAGGAGGTCAACATATGCTTGTTCTATAATTTTCCCTTTGGGCAAACCCGTCGCTATGTTTTAACGAGCTTAGCGACAGTGAAACTCGCTCTTGTCTGAATGGACAAGTTTGTCGCTATTGTTTTAACGAGTTTAATGACAAGGATAACTCGGTCCTTTTCAATTTTAGAGAGTCTGAAAAGAGATGGAAAGGAAAACTCCAATATTCCTTTTTCTTAGTATAATCCCTTAAGTCCAAAAAAGTATAAAACAATGCAAAAGGGATGAATTTTCGATAGTTTTAACGAGCCAAACAAGACAAACGCTTGATCTTTTTGTGTAATAATCCCTCAGGTCCAAAAAGATTAAAATATAGAGGAGGGAAGGCACTTCCAATCACTTTAACGAGCTAGAGAGGCCAATTGCTCGGCAATCTTTTCATGTTTTACGAGTCAGATGAAAAGAGCTTAAAGGAGACTCATTTTTGAGGAACGAGTGATATTTCGGGTAGCAGCTAGTTCCAGGTGAGGGTTGGAACTTTCCAATCACGGCAGTGTTAAGAAGATGGCTAACAGAATCAATCATCACAGTTGTTCCTCAAAAGGGGTAAACAATCAAATGGAGGTGAATGATCGGCTAAAACATAGTGGAGGTGATAGTAAGAACATGATCAAGGCTCAAAAGCTGATGATAATGCATTCACAATGGTTATTTACTGGAAGTGGGTTCATTTTTTAATGAGCTTAAACTCTGGTGGAACATATGCTCATTGCTAGGTTTAATTTTTAATGATCTTGAACTTTGTGTAAAACTGCTCGTGTCAGTCGTATAATAAGGATGTCTCATGGATAGGTTCATTTTTTATGGAGCTTGCACCATTCGAAATTATGCTCCGACTCCTTTTTTTTTGTAAGCTAGGAACGACCAATCCTACGAGTTTAAAGGGTTAAGAACCTACAAACTAAGAAAATAAAAGGTCGCTTTTCACTTTCATGTAAAAAGGTTTTCATGCCCCTAGGTATAGTGAAGTAGAGTTTCCAGGTTACCCTTCAATTTGCAGACAAAACACTTGCTCTATCGGGAAAGGCATACCCAGTTTACCCTTCAATTTGCAGACAAAACACTCGCTCTGTCGGGAAAGGCATACCTTCTAACGGAGGTATCTTATTCTAGTCTAATCCAATTTTCCTAAATGGACGGGTGTGTTAGACTAGTCATATATCCTCCGCGGAAACCTACCTTATACCTGAAGTTTTTCTGCCAAAGCAGACCAGGGTGCATGCCCCTTGGGTTTCAGTCACAACCACTTAATCACTCGCGTTCATCAGGTGGACGGACTGGAGATTGATGAGACATTCCTTGCGCAAAAAGACTTGTTAGGGATGGCATTGGACTATTAGCTATGTGTGAATAGGGGAATGAAAGCTGGTCTACGAGCTGGACCACTCTTCCTTCATGCAGAAAACACATCACTCGAAAGAGTGAGGAAACAATAGCTCCATGCTATAAATGTAGTCATTCCCAAGGAGTAGATTGTAATCTAAAGGTCTTTGGACTACCATTATGTTCAGATAAACGGTTTTCCTTCTCATAGTTATAGGCAAATTTGGAAGGATCCCTAACGGTCGACTGGTTCTTTTGTCGAAGCCTATCAGATATCGCATATCAAGCAAAAGTGATGGTGAACCAAGTGCTTTCCAAGCAGTTGAGGAAAGGATACTCACAGAATCCCCTTCATCTATGATGGTACCAACCATGACCATTTTGTAAGTTTGCACTATGATTCGGAATGGTACATTAGACGGTAAATGGAGTCTGCCTAGTAGATTCCAATCGAAGGAGACAGCTAGGTTGCTTGGAGGTGGGACCGAATAAATGGCCGAATACATCTTTGATGAACTTCCTTCCTGTGGTAAAGGAATGGGCATATTGCCCCCATGTTCATCGGAGTCTGTGTTTACGAAAAGAATTTGAATGGTGTTGTTCTCATTCTCTTTGGTGACTGTATCATCTGAAGGTGAATCCTCTAAAGGCAAGATGGGGTCGACTACCATCTCGACCTATTGACTTTGGTCTGATGTGGACTCAGAGGGTTTATCTTCAATGATAGGCACTTTGACCGACAACACAAGTGTGCCAGTCGGATTTTCAACTAGCAATGGACTCGGCAAGAGTTTATTGTATCCAGGAGGGAGTTGCTGCGGTGATGCAGGACGATTATCCAAGACTCTTTTTTCTTCATCCACGAAGGGACAACGGTGGAGGGCATGATCACCTTCACACAGTCTACAAGGAAATTTAGATTTTCATTTTTTTCTGGTGACTTCGTTTTCACTAGTTGACGGCGTACTCTCAACATAATCGTCAGAGGTTGATGACACCGAATTGTGCAAGCGGGGAGACCAGTCCCTTAAGATGCATGGGATGCAAGGAAAATCTCGATGATAGTGGTCCCCTTTGCAGATGACACATGGAGATTTAGGTTTGGATGGTACAGTGTGTGGATTTTCGCTAGACAATGTACGGTTGCCCATTTTTGCCATTGGCTCCTTCTTCTTCTTCTCCTTCCCTTTCTTTTTCTTCTCAGTTACTTGGTTTTTAGTTTTACTATCTTCACCAAGCAAAGAGGAAGAAGGAGAGGGAGAAACAAATGAAGTAGAAGGTTGGGGGGCAACTTTAGTATCATCTAGTTGCTGATTTGATTGCTCAGGAATCATGGTGTTTGGAACGACAAAGGTCGAGAAAATCCATACTGGCAGGAAAATTGTCAGTCATGGAAGGGACAATGTGGCCATATGGGGCACACCAACATCTCCCCATGAGGAGAAAGGACTAGGATTTCCCCCGAGGGGAAATCCTTGGTTGGTGGACTCCATTTTCTCAACCTAAGATCAACGAGGGAACAGTGACGTTATTCTGATTATAATAAATTTTAGATGCTTTGACACAACTTGCTTTTTCAATTTTTAAGAGTCGAGAAAAAGCTAAAGATGACTCTAATCGCCTTCGATTTCTAATGAGGCTGAAGTGACAAGTGCTCAGATGGACCTGTTCCTTTAAGGAGTCTAAAAAGGAATGAAAGAGACTACTCTAGAAATCTAGACAGAGGGATTACCAAACCAATCGAAAAACTGCAAAATACTTTTTATGGTACGGCAGTCAATCTTCCCGAATGCTGTGTTTAGTGCATTGCGATTGATAGGGCGGCAGACATGGCTTCCTAAGGATAAATTATATAGTCTATTGTAGTCTCCCAATATATACTCAATGGTACGTGGGAGAACAAGTCTGTACTGGCACTTGTTGTCTCAAAGAGGAGGAATCACCAAAACTACGATGAAAGCGACAGTTACCAGGCTTTATGACGCCAGAATATGTCTCTAGCCTAGACTTCTAGATGTTGTGTGTTAGGTTACAAAGCATTTTTATGTTCATTGAATTTATTTTACAGTTGATCTTTCTTAAGAAGTTTGCCTTTAAGGTTCACCGCGTGATGTAGATATACAACTCCTAAATATGCAATCTAAGATGATAAACAGTCATTTATTCTTCTTTTTGCAATGAAAATCCTAGCTACTAAGGAAAGAGAAACGATATCCTTTCAACATAGAGTAGAGAGCACACACTAGATGCACTGTCCTAAATCAAAATCAACAAGTAGTCTAAATGCAAATGCACATGCATGTATTTGTTTTCTGCTTTCTTAATGTGTGAATGACAAAAAGAATGCTAAGTACAAATTTGAATTATTCCTTCTTTCAAAGCAACAATACTAACGATTTTCTTTTCAAAAAATGAAAAAGAGACAAGACGACACTTTACGATTTTGAATTGAAAGCTGCTTTCGACACTTGAAATACTATTAATTCAGATCAAATACAAGAGTAACAGTGTAATCGACTATAAAAAAGAGAAGGATTCTTTCCTTTGACTGAAAACGACACTTGCGACACTTTCAAAACAAAAGATGACAATTCGATTAAGCTACTATTTTGTAAATGAGAACTGTGAATGGAAAAAAATAGATAAAAAAATTCACAAATCTTTGTACAATGGAGGCTGGATGATGCAAAGGAAGGGGGTTTCAACAATGGTCTACTGATCATAGACAACAAAACTCTTGAATAAAGCTGAAGACAATGAAGAAAAAACCAAAATCTGGAGGCAGAAACAGTCTTATCTGATCATCGCACCTGTAACACAGGGAAACAGGGATGCATCTCACATACTGCACACGGGAGGTGTGATGCATCCAGATTGCCAAGAAGAGAAGGTGTGATGGTCCAAGGACGAGACTTTAACTTGGTTTTTGGTTACAGTTTGCAGCTTAGTTCAGGGATTTAGGCCGAGATAATGATAGTCAGTAAATACAAAGTATAGGGGCTAATTTAATGAGGTTACTTGAGCTACCTCTAGGGCACTTAGGATGTTTTCAAGTCAATTTCTCAGTTCATAAACAAACCCGGAGATTGACTGAAGCAGTGTTGATCTACTTTTCACTTGCATAACAAATGCAGTTTGAAGGCTAGCTTGCTTAACTTTAGGCTCCGTCTGTGATTTATGAATCAAACAAATAGAGACAAGAAATAAAACTAATCATTCCCCATCGGGGTCACCATTTTGTTACCGGGAAATCTAGTGTCTATTTAGAACTGCTAGTCCCACTAAGATGGGTAGCTATCTTAGAAACAAACAAACTAAAGTCACTTTTTTTTCCTTTACGAGAGAGAGATGAGAAAGAAGCAGAGAGTACCAAACTCAGTCTTTCGCTTGGCTCCTTGCTTGTTTCCTTTCCCCTTTGACAGAATCTTGCCACTACCTCCTTACTTGTTCCACTTGGAGATTTCATGATCTCTTACTCATCCTTGGGTGAATTCAGGGAGGAAAATGTCAAATGAACAATTTCTAAAAGATTCTCAGGGTCTCCACCTAGCAAACTGCTTGTGCCATTTGTCTACTCTCGCTCATCGCACCCTACAGAAGGGCTTTCCAGTATGCATCACACTTTTTGCATGTGGCAGGTGAGATGCATTGCACCCTTTGCTCTGGGCAGTCTGTATGGTCCTTTTTTGACCAGTTCTGAGTGGTTTTTCATGGAGAACTTCTGGGAGATGATGTAATCAGCTGACCTTGCTCCTTTAGGGTATGAAACAACACTTTTAGGGACTTAGAAGCCCTTGGTTTATGGACATATGTGATTGGGGTTGTAGTGCCCAAATATGTCTATAATAAGAAGTTCCAAACTCTGAAGTCACAGAAGGTAAAAAATGATACATTATATATAGAGGAGATGCAAAAGTCACACAGGCTATAACTCAAGGTTAAAAAATTAGAGAATAAGTCTCTAATGGTAGAAACTTTGGCCTAAGCCAAAGAGGACATCTAGTTAGATACCATTCACTCCATAATAGAAGTATGGCCATCCATACAAACCATTTTTGAGCATCATGAGTTAATTGCCAAATGCAGGACAAAAATTGATAAGTAGAGAGAGGCATTGAAGACAAAGCCTAAGGAAGCATCAAGAATGATTAAAGTATTTAACTCCAAGACTAAGCAAGAGTTACAGGAAATCAGTGTTTTAGATAGGACAACTGCTATTTTGGAAATTAAGAAAATCCTTCAAAAGAAGAATTTACTGACACAGCTGAAGACAAAATATGAAACTTTGAACATTGTTGTCTGAAGATTTCATTCCAAATTCAATGTGTTGAGCAAGAAATGTTTACCAAGGTTAGTCTCATCAAATGATCAATTAGTCAAACTGGAGGATTACTATGAAAAGTTATATACTATTGCAGTAGATAACAATCAATTTGCAGGGATAAAAAGACATATTACAGGGACAGGGTTTATAGAAGCCTTGAACTCTGACCTCACAATCAAACATGAAGTTGGACACCTTTTTCTCACCAAACCAAATTTTGAAAGATATATCGAAGTTGATGAGATACTTAGAAGGATGGTAAATCTGGATATACCAAGTGAAGAGAGGCGAGATCAACTATGTGAAGCAATTAATTAATGTTTTGATCCTAACAAGAAGACACCACAACAACTTTTGGAGGGCCAATCATCAACAACTCCCTGCCTAATAGTGACACATCATCCAACATTTCTCTTTTCCTATTTTCCTTCAAGCTATTTTTGTAATCAGTTTAAGATATTTTGTTTAGTATCTAAACTAGTATAAATAACTTTCTTCTACATGTTATTAAGGGTTTCACCCTTGCATAGGCACTTTGTAAGAATTCTATGTACACAACTTTTTTGGATCACTAATGATAAAGCAAAGGATTCTGAATTTTGTTCCATACAGTTTCGTTTCTCTTGTAAGCTTTTCTAGTGTATCTTTCATTCTATATTCTACATATGTTTTAGTTTTATGAAGATAGCTAGGTAAGTATAATTGTATTTGAGTTATTCTTAAATTCCTTTCTAAAGTTATAATCATTAAAGAGAATGGGTTATTGAACTATTTGTTTAACTATCTCCCTCTAAATCATTTAATTATCAGTATATTTATAATATTAAGTATATTTTGTTTAAACTTTCAAACATTGGTTGAAGGTTCTCCTACATGTGATTATTTAATTTTCTATCTGAAAACTAAAGTAATTATATCCTCTTACTATTTCTACTTAACATCAACAAAAACTTAAAATCACTGTGTGGAATTAAATAGCAGCCCTATGTTTACTGGTTAGTATTATCCAAAAGGTTAAACATCACTGTTATAATTTGTTTAATACATTGGTCCTCCAATTAAATCAAAACCAACAAAATGTAGGAATTTACAGGGTAAGTTCCTTAGATAGAACACCAAAGGACACTGCTCACAAACAAATCACAGATCAATACACCAGTATTCTTGATGTGGTTAAAACCCTAAAAGAGAGAAATAGTCCATAGCCTGAGCCAACGGGGACACTTCAGGTAATTTATCAATAAAAGGAAGAAAATTTACATAAGCTTCTCTCATGAATGTTCACCCTACAAATGACACTCCATGCTTAAATAGAGATCATGGACCAATCGAGTGTTAAGCCATGGATCAAGTGTTGGTAATATCGAGGAGAGAATGAACTATCAGATCACTTCATGTCTAGAACATATCATGACTGTCAGATTGTAAGTTACAAATGTACATGGTAAAGAAACACACTTTACCTAACTCTACACTAGACCAAGTTATACTTACTATTTCCTATGTGTCAGAATATACTAACATCCCCCCTTAAGAACAACTTGGGATAGGATTGAAGGATGTACAAATATGACACAATAGGAGAAGGAAGGAGGCATTAGAACCCATCCCCCCTAGTGACAACTTCCTAAACTCCAACCATAAATCAAATTTTAGTAAACTTCACCTCTGTGAGAGAATTTGTAAAGATGTGTGAAACTTGATCATCAGTGGAACAATTTTGCACTTCAAGAACATGGTCATGAATGAGCTTTCTGATGAAGTGCATGTGTAGTTCAATGTTTTTTCTAAGCCGATGTTGGACTGGATCCTTGCATAGTTGAATGGCACTTTGATTATCACACCAAAGTGTAGTCGGATGCTGCTACTAAAAGCCAAACTCTAACAGGACTTGACAAAGCCATAGGGCTTCCTTACTAGCTTCTACGATTCCACGATATTCTGCTTCCACTGAAGAAAGAGAAATGGAACTTTGTTTCTTGCAAGCCCATGTAATAGGTCTAGAACCAAGAGTGAAGACATAGCCTGCAGTAGACTTCTGATCATCAGGGTACCTAGCCCAATCGAAATCAGTGAAACCAACCAATAGAGGAGATACTTCTGCACTGTAATGAATCCAAAACTGAATTGTACCTCAAACATAAGGAAGTATTCTTTTAGCTGATTTCCAATGAATTTCATGTGGGTTTTGCATAAACCGAGCAATAAGGCCAACAACAAAGGAAAGGTCAGGACGAGTATGGGTTAGATACAATTTTTTTTCTACAAGATGATGTTATAAGGTAGTATTAACTTCAGGGGAAGTACAAGTGACTGAAATTTTGGCTCTAGACTGAAAGGGAGAAGGGGCTGGCTTACAGTCTTCCATGTGAAAGTGGCATAGAAGATCATAGGCATACTTGGACTGGGAAAGGGAAATACCTTCCTTGGATTGCAAGAATTGAAGACCAAGAAAATAATGCAAGTGTCCTAAGTTTGTCATTTCGAACTTGTTTTTAAGGCTGGACTTCACATGGTTGATAAGGTTGGGATCACTACCAGTGAGGATAAGATCCCATGTATCATTTGCCAATAATGAATGATATTCTTCATTCATAGCTGTGTCCCAATCTGGATGACCTGAAGCTTTTGCAAAGGTGTCAGGATCATAATTCTCTCAAAGTTGAGCCAGTGAAGAAGAGGCTCTATCTAACTGAGAACATGTATGTTTTTGATCTATAGGATCACCTACAAGAGCACCTGTTGCATCCCGAGTGGCACAGACCCATTTTGGAAGCTGAGGAGATGAAGGAGGATCCTAAGAAGGTGGGGGGGATTGTCATCCTCACTGTCATCATCTGAAGAAGAAATATTTTCAGAAGTAGAAGGGATAGAGAGAGGTGGCACATCATCCAAACTAGGCTCGTAGGTCAATATATTTTCAACAAAATTTACATTTCTTCTAATGATAACATTTTCTACTGAAGTGGAATAAGTCTATATCCTTTGACATCTTCAGAATATCCAACAAAAATACATTTTTCACTCTTAGGTTCTAAGGTTTTATGTTTCTCATCAGGAATATTGGCCCATGCTTCACTTCCAAAAACACAAAAGTGGCTTACGTCTAGTTTAATTGAGCTCCATGCTTCTTTTGGAGTGGTATTCTTTAAAACCTTAGTAGGAGTGCGATTTACTATGGAATTTGCACAGTTAATTGCTTTTGCCCAAAAATTAAGACTAAGTCTTTTAGATTGAAGCATACAATTATCCATTTCCTTTAAGGCATGATTCTTCCTTTTAGCTACACCATTTTGTTGTGGAGTATATGGATTAATATGTTGCATTTGAATTCCATGCTCAGTGCAAAAGTTGATAATTTTCCATTAACATATTCTCCGCCATTATCAAATCTTAGCTTAAGAATTTGATGTCCATATTGTTTCTCAACAAAGGCCTTAAAGTCCAAGAACATGTTAAATACTTCACCCTTGAGTTTTAAGAAGTATACCCAAGTGTGTCTGGAGAAATCATCAATGAAAGTTAAGAAATACTTGTAGCCAGAGAATGTAATGACTGGAAGTGGACCACATAAATCATGCACAAGCTGTAAAGGGGCTGAGGCGTGCTAATAGGCACATTTTTTAAAACTATCATGATGATGTTTTCTGAGTACACATCTGGAACAAACACCATCTCTGCAAGATACCATAGGAAGACCTGTCATCGTATTTTTTTTACATGGATTTTGAAGGGAGCGATAGTTTAAGTGACCAAATCGCTCATGCCAAAGCTTTTCACTTCATCATTATGAGCAACAAATACCGCAGGAAGAGTTTATGACCCAAAGTTGTTAAACATATACAACCTTGTAGAATCATTAGCAATGCCAATAGCTAAAATATGTCTATGATCTCCTAGGTTTTTAATCGCAACGTCACGAGTTGAAAATTCAACGATTTTATCTTCACCTGAATGAGTTATATGATATACAGATAGAAGGTTGCAACACATAATACATCATTAAATTGACCATTGTCTAGATGAATAGTTCCAGTCCCTACAACACTAAGAGATCTATCATCACGAACATATATATTTTGGTGTTACAATCATTTAAAGAAGAACACATGGCTTTGTTTTTGGCCATGTGATAAGAAGCTCTAGAATCAATGAGCCACTCACGAGAATGAGAAGAAGAAGATACATTTAGTGCATAACTGTTATGGGCAAATTTAGTGTTCCTTCAAACAACTAACCCCAAGACCTAGTAGCAAGTCTAGAACAACAGTCAAAGTAATTCCATTGCTTTTCCTATAGCTAACATATAAAAGAAAGAGGAACAAAAGAACCAACATGTATCTCTCGCTCGATCCTTCTTCCCTTTGACCGCTTTCACCGCTCCCTTCCATACTTAACTCGTTTGGAAGGTACCTGCACACAAGCCGAGATAGAAAACCACCAAAGCATATATATCAATATGTTAACTATACATATTATAGAACCGAAAATACAATATACATCATATAACACTTGAATGGGAAAAAGCATAGAACTCTTTATTAATAGAAGGGAAGATTACAACCCATGTAGATGCATGTCTAATTCAGTGTCATCCTCCCAGCTTCAAAGCCTTCTCTCCTCATGAAACAACAATTTGACATGATACTTACTCTCTCTACAAATCTCATCCAAACAACATTTCCTTAGCTCAAGAAGTTTCAACCTACACTAGCCTTGGGATGCCTGGTCCTTTTATAGCTAAATGGAGGAGGTTAAGCCATTAATGGCCCTCATGAATGCTTTGCCATAATTGGGAAGTGGTTCCATGGAGGAAGGGATAATGGATTAAGGTTCACTCATCTTCATCCTCATCCAAATGCGAGCCCCATCCATCTGGAAACTTCCAGAATCATCCATTAGATGAGGAATCCAAAGGATTCATTTCAAAAATTTGATGGATCTTGCTCATCGTAGGTGAAACAAAGGCTAGGTGTGATGCATAGCACCCAGATAGTGTAGTTCTTGCAATGAATTGCAGCCTGATAAAGGGACATCTGCGCTGATCTCTCTAGGGGCATTTTTTGGATGAATGGTGTCATGAAACTCTTAGGAGGCAAGCATGCTGTAGGTTAACTTCATTAGGGAATGAAAACAACTGAATTAGGGGTTGATGGACCCTAATAATACGGATTTGGAAGTTGGGGTTGATGTGCCCAAATTTTCCTGTAACAGTTTCCCCCTAAAGCATGAAGTCGAAAATAAACATGTCGAGTGAGATTCTTTACTACTTGGAGAGAAGGTTTCGAAACTAAAGGAGACCTGCATCAGTTAAAATAAAAATATCATGATACTTTGATTTTTTTCCTCATAATTTTTTAGTTGAGGGAAGGCATACCCATGCTCAGCTTATAAAATTTCATTACATGTACAAATATAGTTGTCTAAAGATGTTGACCCATGAGTGGATGACCATGAATGTAAGGTCATTGTACATTTGATATAGTACTCCCGAAAATATATCGCAGCCTGGATGGATGAAACTAGATCCGGGGTCTTCAATCTCGTCCAATATTTCACTTAAGTACAAGTCTAACCATGTGAATAGATGATCCGAAGTCGAACATGGAGAGACATCGTCTGATTACCAGCTAATGATGTAAGTCGTTAATAGACGTGAGAGGAATCACTGATAATGATAATGACCCTCAAGGTACTGCAGTACATTTTGCAAGGTGTGAATAAATGATTCGATGTCGAACACCATACGAAGTCTTTCGGTTGAAGGCCAATGATGTGAACCTATCGCCGGAAGCGATAAACCTGCCATTGATGTATCCAAGCCTTAAGGTACTGAAGGGGTGTTTCTAAGTCAACTTCTTGGATGATTGCTGATGTCGAAAAGAAGTGACTCGTCGCAGGAGGGCCTTGATGTATCCCACATCAATGACATGAAACGAGGTAAATGATTTTTGGAGATGAAACATAGACTGACGACTCAAGGTTCAGGAATGGCGGTCATGAAAATGAAGGTTTATTGTATTGTAAAGGATGAAGTTTTGAATTGAATGACTTCTCTTGAACATATCGGCGATACTGAGGTGAATTGGTAGTATTGACCTAAAACAAAGTGATGGATGGTATGATAGACCAAAGGTGTGATAACCATCAAGCTGAATGACCCAACCCACATAGTCATGATGATGAGGTGAAAGTATCATGTTCAAGAGCGACCTGCTACCATAAAGTGTTCCCAGCTTTTTTCATTTTCCCCAGTCATTTCTGACTAGTACCTCTTTATTTTTTATCAAGATTGAGGAGGATAACATATGCTTGTTGTATAATTCCACCCTTTGGGTGAATCCATCACTATTTGATGTTTTAACGAGTCTACCGAAGGTGAAACTTGGTCTTGACTAGTCAAGTTTTTTCGCTATTCAATGTTTTTAACGAGTTTATTGACAAATATAACTCGGTCCTTTTCACATTTAGAGAGTCTGAAAAGGGGCTAAAAGGAAACTCCACAAGTTCTTTTTTGTAAATTTGTGTCTCAGGTTTGAAAGAGCATAAAACGATACAAGAGAGAACCTATTGATCATGTTTGACCAACGAGTACCTTTTTGTAGTTAATCTATCTCAGCCCGAAGAAGTGGTAAAACTATACTAACTAGATATCGATTCTAATCCATTAACGAGCTAGAAACAACAAGTGCTTGGCAATATTTTCATGTTTAGAGAGTCTGAAAAGAGCTTGAAGAGGACTCCAAGGGGGTTACTTTTTCATTTTTAACAAAGCTCAAAAAAGTGATAAAAGTTTGCTTTTTGGTCAAATATGTTCAGTTTACATGTAAGCAACACATCATAACTGCTTGCTAGTTGTTAATTGTAGGTTTTAACCCCATACAGAAATTACCTGCATATAAATTCTAAAACACAGAAAATAAATACTGTGAGAGCAGAACACATAAAACACATATACACAGAGATTTTCCCCTGGATCTCAAAACCAGGAATACTAGCTTGATTTTTCATTATGTTCCTTTCAATGTTATAATACATATTTATACATGTCGAAGCATCCAATACCATGGACTGAAAAATCATCGCGTCTAATACCATGGACCGAAAACCATCGCGTCCAAAAAACATGTGTGAAAATCATGCACAAAATCATAGGTGGGTCTGCCCAACCTAACATAGGGTCCAAAACCAAAATTTTCCGGGGCATTGCACCAGACCCCATAAAGTGGGGTTATGGGTGCACCTCAAACCCCCTGTTAACTACGTGGAAAGAATATAACATAACCCAACATTCTCCCATTTTTTGTTTTCTTTCCACAGGGAGCCATAAGAGAGCTTAGTCATTTTTCCAGCCCTGAAATGCCCATGGTCTCTCTACGCCAAGAGAACTTCTCAGAGCTCACAGATTTTGTCAATGCATCTACAACATTCTTCAAAGTGTCCACCTTTACCAACAACACCTTTTTGTCTTCTATCATAATCCTCACAAAGTGATACTGAACATCAATGTGCTTTGGCTTTGAATGATATGCAGGGTTCTTTGCCAAGAAAATTACACTTTGGTTGTCAAAGTCTATCCTTATAGGTTCCTATACTAACCCCATACTTGAACACAATTTCTGCAACCAAACTGCTTCCTTGCTTGCATGAGTGGCTGCCATGTATTCTGCCTCTATAGTTGACAGTGCCACTACAGATTGTTTCTTAGTCATCCAACCGACTGCACCTCCAAATAGGTTAAACACATACCCACTTGTAGATCTTATCTGATCCAGATCTCCAGCGCAGTCTGCATCAACAAAGCCATGAATATCCAACACTCTGTCCAATCCTGATCCTCCTTGGTAACACAAACCATAATCAATAGTGCCACGCAAATACCTGAAAACCTGCTCCACTACTGTCTAATGCTCCTTTCCTGATTTTGACATAAACCTGCTCAATACTCCCACTACATGTGCAATGTCTGGTCTAGTACAGACCATTGCATACATCAAGTTACCGACTACACTTTCATATGGAACACGGGACATGTCCTCTTCCTCTTCTTGTGTCTTGGGACACTGTTTAGTAGATAACCTCACACCTACAGGAATAAGAACCTTCACCAGTTTACTATCCTGCATATTAGACCTCTATAGTATTGTCTCGACATACTTCCTCTGGTTTAACCAGAGCTTCCTATTTGCCCGATCTCTTTTAATTTCCATGCCCAAAATATAGTTTTCAGCGCCAAGATCTTTCATGTCGAATTTTTAGGACAATTGGGTCTTCAAATCCTAGATAACTTCTTTGTCATTTCCAACCGACAACATATCATCCACATACAAGACCAGATAAATAACATGGTCACCAATTATTTTAAAATACACACAGTGATCTGCTTTGCTTCTAGTGAAGCCAAGTCCCCGTATAAATGTATCAAATTTCTGATACCACATCCTTGGTGATTGTTTTAACCCATATAGAGACTTCTTTAACTTACATACTAGTTCTTTCTTACCCTTCACCGCAAAGCCTTCAGGTTGCTTCATGTAGATCTCCTCTTCTAGATCCCCATGAAGAAATGTTGTCTTCACATCCATCTGTTCTACCTCAAAATCAAAAGCAGCAACAACAAATAAAAGTAATCTAATAGAAGTTACCTTGGCAACAGGAGAAAAAATATCACCAAAATCAATTCCCGGCACCTGGGAATAACCTTTTGCTACCAAATGAGCTTTGTATTTCTCCATTTTTCCTTCTGCATTTGTCTTCTTTTTGAACACCCATTTGCTACCAATGGGTTTCCTTCCAGCCGACAACTCCACCAGATCCCAAGCCTCATTTTTATGCAAAGATGCCATTTCATCAACCATGGCCTCTTTCCATAGTTTTCCATCCTCTGAATCCACTGCTTCCTTCACAGTTCTGGGATCATCATCAGTAACAGACAAAGAAAAATTTGAATAGAAAGCAGCTGGACTATACCTTTCTGGCTACCTTCTTTCTCGAACTGATCTTCTCACAACCAGAGTTTGTGGCTCTTCATCTTCTGATTCCTCCTCTACTGTAGAGTATGATTCTTCCTCCTTTAGCTCAAACTCTATCTTCTCAGGTTCCTTTGGTTGGACTTCATGTTTAAATAACATCTTTCACCTCTCTGAACACCACATCTCAACTGTAAATAACCTTCCTTGTTACTGGGTTTCAAAGCTTATAACATTTAAACCATCCTTATACCCAATAAAGATGCAATTTTCAGATTTACTATCCAACTTTGTTCTTTTCTCTTTTGGAACATGTACATATGCATCACATCCAAATACCCTCAGATGTGAAAGAGAGGGTTTCTTACCAGTCCATAACTCTTGTGGAGTCTTAGCCTCCAACGCTGATGAAGGTGACTTGTTGACTAGGTAACATGCAATTTCCACCGCCTCTGCCCAGAATTCCTGTCCTAACCTGGCACCACTGAGCATGCTTCTTGCCCTTTCCATCAACGTCTTGTTCATTCTTTCTGCAGTTTTATTTTGCTGAGGTGTATATGGAGTATTCTTCTGCCATGATATACCACACTTCTTGCAGAATTCTTCAAATTCCTTACTGCAAAACTCTCCACCATTATCTGTCCTCAGCACCTTTATCTTCCTCTCTGTCTGATTTTCCACGAGAGTCTTAAATTATTTAAACCTATCAAAGACTTCAGATTTATTTTTAAGGAAATATATCCATGTATTCCTTGAGAAGTCATATATAAATGATACATAGTACACAGACTTACCCAGTGATGGAACCTTCATAGGTCCAAACACATCACTGTGCACAAGCTCTAATATCTGTTTCACCCTCTTACTACCAGAGGGGAAACCCACTTGATTCTGCTTCCCATACACACAATTTTCACAGAAATAAAAATCCAGAGAGCTATTACTCATACCTTCTACCATACCTTTACCGTGAAGTATTCGAAGGCCCTTCTCTCCAATATGTCCAAGCCTTTGATGCCACAACATGGTCTTTTCTCGAGAGACCACTAGATTTTCTGCTCCACTTTTAGGAACCACGGAATTGTTGCACCCATCAACAATAGTGCTACCTTGCAACTTGTACAGAGTTCCAATCCGAACTCCCCGCATGAATACCAGTGCTCCTCAAACCATTTTGTAGGTATCCTTCTCGAACACTGTTTTTACACCTACATCATCCACCTTGCTTACAGAAATCAAATTTCTGGCTAATACAGGAATATGTAGAACACCTAGAAGCGTTCTAACCCTTCCACCTTGCAACTTCAACTTTACTTTTCCGCGACCAATGATTCTAGCCTTCCTGTCATCCCCCAAGAAGACATCACCACCATCATATTTCTCATACTTGCAGAACCACTCTCTACGGGGAGTGAAGTGAAAGGATGCACCTGAGTCAATCAACCATGCCTCATGATCTACATGTGTACTTGAAGAAGCCAAGTACACATCCCCACCTTCATTTGAGGTGGTTTTCGCCTCTGCAGATGGAGCCTCATCAGATCCCTTTCCTTTGTCAGGAGCTTTAGATTTACAGTCCCTTTTAAAGTGGCCTTCCTTTATGCATTTCCAGCACACCACCTTTATAGGTTTTCTTGGAGATTTAGATCTCCCACTCGATGAATTATTTTTGTTTTTGTTCTGGGACTGTCCTTGTACAGACAAGGCATCACCATTTTGGCTCTCCATATTTTTCTGTCTCATCTCCTCCGTCAGTAAGGCTGAGACTATTTCATCAGACTGTAAGGCAATTGCATTACTACCTATTGCAATAACCAGACTATCCCATGAATTTGGTAGAGAACACAACAAATTGATGCACTTATCTTCATCTAAAATTTTAATATCAACAGATGCTAACTGACTTACCACAGTATTAAATGCGTTCAGATGCTCTATCATCGAGTCTCCATCTTTCATCCTCAGGTTATATAGCTTTTTCCACAGGAATAGTTTATTCACCAGAGACTTAGATTGGTACAAAGTCCCTAACTTGTCCCATAAAGCCTTTGCTGTAGCTTCCCCTGATACATTCAACAATACTGAATCTGAGACACACAATCGTATTGTGCTCTTTGTCATCCGATCCAACTTCTTCCATTCTTCATCAGACACTCCCATTGGTTTAGTACCCAAATCTACCGTGATCCACTGATCTTTACCCACCAACAGATCCTCCATATTGAGTTTCCACAAGTCAAAAATTTGACCATTAAATTTATCAATCTCTATCTTTCCACTGATCGCCATCTTCTTTCACCACCAGAATCGATCTCGAAGATCTCCCATTGAACAGGGTCTACCACAGGCCCGAGCGAAACCCCTCAGCAACAAAGGCATCCCCTTGAAGCCAAATTTGCTCTGATTCCAAATGTAGGTTTTAACCCCGTACAGAAATTACCTGCATACAAATTCTAAAACACAGAAAATAAATAATGCGAGAGCAGAACACTTAAAACACATATACACAGAGATTTTCCCCTAGATCCCAAAACTGGGACTACCAGCTTGATTTTTCATTATGTTCCTTTCAATGTTATAATACATATTTATACATGTTAAAGCATCCAATACCATGGACCGAAAAACCATCGCGTCCAATACCATGGACTGAAAACCATCGCGTCCAAAAAACATGTGCGAAAATCATGCACAAAACCATAGGTGGGTCCGCCCAACCTAACATAGGGTCCAAAAACAAAATTTTTCGGGGGCGCTTCCCCAGACCCCATAAAGTGGGGTCACGAGTGCCCCTCAAACCCCCTATTAACTATGTGGAAAGAATATAACACAACCCATCATTAATCCTGCTCAAGATACCACCAAAAGATTAAACAATGCATGTTCATGGATTAAATAAAAAAACCAATGTCTACTCGATTAGTGTGCAAGAAATAAACATAAAAATTGGTTCTTACCATTCATTTTCACCATCGCATTTTTACCTTCTGATTTCTGGAGTAGTTCTTTTTTCCGAAGTTCACTAGTTGCTTGCGAAGGATTGAAGGGATCATTCCTTGTGCTGTTTGGACTAGGTAAGATCTAATTCCGTTCTCTTTCATTTCATCTATCTCCTATTTTAGTCAAGAACATTTTAGGATTTTGAAGTCCCTAGGGTTTATTTTTCCAATTCAAGAATTTGAAATAGTATTCATATGGAGAGAACGAGAACATGAAGAACAAATTGTCATAGCCTTGAGTGATCTAGGAACAGTCGAGGCCCTAAAAATTTATGGGTTACTCAAGTATTTTAAGCTATCCAACCTACGGTAACAGATGGATCTTCTACGTTTTCTTATTCAATCATGGGATTTGACCGATCAAACTTTTCACATTTGGGACAAATAAATCCCTTTTACCATCGATGATATATACCTCCTAACTGGACTGTCAAGGCGAGGTGCCCCCATTTCACTAATAGGTCTTGCCTAGGGGGGTAGACAGGTGAAATATTATGTGCGACAGTTTTGTAGGCAAAGTGCCCAGCCTAGCAGAGACAGAAAGATACTTATCAAGGATGTTAGTAATTTACTACTAAGGACGATCCTTTTTACCATTGCCAAATTGGCTAGTAGTTCCACGGTTCATTTGGCCACCAAGTCATACATGCAGTATGCCGTAGAATGTTTAGAGCCAAAAATATTCAACTGGTGTGGGGTTGTCCTTTCGTCTGTGAAAGAGAAACTGACCAAGGTGAAAAAATGAAAGCTCATAAATTTAGGCTATGGATCAATTGTGATCTCCTTTTCCTTGGAGAGAATACCTCTCTTGTAGCCACAACTCATTTCACTGGGTGTATCTGGACCAAGAGACCCACGGTTGCAGAGGTGGACAGATTTAATGGCTAGGCATGGTGCCTACTCTACAATTATATTTACCCCTACATTCTTTGAATGGTTCAACCAACAGGAGATGAATTTCGCAGAATATCCGTATTCAGGAATGGATTTCCATGGTGATCCAGATTTACCACTACCAGCTGGAGCAAAGTGGGGTGCTCTTGGTAAATTGTTTGACTAAGTGTTTTTAATTTTTAAAGTTTTTGCATTTTTTGTGTTTTTGATTAACTCCATGACTAAACAAAATCAATTTTTTATGTATACAGATATTGGACTTGTTCAACTTGTGGGAGACCCATGAGATGTAGCTGGATCAGCATAGAGATCTGTAGGGAGAGCGATTCTCTGAGACTTGGACTTGGTCGAAACTTTGGCTGAATTGCAAAATCACATAGAGGGTTTAACCCTAGGTATTCCAGATATTCGGATCAAGGAGCTACCTATGCAATTGCAATGCCACACCATCGGTGTGCTAGGTCATTGGATGAAACTCTTGCGCATGATAGCACAGGCAGTGACCTGCTATCATGAGCACCACTAGCTTACTAAGATCATTTCTGCATACATTTAGTTTTTGGGTCAGATGACCAATTTTTTTATTGGACACAAAATGTTTATAAATTTTTTTTACAATTTACTTTCAGGGTTTTATTATGGTTGAGTGATGCAATCCTATTCAACTGATGATGCTAATTGAAAATATTTAATTTACATGTGTTGCAAATGTCTATTTAACACATAATTTGCTAAAGAGTCAGTTAATGTGTTTAGACTTCTGGAAATATGTTGATATTGAATAAAATCGAAATACCTTTCCAAAATACGAACTTTAAGGAACATACGATGAATTGCTGGGTTTCAGATAGTATAAACGCCAGTAACTTGTAGCACAACGAGCTGTGAGTCCAGACTAATGATAATTTGGTGAATGCCAAGTGAAATGGCATCAAAGAGAAGTTCAATCAACACGATATACTCAACGATATTGTTTGTTGATCGACCAATACAAATCCCTCTAAAACTTGTTAACTCGCCGCTCGGAGCGAAAATGGCGCATGCTGCAGAAGATAGGTTCTACATACTATGATTAGCACCATTGGCGTAACCAACACATGGTTCCGAAAAGTTCGATATCTACAATAAATGTGAAGTTGATTACTTAACCAAATAAAAACCCTAAAAGAAACACACTCACACATGAAATCCAAGCATATTTACATGAGTTTTACCATACTTAATTTAAGCATAGTAACGTTTTAAATACAATCATTTCTGGGCTTTGACAATGGAACTCCGTCATAATATACTAACTCATAGGCACCTTTCGTCAAAACGCGCTTAACAATATAAGGGCCCATCCAAAGTGGTTCAAACTTTCCTACACCAATTTTATCCAACTCTTGATCGTAAAGCAAGACCAGGTCAGCTTCTGAGAAGACTCGAGGCTTGATATTTTGATCATATTTCACCTTTAACCATTTCTTATGTGCTTCGTTAGCCAATGTGGCATCACGAAGGGTTTCATGCAGATGGATTAATTCCAAGAAACGTGCTTCCTCTTCAGAAGTGTCAGGTAGTAGGTCAATTGCAAGTTCGAGTGACGAAATTTCATATTGAATCGGCAAGACTGCTTCCAAACCATACACCAACTGAAAGGGTGTGAATCTAGTAGCATTTCTCACCGAGGTTCAATATGCCCACAAGGCCGAGTACAGGGTTAAATGCCAATTTCTTTTGTTAACTCCAATCATTCGTTGTAAAATGCGCTTAAGGACCTTGTTGATAGCCTCAACTTGTCCATTAGCTTGAGGATAATATGGAGTAGAACTATCATGTGACAATCCTAATTTGGCAGCTCACTCAACCATCACGTGATTGCGAAAATGCAACCCATGATCTGTAACTATGGCCCGTGGTATACCAAACCTGGCAACCACGTGGTTGAAGAAAAATAATGTAGCCATTTTGCAGCTATTGTTTGATGTAGGCATCGCCTCGACCCATTGGGTAAAATAGTCAACGACGACTATAATATACCCATGGCCCTCGGTCGAGGTGGGGTTACATGTCATGAAATCTATGCCCCATTTTGCGAATGGTCCAACAAAAACTATTGGATGCAAAGATGCAGGTGGTAATCTAGTTTTCTGATCAAATATTTGACATGCATGATAACTTCTGACAGTAATTATGCAATCTTTGAATATTATTGGCCAAAAGTATCCAGCATGGAGAATTCTCTGTGCTGTTGCATATACAGATAGATTTTCACAACAAGCACCTGAATGACAATCATTCAAAGCTTTCTTTGCCTCCTCATGAGTGAGGCGCCTACGTAATATCATATCAATACCACGGCGATAAAGCGTGTCACCAATGATCAAATAATTTTTGGCTTGGTATTTGATACATCACTGTTTAGAGCGAGAGGTATCGGGTCAGAAAGCTTGGGTCTTGAGATGGATCATTAGATCTCCATACCATGAATCACTTGACGAAATGAGAAACAAACACTCATCCACGATTGATATTTCTGATGTTGAATCATTGGAGGATGAGGGAAGATCAGAAAGTAGTTCGGAAAATTTAGATTTAACAAATTCCAAATAAAATTCCTGCAATATAATTATCCACTTTGAGTATTTTCCCCCAGCAATTGACGTGACAAAATGTATGTCATAGGGTTGCAATCAGATATAATTGTACTTTTACGTACGAGAATATAGTGACGAAACCCCTGCACAGCTTGAACGTCAGCCAAAGCTAACTTTTCCACATAAGAATATTTCATTTCTATATCATTGAGATTACGGCTCAAATAATACATAGGATGTTCTATTCCATATTCTTCTTGGAATAAAACCATTCCGATGGTTGTATCTATAGTATCGAGATACAAGTAATAGTATTGTTGATAGTTTGGGGCATACATTATTGATGCTCTAATCAGGGAATCTTTAAGAGCACTAAAGGAAGCTTGTGCAACCTGATCCCAATGAAAGGGTACATCTTTCTTCAAAAGACGAGTAAAACCTTTAGCCAACTCAACATAGTTTGGAATGAACCTCCTTAGAAAGTTTGCCATCACTTGAAGTTTTTGTAACTCTAATAAATTCGAAGGTGGAGGCAAGTCAAGTATTGCCTGAACCTTAGCTGGATCGAGTCGAATTCCATCTTTTGAGACCATGAATCCAAGAAATCAACTAGAGCCAACACAAAACAGACATTTGTGTGGATTTAGTCTTATTTTGTAACGTCAGAACCATCAGAATATTGCTCTAAGATGTTGCGGGTGATCAGTCTGCTTTCGTGAATGAACAGGTAAATCATTAAGATATGGTTGAACAATGTTCTTAATGTCATGGAAGGCATAATTCATTGTCATCTAAAATGTAGCCCCTGCATTCTTCAATCCAAAAGGTAACTTTCTATACGTGAATGTGCCCCAGGGACAAGTAAATGCAGTTTTTGACTGATCCTCTGGGTGGATATTGATTTGATTGTAGTCGGAAAATCCATCCATGAATGAAAAGATTTCACATCTGGAAAATTTGTCAATAATTTGGTTGATGAAGGGTGTAGGATAATTGCCTTTTGGAAATGCTTTATTTACATCCCAGTAATCAACACACACTCGGATTGTTCCTTGTTTTTTCATCACGGGAACAATATTTGATACCCAATCGGTAAGAGGTATAGGGTAAATGAAGCCAGCATGCAAAAGTTTTTCAACCTCTGTCTTAATGGCAACAACTTTCTTTGGATGTATAGGTCAAAGCCGCTGTCGTACTGGTTTGACATGAGGGTAGATTTTGATTTGATGTTCAACAATACTTGAATCAATGCCTGACATCTCCTTGTAAGACCATGCAAAGACATCTCTAAATTCACGAAACAGAGCACGGTAAATATTGAGTTCCAAAGGAGAACAATATTTTCTGACATGGATGTTTTCTACAACATTAGGCTTGGTCGAAATTTCTATAGAAATGGTTTCTTCTATGTTAGACAAATTACGCTCAGAATCTACTGAATCTATTCTAACTGAATTTGAAAAGAAATCTACAATCGAAGGGTGTACTAGTTCATCTGAATAATCTTCCTTGGTATCTCGAAGAATGGAACGATGACGATAATCTTCCCAAGGTTCTTCTCCTATCATCATGGACTGGATGATTTCCTCATTTGTAGAATATATACAGGCAAAAGGATCAGAAGAAGTACCATATTAAAGTGAATGATCTACCCATATAATTGGCGATTGTGGATCTGGAAATTCCACACAAGCAAGAAAAATTGATTGCTGTGAGTTCGATGGGACTTAGCGGCATAACCTCAACAAAACTCTCATCTTCAATACTATTGGTGATCCTCTTTAAATCAGATGAAGTAGAGGATAACATATTACATGTCTTGACTCTCGCAACTTCCAATGTTCCAGATGGTGGAGGAAGTGTGAAAGTACCCATTAAGGAGGGAACTTTCAAAGGACCTACACCAACAGATTGAAGTGAAAGTGGGGGTTCGTTAACAAACAAAATGCTTCCCATAACTTGAGAACTAGAGGCAGAAAATGAGGTTTGGTCGATAACTGTTATTCCACCTTTATGATGAAATGCAATCGTACGAAAGTACATGGAAACAACAGTAGCCATAGCATAAACCCATGGTCATCCAAGTAAAAATGTTGTAATCAAGGGGTCCATCTACCACCTCAATCTCAACAGTTACCTTTTTTCCCCCTAGTTCTACTTGTAAATTATTCCAAATCCCACATGAAGTATAAGTTCTTCCATCAAAAGCCTTCAATGTGGTTGGTGATCTTGACGACGTAGGTGACCCCAGTGTTTTCTAGCAGCTCATTGACATAATACAGGTATAAGCTCCCTCATCTATGATGGTTCGATGAATATTTTTGTTGAGAGCTTTAACCTGAATCAGAAAAGCTAATTGAGCTGGTAATTGCGGTGTATATCCCGAGTGATTAAAAACCACAAGATTAGAATTTGCTGGATCTATTCCACCTATTGTTGATAGTAAAGCCTGCTTCTGAGAGGGGAAATTTTGTAATACCTCGATCATTGACATAGAAAAAGGAGATTGAGCAAGATCTTCTACTATGTTATAATTTTGAGCAGCTCAAGCTCGAGGTTTAAATGTCGATTTGTGCACAACCCTTAGGTGGATTTATTTTTAACTCTGGTGCAACAGGTAGTGGAATATTTTTTGATGCAGTCGAAGTCGAAGAACTAGGTTGATCAGTGGCATGATTATTTTACGATGATGGCGAATTACCATAATCTTTACTACATGTCTGAACCAAAACTTCATCTTTAGGTTTTGCAATGGATAACATTAATACCTAGGATGTGGAAGCATTTTTAGTTGCAACCATATTGGTATTTGGATTTGGAAATGGATCTGTCAACACTGCAGATGCGGTAGAAGCTTTTAACAGTTTAGAAACTTCCGAGCGATGCGGACAATTCCTTGTAAAATGCTCATTATCACATATTAGACATGGATAACAAGGTTTCTTTCTTGAAGTACAAGAATAAGATGATTTCACTTGAGGAGGGTTTTCAGTTTTCTTCTTATTTTTCCCTTTCTTCTTGCTTCCTGGTTGCTTTTGATTTTTACCTTTGTCAGATGACATGGCATTAATCTTGGAAGCAGGAACCTCAGGTGCATTTACAGTTTGATTTGTGGCAAGTGATTGACCAGATGGTCTACTCGCCATTTGCGTGCTCAAGGAATCGATCACATCGTCTCCGACATGAGAGTCCCTATTCGATGATGGAGGTGGAATGGATTGATTTAGGCGTGGTGCATGCAAAATTTTGTCATAGAGCGTGCCAGATTGTGTGTAAATAAAATCCAAGTATTGGGCATGAGCAATCAATTGCTCTTCTGTAACAACACCACCTTTAGCCACATCCTTAGAGATAGATGGCAATAAGGACTTAATAAACCACTCAACTAAAAGCTGATCAAGAACATAGGTTTTAACCATGTGACGACGATGGCGCCACTCATGAATATGATCTGATATGTGAGTAGAAGTCGTTTGTTTAAAGTTGGTCAAAATTTCCATTCCAGTTTCATATCTGATGGGTAACTAGAAGTGGGTCAAGAAGGTAGTGGCTAAATGGGTGAAATTATTAAAAGAAGCTCTCGGCAATTCAATATACCACTTAGCAGCCGAACCAATGAGCGTTCTTTGGAAAATACAGAGTCTTACTGCATCATCATTCAAGGAGTTTGAAGAATGCCACAAATGATAAGTCATAACATGATTTGACGGGTCTTCTCTAGGATTTCCACTAAACTTTGGAATTCAGAAGGCAACTTATGAGGAACTACCAGCCAAAATGGTGAATACAAAATTGGATCATTGGTGAGCTGGTTTAAATCCGATAATTCTAGGGTTGCCACAAATGGAAACTGTTGATTTAGATTAGGTTGAGCATATCTGGGATAAGATGGAATTTCCTGTGCCATAGGCCTTTGGATACCCACATAAGGTGGATATCCTTGATAAGGAAGTGGGACATATCTAGTATATGGATTGAAACTAGGTTGACCTTGCATTTGTCCGTAACCAGTTTGGGCTTGATACACAGGACCCTAATACGCTTGATATTGTCCTTGCCCAGGCTGAGTTTGGAAAGCAGGCCCATACTGAGGTTGGACATTCTGAAAAGGAGGCTGTGGATACTGCAGCTGCCAAGGTTGTTGGGGTATTAGTTGTGAAGTTTGATATTGCCCCCCAATGCCAATTTGACTAGGCTGAGAATAAACTAAACCTATAGCAACTTGAGTCACTCTAGATAATGGGACACTAACCTGAGGTAATTGTACCCTAGAAACAAAAGGTTGTTGCATAATAGCTTTAGAAGTTCTTGTGGTTCCGAGGTAGCAGAATTAACTTTAACAGGTTGAGATACAACAGGTTGAGCTTGTATCTGTGGTTGCATAATTACGACAGGTTGGGTCTATATAATTGGCTTAGTTTGCATAGGTTGTGTTGGATACACAAGCCTTGCTTGTGGTGGCATAGTTGGCTGCCACTGATAGACTCTCATTTCAGGCTAACCTGGATATGGTGGGACATAACCATAGGGTTATCCTCATTGATAGGGAGGATGCTGTGAATAGGCATATTTCTGACCATATGGTGGAAATCTAGTGTTAAGAGGATAAACGGGTCTTTGTTCATCGAATTGCCCAGGTTGATACTAATATGTAGGATCAAAATGTTGTCCTTGATAAGAAGAACCAGGTAAAATTCCTGATGATGACATGGGTGATGACCATGGCGAAGAAGAAACCCCTGAGTGGATTCTAGACATAGACTGGTAACTAGCCAGGACAGATGACTGTCCATATAAATGTGACTCATGTGTGGTAGTAAACATCGAAGGAGTAGCAGCAAAGGATTTTGTTGCAGCTATATCAGATGAAACAGTTTGGGATGTTTGCGGTTGTTTCACCATGGTTAACTAACCCAAAAGTTGACTTAATGTATCAAGCAGTATCTCAGAGGCAGCAACAGAACGAGGAAGATACTCAGGATAAAGATATAAACCAGGTCCAAAATGATGTGGAGTCTCGGGGGTAGAATCTTCTTTAGCTTCTTCCTCTACAGCAATTAATCCAGGTGGAAGGATTTCACCGGCATGTTCGAAAAAGACTTCTGGTGTTAAAGATGGGAGTTTCAGGAACTACAGATGACTGAGTTATCTTAGTAACAACTTTGGAATGTTCAAGGTCAAAGTCCAGATGTTCTAGTAAAAGAACTTCAGTTTCAAGGGAAGGTTCGTGAACAACTTTAGTTTCAGGAATATCTTTGATTTCAACTACTATAGGTTCTAGATCAAATTCCAATTGAACAGGTTCAAGTTCTGAAGTAATTTCTAGTTGATCAACTTCAAGTACTTGTTCACTTGTTTCCTTTATAGTGACCTCAGGTAGTTGAGTAACTTATTTTTGTGTAATAGATGTACCAAAAATAGTTGGAGTAACTTGAGGCTCAGTACTAGCCGTAATAGGTGACTTTGGTAATCTAGATGAAGTAATAGAAACTCTTGAAGTACCAGACTCATTTTTACAAGTCCGCGTTGACCGGATGGGTGCCGCTTTCGGTGGAAACGACAGTTTACTCGTAACTTTCCTCGAATGATGGAGTGGAGGTTGATCTTCCTCCAGAATTGCTGATTGTTCTTATCAACCTAAAGTCAACTAAGGAATAAGTATGTTATTCGCGGTCAATTCACTTTTATGACACTAGAAAATAACTTTACTTTTTCATTTTTAAAGAGTCGAGAAAAAACAAAAGATGGTTCTAGTCTCTTTCAATGTTTAATGAGCTTGAAAGGACAAGCACTCAGATGAAACTTTTATTTTAAGGAGTCTAAAAGGAACAAAAGTGACTACTCTGGAGATATTAGACAAGAGGGTTTACCAAACTAATCACAAAACTGCAATATACGCCTTGGTGGTAAATGAAAAATAAATTACCAAGGATTTAAAGTATGACAGTCAGTCTTCCTGAATGCTGTGTTTGGTGCATTGTGATCGGCAAGGCAACAGACTTGGCTTCCTAGGGATAAAAGATTTAAACCTATTGGGGTCTCCCACTATATACTCAATGGTACAGTGAGAACAAGTCCATAGTAGTACTTATCGGTTCGGAGAGGAGGAATCACCCAACCTCAATGAAAACAACAGCCACTAGGTTTTAAGACGCTGGAACACGTCTCTAGCCTAGACACCTCTAGATGTTTGTGTTAAATTCCAATGCGTTATTAGGTTAATTGGAGTTAATTTTAGGTTTATCTTGCTTAAAATTTTCCTTTGGGTTTCACCACGAGATGTTTTCCAAAATTCCTAAGAATGCAACTAAAATGAGAAGCACTCTTTCCATTTGTTTTCAACAATGGAAATCCTAGCTACAAGGGATAGAGCAAACAAGTACTTTTTGGATCAAACAAAAAAGATCACAAACTAATGCAATTCCCTAACCATTCCCTTTAAGCACACAAACTCAAACTGTAAAATGTAATTACATGTATTTCTTTTCTTTTTAGTTCTCCTTAATGTGAATTATGCACTATGAAAAACTAATGCACAAATGGTTCAAAAAGTTTTTTCACAAAAATGTCAATTTATGACAATTTCTCTTAAATGGAAAGGAAGACTAAACAACACTTTCAACTTTAAGGAAACAAAGATTTTAGACACTTTAAAACAAAAATATGAATCATATGCACAAATAGACCAATCGATTATTTAATTAAGGAATATTTTACGGCATTTCATTTTTTGACAAAACAATTGACTGTAACTACTTTTCGACTATGGACTGCAAATGATAAAATAAATACATAAACAAACATTCAACAATCCAGTCTAAATTGGGTCGAAACAAGGAAACAAAGACTGTTTTTAGAGACAAAACCTCATTTAAATCCAACAAGAAATTCAAACAATTGAAATTTGACTAAAGGTTTCAGCTCCTAGATGGGAAAACTGATGCTAAAGGGATCAGCGCAGGCCAGAGTGAGGGACAATGTGATGAATCTCACTATCTCTATGTAGAGGTTGCAATGCAGTGCACTGTGTCAGTTATAGAGGTGCGCTGATTACAGAGTGACAATTTTATACTCAAAACTGACTCAAATTTTAGTGAATTGAACTTGAATTTGATGAATAACAGAGGGTAAAGTATGTAAAAGTGTTTTAAGAGATTGATAAGCTACTATAAGGGATAGGATCATTCCCTAGTGGAGTCACCAATTTGTTATGGGAAAATTTAGTGTTCCTTCAAACGACTAACCCCTAGACTTAGTAGCAAGTCTAGAACAACAATTAAAGTAATTCCATTACTTTTCCTATAGCTAACAAATAAAAGAAAGAGGAACAAAAGAACCAACCTGTATCTCTCGCTCAATGCTTCTTCCCTTTGACCTCTTTCGCCACTCCCTTCCGTACACAACTCGCTTGGAAGGTACCTGCACACAAGCCAAGACAGAAAACCATCAAAGCATAGATATCGATCTGTTAACTATACATATTATAGAATTGAATATACAATATACATGATATAACACATGAATGGGAAAAAGCATAAAGCTCTTTATTAATAGAAGGGAAGATTACAACCCATGTAGATGCATGTCCAATTCAGTGTCATCCTCCCAGCTTCAAACCCTTCTCTTCTCATTAAACAACAATTTGACATGATAACATTACTCTCTCTACAAATCTCATCCAAACAACATTTCCTTAGCTTAAGAAGTTTCAACCTAGACCAGCCTTGGGATGCCTGGTCCTTTTATAGCTGAATGGAGGAGGTTAAGCCATTAATGGCCTTCATGAATTCTTTGCCATAATTGGGAAGTGGTTCCATGGAGGAAGGGATAATGGATTAAGGTTCATTCATCTCCTTCCTCATCCAAATGTGAGCTCCATCCATCTGGAAACTTCCAAAAGCATCCATTTGATGAGGAATCTAATGGATTCATTTCAAAAATTTGATGGATCTCGCTCATCGCAAGTGAAACAAAGGCTAGGTGTGATGCATAACACCCAGACAGTGTAGTTCCTACAATGCATTGTAGCCTGATAAAGGGACATCTGCGCTGATCTCTCTAGGGGCATTTTTTGGATGAATTGTGTCATGAATCTCTTAGGAGGCAAGCATGATGTAGGTTAACTTAATTAGGGAATGAAAACAACTAAATTAGGGGTTGATGGACCTTAATAATACGGATTTGGAAGTTGGGGTTGATGTGCCCAAATTTTCCTGTAACAATAACCAGACTGAGATGCTTGACAACCACATGCAGAAAGTGGTATTCCTGAAGATTAAGTTGAAGAATGCTCCAAATGGATGTTATGCTTCTTCATTGCGACTTCCAAGGCTTTCATCTTCTTAAAATATTTAGATTCTAAGTGGTCATCTTGATTACAGAAGTTGCATTGTTTATTAGTCTTCTTCCCTTTGTTTTTATTTGCCTTATCATTTTGTTGAATTGATTCTTCATTTTGAGACTGAAATTTCTTAGGACCCTTATTTGGTTTAAGACCATTCCTTTTAGGATATTGCTTCTTAGGATTCTTTGAATTTGGTTGTTGCTGGGCGGCTAAGACTTTCTTAGAAGAATTTCCAAGATTAAGAAGACCAAGATGTAGATTTTTCCTTGTTCTCTTATTAAAGAATAAAAAAGGCATCAAAAGAGGCAGACGTGTAGTCTTGGCCTTGAGAAATGAAGGCTTCTCTAGTAGAATGGAAGGTGGAAACAAACACAGAGTAGGCTAGTCCCAACTTAGTAAGAATGGAATAGATAAGGCTACCATCTTATTTCTTAACCTTAACATCTTCCAAGAGAAGTCTAAGGGTGTTGAAATTGGACAAAAAATATTCAATGGAAGAAAAATTATTGGGGTCCAACATAAGCAACTAATTTTCGAGTTGATGAGCTCCAATTTCATTTTTAATTCCAAAAACTTTAGTGAGCTGTTTCATTGCTTCATTAGGGGTATCAAGTTCTGTGATATGGAATCTAAGGTCTAGAGAAATAGACATCCCTATTAACCCACGTGCTTGATCTTGCCTATTTCCCATTTGGCTACCTTATCTTCATCTTTAGGTTTAGTTTCTTGGCCTGAAGCTATTCTGTAAAGATCTTTACTTCTAAGTAAATCCACAATGTAGGACCACCATTGGAAGTAGTTGGTACTGTCAAGAATAACTTGGCATGGACTGTTTATTTTATCATAAACTAAAGATATAGATGTTGAAACTAAGTGTCCCAATGGAAATATCTTGAAAAATTAGGATGATTAAAAAAAAAAGGCTCTGAAAATGGCTTCCTGATGAAGAAGTTATGGCTTTTTGAATAAAAGTTGTTGAAGATGCCGACGAAGTGCGTGAATGTGCGGAAGTGAATGATAATGTTATATTTAAAAAAAATCCCCCGCCCCTTCCAAAATTAATCTAATTAGTTCACTTTAGAAAATATTTTATGTGAACCACTTTTATAAATAAGTGAAAATCACTTTTACAATGGTACTTTATGAGCTACTCACTAAATTGTAACCTAAATAAAAGATAAAGAGACTTTAGAATTATAAGTGACTCACTTTTTATAATAAGTGAGAACAATTTTACATAAAGAAACTTTAAAACATAAGTTACATGTGCTTTTTGAAAAAGTAACTCAACAAAAATAAATACTTGAACCCGAGACCTCTATTCTCATAAAGTAAATTTGGACCAAGGGAGCTAGTTTAAAAGGTTAATAATTTTTGGAAAAGAGGAAGGGTTTTTTTGTTTTTTGTTTTGTTTTAAGTCACTGAAGCTTTGGGGTGCGTGCTTACTTGAGAAAACTCTTTTTGCCTACAAAACAAAAAACCACACAACCCAACACAGAGATACAAAAAAAAACCAAACCTTATAGCTTGAAGTTAGCTTTCGCTGGAAACTAAATATTTTCCTCAATGTTTCTGATTTTCTGAGATCACACTAAGGTGCGGCAGAAAAGAGCATACGCATGAGAAAAATCCTTCTTTTTTGTTTATGATTTCCCAGATTGCACAGAGTTGTGGGGCAAAGAGTATACACATAAATAAAAGGTTTATATATGGTAATAAAAAATAGAGAGTTAAATAAACTGAAATAAACAGAGAGATGCATAACTAAAACTGCAAATAAAAACTGTATACCTCCAGATCTTAAAAATGACGTAGCTAGGGCTACCAGAAACCTTTTCGAATGAAACGAAAGGGGTTCCTCACTGGAATAGATGATCCTAACACAATAGAGCAGTCTCCTCAGCTTGAAAGCAACCAGAAATAGTAGATCTAGGAAACGACAGTCAGATGTAGTTGTACAGGCTTCAGATTTGAATCACCAACAGATGCGGCCCTTAAATAGCTCTGATACCATGTAGGAATTTATAGGGTAAGTTCCTCAGATAGAACACCAAAGGACACTGCTCACAAATAGATCATAGATCAATACACCAATATTCTTGATGTGGTGAAAACCCCAAAGAGGGAAACAATCCACGGCCTGAGCCAACACAACCACTTCAGAGAATTTATTAATAAAAGAAGGAAAAATTACATAAGCTTCTCTCATGAACGGTCACCCTACAAATGACCCTTAATGCTCTTTAAATAGAGATCATGGAGCAATCAGGTGTTAAGCCACAGATCAAGTGTTGGTAATACTGAGGAGAGAATGAACTGTCAGATCACTTCATGTCTAGAACATATCATGACTGTCGGATTGTAAGTTTCAAATGTACATAGTAAAGAAACACACTTTACCTAACTCTACACTAGAAAAAGTTATGCTTAACTATTTCCTATGTGTCAGAATATCCTAACACAAACCATTATAGATGCTGTTGCATAACCAATTGACCTTAGGTTATCTCAAATGAAAACATTAGATTGGCGCCATTGTCAGGGAACGAAGGATCGAAAGCTAGATTTTCCTTGGGGCAGCGATTTTTCCTTTCCTTTAAGGTGAATAAAGGATAAGGACGTAGGTCAAAATCTTTCACTTGGCGATTCCACTGGTCCAAGTTGGATCCTTTTAAGCATACTAGATCATGTTCTGATTCTGAGATTGTTAACCCTATATTAGATGCAGAAAGACTTGTTAGGGGAGCCTGTTCAAGGAGAAGGCATAGAACCCCTTCTTCTTCTTCAAATTTACACCCTGAAGACATCTCATCTATATATCCTTTTTCATTTGTTCCATCCCATCCTGAGTGGATTGAACTACCTCCTAGGATTTCTGAACTCCATTATAGAGGAGTAAATACAATCACTTGAGTCATATCAAGTCCCATCCATTCCTATCAAATCACCTTTATCTGAGGAAGAATTGGGTTTACATTTACCTAAATTCAAGCCTACAGACTTCAATTCTCCAACTATTTATTCATATTCCACCAACTTCCACAAATTTTGAAGAGATATTTTCTGTCTATTCAAATCCTTTGTTTAATAATAAGGAAGACTTTCCACTCGAAGTTCAAACGTTGGTTATTAAAACCCCTTTGAAATCCTCAAGGAGGTCTCCTCCTTATTTCTATCCTCCACATACTAATACCCCTATTGGTTCCTCTTCATCATCTTCATCTTCATCCTCTTCCTCTTCCTCATCATCATCCACTCACTCACCCCAAACTCCTCTTGCTATTATGGATTTTTGACCCATTGTGCAAGCAAGGTATGTTGCTCTAGTTCTCCCTGTAAACTTGGAAAATTTTCCTGATGGATATCTAAAACATTTAGCAATATTTAATGGAGAAATGGGTCCCTCAGTAGAGGATCATGTATAAACTTTCCTAGATTTTGCTGACAATATGAACATAGAACAGGAAGATGTGTATATGAGATTATTTTTGAAATCCTTAGAAGGAAATGTTAGGATCTAGTTTAGGCAACTTAGAGCTGACTCTATTAGAACATGGAATGAGATCATAACTATATTTAAAAACCAATGGGGGGTAAAGAAGGACCCTTTCTACTTTCTCACTGAATTTGAAGAATTGAGGAGGAACCTTGGTGAACCAGTTGTTAAATTCATCAAAAGATTTAATAAACTCTATCATAAAATGTTTGTTGATTGTAAACCACTAGTAGCAGCTACAAAAGTCAAATTTTCCAAATCATTTGAAGATGAATTTGTAGTTATGCTAAGAGAAATGGTATCTAATACATTAGAAGACATCCAAACAAATGCTATAGAGGTAGAAGCTAATAGGTCTGCTTCTGGTAAACTCAAGGCCAAATCAGAGAAAGAAGAAAGAAAATTAAAAGCTAAGGTTGATGACTCATCTTCTTCCAAATCTAAAATTGAGGATCAGAAAATTGATGAAATTACATCTTTACTTAGAAACCTTTCTAATAGGATTTCCAAAATAGAAACACAACCTAGAATAGTCCAACAAATTGTTACTAGGCCCCAAGTTCAAAACCAAGGTCAATATAAAAGAACTCCTCAATTGCAAATTCTTCAAAGACCTGTTAATGATCAACAAGTTTCTACACCTTTATTAATTGATAATCAAGAGCCTGATGACAATACCATGACAATTACTGAAGACATTAACAATTTAGACAACTCTTCTATACAAACTGCCATTATCCCTCTTCCACAAACTTCAGTATCTCAAGAAGATGCTGAAAATTCACAGATTTCCAAATATCAAGCCTTCTCAGAATTTTTAATTGCTGAGCTAAATAGGAGATATGATTTAAGGCCAAGAGTAGGACCTAGAAGACCTCCAAAGGATCTTGTCACAATTGAACCTCAAGTAAAATCTGTTAAAACTCAAACTATCCCAATTCAAACTTTGGATCAATCAACTGATACTTCACTCATGGATAAAACACTTTTGACTACCTTCAATGTTGAAAAGGAGCTAGAAAGAGTAAAAATCCCTATCCCACTTTCAGAACCTTCCAAGAACCCTGGATATAGAAATCAAGTTACAAAATGGATTCAAAACACAAGTGTAGATGCCGAAGGAGATGTAATTATCCTTCAGGATGAAAAACCATCAGTAGTCTTTGGTCCTAATGCAGATATGATTGATGAGATTGTACCTCCTTTCTATGTAACTTTGAAAGCCCATGATTCCATGTTGTACAATTGTATGCTTGATTTTGGAGCATCACATAATCTTATGCCCAAAATTATCATGGAACATTTAAATCTTGATATCACCAGATCTTATCATTACCTGTACACTTTTGATTCTAAAAGTGCACCCTGTTTAGGACTAATAAAATATTTAGTTGTTACTCTTGCTAAAATACCAACAAAAAGCATAGTGTTAGACATAGTTGTGATTGATATTCCTCCAAAATTTGGAATGCTACTTTCCAGATCCTGTTGTGCCAAGTTAGGAGGAACCCTTCAAATGGACATGTCTTATGCTACTATTCTTGTTTATGGAGGAGAACAACTTAGATTGTATAGAGAAGTTAGATTTGTGCATATTGTGTGTAAAATAGACCAACCAAGAAACCATCCCATTTATGCAATTGATCAAGACTTTGGTTGTTTTCAGTTATCCTCAAATACAACAAAATACTCTCAAGTTAAAATTGAAGATATAATTGAAAGCCCTAAGTCTGTTCAAACCGATGTATGGAAACTTTTCTTTGATGGTTCCTGCACAAAAGATGGAGCTGGAGCTGGGGTTGTTTTAATTTCACCAGAAAAGGAAAATATCACTCAATCATGCAAGCTTGATTTTGAGGTTACCAACAATGTAGCAGAGTATGAAGCTTTCCTTCTAGAATTAGAGTTAGCTAGAAGCTTAAAAGTACATAGTTTAAGTGTCTTCACTAATTTTGAATTCATTGTGAGATAGGTTAGGAATATTTTCCAGACAAAGCATCCCAGGCTTAGGTCTTATAGAAATGAAGTTTGGGATTCAATTGAAAATTTATTTAATGCCTTTAACATAAATTATGTTCCTAGAAACGAAAACATTCATGCACACTCTTTAGCTATCTCTGCATGCTCATTCAAGATCCTTGATCAAACACATGTGTTGTACCAAATCCAAGTCAAATATAGGCCATCCATTCCAGACAACCTTAAGCATTGACAAATATTTGAAGATGATGAACAACTAAATTCTTTCCTTCAACTTGTAGATGAATTTTTTGTTATGCAAATTGATGAAGATAAGATTGATATAAATGAAATTGTCAAGGAAAATGATAATTCAGACTTAAAACCAAAAATAGTTGATCATGACATCATACAATTATCCAACAAATTTATTCCTAAAGGCCTTATTCCTTTGGAAAAATTATTTGATCATAGTGATTTCCCCAGAAATCCGCAGTCCATTTCTTCACAAGATGACATTGAAGAAGCTAATATTGGAACCAATGAAGAAATTAAGAATATAAAAATCTATGAATCTTTAACTCCTAAAATTAAAATTGAATATCTTAAGCTGCTCAAAAAATATAAGGATGTTTTTGCTTGGTCCTATGCTGATTTGAAAAATTATGATACATCTATGATTGAACATAAGCTTCCATTAAAACCTAAAGCAAAACCCCATCAGCAAAAACTTAGCAGGATTAACCCAGTTCTTCTACCTACATAGAAAAAGAGCTTAAGAAGATGTTAGATTCTCAGATAATTCTTCCTTTAAGATATTCCAATTGGATTGCAAATTTAGTTCCTGTTAACAAAAGCAATGGTGAAATTAGACTTTGTGTAGACTTCAGAAATCTAAAAAAAGCATCATTAAAGGATAACTATCCATTACCAAATATGGAACAGCTACTTCAAAAAGTTTCAAGAGAAAACAAACTTTCCATGCTTGATGGATTTTCTGGTTATGACCAGATTATGGTAGACCCAATAGATAGAGAAAAGCCAGCCTTTACTACACCCTGGGGTAGATTCATGTATGCTATGATGACTTTTGGCTTATCAAATGCAAGAGCAACATTCCAAAGAGCTATGGATATAGCTTTTGTAGGGCAGGTAAATAAATATCTTGTTATTTATCTTGATGATCTCAGAGTTTTTTCTAATTCTGATCAGAAACATCTAAAGCACTTGATGAAGGTTTTTGACGGGTGCAAGAAATTTGGATTATCCCTGAACCCCAAGAAGTCACTATTAGCTATCAAAGAGGGAAAATTACTGGGCCATATCATCTCAAGGCAAGGAGTAGTGATTGATGCTAAATGGGTATCTCATATTAAAGCTTTGACATTACTTAGAAACAAGAAAGAAATCTAAGCATTCCTAGGCAAAGTTAACTTTCTTAAAAGGTTTATTCCAAACTATGCTAAGATTGTTAAAGACATAACTGATATGCTTAAAAAGGATCATGAAGTTAAATGGATTGTGCCTTCTAGATATGCATTTGATCAAATAAATAAAGCCATTTCAGAAGCTCCAACTCTTGCTAGCCCTGATTATGCTAAGTCATTTAGTATTTTCTCTCTTGCCTTTGAAACCACTCTTGCTACTGTCCTATTACAAAAGAATGAAGACTCTGATGACCGACCTATAGACTTCTTTTCCAAAGTCATGAGAGATGCTGAAGTTAGGTATGATATTATTGAAAAGAAAGCTTATGCCTTAATCCATGCCCTCAAAGCCTTTAGAATCTATGTCTTGCATTCACACATTACAGCTTATGTCCCTAATCATGTTGTTAAAACTGTTTTGACCCAACCTGACACTGATGGAAGAAGAGGAATATGGATTGCTAAAATCCTTGAATTTGACCTTGAAATTAAGACCAAAAAGCTAGTAAAAGGCCAAGGCCTAGCCAAATTGTTAGTTGAATCCAATTGCAAAGTATTGGGGATAAATATGGTTTCTGCAATATTAGGGGAGAATCCACAAGAACCTTCCTTAATATCAGGGGAGAATTCACAAGAACCTCCTCCTCTTACAAAAGGGGAGAACCCATAAGAACCTCTTCCTTCATATCAAGTCATTCTTGTTCATATAGATCAGAAATATCTACTCTTTGACTGGTACTCTAATATTATGTAGTTTCTTAGGGATTTTAAATGTCTACCTGATCTTGAATTGAAGCAGTGCAAATCCCTAAAGCGCAAAGCAATAAAATACTTCATTATCAATGCTAATCTATACTGGAAAGACCCTCTTAATATCCTCCTTCTTTGTTTAACTGAAAAGGGGATTATAGATTAGTTCCATGCAGGGTTTTGTGGTGGACACTATGCCGGGAGAGAAACAACCTACAAAATTTTAAAAGCATGTTTCTACTGGCCCACACTTTTTAAAGAAGTTGGAGTAAGAGTAAGAAGTTGCATACCATGCCAATTATTTGCAGGAAAACATAAACTGTTAACACTTCCTTTGGTTCCAGTAGTGGTGCAAGCTCTTTTTCTACAATGGGGGTTGGAATTTATAGGGGAAGTTCATCCACAATCAAGTAATCAACACATATGGATTTTAACTGCTACAAACTATTTTACCAAGTGGGTAGAAGCAATACATGTTAAAAATGCAAGTGATAATGTTGTCATTAAATTCCTTGAAGAAAATATCTTATCAAGATTTGGATTTCCTCAACAGATTGTTACAGATAATGCAACAACTTTTAGTAGTGTTAAAATGATTGAGTTCTTTCAAAATTATTCAATCCTATTACACCATTCTACACCATACTATCCACAGGGTAATGGGCTAGTAGAGTCCTCTAACAAGAGCTTAGTTAAGGTCATTAAGAAGACTCTTGAAGACCATAAAAAGAGTTGGGACATCCACCTAATCCATGCAATTTGGGCAAATAGAGTTTCTTGTAAGAGGTCAACAGGAAAGTTTCCTTTCCAATTAGTTTATGACAAGGAAGCAATTTTTCCTACTCATTTAGCTTTAACTATTATGAGATTCCTTTAGGAATCCTATGAAGAAAAAGATGATTTCTCAAGAAGGATTAATCAAATCATTTAGTTAAATGAAGACAATGATGAAATTTAGTACACGTTAAGGAAATAATAGAATAAGATGAAGGAACTGTTTGACAGAAAGTCTAGAGAAAGGAATTTCAAGAAAGGGAACCTAGTGCTTAGATGGGCTACCAGGAGAGAAGATAAAGGAAAACATGCAAAATTTGACAACCTTTGGTTTGGTCCATTTAGCATTGAAAAAGTCAAAGGAACAATACATTCATCCTATAGAATTTGGAAGGAGAGTATTCCTCATTTCTAGTCAATGGGAAATACTTGAAACATTACATTCAGTATTAATTTTTCATCCATTCATTCATCATTTGTAAATATCCGGAGAGTTTATTTTATTAAAAAAATAAATTTCAAGTGAGTATTTGTTTCAATAAAGAATCCATAGCCCGAGGAGAAGGGACTTGGACCTGCTTGTTCTCGCATTCCACAGGGGGAAGCAGTCCCCAACTGGAGCCAATGTTGTAACATTTTTGGTTTTTATAAGTTAGCATATTAAAAAAAATAAAATAAAAATGAAAATATATTAAAATGTTAAGTTAGGATATGGACAAAAATAAAACAAAAAATAAAATGTTAGCAATATTTATTATGATGTCCATATTAATGAAAATTATAGGTTAGATTGCCCTAAAAAAGGAAGGCAAAAATAAATAAAATGCTAGGCAAGCAAAGAAAGAAAAAATAATTACTTTAGTTGAAAAATAAATAAATTTGGGGCAACTTAGTTTAAATGCGCCATTAAATTTTGTTTAATTTTGATTAATAAAGGTTAAGTTCTTAAGTAAAGTTTAATTTCCTTTTCTCATAAGGTTTGGCATTTTTTTTTAAGTGTGGTTCATGAACACCCTAGTCAGTGAGTGGTCGCTACATCCATGGAAAAATCTGGGCTAATCGCTCCTTGGCCTACTGGCAAAACCTAACCCCAAGGGCTTCGGGAAGATTCGATCCTGTGACCTCCCGATGGCGAGGCACGGTTTTTGACCAACTGAGCTAACCCTTGGGGCTATTAAAGTTTGGAATTTGTAATAAGCAAAGTGCGCATAATTTATCCAAGGTTGGAAAATGACAATACATCAAGTCAACACATGATCAACGCCCTTCATCTTTCGACAGATAGAATGAATGCCTCCCAAATCAACGATGGAGGTATCATTTTAGACCCCCTTCAGCTATTTCCCGTTAACGCGGGGGGCGAAAAAGATGTTTTAATGGCGGCCAATTTTGTCTATGTGTCAGCTCCATAGAATTTCGGACCCCCAAGTGCAAAACCACAAACCGCCTTGCCCCCCACCTTGAATTTTCCCGACGGTTCTCAACCTTCAAATGGTAAACCATTCCCGCATGCCACATCACCCATTCGTTACCCATCATCCTCTCAGAAGCCGCCATGTCATTAATCCATTGCGCTATACGCTTTTGTCCCATTGCGAATATCATTTATCCATTTTTCAGTCCCTTGGATAATTAATCCCCGCTCCTCTGTCATACATTTCCTATGGTTAAGTCTTAAACGGTAATTAATCAATTCAACTTATAAATACACTATGGCCTTACTATTTATTACTTTTCCGCCTGAAGTGATGCCACTGTAAACTCTGATTTATTTTGTCATTGTGTATCCTCTCATTCATCTCTCAATTGATTCAATTTTCCCATTCCCCCTGCAGTAAAAATGGCTCTGAAGGGTAAATCACAAAAAATAGTTGAAGAGGAAAACCCATTTGCAACCCCGATTGATCTGGATCACCTTCCCCTTGCAGATTCTTTGTTAAAAATTGCAGACTGCGAATGAGAATTTGATTTTCATGAATTGAATCTCTGGCTATAACACAAGTATATAGATAAGGAAGACCCCATTTTATTCTGGGAGACACTCTTGCCCCTCTTCTCCTTTCCAAAAACTCACCATTTTCTAGATTTGATAATCTGGTGTCAAGCCAGATATGATCCTATGCAGAGATTAGTAATGACTCAATATGGAAACATTTTGATCACCGTTACTACTCAAAATATTAATTAAATGTTCTTGATAGCTTCATTTGACTCCCTTAGCTACTTATCACCAACATCTCTCATGGACCTGTATAACAAACTTACCTTTGCACAAACACCCCATAGAGAGCTATCATTTTTGAACTTTTTCTACCAGAAGATGTTGAATTACCCAAGAGAAATCCACCTTATTCCCTAAAGATGGTTCGGGAAGCACTAGTATTGATGCGGGGAGTTTGGATTGGAACTCTGTACAAGCTTCAGGGTAGCATTGTTGTTGATGGGTGGAACAATTCTATGGTTCCTAAAAGTGGAGTAGAAAATCTAGTACAAAGTTCCAATCCAAACTCCCTGCATCAATACCAATGCTTCCCGAACCATCTTGCAGGTATAGGTCTTAGTCATTATTCATCTTCTATGTTCCCTGAAGCTACTAGACATATCATTTCCCTACTTCCATATCTCTTAGGTTATGAAAGTGATCATTGTGTTGATGAATCCATCCTTGGATTCTTTTCTATTTTCAGTAAGGAATATCAACCTACATTCATGTATAATTATAGCCAGTTCTTGGTTGATAGTATACATGAGCAGTTCATGAACTTTACCACACAAGGAATATTCAGGTATAGTTTAGTCATTATTCATTTGATTTTGTTTCAGCAAGGAGATTCATTACCCATTCATATCAACAAACAAGATGAACAAAGAGTGAATGAATCAGTGATTCACTGGACAAAATTGGTTAGAGCAGCATCATCAAAGTTTTTATTTTCTCAGTTCATTGATTCTTGTGTTCATCCAGTTCTTGAGTTACTCAATAGTTAGATAGAGCCCAAAATTGGAGAATAAATCAAGAAAATCCTACATCTATCTGAATAGACCATGACGGGTGACTGGTATCTATACCAGAATTACACTGAAATCAGGATATATGGCATTGAATTAGCTCCATACAAACTTCCTAAATATGTGCCAATGAGGATATTCTCACTGGAATACATTAGGCAGATGATAAATATGGATGAAGTTCACTTTGTCTCTAGTAAGAAGCTCAAAGCAAAGGTAGGTTCATTCATTTGTAACAATAAGCCTGCAGGCATAGAGGCGGATAGATTATTGAAGAACATGAAACTTCAACCAAGTTTTACCTGGTCCTATGATACTTTTGGGATCATTTCTGCATTAAGAGTTCAATTGAAGGCAACACCTTACAATCACACTCCTAGGCCATAATTAGAAAAGTTTATGAACTAGGAGCAGTGGTCTGAGGGGACACTCCTGGAAGTAGATGAATAGGTTGTAAATTCTCCACAAGTGAACACTCCAGTCACCCAGAATATTCAACACAAAAGAGCCAGAGAAGAAACTCTATCAGCTACAAAGTCGATTAAAGAGTATTCTATACTACAGAAGAAATTGAACACTGGATTAACAATGTCATCAGGGAGCAGGCAACCAGAATTAATTGATCTTGGGGATCTAGAGGATATTTCATCAGCAAGGACCACTGATCCCAAAATTTCTTCTCCTTCAACTCCTTTTTCAGCAGAACCTATGGAGATAATTCATTCTACTGAGACCAGCTCTGCAGAAGATAGTAATATCTTCTCCAGATTTATGGAAATTAAGCAAAAGAATGAAACTCTTAAGTAAAAAATGTACAATCAGTTTTGGAAACAGACATCCACCTCTCAGCACAGGCTTCTCTCTGCCTTTGACAGTGAAAGAGGAAGAATGAAAATGGCTTTCTTGCAGGCTCAGATTCCATTTCCCAAGTCTACAACAGACTACAAGAAGACTATATTTTCATTTGATGTAAATCAGATACATCCTGTTGACCAAATGGATTTGTACAGGCAATCGGGTGAGATGTTATTGTCAACTATGACTACAACTGCCATGCCTCTCTCTAAGCTTAGAACTGCCTTGTCAAATGTGCAATCACATCTTAATATTGAGAACTGCCATCTTTAGCTAAAGATAACAAGTTAAAATCATGAGAAGACCTCATTGTTAAAATTGGGTGTGATCCCCAAGACTGTAAAGCAGTTGAAGAAATACTTAAGAAAATTAATACAAAGATAGTAGACTTGAAGAAAAAATTGAAATTGCCTTCAACTAAGGATTCAAAAACCAGGGAAATGGCAGAGAATGAACAACATAGAGAGGAGATGTTGAAGCTCACCATAGAGCAAAACATACAGATTAAATGCATGGAAGAACAAATAGAACAATTTCTTAAGGAAAAGGAGGCAGCACAACTTAATGTAATTCTAGTAACAACAGTTCCCATAACAAGTACAAAGCCAAACTCATCTTCCTCTAGTATTGCCTCAACATCAACAATAGTTGAAACGACAAAACTATCACAGGAATTGCAAGCACAAAATCAACAGAATGAAAATTTACTCTAGAAGTTCCAAACTCTGGAGTCACAAAAGGTAAAAAATGATACATTCTATGTCGAGGAGATGTAGAAGTCACACAGGCTAGAACTCAGGGTTAAACAATTAGAGAATAAGTTTCTAATGGCAGAAACTTTGGCCCAAGCCAAAGAGGACATCTGGTTAGATATCAGTCACTCCATAATGGAAGTATGGCCATCCATACAAATCATTTTTAAGTAGTAGGAATTAATTGCCAAATGTAGGACATAAATTGATAAGTAGAGGGAGGCATTGAAGACAAAGCCTAAGGAAGCAGCAGGAATGATTAAAGTATTGAACTCCAAGACTAAGCAAGAGTTATAGGAAATCGATGTTTCAGATAGGACAACTACTATTTTGGAAATTAAGACAGTCCTACAAAAGAAGAATTTATTGACACAAATGAAGCTAAAATGTGAAACTTTGAACGTTTATGTTCGAAGATTTCATTCCAAATTCAATGTGTTGAGCAAGAAAGGTTTACCATGGTTAGTCTCATCAAATGATCAATTAGTCAAATTGGAGGATTACTGTGAAAAGTTATATACTATTGCAGCTGATAATAACCAATTTGTAGGGATAAAAAAACAAATTACAAGGAAAGAGCTTTTGGAAGCCTTGACCTCTGACCTCACAATCAAACATGAAATTGGACACCTTTTTCTCACTAAACCGAATTTTGAAAGATATACTGAAGTTGATGAGATATTTAGAAGGATGGTAAATATGGAGATACCAAGTGAAGAGAGGTGGGATCAACTATGTGAAACAATTGATTAAATTTTTGATCCTAACAAGAAGACATCACAACAGCTTTTGGAGGGCCAGTCATCAACAACTCCCTGCCTAATAGGGACACATCATCCAACAATTTTCTTTTCCTATTTTCCTTCAAGCTATTTTTGTAATCAGTTTAAGATATTTTGTTTAGTATCTAAACTAGTATAAATAACTCTCTTCTACGAGTTATTAAGGGTTGCACCCTTGCATAAGAACTTTGTAAGCATTCTATGTACACAACTTTTCTGGATCACTAATGATAAAGCAGAGGATTCTGAATTTTGTTCCATACAGTTTCGTTTCTCTTGTAAGTTTTTCCAGTGTATCTTTCATTCTGTATTCTACATATGCTTGAGTTTTATGAAGATAACTAGGTAAGTGTAATTATGTTTCAATTATTCTTAAATTCCTTTATGAAGCTATAATCATTGAACATAATGGGTTATTGAACTATCTGTTTATGTATATCCCTCTAAATAATTTAATTATCAATATCTTTATAATCTTAAATATATTTTGTTTAAACTTTCAAACATTGGTTGAAGGTTTTCCTACTTGTGATTATTTAATTTTCTACGTGAAAACTAAAGTAATCATATCCTCTTACTATTTCTACTTAACATCAACAAAAACTTAAATCACTGTGTGGAATTAAATAGTAGCCCTCTGTTTACTGGTTAGTATTATCCAAAAGGTTAAACATCACTATTATAATTTTTTTAATACATTGGTCCTCTAATTAAATCAAAACCAAAAAAATTTTATAGATGCATTGGCATAACCAACTGACCTTAGGTTATCTCAAAGGACAATACAAGGAGACACTGAAATCCTTGGAGACAATCGAAAGGAGGAGATGCACAACATCTCACTCGATGAGTCCCAACATAGAGTTGTGCAATCTCGCAGAGTGTCGACTCTAGAAGATCACACATCTCATGCACATTTTGAGGAATGAGTGATCGTGTCTAACATTTGCAAGCATCTAGAAGCATTGGTCGATGCTACTAGAGCATATGCCGAATCCACTAGCTCGAGTGTTCACTTCTTGATAGTAGAAAATGAGCGAATGGTTAAGGAGTTACAAACAACCAAGTAGGGAGGAGAACTAGTTACAACATCTGCCCGAGAAGAATTGAAGAAGGAAATACTAGATGAAGTATTGTCCCTTGACACAGTCATGCAGTCACTGTATTCCAAATTTGGTATTGTGCATAAGGCAGTTGTCCATCTCAACGATTGGTAGCAACAATGTGCTAAGAGAGCATGTATCTTGTCAAATGTGCATGATGCTATTGATTACATGTAAACATGGAAAATTAGATACAAGGGAGCCCCATTACACTTGCCTAAGATGATGAAGCACAGAGCGGTTGAGCTGAAGGCATGTATCCGGAGTTAGATCCGGAACTATGGAGATCTCTCGCAGCTCATCACTAGTCTACATGCATCCCATGCACGAGTATTCAGGAGTATGGGTGTTGTTGTGCGTGCACATGCAATCCCATCTATTAGGATACTCACCCAAGCAAAGACAAAGCCATAGGTCTGACTGGAGCTTTACTTGTACTTTGACAAGTTGATGTGCATAGCCACTAGTACAAACTTGGTGATCAACACAGACCCCATGCACAAGTATGTTGTTGGTTTGATCGCACTCAAGACAATGATGTGCATGTTATCAGACAAGTTGGACAGAGTGTTTGAAATAATACTGAGAGGGGGGGTGAATTAGTATTAGCAAGTCAATAATATTTCATTTTCATATTCTGATTCATATATGCTACTTCAGTTAATGAAACTTGCGTGTATACGCAATTGTATATAAGGAAATTAGTGTATACCATTTAAACTTATAATTTAGTTAATTCTTCATATGTTGATCTTTAATCTGTGCAACAGAACTATATAAACAGTAACCAGGAGCAGTAAAAACAAAACAAACAGTCACACACATGAACACAAGATATAAGGTGGAAACCCAATGTGGGTGAAAACCACCTGCTGCAATCGTCTCTATCTTTGTTTTAATAAGAAACTTCTTTTTACAATATTTTGTACTAGTACAGTCTTATACTAGTATGTAGGCTTCTACCTGTAGAAGGCTACAACCTTCTCTCGTTTTCCAGCTTCTCGTGGAAGGGAGCTACAACCCCTTGGCTCTTGTACTAGCTGATGTACTAGTACGTAGGTGCTGACCTACAGAAGGTTACAACCTTCTCTTTTCTTCTAGGGACCACGTTTCATAAATTTTCATATTGGATCCATCAATAACATCAATCAAACATCAAATATATCTGCATAAACCAATCTCCTTTGCACCAACCAAAACTAAATCAAACAATCACTTCTCTGAATGCTGTAACCAAAATACAGTGACAGTAACTAGAACCCAAGCCATAACCCAGAACACTGCAATAGTAATCAAAAGTAGCTAAAGCATTATTATGAGGTGTACGCTACTTCAATGTGACTAACCTACATGCATACGCACTTGTATCAAGGCAAACCTGCATATACGCACTTTTGAATTGTCGAATCGACATGTATACGTGCCTTTGCTATAATGAACCTGTGTATAGATCTGTAACTGATGATTTAACCTTTACAATTATTCTGACATCAATTATACCCAGATCATCATATTTGCAGATTATGACATGCGCCAATTATTAAGATAAAAGATCAAAAACCACACAAAGATACTTCTCTTCAAGCCTTAAGATCTTGAACCATAAATAGAACTTATCCTTCATCAAGCGCTCAGGTTCATCCTTGATTCAGATCCAGCTGTGCACCATAACCCAATAACCTGTAATCTAGATCTTGCTCTTCATTAAATATTCAATTCATGAGTGCCTTTGCCTAATGATCTTCTCCTCCTTTTATAGTCTTAGGCCTTACTCAATACCATGGTCCGAAACCACTTAGAATCAATACCTTGGAACAATACCATGGATCACAATACCATGGACCAAATACCGCCGACCAAACCAAGTTTTCCAACATGTACGCACCATTCCTTTCATGAAAGTGCATGTGTATGCCATATGCGCCTTTTGGTCTGCGAACTCACGTGTACACGTGGCTTGGTCCATGGGAACCTGCGTATACCTCTCTTTCTTCATTCTATGAGCCTGAACTGTGATCTGTGATCTGTGAGAGTTTCCATAAAGGACAACATCTGAGTCATAGTGCCAAATCTATTTCATAATGCCAACAATCTCCCCCTTTGAACTTGATGTCAACCCCAAGTCACTCTTCCCCTTTGTCATCAAGAGCAAAGGGTTATGATCCCCCTGAGTACATGCTGAATTCTATGATATGCTGAAGTGTGCTATCCATGCTCCCCTTGACTACAAGTAAGGTCTACAAAAAGATGTGCTACAAGAAGAACATGACTCTATACATCATAAATGACCTTCCTATCACCAAAGACTCATACATACATCCCTCTCCCAACCAAGTGGGGATATACCAAGATTGACGCATCCACCCAACCAAGCGGGGATATACCAAATGTTTATACATGACAAAACAAGAACATTACAGCATCCATCCCATGCATAGTGGAGCAAAATAGTCATTTCATGACCTTGATAATAAAATATATACATGACATAGAGACAAAATATCTAAAACATGACTATGATAATTATCAACAATTGTCATCAGTAGCATCTGTCAATCACCATTCAGATCAGCAACCATGATCTCCCTCTGCACCTGTTCCACTTGAATCTGTGAATTTGTATCAAGATCTTCTAAGGTAATGCCAACAGTGCATTATTAGAAGTATTTTCTCCCCTGAAACTATTCTAGATGATCACTGTCAGACCCATATCAGACCCTTTTCATCCTGAGTCTGGCCCACTATTTTTCTTCAAACCAACATATACGCCACTGTATCCACAGCAGCCAGTGTATGTACACGGATACGCTTCATGAAACTCACGTACAACCACTTTTCTCTCAAACAGATAAGTTTCAACAGAAAGATGATGCATCAACTACTCCCAGCTTCTGTCTAATATATTCAAATGTCTCTTTGGGTAGTGGTTTAGTGAATATATCAGCAACCTATTCTTTGGAGGGAACATACTCCAATTTGACCTTTTGTTCAAGCACTTTTCATAGAGAAAATGATATTTGATAGGTATGTGCTTGGTCTTGGAATGCATGTCTAGATTCTTTGAAATACTGATTGCACTTGTATTATCACATAGAATGGAGATGGGTGGAGTAAGTGTAATATGAATGTCTTGCAATATTTGCATCATCCAAAGAATTTGTGTGCAACAAGATGCAACAGTCAAATATTCTGCTTCAGCTGTAGATAATGCAATTGAACTTTGTTTCTTGCTGAACCAAGATACTAATTTGGAACGCATATAACATGCACCACCACTAGTGTTTTTTCTATCATCCACGCTTCCTGCCCAATCTGCATCTGTATATGCATGAAGTGTAAGATCTGTATCCCTAGGATACCATAAACCAAAGTTCTGTGTTCCTTGAAGATATTTGAAAATCCTTTTGACTGCCTGAATGTTGGGTCCCTATAATACTAGTGATTACCCCATTACTATTATAGTTATACCCCTTATTTATATTGTTGTGCCCCTATTACCCCCTTATTGTTATTTCTGTGCCCCATAGAATCCCTCTATTGTTATTTTTTTGGCTTTATATTATTATTGTTAGGTCGGCTGGATTATATTGTGACTCCTTAGACTCCTATATATAGAAAGGAGGTTTTGTCATTTGAATCATCCAAGAATTGCTCATTTATGTAATGTAAAGGAGGTTGCCCCCTCGAAGAGGCTGAATTCTAAGGCGTTGATCTATCTTTTCTATCTTTTCTTGAGCTGGTTTCATAACATTTGGTATCAGAGCTTTGGATTCTAGGGTTTCGCTGCTCCAAATAGGTCATCGTGGAATTTTCGCTATAAATTTTTTTCTGTAACGTTTCAGAAGTCGCAAAAAACATCCAATTGAGAAGAAATCGCGCTGAACCTTGGGTCCGAATTTCAGAGCTTTTCGCGCGATATTTTCGGAGATATGATCTGAGGAAGTTGGTCTTTTTGCAGACTCCTGAATTACATTCAAAACAGGTGACCTGGGGAAAATTGTCATAACTTTCTCTCTGGGAATCAGATTGAAATTTCGTAAGAATTTACAGAAAGAGGACGGACTTTATTTTCTTGTATATCATTTTCAGAACCAAATATCGAAAATGGTACACGTGGCACTTCATACAACTTCGCTCTTCTGGAAAGGTCTATAATCAGGTCATCTTGGGAGATTGTGCATAACTCTTTCTTGGAGAATCCAATTTGGATCAGACTGGTGGCATTGGAAAGAGGATACAGAGAGCTACTATAGATCACAAATTCAGAACTAGATTATTGGAAAGAACAGAGATACATCAGAGGCAATATCGAGCTCCTACAAAGTGAAAAAAGGTGTGTAGATTTTTTTAAATTTTTGCTTAAGCTTGGTTTGAAACTTTATTTTGAAGGAATTCAAAGGGCATAGTAGAGCATTATTATCAGTAACTGATGCCCCGAGGAAAGAAAATGCAAACACCTAGTAAGAAACCTGAAAGCTCTAGCATGACTCATGAAGAAGAGGAAGAAATGCTACATGATATATCAAAATTACAAGAACAAGTGCAACAAATGTCACGCTCACAAAAGTTAACAGATGCTAAGATAAATGGCGTTGAAGCTAAGATAAATGACGTGGAAGCTAAGATGGACAATTTGAAGATAGATTTGAACACAAATTTGAAGACAGGCATGGCAGATTTGAAGACAGATTTGACAAATTTTCTACAAGAAATACTTACTAATGGTGAAAAGGTAGTAAAGGAAACTCATGATGAGAACAAAAGAAATGTTAATCATGATTCCATAGACGCTAATGTTGGATCGAAGAATCACCATATTGCAAAAATCGATATGAGGAAGTTTGATGACAAGGATCCCGCCACATGGATATTACAGATGGAGCAATTCTTCGATCTCAATAATGTGCAAAACGCACAAAAGGTACGTATGGCAACTGTATATTTGGAACCAAATCAGTTTGTATGGTATCAATGGCTTTGTTCTCGTAAACAATTTATCACTTGAGCAATTTTTACGGAAGAATTGATAGCACATTATGAGGACATAAAAAGCAACACTTTTTTTAGCCAATTGATAAGTCTCAAACAAAAGGGTTCAATAATGGAGCACATTGAGGAGTTCCAAAAATTGAACATAAGGGTAAAAGGTATTCTAGAGGAGCATAGGATTGATGTTTTCATAGGGTTCTTAAAGGATAATATCCAACATGATGTTTTCCTTTGGGAACCTGATTCATTAGAGAAGGCATTCAGGTTAGCAAGAAAAATGGAAAGCAAAATTATGGCAACTAGGAAGCATACCACTCACAACTATAAAGACGAAAGTGTTGTTGCCCCTAGTCTTCCACAACCTACAAGGTTGACACCACAACAATTGGAAGAAAAAAGAGCAAAAGGGCTTTGTTACAATTGTGATAGCAAATACATAAAAGGTCATAAGTATGCTGAGAAGAAATTATTCTACATAGATTGTGAAGAGGAAGAAGAAAAGGAGCAAGAAAGGTCAAAAGAAGAGGATATATTCCAGGAACAAAGCCTAGATGAAGAACAAATGAATCTGACCATATCTTGTAATGCATTGGCGGGAATTACCACTCCTCAAACCATCAAGATAGAAGGACAAATCAAGAAGAAAAAGGTAATAGTGTTGATTGATTCAGGAAGCACCCACAATTTTATTCATTGTAGGGTAGCAAAAGAATCGAATTGCTTCCTATATCCAACACCAGAGTGTCAAGTGATGATTGCAAATGGAGGAACAATAAATTGCTCTGGAAAGTGCCATAATATCAAGCTATCCATGGGAGAATATGTATTGACTAGCCCAATGCTTTCCATTCCAATGGGAGGTGCCGATGTTGTACTAGGAGTCCAATGGCTACAATCCTTGGGTACAATAGCTTTTAATTTTCAAGAACTTTTCATGAAATTTTCTGTGGAAGGAAAGGAAGTTGAATTAAGGGGTATTGCAGGGAAACCAGGAAAGATAATCAGCTCTAATGGCATGACTAAGCTTCTAAAAAAGGAGCAAAGAGGTGTAATTGCACAATTATGTTCGCTAGATGTTTCCACATTGGAATCATCTATTTCTCCAGATCTCCAAAAAGTCCTGGACAATCATTCCAAGGTATTTGAGACTCCCAAAGGTCTCCCACCTATGCGTGACCATGATCATGCTATTCATCTGATTCTAGGAAGTGTTCCTCCAAACATCAGGCTGTACAGATATCCCTATGTCCAAAAAAGTGAAATTGAACGTATGGTTGCAGAAATGCTAGAGGCTGGTATAATTCAACCGAGTCAAAGTTCTTTCTCAGCTCCAGTAGTATTGGTGCACAAGAAGGATGGATCATGGCGCATGTGTCCTGATTATAGGGAGCTCAACAAGCTCACTATTAAAGATAAGTTCCCCATTCCTGTCATTGATGAATTACTGGATGAATTGCATGGATCAATTTACTTCACCAAGTTGGATCTTCGTTCGGGATATCATCAAATCAGAATGAAGATTGAAGACATTCCGAAAACGGCATTTAGAACTCATGAGGGTCATTATGAATTTTTGGTCATGCCTTTTGGCCTTACCAATGCACCTTCAACATTTCAAGGTTTGATGAATTCAATTTTCAAACCATTCCTTAGAAAATTTGTGTTAGTATTTTTTGATGATATACTAATCTACAGCAAGTCTTGGAAGGATCATGTTGAACATGTTGACAGGGTGCTACAACTATTGGAGGAGAAACAATTATATGCAAAAAGATCCAAATGTTTCTTTGGAGTCCAGGAGGTGGAATATTTGGGTCATATTGTATCTCATGAAGGAGTTAAGGTAGACCCTAGCAAAATTAAAGCCATTAAGGAATGGAAAATCCCCACATCCATAAAGCATCTGCGAGGATTTCTTGGGTTGACAGGGTATTATCGCAAGTTTGTTAAGAATTATGGGAGAATAGCAGCACCTCTAACAACATTATTGAAGAAAGATTCATTTTCATGGACTCCGGAAGCAACAAAGGCCTTTGAACATCTTAAAGAGGCAATGTGCCAAGCACCGGTCTTAGCTACACCGGACTTCACAAAAACCTTTATTGTGGAATGTGATGCTTCAGGAAATGGAATTGGTGCTGTTCTAATGCAAGATGAAAGACCCATTGCTTTTGAAAGTCGTCCAATCAAGGGAAAGTTTTTAAGAAAAGCTATTTATGAGAAGGAAATGTTGGCAATACTCCATGCACTTAAGAAATGGCGACCCTACCTAATGGGAAGACACTTCAAGGTAAAAACGGATCATGATAGCCTTAAATACTTTTTAGAACAAAGATTATCCTCTGAAGAGCAACAAAAGTGGGTCACAAAGATGTTGGGTTATGACTTTGAAATCATCTACAAAAAAGGGAAGCAAAATGTGGTGGCAGATGCACTCTCAAGAAAGGATGAGGATGTGGAAGCAATGTTGTGTGCCATTTCTATTATCCAACCAGATTGGATAAACGAAGCAAGGGAGGAATGGAAGAATGACGAAGAAGTGTGGGCACTTATTCCAAAGCTACAACAAAATTCCAGGACTTTTGATACATTTAGCTGGCAAAATGATTCGTTATGGTACAAAGATCGCTTATACCTCTGTAAGAATTCCCAGCTAAAACAAAAGATTCTTATGGAATTGCACACTTCTCCCTTAGGAGGGCACTCAGGATTTTTAAAAACTTACCACAGGGTTAAGAAGGAATTTTTTTGGGATGGCCTTAAATCAGATATTCAAAAGTTTGTGGCGGAATGTTTGGTTTGCCAACAAAATAAAGTTGAAACAATTAAGACACCGGGTCTTTTACAACCTTTATCCATTCCAAGCCAACGTTGGGAGGAGGTTTCAATGGATTTTATCACAGGTTTACCCAAGTCTGAGGGAAAGAGTGTCATCATGGTGGTAGTTGACAGACTTACCAAGTATGCACACTTTTGTGCATTATCACATCCATTTAAAGCCAGTACAGTTTCTACTGCATTTATGGAAATAGTTCAAAAGCTACATGGAAACCCAAAGATTATTGTAAGTGACAGAGATCCCATTTTCACTGGAAATTTTTGGACATAATTATTTTCTTGTCTTGGTACTCAGTTAGCTCATAGCTCATCTTATCATCCTCAATCTGATGGGAAAACTGAGATAGTAAACAAATGTTTGGAAGGATATCTTCGTTGCTTTGTATCTGATAAATAGACACAATGGGTCAAATGGTTGCCTCTGGCTGAATGGTGGTATAACACTTCCTTCCATACAGCAACAAAAATGACCCCATTTATGGCACTTTATGGGTATCAACCACCATCCATCACATCATATTTAAGAGAAAATTCTAAGGTTCAGGCAGTGGAACATCACATCGAACATCAACAACAAGTCCTCCAACTCTTAAAGGATAACCTCGTGTTGGCACAAAATAGAATGAAACAACAGGCAGATCAACATCGCAGTGAAAGAAGTTTTGATGTAGGTGATTGGGTATTCCTACGGCTACAACCATATAAGCAAATGTCCCTAAAGCAAGCTAAGAAGGATAATAAACTATCACCAAAGTATTATGGTCCATACAAGGTGTTGCAAAAGATTGGTACTATGGCATACAAATTGGAGCTTCCTGCAGCTTCTCGATTGCACCCAGTTTTCCATGTTTCATGTTTAAAGAAGGTTATAGGTGACAAGCTCCCAATTCAAACAATATTGCCAGAACTTGACGAGGAAGGAAAAATTATATTGGAACCTGAAGCAGTCACAGAAACAAGAACTCGACAGCTACGAAATCGATCAATTTCAGAGTATCTTATCAAGTGGAAGAACTTATCCGCTGAAGATTCCACATGGGAGGATGAGAATTTTATGTAGAAGTATCTAGAATTACTCAAGCGTTGAGGACAACATTTTTTTGAAGGAGAGGGGCATGTTGGGTCCCTATAATACTAGTGATTACCCCATTACTATTATAGTTATACCCCTTATTTATATTGTTCTGCCCCTATTACCCCCTTATTGTTATTTTTGTGCCCCATAGAATCCCTCTATTGTTATTTTTGTGGCTTTATATTATTATTGTTAGGTCGGCTGGATTATATTGTGACTCCTTAGACTCCTATATATAGAAAGGAGGTTTTGTCATTTGAATCATCCAAGAATTGCTCATTTATGTAATGTAAAGGAGGTTGCCCCCTCGAAGAGGCTGAATTCTAAGGTGTTGATCTATCTTTTCTATCTTTTCTTGAGCTGGTTTCATAACACTGAAGGTGTGATTCCTTTGGATTTTCTTGGAATCTTCCAACTATTCCCACAGCATGCATGATGTCTGGTCAAGTAACTGTTAGATAAAGCAGACTACCAATCATGGATTTGTAGGTTGGTTGATGTACTGCTTCTGATTCATCGTTTGAACTGAGACTACATCCTGTTACCATAGGGGTACATACTGGTTTAGAATCTTCCGTGCCATATTTTTTCAATATCTGCTTGATATACTTGGTTTGTGATAGAAAAATACCATCTTTATTTTGTTGATCTTGTAAACCAAGAAAATATGTGAGTTCACCAAGTAGGGACATTTCAAATTCTTTCTTCATTACCAAAGCAAAGTTTTGATTCATGGCTTCTTCATTGCTACCAAAAATGATATCATTAACATACACAACAAGTATTGGCAATTTATCATTCTCAATATTAGTATATAAATTGCTATCAGTTGATCCTTTTGAAAAACCTTATTGATGGAGGTATTTGTCAAGACGATAATACCAGGCCCTTGGAGCTTGTTTTAGACCATAGAGAGCTTTTCTAAGTCTGCATACAATTTTTGGATCATTTCCAAGGATGAATCCATCTAGTTGCTCGATATATACTTCTCTTTCTAAGTCTCCATTAAGAAAGGCATATTTTACATCCATTTGGTATAATTTGAAGTTCCGAAAGCTAGAAAGAGTAAGGAACATTCTTATGGCTTCAAGTCTAGCAACAGGTGCAAAAGTTTCTTCAAAATATATACCTTCTTGTTGAGCATATCCTTTACAAACAAGTCTAGCCTTGTTTCTAATAACTTCTCCATTTTCATTCAGCTTGTTTTTGAATATCCATTTGGTTCCAATGATATTATTATCATGAGTTCTAGGAACTAATTCCCAAGTATTATTCTTTTCAATTTGCTCAAGCTCTTCATTCATGGCCTTGACCCAACATTCATCTTTGCATGCTTCATGTACATTTTGAGGTTCGATAGTGGATAGCAATGCTAGATAACTTGAAGCTCCTGTAATAGTTCTTCTTTTCTGCACCTCGGCCTCTTTCTGTCCCAAAATTTGAGTCTCCGGATGATTTTCTGAACATACCTGGATGGAGTATTTTCTTCTACCGTTATCTGTTCTTCTGGTGCTTTATTCGTTTCTTCTTCAGAATTAGTTTGATTTGATGTGGAAGGATAATCCTCATCTTCTTCATAATCTTTGGTTTTTACCTGCTTTGAATTTTGGCCTACTTCATCAACCAAAACATCAATACTTTCAATAATTTTCCCTAGTCTTTTATTATCAAAAATATATCCTTTACTTTGGGAAGAGTAACCAAGGAGAATGCCTTCATTTGCTCTAGGTTCAAACTTGCCAAGTTTTTCATCAGTCCTTTTGATGTAACATTTGCTTCCAAAAACTTTGAAGTATTTTACAGTATGAGTCTTACCATACCAAAGTTCATGTGGAGTTTGAGTGCTGTTTACTAGAACGTTCGTTTTGATGAGAATAGTGACGGAAGCAAATGTAACTTCACCCCAGAAGGTTGCAGGAGTTCAAGATTCATCTAGCATGGAAAAAGCCATTTGTTGAATAGTTCTGTTCATCCTTTCTACCACTCCATTTGCTGAGGAGTCCTTGCGGTAGATAATTCCCTTTTTATTCCATGTTCTTCACAAAAGTCGAAGAATTCATCTGAGGTAAATTCCCCTCCTCGATCAACCCTGAGGCATTTGATTTTGTGATCTAATTCATTTTCAACCGATGCTTTGAAGGCTTTGAACTTTTCAAATGCTTCATCTTTATGCTTTAGAAGTCATATCCAACACATTCTAGAAAAGTCGTCAATGAACAATATAAAGTATTCTTCTCCACGAAGTGACTTTTTCCTTGATGGACCACATAAATCAGTATGAACAAGTTCAAGAGGCTTACTAGCTGATCCTTCCTTCTCAGGGAAATGAGCTCTGGTTTGCTTACCAAATTGACATGATTTGCATATTGTATTTTCTGGAATGTTGATATTAGGACGATCATGAACAATCTAGAATCTGCATGCTTTTCTTATTTGAGAGAAGCTTATATGCCCCAATCTTCTATGCCATAACCAATGTTCATCATTTTTGCTTAGGTATCACTGTTGTTGTCCTCCCTTGAGTACGTATATGTTGTTTGGAGTTCTTATACCTTTGATCACTGTTTCTCCTGTATCAAGCTCACGAACAACACATCCATTTGATCGAAATACTACTTCATTTCCTTGATCGCACATTTGACTGATACTCAATAGATTATGCTTTAGACCATCAACATACATAACATTCCTAGCTTTAACCTTTTCTTTTAACAGAATAGAACCTTTACCTTTTATGACAGTAGGAATGTCATTTCTAAATGAGACCTTTTTTTCCTTTTCTAAGGCATTATATGACTGAAGTTTTTCCTTATCACCTATCATGTGTTTCGAGCATCCACTATCGATGTACCATTGATTTTATTGTCCTTATGCATATAAGGCTATACCACATCTTTCTGTTTGCGGTTCTTTCTTTTTCCAAGTTTTGGGACCCAATAAAGTTTTCTCCTTCTGCGATGTTTGCCAAAATTTGCTCCTGCATTCAGAATCTTCATGACCGAAGTTGTTACAGATAGAGCATTGTATTTCATTCTCAAGAAGTGAAAAGTTATTCTAGGTCCTTTTCATGATCCCTGTCACGTTCTTTTGAATTTGTTCTTCTCTAGTCATTATGGTCTTGTAAGCAACGCATTGAGCAGCTTTGTGTCCAAAGTTATGACATGAAAAACATTGGCCATTAAAGAAATTCCTGCGATTATCGAACCTACTGACCTGGTTATTGTAGTTTCCATTGACATTTATTCTTGAAGCAAACTGAGTATGATTTACTTGAGTTTGGTTGTAGCTTCTATTCATCCTTGAAGTAGATTGACCCCGATTTATTTGGTGATCTGCTTTATGCCTTTGCGGACGATTGTCAAATAGTTCACTGCTCTTTACTGCATCAAGATAGCTTTTAGTGGAGGTGGACGATTTATGTGCTTCTTCAGTATATCCAAGACCTGTCTTTATCAGAGGAGAACGCTGCACTTTGATAATTTCATTTATGGTCTCTAATCCTTTAGCAAATCTAAGATTGAGAGCTTTTGTTTTCTCAATATCCTTTCTTAGACCCACAATTTCACATTCTAATTTTTCATAGTGGTTTTTCATTTCAGCAAGTTGGAATGTCAGAGTATCTATAATCATATTCTTTTCTTCTAAAGAGATTTTAAATTTAGAGATTTCTTCATAAAGACCATATTCATCTAAAGCATCCAAGAAATCATCATCTTCAAAAGCCATCAGAGGTCTATAATCATTACTATTTTCATCTTCATCACTATTTGATAAACCATTGCTATCTTCATGTGTATAGTAGCTCTTCTTACTTACACTTTGTTTTCTATTCCATTTTTCTAATTCCTTACCTTTATCAAGCTTATCCTTGTGAGGACATTTGGTAGCATAATGGCCGACTCTTCCACAAGCAAAGAATTTGAAAGGTAGTTTACGTCTGAATCTTCCAGAACCCCGTTGAAGGTTCTTGACAAAGTTTGCTTCTTCCTCTCCTCCTGAAATATGTCCCGATTCATTGAGTTCTTCTCTTCCTAAAGCCTTGAATGAAGCTTCTCTCATATGTGATGGACCACCTTTTCTCATTTCGACAGTAGTTAGGATTCCGTGTAGCTATGTCATAATAATACTCTGAAGATCCTGCTTTTCTTCTATGGCAGAAACTTTTGATTCAAACATAGAAGGCAAGGATCTTAAAACCTTTTCTACTAAAGTAACTTATTTTATCTCTTCACCCAAGTTTTTCATGCGATTAACGATCTCATCTATACATAGGATGTAATGAGCTATACTTTCATCATTGTGCATTTTGAGAGTTTCATATTGAATTATGAGAGATTGTAGTTTTGCACATTTTACCTGATTGTCTCCTTCATAGCTTAGAGCGATCTTGTCCCATATTTCTTTGGTGGTTTTGAGTTGCATAACCTTGACAAATTCTGATTGTGACAGACTCCCCAATAATGTATTGATGGCCTTGGCATTGGTTTCATATTACTTTTTACTTGCGGTATCTGTAGGAATTGCTGATGGAAATGTATATCCTCCTTCCACGATTTCCCAAACATCCATTCCAAGAGATTGAAGATAGGTTGTGGTTCTTACCTTCCAATAAACAAAGTTTCTCCCATCAAAGATTGGAGGTCTAATGGATCCGCCTTTTGTAGTTACTCATGATGATAGATCTTCCTTCAAAAGATCAAGCTTCTTCTGAAGGACTTGCTCTGATACCAATTGTTGGAAATAATACTAGGGGGGGGGTGAATCAATATTAGCAATTCAATAATATTTCATTTCCATATTCTGATTCATATACGCTACTTTAGTTAATGAAAATTGCGTGTATACGCAACTGTATATAAGGAAACTAGCGTATACCCTGTAAATTTATAATTTAGTTAATTCTTCATATGTTGATCTTTAATCTGTGCATTAGAACCATATAAACAATAACCAGGAGCAGTGAAAATAAAACAAAAAGTCACACACATGAACACAAGATATAAGGTGGAGACCCAATGTGGGTGAAAACCACCTGCTACAATCGTCTCTATCTTTCTTTTAATAAGAAACTTCTTTTTACAATATTTTGTACTGGTGCAGTCTTATACCAGTACACAGGCTTCTACCTGCAGAAGGCTACAACCTTCTCTCGTTCTCCAGCTTCTCGTGGAAGGGAGATACAACCCCCTGGCTCTTGTACTAGCTGATGTACTAGTACATAGGTGCTGACCTACAGAAGGCTACAACCTTCTCTTTTCTTCCAGGGACCACGTTTCATAAATTTTCAAATTGGATCCATCAATAACATCAATCAAAAGTCAAATATATCTGCATCAACCAATCTCCTTTTCACTAACCAAAACAAAATCAAACAATCACTTCTCTGAATGTTGTAACCAAAATACAATAACAGTAACCAGAACCCAAGCCAGAACCCAAAACACTGCAACAACAATCAGAAGTAGCTAAAGCATATTTTATGAGGTGTACGCTACTTCAATGTGACTAACCTATGTGCATACACACTTGTATCAAGGAAAACCTGTGTATATGCACTTTTGAATTGCCAAACCGACGTGTATACGTGCCTTTGCTATAATGAACCTCCGTATAGATCTATAAATGATGATTTAACCTTTACAATTATTCAGACATCAGTTATACCCAAATCATCATATTTACAGATTACGATATGCACCAATTATTAAGATAAAAGATCAAAAACCACACAAAGATACTTCTCTTCAAGCCTTAAGATCTTGACCCATAAATAGAACTTATCCTTCATCAAGCACTCAGGTTCATCCTTGATTCAGATCTAGCTGTGCACCATAACCCAATAACCTGTAATCTAGATCTTTCTCTTCATTAAATATTCAATTCATGAGTGCCATTGCCTAATGATTTTCTCCTCCTTTTATAGTCTTAGGCCTTACTCAATCCCATGGTCCAAAACCACTTAGAATCAATACCTTGGACCAATACCATGGATCACAATGCGATGGACCAAATACCACAAACCAAAACCAAGTTTTCCAACATGTACGCACCTTTCCTTTCGTGAAAGTGCCTGTGTACGCCATATGTGCCTTTTGGTCTGCGAACCTGTGTGTACACACGGTTTGGTCAATGGGAATCTGCGTATACCTCTCTTTCTTCATTCTGTGAGCCTGAACTGTGACCTGTCATCTATGAGAGTTTCCATCAAGGTCAAAATCTATGTCATAGTGCCAAATTTGTGTCATAATGCCAATAATCTCCCCCTTTGGACTTGATGGCAACCCCAAGTCACTCTCCCCCTTTGTCATCAAGGGCAAAGGGTTATGCTCCCCCTGAGTACATGCTAAATTCTCTGATATGCATAAGTGTGTTGATGCTCCCCCTGACTACAAGCAAGGTCTGTAAAAAGATGTGCTATAAGAAGAACATGACTCTATACATCATAAATGACCTTCCTATCACCAAAGACTCATACATACATCCATCTCCCAACCAAGTGGGGATATACCAAGATTGATTCATCCACCCAACCAAGTGGGGATATACCAAGATTGACTCATCCACCCAACCAAGTGGGGATATACCAAATGTTTATACATGACAAAACAAGAACATTACATCATCCATCCCATGCATAGTGGGGCAAAATAGGTCATTTCATGACCTTGATAATAAAAGATATACATGACATAGAGACAAAATATCTAAAACAAGACTATGATAATTATGAGCAACTGGCATTAGCAGTATTTGTCAATCACCATTTAGATCAGCAACCATGATCTCCCTCTGTACCTGTTCCACCTGAATCTTTGAATTTGTACCAAGATATTCTAAGATAATGCCAACAATGCATTATTAGAAGTATATGCTCCCCCTGAACCTATTCCAAATGATCACTGTCAGATCCATATCAGACCCTTTTCATCTTGAGTCTGGCCCACTATTTTTATTCAAACCAACAAGTACGTGACTGTATCCACAACAACCAGCATATGTACATGGATACGCTTCATGAAACTTGCGTACAACCATTTTTATCTGAAATAGATAAGTTTCAACAGAAAGATGATGCATCAACTACTCCCAGCTTCTGTCTGAGATATTCAAATGTCTCTTTGGGCAGTGGTTTGGTGAATATATCAACAACCTGTTCTTTGGAGGGAACGTACTCCAATTTGACCTTTTGTTCAAGCACTTGTTCACGGAGAAAATGATATTTGATAGGTATGTTCTTGGTCTTGGAATGCATGATTGGATTCTTTGAAACACTTATTGCACTTGTATTATCACATAGAATGGAGATGGGTGGTGTACATGTAATCTGAATGTCTTGCAATGTTTGCATCATCCAAAGAAGTTGTGTGCAGCAAGATGCAGCAACCACATATTTTGCTTCAGTTGTAGATAATGCAATTGAACTTTGTTTCTTGCTGAACCAAGATACTGATCTAGAAGCCATATAAAATGCACCACCACTAGTGCTTTTTCTGTCATCCACACTTCCTGCCTAATCTGCATCTGTATATGCATGAAGTGTAAGATCTGTATCCCTCGAATACCATAAACCAAAGTTCTGTGTTCCTTGAAGATATTTGAAAATCATTTTGACTGCTTGAAGGGGTGATTCCTTTGTATTTTCTTGGAATCTTCCAACTATTACCACTACATGCATGATGTCTGGTCGGTTACATGTTAGATAAAGAAGCCTGCCAATCATGGATCTGTAGGTTGGTTGATGTACTACTGCTGATTTATCGTTTGAACTGAGACTGCATCCTGTTACCATAGGGGTACATACTAGTTTAGAATCTTCCATGCTATATTTTTTCAAGATCTGCTTGAGATACTTGGTTTGTGATTGAAAAATACCATCTTTATTTTGTTGAACTTGTAAACCAAGAAAATATATGAGTTCACCAAGTAGGGACATTTCAAATTCTTTCTGCATTACCAAAGAAAAGTTTTGACTCATGGATCCTTCATTGCTACCAAAAATGATATCATCAACATACACAAAAAGTATTAGCAATTTATCATTGTCAATCTCTGTATATAAATTGCTATCAACTGATCCTTTCGACAAACCTTATTGATGGAGGTATTTGTTAAGATGGTAATACCAGGCCCTTGGAGCTTGTTTTAGACCATAGAGAGCTTTTCTGAGTCTGCATACAAGTTTTGGATCATTTCCAAGGATGAATCCATCTGGTTGCTCAATATATACTTCTTCTTCTAAGTTTCCATTAAGAAAGGCAGATTTTACATCCATTTGGTATACTTTGAAGTTCTGAAAGCTAGAAAGAGAAAGGAACATTCTTATGGCTTCAAGTCTAGCAACAGGTGCAAAAGTTTCTTCAAAATCTATACCTTCTTATTGAGCATATCCTTTACAAACAAGTCTAGCCTTGTTTCTAATAACTTCTCCATTTTCATTCAGCTTGTTTTTGAATATCCATTTGGTTCCAATGATATTCTTATCATGAGGTCTAGGAACTAATTCCCAAGTATTATTATTTTCAATTTGCTCAAGCTCTTCATTCATGGCCTTGACCGAACATTCATCTTTGCATGCTTCATGTACATTTTGAGGTTCGATGGTGGATAGCAATGCTAGATCGCTTGAAGCTTCTATAATTGTTCTTCTTGTCTACACCACTGCCTCTTTTTGTCCCAAAATTTGAGTCTCCGGATGATTTTTCTGAACATACCTGGATGGAGTCTTTTCTTCTACCGTTATCTGTTCTTTTGGTGCTTCATTGGTTTCTTCTTCAGAATTAGTCTAATTTGATGTGGAAGGATAATACTCATCTTCTTCATAATCTTCGGTTTTTACCTGCTTTGAATTTTGGCCTGCTTCATCAACAACAACATCAATACTTTCAACAATTTTCCCTAGTCTTTTATTATAACACTTATGTCCTTTACTTCGGGAAGAGTAACCAAGGAGAATGCCTTCATCCGCTATAGGTTCAAACTTTCCAAGTTTTTCGTTAGTCCTTTTGATGTAACATTTGCTTCCAAAAACTTTGAATTATTTTATAGTAGGATTCTTACCATACCAAAGTTCATGTGGAGTTTGAGTGTTGTTTACCCGAACGTTTGTTTTGATGAGAATAGTGGCGACAACAAATGCAGCTTCACCCTAGAAGGTTGCAGGTGTTCCAGATTCATCTAGCATGGCACGAGCCATTTGTTGAATAGTTCTGTTCATCCTTTCTACCACTCCATTTTTCTGAGGAGTCCTTGTGGTAGAGAATTCCATTTTTATTCCATGTTCTTTAGAAAAGTCAAAGAATTCATCTTAGGTAAATTCCCCTCCTCGATCAGACCTGAGGCATTTGATTTTACGATATGATTCATTTTCAACCAACGCTTTGAAGGCTTTGGACTTTTCAAATGCTTCATATTTATGCTTTAGAAGTCATATCCAACACATTCTAGAAAAGTTGTCAATGAACAATATAAAGTATTCTTCTCCACGAGGTGAATTTTTCCTTGATGGACCACATAAATCAGTATGAACAAGTTCAAGAGGCTCACTAGCTAATCCTTACTTCTCATGGAAATGAGCTCTGGTTTTCTTACCAAATTGACATGATTTGCATATTGTATTTTCTGGAATGCTGATATCAGGAAGATCACAAACAACCTGGAATCTGCATGCTTTTCTTATTTGAGAGAAGCTTAGATGCCCCAATCTTCTATGCCATAACTAGTGTTCATCATTTTTGCTTAGGTATCACTGTTGTTGTCCTCCCTTGAGTATGTATAGGTTGTTTGGAGTTCTTATACCTTTGATCACTGTTTCTCCTGTATCAAGCTCACGAAAAAAACATCCATTTGATCGAAATACTACTTCATTTCCTTGATCGCACATTTGACTGACACTCAATAGATTATGCTTTAGACCATCAACATACATAACATTCCTAGCATTAACCATTTCTTTTAAGAGAACATAACCTTTACCTTTTATGATAGCAGGAGTGTCATTTCCAAATGAGACCTTCTTTTCCTTTTCTAAGGCATTATATGACTGAAGTTTTTCCGTATTGCCTATCATGTGTTTCGAGCATCCATTGTCGATGTACCACTGATTTTCTTGTCCTTCTGCATACAAGGCTATACCACATCTTTTTGTTTGCAGTTCTTTCTTTTTCCAAGTTTTGGGAACCAATGAAGTTTGCTCCTTCTGTGATGTTTGCCAAAATTTTCTCCTACATTCAGAATCTTCATGACCGAAGTTGTTACAGATAGATCATTCTATTTCATTTTCAAGAAGCGAAAAGTTATTGTAGGTCATTTTCATGATCCTTGTCACATTCTTTTTATTTCATACTTCTCTAGTCATGATGGTCTTGTAATCAACACATTGAGCAGCTTTGTGTCCAATGTTATGACATGAGAAACATTGGCCATTAAAGAAATTCTTACGATTATCAAACCTACTGACCTAGTGATTGTAGTTTCCATTGACATTCATTCTTGAAGCAAACTGAGTATGATTTACCTGAGGTTGGTTGTAGCTTATGTTCATCCTTGAAGTAGATTGTCCCTGATTTACTTGGTGATTTGCTTTATGCCTTTGCTGATGATTGTCGAACAGTTCACTGCTCTTTACTGCATCAAGATAGCTTTTAGTGGAGGTTGACGGTTTCTATGCTTCTTCAGTATATCCAAGACCTGTCTTTATTAGAGGAGAATGCTGCACTTTGATAATTTCATTTAGGGTCTCTGATCCTTTAGAAAATATAAGATTGAGAGCTTTTGTTTTCTCAATATCCTTTCTTAGACCCACAATTTCAAATTCTAATTTTTCATTATGTTTTTCCCTTTCAGCAAGTTGGAATGTCAGAGTATCTATAATCATATTCTTTTCTTCTAAAGAGATTTTAAGTTTAGAGATTTCTTCATAAAGACCATCTTCATCTAAAGCATCCAAGAAATCATCATCTTCAAAAGCCATCAGAGGTCTATAATCATTACTATTTTCATCTTCATCACTATTTGATAAACCATCGCTATCTTCATGCATATAGTAGCTCTTCTTACTTACACTTTTTTTTCTATTCCATTTTGCTGATTCCTTACCTTTATCAAGCTTATCCTTGTGAGGACATTTGGCAGCATAATGGCCGACTGTTCCACAAGAAAAACATTTGAAAGGTAGTTTATGTTTGAATCTTCCAGAACCCCGTTGAAGGTTCTTGACAAAGTTTGCTTCTTCCTCTCCTCTTGAAATATGTCCCGATTCATTGAGTTCTTCTCTTCTTGAAGCCTTGAATGAACCTTCTCTCATATGTGATGGACCACCTTTTCTCATTTTGACAGCAGTTAGGATTCCATGTAGCTATGTCATAGTAATACTCTGAAGATCCTGCTTTTCTTCTATGGCAGAAACTTTTGATTCAAACTTAGAAGGAAAGGATCTTAAAACCTTTTCTACTAAAGTAACTTATTTTATCTCTTCACCCAAGTTTTTCATGCGATTAACAATCTGATCTATACATAGGAAGTAATGAGCTATACTTTCATCATTGTGCATTTTGAGAGTTTCATATTGAATTATGAGAGATTGTAGTTTTGCACGTTTTACCTGATTGTCTCCTTCATAGCTTAGAACGATCTTGTCCCATATTTATTTGGCGGCTTCGAGCTGCATAAGCTTGACAAATTCTGATTGTGATAGACTCCCCAATAATGTATTAACGACCTTGACATTGGTTTCATATTACTTTTTACCTGCCGTATCTGTAGGAATTGCTCATGGAAATGTGTATCCTCCTTCCACGATTTCCCAAAAATCCGTTCCAAGAGATTGAAGATAGGCTATGGTTCTTACCTTCCAATAAATGAAGTTTATCCCATCAAAGATTGGAGGTCTAATGGATTCCTCTCTTTCGTAGTTACTCATGATGATAGATCTTCCTTCAAGCGATCAAGCTTCTTCTAAAGGACCTGCTCTGATACCAATTGTTGGAAATAATACTGAGAGGGGAGGGGTGAATCAGTATTAGCAAGTCAATAATATTTCATTTCCATATTCTGATTCATATACGCTACTTCAGTTAATGAAACTTGCGTGTATACGCAACTGTATATAAGGAAACTAGCATATACCTTGTCAACTTATAATTTAGTTAATTCTTCATATGTTGATCTTTAATCTATACATCAAAACCATATAAGCAGTAACCGGGAGTAGTAAAAACAAAATAGACAGTCACACACATGAACACAAGATATAAGGTGGAAACCCAATGTGGGTGAAACCACCTGCTGCAATCATCTCTATCTTTGTTTTAATAAGAAACTTCTTTTTACAATATTTTGTACTGGTGCAGTCTTCTACCCGTACGTAGGCTTCTATTTGCAGAAGGCTACAACCTTCTCTCATTCTCCATTTTCTCGTGGAAGGGAGCTACAACCCCCTGGCTCTTGTACTAGCTGATGTACTAGTATGTAGGTGCTAACCTACAAAAGGCTACAAACTGATATTTTCTTCCAGGGACCACGTTTCATAAATTTCTAGACTGGATCCATCAATAACATCAATCAAATGTCAAATATATCTGCATCAATAAATCTCCTTTACACCAACCGAAACTAAATCAAACAATCAATTCTCTGAATTTTGTAACCAGAATATAGTAACAATAACCAGAATCGAAGCCAAAACCCAGAACACTGCAACAACAATCAGAAGTAGCTAAAGCATATTTTATGAGGTGTACGCTACTTCAATATGACTAACCTACGTGCCTACGCACTTGTATCAAGGAAAACCTGCGTATATGCACTTTTGAATTGCCGAACCGATGTGTATATACACCTTTGCTATAATGAACCTGCGTATAGACCTGCAAATGATGATTTAACCTTTACAATTATTCAGACATCAGTTATACCTAGATCATCATATTTAAAGATTACAACATTTTCCAATTATTAAGAGAAAAGATCAAAAACCACACAAAGATACTTCTCTTCAAGCCTTAAGATCTTGACCCATAAATAGAACTTATCCTTCATCAAGCGCTCAGGTTCATCCTTGATTCAGATCCAGTTGTGCACCATAACCGAATAACCTGTAATCTAGATCTTGCTCTTCATTAAATATTCAATTCATGAGTGCCTTTGCCTAATGATATTCTCCTCCTTTTATAGTCTTATGCCTTACTCAATACCATGGTCCAAAACCACTTAGAATCAATACCTTGGACCAATACCATGGATCAAAATACCATGGACCAAATACCACAGACCAAAACCATGTTTTCCAACATGTACGTGCCTTTCCTTTTGTGAAAGTGCGTGTGTACGCCATACGTGCCTTTTGGTATGCGAACCCGCGTGTACACGTCGCTTGGTCAATGGGAACCTGCGTATACCTCTCTTTCATCATTCTGTGAGCCTGAACTGTGATCTGTCCTTTGTGAGAGTTTCCATCAAGGACAACATCTGTGTCATAGTGCCAAATCTGTGTCATAATGCCAACACAGAGGAACCCAAGTAGTGTACCCAGATTCTATGGAGGCAAGAGTTTGCTTTTAGAAAGATTTCACCTTAGAGTACACAGACACCATCACGGACTACCAAGCATGGCATCAGTTCCATACTGTCAACCACCATGAAGATGTCGAAGAGCTGGTCTTCCCATAGTTATATGAGTTATAGTGATGTCTTGTGTGGCTTGCTCAAGCCTATTTTGTCTCACATGGGTACATGTGCAGATTATATGTAATGTCTTGTCAAGTGTAAGTTCAAGTGTCGATATTTGGATGTAACAATGATAGAGTAGATGAAGAGTCATGAGGGTAGATGGACTATCACAAAGGGGAATGTCAAGGGCCACCCCACCCTTTGCTATAAATAGGCCCTCATAACTCATTGTATAGGCTTTTGTTCAGCTAAGCTTCCAATAGAAGTATCTTAGAGAAAGCTTGGACAGTCTTGTAATGAGCCTTGGCTTCTCCACTTTGCCGAGCTAGTATATCTCTTTGGAGGAGTAGTTGGCAGTGATTGTAATGTTTCACTGTGGGAACTAGTGGTTGGCCATGGATTTATTGTATGAATGGAACTTACACTTCTTAATATAACAGAGCAAACACATTTCATGCATATGTCGTATTGTATTCCAGTTATCTTGTTTACTCTAAATGATATATGTATTTGTTTGCTTACACATGCATGTGTAGCTATTTTCTATATATGTATGCATGAATCTTACTAAAATGTGTTGTTGGTTTAACCATCACTTTGGATTGCTAGCTAACATTCCTTCCATGTTGTGATGCATCTTTGCTCTTGTGTTCCCTTCTTAACTTTGTACTATCATAGGTTTCCAAGGGGTGCACTCACCTCACCCTCTGCATGTTAGAACCACTCATGCACCTTCCTTGACTTGCCACATATGTCACACCCTTGCTACCAATAGGGACATCATACTTGCCTTTGTGTGAAATCGCGGTCAAGGCGATATCGTACGACCCACTGCTGGGACTCCTACACCAAACGATTTGAGGTCTATTTGGGACTTTTTACTGGGGAGATCCCCTGACATGTTGGCGTGTCCAACACTACCAACAGGTTGAATCCTATCAAAAATGAGTTTTTGAGAAGACCAACACCAACTTCCTCGAGTGGTGGATTTTCCAACAAATGGGATATTGTTGGTAGAATTAGGGTCAGAGGTATAGTAGGAAAATTGTTCCACTTTCACAATTATTCATTTGTGAAGAAACATAATCATCCTAAAATACAACGAGACTACTACCGCCATAGCGTAAGTCCAACTCCGACCAAGAAAAAGGTTATAGTCAATTTGAGCATCAACAACCTCAATGTCTTTCACAACTATTTTTCCCTCTAACTCAATTGGCAAATCATTTAAAAGTCCATACATAGGAAAACCTCTTCCATCAAAGGCTTTCAAAGTCATGGGAGATTGATTTATTGGAGAACCCAAGGCTTTCCAACAGGAAATGGACATAATACATGTCACTGATCCTTCGTCAATAATTATTCGAAAAACTCGTCGACTTTTGACGTGAAATGGTATCTGAAAAGACAAACATGAACGTGCGGGAGACGTGGGACATGATTTTTGAGATCGAAAATAATCAATTGGGAGTATTTAGGGTCTACAACTCCTATGGATGCTAATAATAATTTCCTTTGTGTTGGACAAGTTTGCAGCACCTCAAGGGAAGACATGGCTGAAGGTGACATAGCTAGATCTTCGACAATGTTATAATTTTGGGTTGCCCTTGCATGAGGATTAATGGCTGACTTACAAAGCATACCCTTAGGAGGCGGACAAATTATGATATCAGGATTCGATTTTTCAATATGTAGCGGTTCAAAAGAAGGTGGAGTAGATGCGGAATTTTGACCAAGTGAACTAGATTCATCTCGATTTTCAACAAGACTCTTTGACGCGTAATCTTTGGACCTCGTTGCTACCATAACTTTGGAAGATATCATCATGATATCTACCGATGGGGATGAGGAGGATTGGTCATGAGACACCATTTTACTATCTTGTGGAGGAAAAGGATCCTTCAAAATAGCAGGCATGGGTGAACCTTTGACGAATTTAGAAACTTTAGCCCGATGAGGGCACTCATTAATATAATGATCTTCCTCACAAATTAAGTAAGGATAACGAGGTTTCCTCTTTTGGTCAGATGGTCCGTTCTTGGTTAATTTCTCCTTAGAATGATTGTCTTGTTTAGTTTTTCCTCTTCCCTTTTTCTTATTTCTGGATGGTTTACCCTTGCGAGTAGATGAATCTACAACATTGATTTCAGAAGTAATCTTGGGAGAAGGATCTTCGTCAGGTAAATTAGATAGATCCGAAACCTGAACATTCTTAGAATTTTTATTTTTTTTAAATTTCTGGCTCACAGAACCAATCATGTCATCTACAGCATGTGATCCTGGAAGAGGTGGATTATTTGGAGTAGATCGGGGTAAATCTGGGATATTTTCATACAAAGTACTAGACTGAGTATAAACAAGATTGAGATATTGAGCACGTGAAGTTACCTTCTCTTCAGTTACAACACCCCCTTTGGCCACATATTTAGTGATTACTGGTAAAAGAGATTTTATGAACCATTCGGCCAAAATCTATTCTGGAATGTAAACTTTATCTAGGCATTGTCTCCGCCTCCATTTGTGAACGTGATCTCAGATATGGGTTGACATTGACTGCTTCAAAGAAGTCAAAATTTCAGTTCCATTGTCATACCGAATGGGTAACTGAAAATGGGTCAAAAAGGCTATAGCGAGGGCATTAAATGTGTTGAAGGAAGCACGCAACAATTATACATACCACTTGGCTACCGAACTGATCAAGCTTCACTGAAAAACTTGTAATCTAATAGAATAATCGCTTAATCAATTGGATATGCACCAAATATAGTAGGTCATGACATGGTTGGATGGATCTTCAACTAACTTACCTTTGAATTTAGGAATATCACTAGGCAACTTAGTAGGAATAGTCGACCAATAGGGAAAATAAAGAAGTGGATCATTAGTTAATAAAGAAAGGTCAGGCAAATCCAAAGTTACAATGAAGGGCAAGTAGTGATTGGGGTCCTACGATGGGTATTGATAACCCTGAGGGACAAGTCCCGTACCGAGAGGAGGATGTCCAGGATATCCTGGGATAGCCTGAGTAGTTGGAATCTCCATACCTCCTGGGTATCTAGGATGAGACATACCATATTGCAGTACGTATGACCTAGGCACAATTGATTCTGGAAGGGGAGACTTTGACCCATTTAACCTTGAAAAGATGACTCTGGGGTAAACCTTGGAAAGGTAGCCCTTGAAAAAACAATTTCACATATGGAACGCTAGGTTGAACAACAAGTATCTAAGGTGTTAAAGGAATTGTAGGAATGGATTGAGCATTAGATACCTAAGGTAAAGATTGAACAAGGGGTTTCATAGTGACCTATTATGTAAGTGGGACGATTGACTGTGATACTCTTGGAATGGGGGTTTGAGGTGATCCAGAACTTGGGTTTTGAACAATTTTTGGAATGGCAAACTGCCCTATGGTTTGATGGGTATTTGGGGCGGACTGTTGAAGCAATTGTTGGACAAGTGTCGTTGAGTTAGCCTGGACGGTTGTTTAGACTTGAAAAGATATACCTTGAAAAGGAATTTGCTGCATAGGTTGTCCAAAAGGTTAGCCAGGTTGATATGAAGGCACTTGAGAAGCAACAAGAATTGACTGTTGAGAAGGGTTCTAGATTGTACTCAATCCAGAGTAAGGCATTCCAGTGGTAAATTGAGGCATAATAGGATGACCAAAAATGGTTTGAGGCATTTGAACATAATTAAAGTAGTTTCTAGTAGGGGGTTTCCCCCCAACAGTAGTGTAAGGTCCACCAAAAGGCTGTCCTCCAAACGGAGGATATGATGGTTTCCCCCCATGCATATAATAACCACCTGTTGGGTTAGCTCATGGATTACCAATATTAATAGAAATCATACTAATGGATTTTTGAGATGCCAAACCTTCATTGGTAGGTTTAATTACACCAATTGACATGTTTGAAGATGAGTTTGAGGAAGAAGCTCCTAAATAAGCTCCTGTGAGAGAGTGATATCTAGGTGGTAAAAAACCACCATATAATGTGGACTCTGAAGAAGTGGAAAACATAGATGTATCTGACACAACACTTCTAGGAATCATTATGGACCAGTCAAAACTGAGCATGGTAGAATAAGGAGTCATGTAACGTGGAATCCCTTACCCTAAGAAGTTCAATGGTGTAAAATACTAAGGGCCAGGTTGAAGAGATTGAAAAAAAAGTTCTGAGATATCTGTAGGTTCACTAGTATAAACTATAGGTTCTTCCTCTTCGTTCGAAACAAGTTCTTCGATGGAAATGAGACTAGGAAGGAGAATATTAGTAATGATAAGTTTCACACGCAATGAAAGTGGAGGATCCAGAACATGTGCTGTAGCAGATGTATGAATTTCAGGTTCAAAAATATTAGACTCAGGTTCGTCAATATCTGGTTCAGAAATGGGGTTTCTATCAGAAGATTCTCCAGTATCTTATTCAATTTGAACGAGTTTAGTAATTTGTAAATTAGTTACTACTGGGTGTGATGTTAAATTCAAAGTTTGATCAAATTCAGTTTCTGTTACTTCAAGATCTGAAATAGTAGATGCTATAGGTTTATTAACTTCAGTTCCTCTTACATCATAATCTATAATAGTAGAAGTTTCAGTTTCTACTACAGTTCTAGTTTCAGATGATTTAGATTTTTTTGCTTTAATCTTTTCTAACTGACTCGGTGTATACTCAAGGGGATCCCCAAGTATCCTACATGATTGTCTTGGTAGTTCCGCCATAATGAAAAATTTTCAATTAATTAATCACACAATATCTAAATTACACCTAAAGTCTCTAAAAAGTAAAAAAAATAACACAGAAAGTAACACACGTTAAAAAATATAGGAGTTCAAACCATACAAACTTACTCTTCATAGAGATCAATATTTACTAATTGGTGATGAAATCCAACATCGAAGAGATCAAGGTGATTTTTTATATATAGAAAATGAGTGATTGGAACTAGTAACCCTGACAACCTGCTTAATGAAATGATCTAGTGCAAGTAACTCTTCTATAAACCATCTCGAGTAAAGATTACCCTCTAGAGAATCCAAGTGTGTCTAGCCAACATCTATTCCAGGTATAGAAAGACCTTTCCTCTACCATCACCTTAGGTAGAGCCCTAGAATTATAGTCACTATGTTCACAATATACAATTATTTTACCTTGGGGGACATTCGTAGATTGAACGTACATGCAAGGACACAGTAATAATCTCAATCCCCTTGAAGGTTCCTCCACATGATCAATTGGAGGTTTACTTTCAAGTGACCCAAAGTACCTTTCAACACCATTGTAATACATGTAAATCACTGTATCCAGGCCAATGAAGTGGGTCAGATCACTTCACCAGATTCGACACGACCTCATGCTTAAATCATGTCTAAGAAGAGATTCCCAGAGAAAAATGGAAATAATTGGATTTTATCTCCCTAACTCAAGATCCTATTGTTCATTTGTAGCTTTGGAAAGTTTACTTCCTTTCCTATTCCAAAGCCCTATACTTAAGCTACTGTAGGTGAAAAGAACCCTAAAAAATATAAAATTCTAGGTGAATTTTAATTAATGATGTATTATTAAGCTGTTCTTTTATTCAATGGGTGATTAAGGTGAAACTTATGATGTTGTGACACTACTCGAAATATTAATGCACTCTAAAATCCAAAAGCAACTTTTAATTCTGATGAAATTCTATTTAGAGAAAAGAAAGAGTTTTATTTGATTTTTGAGAAATCAAATGCAAAAACTCATAACTTTTCCAATTTTCTCAAAGCAACCAATTTCACTATTTTATAATGAAAAACATAATCAACAAACTAATTTCCAGATTTCCCTAATTCACAAAATAAACTAAAACACTCTTTTCTTCTAATCACTCAAAACTTTCAAGCATACAGAAATCAATCAAGAAGGTTGGAGAAAAGACATATTATCCTATGAATGCTTTGATTTAATGACAATAATAGTGTAATTGCGAAAATTTTCCCAAGATGAAAGCAACAAATCCTTTTATTAACCAAAAATAGCCACGATTCCTTCACAAAAGCACAAGGTCTTGAGAAGCCCAAATTTGCAATTCAAAGTTCTTTTGACTACAAATAAGAAATATTTAAGGCTTAACCAATGTATTTGATAGAAAAAAATAAGAATATCACTTATAAAAAGACATTCAAACTTGTTTTGATCAATCAACAAATCAACGAGGCAAAACCCTAAGATATTCTTTCAAGAAAACCCAATCTTCAAAAAATCATCAAAAAAGCAATAAAGTGAGTTCAGAAAAGACAATACATAGTCCAAACAAATAGAAAAACACTTTCAGAAAGACAAATTTAGGTTTGGGTTGAAGCTAGCATGGAGTTTTCAAAACTTTTCAAGGCCTGCACGGGTTTCTAGTAGAAAAAAGAGAACATGTGCTCGATTGCTACAAAAAAAAGGGCGCAGAGCTACGCTCTACGTACAAATAGAAAGAGCGCAGGGAAGAAAACCCTAAGAAAAAATAAAAAATTCGAGAATCAACCAATCAGATCTAAAATGCCATTAATTTATGAAGACTCAGGTCTGGATAAATCAGAAAGCAAGGCTAAGGAAAAATATGAGAACAAAGACATTCCCCAGTATGGTCGCCAATTTGTTCCACCAGACAATCCTTTTCGCAGACAAGAGTGATCTCCCTAGATCCTAAATGGAAACTAGAAACAATCATGACAAATGAACTGACTCTTTCCCTAAGTTGAAATTGTTCTTCTTATAAGCAATCTAGCTAATGGATAGACCTCTTACCAGTTTCATGAAATTCTTGATGAAGATCCCTAGTTGTGACTTGATGCAGCTCTTTGTAGAATTTTCTCTACAAATCAGCTAGCTCACTGATATCATGTAGAGATTTCACCTGCAGATCAAACTGAGGTATGCAATGTACTAAAGCATAATACTAGATCTACATCTACCATAAACTTTGCGGAAGCTTAATTTAACATTAGCAACATCAAGCATGAACACATATAAATGATAAGAAGGAATCAATCACACATAACAGAGAAGAATTTATCTAGGAAAAGCACCAGCCTAAAACCCCATCTCTATATTATCAATCAAGTGGAAATACTCAACAACATACAAAAAGAATCAGCTCAAAAGCTATCCCGCTCTCTCTGTACTCTGATGATGTAGCTCATGGACTATCTAGGCCTGTATATATAGGCTCCACAAGTCCTCCAATCCCCTATTTCCTTGCATAGCTTTGATTGGGGTCCAATTACATAACATGTGTGAATTGGCCCAAATCATACTTGTTGTCACCTCAGGTCCAACTACGCAGTCATAGAAGGAAGAAGATTCCTTCCTCATGCAAGGAATATTCACTAGGAATATCCTAGCATCTGATAGTACATTTTCCCCCATTTGATCTCAACTGGGTCTCTGTTTGAACTAACATGCATCAGTTATCCATGGGTGAATACTCAGTTATCTGAAAATACCAGTTGTCACATGCATGCAAGCATCAACAAATTGAATCTCATTAATTTAACAACTTGTTAAATTAATCAAATTGGACTTCACTAAGTTAAACTAAGTCAACTGATCCTCTCAATATAGAACTCATCCTTAATTCCTCAATCAGTGGAGCAAATCAAGGACACATTCCCTAATCAGTGGATAAATTAGTGCATGTTCTGACAAAGACTTCAAGTTTGATTTTCCTTAACTAATTAGCTCAAACTGAATTAATTAATTAATATTCAAACTGCTGTTAATACCAAATTCGAATTTTGTTTCCTATTTTAGACCAGGGACTGCCTAAAAATAGGAATCCACACTGCATTGCTAAAAATAGAACTTCTATTTTTAGCACTTCCATTTTTCATTCCCTGTTGCCCAAACTGCTATTTTTAGCACCTCTATTTTTAGCAATTTCTTGTTGCCATTTTCAACATTCCCTCTCAACAAGAAAGGCTTCCTCTCGAACCTGATCCTGTACCTCTGGAATGTTCTGCATGCAACACCTCTACCAAGTGTGGTTGCTCTAGCAACTCTAAGAACAAAAAAAACTCCCAACTGACCTCTCTCTTGGGCTAGAAACATACTCTGATGCTGAAGCTATACCTGTTGCTGACAAGTGCTCCCTCTCTGACCTCTGCACTACTACACCATCTCCATGCATCTCGCACCATTGCACCCTTCTTTATGCTACCCTGCACTGTGCAACACACTTGTGCCTCTCGCATTGCTATAGCCTACATGCTCTGCGCTATCCTGGGATTTCCTGCACTGTAGCTCTCTCTGCCGCTCCATCCGCATCTTTCTCTACCCAGTTAGTCAGTTCCTTCTACTCCACATCGGGGCTTCTGTAGCAAATTCAAATCAAAGAGGTTGGGTAACTCAAGGATCTTGCCCCTATTCCAGCCCTCTTGGGACGATCACTCCACATCGCCCCACCTCCTACCTAGAGGTATATATGCATGTGATCCCTCTACCCACTTGGCTCAAAATTCCCCCCTACTGGAGGTCTCTGCATGAGTAGATGTCTCTACTCAATCTCCTCTCAGCTTCTTTAATTGTGGCTGCTCCACAAACTCCTGGAGCTGCTTCACCAATCGTGGCTCCTCCATAATCATCTGAGACTTATTCTGGTGTTGCATGTTGAGAGGTAACATACTCTCCCTCTCAACCACCAAGTCTCCATCAGTTGCATTGCTGCTCAAGGATTCGCATGCATCTTGAACCTCAAGAGCATACAGATTCTTGACCTGTGAACCAATCTGCTTCACCTGTCTAGTGATGATGTGTCTAAGGAAAACCTTTCCCTTACTGAAGACTACATCATAGCCTCTATCTTCTAGTATTGCAATCGACACCAAGTTTCTCTTCAGTCCTGGTATATACTTGACATTAGTCAAGGTAAGGCGAGCTCCATGCTCCCTCTGAAAAATAATTATGCCTACACTTGAGACACTATACTTTTCATCATTACCCATCGCTATGAGTATCTGGAGATCTTTCTCCTCCAAATTACTGAACAAACTCTTGTCGCTGGTCATGTGAAAAGAAGCTCCACTGTCAAGAAACCAACCACTTCCCACCATGGATGAAACCATGCATGTGAAGAGTGTGAAATCCAACTCGAACTGTGAAGCAAGTGCCTCACCTTGAGATCCTTCCTCAGATCCCTTCTTGGATTTCCTTTGTGGACAATTTTTAACAAAATGGCCCACCTCATGACAACGAAAGCATCGCACTTTCGATTTGTCAAACTTCTCCCCACCATGGGAAGAATTGGGCTCGGAAAGAGAAACATTCTCCTTCCCCTTCTTTTCCTTACTCACTAAGGCATAGTTTTCTTCATTGTCCATGGATGAAGAACCATCTCTGGTGCTCCATCTGATCTCTTCCTGCATCAAATCCAACCATAGTCGTTCCCAATCTGGCAGTTTCTCCCTTCCATTAACTAAGTCCTGGTAGCTGTGCCAGCTCTTAGGAAGGCCAAGGAGTGCTAGACTCACCATATCATCATTAGCTATCACGATCCCTACACTTCCAAGCTCATCCCTACATGTGGTGAGCTTATTCAGATACACAGAGATCATGTCTCCATTTTCACACTTGATCTTTCGAAGTTTGTCCTTAAATGCCAACTTCCTCTGATCACTACTATTCTAATAAAGATATTTCAATGTTTTCCACATCGAAAACCGAGTATCCTTCCCATGGAGGCTCGACACAATGTGATCTCGAACTCCCTCCAGGAGGATTCTCCTTGCTCTAGCCACACACTTTTTCCATTCCGCCAGTTGAGTAGCATCAGTTGGCTTCTAGACTTCTTGATCAATGAAGTCCTTAAGGCCATTATCTTCTAATACTGCCTCCATGAGATCCTTCTATGCTATATAATTCGAACTGCCATCAAGGGCATATTCGAGTCTCAAACCATAGAATGCCATCAGTGAAATAGATGTGATAAGAACTCAATTCAATATTCAGAAACCACAAACTTCAAATTGTCCCTTCTTGTATATTGTTCTTCCTTGATCACCTATGCTCCGATATCATGTAGAGTTTTTCTACAAATTAGCTAGCTCTGATACCATGTAGAAATTTCCACTATAGATCACCTGATAATGCAATGTACTAAAGCATAATACTAGATCTATATTTACCATAAACATTGCAGAAGCTTAATTGAACATGAGAAACATTAAGCATGAACACATATAACTGATAAGGAGGAATCAATCACACATAACAGAGAAGAATTTATCCAGGAAAAGCACCAGCCTAAAACCCCATCTCTGTATTATCAATCAGATGGAAATCCTCAACAACATACAAAAATAATTAGCTCAAAAGCTATCCTGCTCTCTCTGTATTCTGATGATATAGCTCATGGACTATCTAGGCTTGTATGTATAGGCTCTACAAGTCCTCCAAGCCCCTATTTCCTTGCACAGTTTTGATTGGGGTCCAATTACATAACATGTGTGAATTGGCCCAAATCATACCTGCTGTCACCTTAGGTCCAACTACGCAGTCATAGAAGGAAGAAGATTCTTTCCTCATGCAAGGAATATTCACTAGAAATATCCTAGCATCTAATAGTACATTGTCCCTCATCTGATCTCAACTGGGTCTCTCTCTGAACTAACATGCATCAGTTATCCATGAGTGAATACTTAGTTATCTGAAAATACCAGTTGTCACATGCATGCAAGCATCAACAAACTGAATCTCATTAAATTAACAACTTGTTAAATTAATCTAACTAGACTTCACTAAGTTAAACTAAGTCAACTAATCCTCTCAATATAGAACTCATCCTTAATTCCTCAATTAGTGGAGCAAATCAAGGACACATTCCCCAATCAGTGGAGAAATTATTGCATGTTCTCACAAAGACTTCAAGTTTGATTTTCCTTAACTAATTAACTCAAACTAAATTAATTAATTAATATTCAAACTGCTGTTAATACTGAATTCGAATTTTACTTCCTATTTTAGACCATGGACTACCTAAAAATAAGAATCCACGCTATTATAGACATATTTTGGCACTGCAACCCCAATCTTATATGTCGATAAACCAAGGGCTCTTTAACCCCTAAAAGTGTTGTTTCATACCCTAAAAGATCATGGTCAACTGATTACATCATTCCCCAAAAGTTCCACCTGAAAAACCACTCAGAACTGGCCAAAACTGGACCATACTGACTACTCCACTGTCAGGGTGCAATGCATACTGACTTCTACACTAGCTAGGTGTGATGCATACTGAAGAGGCCTTCTGTGGGGTGTGATGAGCGAGGATGGACAAATGTCTGAGACAGTTTGCTAAGTGGATGCTCATGGAATCTTCTAGAAAATTCTCATATGACACTTGCCTATCTGAATCACCCAAGGATGAGTAAGAGATCCAAGAAATCTCCAAATGGAACCAAGAACAACAAGTGGAATGACACTAATAAAAAACCCAGAGATGACTCAAACCCTTGCAGACATCTATAAATGGATCCCTCATCTGAGAGATATAGACGCTGGAATTTTGTAATTTGTAAGGAAGTGCTGATAGTTTATCTTTGAGAGAAGACATTGTATTGTTGGGTGATCTTGCTTTTCATGAGGTGAAGAGGGCTTTGATACTGGGAGGATGATGCTAGATCAGATAGCTAGGTTGTAATTCTCCCTTCTACTATTAATAAATTTCTTTGAGTTTTCCTCCATACAATCGTGTATTTGTGAATGCCATTGTATATTCAATGTATTTCTGATTCTGCATTGTTTATGATATAATAGATCAAGATTCTTTGATGGTGTTTTGTTACTTTGTCTCTCCAGGTATTCATTGAGTAGGATAAGTAGGAGAAGAGGTGAAAGCTCTATCAAGGGAGAGAGGAATTAAGCAAGGAGTCAAGCGGAAGATCCGGGTTGGTCCCTTTGCTTCTCTCTTATCTATCATACATAAAGGAAATCACAAATTACTTTGATTGTTTGTTTCTAGGATAGCTACCAGTCCTAGTGGGATTAGTAGATCGAAAAGACACTAGTTTTCCTGGGAAAAAAATGGTGACTCCACTAGGGATCGAATAGTTTGTTTGTGTGTTGTTGATTGTTTGTTTTATAAACTATAGACGAAGCCTAAAGTTAGCAAAATAACCTTTGAACGGCTTTTGCTTTGCAATTGCGAAGTAGATGAATGTTGCTTCAGTCAATCTCCGGTTTAGTTTATGATTTGAACATCTGAATTACAAACATGTTAGATGCCATATTGGTAGCTCAATAACCTCCCAATACCATACCCATGTACTTTGTTCTTTACTGTTCATAATAGCTCAGCTTAACTCACTGAACTCAGCTGCAAATTTGAGTAGAAAGCCACCTCAGTTTCGTTCCCTGACCCATTGCACTATCTATCGTTGGAAGCTAGTATGCATCACACCTCCCGTGTGTAGCAGGTGAGATGCATCCTTGTTTCTGTGAAGCACAGGTGCGATGTTTGAGTAATCCTATTTCTTTCTTTGAAATTTGGGTTTTTTGTCTTTATTTTCAGCTCTCTTTAGTTGTTTTATTTCTTATGAATAGTATCTCATTGTTGAAGCCTCCTTGAATTACATAGTTCAACCTCCATTGGTTAGGATTAGTAAATATTTTTATGTATTTGTCCATCATTTGCAATCCTTAGTCAAAAAGTTGCTTAAATCGAACTGTTGTTTTGGTGCAAAATATTGTCGTAACTGTCGTTTTGTATCTAAAAGTGAAGTGTCATTGAGTCTTCCTTCCTTGGATAGTCGATTGAAATTTTGTCATATATTTGATTGGATTTTTTGATATTTGAAGTGTCAAAAGCATCTTCTATTCGAAATTGAAAAGTGTCATTTAAGTCTTCCTTTCATTTGGAAAAAGAAATTGTCGAAATGTTGCTTTGAAGAAAATATTTCAGATCTATACTTAGTTTTACTTTTTGGCATTTCTCACATTAAGGGAACGAAAGAAAAATATATGAATTTGCATTTGCATTTAGACTGTGTGCGAAAAATGATTTAGGAAAAGTGCATTTAGTGTGTGCTCTTTGCTCTTTGTTTGAAAGAATCATAATCTTCTTTCCTTAGTAGCTAGGATTTTCATTGCTAAAAAAATAAACAACAATTGTTTATCATTTTAGATTGCATATTTAGGAACTTTACATATACATCACGTGGTGAACCTTGAAAGGCAAAATTATAAGCAAGATCAACTCTAAAATTAATTTCAATGAACTTAACAATGCTTTCGAACCTAATGCAACACATCTAGAGGTCTAGGCTAGAGACGTGTTCCGACGTCGTAAAATCTAGTAACTATCGTTTTCATTGAAGGTTGGGTGATTCCTCCTCTTTGATATGACAAGTGCTAGCACGGACTTGTTCTCCCTATACCGTCGAGTATATATTGAGAGACCACAATAGGTTGATATCCTTTATCCATAGGTAGTCATGTCTGCCGCCCATCGATCACAATGCACTGAACATAGCATTCAGGAAGATTGACTGCCGTACATAAGTCCTTGGTAATTTCTCTTTAATTTATCACCAAGGTGTATTTTGTAGTTTTGTGTTTGGTTTGGTAATCCCTTTGTCTAGATTTCCAGAGTAGTCACTTTCATTCCTTTTCGACTCCTTAAATGAAAAGGTCCATCTGAGCACTTGTCACTTCAGGCTCATTAAAAATTGAAGGGGACTAGAGTCATCTTTAGCTTTTTCTCGACTCTTAAAAATTGAAAAAGCAAAAGTTGTGTCAAAGCGTCATTAAAATTTATTTAAATTCAGAATAATATTTTTCCCCTTAAAATTTTGTGTTGATCTAGTAATTCGCAATCGTGGAGGAAAGTCAATCCAAACCCCGTCGTTCACGGAGACTAGTGAGTCAACCATCTTTGACTCCAGAAACGGAACCATTACGAGCAAAACGGTCTCGTTTAACTAATTCCAATTCACCTGATTTATTTGAAACTTGTGTTTCAACATCATCAGAGACTACAGTTACTCCGATCATTTCTGGTACATCTACCTTTGGAGAAGGAATTTCACAGTTACAAGAGGACCTTAGAACTGATCCTAGTGTAATGGTAGACACTTCTATACCTAAAACATCTTTGGATAGAGCTAATCTAGAAACTAAAGTTCGCTTACCTGAACAGCTAGAAGTTGATTTCCAGAATCCAGAAGGTGTCATCCCTCCGGTATCTGTCACTGCAGAAGCAATACCCTCTTCGGCTCCAGAAGTATTTTACGGACCTAACGGTCTACCTCTTCCACCTGGACTGATTGAAATAGAAGAGATAGTAGAGGATATTCCATCCAGTACCCCATTGCATTTTGGAACTGGGATTCACTTATATCCTTCTAATCCTGAAGTTAGTACTTTTAATCATCATTCATCGCAAGTTCCTGTCGAATCGCTAGAAAATATTTTGGATAGACTAAATATGTCTGAACAACCATAAACATCCAGGACTGTATCATCTGATATAGCTACAACAGAGCTTCCTACTGCCATTCCTACAATGTTTGCTGGTATACCATCTGTCCTGGTTAGTTACCAATCACTAGCAGGAGTCCATTCAAGGACTGTTTTGACGACATGGTTTGTTCCTATTTCTTCATCTGGAATCCCATCTGGTATTTCTTATGTTGAAACTCAACAAATTGATCCTGCATGCCAGTATCAATTTGGGCAGACCAGTATTCAAGGACCGATATATCCTTTGAACACTAGACTGCTGCCATATGGGGGGCAGTATGCTTTTTCATTGTTCCCTCCTATAGAACAACCATATGATATTTACAACAAAATTCAGGTCAAACTGGAATTACATCTAGCGGTTGGGTACCAATACTGTCTCAACAACCAAGGGTTGTATATTCAATGCAACCAACCCAACCTATGTCGAATATTCCCACTACACCTGCTATTGTGACTGTGTCACAAATACAAGCACTTCCCATTGTATGTCTACCTCAAGTCTCTCAGGTTGCAATACAACAACCTCTTGTCTCTATGGCTCAATCAAAACCTCAGGTTAGTGCTTCATTACCTAGAACAACTCAGCCCCAAACGGGTATGATCACTCCATATCTTGGTCAATCTTCTAGTATTGGACAATAGAAAATGGTCCAACAACCATGGCTGGTACAATACCAACAACCGCAATTCTAGTAAACCTACTGAGGACCTGATCAACAAGGCTTTGTAAATAACAAACAACCGCATTCTCAAAACGGTTACCAACAACCATACCATAATGGTTATGTCCAACAACCTTATCAAAGTTACCAGCATCAGATACATTATGCTGGTATGCAAAGACCTATTGCTCAGGCGATTCCATCTTATCCTGGGTATGCTTCGTCTAACCTGAATCAACAATTGCCTTTTGTGGCAACTCTAGAATTACCAGATTTGAGCCGGCTTACGAATGATCCAATTTATTACACCCCTTGGTGGCTAGCGATTCCTCATAAACTTCCCTCTGATATTCCTAAATTCAATGGAAATCTAGGTGAAGATCCATCGAATCACGTAATGACCTTTCATTTGTGGTGCTCATCTAACACCCTAAATGATGATTCGATTAGGCTTCGCCTTTTTCAGAGAATTCTCACTGGTCCAGTAGCAAAATGGTATATTGAATTGCCTAGAGCTTTGTTTGATAACTTCATCACCCTTGCCACTACCTTTTCAACCCATTTTTAGTTACCCATAAGGTACGAAACAGGGATAGAAATCCTTACCAATTTTAAATAGACAATAGCCACTCACATATCTGATCATATTCACGAGTGGTGGCATCGTCGTCGAATGGTAAAGACGTATGTTCCTGATCAGCTTTTAGCTGAATGGTTTATTAAATCATTATTTCCCTCTATTATAGAGGATGTGGCTAATGGAGGAGTTGTCACTGAAGAGCAAGTCATTACTCATGCACGATATTTAGACTTGATCTATACTCAGTCTGGCATGCTCTACGACAAAATTCCTGACGCTCCTAGACTAGAATTTTCCATTCCTCCCCCTCCTAAATCAAACAAGGACTCTCATGCCGGTGATGGTGTGATCGGTACCACAAGCACGAAAACCGCAAAGGCTCCATCTAAAAAAGCCCTTGTAGTTTCTAGTCAAAAAAGCAAATGAAGAATCTCTTGCCTCAGAGGTTAATGCCATGTCATCTGACAAGGGAAAAAATCCAAAGCAACCAGGGGGAAAGAAGAAAGCGAAAAATAATAAGAAGAAATAGGAAAATTCACCTCCTGAAAAATCTTCTGAAAACCCTACTGGGCAAAAGAAACCTCGTTATCCATGTTACATATGCGACGATGAGCATTTCACGAAAGATTGTCCACATAAAGCTGAGGTTATGAAATTTTTAAAAACTTCAAATACCTCAGTGGTGACTAATCCGTTTCCGAGCCCAGAAACAAACGTGGTTGCTATCGATCATGCTTCCCCATCCCAAGTGCTAATGCTATCAATCTCGAAAAAGAAAAATGATGCTTTGATATCGACAAGGAATAAAGATTATGGGAATCCACAGTCATCGAACAACAAGGCTACAGATCAACCCACTAGTTTGACAACAGATTTGCTTGAAGTTGTTTTGCCCATCATTCCTGAACTGACTATAAAGCCGCCAAAGGGATTAGTACATAAATCGACATTTAATCCTTGTGCTCGAGCAGCATGGAATTATAACATAGTGGAGGATTTGGCTCAATCACCATCCGCTATGTCGACGCTTGAAGTACTGCAAATTCCCCCCCCCTAAAAGCAGGCTTTGTTATCAGTAATAGGTGGGATTGACCCAACGGATTCCAATCTTGTGGCCTTCAACCATAAAGGATATGAACCTCAGTTACTGGCCCAACTAGCTTTCCTCATACAGGTAAAATCCCTCAGTAAAATTGTTCATTGAACAATCATTGATGAGGGGGTATCTACCTGTATTATATCAATGAGTTGCTAGAAAACTTTAAGCTCACCACCCTTGTCACGATTATCAATGACATTAAAAGCATTCGATGGAAGAACATACACGCCATATGGGATATTAAGTAACTTGGAAGTTGAATTGGGGGGCAAGACAATAGAAATTAAAGTCGAGGTCATTGATGGAAACCTTGACTATAATATCTTGCTAGGAAGGCCCTAGATTTATGCTATGGCTGCCGTTGTGTCAACATATTTTAGAAATATTTCATTTCCCTTCCAAGGTGGAATTACAATCGTTGACCAACTAACCTTTTTCCCCAACAATTCACAAGCTACTGGAAGAATTCCATTGATCCATGGAAATTCTCAATCACTTCAACATGTTGGAGTAGGTATCCTAAAAGACCCTTCCTTAATGGGTACTTTTTCCCTCCCGCCTCCAAGTAATTTGGTGGAAGTGGCCATAGTGGAAACTTGTCATATGATATCTTCTACATCATCAAAGATTACGAAGAACTCTGACCATTTTGATAGTGTGGATCATCGCGAGGTATTGCCCCCAAGCCCCATAGAATCTCTATAGAAATCAATTTTTTGGGCTTGGGCGGCAAACCCGAATCAACACTCAGCGAGTGTTTGGATAGATATATCTCTAGAGTATGGTACCTCTTCCAATCCTTGGTCTCATATACATTCTACAGACGAAGGAATCATTCAGTCTATGATGATAGGAGAGACGCCATGGGAAGATTACCACCATCGTTCCCACATTCAAGAGAACAATGAAGATTATTCAGGCGACCTTAAACATCCTTCAGTCTTTGATTTTCTATAAAATACTATAAATATAGTGGATTCTGAGTGAAATCTGTCCAATATTGAAGAAAATATAGCCATTAATATCTCGACCAAACCTAATGTTGTAGAGAATATTCATGTTGGCAAATGATGTTCTTCATCAGAACTGGAAATTTACTACGCTCTCTTTCGTGAATTCATAGATTTCTTTGCATGGCCATACGAAGAAATGCCAGAAATTGACTCGAGCATCATTGAACATGAGATCAAGATGTATCTAGATGTCAAACTAGTACGACAACGGCTTCAATCGGTGCACCCAAAGAAAGCCGCTGCCATTAAGTCAGAAGTTGAAAAACTCTTGCATGCTAGTTTCATTTACCCTATTCCTCTCACTGATTGGGTATCAAACATTGTTCTTGTAATGAAAAAACAAGGAACAATTAGAGTGTGCGTCGATTATAGGGATGTAAATCAAGCTCGTCCAAAAGACAACTATCCTACACCCTTCATTGACCAGATAATTGATGAATGTGCCGGATGTGAAATCTTTTCATTTATGGATGGATTTTTCGGATACAATCAAATCAATATCCGCCCACAGGACTAGTCAAAGACTGCATTTATATGTCCACGGGTCACATTCGCATACCGCAAATTACCTTTTGGTTTGAAGAACGCAGGGGAAACTTTTCAGAGGGCAATGAACTATGCCTTCCATGACATCAAGCACATTGTTCAACCATATCTCGATGATCTACTGGCTTATTCACAAAAGCGTACTGATCATCCACAGCATTTGAGAACCATATTTCTATGTTGCTGACACTACAAGATACGACTCAATCCGCACAAGTGTGTGTTTTTTGTTGGTTCCGGTTGATTACTTGGTTTTGTAGTTTCTAAGGACGGAATTCGTCTCAACCCATGTAAGGTTCAAGCTATCCTTGACATGCCTCCACCTTCAAATTTGCTTCAAATTTAGAAACTCCAAGGAAAAGCAAAATTTATGAGGAGGTTCATTCCACATTACGCCGAACTTGTTTAATGTTATATGCATCTTTTGGAAAAAGAAGTACCTTTCAACTAGGATCAGGTTACGCAAGCTTCCTTTGATGCTTTAAAAGATTCCCTGATAAAAGCATCATTAATGTATGCTCTTGACTATCAAAATGACTTTAACCTGTATCTTGTCGCCGCAGATACAACCATCACAATGGTTTTAGTGCAAGAAAATGATGGAATAGAACATCCTATATATTATTTAAGTCAAAACTTAAATGATACAGAAAGAAAATACTCCTATGTTGAAAAGCTGGCTTTAGTGGCTGTTCAAGCAGTACAGAGATTTTGACACTATATACTCTTTCGCAAAACTACCATTGTGTCAGATTGCAACCCCATGAACTACATTCTGTCGCGTCAATTATTGGGGGGAAAATATTCCAAATAGATAGCCATTTTTCAAGAGTTTGATCTGGAGTTCAGGAAATCCAAATCAAAGAAGTCTCTCAGCTTCACAGAGTTACTTTGTGATCTTCCATCATCATCCAACGATTTAACATCTAAAGCATCAATCATGGATGAAACTCTATTTCTGATATCGTTAAGCGATCCGTGGTATGGAGATATACTGATCTTTCTCCAAACCCAAACTTTTAGGCCAAACACCTCTCACTCAGAATAGCGACGTATTCGATACCAAACAAAAGACTACATGACCATTGGTGATACACTTTACCGTCGTGGTATCGATACAGTTCTGGGAAGATGCCTTACACATGAGGAAGCCGAAAAAGTCCTGAATGACTATCATTCAGGTGCGTGTGGGGGGCACCTATCTGGTTGCGCTACTGCACAAAATATCTTACGAGCTGGTTACTTCTAGCCCACTATATTCAAAGATTGCATAATTGCAGTCAGAAGTTGCCATGCTTGTTAGATTTTTGATTGCAAAACCAGATTACCACCTGCACCACTGCATCCAGTAGTTGTTGTTGGGCCATTCACTAAATGGGGCATTGATTTTATGACATGTAACCCCACCTTGACCGAGGGTCATGGGTATATTATAGTTGCTGTCGACTATTTTACAAAATGGGCTGAGGTGATGCCTACATTAAACAACAACAATGAAATGACTACTCTTTTCTTTTTCAATCATGTAGTCTCTAGGTTTGGTGTTCCACAGGCTATAGTCATAGATCATAGATCACATTTTCGCAATCACATGATGGTTGAATTGACTGCCAAATTAGGGTTGTCCCATGATAGTTCTACTCCATATTATCTGCAAGCTAAAGGACAGGTTGAGGCGATCAACAAAGTCCTTAAGTGCATGCTGCAGAGAATGATTGGAGTCCACAAATGGAATTGGCATTTAATCCTGTACTCAGCTCTGTGGGCATATAGGACTTCGGTGACAAATGCAACCGGATTTACACCTTTTCAGTTGGTGTATGGGTTGGAAGCTGTCTTACCAATTCAGTGTGAAATTTCATCTCTCAAACTCGCAATCAATCTGCTCCCCGAAACTTCGGAGGAAGAGGCTCGTTTCTTGGAACTAATCTACTTGGATGAAACCCGTCGTGATGTTGCGCTGGCTAACGAAGCACATAAGAAACGTGTTAAGGCAAAATTTGACAAAAATGTCAAGCCTCGTGTCTTTGCAGAAGGTGACCTAGTCTTGCTTTACGAAAAAGACTCTGACAAATTGGGAGCAGGCAAATTCGAACCATTATGGATGGGCCCCTACATTTTTAAACGAGTACTGAAAAAAGGAGCCTACGAGCTGGTTGATTATGATGGGATTCCATTATTGCAACCCTGAAACAGGTTGTATCTTAAGCGTTACTATGCTTGATTAAGTGTAGTACATTATTTGTATATGTACTTTTGTTACGTTTTTGTTTTCTTTTAAGAGTTGTCATTCTGGTTAGGTAATCCACTTTTCATTTGATTGCAGATGTCAAAATTTTTGGAACCATTTGTTGGGTATGCTGATGGAGCTAGTCGTAGTATGTGGAATCTATCTTCTATGGCCTGGGCCATTTTCACTCCAAGCGGTGAGTTAGTGAGTTCCAGGGGGATATGTATTGGTCGATCGACGAACAACATCGCTGAGTATAGCGCGTTGATTGAACTTCTCTCTAATGCCATTTCACATGGCATACGTCGACTCGTTGTCAGGCTAGATTCACAACTCGTCATTCTACAGCTCACTGGAATTTATTTCGTTCGGAACCCGGTTATTTATTGCATGTTCCTAAGAGTCAATATTTTGGAAAGATAGTTTGATTCTATTAAATATCAACATATTTCCAGGAATTTAAACACACTAACTAATTCATTAGCAAACTATGTGTTAGATAGACATTCGTAGCATTTGTAAAGAAAGCATTTTACATTAATATTTGCATCAGGATTGCATAACTTAACCAGAATAAAACTCCGAAAATCAAAAATATATAACTGTTTATATTTTTTACAAAATGTTTTGTGTCCAAGACAAAATCGGTCACCTGACCAAGAAACTCAAAATGAATTCAGAAAAGCATCCTAGACTAATGATGCTGGTGATAACATGTCACCGCCTGTGCGATCATACGCAAGAGTCGGGTCCATCGACTTGGCACACCAGTAGTGTGGCGCTGTAACCTTAGGGGTAACTCATCGGTCGTAACATCCTGAATACCGAGAGTAAGGCCCTCGACCTAATCCTGCAGCACTGCCAGGGTCTTTGAGATGTCGAGATCTCGAAGGACAGCCCTCCCTACAACCTCTCCTGCTGGCATCAGCTGCTGCTCGAGGGCTGCCGCTGGTCACACTGGCCCAATATCTGTATACACATATGAGTTCAATTAGTCTTGATAATATTTTAAAAACACAAAAACATCATAAAACTGATAAACAAAGATATGGTCAAAACATTTTACCTATAACACTCCACTGCTCACCAGCGAGTAACACCAAATCCGGGTCGCCTTAGAAATCCATCCCGAAATATGGATATTCTGCAAATATCATCTCCTAATGGTCGAACCACTCAAAGAAGGCATCAGAGAAATAAATTTGTGATTGACCAGCATGTTTGGCCATCATATCAACCCACCTCTGCATCCGTGGTTCCCTTGGTGCTGGAAATCCTAGTGAAATGTACTGAGGCTGCATCAGTGGAATCCTCTCCAAGGAAAAAGCAGTTAGTGTGGAACCATAGCCAAAATTCTTAGATCTTCCATTCTTTACCTTAGAGAGTTGTTCTTTTATAACAAGAAGTATCGCCTCACACTAGTTGAACACCTTTGGTTCCAAGCATTCCAGGGCGTACTTCATGTAAGATTTGTTTGCTAAATGAAGAGTTGCACTACTAGCCAATCTAGCAAAGGTAAATAAGATGGTCCTCAAGGACTGATCAATGACATCCCATATATTGATCTTGCCATTTCTGCTAGGCTGAGATTCATCTCTATGAAACTGACTGATATAATCTCTCACAGATTCACCCCCATGGGCGGATCCTGATAGTGAAAGAGGGGCACTCCGTCTCCATAACCTCATCAGAAAGTAAATATCTTCAACTATCAATGGAATAGATTTGCCTCTAATCTAGAATACCTAGTCGATCGGATCCCAAGCATCGAGAAAATATTGCAACAAACTGATTTGTTGCCTCATGCTGGATATGCAGAAGAATTTGAGCAAACCACAGTTTCGTAATGCAGTAACTGTGCCCTGATCATGTAAGGAAATCATGTCCTCTTCTTCATGTTCACATTTACACCATGTAACAACCATCTTAATCCAACAAATATCTGGAACAAAGACAAAAGATAAGTTAGGATCCAAATTTGAGCAAAAACAGGCAAAAAGTTCATGAGAAATCACTATGCAAAGTTTCCCTTTTGCGCACATCGTACCCTACCTTTGAACAAGGTGAGATGCATACTGATTGGCCAGTGTATAGCTCAGTATGCATCGCGCCTTTCAATGTGAGGTAGGTGCGATGATGGGAGAACGAGTTCTTCAAACCCCAGGGGCCCATAAGAATAGGAAAACTTGCTCAAAACCAAAAAAGGATGGAATGAAAATGAAGAGCTCAGGGTTAGCTCCTACCTGGTCTTGATAGTGTGGAAAATAGTCCACCGGATCTCCCGAAATCAACTGGTGAAATTTGAGGGGGAAAACCAATCTAGAGCTTAAAATCCCAAATTTGAAATGAAATGATGAAAATGAAAGGTAAAACTACTTTTTATGTTACTATTCACGTACTTCAAGTAAAATGATAGTTTTAGTTCATTTCATCATACATATATATGTATTTCTGATCAATTTGATGGAGTGATTGAGCAAGTTAAACGACCGCTGAAAGAATATCATGTGCTAAACAGTAAAAATCTTTGACCACTTCCATGAGAAATGTTATCGTATGGTTCAAGCTTGTTAAAAAATAAACCTACCAATGAGCATATGTTACCCCAGAGTTCAAGCTCATTAAAAAATTAACCCACCTTCGATAAATAACCCTTGTGATTGCAAATTAATCAGCCTTTTGAACCTTGGTTGTGTTCCCCCCATCACCTCCATCCATTTGGCCGATCATACACTTCCACCTAATTGTTTACCATTTTGAGGAACAGCTACGATGAGTGGTCTTGTTAGCCACCCTCTTCACATCACCATGTTTTGAGAAGTTCCAAGATTACCTGGAACCAGTTGCTACCTCGGATACCACTTGTTCCTCAAAAAATGAGTCCACTTTAAACCCTTTTTAGACTCGCTAAATATGAAAATATTGTCGAGCAATTGGCCTCTCCAGCTCACTAAAGTGATTGGAAGTGCCATCCCTCCTGTGTATTTTAAAATTTTCAGACCCGAGGGATTATCTCATAAAAAGTTCAAGCGCTTGTATTTTTCAGCTCGCTAAAGTGATCGAAAAGTCATCCCTTTTGTATTATTTTAATCTTTTTTGGACTTAAGGGATTATGCTACGAAAAGAACTATTGGAGTTCTCTTTTTGTCCCTTTCCAAAATCTCTAAACATGAAAAGGACCGAGTTATCTTTGTCGTTAAACTCGTTAAAACAATAACGACAAACTTGTCCAGCCAGACAAGAATGAGTTTCATTGTCGCTAGGCTTGCTAAAACATAGTGAAAGGTTTGCCTGAAGGGAAAATTATAGAACAAGCATATGTTATCCTCATCAAGCTTGACAAAAATAAAGAGGCACTGGTCAGCAAAGGCTGGGGAAAAAGGGAAGAAAACTTGAAGAATTTTATGGTAGCAGGTCGCTCTTGAACATGACACTTTCACTCCATCACCATGATTGAGTCAGGTTGGGTCATTCCATTCACTGGTCATATCACCATTGGTCCTCCATACCATCCATCGTTTGGGGTTAATGCTACCAATCCATCTCAGTGTCACCGATATGTTCAAGAGAAGTCATTCAGAGAATTTACCATCCAGTTAATGCCTCATCCATTGCAATACCTTCACCCTCCATTTTTCATGACCGCCATTCCTGAACCTTATATCATCAGATCGTTTTCACCTCCAAAAAAATCATTTGCTCTATTTCGCGTAGTAGATTTGGGATACATTAAGGCCCTCCTACGATGGGTCACTTCTTATCGATGTCAGCTCATTATCCAAGCAGTTGACTTAGAAACAACCCTTCAGTACCTTGAAGCTTGCATGCCTCAATGGCAAGTTTCTCACTTCCGGCGATAGGTTTACATCAATGGCCTTCGACCGAAAGATTTTGCATGGTGTTCGACATCAGATCATATATTCACACCACATGAATTGTACTATAGTACTTTAAGGGTCATTATCATTATCGGTGATTCCTCTCACGCCTGTTAACAACTTACATTATTGGCTGGTAATCAGGAAATGTCTTTCCATGTTCGACTTTAGGACATCTTTTTCAGATGGATCGACTTGTACATCGGGTGAAGATTGAATGAGTTTTGAAGACCTCGGATCTAGTTTCATCCATCTGAGCTACGATATATTCAAGAATATAAAGATATCAAATGTACACAGAAGCTGCATAGATAGTCATCTAAGCCAGGGAAGATGACTCTTCATATGAAGAATCACCAGTCTGCAACTGCAGACAATTGTCTGTCCTATGTACATGAAAATGAATTTATAAATCCGAGCATGGGAATGCCCACCTCAGCTAGATCATGAAAATAATATGATGATGATGTATTGTATTGTATCTTATACAGGTCACCTTCTAGTTTGAATACCTCGGATCCTCATGATAAAGCATTTCACTTGACATCAAAAGATTTATGACTTCATGCTTTAGGGGGCAACTGTTATAGGCATATTTGGGCACTGAAACCCCAATCTTATATGTCGATAAACCAAGGGCTCTTTAACCCCTAAAAGTGTTGTTTCATACCCTAAAAGATCATGGTCAACTGATTACATCATTCCCCAAAAGTTCCACCTAAACAACTACTCAGAACTGGCCAAAACTGGACCATACTGACTGCTCCACTATCAGGGTGCGATGCATACTGGCTTCTACACTAGCCAGGTGCGATGCATACTGAAGAGGCCTTCTATGGGGTGTGATGAGTGAGGATGGATAAATGTCCAAGACAGTTTGCTAAGTGGATGCTCATGGAATCTTCTAGAAACTTCTCATATGACACTTGCCTCTCTGAATTTGCCCAAGGATGAGTAAGAGATCCAAGAAATCTCCAAGTGGAACCAAGAACAACAAGTGGAATGAAACTAATCAAAAACCCAGAGATGACTCACACCCTTGCAGACATCTATAAATTGATCCCTCATCTGAGAGATCTAGATGCTGGAATTTTGTAATTTGTAAGGAAGTGCTGATAGTTTATCTTTGAGAGAAGACATTGTATTGTTGGGTGATATTGCTTTTCATGAGGTGAAGAGGGCTTTGACGTTGGGAGGATGATGCTGGATCAGACAGCTAGGTTGTAATTCTCCCTTCTACTATTAATAAAGTTCTTTGAGTTTTCCTCCATACAATCGTGTATTTGTGAATGCCATTGTATGTTCAATGTATTTTTGATTCTGCATTGTTTATGATATAATAGATCAAGATGCTTTGATGGTGTTTTGTTACTTTTTCTCTACAAGTATTCACCGAGCGGGATAAGTAGGAGAAGAGGTGCAAGATCTATCAAGGGAGAGAGGAATCAAGCAAGGAGTCAAGCGGAAGATCTAGGTTGGTCCCTTTGCTTCTCTTTTATCTATCATACATAAAGGAAATCACAAATTACTTTGATTGTTTTTTTCTAGGATAGCTACCAATCCTAGTGGGACTAACAGATTGAAAAGACACTCGTTTTCCCAGAAACACACACTGCACTGCTTAAAATAGAAATTCTATTTTTAGCACTTCCATTTTTCATTCCCTGTTGCCCAATCCAGCACTGATGCCCAAACTGTTATTTTTAGCAGTGCTATTTTTAGCACTTCTATTTTTAGCAATTTCTTGTTGCCATTTTCAACACTCTTCAATGCTTGATAGGACCTGCAAACATAAACCATAAAAGGATAAAAAACACATGTGATATAATAATTCAAACAAATTAGCCTAATGATCAAGGAAATTAGGGATTGAGTTTGTCTTAATGAATATAATAAATAATTGCAAACCATTCATCATCCACTAAAGAAAAAATCAGTGGGAGAAAGTGTTCATTTGTATTAATCAGGAGATAAGAGGAGCCTTACAACCTTCTCCTTGATGTCATGAGGTCCCTCCCAAATGCCTTCAATCTCCTCCTTAGATGACAAGCTCTCCAATCTCAAACTAACAACATAAGTTTGTATTATTTGAATTCTGACCTCCTTCATCCTTCAACCCTTTAGTCATTTTATAGATCAAAGGGGAGGAAGTTATATATCCCTAAGAAGAGGATAAACCTCATTTAACGAGGGATGAGGTTACCATGATAAAATGGATGGAGATGCACCTTATGAGGGTTATAGTTCAAATAATCATCACCTAGAAGCTTTTAGTTGGGAAATACTCGACCAACTATGTTTCTAGAATGTACTTTTTATTTTTATTTTCTAGAATTCATCAGCGCGGGTTTATAGTTATAGACAAAGTGCTACTCTGTGCTATGCTCAGTTTCAATTTCAGTGCATGCGCGGGAAATGCTAGAGAAATCGACACAGGTGGAACTTAACAAGGTGTAAGGGCTATTTGACCCACATTTCTCATGTACTTTAACATATTTTGAGTTTTTTGACTTCTAAGGGAGTTGGTTTCAACATGTTCACGGATGGTAAAAATATCCATAAACTGATCAAGTGTCATGGTGAAAAATTGATGTGTAACACCTCAGGTAGTGATGATGAAGGGATAACCCTTAGACCCATGGAAGACTCCATGGACATAAATATGGGCTTAGATCTCTATGGTAATTGAACTAGAACTTCTGATAGTGAGGAAAAAGATCTAGATGAAAGGATATTTTCTAGAAAGAAGTTGATCTCTGCCTTAAAGGAGATCAAGGATCTATTAGAGAAAATTCTCAAGAAAAATGAATTGAAAATATATGATCTTGATAATGAGAACTTGATAAAAACACTAGTTGATCTAAATGATCAATAAGAAGAGGTTAGCAGACTAAATGGAAATTTACCAATCAACTGGGTGAGAAGGAAGCTTATTGTGGGAGACTACAAAATGAGGTAGTCTCATTGCAACATGACTTAGAAAAGTAAAAAATAGAGCTATCTCAATATCAAAAGCTTGAATAAAGCAAGAAAGTCTTGAATGAGATGCTTGGCAAGAAAACATCCCCTCTCATCAAGAATAGTGTGGGTTTTAAGGAAAAACCAAGCTTCAAGATTGTGAATGCTGAAGGGTCAAATTGCCATGTAATGGGAGTTCAAAATTCCAACGAAAAAGAAAGAAAGGTTGTTGGACAACATCAACAACATGGAAAGCAACAACAATGAGACAATAAAGGGTTGTAGCAGAAGGCTAAGAAGCATCAGAAGAGGCCGAGGCAACTGCAAGAAAGAGTGAATGATAGAAATGGAAGCTGTCATATAAGGCACATGAAGAGCTAGCAAAGGTTTTTCCCTAATCAAGGAAAAAGCCTACAAAGAAAAGGTAACCTCTGTCATCAAAATACTTTTCATGGATACTATTTTTCTTGTAATAATTTTGGGCATAAAGCCATAAACTGTAGATGGAATACAAGGAAACAAGATGTGCTGGGTAGCAATAACCTAAGGATGCAAAAAAAGGCTAGGAGAAGGCAAGTTGGTTGCAATAGGTTTTTTGACAAAATCATTGTCAAAAAGAGTAACTCCTCTACCCCATTCTTAGGCCAAATCAAATGTTACAATTGTGGAAAATTTGGGCATAAGGAAGCTTGTTGTAGGCATGGGAAGTCGAAGCATACATTCCAGGAGATGCGATGAAATGAAGCCAATAACGTCTTCAATGCTCTGTGTCAAAAGACCAAGATGAAAATAGGAGGAAGAAATAACAAGGATGATCCTCTCTGTAAGGGAAAATGGCATCAACAGGATTTGGGTGAAGAAAGAGGAGGTAAAAGATAAGGTTCCTCTACCCATGTGCATTCAAGAGAAGACCCAAATAAGGGTAAAGAAGAAGCAAGATGGTAGTGCTTATGTCAGGACTTGACCTTTGAAGGTTTGGAGGAAGAAGGGGGATGAGCTTCTCAGGGGGAGTAGATCTTCTGTTTCTCTTCAGTGAAGGAAGATATTGGCCTCAAGGGAGGCTGAGTAAGTCATATGTAGGAAGCCAAGAAGAACAAACATAAAGGTGCATCTGATTAATGAAGGTATGGCTATGTTTTCTTGCTGATTACAAGAATAAAATGGTTTATTTTGAATGTATCATCATTGAAAAGGAGTGTAGCCAACATGAAAAGTACATAAAAATATCTTATGTTATGGGAAGAAGATGGGCTGGATTGGAAGTGTGGAATAACAGGAAGCTTACAGTCAAGTCCGGTCCACAAGATCAGTCCCCCCATAGAGGAAAGAAAGCATTTGCAGGAGGTCAAAGAGCATTGGCTTAGTGGGAGCTTCTTTGATAAGCAGTAGCATGTAATAATTGGCAACCTCAGAAAGGAGGAGTGTTGAGAAAATGAAATCTTTTGATCTTTGGTTAAATACCCTTATTTCATTTAAGTTGTAAGTTTGATTATGCATAGCAGTTTTGTGTTCATGAAACACAATTGGTGCAATATTTCCATGTCCCTTAACCCTCAATGGTATCTCTATGTCAATTGGTTGTGTTGGGCTCATTTTGAGTAGTCTTGTGTGAAAATGGAAATTTCTTTTTGAGAAAAGAAATATTAGAGTTTTCTTGGTGCATTGTTCCATTTGTATCATTTCCTCTAGAGCAATTGGTATTAGCTTACAAGCAGTCCTTATTGTATGAGAATGATCTCAAGGGGGGAAGTGGAGATGATAAAAAATGTGAGCATAGTCTCGGAAGCAGAAACGACAATGAAGAAATGCGATCCGAAATGAATAATCATTAATTGGTATTTGTAGCAACATCAATACCATGGGTAGTTTAATGGGTATCAATCTTTTTGATACAAAACATGCATTAGTGGAGAGAGTGTTCAACAAGCATCCATAACGTGTCCAAAACTAGAAGGACAAAGAAGAGGCAATATATGTTAAGGGGGAACATATCACATATGCCCAGTTTACAGACCAACATCAGTGACAGTCCTAGAAGAGATGTTCGTGAAGTAGAATGAACATCTCAACAACTAGACTTTGGTATTCACAGCGAAGTGATTGCATGGGGAGAGAAAGGAAGCTTACAGTCCCTTGCCATTGATGTCAAAGGGGGAGAGAATTGCGGAGAAGATATGATGGCCTGTGTAGAAGAAAGAAGGCCATTAGTGTCTCATGCAATTGAGATGTGTGGAAGTAGCATGAGGTTTGGCCGTCACATGAAGAGAAGGATGGAGTGTTTCCATTAATGCTAAAGGGGGAGATTGTTGGACAATTGGCATTGTCTAGATGGCCAGTGGCCTAGTGAAGGAATCTACAAGTGTGTTGGCATTGATGCCAAAAATCATGCTGGGGAGATGTTTTTGGAAGTTGGCATTTCCTAACTGTTGGCAGGAGTGTTGGAATTGATGTCAACTAGACTATGTTGGATGCTTATCGCATCATATGTTGACAGTGATGGTCTAGGAGGAATCCCATGGTTGTTCATGGATCAGAAGGATCTTATGATAGATGCATGCTTCATGTAGAGAATCATCATAGTAGCATGCTTATTGAAGAAGCCATAAAATGATGTCTATAGTGATGGATGAGGAGGAAGTCCATGGTAGCTAGAGGCTTCATGTAGAGGATCACCTTGGTGGTTGTGATTCCAGTTGTCCGGAGAGTTAAGGAGAAGAAGAATGACAGAGAGTTTGGATAAATATTATAGGTAGAAGATGGGATGAAAGCCTACATCAGACCCTCTCCATTGGAAATTTCTATGGAAAAGCTTTCCAACAATATGTAGAAGTCCAAAAATGGATTCCTGGTTGAAAAATTATGGCCTGTTGAAGTTCAGGGATTTAAATCCTTAGGCAGGAAGGAATATCAACACATCAAAGATTGACGATCCAGAATATCAAAGATCACATATTGGAGGTCAGAGATATAAGTAGTCACATTATCAGTAATCAAATTATCGACGATCACATATAAGAGGTAAGAATATCATCTGTATTAGTGATTGCAACCCCGAAGATCATCCATATTGGTGATCGCATATAGGAGGTCGAGCATACCAGCGCATCGCAACATCGCATTTTGGTGTATCGAAGATCATAGATCCAGAGACATCAGAGATCAATGCATTGGAATGTTGGAGATCAACTTATCACAATATGGAAACTTTTCAAGTGAAGAACCTAAAGTTGCGACATGGTTAAAATGTTGATAGTGTTAAAAACCGTCAGGGATGGCAAAATAAAATTAACAAAGGAATTCATCGCAAAACCAAAGGTGTGTGGACCCTTTTCTCACTCCTCTAGTAGGACACGTGGTGCCATATAATTGGCTCCAATAAGGACACATGGCAGCATGTGATTGGCTCTGATAAGGACACATGGCATTGTTTGGTTGGCTTTGATAAGGGACAAGTGGCAATTGACATCAACATGATGTGGTGGTATGGAAGGACATGTGGCAGGGAATTTTGGAGTTTTGAGGTGGTCTAATGGGCCATATATGGGTGACACTCAGGAGTTTCCACATGGCAGTAATAACGTCATATCAGAAGTGGAAATCAGAGGATTGAGGATATCGAAACTTTATAACAACTGATTATTGAAATTTTTTTTGATAAGAAGGGCTCTAATATTTGGCTAGTGCATGGTCAAGAGGAAACTAATAGAGTCAAGGGCACAGAGAAATAACACGAGGATAAAGCCCCCTGACAGGATGCTAAATGTCTTAGCACCTAAGTGCTATATCGACGGTCACAGGCAGTGGTCCTATGGTGGAGATTTGATAAAGGGATAAGAAGAAGGAGCGAAGAAAATATCTAAAACTTCACATTAAGTTACAATACAAAAGAGGCTCCGATGTGGTATTAAGCTGATAGTCACTAACCCTGTCATATAATAAAACAAATACCAAAGGAGAAAAGCGCAAGGGACTAAGGAGTATCGATGAAGCAAGAGGTGGAATTTCTATGATAAGCATGGTATAGAGAGTATTGAAGTTTGGATGAGTCAACAGCCGAAGAGAAAATGAGCACAAAGGAGTTGGTCGCTGGAATAAATGGCGACTGTCAAAGATCAATAGAAAAATATAATACAAGGAAACAAGGATAATGGTCCATATAAAGGCCATGCTTGAGTATAGAGAAGCCATGCCGAAGTACTATGAAACCATGAATAAGCATGGAGAGCCTCAGCGATAGGAGATATGTTCATAGAGAGGAATGTGCCTGGTGGAGTGTGCAAGTGGACTGAGAATTTATCAGTATGGAGAAAACAATCAATTGCCCATTCTCATGGTTAATATAGAGGCAATGACCAAGACAAACACAAAAACAACATGGAAGAGCCATGTTGAGGTACAGTGCGCAGTGTGAACACAAGACAATGTGGCAACATTGATCGGGGGGAAGCAGAGGAACAAAACCCAAGAGCTCAGATGAGAAAATTTGGGGGAAATCAACGTAGTGGAAAAGTGAGCTAAGTGGAAAAATATTAGTGTTAGTGCATTGTTGTGTAAGGCTGAGAGAGAGCCTGTTCTACAAAGAAAGGCCGAGACTGCCTATGCTGAGGTAAGAGACCCCAAGAGCTACTTTGTGTCTAAGATGAAAGTTGCCTGTGCTCTGTGTGTAAGGCTGAAAGTTCTCTGTGCATTGTGTGTAAGGCCAAAAGTTTCTTGTGCGCTTTGTGAAAGGTGTAGTTGCCTACGCTGCTATGAGCAAGGCCGAAGTTTCTTGTGCAATGTGAGAAAGGCTGAAGGTTCCTATGCAAAGAATGAAGTTTGAGAGCTGATTGTTCGCTGAGCAGAGAAAAAGGTCGAGAGCAGAGTGTATGCTGATGAAGGGTAATGAATAGAGATTTGCATGGAATGTGAGGAGTGACTACCATCGAGAAGATTAGTGGGCTGCTTCAGAGTGAGCAGTGTGAGAACAGAGAACAAAGAAGTTATCAGGAAAAGTGGCTATCAAATTACAGGCGAAATTAAGTTCCTATTTGAGTGTGAGTTGGTGCCTACATACAGGAAGTTGGTGCTTCCATCTCTAGTGGGTGCTTGAGAAGGATTGGGGGTTGGTGCCTCCTACAAGTTGGCTTGAAAAAATCCAAGGAGCTGAAAGTTGGTTCTTGCAACAAATCCATGAGGTCGGTGCCTCACATGGTGCTTTTGGTAAGATGGACAAGTGTCTACAAAAGGAGGGAGTTGGCGCTTCTTACTAGTGGGTGCTAGCAAACAATCAAAGGGAGATGTTGCTTCCTGTGAGTGGGTGCTCACAAAACAGATTGATGTAATAGAGTAGGTGCTCTTATTTTACATCAATAACAACAACAAGCTTTGTGGTTTATTTCCCAAAAGGGTTTCCACGTGAAAGCCTTGTGTCTCATGTGTATGAAACTCATGGTGTGTATGCTTGTATGTTGACTTCAGGTTGCTGCCATATTATATGTTTCTTCTCATTATATGGGTTTCCAAGGTTGAATAAGAAAAGTAAATCAGCATAAAATTTTTAAAATTAGCCTTAATACTGATTCACACCACCTCTCAGTATTATCATTGTGTCCAACAACAACTTGTTAGATTAGAAAATAATTGTGCACAAACAAAGATTATATTGCATTGATAAAATAAGGTACAAAGTATCTGTGCCTCACAACTATCAATCTGTCTCTATATATTCCCTCTGATCACATAACCTTCCCCTTTATTTATACACCAGGGTAGAAGGAATTGTATTCGACAAATTCCCAACAATTAACAAAAATTAGAATAACTATATAAAATAATTTTTATGCAATTTTGGATGATGTTGACTCATGGAAGGGTTTAATAATGAAATGCAGATAATATGAGATCTAGAGAAAATTTAATTATTTATCTTCTCCTCAAAGATGGGTGCTACTTTGATTTTTCACAAATCTGGGCTAAATTATGCAATTTGGGCGGATTGATGTTGAATAACTAAGCATAACTTTAAAACCGCGATAGATTTTGGAAAACAATCAACGTGATAACTAATTTCCATACTGTGAACAAAATCCATCCTCATTACCTCATAAATTGTGGCAAAAGTTGATTTTTTGGAAACTTTTACATGTAATGTTGATTGAGAGCTACAAATTCACATGTGTGACCTTGGTGTGATCCAAGCAACATAGAATCATATTGACACCTTAGCCTTGAAAACCCATGTGGCCAAATCTTAATTCAAGGGGTTGAAGTATGTCAACCTTGGAGGTCATTGCAGGAACATAAATATACTATAAGAAGCTAGAGGAACTGAAAGCACAACAATCAATAGAAAAAGCAACCATAATATTCTTTAATTCATTAAAAATAAAGGAAACAAATGGAAATTATCTACTTTATCACCTATAAGCTTTTTGCGGTATATTTATGAAAAAACATGGTAAGAATGGTAATGAACGGGTGATGTAAAATGATAAAATATGGGTGTTTTAAATGGTGAAAGAGAGGAAAAATGATGATTCAAGACTCTTTATCACAACTCTTAGTCACCAAAAAAAAGGGATTTTCCAATCAATTGTTAGATCACTAGTGAGTTATGTACCTTAATTTGGACAATATTAGAATGGCTAAATTTTATTGATATATATCTGAGATTTAAGCCCTTCTAGATTTGAGAATTTGTTTGGTAATACTCTGATATGTCTTTTCTACAATTCCACAAGTGTGAAATGAATTTGATGTTCTAACTAAAAGTTATGGTAAATTTCCTAAAACATGCTTATTTTTGGCCTTTTTCCCATGAGCAAACTTGTATAGTGCGCCACGTGTGAAATTCTTCAAATCTAATTATGAAATTTGTACATGAGGTACTTCTATATGTATGTTGAAATACTCGAAGATTTCATAGTCTAAAAAGTCCCAAACATGAATATATAAAAAAACACCAAGTTGACCTATTTAAAATTCTTCAGGAGTTCACAAACCCTAACTTCTACAAAGTATAACCTCAAAGGTATAGAAAATTAAATTATGAAAATGCCAAATTAACCTGTTTGAAACTTTTTTTAAGAGCATTTAAGAGTCTACACTTCCTTAGAGCACATATATGAAATTGTACCAAACCAAGATTTGAAATTTGAACCAAATTTTCACTAATATTTCACCTCAATTTGATCAAAGTTTCACGATTTGAAACCTCATAGAAAAAATTATAACAAAAATTTCAAGCTAACCTAATTGAGATTGATTTCAAGAGCGTTCAAAAACCCTAACTTCCTTGAAATATATCTCCAAAAATCTAGCGAACCAAGATTTGAAATTTGAACAAGATGTTTCTTGAGATGTCTTCTCAATACTCTCCAATTTTCACCATCTAAATCCATGTTCCAAAGTTTTCAGATTCATCCTCATTACCTCGTAAATTACACCCGAAGTTGATTTTCTAAAAATTTTGAAGTGTAACGTTGATTGAGACCTACAAACTCACACATGTGACCTCGGTGTGATCTAAATGATATAGAATTATGTTGACACCTTAATCTTCAAAACCCATGTTGCCAAATCGTAACTAGAGGGGTGAGTATGTCAACCTTGGAGGTCCCTATAGGAATAGGAATCTACTATATCAATCTACAAGAATTGAAATCACAACCATCATTAGAAAAACCAACCATTATCTTCTTTAATTCATTAAGAAAAAAAGAAAATACATGGAAATTAGCTACTTTATTACTTGTAAGCTTGTTGCTGTATATATATGAAGAAACAAGGTAAGAATGGTAATGAACAAGTGAAATGGTGAGGTAAAATGATAAAATATGGGTGTTTTAAATGGTGAAAGACAGGACACAATGATGACTCAATGCTCTTATCACAACTTTTAGTCACAAAAAAGGGATTTTCTAATCAATAGTTAGATCACTAGTAAGTTACGTACCTTAATTTGGAGAATATCACAATGGCTAAAGTTTTATTGATGTATCTCTTAGATTTGAGCCCTTTTGGATCCAAGAATTTATTCAGTAATACTGTGATATGTCTTTTCTACAATTCCACAAGTGTGAACTAAATTTGATGTTCCAACTAAAAGTTATGGTAACTTTCTTAAAACTTATTTATTTTTTCCCTTTCCCATGAGCAAACTTGTATAGTGTGCCACATGCCCAATTCTTCAAATATAATTATGAAATTTGTACATGAGGTACTTCTATATGCCTATTTAAATCCATGAATATTTCACAGTATGAAAAATACCAAACATGAATATATAGAAAAAACAAAAATTTGACTTGTTTAAAATTTATTTCAAGGCTATTCACAAACCCTAACTTCTACATAGTATAAATTCAAAGCTACACCAAACTAAATTATGAAAACTCCAAATTGACCTGTTTGAAATTGATTTCAGGAGCATTCAAGAGTTTATAATTCCTTAGAGCATATATATGAAATTATAGCAAACTAATATATGTAATTTGAACCAAATGTTCAATATTATTTCACCTAAATTTGATCCAGGTTTCATAGCTTGAAACCTCATAGAAATAAAGTTATAGCAAAAAATGTCGAACTGACCTAGTTGAGATTGATTTCAAGAGCATTGAGAAGCCCTAAATTCCTTGGAGGATATATCCAAAAATCTAATGAATCAAGATATGAAATTTGAACCAGGGTTTTCTTAAGATGTCTTCTCAATATACTCCAAGTTTAACCATCTAAATCCACGTTCCGAAATTTTCAGATTCATCCTCATTACCTTGAAAATTGCTCCCAAAGTTGAATGTCTAGAAATTTTGATGTGTAACGTTGACTGAGAGTTGAAAAATCACACTTGTGACCTGGATGTGATCTAAACAACATAGAATCAAGTTGATACCTTAGCCTTCAAAACCCATGTGGCCAAATATTAATTAGAGGGGTGAAAGTATGTCAACCTTGGAAGTCCCTACATGAATAAGAATTAACTATAGGAAGCTGCAAGAATTGAAACCACAACCATAATTAGCAAAACCAACCACTATCTTGTTTAATTCCTTAAAAATAAAGGAAATAAATGGAAATTAGAAAATTTACCACTTGTAAACTTGTTGTGATATATTTATGATGAAATATGATAAGAATGGTAATGAACGGGTCAAGGAGTGAAGTAAAATGATAAAAATATGGGTGTTTTAAATGGTGAAAGAGAGAAAAAAATGATGAATCAACACTCTTTACCAAAACTTTTAGTCACCAAAAAAATGGTTTTTCCAATCAATAGGTAGATCACTAGTAAGTTACATACCTTAATTTGGAAAATATCAGAACAGATGTGTAAGTTGTTTAGATCACACCCAGGTCACACATGTGAGTCTACAAGTTTCAATCAACTTTACACATCAAAATTTCCAAAAAGTAAACTTCAGGCGCAATTTACGAGGTAATGAGGATGAATATGAAAATATTGGAACATGGATTCAGATGGTGAAACTATGGAGAATCTTGAGAAGACATCTCAAGAAATATCTGGTTCAAATTTCAAATCTTGGTTTAGATATTTCTTGAGATGTCTTCTCAAAATTATCCAAAGTTTCACTATGAATCCATGTTCCAATATTTCCAGATTCATCCTCATTACGTCGTAAATTATGCCCAAAGTTGACTTTTTGAAAGTTTGATGCGTAACATTGATTGAGACCTATAGACTCACACATGTGACCTGGGTGTGATCTAAGCAACATATAATCATGTTGACACCTTAGCCTTCAAAACCCACGTGGCCAAATCTTAACTCGATGGGTGGAAGTAAGTCAACCTGGGAGGTCTTTGCATGAATAGGAATCTACTATAGGAAACTACAAGAACTTAAATCACAACCATCATTAGCAAAACCAAGCATAATCCTTTTTAATTCATTAAAAATAAAGGAAATAAATATAAATTAGCTGCTATATAACATGTAAGCTTGTTGTAGTATATTTATGAAGAAACATTGTAAGAGTGGTATTGAACAGGTGAAGGGGTGAGGTAAAATGATAAAATATGGGTGTTTTAAATGGTGAAAGAGAGGAAAAAATGATAACTAAACACTCTTTATCACAAATTTTAGTCACAAGAAATGGATTTTCTAATAAAAAATTAGATCTTTAGTAATGTATGTACCTTAATTTGGAGAATATCAGGACCGATGAAGTTTTATTGATATATCTCTAAGATTTGAGCCCTTCTAGATATGAGAATTTGTTTGATAATACTCTGATATATCTTTTCTACAATTCCACAAGTGTGAATTGAAGTTGATGTAACAACTAAAAGTTATGGTAACTTTCCTAAAAAATTCTTATTTTTGGCCTTTTCCCTTGAGCATACTTGTACAAAGTGCCACATGTGAAATTCTTCAAATTTAGGTATGAAATTTTTACCTAAGGTACTTCTATATGTATATTGAAATCCCTGAATATTTCACAGTCTGAAAATCCCCAAACATGAATATATAGAAAAAACACCAAGTTGACTTGTTTAAATATATTTCAAGACAATTCACAGACCCTAACTTCTATAGAGTATAACTTCAAAGCTACAACAAACTAAATTTTGAAAATTACAAATTGACTAGTTTGAAACTGATTTCAGGAGCATTTAAGAGTCTAGAATTCCTTAGATCATATATTTGAAATTATAGCAAACCAAGATCTAAAATTTGAACTCCCTGATGCACGTAACCAATGGTGGTTTTAGCGATTTGGCGGGGTCCCCATAATACTCCCCACATGCTACTTGGTGTGATGAAATGTAATTGACATGCTTCCCTTGGCATTGAAGTGTCGAGGCTTCTGGAGGCATCAATCAATAAATCCATTCAAGTGAAGGGTGGAAAACATTGTTGGGTGAGGAAGGGTATGAGACTACTGTTGGTGGGAGTTTATGTGTGTTTTCTTTTGTAGGGTGGCACACTGGTGGTGCCATTCCTTGTGATCCAAACTGTAATGCAAGTCAGAGGAATTTTAGCCAACAATGTTGTTAGTGCTAATGTGATTCTAGAGGTTGTATTTGAGTAGGCATGGGATCCATGATTGAAGGGGCGCCCACCAAATGCTGATAGTGGTGTCGTCATTATGTTGAATTTGAAAGGGTATGTTTTCTTGTCTTCCTGGAATGTACCTTTGTTAGGTTGGTTGTGGGAATTTAATTGGGCCCTAGACAACAAGCTTGTTGATAGGACAAGGATAGGGCCTTTGGTGAAGGGCTAATTGAATAATTTTTAGGGTGATGGTAGTGGGAACTGGAGCACTTACAATATTTGGAAGGTGGTCAAGTTTGTGTCACCCTACGAGGGATGGTGAGTGGAGGGTTTCAGTGGGGCTGTTATTTTCACTCTAGTCGTGTATAATGAATCATGAGGTGCTCAATTGGTTCCTCGGGTGCTTAGGGTGGAAAGTGCAGATGATACACACATTGGGGTTACTTGAGAGGTGCATTGGGTGTGGTTCTTTTTGGAAAAGAAAGGCAACTGGAATTATTTGGAATCCATGCTTTGCCAACAGGGCCGTGTGCATTGAGGAGGGAACCCATAGGGCCATGGAGTTGTTCACCCTAAATCCAACCGCGACCTGTAGGAAGCAATTGACCAAACTGCAGGACTCTCTCTAGGTTGAATCGAGATGCCTTCTGCCATCGACACATTAGATGAATTCCTTCAACAAATTACAACACTCTTGGAGCAAACAGTTCGAGATAGGGATAGGGATAGGAACAAAGCTACAGGGTTCATGAATGATCTCCAACATACCTAATTGTTAATGTTGGACATAATGGCTTTGTTATAGAGAGGACAAACATTAATCCATGAATGACTAGAGATACTGGAATGAAGAATGGAGCATATGGAAGTTCCTATCCCTGAGGCTTTCCATCCTCCTCATCTCCAAACAATGGGTAAGGTGGCCAATTTCGACTCTTTGTCCCTATCAGTGATGAAAATTATTTGTTTTAAGGTACTTGAGAATTTTTGTTCCTTTTGGGTTCTCAGTTTATGGATATCTTGTGTCATCAAGATGATTGTAATGTGGTTTTATTTTCATCTTAGGGCCAACAAGTCTGGTAGGAATGAGGCCTACAGTTTTGGTTTATGTAGTCTCTCACGATGTACCATGACTTTGAATTAATAGAAGTCGTTTATTTATAAACAAAAAGATATCTAAAATTTGAACCAAATGTTCATTGATATTTCACTTAATTTGGTCCAAGTTTCATAGTTTGAAACCTAATAGAAAAAAAGTTATAGCGAAAATTCCATACTAACCTAGTTGAGATTGATTTCAAGAGCTTTCAGAAACCTTTACATAGTTGGAATATATCTCCATAAATTTAGTGAACCAAGATTTGAAATTTGAACTAGATATTTCTTGAGATGTCTTCTCAACATTCTCCAAGTTTCACCATTTGAATCCATGTTCCAAAATTTTCAGATTCATGCTCATTACCTCACAAATTGCGCTCAAGGTTGAATTTCTGGAAAATTTGGCATGTAACATGGATTGAGACTTGTGTACCCACAAGTGTGATTTGAGTGTGATCTAAACAACATAGAATCATGTTGACACCTTAGCCTTCAAAACCCATGTGGCCAAATCTTAATTAGAGGGGTGGAAGTATGTCAAACTTGGAGGTTTCTATAGGAATACGAATCTACTATAGGAAGCTACAGGCACTGAGATCACAACCATTATTAGCAAAAAACCTATAATATTATTTAATTCATTAAAAATAAAGGAAGTAAAAGGAAATTATCTAGTGTATCACTTGTAAGATTGTTGTGGTATATTTATGAAGAAACATGGTAAGAAAGGTAATGAATGGGTGAGGTAAAATGATAAAAGATGGGTGTTTTAAATGGTGAAAGAGAGGACAAAATGATGACTCAACACTCTACATAAAAAAAATTAGTCACCAAAAAATGGTATTTTCTAATCAATAGTTAAATCACTAGTAAGTTATGTACCTTAATTTGGAGAATATCAGAATGAATGAAGTTGTATTGATATATATTTTAGATTTGATCCCTTATAGTTATGAGAGTTTGTTTGGTAATACTTTGATATGTATTTTCTACAATTCCACAAGTGTGAATGGAATTTCACATGCCAATAGAAAATTATGGTAACTTTCTTAAAACTTACTTATTTTTGGCCTTTTCCCATGAGCAAACTTGTATAGCATGCCATGTGTCCAGTTCTTCAAATATAATTATGAAATTTGTACATGATGTATTTTTATATGTCTATTGAAATCCATGAGGATTTCAAAATCCAAAAAGTACTAAACATGAATAAATAGAAAAAACACCAATTTGACCTATTCAAAATTTATTTCAGGACTATTCATAAACCCTAAATTCTACAGAGTATAACTTCAAAGGTACAATGAACTAAATTATGAAAATGCCAAATTGACCTGTCTGAAATTGATTTCAGTAGTAGTCAAGAGTTTATACTTCCTTATAGAGTATATATGAGATTATAACAAACCAATATCAAAAATTTGAACCAAAGGTTCACTATTATTTCACGTCAATTTGGTCCAAGCCTTTCACAACTTGAAACCACATAGAAAAAGAATTATAGCGAAAATGTCAAACTAGTTGAGATTGATTTCAAGAGCATTTAGAAATCCTAACTTCCTTGGAAGATATCTCCAAAACTCTAGTGAACCAAGATTTTAAATTCGAACTAGATATTTCTTGTGATTTCTTCTTAATATTCTCTAAGTTTCACCATTTGAATACATGTTCAAAAATTTTCAGATTCATCCTCATTACACCCAAAGTTGACTTTCTGGAAATTTTGACATGTAACATTGGTTGAGAGTTGAAGACTCATATGCGTGACCTAGGTGTGATTTAAATAACATAGAATCATGTTGACACCTTATCCTTCCAAACCCTTGTGGCCAAATCTTAACTAGAGGGGTGGAAGTATGTCAACCTTAGAGGTCGCTGCATGAATAAGATTTTATTGTAGGAAGCTACAAGAACTGAAATCATAACCATCATCAACAAAACCATTCATAATCTTCTTTAATTCATTAAAAATAAAGGAAATAAATGGAAATTAGCTACTTTATCACTTGTAATTTTGTTGCGATATATTTATGAAGAAACATGGTAAGAGTGGTAATGAAGAGGTGAAGGGGAGAGCTAAAATGATAAAATATGGGTTTTTAAAATGATGAAAGAGGGGACAACATGATTCAACACACTTTATCACAACTTTTAGTCACAAAAAAGGGATTTTCTAATCAATTATTAGATCACTAGTAAGTTACGTATGTTAATTATGAGAATGGTTGAAGCTTTATTGATATGCCTCTAAGATTTGAGCCCTTCTATATATGAGAATTTTTTGGTAATACTTTGATATGTATTTTCTATAATTGCACAAGTGTGAATTGAATTTGATGTGCCAATTGAAAGTTATGGTAACTTTCCTAAAGGTTTATTATTTTTGGCCATTTTCCACGAGCAAACTTATATAGCATGCCATGCGATAAATTCTTTAAATATAATTTGGAAATTTGTATCTGAGGTAATTCTATATGTCTATTGAAATCCTTGAAGATTTCACGATTTGAAAAGTCCAAAACATGAATATATAACAAAAATGCCAAGTTGACATGTTTAAAATTTATTTCAGGACTATTCACAAACCCTAACTTCTACATAGTATGACTTCAAAGGCAAAACAAACTAAATTACGAAAATGCCAAATTGACATGCTTGAAACTAGTTTTAGGAGCATTCAAGAGTTTGGATTTCCTTAGAGCATATATCTGAAATTATACCAAAACAAGATTTAAAATTTGAACCAAATATTCATTGATATTTCACCTCAATGTGGTCCAAGTTTCATGGTTTGAAACCTCATAGAAAAAATATTATAGTGAAAATGTCAAACTAACCTAGTTGAGATTGATTTCAAGAGCATAAAAGACCCTAACTTCCTTGGAATATATCTCCAAAAATATAGTGAACCAAGATTTGAAATTTGAACCAAATATTTTTTGAGATGTCTTCTCATTATTATCTAAGTTTCTCCATCTAAATCCATGTTCCAAAATTTTCAAATTCATCCTCATTACCTCGAAAATGGCACCGAAGTTTAATTTCTAGAAATTATGGCGTGTGAGATTGATTAAGAGCTGCAGGCTCACACACATGATATGTGTGTGATCTAAAAAACATAGAATCATGATGACACCTTATCTTTCAAAACCCATGTGGCCAAATCTTAACTGGAGGGGTATAAGTATGTCAACCTTAGACGTTGCTACATGAATATAAATCTACTATAAGAAGCTACAAGAACTAAAATAACAACCATCATTAGCAAAACCAACCATAATATTCTTTAATTCATGAAATAAAAATTATCTACTTTATGACTTCTAAGTTTTTTACAATATACTTATGATTAAATGTGTTAGGTCCCTATAATACTAGTGTATTCCCTTATTATTATTATTTTCATTGTACCCCTTACTTTTATTGTTGCTCCCATGTGGTCCCCATATTGTTATTAGTGTGCCTTATAAAAGCCCACTATTGTAATTGTTGTGCCCTTACATTATTATTGTTATGTCGACTCTGATTATATTGTGACCCTTAGACCCCTATATATAGAAAGGAGGTCTTGTCATTTGTATCATACAAGAATTGTTCATTTATGTAATGTAAAGGAGGTTTCCCCCTCAAAGAGGCCACATTTTAATTTGTTCATCTATCTCTTTCTTCTATTTTGTGAGTTGGTTGCATAACAATTGGTATTAGAGCTTTAGATTCTAGTGTTTTGCTGCTTCAAATAGTTCATCATGGACTTTTCGCTATAACTTGTTTTATACGAATCTTCAGAGGTTGAAATTTAAACCCATTTGAGATGAAATTGTGATGAACCATGTGACAAAATTTCAGATCTTTTCTCGCTATATTTTAGGAGATATGTACTAAGCAAGTTAAGGTTTTTGAAGGCTCTCGAATTGGATCTCAAATAGGTCACCTTGGGAAAATCATCATAACTTTCTCTCTGAGCATCTGATTCAAATTTCGTAAAAATTGGCAGAAAAAAAATGAACTTTAGTTTGTTGGTTATTAGTTTCAGAATCGAAGGTCGACACAGTGACACATGGGACGTCGTACAATTTCGTTCTACTGAACCAGTCTATAATTAGGTCATCGCAGGAGATTGGGAATAACTCTTTCTTTGGTAATCCAATTGCGATCAAAATTGTGGGGTTGGAAATAAGACTCAGAGATCTATCACAAGATGAAAGTGCAGAAATTGGATATCCAAAATTACAGAGTTACAGACATTTCAAGATCTAGCTCATACAAAGCGGAAGAGAATGTGTGTAGTTTTTTTTTTTTTTTTGCATAAGCCTTGTTTGAGAAAGTAGTTTGAAGTGATTCAAAGGGAATTGTGAAGCATAATTATCATTCATTTATGAAACAAAGAAAGAAAATGGAAACACCTAGTAAGAAACCTGAAATCTCTACTATGACACATGAATAAGAGGAAGAAATGCAACATGATATATCAAAATTACGAGATCAAGTGCAATGAATTTCGTTCTCACAAAAAGTAACTGAAGCTAAGATAGATGGTTTAAGGAATGGAATGTAAGCTGAGATGGATGGCATGGAAGCTAAGATGGACGGCATGGAATCTAAGATGGATGGTATAGAAGCAAAAATTAAAGGCAACATGGAAGATTTGAAGATAGATTTGACAAAGTTGCTACAAGAAATGCTTACTAATGGTGAAAGGGTAGTAAAGGAAACTCGTGATGAGAACAAAAGAAATGTTAGTCATGATTTCATAGACTCTAACATTGGATTGAAGACCCGCCATGTTCCAAATATAGATATGAGGAAGTGAACAAAAGAAATGTTAGTCATGATTTCATAGACTCTAACATTGGATTGAAGACCCGCCATGTTCCAAATATAGATATGAGGAAGTTTGATGGCAAGGATCCGTAACATGGATACTACAGATGGAGAAATATTTCGATCTCCATTATGTGTAAAGCACACAAAAGGTATGCATTGAAACTTTATATTTGGAACCTAATAATTTTGTATGGTATCAATGGATTTTCTCTCGTAGACAAATTTTCACTTGGGAAATTTTTATGGAAGAAATGATAGCACATTATGAGGATACAAAAAGAAACACTTTTTTTAGCCAATTGATAAATCTCAAACAAAAAGGGTTCAATGGTGGAGCACATCGAGGACTTCCAAAAATTGAATATAAGGGTAAAATATATTCCAGAGGAGCATAGGATTGATGTGTTCACAGGGCTTTAAAGGATAACATCCAACATGAGGTTCACCTTTCAGAACTTGATTCATTAGAGAAGGCATTTAGGTTGGCAAGAAAAATTGCAAAATTATGGCAACAAGGAAGCCTACCACTCACAACTATAAAGATGGAAGTGTTGTTGACCCTAGCCTTCCACAACCTACAAGGTTGAAACCACAACAATTGGAAGAAAAAATAGAAAAAAGGCTTTGTTACAGTTGTGATAACAAATACACTAAAGGTCATAAGTGTGCTGACAAGAAATTAATTTTACATAGATTGTGAAGAGGAGGAAGAAAAGGAACAAGAAACATCAAGAGAAGAGGATACACACCAGGAAAAAACCATAGAGAAAGAAGAAATAAATCCAACCATATCTTGTAATGCATTGTCCAGAATTACCACTCCTCAAACTATCAAGATATAAGGACATATTAAGAAGGATAAGGTAATAATGTTGATTGATTCAGGCAGTACCCATAATTTTATTCATTGTAAGATAGCCAAGGAATTGAGTTGCTTCCTATATCCAACACTAGAGTGTTAAGTGATGGTTTCAAATGGAGGAGCCATAAATTGCTCTGGAAAGTTCCATAATATCAAGATATCCATGGGAGAATATGTGTTGAATAGTCCAATGATTTCCATTCCAATGGGTGGTGATGATGTTGTACTAGGAGTCCAATGGCTACAATATTTGGGTACGATAAATTTTAATCTTCAAGAAATTTTCATGAAATTTGTTTTAGAAGGAAAGGAAGCTAAATTAAGGGGTATCATAGGAAAACCAGGAAACATAATAAGCTCTAATGACATGACAAAGCTTCTAAATAAAGAACAACGAGGTGTAATTGCATATGTTTGCTAGAGGTTCCCACATTGGAATCATCTATTTCTCCAGATCTCCAAAAAGTCTTAGACAATCATTCTAGGGTATTTGAGACTCCCAAATTCCTCCCACCTATTCATGATCATGATCATGATATTCATTTGATTCCAGGAAGTGTTTCTCCAAACATTAGGCCTTACAGATATTCCTATGCCCAAAAGAATGAAATTGAACGTATGGTTGCAAAAATGCTAGAGGCTGGTATAATTCAACCTAGTCAAAGTTCTTTCTCTGCTCTAGTAGTATTGGTGCACAAAAAGGATGTATCATGGCGCATGTGTTCAGATTATATGGAGCTCAAAAAGCTCAATATTAAAGATAAATTCCCCATTCCTGTCATTGATGAATTATTGGATGAATTGCATGGAGAAATTTATGTCACCAGGTTAGACCTCCGTTCAGGATATCATCAAATCAGAATGAAGATTGAAAATTTTTTTAAAACATCATTTAGAACTCATGAGGGTCATTATGAATTTTCGGTCATGCCTTTGGCCTTACCAATGCACCTTCTACATTTCAAGGTTTGATGAATTCCATTTTCAAACCCTTGCTTAGAAAATTTGTGTTAGTATTTTTTGATGATACACTAATCTACAACAGGTCTTGGAAGGATCATGTTCAACATGTTGACAAAGTGGTCAAACTATTGGAGGAGAAACAATTATATGCAAAAACCTCCAAATGTTTCTTTGGAGTATGAGAGATGGAAAATCCCCAAATCCATAAAGATTCTGCAAGGATCTCGAGTTGATAGGTTATTATCACAAGTTTGTTAAGAATTATGGGAGAATAGAGACACCTCTAACAACATTACTGAAGAAAGATGCATTTTCTTGGATTCTAGAAGCAATGAGGGCCTTTGAACATCTTAAAGAGGAAATGTGCCAAACACCAATCTTAGCTATGCTAGACTTCACAAAAACCTTTATTGTGGAATGTGATGCCTCGGAAAATGGAATTGGTGTTGTTTTAATGCAAGAAGAAAGACCCATTATTTTTTCAAGTCGTCCAATCAAAGGAAAATATTTACACAAAGGTATTTATGAGAAGGAAATGTTTGAAATACTACATGCACTTAAGAAATGGTGACCTTACCTAATGGAAAGACACTTCAAGGTAAAACCAGATCATGATAGTCTTAAATACTTTATAGAATGAATATTATCTTCAGAAGAGAAACAAAAATGGGTCACAAGGATGTTGGGTTATGACTTTGAAATCATCTACAAAAAAGGGAAGCAAAATGTTGTTGCAGATGCACTCTCAAGAAAAGATGAGGATGTGGAAGTATTTGTTGTGGGGAAAAATGCCTATTTAGGACGATCATATCCACCTAAGGTGTGACAGCGCCTTAGCAACAAACGAATACAGCTATCATGATTTCTTCCTTTATGAAATATGAAAGAGAGGAGATCGGCAGACTTACCGTTATCTTCCGGTTGTCCCTCGAACTAGATCCTCTTTTCTTTGTGTGTCCACAGCTACTTGCCTCCTCGCTCGATCAAGAGAACAGCTACTTGAATCCCACGAGATCACAAGAGAACAACTACCTGTGACAAGAGAACAACTACTTGCAACAAGAGAAGAACACAATACAAAGGCAAATATACATATTCATAAATGATTCAGGATTAGAAGTAAATCAAATATACTAATGCAATTACACAAAATACACCAGCATATAGGAAAGAATCAAGATAGCTTTATTGAAAGTAACAGGGTTCAGGAAGAGATACAACCCATAGGGCTCCAACCCAGCATCTCCTTCCCAGCAGAATGGAATTCCTTCTTCAGCTCCTTTCAAAGCATAACACACCCAATATTTCTAGCCCCAAACCAACAACAATTCTTTGCAAATACCAAATTCCAGCCTCCTTGATCTCATGTAGAAGAGATCTATATATAGGGATATTGGAGAGAGGATGAGTGAGCTTGAGACTGGTCTGAGACTGACTAGTGTCCTCTCCCACTTCAGTTCTTGAGTCCACTTGGAGGTTCTTGCTTCCACTTGGAGATTTGGAACCTCTTACTCATCACCAGTCGAATTCCCTGATCCAAGTGTCATTTTGGAAGCTTCCTGGGCATTGACACCTTGAGGAATGACTCTACCACTTGTCCAAACTCGCTCAGCACAGGTAGCCTTCTTTGCAGTTGACATTCAACGCAGGTAGACAGTGGAGCAGTTGACATTCAGCGCAGATGCTCAGTGGAGCAGTTGACATGATCCAGAATTGCCTTGTTTTTGAGTGTTTTCAGGTGGAGAACTTTTGTTAAGTGCTGTGGTTTGCTGGCCTTGTTCCTTTAGGGGTAGGAAAAACATGTTTAGGGACTTTGGATCCCTTGCTTATTGACATTTCATGCTCAGTGATGCAAGGCACAAAAATGTCTATAACAGTTGCCCCCTAAAGTATGAGGCCGTTTATCGGGTGAAATGCTTTATCCAGGAGGGTCCGAAGTTCATCCATCTGCTGGGAGGAGACCTGTAATAAAATACAATACAATACATTATGATTCATACTGCTTTCATGATCTAGCTGAGGCGGGCATTCCCATGCTCAGCTTTATAAATTCATTTTTGTACATGGAACAGACGATCGTCTGATGGTAGACTGATAATTTTGGTGAAATTATCATCCTTTGAGTAGGATGATCATCTGCTGCAATGATGTACATGTCAAATGTCTCTATTTTTCCTGAATATATATCGCAGCCCGGATGGATGAAACTAGATCCGGGGTCTTCAAACTCGTTCGATCTTCACTCTAAGTACAAGTCGATCCATGTGATAATTGCGCTGAAGTCGAACATGGAAAGACATCGCTTGATTACCGGTCAATGATGTAAACCGTTAACAAGCGCGAGAGGAATCACCGATAATGATAATGACCCTCAAGGTACTGCAGTACAATTCACGTGGTGTGAATAAAGGACTTGGCGTCGAACACCACGCAAAATCTTCTGGTCGAAGGTCATTGATGTATACCTGTCGCCGGAAGTGAGAAACTTGCCATTGAGGCATGCAAGCTTCAAAGTACTGAAGGGGTTGTTCCTAGATCAACTCCTTGGATAATGAGCTGATGTCGACAAGGAGCAATCCGTCAAAGGAGGGCCTTAATGAATCCCACATCAGTGACACGGAACGGAGCTAATGATTTTAATGGAGGTGAAAACAATCTGTGACATCTAATTCAGGGTGGCGGTCATGAATGGATGAAGGATAATGTATGGCAGTGGATGGGACCCGGTTGACTCTTTCTGAACGACTTCTCTTGAACATATGGCGACACTGATGCGATGGATCGGTAGCATTACCCCAAATATGGATGGTATGGCAAGACCATGGTGATGTGACCGGTGAATGAAACAACCCAACCCGAATGTGATACGGAGGAAAAGTGTCATGTTCAAGAGCGACCTGTTACCATCAAATTTTTCTTGATTTTTCCCAATTTTTCCCCAGTCATTGCTGACCAGTACCTCTTTATTTTTGCCAAGCTTGAGGAGGATAACATATGCTTGTTCTATAACCTGCCCTTCGGGCAAGCCCATCGCTATGTTTTAACAAGCCTAGCGATAGTGAAACTCGTTCTCCTCGAAAGACAAGTTTGTCACTATTTAATAATTTTAATGAGTCTAACGACAAGGATAACTCGGTCCTTTTCATTTTTAGAGAGTCTGAAAAGGTACATAAAGTTAACTCCAAAATTCCTTTTTCGTCATCTAATCCCTTAAGTCCGAAAAAGTATAAAACAATACAAAAGGGATGAGTTTTCGATAACTTTAACGAGCCGAATAAAACAAGCGCTCGACCTTTTTGTGCAATAATCCCTCAGGTCCAAAAAGATTAAAATCTAGAGGAGGGATAGCTCTTCTAGTCCTTTAACGAGCTGGAAGGCCAAAACTCGGCAATCTTTTCATATTTTACGAGTCAGTTGAAAAGAGCTTAAAGAAGACTCGTCTTTTGAGGAACGAGTGATAAACAGGGATAGCAACTGATTCCAGGTACAGGTTGGAATTTTCCAATCACGGCAGTGTCACGAGGATGGCTAGGTGAAATCACTCTTCGCAGCTGTTCCTCAAAAGGGGTAAACAATCATATGGAGGTGAACGATCGACCAAATGAAAATGGAGGTGGCAGGTGCAAACACGACCAAGGCTTTTATGGCTGATAAATTTACGATCACAGCGGTTATTTACCGGGATAGGTTCATTTTTTATTTAAAAATGAGCTTAAACTCTGGAGGAAACATTTCTCACTACTTATATTTATTTTTTAACGAGCATGAAGACCGCGTTAAAACTGCTCGGACCTTGCGTTTATTTTTTAACGAGCATGAACTTTATGCTAAAACTACTCGATTACCCAGTCTTTTGATAAGAGTGTCTCATGAAAGATCCCATTTTTTATAGAGCTTGCGCCTTACCAAAGCTATGCTCACTCTCCTTTCTTTATGCAAGTTCGGAAACGGCTAATCCTACGAGTTTAAAGGGTTAGACCTACAGGTTTAAAGGGAGGACCTAAAAATTTTAAAAAATAAATAGTCGCCCCTTGCTTGCACTCCAAAAGGTTTGCATGCCCCCAGGTATAAAACAGAGTTTCAAGGTTACCTCTACTTACCCTTCGCCAAAACATTTATTTTAATCGAGAGAGGCTGACCTATTTCAGGTTACCCAAAGATTGTCTCATTACTCTTTCAAACAAAACACTTCCTCGGCAATGTCTACCGAAATAGACAAGGGTGAATGACTGGTGCCAAACACGTAACTTTGACAAAAGAATCTTATTCTAGAACAACCCCTCTTCCATCCACGGACGGGGTACGGACTAGTCATATTCTCCCGCGGAAACCTATCCTATACCCAAAGTTTCCCTGCCGAAGCAGGCCAGGATGCATGCCCCCTGGGTTCCAGTCATATCCTCCTGGATTACTCGCGCTCATCAGGAGGACGGACCGTGGGTTGAGACACTTCTTGCATGAATAGACCATTTAGGGATGGCACATGACTATTTGCGATGTGTGATCCAGGAAACGAAAGTTGGTCTACGAGCTTGACCATTCTTCCTTCATGTGGAAAACACATTACTCTAAAGAGTGAGGAGACTACAGCTCCCATGCAATATATATAGTCTCGTCCAAGGAGTAGGTTATAATCCAAGGGTCCTTGAACGACCATCATGTTCATTTGAACGGTCTTCCCTTTCAATGTTATAGGCACATTGGGGAGGATCCCTAAAGGTCGACTGGTTCCTTTATCAAAACCTGATAGATTTCTCATCTCAGGTAAGAGTGCTGGCGAACCAAGCGCTCTGCAAGCAATAGAGGAAAGGATACTCACAGATGCCCCCTCATCAATGATAGTGCCAGCCATTACCATTCTGTATATTTGACAAATAATTCTGAATGGCACACTAGCTGGCAACCGGGGTCTGCCTAGTTGGTTCCAATCAAAGGACACAACCAGGTTGCTTGGTGGTGGGACTAAATATACGGCCGGATAACGCTCTGATGAACTTCCTTCCTGTGACAAAGGAATGGTGGCATTGCCCCCTTGATCATCAGAGTCAATGCTGATGAAGAGAACTTGGACGGTGTCGTCTGTATTCTCCTCTGTGATGGTGTCATTCGAAGATGGAGCCTCTGAAGGCAAAACCGGGTCAACTGCCGTATTAACCTTTTGACTTTCGTCAGGCATGGATCCAGATGGTTCTTCTTCAATGACAGGTGCTTCAGCTGACCATCTAAGTGGCTCAGCCGGATTCTCAACTAGTGAGGGACTTGGCAGGAGTCTTTGATATCCAGGAGGAAGATTCGCTCGTAAAATCGAGCGATCTTCCAGAACTCTTTTTGCCTCATCTAAGAAGGGACAACGGTGGATGGCGTGATCGCCTTCACACAGTCTGCAGGGAAATTTAACTTTCCCATTCTGTCCTGGAGCTTCACTCCCACTAGTTGATGGTGAGCAGTCGACATGGCTATCAGAGGTCGATGCTCCCGAATTGTGCAAACGGGGGACCAGTCTCTTAGTATCCATGGGATACAGGGACAATCTCTATGGAAGTGGTCTCCCCTACATATGACGCATGGCGATTTAGGCCTTACGAGTGCGGTGTGTGGATTTTTGTTAGATGACATTTGCTTGCCCCCAGTCACCTTAGGCTCCTTCTTCTTCTTTTCTTTCTTCTTCTTCTCCTTCTTCTCCTTAGGAACCCGATTTTTTGATCGACCAGTTCCGTCAATCGAAGAGGAAGGAGGGGAGGAAGATGAAGTGGAAGGCTGGGAGGCAACTCTTGTCTGATCTAACTGTTGACTCGACTGTTCAGGAGTGGTGGTATTCTGAACGACATTGGTCGAAAAGAGCCAAACTGGTAGGCCAATTGTCAATCCTGGAAGCGACAATGTGGCCATGTGGGGCGCACCAACATCTCCCCAAGAGGAGAAGGGACTAGGATTTCCACCCAAGGGAACTCCTTGGTTGGTGTGCTCTATCTTTTCAACCTAAAGATCAACGCAGGATTAAAGGGTGATTGTTCCGTTTAAAATAAATTGTTAATGACGCTTTTAGACACAACTTGCTTTTTCAGTTTTAAAGAGTCGAGAAAAAGCTAAAGATGACTCTAGTCTCCTTCGATGTTTTAACGAGCCCGAAGTGACAAATGCTCGGATGGACGTTTTCTGTTATAGAGTCTGAAAAAGGCCAAAAGGAACTGCTCTGGAGATCTAGGCAGAGGGTGTGCCAAACCTTTCGCAAAACCACAGAATACTTTTTACAGTACGGGTGGTCGATCTTCGTGAATGCTGTGTTCACTGCATTGTGATTAGTAGGGCGGCCAACATGGCTTCCTAAGGATAAAAGATATATGCCTATAGGGGTCTCCCAATATATACGCGACGGTACGTGGGAGCACAATCCGTATTAGTGCCACCGACTCTCAGGAGGAATAACCCACCTTCTTCGAGATCGACAGTCACTATGTTTAACGACGTCGGAACACGTCTCTAGCCTAGACCTCTATGTTGTGCGTTATGTTACGAAGCGTTGTTAGATTCATTCAGTTTATTTTAGGTTGATCTTTTTAAAGTTTGCCTTTCAAGGTTCACCACGAGATGTATGATACAAATTCCTAAATGCAGTCTAAGATGATAAGCAAGCTTTACAATCTTTCAACTTTGAAAATCGTAGCTACTAAGGGAAAAGAGAGCGACTATCTTTTCTCAAAGAGCAATCATCACACTCTAATGCACTTTCCCTAAATCCAACATGCAAACTTATCAAATTCAAAATGCACAATGCAGGTGTTTGTTTTCACTTTCTTAGTATAAATGCCTACAAAGAAAGCTTTTTGCACAACTTTGAATTTGCTTTTACAATGATCAAAATAAACAAGTTCACTTTCTTCGAAATCAACAAGGGTAGAAGAGATTACAATCACTTTGCGATTTTCGAAATAAAGACTCGTTTTGATACTTTGAAAAGAACAAATTCAAACCAATAAGCAAAAGTAAAACTATAATCAATCTGAACAAACAGCCAATGAGCTCTCTTCTAAGATCACTTTCAATCAGATCTGAATCAAAGGATACAGAAAGACTACTTTACTCATGCAAAGGAAGACTGTAAATGACGCTACAAACACATAAAAACATTCACAATCTTTTTGTACAAAAATTGGGGCGGAATTCAAGCAAAGAAAAGGGTTATCAGACTAGCACCTATACTTGGTTAAAGGCTACAAAAACAGAGATCAAAACAGGGCAAAAAGGGACAAAGAACCCCAGCTGCACAAGGCCACACTGGTTCAACGCAGGTACAACACTGTCAGTTTGACATTTAGCACAGGTAGCCCCTTCTGGACCTGCATTGAAATGCAGACTGCCTTCACAGTGCCTGCGCTAAAGAGAGAAACTCTCGTTTCCCTTGGTTTCTGGGTCACAAAATGCTCAAAAATCAACTATTTCAGGCCAAATCAGAAACACAAGCAAGGTATAAACAGAGGGATGCTTTGATAGGGTACTAAAAACTATCACAAGGATCAATCAAATCATTTGTGGATCTAGTTTAGATCATAGACAAGTCCAACATACTAGATCAAAGCAACAACTTTTACTTTGCATCCGGGAAAGATGCAGTTCAAGATTTGTTGTCATGTTTATGAAGTAAACAAATGACGGAAACACAAATGAAATGAATAAACAAGTTCTTCCCCAGTGGAGTCGCCAATTTGTTGTGGGGAAAAATGCCTATTTAGGACGATCCTATCCACCTAAGGTGTGACAACGCCTTAGCAACAAACGAATACAGCTATCATGATTTCTTCCTTTATGAAATATGAAAGAGAGGAGATCGGCAGACTTACCGTTATCTTCCGGTTGTCCCTCGAACTAGATCCTCTTTTCTTTGTGTGTCCACAGCTACTTGCCTCCTCGCTCGATCAAGAGAACAGCTACTTGAATCCCACGAGATCACAAGAGAACAACTACCTGTGACAAGAGAATAGCTACTTGCAACAAGAGAAGAACACAATACAAAGGCAAATATACATATTCATAAATGATTCAGGATTAGAAGTAAATCAAATATACTAATGCAATTACACAAAATACACCAGCATATAGGAAAGAATCAAGATAGCTTTATTGAAAGTAACAGGGTTCAGGAAGAGATACAACCCATAGGGCTCCAACCCAGCATCTCCTTCCCAGCAGAATGGAATTCCTTCTTCAACTCCTTTCAAAGCATAACACACCCAATATTTCTAGCCCCAAACCAACAACAATTCTTTGCAAATACCAAATTCCAGCCTCCTTGATCTCATGTAGAAGAGATCTATATATAGGGATATTGGAGAGAGGATGAGTCAGCTTGAGACTGGTCTGAGACTGACTAGTGTCCTCTCCCACTTCAGTTCTTGAGTCCACTTGGAGGTTCTTGCTTCCACTTGGAGATTTGGAACCTCTTACTCATCACCAGTCGAATTCCCTGATCCAAGTGTCATTTTGGAAGCTTCCTGGGCATTGACACCTTGAAGAATGACTCTGCCACTTGTCCAAACTCTCTCAGTGCAGGTAGCCTTCTTTGCAGTTGACATTCAACACAGGTAGATAGTGGAGCAGTTGACATTCAGCGCAGATGCTCAGTGGAGCAGTTGACATGATCCAGAATTGCCTTGTTTTTGAGTGTTTTCAGGTGGAGAACTTTTGTTAAGTGTTGTGGTTTGCTGGCCTTGTTCCTTTAGGGGTAGGAACAACATGTTTAGGGACTTTGGATCCCTTGCTTATTGACATTTCATGCTCAGTGATGCAAGGCACAAAAATGTCTATAACAGCATTGCTTTATGCCATTTCTATTATCCAACTAGACTGGATAAACGAAGCAAGGGATGAATGGAAGAATGACAAAGAAGTGTGGGCACTCATTGAAAAGTTGTAGCAAGCTCCCAATGCATCTGATACATTTAGCTAGAAAAATGATTCATTATGGTACAAAGATTGCTTATACCTCTGTAAGAATTCCCAACTCAAACAAAAGATTCTTAGGGAATTGCACACATCTCCCTTAGGATGGCATTCAAGATTTTTAAAAACTTACTATAGGGTTAAGAAGGATGTTTTTTGGGATGGCCTTAAATCTGATATTCAAAAGTTTGTAGCGGAATGTTTGGTTTGCCAACAAAATAAAGTTGAGACAATTAAGACCCCAGGTCTATTACAACCTTTATCCATTCCAAGTCAACGTTGGGAGGAGGGTTCAATGGATTTTATCATAGGTTTACGCATGTCCAGAGGAAAGAGTGTAATCATGGTGGTAGTTGATATACTTAACAAGTATGCACACTTTTTTGCATTATCTCATTCATTTAAAGCTAGTACAGTTGCTACTGCATTTATGGAAACAATTCAAAAGCTACATGGAAACCCAAAGATTATTATAAGTGACAGAGATCATATTTTCACTGGAAATTTTTGGACAAAATCATTTTCTTGTCTGGGTACTCAGTTAGCTCATAGCTCATCTTATCATCCTCAATCTGATGTGCAAATTGAGATAGCGAACAAATTTTTGGAAGGATATCTCCGTTGCTTTATATCTGATAAACAGACACAATGGGTCAAATGGTTGCCTCTTGCTGAATGGTGGTATAACACTTCCTTCCATACTACAACAAAAATGACCACATTTATGGCACTTTATGGATATCATCCACCATCCATCACATCATATTTAAGAGAAAATTATAAGGTCAAACAGTCAAAGATCACATCGAGCATCAACAAAAAGTTCTCCAACTCTTAAAGGATAGCCTCACTTTGGCGTAGAATAGAATGAAACAACAGGCAGATCAACATCATAGCGAAAGAAGTTTTGGTGTAGGTGAATGGGTATTTCTATGGCTATAACCATAGAAACAAATGTCCGTCAAGCAAGTTAAGAAGGATAATAAATTATCACCAAAGTATTATGGTCCATACAAAGTGTTGCAAAAGATTGGTACTATGGCATACAAATTGGAACTTCCTGCATCTTCTCGAGTGCACCCAGTTTTCCATGTTTCATGCTTAAAGAAGGTTATAGGTGACAAGATCCCAGTTAAAACAATATTACCAGAGCTTGACAAGGAAGGAAAAATCATATTAGAACTTGAAGCAGTCACAAAAACAATAACTTGACAGCTGCGAAATAGATTAATTTCAAAGTATCTCATCAAGTGGAAGAACTTACCCACTGAAGAATCTACATGGGAGGATGAGAATGTTATACATAAGCATCCAGAACTACTCCAGCATTGAGGACAACACTTTTTTGAAGGAGAGGGGCATGTTAGGTCCCTATAATACTAGTGTATTCCCTTATTATTATTGCCATTGTACCCCTTATTGTTATTGTTGTTCCCATGTGGTCCCCATATTGTTATTATTGTGCCCCATAGAAGCCCACTATTGTTATTGTTGTGCCCTTACATTATTTTTGTTATGTTGGATATGATTATATTGTGACCCTTAGACCCCTATATATAGAAAGGAGGTCGTGTCATTTGTATCATCCAAGAATTGTTCATTTGTGTAATGTAAAGTAGGTTTCCCCCTCAAAGAGGCTATGTTTTAAGTCGTTTATCTATCTCTTTTTTCTATTTTGTGAGTTGGTTGCATAACAAAACGTGGTGAGAATGGTAATGAATAGGTGAAGCGGTGAGGTAAAATGATAAATTATGGGTGTTTTAAATTGTGAAAGAGAGGAAAAAATTATGAATCAACACTATCACAATTTTCAGTTACAAAAAATGGATTTTCTAATCAACTTCTAGATCACTATTAAGTTACATACCTTAATTCGAAGAATATCAGAATGGTTGAAGTTTTATTGATATATCTCTGAGATTTGAGCCCTTCCAAATATGAGAATTTCTTCAATAATACTCTAATATGTCATTTATATAATTCCACAAGTGTGAAATGAATTTGATGTTCCAATTGAAAGTTATGGTAACTTTCTTAAAACTTGCTTATTTTTGGCATTTTCTTGCTAGCAAAATTGTATAGCATTACACGTCTGCAATTCTTCAAATATAATTAGGAAATTTGAACCTAAGGTACTTCTATATGTCTATTCAAATCCTTGAAGATTTCACAGTTTGAAAAGTCCCAAACATGAATATATAAAAGAAACACCAATTTGACTTATTTTAAATTTATTTCAAGACTATTCACAAACTCTAACTTATATAGAGTATAACTTCAAAGGCATAACGAGCTAAATTATGAAAATTCCAAAATGACCTAGTTGAAACTAATTTCAAGAGAATTCAAGAGTTTGGAATTCCTTAGAGCATATATTTGAAATTATAGCAAACCAAAATCTAAAATTTGAACCAAATGTTCACTGATATTTCATATCAACTTGGCTCAAATTTAATAGTTTGAAACCTCTTAGAAAAAAGTTGTAATAAAAATGCCGATCTGACCTAGTTAGGAGTGATTTCAAGAGCATTCAAAAATCCTAACTTCCTTGGAAGATACCTCTAAGACTCTAGCAAACCAAGATTTGAAATTTGAACCAAATATTTCACGAGATGTCTTCTCAATATTCTCCAAGTTTCACCATATGAATACATGTTCCAAAAATTTCAGATTCATCCTCATTACCTTGTAAATTGCACTCGAAGTTGACTTTTTGGAAATTTTGACGTGTAACATTGATTAAGATTTTCATACCTTCACATGTGACCTGGGTGTGATCTAAACAAAATATAATCATGTTGACACCTTACCCTTCAAAACCCATGTGGCTGAATCTTAACTGGAGGGGTGGAAGTATGTTAAACTTGGAGGTTGATGCAAGAATATGAATCTACTATAGGAAGTTATAGGAACTGAAATCACAACCATCATTAGCAAAACGAATCATAATATTCTTTAATCCATTAAAAATAAAGGAAATAAATGGAAATTAGCTACTTTATCACTTGTAAGCTTGTTGCAGTATATTTATGAAGAAGCATGGTAAGAATGGTAATGAATGGGTGAAGGGGTGAGGTAAAATGATAAAATATGGGTGTTTAAATGGTGAAAGAGAGGATAAAATGATGATTCAAACACTATTTATCACAACTTTTAGTCAAGAAAAAAAAGGGATTTTTTAATCAACAATTAGATCACTAGCATGTTACGTACCTTAATTTGTATAAGATCAGAATGGCTAAAGTTTTATTGACATATCTCTTAGATTTGAGCCCTTGTATATCTGAGAATTTGTCCGATAATTCTATGATATGTCTTTTCTAAACTTCCACAAGTGTGAACTAAATTTGATGTGCCAACTGAAATTTATGGTAACTTTCACAAAACTTGCTTTTTTTGGCCTTTTTCCATGAGCAAACTTGTATAGAGTGCCACGTGTGCCATTCTTCAAATATAATTATGAAATTTGTACCTGAGGTACTTCTATATGTCTATTGAAATCCCTAAATATTTCATGGCCTTAAAAGTCCCAAACTTGAAAATATATCAAAAACACCATGTCGACTTGTTTAAATTTTATTTAAGGACTATTCACAAACCTTAACTTCTACAGAGTATAACTTCAAGGGTATAGGAAACTAAATAATGAAAACTCCAAATTGACCTATTTGAAAATGATTTTAGGAGCATTTAGGAGTTTGGAATTCCTTAGAACATATATATGAAATTATAGAAAACCAAGAACTATAATTTGAACAAAATTTTCATTGATATTTCACGTTAAATTGGTCCATGTTTTATGGTTGAAAACCTCATATAACTTTTTTTATAGCAAAAATGCTAAACTAACCTAGTTGAGATCATTTCAGATTCATCCTCATTACCTCATACATTGCTCCCAAAGTTGACTTTTTGTAAATTTTGACATGTAACATTGATTGAGAGTTGCAGACTCACACATGTGACCTAGGTGTGACCTCAACAACATAGAATCATGTTGAAACTTTAGCCTTTAAGACCCATGTGGCCAAATCTTAATTGGAGGGGTGGAAGTATGTCAACCTTGGAGGTCATTGCAGGAATAAGAATCTACTATAGGAAGCTATGGGAATTGAAATCACAACCATCATTATTAAAACCAACCACAATATTTTTTAATTCTTTAAAAATAAAGGAAATAAATGGAAATTAGCTACTTTAGCACTTGTAAGCTTGTTACAATATATTTATGAAGAAACATGGTAGGAATGGTAATGAACGAGTGAAGGGGTGAGGTAAAATGATAAAATATGGGTGTTTTAAATGGTGTAAGAGAGGAAAAAATAATGATTCAACTCTCTTTATCACAACTTTTAGTCACAAAAAAAGGGACTTTCTAATCAATGGTTAGATCACTAGTAAGTTATGTACCTTAATTTGGAGAATATTAGAATGACTTAAGTTTTATTGATATATCTCTTAGATTTGAGCCCTTATGGATTTGAGAATTTTTTTGGTAATACTTTGATATGTCTTTTCTACAATTCCACAAGTGTGAATTGAATTTGACGTTTCAACTGAAAGTTATGGTAGCTTTCCTAAAACTTTCTTTTTTTGGCCTTTCTCATAGGAAAACTTGTATAGTGGTGAGCACTAGTATTGCAGCAATAATTCTGCAACTCCTGTGCTTCCTACTTTACTCTTATCAACCCAGGAGTTTGTAACAAACTTGGAAGCGACGATGTTGTATGGACAAGTACTAGTTCTTATTGTAGGTTGTCACTTGGTTAGTCGGCGCAAGATCACTAGGAGCTGAAGCCAACTTCTATGGATTCCAAAAGAAGCTTTATATGTGATGGAAGGAAAAAGAGATTACTCTACTGATGCTATTCTACTTGCAAAAAGGAAGACTGAAATGTAAAGAAAACCAAGGAAATCCTAGTTAACCACTAATCCTACTTTTGCAGAAAACACTATGAAAACCATGAAAAGAATGCCATTATCTACTCAAGGAAGTAAACAACATCTACCTGAGCTATTTCTGAAAGTAAATGAGAAAAGAACATCTTTTTGGATTTTTATGTATTTTTATGTGAATTTGTCATGCATGTAATTTATTTGTTTGTGGATGTGGCAGTGAATAGGTGGCGATGGAGGGTGGTTTTGGGACTTGAGAGGATGTAGGATGGTGTGGATGGGTCCTAGGAGGTCTCAAGTGGCCTTCTGGAGGTTTTTCCCACACTCGGCCTTCAAAATAAATCCTACAGGAAAATCTACAAGAGGACACGGGAAATCTACAGGAGGAAAAACAACGTTCTACAAGAGGCCTACAGGAGGAGGTCGAGAGTAGTTTTGGCTGTTTTGAGTGCGTGAGAGTGGGTGGAAAAGCTGGTTGAAGGGTGGAATGAGGTTTTAGGGCACCTAGGGTCTACCAAGAATCATTAGGAGAGAGGAATATGATTGGATTTTCTCAAGGAGAGAGGAAGGAATTCTATGGAAAATGTAAGAAACTAAGGCAGAATTAAGGGGAGACTTGGGCAACCTGTAGGGCATGGATCAGATGGATGATGGAATGGATGATAGGCTAGACTACTGCTAGAAGATATATGATGCATAAACAACTGACAGTCAATCAATGAGATTAAGCAAGCAAGGAAATAAGTGCGTCTAAAAACAGAGTTTTTGCATCAAAGTAAACTATGATCTATGGAAGAAAAAGCTGATAACCATTGCATGAAAGAAAAGCATGAAAGAAGACTATTGCAAATAAGGAAATGAGCATGATGAAGAAGTTCTAAAGCAAAGCAAACTAAACTATGACCCAATCAGAAAGCTGCAAACATTAGAAGTCCTATGAAGGAGGAAAATCTGTGTTTTTTGGGCAACAAGAGGGTCTTTGCCTCAGATCATTGTCCCAAAGGGAGGAAGAGAGGCCAAGACACTACTGCTAGCCTTTTGGATATTTTCTTTATCACTGCTTAACTTGCTATTGAAAACACAAATGGAAGAAAACTATTGAATCATCAAAAACAACCTATTCTTAATCATAAAAGAAATACATCTAACAACAACCTAATCTACAACTAAAATGAAACATATAAATACAAGAAAAGAGGAGCTTGGCTGCTTGGATTGGGCCCTAACCTAAGAGCTTCAGCTCTCTGAGGTAACTCAGTGCTAACTCAAAAAGGATTCCATTTTTATTCTCAAAAAAACAATAACAAGATTACATGAACTGTCAAGATAATAAGCTCGAAGTTGAGCAGAGTTACATAAGCAATAAAGTAGCAAAAATTCAACAAAAAGTAGACCCTAGTGATGCCCTAGGTCTCTCTACTTATACAAATTAAGCTCTTAACAACTTCCTCAAAATCAAGGAGGCTTGGCTCCCAAAACTTGAGATAAACATCAGTTGTCCTCCACTTGCTCGGCTGCCTGCTAATGCATGACTTGGTTCCCTGTACTCCGAGTTGAATGAAGGGGAATTCAAAATCAGGAGTAATAAATGAGGGGGATTCCCTCCTATAATTCCTCTCCTTTTTCTACTTTGAGTTATTGCTACCATTTTTCCACTGTATCGTTGACTTTGACCACAAAAATCATCAATAATCTGCATTAAACACATATTAGACCTCATGGCATCATAACTAACTCAACTCACTCTATAAGCATAAATATAATTAGAAAATCATGTAATAAGCTAAGAGAATGGTTGATTTGACTAGGTTAGGAGGTAAAATGAGCCCATATAGTTACCCATTTATGAGGCTCATCATCACCCCCCTGCTGAAAGTGTTGCTCATCCTTTGAGCAACTTAGTCCATCTCCTCATCTTTTATGGCCCTGGTGGCTTCCCTAGCATCCCATGCTTCTGATGTGGTCTCCTCTTCCTTGTCATAGAATCTTGCCTTCCTGTCTACCTCTTCCCACTGTTGTTGCTCTTCTTCTTCTTTTCTGCCTTCTAGCATTCCTAGCAGCAATGGGGGACTCAATTTGAGGCCAATCAAATTGACCTGTAGCCTCTGCATGGAGCCCTTATACATTGACACTCTCCTTAATGCCTCTTTCATCCTCATTGGGGAATGATACTCCTTAATCTACAGATTGTGTGGTAAGGTGTTCCATTTCCTCATACATGCATGCACACAATCATCCCCAAGTAACCTTTCCATATCCTCAAAATGTGCAATGGCTTGAGCCTGATCACTGATATATCTGGGGGTAGTTTGATGATTATGTGCAAGCAGGTTATGTGCACTAATGAGTGCCATGGGGTTTGATGGCTCAGCTCTGATCATTAAGGGCTCATTTTGTTCCTTTATCATCAACCTTCTTATTTCTGCTGCCTTTAACTCTTCATGGTTCATCCATGAGGCCATGGCCATTATTTGCAGGTCCCCTAGCCTAGCATTAGGGTCCCACAAATTCATGTCTGTGAGGACCATGTTATGGAGATAGAATTCTGCCATCTTTGCCTTATCTTCTGATGTACTTTGGTCACACAGGTCCATAAACTGCCTGTAATCTTGGAAAGGCATTGTGCCTCTTTGTGCCAAAGTCTTGATCTAAAATTACATCCACTGGTCCTTGAGATATAAGCCATAATATTTTGTTGGTGTCCTACATTGCAATGCTTCCATGGACTAGTTGACCATGCATGCCAGTTGGGTCTCTTTCTCTTGCAATAGTCTTCTTAGCAATTCATTTTCAGTTTCAAGGTGACTTCTTGTGATTGCTTCCCTGTGTCTGACAACACTTAACTCTCTACCCATTTCTTTGAGTTTGTTTTCCATATGGTAAATATCCTCAACTCCTTTGGATTTGGCTATTTTCATCCACCTATGGGTCTTTATTCTCACTTTCTCCAATTCAAAGAATAGTGGAATTGCAAATTTTTGTGGAATGATTCTTTCCCCCTCAAGAAGAATGTAGTAAGAGCCAATACTAGGTTGGGGACCAGGTTCTTGTGCCTTTGTTTCTTCCACATTTCCCTATGGTTGTCCTTCTACCCTTTTTTCAAGTTTTTCGGTCTCCTGTAGTTTTGACAAGGTCTCCTGTAGAAAAGTCTATGCCTCCTGTAGAACTGTTTTTGAGTCGTGTAGTTCTACTTTTTCTTTTCATGTGGGAGATCTAGGAGTCCCCCTTTCATAAGTGATAGGTGCCTTGGAAGGGGATTCTTTTCCTTAGGCAGAGGGTGAATCTTCAATAATAATTGGCACTTTAGAAGAAGGCTGGGGTTTCCTTGTTTTGATCCTTGTGCTCTACCTAGCCCTGAAATACATTGAGGTTTGCCTCTTCCTCTTTTGTTTTGGCTTAATTGGTGTGCTAAGGGCAGTGAGAGAAGCTGTTGCCTCTCTTTCTAGGGTCTCAGGAGACACTTCTGTCTTTTCTTCCCCTTTTCCTCCTTCTGTCTCTGTTTGCTTTGTTTTATCCTTCTCTCTTTTGGTTTCTTTCTTCTTCCCTTCCTGTTCCTCTAAATCACCAGTTTCTTCTCCTTCTCCCCCTTGCTGCTCTTCCTCCTCACTACCAGTAGGGCTAATATCATAGGTTAGGGCCTTTATGTCATCTTCAACAGTCATGTTTTGGAAAATTTTCCATGCTATGGGGATTGTAAATGTATGGAGGGCTTCTTCCACTAAAATTTTGATTAACCCATGGTGAGCTAGCTGGTCTAGATTTCCTACTTTTACTTTAGTACTGGAGTCAATGAGGGACTGTAGGAGGAAGTAAGGGATGCTGAGCTTCTGAGGGGCTGGAGTGTCCATGCCATACCTTAATTCATGCATGATTCTAAAGTGGTAACCATAGAAAATGCTATACCTCCCCTCACAGGAAATATACTTGATTATTTGATAGCTAACCTCATCCCAAGGGTATGGTATGCTAGCTCTTCTTATGCCATTCTTATCTTCTACAGGGGTTTCATTGTTTTGGAAGAAGTTTTTCTTGGCAGCCTGGCCAATTGGTTTTTCATCCTTACTCCAAGGCAACCCAAGAGGAAGGGTGGTGACCCTACTGATAAATTCAGGGGTTATCTCCATGGAAAGGCCCCTAAAGGTGACAGTGGCATGTGTTCTAGAGTGAGGGACCAAAGAGTGGGTGAATTCTTGATCAATTTCCTCATCAAACCCTCAGAATCTCAAAAAAGTTCATCCAATTGGCTCTTGTGAATATCTCCACTATTTGGGGGTGTGCATGGAGCTTGGAGGAATTGGTGGGCTCTTTCCTCATAAAACCTCCTGTCATTTTTCCTATGCTTCCTTGGAAAACTAGCTATGGAAATGGAGAGAACAATTTCTGAATAAAATAGAGAGACAAATATACTGTGTTTTTTTTTAAGAAATAACAACAATTATTTTTATCAATTTCCTCGACCCAAAAGTTCTATCTTCTCCTCAAAACTAAACCACTGCTTGAATATTTTGATATTCAATGGAGGTATAATAAGAACCTACCTCTTCAGTGCGAGAATTGTGCTAAAACCCATGTTTTCCCTCTCCAAAACAGCTTACTGGCCCTCCTGTAGAACATTGCCAGCCCTCCTGTAGGATTCCTGTAGGTTCTCTTGTAGAACCTGTAAGTGCTCCTATAGGATGCCGAGAGCAGGTTTTGGGAGAGATCAGTGGAGAATGATAGGTACAAGGCTTGTGGTGGCACGAGAAGGTAGTAGGAGTGGAGTTTCTAGGAGAGAATGAAGGAGAAAGGTGGTGAGAGTGCTTCAGCGAGGAGTACTTATTGCTTTTTTTGGATATTCCGGGATGGAGGGTGAGCTGGCCAAGTGTACGTTGGCCCCATTTGGACCGTTGGTCCCCACCTGCCTTGTCATCATTTCCATTTTCTTGTAATCATCTCACATGATTGCATCAGAGATCCCATCGCCTCCACTACCTGTTCTTGACATCTCTCTTGAGTTTGACTAAGTGCGCATGTGGTGACATCTTCAGATGAGTGAAGTCAACTGGATGGAGGTGGCCAAGTTAACTGGCCACCTCAACCCCAACTAGCCTCAACCATCTCATTGTTGTTGCATGCTTTCTAATTATACCAATGCAAACAGAGGAGCGGGTTAGTTACTTACCTGAGATCCGAATGAATTCGCTGTGAGGTGCTATGGCCTTTCCTTCTACTGCATGCCTTTATTTATTTTGATGCATGCTTGTCTTCTTGTTGAGATATGGATGTGCTGTGTGCAGGTTCCTTTCTGGATGGATCTGATCTTCAGGTGTTTTGTTCAACCTTCAAATTTGCACCCTCATGCTACTGATGCTAGATTTTAATGGGATCAGCTGCTACAGGAATTCCTACAGGAGTTCCTGTAGCTGCTTCTCCCTTTGAAATTTTAGCTTTTTCTATGCTTGGAGCTATGAGGATGATTCCAAAAAAGTTGATAGAGATGGAGAGAAAAAGGGTAGGCTTAAGGTGAGGTGGATGGTGTGGTTCCATTTCTTATTTTTTTGTTTTTTCCCTTTTCTAAAAAAACTGTTTTTTTCTGTATTTTTTCTTGGGCAGGAAGAAGAATGATGCTTGGGATGTAATGCAGGTCTATAAATGATGGAAAATAGGTTTGATGACTGCAGGAGGATTTATAAATATTTTATGAAGCTTCCTTGTTCCTCAAACTGCCTTTAAAATCCATTTCTGGCTCTCTGTAATACAAGACCTCCTGTAGAAAACACAGTTTTCAAAAAAGAAGCACAGTGAGGTGAAAAGAATGTCAAGAATGATGGAGAAAGGTGACGGAAGATAGGATAGGTGCTGGTATTGGTTTCAAAGCTCCCTTGGCACCTGCTGATGCTTCCTGTAGTCCTCCTGCAAACCTGCAATACAACTCGAAATTAATTTTTCTTTTTCTCCTTTTTTTTGTTTTGAAAACAACCAGGGCACCACAGGGAGGTTTTCACCCTATTTTCCTGACCTGGGCACCTCCAAGGGAGGTTTTCACCTAGGGATCTTATTTTATTTCTTCTCTCTTTTTTTGACACCACTGGGCTGCCTCAGGAGAGGTTTTCAACCCAATAATGGGAATCAAGCGCCTCATGGAGGTTTTCACTTGAGTCCTTATTATTTTTTGTTTTTTTTTTTCTCTTTTTTTTTTTTTTTTTCAGTGAGTCGGTGAAGTGGAGGCTAAGACATGCTCCACTACCATCACTGACTTATTCAATCCTTTGATGAACTATCACTTGGAGAGGGGTTTCTTGTAGACTTGAAATCGGTGTCCATTGACAAGCATGGGGATGACTTCATCATCAATGGTTCTGATCAGAACTGAACCATTGTCATTGCATTTCTCCATAGCATAGGGTCTTAGCCATCTTGTCCTCAACTTGCACTTGAAATATTTATAGTTTTAATCATAGAGTAGTGCCCAATATCCCTCTTGAAATTGCTTCTCTTTGATATTTTTGTCATGCCATATCTTCCTTTGAAGCTGGACTACCTGTGTATGGAGAAGGGCCTGCATTTTGTGTTCATCCAATCCATTTAGCTGGAGTAATATTTCTTTCTGTGCATGGCTAAGGTCTAGTTCCAGCTGAGCTACCATCCTTAGTGTATTGAATTCAAATTCTATTGACAGCAAAGCCTTCTTCCCGTAGACTAGTTCATAGGGTGTGAACCCTGTAGTGCTCTTCCATGTTGTGTTGTAGGCCCAAGTGGCCTCAACTAATCTGTCCGCCTAGTCTTTTCTACTGCTGCTCACTACCTTGGTTAGGATCCCTTCCAAAGCTCTGTTAGTGACTTCCACCTACCATTGGCTTCTAGATGGTAAGGGGTGGAAGTCTTGTGCTTGATTTTATGATGTGTGAATAGGTCTTCAATCAAATTGGAAGTGAAGTGGCTGCCTTGATCTGTAACCGACTCTCTTGGATACTCGAACTTGTAGAATATGTTTTCCCTCAAAAACTCAGCTACTTTTTCCTCTGTCACTAATTTGATTGCTTTTGTCAATTCCCACGTTGTCAAGTAGTCGATGCACACAATGATGTATTGATTTTGTTTTGAAGGAGGGTTGATATGCCCCACAAAGTCCATGCTCCACTTCTCAAATGGCTCACACGTCACTTGAGGCTGCATGGGAATTTCATCCTTTGGAGTGGGTTTCCCCATCCTTTGACACCAATCGCATTGGCTAAAATATCTCCTCACATCCTGATGAAGAGTGGGCTAATAGTAGCTTGCTTGCAGTATCTTGAAGGTAGTTCCTTTTCCTACAAAATGACCTCCACGAGGCCCATCATGACAAGTCAGGAGGATGTCAAAAAATTCCTCCTCCCTGTCACATCTCCTCAAGATCTGATCCGAGCCAAGTTTGAAGAGATTTCCCCCAATCCATGTGAAAGGGGCGCTTTTACTTATAATCTTGCTCTTCTATTTTGAGGATAAGTGTGGTGGGAACTGTTCTGAAACCAAGTAGTTTGCTATATCAGCAAACCATGGAGAGAGTACTGAGATAGAAAATAGGTGTTCATCTGGCATTTGATCATCCACCATTCCTTCTTCACCTACAGGAAAATTTACTCTAGACAAAAAGTCAGCAACAACATTTTCTTTACCAAGCTTATCAACAATGGTCAAATCAAACTGCTGCAGTAAAAACAACCATCTAACCATGCGAGCATTTACATCTAGTTTTTTCATTAAATATATAATTGCAGCATGATCAGTGTGCACAAAAGTTTGATAGCTTATGATATAATGTCTGAATTTGTTTAAGGAATGCACTACAGCTAGGAGTTCCTTTTCGGAGATTGTATAGTTTAGCTTCGCCTTTGACAAATTTTTTCTTATAAAGTATATGGTATAAGTCAGCTTTTCATCAATTTGTCCCAAGGCTTCTCTTATTGCTTTGTTTGAGGCATATGTGTGAATGTGGAAAGATAGGGCCTAGTTTGGGCCTCTCAAAATTGGGGCAGTCACAAGCTTGCTCTTCAAGGTATCTAGGGCTTCTTGATAGTTTTCCTACCATATAAATTCTACATCTTTTCCCAAAAGACCAAATAACAGAGAGGCTAGCTTACTGAAATCTTTAATGAATCTTTGGTAATACCCAGCTAAGCCTAGGAAACTTCTGACATCTCTCACCTTTTGAGGAGGTGGGACCCTTTGGATGATGGCAATTTTGTTGGGGTCCACCCACAATCCTTGTTGAGATATTGCATGACCTAGCATGGTCCCTTCAGTCATCAAAAATTCACATTTTTCTGGATTGAGGGACAGGTTCATCTCAATACACTTTTCTAGAAATTTTCCTAGGTTAGATAAAGCTTCCTGAAAATCAGAGCCATAAGGAGTAAAGTCATCCATGTATATCTCTACTGCATCATGAACTAATTCAGAGAATATACTTAGTACCGCTCTTTGGAAAGTGGCTGGAGCATTAAAAAAACCAAAAGGAAGGAATTGGTATGCAAAGGTACCTCAAGGACAAGTGAAAGTGGTCTTATCTTGGTCTTCCGGGCTGATTTGAATCTGATTATACCCGCTAAACCCATCTAGGAAAGAGAAAAACTTTTTCCCTGCCAGACCATCTAACACTTGATCTATGAAAGGTAAAGGAAAATGGTTCTTTTTAGTGGCTTTGTTCAATTCCCGATAGTTGACATAGATTCTCCACTTACCATTTTTATTTGGCACTAACACCAAAGGAGAGACCCATTCATTGTCAAAGATGGGATAGATGAACCCTGCATCAAGCAAATTTTTCAATTCTTCCTTAAAAATATCTTTAAGTGTTGGGTTCATCCTCCTTTGAGGTTGCCTGACTGGCTTGCCACCTTCCTTGATGTATATATGATGAGTACAAACTGAAGGGTGCACTCCCTTCATCTCCTTATAACTCCAGGCGAAGGCATCTAAGTGCTTTCTCAGCAGGCTACGCAGTTCCTTCTCCTGGGAAGTGGATAGGGATGGATTGATTTTCAAGGTTCTTTCTAGATTGAACTCTATATTCTTAACATGGAGGGAAGTCAGGTCGGCCACACAGAGATCAGTTGAGGGGTTGTTTTGGGTTTCTCTCACTATGTCCTCTAAGGGTAATACACTGGGAGGTGGATTCTGAATTAAATTTTCAATCATATCATCCTCATCTTATGGTTTTCCCCCCATGGTGGTTTCTAATGCACAAAGTGGTGCAGAATAAACTTTATCCTCATCTTCCTCCTCCAACCAGAGAGGTAGATCATGTTCTAACGAAGGTTGGGCAGGAGGATATAGGATTAACTGCTTGGACATATGCATGTTCTTTATGTTCATGTTCGCAGCTCGACAGATGAAGTAGGCATCGATAATATCCAACCAGGGTCTTCCCAGAATGAGAGGATACCCAGTGATCTTTCCCTTGGGCTAGAGAACTAAGAAATCAGTAGGGTACTCCCAAGAATCAATGGAGACCATCACATCTTCCAAAATTCCCTCATGGGTCACGGTGGAGCGGTCTGCTAACTATAGCACGGTTGTGGCCTTCCTCAAGGAACCCTGAAGGTTAAGTTTGAGCATTGTGTCCTTTGTCATCACATTAATGGAAGCTCCTAGATCAATCAAGGTATGTGGGATCATGGTGCCATTAATGTGGACATCAACTATTGGGCTTCTAGGGTCCAGATATTTTGGATAGATTACCTGCCCCAACATTAGGTCAGACAGTTGTCCTATGACATTGATGGTTGGGGCATCTCTATTATGCCTTCCTGGATGCCTAAAGCACTTCTCTTTGATCAACCTATTGTAGATAGGCACATCTTTTATGGCTTAGAGAAGTGGTATCTTCACACATAACTGTTTCAATTCTCCTAGAAGTCTAGTTTCTTCTGGGGTAGGCTGGATTATCATGGATAGTCTCTCAGGAAAGGGTGGAATTTATTTCGGTTCACTTTCCTCTTTATCTTCATCAACCTCCCTAAGTGGAGGTTGACTATCTGGGAGAACCCTCCCAGATCACAGGTTAATCTCCTAAATCTCCACAGCATAAGTTGGGCATGATGGTTCCCCACTATATAGTTCCTGAGCCTATCTATTATTTGGGTTTGGGTTCGGCTGGACAAGCATTTGGGGTTGCCTCGGTGGAGCAGAAGGTAATGGTTGTGGTTGGGTAGGTGGTGGAGGTAAAAGAGCGAGAAGAGAGTTGTACTAGTGCCTCCACCCCTGATGAGATCCATTCCACTGAAGTTGCAACTGAGCATAGGATTGAAATGAATGAGTGGCTAGTTGGGCATGATATTGAGATGGGAAGGCAAGGAGGAGGTGTGGACTAGGAAGGATGAGTAGGAGGGCCCCAAGAAGGTATGGAGTGACTTGGTTGGGGTGGTAGTATGCCTGAGATTTCACTTGCATCCCTTGTTGGTATGGTCTAGGTCCATGCGGTCTCCTTTGGTTCATGAAGTAGTGTGGTTTAGTGGCTCCTTCGGCCCCTTGGTATACCACTTTAAGTCCGGGCAAGGAAGGGCACTTTTCTATAGAATGATTTTCTTCACAGACTGAACAAACCTCTATAGAGTTCAATGGACATTTGTTCCTAGGATGCCTCCTGGTGCATCTAGGACAAAAAATGGCAAAATCCCTCTCTACTTCCTCTTATTTTATTTTGATATGTAAGGTATCCATTTTCATTGCAAGAGTCTACAACATCTCACTCTTGAAGTCTTCTAGCATGTTTCCAATTTCTCTTTTAATGGATGAATTGGAAGAAGAGGTACTGGCTATGGGTTGACTCCCCCTACCTTTCTTTCTGGTTGCTCTAGAATGGTTTCTAAAAATAGTATTTATGTCCTCATAAGATAGTTGGTAGATGTCTCCCTCGGCCAACAGATGGAGGGTGTCTAGAAGGTCTTCCATAATTCATATAAAATAAGTATAAAATGGTCGGATAGGGAAAAATCCTAACTGCCACGGGGGTTCTCAGAGCTTTGTCCATCTCTTTAGATTGGAAAATGTATAACAAACTAAATTATGAAAATGGCAAATTGACCTGTTTGAAAATGATTTTAGGAGTATTCAAAAATTTAGACTTCCTTAGAGCATATATGTAAAATTATAACAAACCAAGATCTAAAATTTGAACCAAATGTTCACTCATATTTCACCTGAATTTGGTCTAACTTTCATGGTTTGAAATCTCATAGAACTTTTTTATAGCAAAAATGCCAAACTGACTTAGTTGAGATTGATTTCAAGAGAATTTAGAAACCCTAACTTCCTTGGAAGATATCTCAAAAAGTATAACAAACCAAGATTTGAAATTTGAACCAGATATAAGTTTCACCGTTTGAAACCTCCTAGAAAAAAATAAGAAGAAGAAGAAGAAGTTATAGTGAAAATTCCATGATGACCTATTTGAATTAGCAAAAGCTTGGGATCATGAGCTCAACTACCAAATGTTATGGTCCTTGTGTAAGGTCCCACCTTACCAACCATCAATAATATAGAGAAGTAAAGGTCACATTGAACACTAATACTCAATTTTTTTTCTCATAATATGACTAACTTAGTTATCATGTAATTGTGTTCCTTCATCTATTTCAATGTAAGAATATAACATAAGAAATCAAGTTTAAAACAAATTTATCCTCAAGTTTAAAATAATCGCATGCTCTTTTCTTACTTATACATGAGATCTAAGTAAGACTGAAATAAATTCCACCATATTTCCATGTGTGAACATTAAGCTAGATCAACCTATTTGATCTCCTAGAATATGCTAAATAAGTTCAAAAAACATTTCTCCTCAAGTTTAAAAGAAGCATGTGCTCTTTTCTTACTGATACATGAGATCTAAGTAAGACTGGAATAAATTCCACCAAATTTCCATGTGCGAGCATTAAGCTAGATCAACCTATTTGATCTCCTATATTATGCTAAATAAGTTCCACTTATTGACTCGTGACATCATAACCACAAAAGTATGTCACAAGTACCTAAAATGTTATGCTTCTATCACAAAAACCACATATTAGGGTATGAGTATTAAACTACATGTAACAAGATAACTGAAAGAGGAATATGCATCTCTTCATCAGAAAATCTAATAAATATGATATGTTTATGAAATGGAAAATGGAATCACAAAAGATATTGACCCAACAACATTTTCAAATTCATCAACTAAAAATTCTCAATCCCAATTATTAAGGAAAAACAATTATTTTCAAAATGGCATTGCTTTAATCATGAGACTCATATAATAAATGTTGCACCAAGAGAAACTACTATTACAAATTTAGAATCATATTATTATTATTCAAAAAGTTCCAAGTAGAACAATGGACCTACCAAAATTGGGCACAAATAATATGATTTTCTATAGTTATTGAAGCATAATACTGCACCCATGAATACATGCAACTCGAACAACTTATTATGCTCTCTTGAACAAGTAATTAAATCCAACATAATTGGTCACAATAAAAATTGTTTCCAACAACAACCCTTTTTTTTTGCTTTAGATGATAAAAGTAACAATTGTCCTATTCTCTATTCACACTTCAACAACTTATTAAATTCATTTTCACATTCATACAAAAACTTGCAGACATAGGAAGGTACATCCATTAAATAATATATTCATAAATTTCTAGTACATAAAAGTTGCAGTTAGTAAGACATTTACTCTAACAATTTATATGCACAAAAGCTACAACCATTGAGGCATTTGTTAGAAAATAATATATTACAGAGCAATGTAACACATAAAATATATTGCAGAAATATAAACACGGAAAACACATAAAACAAGAGAGACATAGATATACGTGGTTCACCCAATTTGGGCTACCTCCACGGAGAAATAGCCAGTCCTTCCTTTTATATTATATAGCAAACTGAAGAGATATAACCTATAGCAGATCCGCTGTAATTCCCTCTTCGCTCTCACACAATCTCCTCTCTCTTTCTCACTCAGAATACAGACCTACATAGACACAATACAATTCCCTCATATCTAGCAAGGGGTTGTCTTCTAGGGAAAAAAACCCTAAATTAAACATAATTTATACCATCAGATCTCTGCCTAATGAATGGCCCAGATTGACTACGAAATTACGACATTTTACAAGGCAATTTTACATCTATTTTTAGCTTTGGGGGCACTGCCCCCGATCCCCCGCTGGGGGTATCCTAAAGATCGATGCCCCCCCTTGGACCACCCTTGCAGCACAAATATTACGGGCGACGTTGCCGCCACATTACAAACTGGGGTCTAATGCGGCGATACCTCTTAATAAAGAAGATAATCAGGCTCCACACCCAACAACATTTTGTCAAACACTTCACAAATATGCAATATATAGCCATTGAGGCATTTTGTCAAACACTTGGCAACCATAATCTCTTAAGGCAATTTTGACATGAATCTAAGATTCTTGATTCTTCCTCAGCCTATTTAACTCATAAAATTTATAAATTAAATCTTCAAATATCAGAATATTAAAACAAGGGCTAAATCATCTTAATATTTCACCAAAACCTTGACAACAACCACACATAATAGGCACAAGTAATATGAAAAATTGCTCAGATTTACGTTTTAGGTTATGAAAAGTAATTTTTTTGGAATAGAATCTGGTATTACAAGCCTAAAAGTTATGGATACCCCTTGATGTTGTCCCGAGTCATTATGAAATAAATTGAGGATGCAAATTTTTAAACTAGCCAATTTTTAGAGTCCCAAAATCTCATTTACATATTTTATCAAACATATGGCATGCACATTTTAATATACAACCATGCATAAAAAATTAACAACATAAAATTAGGATATAATCATTTATGCAATTTCTAAATGCTTTTCTAAACCATTACATGTAATGTAAGTGTACTGAAGGGCTTTGATATTCAACAAACATTATTCTCACTCAATCATTCCTAGAAACACATGGCAAGCATCTTGAGCTATTGTAATACATATAAAGAAACACTCCAAAATAAGATTTAACTAGTGATGATTCTTTTAATGCATTATGTATCCTTACTTGTTATCTACATTTACAAATATTGCAAGCACATAATGATTGAAATTACCTCAATTATTTTATTTGAACTCTTTGCTGCCATTATTTATGCATTTTTATTTTAAGGTATAGTCTAGTGATTCCTCCAGGTATACTTGGGATATGTGTCTATTTCCTTACTTCTCCATAGGCTGTAAGTTAGCAATTATTCATGCAAAATTATTTGCTTATATAATAAAAATAATAGCATTTCCCTTTCACAAATTTTTCCAAACACTTGGCAGCATATCCTCAAACCCTTTCTAAAACATTCCTCAAATTACCTATTTCAATTAAAATGAAACAAAACTATACCTCATGAAAATATTTCCCAACTTTTTTGACAATTCTATACTGTGTAGAAATTAATGTGTAGATTCAATATTGCTCATGAAATTTACTAAATCACAAGACTTGAAGCTATTCTATTGATCTGCAGATTTCAATTCAACATCTAGAACAAGAGTCATAGACATGCAAATGGAAACAACACACATGCAAAAGGATTTATCTAGGGGAAAGAAACATTCTGAAAACCCCTTACTGTCTATATTGCATTAATCATATAATACAAAAGAAATACAATCCTTTCTCAAGCATGAACACACCCTACAAGTGTATAGTCTATCCCTCTACCTAACTAACTAAACCTAGCCAATGCTAGGCCGATTTCAAGCCTTCCCAAGCTCTTATTTCCTTGCACTCTTCCCTTGGGAAATTGCCCATATGTTTTAGGAATTTCACACCAAGAAATTGCACAATAGCCTTAGGTCAATCCCTGACTGCATGCACCACCTGTACACATGGGAATATGCTACAGCTGATAGTACACTGCCTTGGAATATCCATCTCAACTGGGTAACTTGAATTCTCTACATGAAACAATTATTTTGGGCTAATTGATTAGATAACTAGTTGATCATTGAGTGTGGTTGAAGTCCCACTTCCACAACTTGACCTCCACTAGTTCTTCTGACAATTAGAACTAGTTAAATTGACAATAAATGAAATTAATTGAAATATTTTGCTACAAATTAGGAATCAATTATGTAGAACTGAACTCAAGCTTCCCTAACTAAAATTCACTGATTTAACTGAGTGACAAGAGCCATTTCACCTCAGTTAACTACCTCCAAGTATTCTATTGGAATAGAAATTCGAATTTTAATCTAGTTTGACCAAGGCAAAGTCAAAACTAGATTTTCTTGCTACATTTTCAACATACTGTGATTACCTTTAGAAATATTTTGATTTCCTTTCTCAAACAATACAATACCAAGGTTATTACAATAAAATAAACCAATAATAATTCCAACTTGAGATCTAGACATCCATATATATAGACCACTCTTAGTCTTCATTTTCAGCTAACCAATAAGATTCTAGATAACATAACCTTAAACCAAAATTTGATGCTTATAACAATTTCAATTTCTACCTTTTTTTTTAATGCTAATACTATACTAAAATTTCAAGACAATCAAATTGATACTTGATGCGATATTCAAATCCGATCACTGAGAATATGATCCATCTCTGATTCCTTAACCAACTAATTTGAACCATACAGTTTTCCACCCAACCATATCCAGGGAGAAATTCCCCCCCTGGAACCCCCGAGTTGTAAGAGCTCACAAGTAGTACCAAAATATAGCAATAGGGAGATATACAAAAAAAGCTGAGGAATATAAGTTTCACTTCCTCTCCATAGAACTCATGGTTAACTCCACCAGGTAGATCTACTTAGTAATTTAATTTAGGAATTTCAAATTCATTTTGACAACATTTGGCTACTCTTCAAGTCTCTCCCCCTCACAATCCTCTTTAAGTCTCTCTAACTCTTGGTATTAAATGCTCCTATATTTCGCCCTCAAGTGAGAAGACATGAGAGACATATATATAGGAGGAGAAAAAAATTATTGTCATAAAGGAGGAGTAATATGCATGCCTTGAGGAAAAGTAACATATTCCATTTAGAGGAGTGTAACTCATGCCATTAAGGAGAGGTATGCATGCCTTAGTTAAGGAGAGTGTAACATATGCATTAAAGAGAGTGTAAGAGGAATATTTTATGACATACTTTTAATGAGTGTAAGAGGAATATGTCATGTCTTTGATGAGTGTGTAAGAGAGAGTGTAATGTATCATTAAGAGAGAGAGTTATGTAGAGCCATGAGAGTCATCAAGGAGAGAGGTGTGAAGTGATTGAGGTGATGAAGGTGACTTGTAATTCCTTTTAATAATATCATAGTCTCAGAGGATAATAATAATAATAATAATAATAATAATAATAATAATAATAATAATAACAACAACAACAACAACAACAACAACAACAACAACAACAACAACAACAATATTGATGATTAAGTCAAAATTGAACTATTAGGATTGATTAGTGATAATTTAAGTGGTTTTAGTTCAACTATACTTAATTACCAATTGATGCAAGGTGATTTTACTATTTTTGGAAATTTATACTTGAGATGCTAGACATGACTTTCTACTTTTAGAAAGTCACTCTAGAATTGTCAAAAATGAGATTTTGTTAAGGAAATTCATCCCTGAGATGCTCATGAGTGGTATTTTTCTTCCAGAGAATAGGGATTCCACATCCCTATTGCATGCATCTTGTGCCTTAGTAGATTGAGGACTCTGTGTCCTAATTTCCATGACTTCTCATCTACTCTTCTTTGAAACTCCATGCTTCAACTTAAGCTACTGATTGTGAGCTCATACCAATATAATGGTTAGTTGGTAAGTTCTTGTTCCAAGACCAAGAATTTTTCATGACTTACACAATAATTTTGGTTTTGAAGAAATGACTTCCACAGTAATTTATAATTTGGGCATCCTTGTTGGAAAATGACCAAGTCCCCTACCACATCCTATTCAGTATAATATTAAGCATATATAATCATACAAATCATGTATCATCCATAAATCACAATTAACCCTATGTTTCGCATAACCATGACCATCCATGGATCTATGTGTCTAAATCATGGATCACCATCCATGTTATACACCTATGTCCAAACTAGGATACCAAAAGAGAAAACAACGATAATATGCACTTAACCAAAATCACACAACCATACATATTATCATAAGCACGTAACAACCCTGTGACGCAAACTAGGTCTATAACATATAAGCATATACATAAGTCTAACATGCATAATTGTTATATTATTGCATCAAAATCAACCTCTCCAAATGTCACCAAAGCTAACTCACCAAGACGTAACATTTTGACGATGCTGAACCTGCCAACATTCAGAGGGTGTCCCCCATATGAAGTCCCAATTAGGCCTCACACCATTTGGAGTAGGATCCCTATTGGTGCACTAAGATGTCTTTTTTACAGGCAATCTTAATTCCTACATTAATTGTCAACCCAAGGCAAGTATTTTTATTTCAAGAGTGTCAACACTATATATGCAATGAATTCAGAGGTTAGCTAATAAAAAATCATTGCAATTGTTAATGATTATCTTTTCAAACTCAATCCAAACAATTCTGAAAGAAATTTATAACATATTTTGTAATTCTACTTAACCTATCATGAAAGTAAATGAATCTGAATACAACTATAAAGTATCACACTTGGCAGCCTTAAATGGAATTGAAACTAACTCACTCAATTATTAAAGAGACTACGACAATTTAACAACAAATGATAATTGAACAACAAATGATAATAGAACAATAAATGATATATGAACAACAAATAACTATATTGCAAAAAGTGATCAATTCTATCTCTGAAATCTATGATGACCTTACTTGGAATGAATCAACAATCTAATGCTAGAACTAACATAAATAATCCAACCAAAATAATTACTCATATATAACACATGAATAAATATAAATATCGAATGAACAACAAAAGAAAATCGAATCGACAATCCTCACGATAATCAAAATGATATTAACTTAATGTTAACAAATAGTAAAGAATAAAATAGAAAAGATTATAGCACATGTGAAGCAGTAGATCTTCTCTTGGCTGGGCCTAGATTCGCCGGATTCTCCGCTATGAGATACTCAAAATATAATTATAATTTAAATGTAGTCTTCTTCATTAACACGGATAACAGAGTTACAACATCACCAAAGTAACAATATTATATGTCCAAAAGAAAAATTATGAACTGTGAATTTCTGAACTAGTTGTGAAGTTTGCCTTTTGGCCTTATACATAACAATTAGATTAGTAAATAGATAAAAGTGAATCCTCAGGATCAGGGGATCCTGAGCATTTCATGGTACTCGATCCAATTCTATCATAAAATAGCATTGGTCTACCCAGTCTTCCATTGTCCTGCCTTGCCTTTGACGTTGCCTTTTTCCTTTATGAGATGTTGTTGTTTTGTCGATTGAACAACTATTGTCCAATTTGCATCTTCTGCACATAAAGATAGTAAAAATTAGCTTTTTCCTGCTTAGACTCGTCCAATTTTTTACTAATTAATTTTACCCAACTTTAACTGTTATTTCCTCTACTTTTATCCATAAACAAAGATAATCATGTGAGGATGTGTTAAATAAATGTATTACCAAGGAGAAAAAATACCTTTTTCTTGACCCAACATACTCCCCAGCTTACCTTGTTGCATGTCCTCATGCAATTAAATGGTTTAGGTGTAGCTAGGTTAGGGAATAGGCAGGGTATACCTCCTCCTTATAAACTCTGAAGCCATTTTTCTTCTTAAGTACAATGAAAGCCTAGTTTACTTCTTGATCCTTCAAGCTATAGTCATTGTGATACTTATCTGGAGGATACCATATGATTGGGGTTCTATACCGACATCCTATCCATTCAGGCCCCATGGTTAAGACCATGTTACTGTATTTATGGAAACGAGAGGAGGCAAATTTAAAGTTCTGGTATCCAAACAGTTCTCAGTTTCTAACAATATTGCTGGGGACTTCGCACCTTTGTCTAGCTGCAGACAAGGCTTCATCCTTGATCTCTTGGAAGTACTCCTTTCTAGCTTGTATAATATCTATGTGGAATGGCCCTAATTGGCCCACAACACTAGCTCGCTTCATAAATTGCTTGTGCCTGATAGAGAGATGTAGGGGTGTAGGTTCCCCCCTAACGCATAGGTCAATTCCATATTCACATTTTCTAAAAGTATTGTGAGCCTTGGCCCACTTGAGTTGGTTAGTAGCAAAAGAAAGAAATGCCTGGAATTGGACATCCCCTATAAAGGGGCCAGGGTTTCTATCTCTGTCATCTTCCAAAAAGAAATTGTGCATGTAAAGTTCATAGAGGAGGCACTGTACCTGCTCGTTCTACTCTCTGAAGAACTTGACAAAGTCCAGGGTAGTTTTGATTTCCACAGACTTGCCAGCCTTAACAACTTTGATTTTCAACAGGAGGTACCTTTCCAGGAGGAATAATGCATAGTTTGTAGTAGGAGCTATGCATGACAGGGTGTCTGAATAAAAAGAGAAGAAAGTCTCCAATTTCTCTTTAGCCTTTTGTAATTTGTCTTGTTGTTTCTCAACCTTTTTCTGTTCAACCTTGCACTGAGTGAAGGTCTCATCCTCAGTAGCTGTGAGTGCCTCAAACTTTTTCCTTAATTCTTGATGTATATGTAGGGGCACTACTTCCTCTTTCTGCTGAGTAAATTCCTACTGAAACTTCAATAGTTCATTCTGCAGTCTCCTAATAAATGCCTCCCTTACTAAGGGAATGTAAGCATGTGTCTCCTCTATTGGGCTTCATTATCTTGTGTCTTCGTAGGCCCAATTTGGATAACAGCCTTGGATGCTTCTTGAATTATATAAAAATCAATTGGGATGCTTTGTTTAGCATTTGTCTGAATGGAAACGTTCATAATATGGTAATCTGTTTGGGTCTCCTGTGAGATTTACAAGGGCCTTTAGTCTGCATTTTAGTGTCCTTTACAAGACATGGTTTTGTCTGAGTTTCCTTTGAACGGACCAAAAGAATCTCAGTTTGGGTTTCAACATCTTTTCCAGAACAATGTTCTGTCTGTATTCCTGTGGTCTCCATTTCCACTTTTAATTTTCTGGCTCTGGTTGCTTCTTTTAACCACTATCTAAGTTGCCCAATTATTCTCTTATGTTTTGTATACTTTTTAAGCATTTTTCTGAGCCTGTCCTTGTAGGAATTCTTTATTTTGGGACTTTCAACCAATGGTGGTGCAACTGCATTTCCCTCAAGTTCATGCTCAGGTGTTATTGTGTCAGCATTAGGGAGGTTTTTAATTGGAACTGTATCTCCTGATGGAGCTTCACCTTCTAGCACTTCTTCGTCATGATTTTTTCTCTTAGGAGACCCCAATAAAATGGCATCTCCTGAGCAGTAACCGTTCTTTGGTTTTTCTTCTGGGTAGGCCTCATCCTCAGGGGATTTAAAAAATATAGTATTGTGTGGTTGATTTTCATCTCCCAAGGTTTCATCTATAGGATTTTCTTCACCTTGGGGGTCCACTGGACCGATATCTACTGTCTTATTTTATTCTCTAATGGCTTCCTCTTGATGCACCTCGGCTTCAAGGGGTTTTTCCATAGAAGGGATTGGTTCCCTCTGTTCTTCCAAGAAATTAGTAAATGACAGGGTATGATCATAACCAAGGCTGTCAACAAAGGCATATTGGTTGGGGGTACACTTTTGTCCTTTAACATTCTCAGATTGTTCTCTTCCCTCACCAAATATCCCCATGTTTTCCAATACCCTGGCCACCTCTACCTCGTAGTCTTGCAAAGGGGCATTTTACAGACTTGGAGATGGTGTGTGAGATGGCCTGGCCTCATTTGTTTGAATTGTGGTATGTCACTGGGACCTCACCGCACCAAGCACCTACGTTTGGCTGGGTTCAAGGGAATAGAGGAATTATTTCTTTTCAGTGTCCTTCTTAGACCTGGGGTTCTTGGCCCTTACTGTTCTATTGCTGGGTTTTCTAAAGGTGGGGCCAGAGTAGGATTTACAATATCATCCCATGTTAGCTATTATTGGGCTAGTCCATGCATGATAATAAATTTTATTAGTCCATGATGACCGACGACTGTGTGTGGGTCCTTAGCTTTTCTAACTCGATGAGCGACATCATGCAATAGGGAATTCAAATAAAATGACAAATTAACTAAAATTTTCTGTTTTAGGATGGTTAACAATTTGAGTTGGCAGGGCTTTACCACATCCTGATGACCATCACATGTGATGTACCATTTCACAATGACTGCCATGGCTATCTTAACACTGAAGGGTGAATTCCTTTCCTTGTTCACACCAATTTCTCGCCTGGTTCCTGGAACACTGCGACCACATTGTGTAGAAGGATGTTCTTGTCTGTCCACTTTGTTCTATCAAGCGGAAGTCTAGTGACTTCATCTATGACTGCTTCAGAGACCGTTATGTCCCTACCTCTTATTATGGTGCTGCCATTTTGCAAATTCTTCAAGAATTCGAGTGTCATTTCTTCGTGAAATCCCTTCAATTTATTTAGATATTGCAGCCATTCGGCACACTCGAGAACTACAAAAGCTTGGTCTGATACCATGAGCACTATGGGTTCATTTCGGATATCTCTACCTCCCATGGCTACTATTTCCCTGTGACTGGTTCACTCGCTTGGACTTCTCTTGCACTTTCGCAGTTTAGAACAACATCAAAGAACGTTAAAGCAATTAATGGGAAACTTACGTTGTTTTGGGAATTAACAACATATACAATGAAGTCACTTGTCTCGTCAGAAATATTTGACACAGGATCATAATTAATTTGCATGCCATCCATAATGGTCGCTATATTTTCTCCAATCATAAATACTTTGATAGTTATTATGCATACACAATCATCATGCAGTGCTTTACCTGGAAATCAATTTAATAATTATCACTTAACTATCCATAAATGTCACACATGTTGTTCACACGCAGACCATCCCCCCTCCAATGAGAAAAGGGTTTCCTCGTCCACCAAGCATGTGAAAAGCAAGAGAACGAATTGGTAATTCATAAATGCATGCAACCAATCCATAAAAGCGGTGCGATTTATGACAAAGAAATTAAAGCAATACACGTATCAGAGGTAAAATGGATGAAAAATGAAAAACAGATATTTAAATTATTATGTCAAAGGATTTTCACCTTAAGTGGTATTAGTAACAAACGCATAATTGGCAGTAAGTATTAATGACTATCATAAAGTGATTGGACAAATATAATATAATGAATATATAACATAAGTTACCATGCATGTTGGCTTGTAAGAGTGCTGTTAAAATGAGAAATTTCCTTAGAAACGAATCCATAGGTGGTAATATAATAGAGAGAATTTGGCAGTGTAATATAATACTCCGATACCACAAGTAGAGCCACTACTGCTAGCAGGCGTTCATAGCCTCGACAGGGTTGCTTTTTAACCCCACAAATGAGCCAGAGTCCTCCTTTTAGCATGTAGATGATTCTTTCTTTTCTTGTCATAAAGAGACCACTATGCTGGCATGGTGACCAAATAATCATAGTGCCATTCACCAAGATATATCAAAGTGATTAGGTTGGCTCGTGATGAGACCCCCTGTCCTTCTGACAATTTTAATTATCAAGAAGGTCATTACCTTGATTTGGTGGCCAACATGGAATGTCACCTGTTACCCCCTGTTACACAAAATTTTGTCACTGTCCCTATACTCCCCATTCCTTGATCTTGGAGGACCTCTACAGTGAACCCTACATGCTTTCCCTTCATGAAGAAACTCCCATTGTGTCTGTTAAGATATTCCGACACATAGGAAATAGTTAAGTACAACTTGGTCTAGTACAGAGTTAGGTATAGAGTTAGGGAAAGTGTGTTTCTTTACTATGTACATTTTTTAACTTACAATCCAATGGTCACGATATGTAGTGATCCGACGGTTCATTCTCTCCTCGGTATTACCGACACTTAATCCGTGGCTTAACACCCGATTTGTCCATGATCTCTATTTAAAGAGCATGGAGGGTCATTTGTAGGGTAATCCGTCTATGAGAGAAGCATATGTAAATTTTCATTCTTTTATTAATAAATTGCCTGAAGTGGCCGCGTTGGCTCAGGCCGTGGACTGTTTCCCTCTTTGAGGGTTTTAACCACGTCAAAATACTGGTGTATTGATCTGTGATCTGTTTGTGAGTGGTGTCCTTTGGTGTTCTGTCTGAGGAACTTACCCTGTAAATTCCTACATGGTATCGGAGCTATTTGAGGGCCGCGTCCGTTGGTGATCCAAATCTGAAGCCAGTAGAACTGCATCCAACAACCGTTTCCTAGATCTACTGGTTTGACTTCTTTCGGGCTGAGAGGACTGCTCTGTTGTGTCGGGAGCATTTGTTCCAGTGAGGAACCCCTTTCGTTTCACTCGAAAAGGTTTTCGGTAGCCATAGCTACGTCATTTTTAATATCTGGAGGTATACAGTGTTTATTTGCAGTTTACAGTTATTTTCTCTTTGTTTATTTCGGTTTTCGGTTTATTTAGCTTTTTTATTACCCGATGTATACCTTTCATTTCTGCTTATGCTCTTTTCCCTGCGACTCTGTGCGATCTAGGAAAATCAGAAACAAAAAGGAAGGATTTTTCTCATGCGTATGCTCTTTTCCGCTGCGCCTTAGTGTGATCTCGGAAAATCAGAACCATTGAGGAAAATATTTAGTTTCTAGCTAAAGCTAACTTCAAGCCGCAAGGTTCGTTTTTGAAAATATTTAGTTTCCGGCTAAAGCTAACTTCGAGTCATAAGGTTCATTTTTTTTGTATTTCCGTGTTGGGTTTTGTGTTTTTTGTTTTGTAGGGGAAAAGAGCTTTCTCAAAGTAAGAACGCAAACCAAAGCATTGTTGGCATTATGATTTTGATATGGCTCTATGTTACAGGTGTTGTACTTGATGGCAACTCACTCAAGTGGCAATGCTCTGTTCAGGCTCTCAAAATGATGGAAATTAAGAGGTACGCAGGTGAATGGTTCAAAAGGTGCAGACCCGCAGGTACGCCAGCCAGGAAGTGCATTCATACCCGCAGGTTACCCGTTCATGAGGTGCGTACCCCCAGTTCACTCACTTCAAGGCAGAGAAGCGCACTCACGTGGGGTTTCTTATTTTTGGCCCGTGGTATTTAGCCCACCGTTCTTGATTCTATGGTTTTGGCCCGTGGTATAGGATCTAATTTAGCCCCGGTTTGGATCCCTTGTTTTGGCTATTTGATGGTTTTGTCCCATGGTGTGAATGAGGGCTTGACTATAAATAGGGAAGGAGATCACTTGGCCAAGGTATCTTTTGCAATCTGAATATCCTAAGATCTGAAATATTGGGTTATCGGTTTAAAAGCTTGATCTATATAAAAGTGAAGTTGAAAGTGAATCTATGAAGTGTGATCTCTCGGGCGCATGATCAGATCTGTGCATCTGACTATCTGTGGCACACTGGTGGACTGCCAATTTGGCCCTAATCAGAGGTTCACAGGTGATTAACGGTGCAAGTGCGGGAGTACGCATAGCAGAAGAAGGCACAGTGTGTGGGTACGCACAGCAGAAGAAGGCGCAGTGCGTGGGTACGCAGTGCAATAGAGGTTCAGGTGCGGAAGAATAGTAAAGGTACGCGGCGTGGCAGAGGTTCAGGTGCGGAGGCACAGTGAAAGTACGCGGTGCTACAGAAGCTGCAGGTGCGTAGATATGCGGCGTGATAGCATCTGAGGGTGCGTGGCCACAGTAGTAATACGTGGCGTGATTGAAGAAACAGTGTGTGGGTACGCGGTGCAGTGGAAGCCTCTCTGCGGGGATACGCAGAGATGTAGAAGGTGAAGTGCGAAGCCACGCAGTCCAGATAAAGAAAAATTGCGTATCTGTCCTAAAACATTTGTTGATCATCTTCTATATATTGCTGCAGAGTTCTAGGTTTATATTTCTGGTACTATCTTTCTGTTTACAGCATTCTGAGAAGTTGGGTAATTCTTGGTTGATTGTATAAGGAGTTTGGGTAATTTGCATGTACTTGATGTTTATTTGACATTCTTGGATCCAGTTTGAAAATTTATGAAAAGTGGTCCTTGAAAGAAAAGAAGTAGGGGGTTGTAGCTCCCTTCTAGGAGAGACTGGAAAACAAGAGAGAGTAGTAGCTCTCTACAGGTTGCAGCCTGCGTACTGGTAAAGGACCGCACCAATACAAAATCATTGTAAAGGGAGTTTCTAATTGAAAGAAGATAGAGACATATTGCAGCAGGTGGTTTTCACCCACATTGGGTTTCCACCTTCTATCTGGTGTTCTTTGGTGTGACTATCTATTTTTCTTGTTCATGCTCATTGTTTTAAGGTACTGACATACAAGAATAATTCAAAGTATAAATAAGGAAGATTTATTAAAAAGAACTTGATAATACTAATTCACCCCCCCTCTCAGTATTATTTCCAACAATTGGTATCAGAGCAGGTCCTTCAGAGAAGCTTGATCGCTTGAAGGAAGATCATTCATCATGAGAAACTACGAGAGGGAAGCATCAATCAGGCCACCAATTTTTGATGGGACAAACTTCAATTATTGGAAGGTAAGAGTTACTGCCTATCTTCAATCTCTTGGTACAGAAGTTTGGGATATCATAGATACAGGCTACACTTTTCCTTCAGCTACTCCTACAGATCCGGCCGAGAAGAAGAAGTATGAAACAAATGCTAAAGCAGTCAATACTCTGCTGGGATGCTTATCTCAAACAGAATTCGTGAAGGTTATGCAATATAAATCCGCAAAGGAAATATGGGACAAGATTGTCTTGAGCTACGAAGGAGATGAACAGGTAAAGCGTGCTAAACTTCAAACCCTCAGGATTCAGTATGAGAATCTCAGAATGTATAATGATGAAAGTGTGGCTAACTATTTCCTTCGGGTAGACGAGATTGTTAATTGCATGAAAAACTTGGGTGAATAAATAAAAGAGGCCATTGTGGTTGAAAAAGTTTTAAGATCATTGTCCCCCAAGTTTGAATCTAAAGTGTCTGCAATAGAAGAAAAGGAAAATCTACGAACTTTTACTATGTCTCAGCTACACGGAATTCTAACTGCTTATGAAATGAGAAAAGGAGGTCCATTAGACAGGAGAGAAGCTTCTTTCAAGGCTTCAGGCAAAGGAGACTACTATGAAGCAAGTCACGTGCCAGAAGAAGAAGAAGAATCAAATTTTGTCAGAAATCTTCAACGGGGTACTGGAAGGTTCAGAGGTAAGTTACCTTTTAAATGTTTTGCTTGTGGAAGAGTAGGTCATTATGCTGCGAAAATGTCCTCATAAGGATAAGATTGACAAAAGAAAGGAACCTGCTAGATGGAACAAGAAACAGAATGCAAATAATAAAAGCTACTACACTCATGAAGATAGTGATGGTCTATCAAATAGTGATGAAGATGAACGAGGTAATGACTATAAACTTTTAATGGCATTTGAAGATGATGATTACATGGATGCTATAGATGTGGATAGCCTTCATGAAGAAATTTCTAGACTCAAGAGATGTATAGAAGAAAATAATATGATCATTGATACTCTACAATTTCAAATTGATGAAAAGGAAAAATATCTTGAAAAATTAGAAGGTGAAGTTGTTGATCTTAGAAAAGAGATTGAGAAAACAAAGGCTATTAATCTTAAGTTTGTCAAAGGATCTGAAACTCTGGATGAGATCATCAATGTACAACGTTCTCCACTAAACAAGACAGGTCTGGGGTATAATGGAGAAACTTCTCAAGCATCCACCTCAAAGAGTTATCTTGATGCAGCAAGAAGGAATGAGCAAAAGCACAATGGAGATCACCAGGTAAAGCAGGGATGAATTACATCAAGAACAAACAAAGACTATTAGTTAAACCAGGGGCAATCCGTCTTAAGGATGAACGAAAGCTACAACCAGCCACAGGTAAAATCCTCTCAATTTGCTTCAAGAATGGATGACAATAGAAATTACAATCATTTGGCTGGAAGATTTGATAACCATAGAAGTTTCTTCAATGGACAATGCTTTTCTTGCCATAACTTTGGTCACAAAGCAACTCAATGTGTTGCATATAAAACAATCATGACTAGAGAAGCTCAAAAACAAAGAAGTATGACCGGGATTACAGAAAGGACCTATAACAAATTTTCGGCTCTTGAAAATGAAGTTGAATGTTCTATTTGCAATAACTTTGGTCATGAAGATTCTGAATGCAGGAGCAGGTTTCAGCAGACAAAGGAACAATCCTCAAACACCAAAACATGGAGAATAAAGGAACCACAAACAGAAAGATGTGGGATAGCATTTTATGCAGAGGGACAGGAAAATCTATGGTACATTGATAGTGGATGTTCGAAGCATATGACAGGTGATAAAGAAAAACTTGAATCATATTCTGCTTTAGAAAAGGGAAAGAAAGTTTCTTTTGGAAATGATACTCCTGCAGCTATAAAAGGAAAAGGCACTGCTCAGTTAAAAGAAAAGGTCAAAGCTGGAAATGTTTTGTATGTTGATGGATTGAAGCATAATCTTCTGAGTGTCAACCAAATGTGTGATCATGACATCGAGGTGATATTTAGATCAAATGGATGTCTTGTTCGTGATCTTGATACAGGTGAAACAGTGATCAAAGGTAAAAGAACTCCAAATAATCTATACATATTTGAAGAAGGACAACAACAATGCTATCTGAGCAAGGATGATGAGCACTGGTTATGGCACTGGAGGTTGGGGCATCTAAGCTTTTCACAAATAAGGAAAGCATGCAAATATCAGGCAGTCCGTGGTTTTCCAGATATCAAAATTCCAGACAACACCATATGCAAATCATGTCAGTTTGGAAAGCAAACCAGAACTAACTTTCCGGAGAAGGAAGGATCAGCTAGCATGCCTCTTGAGCTAGTACATACAAATGTATGTGGTCCATTCAGGAAAAGGACACCTCGAGGAGAAGAATACTTGATATTATTCATTGACGATTTCTCCAGGTTTGTCTGGTTAGGACTTATGAAGCACAAAGATGAAGAATTATAAAAATTCAAATCCTTTAAAGCCTTGGTTGAAAATGAATCAGGATACAAAATTAAGTGCCTCAGGTCCGACAGAGGTGGGGAGTTCACCTCAAATGAATTTTTCGATTTCTGTGAAGAACATGGGATAAGAAGAGAATTCTCTACAGCTAGAACTCCTCAGCAAAATGGAGTGGTGGAAAGAATGAACAGAACAGTCCAACAAATGGCTCGTGCTATGCTTGATGAGTCTGGAACTCCCACAACTTTTTGGGGTGAAGCTGCATATGCTGCAGTTGTTATTCTCAACAAAACAAATGTCCGGGTGAACAACACTCAAACCCCTCATGAGCTCTGGTATGGTGAGACTCCTTCGGTAAAGCACTTCAAAATCTTTGGGAGCAAATGCTATATTAAGAATACTAATGAGCAACTTGGCAAACTTGAACCTAGAGCAGATGAAGGCATTCTTCTTGGTTATTCTCCATACAGCAAAGCATACAAGTTCTACAATAAAAGACTTGGAAGAATTGTTGACAACATTGATGTAGTGGTTGATGAGAAGGGATACATTCCTAGGCAAGTAAATCATGAAAATATCGAAGAAGACGAAGACTACCCTCAAAGACAGAATGATGAAGAAGAAGAACCTCAAGAAGAACTAGAGGAGCAGATAAGGATAGAAGAGAAGACTCCATCCAGGTATGTTCAGAAGAATCATCCAGAATCTCAGATTTTGGGGCAGAAAGAAGCAGGTGTACAAACAAGAAGAACAATTGCAGAAGCTTCAAGCTATTTGGCATTACTCTCTTCCACTGAACCACAAAATGTGAAAGAGGCATGCAAAGATGAATGTTGGGTCAAAGCAATGGATGAAGAACTTGAGCAGATCGAAAAGAACAACACTTGGGAGTTGGTTCCTAGACCAAAGGATAAGAATGTTATAGGGACAAAATGGGTCTTCAAAAATAAATTGAATGAAAATGGAGAAGTAATTAGAAACAAGGCCAGACTTGTTTGTAAAGGGTATGCGCAGCAAGAAGGAATAGATTTTGAAGAAAATTTTGCTCCTGTTGCAAGACTTGAGGCCATCCGAATGTTCCTTGCTCTCTCAAGCTTTCAAAACTTCAAAGTATTTCAAATGGACGTGAAATCAGCCTTTCTGAATGGAGACTTGGAAGAAGAAGTATACATTGAGCAGCTAGATGGTTTCATTCTTGGAAATGATCCAAATCTTGTATGCAGATTGAAAAAGGCTCTCTATGGTCTCAAACAAGCTCCAAGGGCTTGGTACTATCGTTTGGACAAATATCTTCATCAACAAGGCTTTTCAAAAGGATCAACAGATAGCAATCTTTATATAAAAGTTGAAAATGACAAATTGCTAATACTTGTTGTGTATGTAGATGACATTATCTTTGGCAGCAATGAAGAAGCTATGAGTCAAAGCTTTGGCTTGGTGATGCAGAAAGAATTCGAAATTTCCTTGCTGGGAGAACTGACATATTTTCTTGGTTTGCAAATCCAACAAAAAGAAGGAGGGATCTTTTTGTCTCAAACCAAGTATCTCAAGTAGATCTTGAAAAAATATGGCATGGAAGATGCAAAACCAGTATGTACACCCATGGTCACAGGATGTAGCCTCAGTGCAAATGATGAATCAACAACAGTGCATCAACCAACCTACAGATCTATGATTGGAAGTCTACTTTATTTGACAGGTACCCGACCAGACATCATGCATGCAGTGGGAATAGTTGGAAGATTTCAGGCAAATCCAAAGGAAACTCATCTTCAGGCAGTGAAGAGAATCTTCAAATATCTTCAGGGAACTCAAAACTATGGCTTATGGTATCCTAGAGATACAGATCTCACACTTCATGCTTATACAGATGCAGATTGGGCCGGAAGCGTGGATGACAGGAAGAGCACAAGTGGTGGTGCATTCTTTATGGGTTCCAGATTAGTATCTTGGTTCAGCAAGAAATAGAGTTCGATTGCCTTGTCTACAGCTGAAGCGGAATATGTTGCTGCTGCATCTTGCTGCACTCAACTCCTTTGGATGATGCAGACCTTGCAGGATTTTCAAATCACTTGTATACCACCCATCTCCATCTTATGTGATAATACAAGTGCAATCAGCATTTCAAAGAACCCAGTCATGCATTCAAAGACCAAGCACATACCGATCAAGTATCATTTTCTCCGGGAACAAGTACTTGAACAAAAGGTCAAGTTGGAGTCTGTTCCTTCTAAGGAACAAGTTGCTGATATACTCACCAAACCATTGCCCAGGGAGACCTTTGAATACCTCAGGCAAAAGTTGGGGGTTGTTGATGCATCATCTTGTTGTTGAATCTCATCTGTTGTTGTATGTGAGGATCATATGGGGTATACATTTGATGGCATAGGTTCAGGGGGAGCATATAATGCATTGTTGGCATTATGGAGGAAGTACAGGAGGAGATCATGGATGCTGGTATGAATATTGCTGCAATATGGTCACTTATGGTGTTTGGTGGATCTGGTTTATAGTCAGGGGGAGCATGTTCTTAGGGGGAGCTTAACCCTTTGCCCTTGATGTCAAAGGGGGAGAATGACGTTGAGGATATTGAGGTTGCCATCAAGTCCAAAGGGGGAGATTGTTGGTATTATGATTCTGATATGGCTCTATGTTACAGGTGTTGTACTTGATGGCAACTCACTCAAGTGGCAATGCTCTGTTCAGGCTCTCAAAATGATGGAAATTAAGAGGTACGCAGGTGAATGGTTCAAAAGGTGGGGACCCGCAGGTACGCCGACCAGGAAGTGCGTTCATACCCGCAGGTTACCCGTTCATGAGGTGTGTACCCCCAGTTCACTCACTTCAAGGCAGAGAAGTGCGCTCATGTGGGGTTTCTTATTTTTGGCCCGTGGTATTTAGACCGTCGTTCTTGATTCTATGGTTTTGGCCCGTGGTATAGGATCTAATTTAGCCCGGTTTGGATCCCTTGTTTTGGCTATTTGATGGTTTTGTCCCATAGTGTGAATGAGGGCTTGACTATAAATAGGGAAGGAGATCACTTGGCCAAGGTATCTTTTGCAAATTGAATATCCTAAGATCTGAAATATTGGGTTATCGGTTTAAAAGCTTGATCTATATAAAAGTGAAGTTGAAGGTGAATCTATGAAGTGTGATCTCTCGGGCGCATGATCAGATCTGTGCATCTGACTATCTGTGGCACACTGGTGGACTGCCAATTTGGCCCTAATCGGAGGTTCGAAGGTGATTAACGGTGCAAGTGCGGGAGTACGCATAGCAGAAGAAGGCGCAGTGCATGGGTACGCAGCGCAATAGAGGTTCAGGTGCGGAAGAACAGTAAAGGTATGCGGCATGGCAGAGGTTCAGGTGCGGAGGCACAGTGAAAGTACGCGGCGCTACAGAAGCCGCAGGTGCGTAGATACGCGGCGCGATAGCATCTGAGGGTGCGTGGCCACAGTAGTAGTACGCGGCGTGATTGAAGAAACAGTGCGTGGGTACGTGGTGCAGTGGAAGGCTCTCTGCGGGGATACGCAGAGACGCAAAAGGTGAAGTGCGAAGCCACGCAGTCCACATAAAGAAAAATTGCGTATCTGTCCTAAAACATATGTTGATCATCTTCTATTTATTGCTGCAGAGTTCTAGGTTTATATTTCTGGTACTATATTTCTGTTTACAACATTCTGAGAAGTTGGGTAATTCTTGGTTGATTGTATAAGGAGTTTGGGTAATTTGCATGTACTTGATGTTTATTTGACATTCTTGGATCCAGTTTGAAAATTTATGAAAAGTGGTCCTTGAAAGAAAAGAAGTAGGGGGTTGTAGCTCCCTTCCAGGAGAGACAAGAAAACGAGATAGAGTAGTAGCTCTCTGCAGGTTGCAGCCTGTGTACTGGTAAAGGACTGCACCAGTACAAAATCATTGTAAAGGGAGTTTCTAATTGAAAGAAGATAGAGACATATTGCAGCAGGTGGTTTTCACCTACATTGGGTTTCCACCTTATATCTGGTGTTCTTTGGTGTGACTATCTATTTTTCTTGTTCATGCTCATTGTTTTAAGGTATTGACATACAAGAATAATTCAAAGTATAAATAAGGAATATTTATTAAGAAGAACTTGATAATACTGATTCACCGCCCCTCTCAGTATTATTTCCAACAAGCATAAACCCCCCCTACTCTCTCTCTCTCTCTCTCTCTCAAACGTTTTGTATAGCTCACTTGGTCCAAAGCTAATTTATGAGAGTAGAGGTCTTGGGTTCAAGTCTCCATTTTGTGGGGGCTTTCCGCACATTCCTGCACTTCATCAGTGACTTCATCAAATTTTCTTCAAAAAGCCATAACTTCTTCATCCGGAAGCCGTTTCCAGAACCTTTTTTTTTGAAACAGCCTAATTTTTCGAGATATTTCCATTGCAACACTTAGTTTCAGCATCTATAGCCTCAGTTTTTTTTTTTTTTTTTAAATGGAAAGTCCATGCTAAGTTATTCTTGACAGCACCAACTACTTCCAATGGTGGTCCTACATTGTGGATTTACTTAGAAGTAGAGGTCTTTACAGAATAGCCACAGGCCAAGAGACCAAACCGAAAGATGAAGACAAGGCAGCTAAATGGGAAAATAGGCAAGACCAAGCACGTGGGTTGATAGGGATGTCTATTTCTCCAGATCTTAGATTCCATATTGCAGAACTTGATACTCCTGATGAAGCAATGAAACAGATTACTAAAGTCTTTGGAATTAAAAATGAACTTAAAGCCCATCAACTTGAAAATGAATTGCTTACATTGGACCCCAATAATTTTTCTTGCATTGAAGATTTTTTGTCCAAGTTCAAGACTCTTAGACTTCTCTTGGAAGGTGTTAAGGTTAAGAAAGAAGATATTAGCCTTATCTACTCCATTCTTACTAAGTTGGGACCAACCTATTCTGTGTTTGTTTCCACCTTCCATTCTACAAGAGAAGCCTTCATTTCTCAAGGACAAACCTACAAGTCCCCTTCCTTTGATTCCTTTTGTGATTCTTTAATAAGAGAACAAGAAAAACTCTTACACCTTGGTCTTATTCATCTTGGAAACTCTTCTAAGAAAGCGTTAGCCACCCAACAGCAACCAAATCCAAAGAAGCCTAAGAAGTTGTATCCTAAAATAATGGTCCTAAACCAAACAAGGGTCCTAAGAAATTTCAGCCTCAAAATGAAAAATAATTTCAACAAAATGATAAGACAAATAAAAACAAAGGGAAGAAGATTGATAGACATTGCAACTTTTGTAATCGAGATGGCCACTTAGAATCCAAATGCTTTAAGAAGATGGAAGCCTTGGAAGCAACAATGAAGAAGCATAACATCCATTTGGAGCAATTTTCAACTTCAACTTCATCTTCAGGAATGGCACTTTCTGCATGTGGTTGTCAAGCATCTCGGTCTGTCTATGCACTAAATGTATCTTCTTCTTCTCATTCTCATGAGTGGCTCATTGATTCTGGAGCTTCTTATCACATGGCCAAAAACAAAGCCATGTTTTCTTCTTTAAATGATTGTAACACCAAAAATATATATGTTGGTGATGATAGATCTCTTAGTGTTGTAGGGACTGGAACTGTTCATCTAGACAATCGTTAGTTTAATGATGTATTATGTGTTCCAACCTTATCCTGCAACCTTCTATCTGTATATCAGATAACCCATTCAGGTGAAGGTAAAATCGTTGAATTTTCACCTCACGATGTTGTAATTAAGGACCTAAGAGATCCTAGACAGATTTTAGCTACTGGCATTGCTAATGATTCTACAAGGTTGTATAAGTTTCACAACTTTGGGTCATCAAATCTTCCCTCAGTATTTGTTGCTCATAATGATGAAGTGAGCAAACTTTGGCATGAGTGATTTGGTCACCTAAACTATCGCTCTCTTTAGAATCTATGTAAAGAAAATATGGTGACAGGTCTTCCAATGGTATCTTGCAGAGATGGTGTTTGTTCCGGATGTGTACTCGGAAAACATCATCGGAACAGTTTTGAAAAACGTGCCTCTTGGCATGCCTCAGCCCCTTTACAGCTCATGCATAGTGATTTATGTGGTCCACTTCCAGTTGCTTCATTCTCTGGCTACAAGTATTTCTTAACTTTCATTGATGAATTCTCCAGACGCACTTGGGTATACTTCTTAAAACTCAAGAGTGAAGTATTTAACATGTTCTTGGCCTTTAAGGCCTTTGTTGAAAAACAATCTGGACATCAAATTCTTAAGCTAAGATCTGATAATGGCAGAGAATATGTTAAAAACACATTCATCAACTTTTGCACTGAAAATGGAATTCAAATGCAACATACTGTTCCATATACTTCACAACAAAATGGTGTAGTTGAAAGGAAGAATCGCACCTTAAAGGAAATGGCTAATTGTATGCTTCAATCTAAAGGACTTAGTCTTAATTATTGGGCAGAAGCAATTAACTGTGCAAATTACATAATAAATCGCACTCCTACTAAGGTTTTAAAGAATATCACTCCAGAAGAAGCATGGAGCTCAATTAAACCAGATGTAAGTCACTTTCATGTTTTTGGAAGTGAAGCATGGGCCCATATTCCAGATGAGAAACATAAAGCTTTAGAACCTAAGAGTGAAAAATGTATTTTTGTTGGATATTATGAAGATGTCAAAGGATATAGACTTATTCCACTTAAGTCTAAAAATGTTATCATTAGAAGAGATGTAAAGTTTTCTGAAAATATATCGGCCTGCGAGCCTAGTTCAGCGAATGTGCCACCTCTCCCTATCTCTTCTACTTTTGAAAATATTTCTTCTTCAGATGATGAAAGCGAGGATGAAACTCCTCCCCCACCTTCTTAGGATCCTCCTTCAGCTCCTCAGCTTCCAAAATGGGTCCGTGCTACTCGGGATGCAGCAGGTGATCTTGCCAGTGATCCTACAGATCAACGACGTACACGTTCTCAGTTCAAGAGAGCCTCTTCTTTACTGGCTCAAGCTTAAGTGAATTATGATCTTGAAACCTTTGCAGAAGCTTCAGGCCATCCAGATTGGGAAGCAGCTATGAATGAAGAATATCATTCATTATTGGCAAATGATACATGGGATCTTGTTCCTCTACCAAAGGGACGAAAACTTGTTAGATGCAAATGGGTTTACAGAACCAAGTATGGACCAGATGGGAAAGTTGATAAACATAAAGCTCATCTTGTTGCTAAGATTTTCTCACAAGTTGAAGGCATTGACTATACTGAAACCTTCCCCCCTATTGCCAAAATGAACTCTATCCGCCTTGTTCTTTCCCTTACTGCCTCTTTCAAATGGGAAGTCCATTAGATGGATGTTAAATCCGCCTTCTTGCATGGGGACTTGCATGAAGAAATCTATATGGAATAACCTATTGGCTTCATACAAACAGACTCCAGCCTTGTATGTCGGCTTAAGAAATCCCTTTATGGTCTCAAGCAAGCTCCTCGAGCTTGGTATGCCAAAATGGATAACTTTCTTTTAGAATCTAGCTTCTCTAGGTGTCATTCTGACAATACTATCTACACCAAGAAAGTGGGCAAGTCTCTTATCATTCTTGTTCTTTATGTTGATGATATTATCCTGAATGGTAGTGATCCCAACCTTATAAACCATGAGAAGTCTAGCCTTAAAAGAAAGTTTGAAATGACAGACTTAGGTCACTTACATTATTTTCTTGGTCTTCAAGTCTTGCAATCCAAGGAAGGTATTTCCCTTTCCCAATCCAAGTATGCCTGTGATATTCTACGCCATTTTCACATGGAAGACTGTAAGCTAGCCCCTTCTCCCTTTCAGTCTGGAGTCAAACTTTCAGTCACTTGTACTTCTCCTGAAGTTGATGCTACCTTATACCATCAAGTTGTAGGAAAACTTTTGTATCTAATCCATACTTGTCCTGACCTTTCCTTGGTCGTTGGCCTTGTTGCTCGGTATATGCAAAACCCACATGAAAGTCATTTGAAAGCAGCTAAAAGAATACTTCGTTATGTTCAAGGTACAGTTCAGTTTGGGATTCATTACAGTGCTGAAGCAGCTCCTCTATTGGTTGGTTTCACTGATTCCGATTGGGTTGGTGACCCTGATGATCGGAAGTCTACTGCAGGTTATGTGTTCACTCTTGGTTCAGGACCTATTACATGGGCTTGCAAGAAACAAGGTGCCATTTCTCTTTCTTCAATAGAAGCAGAGTATCGTGGTGCCGTAGAAGCTAGTAAGGAAGCCTTGTGGCTTAGTTAGATTCTGTCAGAGTTTTGCTTTCAGCAGCAGCATCCGACTACACTTTGGTGTGATAATCAAAGTGCCATTCAGCTATGCAAAGATCCAGTCCAACATCAGCGCAGAAAACACATTGAACTGCACATGCACTTCATAAGAAAGCTCATTCACGACCATGTTCTTGAAGTGAAATATTGTTCAATGGATGATCAAGTTGCAGAAATATTTACAAAGGCTCTCACAGAGGCGAAGTTCACTAAACTTCGATTTAGGTTGGAGTTCAGGAAGTTGTCACTAAGGGGGGATAGGCTCTAGTGCCTCCTTCCTTCTCCTATTGTGTCATATTGTAAATCCTTCAATCCTATCCCAAGTTGTTCTTAAGGGGGAATGTTAGGATATTCTGACACATAGGAAATAGTTAAGTACAACTTGGTCTAGTATAGTTAGGTAAAGTGTGTTTCTTTACTATGTACATTTTGTAACTTACAATCTGATGGTCACGATATGTAGTGATCCGACGGTTCATTCTCTCCTCAGTATTACCGACACTTGATCCGTGGCTTAACACCCGATTGGTCCATGATCTCTATTTAAAGAGCATGGAGGGTCATTTGTAGGGTAATCCGTCTATGAGAGAATCATATGTAAATTTTCATTCTTTTATTAATAAATTGCCTGAAGTGGCCGTGTTGGCTCAGGCTGTAGACTATTTCCCTCTTTGAGGGTTTTAATCATGTCAAAATACTGGTGTATTGATCTGTGATCTGTTTGTGAGTGGTGTCCTTCGGTGTTCTGTATGAGGAACTTACCCTGTAAATTCCTACAGTGTCCCTCTTCATGAGCTGAACAATTCCCTTTTGCACCATTTCCCCAAAATCTTCTGTTTTTGCTAGTTTACAAGACTGATGCTAATGACCCTTTTCCTCCTCACAGGGATTAACACTATCCCTAGTGCCGACAGGAGCGACTGAGCTTTGTTTCAGTCGCATTGATCCTCTTTTGGAAAGTTTTTTAAATAAGGAGCTGAAGCTTCCAACTCTAGAAGCTTCGTAACAGAAGTCTAGTAAATGGTTGAGCCGGATGGAGTCAAGGATGTCAGTTTGGGCTCCTTTCCCCTATAAGGATGGAACTACCTCAAGAGATAAGACCTTCTCCCATGAGAAGAGGAACCATCTCCCATCCATTCATGCTATATAAACCTTCATTTTTCCCAAGCACAAGTTAGTGTTAATTTTGGTGTGCTAGTGCTAATTAAGTTTGGAGCGAATAGAAAGCCATCCATAGTTGTAGCTCTCTAGTTGTGTGTGAGGGAGAAGTGTAAATTTGGTTTAGTGTGAAGCCTAAAGGGAAGAGCCTTAAAAATATCATTATTAAGGCCATCATGGAATGCTAACGGAAGTGTGTTGGAACCTGGTTTTGTCAGAGGAGAACAACAACGTCAAGACAATGGTTGTAATCTCTTCTTGATTCAATATATATGCAACTATCGATTGCTTTCCTACATAATGTGTCATATCACATTTTATGGCTTAATGTTTCTTGACTTGTTAAGTAGGTTGAATTACAATTTTTCTATTATCATGGTTGTTTTTTGCTATTGTTTACTTGTTGTAGGCGTTCGAAGAAGGAAATGAGAAATAACTGCAGTGAGCAAGCAAGGTCATCACCAAACGGGATAAGCGTACTAAGAGGTAGGCCCTCTTAATTGGTTCTAACCTAAGGAAATCTTCCATAGAATGTATCGGTTGTGGCTAGACCCATTATTGGGCTAGAGGAATTGTTTATGTTTGCACTCATAATTTTACTTCACCACAAATTGGCGACTCCACTGGGGATCCAATCCTTTTGTTTGTTTGCTTGGAATTCCATGGCTTTGTGTAAACTTTTCTAGTTTCTCCATTTCCCTTTAGTTCTGTTTGTTTTCCTTTGCTTACTTCTTTGGGTTTAAAATTCATAGTATCAAGTCTGGTCTCAGATTTTGAAAATTTTTATTTTTTTTCTTAGCATCCTTGCTTGGCATGCTTAATTCGCTAATAGTCACACCGACTAGAGTGGTATGACGAGAAACAGTCGCGCTGACCTGTTCTGGCGCTAGTTGTCAGTTAGGCAATCACACCGATGCCTGTAAGTGAAGATTATGGTTTTCCCCAAATCTTGGCCAGTGTGTTTTGCTCTCATGATTTTAACCCTGTAAGCTTTTTAGGCCGTCTTCTCTCTGACTAGAAATATGCTTTTCATTTGGTTTGTTTGCTTGTTGATTTTTCATCTTTTTGCTTGATTTATTGGGTCATTGGATGGTTAGTGGCACTAGGCATCTAGATTATCATGCATTCAACTGATTGTGAACTTAGTGAGTCAAGTTGTTGGTGCATTTACTCCTTCCATTTCATTTATGGTTCTTCTACGACTTTGAACTCCATTACACAAGTTCGAAAAGTTTTTGTTTGCATGTCTAAACATTTATTTTTCGGCATAGATCACATTGCTTGTCTTGTTTTTGGTAAAGTCGTTGTGTCATTAATTTGAAAGAGATTCTCTTTTCGTGTTTTTCATTTGCTTGAGAATTGATTGTCTTAAAAACTTTTTCATTGAAGTGTTTTATGAGAAATTCATTTTTTCATTTCATGAAAATTATGAAATTCTAATTTGCTGCATCAATATGTTATGGTAGTTAGCATCATTGAAGGCAAGGATTGCATTGGAATTTGAAGAGAAAAGGAATTCTCTTTGCTTTTGAAGGGACTGTTAGGGTGTACTTGTTAGGAAATTAGGAATTGGAATGTATGTTTCATTAGTTTTTTTTCTCGAAAACATGAAGTAGTGAAAAATCAATTTTCTTTCAGTTTCTTGGTTGTTTGCATTTGATTGTGTTTTCTACCCTCTCTAGCATAGAAAATTCATCGAATTGAAAGGGTATTGTCTCATTTAGCTGCATGGAGGGTTTTTCGCGTCACATCGCTAAGGTCTGAAAACTGAGACATAACTCAAGATAAACTTTAAAATGAACACAATTAACCTAATGCGCATTTGAAACCTAATGATCACAGCTAGAAGGTCTAAGCTAGAGACGTGTTCCAGCATCTTTAAACCTAGCAACTGTCGTTAGCTTCAACACTAGACAACACTAGTATAGATTTGTTGTCCTTATACCATCTAGTATATAAGGAGAGACCCCTCCAGGCAGAAATCCTTTATCCATAGGAAGTTGAATCAACTGCCTTTCAAACATGATACACCGAGCACATCATTCAGGGATATTTCCTGCCCGTACTTCTCGGTTCACCAAGAGGTATTCTGCAGTTCACGGTTGCATGGTAATCCTTTTTACCTAGATCATCCAGAGTAGTCATTTGATATTTTTGACTCATTAAAACTAAAATATCATCTGATCGCTTATCCTTTTGAGCTCGTTTCCAATCGAAAGTGATAGAGTCATCTTTTCTTCTTTCTTGATTCTTAAAACATGAAAGAGCACCAGTTTATTTATGCATCTTAAAAAAATGATTGCCTACGATATTATAACATCCTGTTAGTCTTTTCTAGATCAAATAGTGAGTTTTCTCTAAAGAAAATTTTAAAGCCTTGAAGTTTATCTCTCTTTTCCTATTAACTAAGACAAGGTCATCATGGCTGAACCATCTGGTTCACCTAGTTCCTCTTCCTCTCCTCCCTCTGAAAGATTTTATGAGGAGCCTTTTCCTGAATTACCAGAGTCACTCGAGGACCAAGGTGTTGAACTTGGAATTATTCTGAGTATTCAACCTTTGTCATCTCATCCTCCTCCCACTTCAGATACTGGGTCACCTACTGATATTGGCCCAGAATCTCCAGACAATCTCGTCCAAACTCCTGAGAGTTCACCGACTACTAATGGTCAACTTGGACTAGTTATATATCCTCTAAATCCTTTGTTCGACCCTATTGTGATACTGATCCGGATTTAAACAGGAATGCAACAAATTATAGAGATAACCATCAATACAGATATGTAGTGGAAATAATACTTCATTTCATTACTGTAAAATACTGAAATATGCTTACAAACAGAAATGGAAAGAAACCAACTAGGGCAATGGTAGTTTATCTCTGAGAAGAGATGTGGTGGCTACATGCCTCTGAACTGTGTTACAATGAGGCTCAAAGGCTTATTTATTGTTTAGAAACAATGGAAAACCATTAACATCCAAAAACCTAACCCTAGAAGATGAAATGGCAAATTGTGGGCCTTGTTTGGGTAAATTACTACATCAATTTCCTGGGGTCGTAACTTTGGCACCCGATCTCTGTTTGACACATACAATAGCTCGTTAGAAAGATATATCCGAGAAATATAACCTTGGGAAAAGCAAAATTAGTCCATGGACCCATGTTGCTACAAGATTTTCCAAAAAACGTAGTTTATGGCCTCAAAACGGATCTGAAGTTCAAGACCTGAAAAACTGCTAAAAATAGTAAATTGTGCTACAATTAACGAAACTAAAAAATTGAAAGAGACAGTCATGGGGGTCCAAATGGGATAGGTGGGTGGCCACCAAAATCCACCTGGATCATTCCTCCCCCATTAGGAAGCAATGGTCCCCATTGCATTGAGTTCCTCCTTATGTTGAACTTGTTCTGCAATCTTTGATGTGTCCAGTAATGGTGGGAAGCATGGTCGATGATGGTCCACATTGAACACTTGGTGCAGGCAAAGTAATGGAGGAAGGTTATGCTTCAAGGCATTATTTCCCGTAGCCTTGGTAATGGTGTAAGGACCATGTCGGAGTGGTTTGAGTTTCTGATGGGCTCTTGTAAGGCGTTCTTTCTACAAATGCAACCAAACTTTGTTGCCCACATGAAGCTTGTGTGGTACCCCTGTGGGTGAGGAAAAGTTGTTCCTATGTTCTGTCATGACCATATCCCTTTGATGTTGCTACTGCGTGGAGGAACCCTTCACGAGGGTCATGGATGTGGTGATGATCTTCCCCTTACTTTGGGAGCGAACCAGACAGAAAATGAATTTCCTAGTCTGGGAGACGAGCTTTCTGCCTTTCTTGGCAATGATCAAAGAGGTGGCGGTAGGTGGGGCTACCTCCGGTATCCTGTATAATGAATTATCCAAAGAAATAATAACAACGCAAGGCCTTGTCTCATACACAGCATGTCGCCTCCACAAGTATGGCTGGCCTAATAATACATCATAAACATCTAGAGGTGTAACATCACACAATACCTCATCTGTGAAGGGCTTGATGCTGTAGGGAAGGCGGCAGTGCTGGCGAAATTTGTGATCTCATCCTTCATGAAGCCACGCAATACTATATAGCTGCGGGTGTGGTGTATTCGGTAGGCCCAACCACTTCACAACCTCTGCTGAAATGAGGTTCTTTTGGCTGCCACTGTCAACAATGAATTGCAGCGGAAAACCCTTCAGCCACATCTTTGAGTGGAAAAAACGTTCCCCCTCCTCTGGGTCTTCGAGCTCATTCTTTTGGATCTTGGTGGTGGCAATAGTGAAGCTAGGCTCTGCATCAATGATCTGCTTCCCTTTGCCATTCCCCTTGTCGGGTTCTGACTGAGGGTCGGAACATGCATCTGATTCTGAAGCCTTCAACTCGGCCACCAGCGATTGCTTGGTCCGACACTCACTTGTGTTATGAGTGGGACTCTTGTGGAACTCACACCACTTTCCTATGTCCTTATTCAACTTCGAGGTGTTGTTCTTTTCTTGCGGCTTCGACGGGTAGTCTAGAGTCACCCTACCTTGGCTTTGTCCTTTGGTCTTCGAATTTGCAGACCTAAAGTCTCGCTTCTTCTATTTGAACTTTTGCTCGATTTTGACAACGTATCGGTACATTGTGCCGAGCGAGGAGATGTTCAGAAACTCCATCTCTTCCTGGATGTATCTGTGTAGGTAGCCATAATATTTGAGTACCAAATGCAGCTCAGAGTCCTTGATACCCAACTGGGTGTGAAGGGTATGAAAAAATGTTTGTGAACTTCGACACATCTTGGTCCCTTCCCTACCACAGGGTGGTCCATTTTATGTATTTTTCCTCATAGCTTTTGACAGGGTAGTACTGCTCCTTGACGACATCTCGGAATGAAAAGAGTGACCCCGTACTTTCATTCTTCTGCTCGCAGTAGGTTTCCCACCAGTCCTTGACATGGGGGGCTACTTTAAGAAGAGCGAAAACAATCTCTTCCTGACTTGAAAAATCATGAACAGAAAAATACCCATCTAACAGATTTAACCATTTATTTACGACATCTACGTCTATTTGACCCTCGAAGATGGGTATTTCAAAATTAACTTGTACCTTAAACGGTGTGGCATTTCCAGAGTACCTGTTGGAAGTCGATGCATCACCTCTGGGTAGCCGCTGAAGAATCTACACAAAGTTGTCCATCATTGCATTCCTTTGTCACTTGACGGCTTCTTCAAGCAAGATTTTGATAGGATCTCTTGCCTCCTCATCTTTCTTTTCATCCGCCATGGGAGGTCGTCAGGATTTGCGAGGCTGGTCTAGCAAAGGTTCGACCAGTTCAAGCCCTAACTCCTTATATCCCAACCTCGTTGGGGACATGCAAAGAAACAAAGAAAAAATAGACCCCTATGATACCATTAATTCAGATTTAAATGGGAATGCAACAAATTGATAACCATAAATACAAATATGCAGCGGAAATAATACTTCATTTCATTACTGTAAAATACTAAAATATGCTTACAAACAGAAATGGAAAAAAACCAGTTAGGGTGATGGTAGCTTATCTCTGAGGAGATGTGGTGCCTACATGCCTCTCAACTGTGTTACAATGAGGCTCGAAGGCCTATTTATTTTTGAGAAACAATGGAGAACCCTTAACATCCCAAAACCTAACCCTAGAAGATGAAACACCAAATTGTGGGCCTCGTTTGGGTAAATTGGTACATTAGTTTCCCGGGGTCGTAACTTTGGCACCCGATCTCCATTTGACGCATACAATAGCTCGTTAGAAAGATCTATCCGAGAACTATAACTTTGGGAAGAGAAACATAAGCCCATGGAAGCATGTTGCTCCTAGATTTTCCAAAAACATCGTTTCGGGCCTCAAAACAGCTCCGGAAGTTTAGGAACCGAAAAACTGCTAAAAATAGTAAATTTTGCTACAATTAAAGAAACTGAAAAACTAAAAGAGACATTCATGGGGGTCCAAATGGGATAGGTGGGTAGCCACCAACATCCGCCTGGATCATTCCTCCCCCCTTAGGAAGCAATAGTCCCCATTGCGGTGAGTTCCTTGATCTGCTGAACTTGTTCTGCAATCTCTGATGTGTCCAGTAATGGTGGGAAGCATGGTCGACGATGGTCCACATTGAACACTTGGTGCAAGCGAAGGAATGGAGGAATGTTACGCTTCAAAGAATTGTTTCCCGTAGCCTTGGTATTGGTGTAAGGACCATGTCGAAGTGGTCTGAGTTCTGATGGGCTCTTGTAAGGCGTTCTTTCTACAAATGCAACCAAACTTTGTTGCCCACCTAAAGCTTGTGTGGTATCCCTGTGGGTGAGGAGAAGTTGTTCCTGTGTTCTATCATGACTGTATCCCTTTGTTGTTGTTGCTACATGGAAGAACCCTTCACGGGGGTCATGAATGTGGTGACGATCTTCCCCTTACTTTGGGAGCGAACCAGACAGAAAATGAATTTCATAGTCTGGGAGATGAGCTTGTTGCCTTTCTTGGCAATGATCAAAGAGGTGGCGGTAGGTGGGGCTACCTCTGGTATCCTGGATAATGAATTATCCAAAGAAATAATGACATCATGAGGCCTTGACTCATACACAGCATGTCGCCTCCACAAGTATGGCTAGCCTAATAATACATCACAAACATCCAGAGGTGTAACATCACACAATACCTTGTCTGTGAAGGGCTTGATGCTGTAGGGAAGGTGACATTGCTAGTGAACTTTGAGATCTCGTAATTCATGAAGCCACCCAATACTGTAGGGCTGTAGGTGTGGTGTAGCCGATAGGCCCAATCGCTTCACAACCACTGCTGAAATGAGGTTCTTTTGGTTGCCACTGTCAACAATGAATTGCAGTGGTGAACCCTTCACCCACATCTTTGAGTGGAAAAGACGTTCCCCCTCCTCTGGGTCTTCGGGCTCATTCTTTTGGATCTTGGCAGTGGCAACCGTGATGTTGGGCTCCACATCAATGATCTGCTTCCCTTTGCCATTCCCCTTGTCGGGTTCTAACTCAGGGTTGGAACGTGCATCTGATTCTGAAGCCTTCAACTCGGCCACCAGCGACTGCTTGGTTCGACACTCACTTGTGTTATGAGTGGGACTCTTGTGGAACTCACACAACTTTCCTATGTCCTTATTCCACTTCGAGGTGTTGTTCTTTTCTTGCGGCTTCGATGGGTTGTCTTGGGTCACCCTGCCTTGGCTTTGTCCTTTGGTTTTCGGATTTGCAGATCCAAAGTCTTGCTTCTTCTGTTTGAACTTTTGCTCGATTTTGACAGCGTATTAGTACGTTGTGCTGAGCGAGGAGATGTTCAGGAACTCCATCTCTTCCTGGATGTATCTATGTAGGCAGCCACAATATTTGAGTACCAAATGCAGCTCAGAGTCCTTGATACCCAACTAGGTGTGAAGGGTACGAAAAATGTTTATGAACTTCGGCACATCTTGGTCCCTTCCCTACCGTAGCGTGGTCCACTTTATGTATTTGTCCTCATAGCTTTTGACAGGGTATTATTGCTCCTTAACAGCATCCCAGAATGAATCCCAGTGGTTGCAGCTGAAAATAGTGAGCCCGTACTTCCATTCTTCTACTCACAGTAGCTTTCCCACAAGTCCTTGACATGGGGGGTTTCTTTGAGAAGAGAAAAAACAATCTTTTCCTGACTTGAAAAATCATGAACAGAAAAATACCCATCTAGCATATTTAACCATTTATCTACGGCATCTGTGTCTATTTGACCCTCGAAGATGGGGATTTCAAACTTAACTTGTACCTTAAATGGTGTGGCATTTACAGAATACCTGTTGGAAGCCGTTGCATCACCTCTAGGTAGTCGCTGAAGAATCTGCACAAAGTTGTCCATCATCGCGTTCCTTTGTCACTCAAGGGCTTATTCAAGCAAGATTTTGATAGGATATCCTGCCCCCTCATCTTTCTTTTCATCTGCCATGGAGGCTGTCGGGATTTGCGAGGCTGGTCTGGCAAAGGTTTGACTAGTTCAAGCCCTGACTCCTTATATCCCGACCTCATTTGGGACATGCAAAGAAAAACAGAGAAAAAGCATACCCCTCTAATACCACTGATCCAGATTTAAATAGGAATGCAACAAATAACAGAGATAACCATAAAAACAGATATGCAGCGGAAATAATACTTCATTTCATTACTGTAAAATACTGAAATATGCTTACAAACAGAAATGGAAAGAAACCAACTAGGGCGATGGTAGCTTATCTCTGAGAAGAGGTGGCAGCTACATGCCTTTGAACTATGTTACAATGAGACTCGAAGGCCTATTTATTGTTGAGAAATAATGGAAAACCCTTAACATCCCAAAACCTAACCCTAGAAGATGAAACGCCAAAGTTTGGGCCTCGTTTGGGTAAATTGGTACATCGATTTCCTAGGGTTGTAACTTTGGCACCCAATCTCTGTTTGACGCATACAATAGCTCGTTAGAAAGATATATCCAAACTGCTAAAAATAGTAAATTGTGCTACAATTAAGGAAACTGAAAAACTGAAGGAGACAGTCGTGGGGGTCCAAATGGGATAGGTGGGTGGCCACCAACATCCACCTAGATCAAATACCGCCACAACGTCCATACAGTCTGTACAATCAGCGAGGTGTTCCTTTGGAATTATCCCCTCATACCTCTTCGGTGATTCTCCGTCATTTGTTCCCAACTATGGAACCTGAAGGCGATGCTCTAGTTACCTCTTCGGATGAGTCAGAATTTTTTACTCCACACACTGTCAAGGAGAAACAACATTGATTTCCTCTTGAAGGTTTCCCCTATACAGGGAGCATTCCCATCAGTGTGCATCAGGAATTGTTTCCTAATTATGTGTCTTTGGCACAATTGGTCTCAAGTACACCTAGTGCCTCATCACTTTACCATAACCCTGTTTGGGCATCTAGCGTTGTGCCTACTATAGGTCCATTCATTACGAACTCGACCTCCCAACAGGCCATTACCTCGATCCCACTGCAACCCACTGTTTTGAACCCTCTTGTATTATCTGTCCCAATCACCCGTCCAGCTCAACTGACAATCTCGAAGAATGTTGCTGTCAGTTCTTTGATCCCTCTAGTAAGTGGCCAAGATGTGCCACGACCTGGGGGGAAGAATCTGAGTGTTTCTATGGTGTCAAGCATCGCCAATGTGAGTAGCTCACAGGCTCACATGGTTGGCATGAACCATCCTTCTTCTGGTGTTATTCAAAACCCTGTTGGTACTATTGGATCAAGCAATGTCAAATACCAATAGGTTCAAAATCACGTTGGTTCGTCTAGGTCAAGAAATTTCTAGTATCAGTAGCCTTATGAGGCTCAGGTTCCATACAAAACTCCTTACATTCCATATGGTTCTCAAGGTATGGTCAATCTGCCTTACATCCTTTAGTCTAGGCAGTACGTTCAACCTAGCTCATCCACTTTTCATGGTGGCTATGGCCAGATTCAGTTCAGAATTTTTTTGGGAACTATTCAAGTGCCCTTGCACCAGCAAGGCCAACCTCTGCAGCAACAAGGGCAACGTTTGTTGCAACAAGGGTTGTCCATGCAATAGCAAGGGCAAATGATACAGCAACAAGGTCAACTACAACAACCGTAGGGGAAACCCTCGCAACTGTTACAGTAAACCATGCAGTAACAGATGCAATATGCTCCGCAAACCTCCCAGCCTATGTCTTCGCAGGGCCAACCTATGCCGCCCTAGGGGCAGCCTTTGCAGCCACAAGGTTAACCCTTGCAGTAGCCAAGCCAACCCGAGCAATAGCAACCCTTATATACATATCCATAGGGTCAACCCTTGCAAGGATAAGGCCAGGGTCAAGTCCTGTAGCAATAGGCTCAAAATCCTAATGTCCTAGGTCAACAGTTATAAAATCCTTTTTCCCAAGGGCAACAGGTACCAAATCCCTATGTCTAAGGGCAACAACTGTACTATCCTTATGTCCATCGACAACAGGTCCAAAATCCTATTATTTAAGGACAACAGGTTCAAACCCCTATGTTAAGGTACAACAGGTACAATATCCATATGTCCAAGGTCAACATCCTCCCTATGGCCAAGGTAACCTACAATGGGAGCAGAATCAAATGCCATATGGAAAAAATCCCCCACTATGGGGCCAAAACCCTTACTAGCAAGGATGGGCTCCTCCAGTTGGACCCGCTTATCGACCTCCAATGCCTTTTAATACTCAATTGCCATTTTTGGCCACACTAGAATTGCCAGATGTGTCTCACCTTACGAATGATCCAATTCTTCATTCGCCATACTGGCCTCTGGTTCCGTCCAAGATCCCGAGCGATTGTCCTAAGTTCGATGGGAAAGCAAAAGAAGATCCTCAAGCCCATGTGATGACATATCACCTCTGGTGCTCTTTGAATTCTTATGTTGATGATTCTATTCGTCTCCATCTTTTCCAATGAACCCTCACAGGCACTGTAGCCAAGTGGTACATCGAGCTTCCTCAAAGCACTTACCATGACTTCAACTCTTTAGCCATGGCTTTCCTCATGCATTTCCAGTTGTTGATTCACTATGAAATTAGCACCTATTTCCTCACATCGCTTAAGAAAGATACTACGACACACATCTTCGATCACATCCATGAATGGAGATGGAGACATCGCCTAATGAAATTTGATATTGATGATCAATTGCTTACCGAATGGTTTACTAAGTCATTCGTCGCTCCAATTGCTAGCGATATAGCTATGGGAAGATGTGTTACCGAAGAGCAAGCCATTGCTTGTGCCCAATACTTAGATCTTGTTTATTCTCAGTCTGCCACTTTGTATGAGTTATTACCTGATGCTTCACAACCATCATCCAATCCCACAGCATCGAAGTCACAGTCTACACCTCTTATTGATGGAGTAATTGGTTCAGTGTCCCAGACCCCTATTAAATCTTCTTCCAAACAGAAGTCAGTCTCAAACACTGCTTGCAATAGTTCCTCCCAAAATCCACCTGGCCTTGGTGAAACCTCAGAGGTCCACGTTGTCTAGTCTACCACTGCGAACAAATACTTGAAAGGTAAGAAGAAAGGCAAAGGCAAGGCTAAAGCTAATGCCCCAAAATAAGGTCATCCTAAGTTGTCTATTCGTGATTCTTCATTTGTGAGGAGGATCACTATACCAAGGATTGTCCGAGGATCACTATACCAAGGATTTTCCCTGATGATCTGAAGTTAGTCGTTTGCTCAAAGGGACCCCCACTGTCCTGAAAGAGTCGTTTCCATCTTAGCAGACTCAAATGGTAGACCAACCTCAATCATCCGATTCTTCAGTATCTCAAGTGTTCATGATGAGAACGCTTATTAATGTGGCTACTAGATCAAAATATTACCAAACTCCTGCTCCTACAGCTGGGAAAGAGATGTTAGAAAATTATATATTACGGAGCAATGGAACACATATAATATTGCAGAAATATAAACACAGAAAACGCACAAAACAAGAGAGACACAGATATACGTGGTTCACCCAGTTTGGGCTACGTCCACCCCGAACAGCCAGTCCTTCCTTTATATTATCCAGCAAAATGAAGAGATACAACCTACAGCAAAACCGCTGTAATATCCTCTGTTTTCTCTCACAGTCTCACCTCTATGTTTTTCGCTCACCGAATACACATCTATGTCATAGCCTCAAATACAATGCCCTCATATAAAGAGAGGGGTTGCCTTCTAGGGCAAAAAACCCTAAACTAAACATAAGTTCTACCGTCAGATCATCCGCCTAATGAACAGCCCAGATTGACTAGAAATTACTATACTTTTACAAGGCAATTTTACAGCCGCCCCCCCTGGACCCCCCACGGCAGCGATTATTTTACGGGTGGCGTTGCTGCCCCATTTTGAACTGGGGTCCAATATGCCGGTACTATAGAAGATAATCAGGCTCCACACCCAACAATCCCCCACTTGGAGACTGATTGTAGCAACTCCACCGCTGCTCCATTTGCTGGACAATGACTCCTCTTTGGACCTGGCTGTTTCTCATCTTCATCGTCATCCATGAAGACCAACTGAAACTGAGCATATTCTCAGTTTCTCCCTGGTTACAACTTTTGTTAGCATATCTGCAGGGTTCTGGCTAGTGTGTATCTTTTCCAGCTTCAACTCTCCATCTTCCAACACTGATCGTATGAAATGGTACTTGAGCTGTATGTGTTTTGTCCTGGAATGAAATGCTGAGTTCTTTGCAAGATGAATGGCACTTTGACTATCACTGTATAACGTGCCCATATCATGCTCCTTACCCAATTCACCCATAAACCTTTGTAACCAAATCATTTCTTTACTAGCCTCTATAGCAGCAACATACTCTGCTTCTGTTGTTGAAAGTGCAACAACACTTTGGCTTTTTGAAACCCAACTGACAGCTGTTCCTCCAACAGTAAATACATATCCTGTAGTGCTCCTCCTATTATCTCTGTCACCTGCCATATCTGCATCAACATAGCCTTGTAGGGATATGTTTGAACCACCAAAGCATAATGCCTGATTTGTGGTACCTCTCAAATATCTGAGAATCCATTTCACTGCCATCCAATGTTCCTTTCCTGGATTGTTCATGTACCTCCTTACAACTCCCACTGCATGTGCAATATCAGGCCTTGTGCAGACCATTGCATACATTAAACTTCCAACTGCTGATGCATATGGAACTTTAGACATATAATCCATGTCTTCTTGGGTCTTTGGGCACATTTCTTTGCTAAGTTTGAAATGGCTAGCAAAAGGTGTACTAACTGGTTTTGCATTTTGCATGTTAAATCTTTTCAACACCTTTTGTATGTACTCATTCTGAGACAATGTTAATTTTCTATTTTTCCTGTCTCTAGTTATTCTCGTACCAAGGATTTGTTTTGCAGCACCCAAATCCTTCATTGCAAATGAATTTGCCAATTTTCTTTTGAGCACATTTATTTCCTGCATGTTAGATCCTGCAACAAGCATGTCATCTACATACAATAACAATATAATATAGCTGCCATCATTTTGCTTTTTCAGATAAACACAATGATCAGAGTGACATCTAGTATAACCTTGTTCAGACATAAACTTGTCAAATTTTAGATACCACTGCCTTGGAGCCTGTTTTAAACCATACAAGCTCTTCTTCAACCTGCACACAAGTTTCTCCTTCCCTTTCACCTCATATCCTTGTGGCTGCTGCATATATATCTCTTCCTCCAAATCCCCATGGAGAAAGGCTGTCTTTACATCTAACTGCTCAATATGCAAATCTTCAGCTGCTACAAGACTTAAAATAGTTCTGATTGAAGTCATTTTAACAACAGGAGAAAATATTTCATCAAAATCAATACCTTTCTTCTGTGCAAACCCCTTCACCACAAGTCTAGCTTTGTATCTTTGCTTTCCTCCATCTTCTTCCTTCAGCCTGTAAACCCATTTATTCTTCAATGTAGTTTTTCCTGCAGGCAACCTGACTAAATCCCAAGTCTGGTTATGCATTAAGGAGTCCATCTCTTCTTCCATGGCTACCTCCCACTTCTTCCTGCTTTCAACCTGCATTGCTTCTTCATAACATTCAGGTTCACCGGAATCAGTCAACAATAAATAATATAATGAAGGAGAGTATCGTTCAGGAGGTCTACTTGTCCTGGTAGATCTTCTAACACCACTTTCAGGTGTTTGGGGTGCCTGTTGCTGTTGTGGTGGTTGCTTTTGTTGTGGTTGTTGATTATTATTATTTTCAGGCACCTTTACTTTTTCAGTGATTTCATCAAGAACTGCGTATTCCTTGTTTTCCTTTTCCTGTTTCTTTTCCTGCAACTGATTCTTATACAAGACCTTTTCATTGAATATTGCATCTCTGCTCCTAATGATTTTGTGATTTTCATAATCATATAAGCGATAACCAAAATCATTAACACCATATCCAATAAAGGTACATTTCTTTGACTTTGCCTCAAGCTTTGTTCTATTTTCTTTATCAATATGGACAAAGGCCTCACAGCCAAAAGGTTTTAAAATAGAGTAGTTTACCTTTTTACCTGTCCATGCTTCCTCTGGAACACCACCATCCAAGGAACTTGAAGGTCCTCTGTTTATTAAATAAACAGTAGTATCTACAGCATCTGCCCAAAACTGTAAGGGCAATCCTGCATGCAATCTCATGCACCTTGCACGCTCCATGATTGTTCTGTTCATCCTTTCTGACACACCATTTTCTTGTGGTGTTCTTGGAACTGTCTTCTCTCTTCGAATTCCATGCTCTGAACAATACCTATCAAACTCTTTGCTGCAATATTCACCTCCATTGTCTGATCTAAGATACTTCAATTTCTTTCCTGTCTCAATCTCAACCAAAGCTTTCCATTTCTTGAAAGTATCAAATACATCAGATTTATTCTTAATACAATAAATCCAAGTTTTTCTAGTTGCATCATCAATAAAAGTAACATAATAACGAGAGCCACCGAGAGATGATACCTGAGCAGGTCCCCATACGTCTGTATGCACAAGCTCTAATTTTTCGTTCTTCTTTTCTTTCCCAACTCTGAGAAATCTGACTCTCTTCTGTTTTCCATAAATATAGTTCTCACAGAAGTCCAAATCAACATTCTTCAAACTCGGCAACAAATTCCTTGAGTGAAGAATCTTCATCCCCTTTTCACTCATGTGTCCGAGCCTATGATGCCATAATGCTGCATCTGCTCCTCTGGAAGTTAAAGCATTAACAGAGTTAGAAATACCATTGCATAAATACAATGTACCAACCTTTTCGCCTTTTGCTATTACCAGGGCTCCTTTAGTGACCTTCCAAGCTTTATCTGTGAAAGTTGTCACGCAACCTTCACCGCCTAACTGCCCTGTTGAAATCAGATTTTTCTTTAGATCTGGAACATGCCTTACCTCCTTTAATAGCCATTGGTTTCCATTCTGCTGTTTTACAAGAACCTTACCCATTCCAACGATTTTACAGGGTTTATCATCACCCAAACGAACTTGTCCAAAATCTCCTTGGACATAGTCATGAAAGTATTTCTTATCAGGTGTGGCATGGAATGAAGCCCCTGAATCTACCACCCAGGAATCAGTAATATTTTCAAAAGAAAGAATCAAAGCATCTTGTAACACCTCACCTGTCACATTTTCTTCATGATTGTTTTCTTGCTGTGCATCTGCTTCTTTTCCCTTCCGAGATCTACAGTCTTTCTTTAGGTGTCCTTTCTTTCCACATTTCCAGCACACTATCCCCGATCTGGACTTGGATCTGCCTTTCCTTGATTTACTGCGATATCCTGAGCTCTTTCCTCTTTCCATTTTTCTTCCTCTAGACTCTGCACTCAAAGCATTTCCCGATGTCTCACCGGAGCTTTTCCGTCACATTTCCTCGCTAAGTATAGCACCGACAACATCATCAAACTTTAAAGTACTAGATCCAGAAACGAAGTTACTAATGGCCATTACCAAACCATTCCAACTTTCTGGTAATGAGCACAAGAATAACAGAGCTCTAACTTCATCATCAAAGTTTACCCCTACAGAACTTAACTGGCTTGTAACTGTATTAAAATCATTTAAATGGTTTGCAACAGATCCACCTTCCGACATATTCATATTAAATAACCGTTTCATAAGAAATACCTTGTTTGAGGCCGAGGGTTTTTCATATAGTTTCGACAACGTCTGCATCAAACCCTCTGTCGTGGTTTCCTTCGAAATGTTGAAGGCGACAGACGCACCAAGGCACAACCGTATTGTTCCGAGTGCCTTTCTATCGAGAAGGTTCCATTCTTCATCTTTCATACCCGTCGGCATCTTTGTTTTTCCGCCCAATGGTAGGTATAGATCTTTCTGATACAGATAATCTTCCATCTGCATCTTCCACAGCGAGAAGTTTTGGCCGTTAAATTTCTCGACCCTAAACTTACCATCTTCCGCCATTGCTCCCACTCGAACCAGGAACCCTTCTTTCCTGCGAGTTTATCAGCCAAATAGACCTTCGGCTTTGATACCAGTTGTTAGAAAATTATATATTACGGAGCAATGGAACACATATAATATTGCAGAAATATAAACATAGAAAACGCACAAAACAAGAGAGACACAGATATACGTGGTTCACCCAGTTTGGGCTACGTCCACCCCGAACAGCCAGTCCTTCCTTTATATTATCCAGCAAAATGAAGAGATACAACCTACAGCAAAACCGCTGTAATATCCTCTGTTTTCTCTCACAGTCTCACCTCTATGTTTCTCGCTCACTGAATACACATCTATGTCACAGCCTCAAATACAATGCCCTCATATAAAGAGAGGGGTTGCCTTCTAGGGAAAAAAACCCTAAACTAAACATAAGTTCTACCGTCAGATCATCCGCCTAATGAATGGCCCAGATTGACTAGAAATTACTATACTTTTACAAGGCAATTTTAAACCCCCCACGGCAGCGATTATTTTACGGGCGGCGTTGCCGCCCCATTTTGAACTGGGGTCCAATATGCTGGTACTATAGAAGATAATCAGGCTCCACACCCAACAAGAGAAAGAGGCCACCCCTTCTTCTTCTGCCCCAAGTTCTAGCCCTCTTCATATTGAGTGCCCTAACATGGATTCCACTATTCGGCCACCCTCTCGAGGTGTGCTAAGGAAATCCTTGTACAATCCCAACGCTTGATCCTCTCAGCACTATAATATTGTTGAGGATTTGGCTAAGGCACTGTTAGCCATGTCGGCTCTCGAGGCACTCCAAAGCTGTCCGTCTCAGTGGAAATATTTACTGTTAGCTATTGTGGGTATTGATCTTATCGATTCCAATTTGATATGTTTTGATCTAGAGAACCATGTTCCACGCCTGCCTCATCAGATTACCTTTCTCATTCAGGTAATCATCAATGAGAAAACCATTCACAGGATTGTCATCGATGAAGGTGCTTATACCTGCATCATGTCAATCGCTTGCGGGAAGGTAATTGGTTCTCCTACTTTGAACCAATTCCTGAACACTTTAGAAGCTTTCGGCGAGCATGATTCATGACCCTTCAGTGACTTACCTAACCTTGTCATTACTTTGGAGGGAAAGACAGTAAAAGTCAAGGTAGAGATTGTTGATGTTAATCTCAATTATAATCTTCTACTCGGACGGAGCTGGACCTATGCCATGCATGTTGTAGCCTCCTCCCTATTCCACATGATTCATTTCCCCATCAAGGGAAGATCATCATTGTTGACCAGTTGTCCCTTTTTGCCTTTTCCTCCTTGGATGGCAATGTTCTATATGTCAAGCACACTGGTGCTCTTTATGAGAGTGTAGGGGCAGGTATTTTTAAAGATTCTGCCTTGATGGGAATTTTTCCGCTCCCACCTCCTCATGTCACCTTTATCAACATGATCTTGGTCAAATCTGATCCTTAGGTCATACCTTCACCAGATCTTGTTGATACCTGGGGCAAGGTTATGCCACTTAGTCTTGCCAAAATCAATTACGTGGAGATTGTTTTGGCCTCAAGTTCCATATCCTCTGATTCTCCTATTTCGAGGACTTCTCTCGATATGTATTCTCAATCACCATGGCTTGGCACTTCAAAATCTCTTGATCCCTTAGCCGAGAATTTTCTTGCTGACGAGAGTATCATGTAAGTAATGTCTCTCGAGGAACCACCTTGGAACGATACTCATCATTGTTCCTCATTCTTGCCTCACCCAGCAGTCATGTCTACCAGTCTCGAAGAGTTCTCTTCTCAGTTTCCTTCCCTCTCACTTCTGGCACTGATCCTGACTCATGAAGTATGGTAACAAGGAAATTTGAGTAATATTACCCAAATGATACCAATTGATATTTCTATCGAGCCTGGTATCATTGAACATGTCCATATTGGGGCAACTTGTTCTCCGAATGAGATCAAGACCTATACTCGTCTGTTTCAAGAATTTCATGATGTGTTTACGCGGTCATACGAAGAAATGCCTTGAATTGATCTTATCATCGCTGTGCATGAAATCCTAACTTATCCTCATGTGAAGCCCATTCAGCAATGGCTCCACCCGGTGCACCCTAGGAAAGCTGCCGTTATCAAGGGTGAAGTTGAAAAACTTCTCAAAGTTGGATTCATGTATTTGATCCCTCTTACAGATTGGGTGTCAAATATTTGTCCCAGTGACAAAGAAATAAGGCACGATCCATGTTTATGTTGATTACTGTGATCTCAATCGTGCTTGTCCTAAGGATAACTACCTAACTCCCTTCATTTATTAGACCATTGATGAATGTGTGGGAAGCAATTTTTTTTCCTTTATGGATGGTTTTTCTGGTTACAACCAGATTAACATTTCACTGGACGATCAAGAAAAGACAACTTTTATCTGTCCGTGGGGTACTTTCGCATACAAAAAGCAACATTTTGGCCTCAAAAATGCTGGGGCTACATTTTAGCGGGCGATATCCTATGCGTTTTGTGATATTCACAACATCATTCAACCTTACTTGGATGGCCTTCCCACTCATTCTCATAAGTGCCAAGATCACCTTGACCATCTTTGGCAAATTTTTCTTCGCTGTAAACACTATAACATTCGGTTAAATCCACATAAATGTGTTTTCTGCGTAGAATCTAGATGACTCCTCAACTTTATGATTTCCAAGGATGGTATCTGCCTTGATCCACCTAAAGTCAAGGCTATTGTAAATTTACCCCCTCCATCTTCATTGCACCAACTCTAAAGCCTACAAGGAAAGGCAAATTTACTCTGTCGTTTCATACCCAATTATGCTGGGCTAGCTTCAGGATTTACCCAGTCGCTGAAGCAAGGCATGCCCTTTGTCTGGGATGAGGTTTCCCAAAAGTATTTCGATGACCTCAAGGCTGTCCTCATAAATGCTCGTTTGATGCATCCCCTGAATTATCATCACGATTACTTCCTTTACCTAGTTGTAGCCCCTAGCACCATTGATATGGTATTGGTACAAGATGACGATGAAGGCAACAAACATGTTATATACTACCTTAGTCATAATCTCCTCGACATTGAAACACCTTATTTCCATGTTGCTGCCATACAGGTTGTTCAGTGCTTTCTGCACTACATTCTCTTCTGCACTACTACTATGATTTCTGAATGCAACCCCATGACCTACATCTTGACTCATCAGTTATTGGGGGGGAAATATTCTAAATGGGTTGTCATCCTGTAAGAATTCGATTTGGTGTTTACCACTGCTAAATCTAAGAAGTCACTAGTATTCACTGAGTTGATTTATTCTCTTCCTTCTATGTCTCTCCCCACTAGTGTAGATCAACAGCGCCTGGATGAGACTCTTTTCCTGATCAGCGCCCTTGACCCATGGTATGGTGATATCATTGTGTATCTCCAGACGTCCACATTTCGGTCCACATTGACTAAGGATGATTACTGAAGGATTCGACATCACTCCCAACCCTACCGTATTATTGGCGATACTTTATACCATGTTGGTGTTGATTCAATTCTTTGTTGATGCCTTACTCTCAAGGAGGCTGAGAGAGTTCTCAATGAATGCCATTCTAGGGCATGTGGTAGTCATATTTCTATCTATGCTACTACTCAAAAAATCCTTCACATTGGTTATTTCTGGACGTCCATTTTCAAGGACTGCATCCTTGCTGTTCATAAGTGCCATGAATGCCAAATTTATCAACACAAGATGCGCGCCCCACCTACTCACCTACACCTCGTCATTACTGTTGGTCCTTCTTCAAAATGGGGCATTGATTATATGACATGTAAGCCTCATTTAGATGGGGGCATGGTTATATTATCGTTGATGTGGATTATTTCACCAAATGGGCCGAAGCGATGCCTACATACTCTACAGGCGGTAAAAATATGGCTCAATTTCTTTTCAATCACATTATTTCCAAGTTTGGCATACCTAAAGCCATTGGCACAGAACATGGCTCCAATTTCTGAGATTACATGATGGTTGATCTGACCTTTACATTGGGTTTGTGCCATGATGGCTCAACCCCATATTAACCTCAGGCCAACGGTCAAGTTGAAGCTGTAAACAAAGTTTTGGTTACAATGCTTCAACGTACTATTGGGATGCACAAGTCAAATTTTCATCTCATTCTCTTCTTAGCTTTGTGGGCTTACCAAACCTTGACCAAAGATGCAACTGGTTTCACAACATTCCAACTTGTCTATGGTCTGGAAGCAACGTTATCGATTGAATGCGAAATTCCTTCACTCAAGCTAGCTGGCGAACTTCTCCCCGAAACATCACCTCAGGAAGAGCGCCTCTTGTATTTAGAACGGCTGGATGAGACTCGTCATCTCACTGATTTGGTCATCGAAGCACAAAAGAAGCGAGTCAAGTCCCATTTCGATCGGTCGGTCTCCCCCCACGTGTTCTCTGAGGGTGATTTGGTTTTACTATATGATCAAGCTAATGATAAGCTGGGGGCAGGAAAGTTAGAACCCATGTGGCATGGGCCCTACATTGTAAAACACATTTTGCAAAAAGGGGCCTATGAGCTTATTGATTATGAAGGAAATCCTTTGGACAAGCCCCGAAACGAGATTTATCTCAAAAAGTACTATGCTTAGGTCATCTTGCATGGTTACTTGTGTACATTAGTGTGTCATTCATTTTATGCAATGTGGTTTGGTGTGTTAGTTTTCAAACAACTTTCCTGTTTACTATGTTTTCCATGCTTTGCAGATGTCTGTGACTCCTCACATTGGTTTCGCTGATGGTGCTTGCCGTAGTACTCGGAATCTATCCTCCGCGGCATAGGCTATTTACGACCCTCACGGTGAGTTGATTGATATTTAAGGTATTTTTTTAGGTCACACAACTAATAACATTGCTGAATACAGTGCAATAATCGAACTATTGTCAGAAGCCATTTCTCTTGACATTCGCAAATTGGTTGTCAACTTGGATTCACAACTTGTTGTCCTTCAACTCAACATGCAATACTCCATTAGAAACCCTTAGATATTGAGAATGTATCTTTGTATTCGTCTACTGGAAAGGCAGTTTGATTACATTAAATATCATCATATTCCTAGACGCATGAATACATTGACAAATGCATTAGCTAATTATGTGTTCGATAGACATTTACAAAACATGTGAAAATCCAAAACAAATAATTTGTACCATAGTAAGCAAGAAAATACAACATATATATATATATATAGATATATGGTGATAATGTTTGATACATCAAAACCCCAAAAATAATATGTGTGTTCAAATAACATCAGCGGCTCGTCTGCACCACAGACAGATCCATGAGGCCATTGCTACTGCTCAAGAGCTCATGCACACCATGCAAATCAAAAAACAAAAAGGAATGATCCTCAAGGTGGATCTGTCCAAGGCATTTGACAGAACCAACTGGCTATACTTACAGCTGCTGCTCACTCACCTGGGCTTCCCTTGAATTCATCAAATGGACCATGAGCTGTATCACAGATGTATCCTATAGTGTTTTACTAAATGGGGAAGCTTCCTCTTTCTTCACTTCAGAGAGGGGACTCAGACAGGGATGCCCACTCTCCCCTCTGTTGTTTTTACTCATAATGGAAGGGTTGAGTAGAATTATTTCATCTGCACGAGATAGACACCAGTTATCTGGTATCAAACTTGCAGACCATCTTTTCCTCACTCACCTATTATTTGTTGATGATATTCTTATTTTCCTGAATGGCAGCGTTGGAGACTCCACTATACTCCATAACTCATTTCTTCTCTTTCAGCAAGCTACTGGTATGAAGATTAATGTTCATAAGTCCACCATTACTACTTTTGGATGCTCTATCAATGAAATAGCTTATGCTAATCAGCGATTTCCTTATAACAACTTGACCTTGTCAGAAGGTATTAAATATCTTGGTTTCAGACTGAAACCTAATGGATACAGAATAGCAGATTGGTTATGGCTAATAGCCAAGGTGGAAAAGAGACTACAAGTTTGGTATCACCGATACCTATCTCGAGCTGGTAGACTGATACTTATTAAAGTTGTGATTGAAGCCACTCCAGTATACTGGATGGCTCTCACATGGATTCCCAAGGGCATACTCAACAGATTACAACATATTTGCAGTAAATTTCTTTGGAAGGGCCACCAGCCTGGCAGAATCTTTGCCTGGGTGAAATGGGATACTATTGCAAAACCCAAACGCTGGGGGGGTTGGGGTATCAAAAGGCTCGACCTTTTCTCCAGAGCTCTGGCTGCCAAACTTGGATGGCAACTTCTCACCACTGAAGGACTCTGGACCAGGGTAGCATGTGCAAAATACATCAGGCCCTTGAATGTGTTGGATTGGATATGCAGTCAACAGAGAACTAATCACAACATATCCATCATATGGAAAGCTGTCATCGGCACACTACCCTTATTACGAGAAGGATTAACTTGGCGCATCAAGGCTGGTAATGCAGTCCGAATAGGTCTGGACCCTTGGGTTGGATGTGGAAATACTCACAGACTCTCAGATGGCCTCATTGGACATCTTAATGACAGAGGTATCATATACATAATGCATATTGGTGATCAAGCAAACTCCTCCTTCCTCCATCAAGCCTGGACCAGCGCTCAAGCATTAGATATTCCGGCACAGTGGCACAATGAATGGGCAGAGTACACGGATGCACTCACTCAAGCTCATATCAGACTTACTGATGGACCTGATGAAATCATTTGGGCTTATGCAAAACATGGAGCATATACCCCGAAGCTTGGCTATCTAAAGCTCATGGAGTCTCATAAGCCTCATATTATCCATCCCACATGGAAGGCATTATGGAAACTCAAATCAGCCCCGCGTACTCGACTGCTCATGTGGAACATAATCTTTGATAAAGTACCTACGGGCACCAATCTTATGAAGCGATCCTTCCATGGACCCTTCCGCTGCCATCTCTGTCACCAGGAGGAAGAAAGTACTTTACACTTATTTCTGAATTGCTGCATCACATTACATTTTTGGCATGACCTCTCTTCTCATCTCCCGCAATTGAAAAACTGGCATGGTCATAGCTTAATGGAGGCATGGGAGAACTGGAACCATGAACACTCAGGGAAGGCCATTACTATTTCGCTTCTTGCATGCTGGGCAATCTGGATTGCCCGGAATCAGGCTATTTTCAACCTCAGAGCCCCCCACTGGCCTACTATCCTTCTTCATACCATTGCGGATTACAACATGATACCTGATGAAGAACACATAGGTCCTGTTCGCATCATTAAACAATTGGATATTGACAAATCCAAACCATGGGCTTTTTTTGATGGTTCTGCACAAGAGGTGGGCTGTGGGGGAGGCGCAGTACTATATCTCAATGAAACACACAGCTACAAAATACAAATAAACCTAGGCAGAGGAACTAATAACTATGCTGAACTGTGCACTGCCAAGCACCTCATACACTTTGCCATACAAAAACAATGCAGACATCTCCAGCTGTTTGGTGATTCTAAAATAGTTTGCAATTGGCTGTCTGATGCATCTCATTGTCATGCATTTTCATTGAGGCACATATTAGATGAGGCAAAGAGGCTGACTACATCATTTGAATCATTTGCTTGTCGTCATATCTACAGGGAACAAAATACCATTGCAGATCAACTCTCCAAAGAGGCAGCGCACAGACAAGGAGACAATTGGCTGATACAGGAGGAAATCGAAGGGTCATTCTATCAGCATTATCATAGACCCTTTGATGATCGGATGGATAATGGGCTATAAAAGCCCACTTACAGATTTTCACTTGTTTATTTTTGTTGTCAATAGTTGTATATATCTCTACATATTTAGCACTATACAGCACTTTATTTTTGATATATATGGCTCTCTGCGTAGAGCAATGGACTCCTATTTTGAACACTGTTAGTGAACAGTTTTGGACAGCTCCCTGCGAGGAGACAACCTGCTTTAATTTTGTTTATATAGTACTACAGACTGATCTTGGTAGGCACAGCTGCCTGTATATGAATGCTTCGGCATATGCAAAATGTAATTTCTTAACTTTAATAGAAATTACGACTTTTTCCCAGGGGAAAAACATCAGCGGCTCGTAGGGCTCAAAAAATGTAAAATGGTGGACCTAGGAACTAATCAACATGGTGATCGTGGTAGCATGAAACTACTTGTGCAACATGAGTCATCAATCCATGGATCTAGTTCGATACTCCCACTGTGTGTCTTCGGTATTGGCGAGGAATGTCTATCACCCGAGCATACTCTGGGATACCATGAGTCAACCCCTTAAGGTTCCTCGTGATCTCCTCCTCATTGTCACTCTCCTCCTAGCAAGGAGTGACATCAAACTAGCGGGTGACGCACCTGGCTATTGGGGACATCCCAGCAGGATGCTTTGGTCCAACATATGCATTAAGAAAATGAAATGTTATAAACACATATATACCAAAAACAAATAAAAAATCACAAAATTAAAAATTGATTTTTTACCTTCATCATCAAAGTCCTCCCCATCTAGCAGTGGCATGTCTGGATTTCGCAGAAGTGAGTACCGCTGTATGGCCAATCCTCCATGATGATCATTTTTCATCATAGCCATTAAAAGAAGGTGGGCCTGTAAGGCATATGCTAGCCCCCAGTGATCCTAGGCATCAAAGGACTCCAATGGGCCATCCATCGGTCTCTTGGCATCGGAGGATCTACCTCAGTCAGCTAGTATTGGAACAATGGCACCCTTTCCAAGAAAAAGGTCACTAATAGGATCCGAAGCAAATTGCTTCAGATTGTCCGCCTTAGCTTTTGTCAACTGGCACTTTATGTTGATCTTCATGGCTTCCTCCCAATTGAAGATCGTTGGTGTTGTACAGTCAATGGCATATCGAAATTTTGACTTGTTAGTCTTGTGCGCTACTTGGGACCCCGCCACTCTGTTGATAGTCAATAGTAGCACTCTCAGTGTTAGATCTTGCACTGTGGCAATATCAATCTTGCCACTCTTGGATTTGAGGGCTTTAGGGCAATGTTTGGCAAGAAACATGGATATGTTTGCCCCAATTAGTTGTGACCCATATAGGTTGACTGGTTCCCCTCTCTGGGACAGTCCTATGATGAAATATATGTTTGAAGTTTCTAACTCTAGCTCATGTTCACCAATGATGAATATTTACCAATTTATGTCCCAGAGACTAATCAGGTATCGAGGCAGCTTAGGTTGAGCTTGCATCCCTAGTGTAAAAAAGAACTTGAGGAGCCCACGGTTCCTCAAAGCATACAGACAATTTGGATCATTCAGTGTTTGGGTGTTGACATCTTCGTGTTCACGTTCTTTCCAGTCTACCATTTTCGATGATTCTTTCCTGCAAAAACCATGTATTCAAGTGAATAATCATTTTTGGCCAATAAAATTTGGATTCAAACGATGATTTTGGGAAGAAAAGTTTTTTTTCCTTGTTCACGGCGTTGACACTCCTATTTTAAAAATAATTGTGCTAATGGTGCGATAGGGCGTTTTAATAACCCTCGACCAGTGGGATTCCGTGTTCGAAACTCGCGCCGATCGAGCGCAATTTTTTGACAAAACCTCCCTCAAAAATCCAAAAAATGGATGAAAACAAGAATAAATGGTATGGAAATGGAGCTCAGGGCTTTCGCTCTTACCTGAAACTAACAGATCGGTGAATGACCTCTTGGACCTCTCGCAATATTCTTTAGAACAATTAGGGTAAAAATGGGTGAAAAGTTTTTCACAGTAAGGTAAAAAATATTTACTTTTCTACCTTTTATTTAGTTTTTCATGAAATATTAGGTTTTGTATGTATTTTGACCTATTTTGCCTCAAGAATTGGATAATGCACTTTACCTTTTTGTGCAACAACAAGTGATGGATGTTCGACGATGATGCCGAGTCACGTTTCTGCTCTTTGCTTGACTTGCAAAACTCAAGTGAAAATATTACCGAGTATTTTTTCCTTTTGACTCATAAAAAAGAATAAAATGGGGGGTCCTCTTTCAAACTCTTTTCCGGCCCTTTAAACATGAAAATATAGTCGAGCCCTTGTCGTTTCAAACTTGTTAACATAAGCGAAATGTTGTGCACCCAGTATACATTTACCCCTTTTTCGGGCTGGGATGCACTATTTACGAAAAAGGTACTCTTTGACTGAAATGGTCAAGTGGTTCTCTCAAGTATCATTTTCTACCATTTCAGGCTCGAGAGACACAAATGTATGAAAAGGGACCATGTCGAGTTTTCTTTTTTGTGTATTTTTCAAATTCTCTAAACATGAAAAATATACCGAGTTGCACCTTTGTCGTACTCGTTAAAACATATAATGACATGGCTTCGTCACCATGATGAACATGAGCTTCTCCTTCCTAGGGATCGTTAAAATTACAAGGTCGGATTCGTCTGAAGGATGAACTTACAGTGCAAGCATATGCTATCCCCTTCAAGCTTGCGATTAAAAAATAATTGGGGTACCTGCCAGGAATGGTGGGGTAAAATTTGGAAATTCAATCAGTTGTGTCGCCAACCCACGCTTGAACATGACATTTTCTACTTCGTGTCGGGTTGGGATATTCTCATTTCATCATTGACCTTCCTGGGTTGGGCCATTTATCTTTTCCTTCCATTTGATCCTTGCCACGTCATCATGACCACTGATCCTATGGATCCAAAAGCTGCCAAACTTCCAGTCCTATCGCTGATATGTTCAAGAGTTCTCCTTCTACAGTTACACTTACCCCTGATTCTCTATATCATCCAAAATCATTTTACATCCCTTTGTCTCGTGTCGATGATGTGGGATACATTATGGCCCTCCTTTGACACAGTCTCTTCCTATCGACTTCAGCTCATTATCCAGGAAGTTGATCGAGAGACTCCCTTCTAGTGCCTTAGAGCTTGCATGCCCTAATGGCAAGTTCTTCAAACTCAATGATAATTTCACATCATTGGTTTTCGATCAAGTGATTTCACCGGTGTTCGAATTCAATTCCTCTATTCACATTTTGTGGATTGTGCTACTAGTACTTTGAGGACCATTCTCATTATTGGTGGTTTCTCTCACGCTTATTAATGGTTCACATCATTGGATGGTAATCAAGTGATTTTCTAGCATGTTTGACATCAATGCATCTATTCACATGTTAGAATTTGTACTTTGATCGGGTTGTGTTGGAGCGCAAGACCATGGGCTCAGATCACAAAAGTGCAGGTTGCGAAGCAATGTGACATGATTATGTTGATAAACATGTCTCTTTCAGATGGATGGCTATGACCATACCATGAGTTATCATATGTGATCCCTCTCATTATTGGATGGCTACAACCATACCTTGGTTTCGATATGATCCTCTTTATTGGATGGCTGCGTCAATGCTTAGATCCATTTACATGATCATTCTCTAGATGGCTACATCCATACCATGATTCATATATAATTTAATAGAGTTTTCAGTTATGTATATGTATCTGTACTTTCTTGCAGGTTTTTCGACGATAGACTCTGGTTCCCCGCACTGATTCATAAAGCAGTTCATCACTCACTCTAGTTCGACCTTCACACTTTAGGGGGCATTTGTTACACAAATTTTTTCACTATCCCTGTACTCCCCATTCCTTGATCCCCGAGGACCTCTACAGTGAAACCTACATGATTTCCCTTCATGAGGAAACTCCCATTGTGTCCCTCTTCATGAGCTGAACAATTCCCTTTTGCACCATTTCCCAAAATCTTCTGTTTTTCCCAGTTTACAAGGCTGATGCTAATGACCCTTGTCCTCCTCGCACCGATATGCAAGGATTAACACTTTCCCTAGCTCCGACCAAAGTGATTGAGCTTTGTTTCAGTTGCGCCGATCCTCTTTTGGAAAGTTTTTTAAATAAGGAGCCGAAGCTTCCACCTCTAGAAGCTTCGTAACAAAAATATGATAAATGGTTGAGCTGGATGGAGTCGAGGATGTTAGTTTGGGCTCCTTTCCCCTATAAGGATGGAACTACCTCGAGAGATAAGACCTTCTCCCATGAGAAGAGAAACCACCTCCCATCCATTCATGCTATATAAACCTTCATTTTTCCCGAGCACAATCTAGTGTTAATGTTGGTGTGCTAGTGCCAATTAAGTTTGGAGTGAAGAGGAAGCTATCCATAGTTGTAGCTCTCTAGTTGTGTGTGAGGGAGAAGTGTGAACTTGGTTTAGTGTGAAGCCTAAAGGGAAGAGCCTTAAAACTATCATTGTTGAGGCCATCATGGAATGCTAACGGAAGTGTGTGGGAACCTGGTTTTGTCAGAGGAGAACAACAACATCAAGATAGTGGTTGTAATCTCTTCTTGATTCAATATATATGCAAATATCGATTGATTTCCTACATAATTTTTCATATCAAATGTTTATGGCTTAATGTTTCTTGACTTGTTAAGTAGGTTGAATTACAATTTTTCTATTATCACGATTGTTGTTTTCTGTTGTTTACTTGTTGCAGGCATTTGAAGAAGGAAATGGGAAATAGCTGGAGCGAGCAAGCAAGTTCAACACCAAATCGGATAAGTGTACTAAGAGGTAGGCCCTATTAATTGGTTCTAACATAAGGAAATCTTCCATATAATGTATCGGTTGTGGCTAGACCCATTATCGGGCTAGAGGAATTGTTTTTGTCCACATTCATAATTTTACTTCACCACACCCCCTATGCCCTTTTTGTTGTATTTTCATATTTCGTTATTTTAATATTTTGATGCTTTTATTGTAGAAATAGGGAGGCTCATTTACTCCTTAAGAGTCAGGGATGGTGTAAGAAGTAAGAAAAATGTCAATGAAAGTTTATACTTTTACCCCCATCTCATCATATCAAAGGGATTTATCCATTTGAAAGTGTGAAAAATAAGCCAGTTTGGTTTTAAAATAATGAATCATTTTATGATGTATCCAAAGAAAAGGTGTTCAACCAATCATTATAGAGGTGCACCATATCAGCTTTTGAATAAAAATAACCATTAGAAGGCTTCATACATCATAATGGTATTGACATTACTGTTTTTCTTTATCTTAGGCTCAAATCCACTCAGATGGTGTTTATTCAAAACATAAAAGAAAAAAGAAAGATGGTACAATGACAAACAATGAAACAATAAATGAAATCACATTTCTTCCTATAAAAATCACAAAAAGTGTTGTTCAATTGATTGAACAACAATCATTCAATCGATTGAACAACAAAATTGAAAAAAACACAAAAGGTGTTGTTCAATCATTTGAACAACAAAAATTCACAATAAAACAACGTGAAAGTGTTGTTCAATTGATTTAACAACAATTGTTAAATCGTTTGAACAACATATATCAAAAAGAAAAAAAATGCAAGAGTGATGTTCAATCGATTGAACATCAATTGTTCAATCATTTGAACAACAAAATCAAAAACGCGAAAGTGTTGTCTAATCGATTGAACAACTATCGTTCAATCATTTGAACAAAGAATATCAAAAAGGAAATGAAAAAGTATTGTTCAATCGATTGAACAACAATCGTTCAATCATTTGAACAACAAATAAAAAATGCAAAGGTGTTGTTCAATTGATTAAATAATGATTTTTCAATTGTTTGAAAAAAAAACGAAAAAAAACACAAAAGTGTTGTTCAATCAATTGAACAACAATCGTTCAATCATTTGAACAACAAAATTGAAAAAAAATAAAAATGCAAAAGTGTTGTTCAATCGATTGAACAACAATCGTTCAAGATCCTGTCGACCCTAAAGACATGAAAGGTGTCTATGTCATTCCCTGTTCCTGTGGGGCCCCATACATTGGTGAAACTAGTCGTTCTATTAATCAAAGGATTAGTGAGCACTCAGCAGACTTGAAGATTGGAAGGGCCAAGTCCTCAACCCTTGTGGAGCATGCCGAGAAAATTAAACATCATGTATGTATCAAAGAGGCTCAAGTAATCGCAAGAGTTACGCCGTTTCACCATCGTAAATTTAGGGAAGCCCTTGAGATCGAGAAAAGACCTGTGAATCTCAATAGGGATGACGGCTGGAAGATTAGTAGTTGCTGGATCCCAACCCTTTTATCTTAGCCTCTTCTTCACCTGACCCCTCTCTGTTTGTTTAGCTGTGCGCTGTTTTCATATGATAACAATAGTTTAGTAATAATAATTTCATTCTTTTAATAACATTAGTCACTTTATTAATTAATAATCTTTAATTTTCACCCTAGACCAGTATTATTAGTTTTAAGTATAATATTACTGTTATTTAGTAATCATCAAACGACAAGTAAAATAGTAGCAATTGTAATATTATTCAAATTATTCATATATTAGAAAATTTACCCTAGGCTAATGTTACTAATAATATTAATTTGAAATTAATATAATAATATTACTATTAACCTGAAGTTAATATAATAATATTACTATTAACTTAAAGTTAATACAATAATATTATTATTAATAATAATAATTTAATATAAATTTGATATTAATATAAAAATATTGCTGTTGATAATATTATAATAAAAAAACTACCCTAGGCTAATATTATTAATAATAGTAATTTGAAATTAATATAATAATATTACTATTAACCTGAAGTTAATATAATAATATTACTATTCACTTAAAGTTAAATAATATTACTATTAATAATAATAATTTAATATAAACTTCATTGGGATAGAGCGTTCTGGGAAAACTGGAGCGACTAGGGTTTGCAGGAAACCGTGACGGCGCAAGACAGCGCACCTCTAGCACTGTACTCCTCCCTCCCGTTCCCTCTGGCGTTTAGCAGACCTGCACTGCACTAGACAGGCACGATGGATCGTCCTCAGGGGGGGCGTCAGGGCCCTCCCCAATGCAGAACGGCGAGGACCATGCACTCCGTTTCGGATCGATTAACAGTGAGATCCTGAACACAGGAAAACAGAAGGACGACAAGACAATGACAGTGGCAATCAGGGAAGGGGAAAAAACCCGGAGGAAGCGCCAAAGGTATCCTCTACAACCTGTAAGCCAGTAGCCACAGAAAGGCCAAGAATCGAGTTACCGGGGCACATAATAGATGCACGAATCGAGTTCATGAAAGACCATGCCATCATTGGGAAATTTATAGGGTTCTGGCCGACGGAAAGAGCTCTATATGGGTGGATTGCAGCAAAATGGAAGCCAAAAGGCGATGTTACTCTGCAGTTAGGGCCTAAGGGTTTCTTTACAGTAATCTTCTACTGTATTGAAGACAAACTCAGGGTACTGGGAACAGGACCTCACTTCTTCAACGCAGCGGGCCTGTACATGAGAGATTGGATACCAAGATTCAACCCGGACAAGGAAGACCTCACCTGGGCGCCAGTCTGGATCAGAATGTATGGACTTCCAGATGAGTATTGGGACGAGAACATCCTCATGAAAATTGGAAATGGACTAGGGGAATACATTAGAACTGCAGAAGAAACAAAAACACGCAGATTCATTTCCTATGCGTGCATCTGTGTCTTCATGCAGCTGAATGAAGCACTGCCAAATTCGATACATCTCTCTCACAGGGACGAAGAATGGATCCAACCCTTGGACTATGAACATGTGCCATTCCAGTGCAGAAAGTGCCATGCTCTAGGACATCTCTTCCGAGACTGCCCCTTGAATACCACAGCTACTGACCCCTCTGCCTCTGATGCCCAGGATGGCTTCACAAAAGCCCCAAGTCGAAGACGTGCGCACAGGAAACCCCCAAATGGGCAAAAGCCCCAGCATTACAGCTCCAGGTCCGGCATCCAAGAATAGTTTTGAAATCCTAGCTCAATCTTCCGAGGAACCGCCCCCATCTACTGAAGCTAACCCATCCCATCCCTCATCTTCATCCCACCCTCCCCCTTACACCTCTTCCCCCACTCCCCATTCCCCCACCCGCTTCAATGATCCCCCCTATGGGGATTTGAAGGATCAGGCAAAGAACGACAAGGAAGTAGAAATGAAAGACAAATCAGATGCTCCTCCTAATGGAAAACAGATTGAGGAAGAAGACACGCAGGCGCAACCAATGGAAGAGGAACCGGAAAGCGTAGACCTGCAGGGCTTGGATATCCAAGAACTGGAACTTGCATGCAAAGCGCAGGCTTACGATAACATCTCAGAAGCCCAACTCAGCAAGTTGGAAGTGGTCATCTCACGAGCATACCAGCAGAAGCAACTTGGGATTCAACCAGGCAGTCAGTGGGACGGAAGCCAACCTCCAAAAGAATCAAAAAAGAGGGGACGAAAAACAGATCTACAAAGAACGATTGAGGTAGGGAAAATCCTGGTTGACTCAGGCAGGTATGCGAAACTGACAAAGTACTACAAACCCTCTCCAATTGGTTGAACCATGAAGCTGGTTTCATGGAATTTAAGAGGGCTCAACAGCCCAGGTAAACTTAGAATGCTAAAAAACATGATTAAAGCGGAGAAGCCACAAATTTGTCTACTCCAGGAAACCAAATGCAACGGCACCACTTTGGGCAACATCCTCACAAAAGCTTGGCCAGGATGCCGCTCAGTAGCAGTAGATGCATCAGGAGCGTCAGGAGGACTCGCCATAGCATGGAATACTCAAGCAATAGATCTCTCAGAGTTCCATGCCTCTCATCACCTCATACAGGCAGTCTTCCACATTTTGGGCACGAATGTACATGGTAACCTCTCGAATGTATACTTCCCGCAGGACACAGGGAACAAAATAGCACTTCTTGACACCATTGAAGCTCTGAATAACACCAGAAGGTACCCTCTCTGGATTATTGGAGGAGATTTCAACATGATCACTAAGCTAGAGGAAAAAATAGGAGGACGAAATAGGTTGGAGCAAGAAAATACTCATTTCAAGAACTTCATTCAAAGTGCCTCCCTTATAGACATGCCCTTCTGCAATGGTACATTCACATGGAGTAACCGCAGAGCAGGCAAACACCAAATTGCTTCCAAGCTAGATCGCTTCCTCATCTCAGATAATGCGATCCATCTTGGAGGAGATTTCTCAGCCGCCATTCTCCCGCATACAGGCTCGGACCACTGGCCAATAGCTCTCCAATGGCAATGCCCCGGAAACCAGACCCCTTTCGTTTTGAAAGTTTCTGGCTCTCGCACCCTGAGTTCAAAGACTTTGTTAAAGCCACCTGGTCCTCCTTCACCCCTCCAGAAGGATCCAAGATGTACAAATTCCAACAGAAGCTCCGATTCCTAAAATTCCACCTAAAGCGATGGAACAGAGAAACCTTTGGAGACATATTCAAAGCACAGCAAGAGCTCAATCGGGAACTAGCGGATCTCCATCAAAAAGTCATCACTGAGGGACACACAGAAGGGACACTAGAACAGGAAAGGCACCTTCACAGGCAGATTGAGGACAGACAGAAGCAGGAGGAAATCTACTGGAAACAAAAGTCCAGAATCAGATGGTTAAAGGAGGGTGAACGCAACACTAAATTCTTCCACAGAACCACCATTCAAAGAAGAATGCACAACAACATTCCGTTCATTCAAAAGCCTGGAGGTGAGAGAGTAGAATCGCATGAGGAAATCGAGGAAGAATTTTGCAACCACTTCAATCAGATCCTGCAAGAGCCGGAAGGAGATAGAAGACAAGCAATTGAGAAAATCACTAACAATGTGCCCAGAATCATTACAGAGGAACATAATAAGTTTCTCCTCCGCCCGATTCAGCTTCAGGAGGTGGACGACGCGATGTCCCAGCTCAAGGAAGTAAAGGCTCTCGGACCAGACGGATTCACCACTACGTTCTTTCATACCTTTTGGGAGATGATCAAACAGGAAGTATGGCAAATCGTTGAAGAATCGAGGGCATTCCACTGGATGCTTCCTTCTCTCAATAATGCATTCATAGCCCTCATTCCCAAAGAGGAGGACTCCATCACACCTGACAAATTCAGGCCCATTGCACTTTGCAACGTTATTTACAAGGTTATTTCTAAAGTGGTGGCCAACCGGCTGAAGCCCTTGCTGCCGCTGCTAGTTTCCCAAGAACAGTCAGGTTACGTGGAAGGAAGACAAATCCTGGACGGCATCCTTCTTACGCACGAGATCATTCACTCCCTCAAACAATCGAAACAAGCAGGTATGATTCTTAAGCTTGATCTTTCAAAGGCTTTTGACAAACTCAGTTGGAACTTTATTCAGCAAATGCTAAAAGCTTTTGGCTTCAATACTATGTGGGTTCGATGGATAATGAGCTTGATAAGTTCAACCCAATTCTCCATCCTCGTCAATGGAATCCCTTCTCGACCCTTTAAACCCTCCAGAGGAATTAGGCAAGGGGACCCTCTATCCCCCTTCCTATTTGTTCTCATGGCAGAAGGGCTGGGCCGTCACATCAAGCAAGCTCTCCTCTCCCACCAGCTCAAAGGTCTCTCTGTACACAACTCCCCTGCCTCCTCTCATCAACAGTTTGTCGATGACACCATGCTTTTTGGATATCCTTCAGCCCAGGAAGCCTCTCACCTCAAATCCTTGCTCAATGATTTTGCTGACGCTTCTGGCACTGAAGTAAACTGCGCCAAATCGCAGATTTTCTTCTTTCACACGCCCCCTCAGGTTAAATCTGCTGTCACCCGCATTCTTGGCTTTCCATCAGCAACCCTTCCCTCAAAATACCTGGGAGCCCCTCTCACAGCCTCTGCTATTAAGCACTCCTCATGGCGTTCCCTCATTGAGAAGCTTGAATCTCGGCTCAACCTATGGACGCACAGATCTCTCAACCTGGCCAGTCGAGTCGTGCTCATCAAGTCTGTTCTACAGGCAATGCCACTATACCTTTTCTCTGTCCTTGCAGCTCCCAAATGGGTCATAAAAAGAATCAGGAAGCTCCAGCGCAGTTTTCTTTGGGGTGGATCAGCTACAAATAGGAAGTGGGCGCTAGTCAAATGGACTACAGTTTGTCAACCAAAGGAAAAAGGAGGCATAGGACTAAGAGATCCGGAGCATAGCAATTCTATTATGAGTGCCAAAATATGGTGGCACTGGATCACTAATCCTGATAAGCCCTGGGCAAGAATCTGGACGGCCAAGTATGCCAACAACCATCCCCAGGAGGAGCTAATTCGGTTTACCCCCAGGGATAAGGGATCACTAATCTGGAATGCGGCAAAACAACATTACCATTTAATACAGCAACACAGTTTCTGGGAGGTCAGGAATGGCAAAACGGCGAGATTTTGGACGGACGCATGGAACCAAATGCCAAAGCTGACCCACATCCTTAATGCACCGGGGGACCAATTAAGGCAGGAGCAGCAGCAAGAAAAAATCCATCATCATTGGTTGCAGGAGTCGGAGCACGGATTCAGGAAATGGATGCAAGGAAATCAGCTAGCTAATCTCACAAATCTACAGGATACAGGGGACATAGAAAGGGAGCTTGGAAGAAGGAGAATCAGACATGATGAGGGCTACGATATCCTAAGATGGGGATACCGCCCAAAAGGTAACTTCTCAACTTCAGAGGCCTACAAAATAGTCTGCACCCAGAACAATCCTTCGGACCCAATCTGGAGTTTAATTTGGGATTCTAATTCATGGCCCAAAGTCTCTTATTTTCTGTGGCTGGTAAGTCACAAAAAAATTCTCACCTGGGACAAATTACGAAGGAGGAACTTCCATGGACCTTCTATATGTCCTAACTGCCATCAAAATGAGGAGACACTCCAACACTTATTGGACTCATGCCCCCTAGCCAATCACTTGTGGGAAAAGGCTAGTTTCAGATGTCAAAAGAAATGCAGAACAATGGATGACATAACGGACTCCCTCAGACATTGGCCGCGGCACCCCTACAAAAGCGCGTTCCTCAATTGCCTATGGAAACTTCTACCAGGCCTCATCCTATGGGGTATATGGAAAGAACGGAATAAGAGGATTTTCAAGAATCAGAGCTCGAAGATGGATGATCTATGGACCAGAATATGCGGCAACCTCAATGAAACGCTGGCTCTCCACTCCTGGACACAGGAAGATCTCCCATCTCTAGACTCCGAGAAAGGCATTCTAAGCAACTGGAATTTAACTCTACCTCAGATCCCCCACTCTAGAAGCACTTCCACAAGCAGCAGCACCACTCAGGCCACATGGAAGGCCCCCCCCATGAACTCTTACAAGCTCAACTTTGATGGGGCCTCCAAAGGCAACCCGGGCAAAGCAGGCTTCGGAGGCATCATCAGGAATCAAGCAGGCACACCCTTGCAATTATACTTCAGATATTTGGGCTGGGACACCAACAACTCGGCAGAAATCGAAGGCCTATGGCAAGGAATTCTTCTCGCAGGGAATCTCAATCTTCAGCCGCTAATCGTGGAAGGAGACTCCCAGATTCTCATAAACATGGCCAGGAGACTTCAGAATGGCTCACAGGCTGGAAAAATCACCAATAGCTGGAGACTTGCTGCCCGGCTAGAAGCCATTGAACAAGCTCTCCGCAGCAATAGAGCAATTACCTTCACCCATACCAAAAGAGAAGGTAACAAGGTTGCGGACTGTCTAGCTAACATAGGTGCAGACAATGAACACTATCTCCTTACAGGATCCATAGACATCATTCCGGACACTTCAAGGGCTCAGGAACTAGACAGCCTGATCCAAGAAGAGGCCATCACCCCGGATGCGGGTGTCACCGGGCATGGCATGCCACATGCTCAGCATGTGCTGCCACGTGAAGAGCGAAGGGAGTTAATGTCCAGGGCCGCCGAAACGTTAAGAAGGGGGAGGCGCGGCAGAGATCTTTATGGCGACGCTGGGAACGATGGAGAGCCCGCAGCGGGAATTCAATGCCTGCAAATCCCAAGAGAATGAATGCAAGGTTAAATGGGAAAGAATGTTGCTGCTCAGGGCTCAGAGAGCCAAGCCAGCAACACAGAGTTCTGAGGGCAGAAGGAACGCATCTGAGGCAGGAGGTGAAGGCGTTCACCTGGGCGACGTTTGCTTCTTGCTGGCTCATCCTGTGCATGGTACCTGGGCAATTGAACTCGGCTTTGTTTGGAGTAGGGGACAGCACTTAGGCAGCAGAAAGAGTTGGGATTTCAAACCCACAAGTTCGTTCTTGGAGCAATTTGAAGGAATCGTGGAAATCATGGCGCGACTGCGGGAGAGACAGCCGAGCAGGAGGGGACCTGGACGCGGGACATCTTCTCGCACCCCTGCAGCAGATGAACACCATCACTACTGCTGCTGCTACTGCTACAGGAGGGCGGGAGCCTTACCAGTTCCGGCCAATCAGTTCTTGGAGGTGGGCAGCTCCAGTGAAGGTGAGCCCGTGCTTCCAGCCTTCGGCTCAGTTGTTTTCACATTGGGCAGCTCGCAGGGAAACACAGGCATAAATGCGCATATATCAGTCCGGAGGAGAATGACAAGGGAAAGCAACCGGTTTCAGCTGAGATGCCTCCTGAAGGCAATAGCGAGGATAGTCCAGTGCTGCAGCCTCCAATTGAAAAGGGCAATCCAGAGAAGGAGCCGCAGCAAGCCCCTCCTCAGCCTCCAGAGTAGATTCTGCCAGCCACTGAGAAGGATCCCTGGGCAATGTGGGCTGGTCTTCCTGAAGGCCAAGGATGGTGCTATATCATTGAGGAAGAGCCTGAAGACTAATCCTTAGAGGCACTCTCTGGTTTATTTCTCTCGCTATGTTTGTATGCTTTTAGTTCTTTTTCATACTCTATGTCCATCTGTTATGTGTCATGGCAAGGTCCACTATGAGTCTTTTTGCTGGACGCCCCTGCATGGGCAAATTCTGTGTCAAGCAAGGTCTTCCAAGGTGCCACAGTTGGCCCTGGACAAACTGTTTTTCTGCATGTAATGTTACCTGTATATAATATAATCGATCAGCTAGTTTTACTGAGAAAAAAAATTTAATTTAATATAAACTTGATATTAATATAATAATATTGCTATTGATAATATTAAAATAAAATAAAATTAATTAATAAATAAATAAAATAAGATAAAATTTAGTCTATTATTAGATTAATAAGATTTATTTGAGAAGTTAATAATTGTGATAATAATAATAAAAAATTAAACTATAGTCTCTTTAATTATGATTTACCATAAGATTAGAAATTATAATATTATTTGAATAATTTAACTAACCTTGACCCTTTCCCCTAGGCCCTGGTCTAATCTAGCCGTTAAGAGTCTTTTTAACCGTTGCCCGGTCAAATATAGCCGTTGGAGGACCTGCATGCACTATTTAACTGATCGCTCAGATTTGTTCCTCAACTTGTCCTGACGATGAACCACACTAGTTGGTTCGAAACGCGTCGACAAATGATTCTCTATGTGATTTTGCCGAAATTATTCTCACAAACAATTATTCAATCGTTTGAACAAAAAATATCGAAAAGAAAACGCAAAAGTGTTGTTCAATCAATTGAACAACAATCCTTCAATTGTTTGAACAACAATCGTTCAATAATTTGAACAACAAATCAAAAACACAAAAGTGTTGTTCAATCGATTGAAAAACAGTTATTCAATTGTTTGGAAAAAAAAATAAAAAATAACACGATAGTACTGTTCAATCTATTGAAAAACAATTGTTCAATTGTTTGAACAACAAATCGAAAATGCACAAGTGTTATTCAATCGATTGAACATCAATCGTTCAATCATTTGAACAAAAAAATCAAAACATAGGAGTGTTGTTCAATCGATTGAACAACAATCATTCAATCGTTTGAACAACAAAATTGAAAAAAATAAAAAAACGCGAAAGTGTTGTTCAATCGATTGAACAACAATCATTCAATCGTTTGAGCATCAAATCAAAACACAAAAGTATGTTCAACCGATTGAACAAAAATCATTCTATCGTTTGAATAGCAAGTGAAAAATGCAGAAGTGTTGTTCAATCAATTGAACAACAATCGTTCAATTGCCTGCACAATAAAAAATACAAAAAGTTGCTATTCAATTGATTGAACAAAAATCGTTCAATTGATTGAATAATAATAAAAAAATATCAGATTTACATGGTGATGCCTACTAAATTGCAATCAATCAAAAGAACATATACATTGTTTACAATTTAAATAAAATCAAAATTTTACAAAAGAAAAGTTGTCGGGTCATCACTCCCTGCAACTAAGATTTGCATGGAGGGGTCTTCATGTACCTGCTGGCAGAAAGACTCCTTAGTGAGTGTTTTGCGGTAGAGACACACCCGATGTCCATTCACCTTGAAAGAATGGCTAGCCCCGTTAATGGTAGTCAAAGTGAGAGTACCATTGTTATGTACTTCTTGAATTTCATAAGGGTCGAGCCATCTTGTTTGCATGTTTCCCAGAAAATCCTGGAATCTGGAGTCATAGAGGAGTGCCCAATCCCCTTTTTGAAATGTCTTATTTTTTATAAGGCTGTCATGCCACTTTTCCCTTTTCTGTTGAATAAGTGTAGTCTGTTACAGAGAAAGCAGTTGAGCTTCGTCTAGTTTGTTGATTTGTTGAAGTCGCTTGGTTTGGGCTTCTGTTAAATCCAGTCCCACTTCCTGAGCCATTCTTAGAGTCTTTATTTCGAATTCAATTGGAAAAATAGGTTCTTTTCCGAACACGAGTTGGTACGAAGAGTATCCAGTAGTATTCCTCCAAGTCGTGCAATAGGCCCACAAGGCCTTTGGCAGTTTAGCAGCCCAGTCTTGCCGATGTGTTGAGACTATCTTGGTCAAAATTGCTTCAATGACCTATTGGTGCTTTCGACCTGCCGTTCGCCTGCGGGTGATGTGGGGAAGTGATATTGTGTGTAATGTGATGATTTCTGAGAGTGGTTGTAATATTGTGTCCTACAAATTGCAATCCCCCATCTATTATCACTTCCTGCAGTAAACCAAAAAAAAACCGTATGAATAGCCCAAAGAGGAAGTTAATCACGACTTCCTTTGTAGCTCTTGGTAAATCTACTATTTCCACCCATTTCATCACATAATCTGTGGCAACCGGTATGTAGGATTTCTGATTTGATGGTGGATGGAATGGGCCAACAAAGTCCAATGCCCATTGTTTGAACGGTTCTATGACTAGTTGGGGTTGCAGTGGCATTTCATCAGATTGGTCAGGTTGACCCATCCTTTGGCAGCTATCACAAGCCTATGCATATTTCTTAGCATCTTTAAAAATAGTGGGCCAACAATAGCCCATCTGTAGTACCTTATACCTTGTCCTTCGATCTATAAAGTGTCCCCCACAGGGCTTGTCATGGAAAGCCTTCAGGATGTCATAAATCTCATCCTCACGAATGCATCTGCATATACACATATCAGACCATGTGTGAAAAAGATATATACCAATCCAAGAGAACTGATCATTACGCTGAATGATCTATTTCCTTTCCCTTTCTATCAAATGCCTGGGTAGCTTCCCCACTGCTAGATAATTTGCCACATCTGCATACCATGGCGTCTTGACTGCTATGGCAAACAAATTCTCATTTGGAAATTGGTCATCCACTGCTAGTGGATCATTTATCTTCAGAACTCGGGATGGAAAATCAACAATTGGGTTTTCCTTCCCCAGAAAATCTTTGATAGTGATGTCAAATTCTTGCAAGAGAAATAGCCAATGAGTCACTTGACCATTTGTGTTTGGTTTGTTAGCTAAATACCGAATGGAAAAGTGATTAGTATACAAAAAAATTGGTAGCCACCTATATAATGTCTAAATTTGTTTATGGCATAAATGTAATATAATAATTCTTTTTCTGTTACTATATAATTGAACTCCACAATAGTAAGATTTTTGTTAATATAATATATAGCATATGGTGGTCTATCCTCCTCCTAACCGAGGAAATCGCTTATCACTACATCTGATGTGTTCGTGGATATGTGAAAAGGAAACTCCTAGTTTGATCCTCGTATACTGGTGCCATCGAGACTATTTTCTTTAAACCTGTGAAAGCTGTGTCACATTTGTCAGACCACTTGAAATCAACATTTCCAGTGAAAGCATATATAGGCATAGCAATTTGTGAATTTTTTTTAATAAACCTACGATAATAGCCTGCATATCCTAGGAAGCTATGTACCTTCGTGTGAGTACAAGGTGTAGGTAGTAAAAGAATGACCTGTATTTTTGTTGGATCTACCAGTATCCCTGCTACATAAATATAATGTCCCAAGATTACGCCTTCGGTCATCATCATGTGATAGTTGACATTGCTTAAACATAACTTGGTAGCAATGCATCATTCTAAAACCTTTTCTAATGTTTTCAATGCTTGATCAAAGTCATCCCCATGTGGACTAAAGTCATCCATATATACCTTAAGTCCTTCATTTATCAGGTTGGCAAAAATGTTGAGTATATCTCTTTGAAACCTAGCTGGGGCATTGCATAAGACAAATGGTAACACTCTATAAGCAAATGTACCCCAGGGACAGGTGAAGGTTGTTTTGTCTTGATCTTCAGGGTCGACTGAATCTGATTGTAGTCGCTAAAGCCATCTAGAAAGGAAAAGAACTGCTTCCCTGCCAAAGTATCAAGGACCTGATCAATAAAGGGAAGAGTGAAGTGATATTTCTGTGTTGCCTTATTCAACTCCAGGTAATCCACACAGATACGCCACTTCCCATTTTTCTTAGGGACGACCACCAATTGAGAAACCCATTTGCTATCCAAAATAGGATAAATGAAATTCACATCCAGCGGATTTTGTAACTCTTCTTTCACAATGTCCTTTGTAGGTTTTAACCCCATATAGAAATTACTTGCATACGAATTCTAAAACAAAAAAATAAACAATGCGAGAGCATAACACATAAAACACATATACACAAAGATTTTCCCACTGGATCCCAAAATCGGGACTACCAGCTTGATTTTTCATTATGTTCCTTTCAATGTTACAACACATATTTATGCATGCTAAAGCATCCAATACCATGGACTGAAAACCATCGCATCCAATACCATGGACAGAAAACCATTGCATCCAAAAAACATGTGAAAAAATCATGCACAAAACCATAGGTGGGTCCGCTCAACCTAACATAGGGTCCAAAACCAAAATTTTCCGGGGCGCTACCCTAGACCCCATAAAGTGGGGTTATGGGTGCACTTCAAACCCCATATGACCTACCCCTCTCTAACCCCCGGTTAACTACGTGGGCTAGTCATGGAAGGAATATAACACAGCCCAACATTCTCCCACTTGTTGTTTTCTTTCCACAGGGAGCCACAAGAGAGCTTAGTCATTTATCCAGCCCTGTAACGCCCATTGTTTCTCTACACCAAGAGAACTTCTCAGAGCTCACAGATTTTGTCAATGCATCTGCAGTATTCTTCAAAGTGTCCACCTTTACTAGCAACACCTTTTTTTCTTCTATCATATCCCTCACAAAGTGATATTGAACATCAATGTGCTTTGTCTTTGAATGATATGCAGGGTTCTTTTCCAAGAAAATTGCACTTTGGCTATCATAGTCTATCCTTATAGCTTCTTGTACTAACTCCATTCTTGAACATAATCTCTGCAACCAAACTGCTTCCTTGCTTGCATGAGTGGCTGCGATATATTCTGCCTCTGTAGTTGATAGTGCCACTACAGATTGTTTCTTACTCATCCAATTGACTACACCTCCAAATAGGTTGAACACATACCCACTTGTAGATCTTCTCTGATCCAAATCTCCAGCCCAGTCTGTATCAACAAAGCCACGAATATCCAACACTCTGTCCAATCCTGATCTTCCTTGGTAGCACAAACCATAATCACTAGTGCCATGCAAATACTTGAAAACCCGCTTCACTGTTGTCCAATGCTCCTTTCCTGGTTTTGACATAAACCTGCTCAATACTCCCATTGCATGTGTAATGTCTGGTCTAGTATAGACCATTGCATAAATCAGGCTACCGACTGCACTTGCATATGGAACACAGGACATGTCCTCTTCCTCTTCTTGTGTCTTGGGGCACTGTTCAGCAGATAAGCTCACACCTACAAGAATAGGAACCTTCACCGGTTTACTATACTACATATTAAACCTCTGCAGTATTGTCTCGACATACTTCCTCTGGTTTAACCAGAGCTTCCTCTTTGCCCGATCTCTTTTAATTTCCATGCCCAAAATATAGTTTGTAGCACCAAGATCTTTGATGTCGAATTTGGAGGACAATTGGGTCTTCAAATCCTGTATAATTTCTTTGTCATTTCCAACCAGCAACATATCATCCACATACAAGACCAGATAAATAACACGGTCACCAATTAATTTAAAATACACATAGTGATCTGCTTTGCTTCTAGTGAAGCGAAGTCCCCATATAAATGTGTCAAATTTCTGATACCACATCCTTGGTGACTGTTTTAACCCACACAGAGACTTCTTTAACTTGCATACCAGTTCTTTCTTACCGTTCACTGCAAAGCCTTCAGGTTGCTTCATGTAGATCTCCTCTTCCAGATCCTCGTGAAGAAATGTTGTCTTCACATCCATATGTTCTACCTCAAAATCAAAAGCAGTAGTAATAGATAAAAGTAATCTAATAGAAGTTACCTTGGCAACAGGAGAAAAAATATCACCAAAATCAATTCCCAGCACCTGGGAATAACCTTTTGCCACGAACCGAGCTTTGTATTTCTTCACTTTTCCTTCTGCATTTGTCTTCTTTTTGAACACAAATTTGCTGCCAATGGGTTTCCTTCCAGCCAACAACTCCACCAGATCCCAAGCCTCATTTTTGTGCAAAGATACCATTTCATCAACCATGGCCTCTTTCCAGAGTTTTCCATCCTCTGAATCTACTACTTCCTTCACAGTTCTGGGATCATCATCATTAACAGACAAAGCAAAATTTGAACAGAAAGTAGAAGGACTATACCTTTCTGGCTGCCTTCTTTCTTGAACTGATCTTCTCAAAGTCAGAGTTTGTGACTCTTCATCTTCTGATTCCTCCTCTGTTGTAGAGTCTGGTTCTTCCTCCTTTAGCTCAAACTCTATTTTCTCAGGTTCTTTTGGTTGGACTTCATGTTTAATAACATCTTTCACCTCTCTGAACACAACATCTCGACTGTACACAACCTTCCTTGTTACTAGGTTCCAAAGCTTATAACCCTTTAAACCATCCTTATACCCAATAAAGATGAACTTTTCAGATTTACTATCCAACTTGGTTCTTTTCTCCTTTGGAACATGTACATATGCATCACATCCAAATACCGTTAGATGTGAAAGAGAGGGTTTCTTACCAGTCCATACCTCTTTTGGAGTCTTATCCTCCGACGCTGATGAAGGTGACCTATTGACCAGGTAACATGCCGTATCCACTGCCTCTGCCTAGAATTCCTATCCTAACCTGGCACCACTGAGCATGCTTCTTGCCCTTTCCATCAACATCTTATTCATTCTTTCTGCAAGTCCATTTTGCTGAGGTGTATATGGAGTAGTTTTCTGCTGTGCTATATCACACTTCTTACAAAATTCTTCAAATTATTTACTACAAAACTCTCCACCATTATCTATCCTCGACACCTTTATCTTCTTCTCTGTCTGATTTTCCATGAGAGCCTTAAATTCTTTAAACCTAGCAAAGACTTGAGATTTTTTCTTAAGGAAATATATCCTTGTATTCCTTGAGAAGTCATCTATAAATGATACATAGTACATAGACTTACCTAGTGATGGAACCTTCATAGGTCCAAACACATCACTGTGCACAAGCTCTAATATCTGTTTCGCCCTCTTAATACCAGAGGGGAAACTCACCCAATTTTGCTTCCCATACACACAATTTTCATAGAAATCAAAATCCAGAGAGCTATTACTCATACCTTTTACCATACCTTTACCATGAAGTATTCGAAAACCCTTCTCTCTAATATGTCCAAGCCTTTAATGCCACATCATGGTCTTTTCTCCAGAGACCACTAGATTTTTTGCTCCACTTTCAGGAACCATAGAACTATTGCACCAATCAATAATAGTGCTACCTTGCAACTTGTACAGAGTTCCAATCCAAACTCCCCACATCAATATAGTGCTCCCCAAATCATTTTGCAGGTATCCTTCTCGAACACTGTTTTTACACCTGCATCATCCAGCATGCTTACAGAAATCAAATTTCTGGCTAATGCAGGAATATGTAGAACACCTGGAAGCATTCTAACCCTTCCACCTTGCAACTTCAACTTTACTTTTCTGTGACTAGCCTTCCTATCATCCCCCAAGAAGACATCACCACCATCATATTTCTCATACTTGCAGAACCACTCTCTATGGGGAGTGAAGTGAAAGGATGCACCTGAGTTAATCAACCATACCTCATGATCTACATGTGTACTTGAAGAAGCCATGTACACATCCCCACCTTCATCTGAGGTGGTTTTTTCGTTTGCCAAGTACAGTCCATTTTAAAGTGGCCTTCCTTAAAGCATTTCCAGCACACTACCTTTGCAAGTTTTCTTGGAGATTTAGATCTCCCTCTAGATTTAGATCTCCCACTTGAAGACTTATTTTTGTTTCTATTCTATGACCGTCCTCATACAGACAAGGCATCACCATTCTGGCTCTCCATATTTTTCCGTCTCATCTCCTCCGTCAGTAAGGTTGAGACTATTTCATCAAACTGCAAGGTAGTTGCATTGCTACCTATTGCAATAACCCGAATGTCCCATGAATCTGGTAGAGAACACAACAAACTGATGCAGTTATCTTCATTTGAAATTTTAATATCAACAGATGCTAACTGACTTACCACAGTATTAAATGCATTCAGATGCTTTGTCACTGAGTCTCCATCCTTCATCCTCAGGTTATGCAGCTTTTTCCGTAGGAATAGTTTATTCACCAGGGACTTAGATTGGTACAAAGTCCCTAACTTGTCCCACAAAGCCTTTGTTGTAGCTTCCCCTGATACATTCAACAATACTGAATCTGAGACACACAATTGTGTTGTGCTCTTTGCCTTTCGATCCAACTTTTTCCATTCTTCATCGATCACTCCCATTGGTTTAGTACTGGATCTACCACGATCCACTGATCTTTATCCACCAATAGATCCTCTATCTTGAGTTTCCACAACTCAAAACTATGACCATTAAATTTCTCGATCTCTATCTTTCCACTGCTTGCCATCTTCTTTCACCACCAGAATCGATCTCACAGATCTTCCACTGAATAGGGTCTAGCACAGGCCCGAGAAAAACCCCTCAGCAACAAAGGCGTCCCCTTGAAGCCAAAATAGCTCTAATACAAAATCTAGGTTTTAACCCCATACAGAAATTACCTGCATACGAATTCTAAAATACAGAAAAATAAACGATGCGAGAGCATAACACATAAAACACATATACACAAAGATTTTCCCACTAGATCCCAAAATCGGGACTACCAGCTTGATTTTTCATTATGTTCCTTTCAATGTTACAATACATATTTATACATGCCGAAGCATCCAATACCATGGACTAAAAATCATCGCTTCCAATACCATGGACCGAAAACCATCGCATCCAAAAAACATGTGCGAAAATCATGCACAAAACCATAGGTGGGTCCGCCCAACCTAACATAGGGTCCAAAAACAAAATTTTCCGAGGTACTACCCCAGACCCCATAAAGTGGGGTTACGGGTGCCCTTCAAACCCCCTATGACCTCCCCCCCTCTGACCCCTGGTTAACTACCTGGGTGTTGGAAATAATACTGAGAAGGGGGGGGTGAATCAGTATTATCAAATTCTTTTCAATATATTTATACTTTGAATTATTCTTCAGATATTGTATGTCCTAAAATAATGAGCATGAACAAGAAAAATAGATAGTCACACCAAAGAACACCAGATATAAGGTGGAAACCCAATGTGGGTGAAAACCACTTGTTGCAATATGTATCTATCTTCTTTCAATTAGAAACTCCTTTTACAATGATTTTGTACTGGTGCAATCCTTTACCAGTACACAGGCTGCAACCTGCAGAGAGCTACAACTCTCTCTCGTTTTCCAGTCTCTCCTGGAAGGGAGCTACAACCCCCTACTTCTTTTCTTTCAAGGACCACTTCCATTAATTTTCAGACTTGATCCAAGAACATCAAATAAACATCAAGTACATGTGAATCAACCAATCTCCTTATACAATCAAACCAATGAGCCACCCAAACTTCTCAGAATGCTGTAAATAGAAAATCAACACCAGTAACCTAAACCTAGAACACAGCAGCAAATAGAAAACAGGCAGCCAACAAATATTTCAAAACAGGTTTGCAACTTCATCAAAATAAGCGTGCGGATATCCTCACTTCACCTTCAGCTGCGCTGCGTATACCCGCACTTCGTCTTCTTCTGTATTGCGTACCCCGCACTGTGCCTTCAGTTGCACTGCGTATACCCGCACTGTGACCTCTTCTAAACTGCGTACCCCGCACTGCACCTTCAGCTGCGCTATGTATACCCGCACTGAGCCTTCTTCTGTACTGCGTACCCCCGTACTCACGCTGTAGATCACTTGCGAACCTCTGATTAGGGCCAAATTAATAGTCCTCCAATGTACCACAGAAAGTCAGATCCACAGATCTGATCATATGCCCGAGAGATCACGACTTAGCAATAGATTCGCCTTTAAATTTTACCTTGATTTAGATCTAGCTTTTAAAACTAATAACCCAAAATTCAGATCTTAAGATATTCAACTTTCAAAGATGTCTCAGCTAAGAGATCTCCTTCCCTATTTATAGTCAAGTCCTTATTCACACCATGGGACAAAACCATCAATCACCAATACAAGGGATCAAAACCGGGGCTAAAATAGATCCTATACCATGGGCCAAAACCATAGGATCATGAATGATGGGCTAAATACCATGGCCCAAACATAAGAAACCCCACGTGAGCGCACTTCTCTGCCTTGAACTTAGTGAACTGGGGGACCGCACTTTCTGAACGGGTAACCTGCGAGTATGACTGCACTTCATGAACGACAAACCTGCGGGTCCGCACCTTTTGAACCATTCACCTGCGAACCTTGTAATTTTTATCATTTTGAGAGCCTGAATAGAGTTTTGCCACTTGAGTGAGTTGCCATCAAGTACAACACCTGTACCATAGAGCCAAACCAGAATCATAATGCCAACAATCTCCCCCTTTGGACTTGATGGCAACCTCAAGATCCTCAACGTCATTCTCCCCCTTTGACATCAAGGGCAAAGGGTTATGCTCCCCCTAAGAACATGCTCCCCCTGACTATAAACCAGATCTGCAAAGGAAAGAAATTTCTTCAAGAAGAACCATAATCCACCAAACACCATAAATGACCATGAAAGAGATAGAGACATATTGCAGCAATATTCCTTCTGTACTTCCTCCATAATGCCAACGATGCATTATATGCTCCCCCTGAACCTGTGCCATCCGATCTTCAACCAATCCATAACTCAGCAAATGTACGCATATACCCCAGATGAACCTTGCGTACAACTAACAATCAGAAGAGAGTCAACAACAAGATGATGCATCAACAACCCCCAGCTTTTTCCTGAGGTATTCAAAGGTCTCCCTGGGCAATGGTTTGGTGAGTATATCAGCAACTTGTTCCTTAGAAGGAACATACTCCAACTTGACCTTTTGTTCAAGCACTTGTTCCCGGAGAAAGTGATACTTGATTGGTATGTGCTTGGTCTTTGAATGCATGACCGGGTTCTTTGAAATGTTGATTGCACTTGTATTATCACATAAGATGGAGATAGGTGGTGTACAAGTGATTTGAAAATCCTGCAAGGTCTGCATCATCCAAAGGAGTTGAGTGCAGCAAGATGCAGCAGCCACATATTCCGCTTCAGCTGTAGACAAAGCAATTGAACTCTGTTTCTTGCTAAACCAAGATACTAATCTGTAACCCATAAAGAATGCACCACCACTTGTGCTCTTCCTGTCATCCATGCTTCCGGCCCAATCTGCATCTGTATAAGCATGAAGTGTGAGATCTGTATCTCTAGGATACCATAAGCCATAGTTTTGAGTCCCTTGAAGATATTTGAAAATTCTCTTCACTACATGAAGATGAGTTTCCTTTGGATTTGCGTGAAATCTTCCAACTATTCCCACTGCATGCATGATGTCTGGTCGGGTACCTGTCAAGTAAAGTAGACTTCCAATCATAGATCTGTAGGTTGGTTGATGCACTGCTGCTGATTCATCATTTGCATTGAGGTTACATCCTGTGACCATGGGTGTACATACTGGTTTTGCATCTTCCATACCATATTTCTTCAAAATCTTCTTGAGATACTTGGTTTGAGACAAGAAGATCCCTCCTTCATTTTGTTGGATTTGCAATCCAAGAAAATATGTCAGTTCTCCAAGCAAAGACATTTCGAATTCTTTCTGCATCACCAAGGTAAAGCTTTGACTCATAGCTTCTTCATTGCTGCCAAAGATAATATCATCTACATACACAACAAGTATTAGCAATTTGTCATTTTCAATTTTTATATAAAGATTGCTATCTGCTGATCCTTTTGAAAAACCTTGTTAATGAAGATATTTGTCCAAATGATAGTACCAAGCCCTTGGAGCTTGTTTAAGACCATAGAGAGCCTTTTTCAGTCTGCATACAAGATTTGGATCATTTCCAAGAATGAAACCATCTGGCTGCTCAATGTATACTTCTTCTTCTAAGTCTCCATTCAGAAAGGCTGATTTCACGTCCATTTGAAATACTTTGAACTTTTGAAAGCTTGAGAGAGCAAGGAACATTCGGATGGCCTCAAGTCTTGCAACAGGAGCAAAAGTTTCTTCAAAATCTATTCCTTCTTGCTGGGCATACCCTTTACAAACAAGTCTGGCCTTGTTTCTAATTACTTCCCCATTTTCATTCAACTTATTCTTGAAGATCCATTTTGTCCCTATAACATTTTTATCCTTTGGTCTAGGAACCAACTCCCAAGTGTTATTCTTTTCGATCTGCTCAAGTTCTTCATCCATTGCTTTGACCCAACATTCATCTTTGCATGCCTCTCTTACATTTTGTGGTTCAGTGGAGGAGAGTAATGCCAAATAGCTTGAAGCTTCTGCAATTTTTCTTCTTGTTTGTACACCTGCTTCTTTCTGCCCCAAAATCTGAGATTCTGGATGATTCTTCTGAACGTACCTGGATGGAGTCTTCTCTTCTATCCTTATTTGTTCCTCTGGTGCTCCTTGAGGTTCTTCTTCTTCATCATTCTGTCTTTGAGGGTAGTCTTCATTTTCTTCGATATTTTCATGATTTACTTGCCTAGGAATGTATCCTTTTTCATCAACCACTACATCAATGCTGTCAAAAATTCTTCCAAGTCTTTTATTGTAGCACTTATATGCTTTGCTGTGTGGAGAATAACCAAGAAGAATGCCTTCATCCGCTCTAGGTTCAAGTTTGCCAAGTTGCTCATCAGTATTCTTAATATAGCGTTTGCTCCCAAAAATTTTGAAATGCTTTACCGAAGGAGTCTCACCATACCAGAGCTCATGAGGAGTTTGAGTGTTGTTCACTCGAACATTTGTTTTGTTGAGAATAATAACCGCAGCATATGCAGCTTCACCCCAGAAAGTTGTGGGAGTTCCAGAATCATCAATCATAGCACGAGCCATTTGTTGGACTGTTCTGTTCATCCTTTCCACCACTCCATTTTGCTAAGGAGTTCTAGCTATAGAGAATTCCCTTCTTATCCCATGTTCTTCACAGAAATCGAAAAATTCATTTGAGGTAAACTCCCCACCTCTGTCGGACCTAAGGCACTTAATTTTGTAACCTGATTCATTTTCAACCAAGGCTTTGAAGGATTTGAATTTTTCGAATGCTTTGTCTTTGTGCTTCAAATGTCCTAACCAAACAAACCTGGAGAAATCGTCAATGAATAATATCAAGTATTCTTCTCCTCGAGGTGACCTTGTCCTGAAAGGACCACATACATCTGTATGGACTAGTTCAAGAGGCCTGTTGGCTGATCCTTCCTTCTCTGGGAAGTTGGTTCTGGTTTGCTTACCAAACTGACATGATTTGCATATGGTGTTGTATGGAATTTTGATATCTGGAAGACCACGAACTGCCTGATATTTGCATGCCTTCCTTATTTGTGAAAAGCTTAGATGCCCCAACCTCCGGTGCCATAACCAATGTTCATCATCCTTGCTCAAATAGCATTGTTGTTGTCCTTCTTCAAATATGTATAGATTATTTTGAGTTCTTCTACCTTTGATCACTGTTTTCCCTATATCAAGATCATGAACACTACATCCATTTGATCGAAATATTACCTCGGTTCCTTGATTGCACATCTGACTGACACTCAGAAGGTTATGCTTCAAGCCATCAACATACAAAACATTTCTAGCTTTGACCTTTTCTTTCAACTGAGTTGTGCCTTTTCCTTTTATAGCTGCTGGAGTATCATTTCCAAAAGAAACTTTCTTTCCCTTTTCTAAAGCAGAATATGATTCAAGTTTTTCTTTATCACCTGTCATATTCTTCGAACATCCACTGTCGATGTAGCATAGATTTTCCTGTCCCTCTACATAAAAGGCTATCCCACATCTTTCTGATTGTGGTTCCTTTATTCTCCATGTTCTGGTGCTTGAGGCTTGTTCCTTTGTCTGCTGAAACCTGCTCCTGCATTCAGAATCTTCATGACCGAAGTTATTACAAATAGAACATTTAATTTCATTTTCAAGAGCCGAAAAGTTGTATAGGTCCTTTTTGTAATCCCAGTCATACTTCTTTGTTTTTGAGCTTCTTTAGTCATGATTGTTTTATATGCAACACATTGAACTGCTTTGTGACCAAAGTTATGGCAAGAGAAACATTGGCCATTGAAGAAACTTCTGCGGTTATCAAATCTACCGGTCAAATGATTGTAATTTCTATTGTCATCCATTCTTGAAGCAAATTGAGAAGATTTTACCTGTGGCTGGTTGTAGCTTTTGTTCACCCTTAAGACAGATTGCCCCTGGTTTACCTGGTGTTAGCGCTTGAAATTTCACCTCAGGCTGAGAAAGGTAAACCTCAAGGCAACATCAAACCACTTAGCCTCGTAGCTAGCCCTACGGGGCTGGAGAGGGCTCTCTCCGGTCTATCTCGGTGAAATATTCAATGGATGAGATGACCAATAGGGTAACACTGATTTTAGGCTAGTAAACTGATCGAAAAGGTTGATTTGGGGTTTTTGGTGGCAAATTGGGGGGATGGCAATTTTGGGTGCGGGGATTGGACACAGTTTTTGGAGGGGGTTCTTTGGGGCGAGGTAGGAGACAATATTGATGCCTTCGATTGAGGTGGATGGTCAGGAATGACAGGTGAGGAGCTAAGGAGAGAAAATAATAACTTTGAATTCTCCTTAAACAGTAGAAAACATTGAAATTAAACAAACTTAAAAGCAGAGCATGACAGTCATGAATTCTTACTTTAACACTTCGTTTGCTTAATGTGCAAAAGGAAAAGAAAGGAAGTGATTCACATAACACACTTAAAGGTACATAGAGAAACACACCAGCAATACATGTAACCACAAGAATCCCAAAAAAGACTGCAAAACCCTGGTCTTCCTTAGCCAAAAATTGCAGAGATACAGTGAATAATACAATGATAGCTTCTCCCTCAAGAGTCCAACCATGAAAATGAGCAAGAAAGTAAATAATATAGATCATCTAACCTCTTTCCCTGCCTCCATGGGTCGAGCTCACTATCCTAGGAGCTGTTTCAACCACTTCTAAACTAAGCACTACAAACTAGGCAGTCAAAACAACTTGCCTCTATAAACTTGGAAACCAATTCATTCATTTAATTTTCACCCTTTTCATGAATGCATCTTCTAGAAGAGGGACATAAGAGTAAAAGTATCATAAAAGTACAATAATTACATCAAAGAGGCTAATAATCCACCCCAAAAAGTCAAACAGGGTCAAACTGCGTTTTTCTGAGCTGTACACTGAAAAATGGAGAAGTTTGCCTGACGGGTCGCGCGCCTCTACCTGACGGGTCGCGCGCCTTTGGGACCATATTTGGGGCACTTTCCGGTGTCCAAAGTGAGCAAGAGTAGGCGTGTTGGAAAGGTCTATGAGTCTAATTTCCAACCCAGCTGGAATTTTTGAATTTGGTGGTCATTTTCCCCTCCAAAATTGCAATCTCCCAAGACTGCTTTCTGCAACTCAAAAATGTGGCAGAAAGTCATTTTTTGCTCCTTTTTTGACTTTCTGGAGGCCCAAAACTTCATAAAATCTCAAGTCCATTGATGAGAATATGTAACTTCTCATGAAAAGTCTAGAAATGCTGAGTTTTTGCAAAATGGAGTTGCCATGATGAAGGGTCGCGCGGGGGGTGAGACCCGTTAATGGAGAAAACCTGTGTTTGGCATAAAAAATTCACAAATGACAAAATTTTCTCCAAATTTCTTGAAATTTGGGCTGGGAGTCCCCAATCAAGTACCATGCTCAGTCAAAGAGGCTTTGGCCAAAATTTGGAGTGGATCGGGCATTTTCCTTTGTTTTTGTGCTTTGGCCAACCGTCCTTGGAGCACCTTCGTTCTTGCCGGTAGTTTTGACATTTCTTTAAAACCATGACACCTGTGCAAAAAGTGAAGGAGGTTTTTCTTCCTTGGCATGTTGTGGACAAAAACCTCTCTCAGGTTTTCAAAATTCATCTTTTATTGCTCTGGAACATCATTTGAGTGCGACTTGTCTCGATGTGTGAAACAAGGAATTTTGTCGAAATGGAGCGAAATGAAGGGGATAGGGGGCTTCTAAATTCTTGGGGAACTTTTTGGGAGTGGGGAGGGATGTTAGCAAGCAGGGAAAAGTGGAATCTCAGAGATTGAGCGAGGGGAAGGGGTCCAAAAGGGCAAAACACAGGCCCAACCTAGAAAATTGCCAGGTTGTAGCTAGAAACTAGGGTTTGTGCAAAAATGAGGAATTTGGGGGATATAAGGGATGGGAAGAATTTGATAGGGTATTTTAAGGATAGAGGAAGGTGTATGAACATCTAGATACAAGTTTTGCCAATTACTTGACCGTTCAAGAGAAATTGGCTTTCAAAACCCTAGGAGAGGGAAATGACCTTGCCAAGGCACAACTGAAGCATGAACAAGGTGTACAATGACTCATTAGACACTGAGATGATAATGAAAACCCTATGAATGATGATAGACTTAGCTGAATAATGACATGGACCAACATTTTGACAACTTTAGAAGGAGTTAAAGCAAACCCTAGACCTAATGCCTAGTGACCAAATTTTGCTTGAAAACTCTTTGAAATGACAAAATTTGACCTTGACACTCTGAGATCACTTTGTAAGAGCATATTTGATCACTGGAGGAAGGCTGGAAAGACTGACACTAACACCTGGTAGTCTTTGTTTGTTCTTGATGTAATTCGTCCTTGCTTTACCTGGTGATCTCCATTGTGCTTTTGCTCATTCCTTCTTGCTGCATCAAGATAACTCTTTGAGGTGGATGCTTGAGATGTTTCTCCATTATACCCCAGGCCTGTCTTGTTTAGCGGAGAATGTTGTACATTGATGATCTCATCCAGAGTTTCAGATCCTTTGACAAACTTAAGATTAATAGCCTTTGTTTTCTCAATTTCTTTTCTAAGGCCAACAATTTCACATTCTAACTTTTCAAGAAATTTTTCTTTTTCATCAATTTGAAATTGCACATTATCAATGATCACATTCTTTTCTTCTATACATGTCTTGAGTCTAGAAATCTCTTCATAAAAACTATCCACATCTATAGCATCCATGTAATCATCATCTTCAAAGGCCATTAAAAGTTTATAGTCATTACCTCATTCATCTTCATCACTATTTGATAGACCATCACTGTCTTCATGAGTGTAGTAGCTTTTCTTATTTGCATTTTGTTTCTTGTTCCATCTAATAGGTTCCTTTCCCTTGTCGATCTTATCCTTATGAGGACATTTGGTAGCATAGTGGCCTACTCTTCCACAGGAAAAGCATTTGAAGGGTAACTTACCTCTGAACCGTCCAGCACCCCGTTGAAGATTTCTAACAAAATTTGATTCTTCTTCTTCTTCTGACCCATGTCCTGATTCATAGTACTCTCCTTTGCCTGAAGCCTTGAAGGCAACTTCTCTCCTATCAGATGGACCTCCTTTCCTCATTTCATAAGCAGTTAGAATTCCATGCAGTTGTGAAATTTTAAGATGTTGTAGATTCTCCTTTTCTTCTATAGCAAAAACTTTAGATTCAAACCTAGGTGACAAAGATCTTAGAACGTTTTCAACCACAACAGCCTCTTTTATTTCTTCACCCAAATTTTTCATACAATTAACAATATCATCCACACGAAGAAAATAGTTAGCCACACTTTCATCATTATACATCTTGAAATTTTCATATTGAATCCTGAGGGTTTGAAGTTTTGCACATTTTACCTGATCATCTCCTTCATAGCTCAGGACAATCTTGTCCCATATTTCTTTTGCAGATTTATACTGCATAACTTTCACAAATTCTGATTGAGATAGACATCCTAGAAGAGTATTGACTGCCTTTGCATTTGTTTCATATTTCTTCTTCTCAGCTGGATCTGTAGGAGTAGCTGATGGAAAAGTATACCCTGTTTCTATGATGTCCCAGACTTCTGTACCCAAAGATTGAAGATAGGCAGTAACTCTTATCTTCCAATACACGAAGTTTGTCCCATCAAAAATCGGTGGCTTGATTGATGCTTCCCTCTCGTAGTTGCTCATGATGATAGATCTTCCTTCAAGCGATCAAGCTTGTTCAGAAGGACTTGCTCTGATACCAATTGTTGGAAATAATACTAAGAGGGGGGGGTGAATCAGTATTATCAAATTCTTTTCAATATATTTATACTTTGAATTATTCTTCAGATATTGTATGTCATAAAATAATGAGCATGAACAAGAAAAACAGATAGTCACACCAAAGAACACCAGATATAAGGTGGAAACCCAATGTGGGTGAAAACCGCCTGCTGCAATATGTCTCTATCTTCTTTCAATTAGAAACTCATTTTACAATGATTTTGTACTGGTGCAATCCTTTACCAGTACGCAGGCTGCAACCTGCAGAGAGCTACAACTCTCTCTCGTTTTCCAGTCTCTCCTGGAAGGGAGCTACAACCCCCTACTTCTTTTCTTTCAAGGACCACTTTTCATTAATTTTCAGACTCGATCCAAGAACATCAAATAAACATCAAGTACATGTGAATCAACCAATCTCCTTATACAATCAAACCAATGAGCCACCCAAACTTCTCAGAATGCTGTAAACAGAAAATCAACACCAGTAACCTAAACCCAGAACACAACAGCAAATTGAAAACAGGCAGCCAACAAATATTTCAAAACAGGTCCGCAACTTCACCAAAATAACCCTGCAAATATCCGCACTTCACCTTCAGTTGCGCTGCGTATACCCTCACTTCGTCTTCTTCTGTACTACGTACCCCGCACTGTGCCTTCAGCTGCGCTGCGTATACCCACACTGCGCCCTCTTCTGAACTGCGTACCCCGCACTGCACCTTCAGCTGCGTTGCGTATACCCGCACTGAGCCTTCTTCTGTACTGCGTACCCCCGCACTCACGCTGTAGATCGCCTGCGAACCTCTGATTAGGGCCAAATGAACAGTCCTCCAATGTACCATAGACAGTCAGATCCACAGATCTGATCATGCACCCGAGAGATCACGACTTAGCAATAGATTCACCTTTAAATTTTACCTTGATTTAGATCTAGCTTTTAAAACTAATAACCCAAAATTCAGATCTTAAGATATTCAACTTTCAAAGATGTCTCAGCCAAGAAATCTCCTTCCCTATTTATAGTCAAGTCCTTATTCACACCATGGGACAAAACCATCAATCACCAATACAAGGGATCCAAACCGGGGCTAAAATAGATCCTATACCACGAGCCAAAACCATAGGATCATGAATGACAGGTTAAATACCATGGGCCAAACATAAGAAACCCCACGTGAGCGCACTTCTCTGCCTTGAAATTAGTGAACTGGGGGACTGCACTTTCTGAACGGGTAACCTGCGAGTATGACCGCACTTCATGAACGACGAACCTGCGGGTCCGCACCTTTTGAACCATTCACCTGCGAACCTCGTAATTTTCATCATTTTGAGAGCCTGAACAGAGTTTTTCCACTTGAGTGAGTTTCCATCAAGTACAACACCTGTACCATAGAGCCAAACCAGAATCATAATGCCAACAGTGGGCTAGTCATGGAAAGAATATAACACAACCCAACATCCTTGAGATGTGGATTCAATCTCTGTTGAGGTTGTCAGATATGACACGCATCCTTTTCAGTATAGATGTGATGTGTACATAGTTGTGGGTCTATACCCTTCATGTCAGGATAATCCCAGGCAGAAACCCCTTTATATTTTTGCAGGACCTAAATGAGATTTTGCTATTGATCACTGTCCAAGCTATCATTAATGTTTAAAAGTTTGCCTGGTTCAATTTCCACAGGCTTGTTGTTATGAACAACAGTCATCTGGATGTGATGATGATCAGTTTCCCTTAAGGGATAAGGCTTCACTAGACCACACATTGCATTAGCTGGATGATTGATAAAGTTGTTGATAACGTCATCTTCAGTCTGATCTTTGAATTCAAGTGCCTCTGCTACTATGAGTGGTGAATGGATGCTTTCTTCCAGGTATGCTGGTGGTTGTTTACATATTTTTACAATGGGAAGACTTGATTTGGAAGGGGGATATAAAACAAGATTTTTCATAGCATCCCCCTTTGTAATAGTTATGCTGCCCTCTCGACAGCCTATATATGCATCAGATGTCACCAGCCAAGGTTAGCCCAGTATCAGAGGGTGCCCATCTAATTGACTCTTCGGGTTTATAACAAGAAAATCTACTAGATATTCCCATGAATCAACAGAAACCATAATATCTTGTAAAGTTCCTTCTGGCCTTACCACCGAATGATCAACAAGTTCTAGTAAGGTGGTGGTTGGTTCCAAGGTTGTAATACCAAGTGTTTGATAGGTTTCTGTTGTTAAAATGTTAATGGATGCACCCAGATCAAATAGTGTATTGGGAAAAGAGCGGCCATATATTTGAACTATCATTATGGGATTCCCAGGATCTTCATACTTTACTGGAGTTTTCCCTCCCAAGAGTAAATTAGATAAGGTTCCTACAACATGAATGGTGGGTGAAGTTTTTGCTTTCCTCGCAGGATTCTTTACACATAGCTATTTAATTGTTTTAGCATAGATGGGAATGTCCTAGATGGCTTGGAGGTGCGAAATTTTTATACAAAGATCTTTTAGTTCCCCTACAGGATCAAAATCTGGGTAAATAATCAGCTTAGGTATCGTTAACCTTTCAGGGAACAAGGGAGAAGTGACTATTGTTAGATAATTATAAATTACAGAGCAATGGAACACATAAAATATTGCATAAATATAAACACAGAAAGCACATAAAACAAGAGAGACACAGATATACGTGGTTCACCCAGTTTGGGCTACATCTACGGAGAAATAGCCAGTCCTTCTTTTATTATATTATCTAGCAAACTGAAGAGATACAACCTACAGCAGATCCGCTGTAACTCCCTCTTCGCTCTCAATCTCCTCTCTTTTCCTCACTTAGAATATAGATCTACATAGACACAATACAATTCCCTCATATATAGTGAGGGGTTGCCTTCTAGGGAAAAAAACCCTAAATTAAACATAACTTCTACCGCCAGATCATCTGCCAAATGAACGACCCAGATTGACTAGAAATTACTATACTTTTACAAGGTAATTTTACATCTGTTTTTAGCTTCAGGGGCACTGCCCTCGAACCCCTGTCGGGGGACCGTTGGCCCCCGGACCCCCTAATCGAGGGGGTTAGCCCCCCCGGACCCTCACGGGGGGGGGGGGGGGGGGGACAAGTCCTCCCCGCACCCCCCCACATGGAGGGGTCTACAATCTTCCTGGGGTATACATCTGGCTGAAACCTTTGAATACAGAAGATAATCAGGCTCCACTCCCAACAATCTCCCACTTGGAGACTGATTATAGCAACTCCACCGCTGCTTCATTTGCTAGATAATGACTCCACTTTGGACCTAGCTATTTCTCATCTTCTTCATCATACTTTAAGACCAATTGAAACTGAGTAGATTCTTAGTTTCTCCCTGGTTACAACTTTTGTTAACATATCTGCAGGATTCTGGCTAGTGTGTATCTTTTCCAGCCTCAACTGTCCATCTTCCAATGCTAACCATATGAAATGGTACTTCAGCTGTATATGCTTAGTCTTGGAATGTAATGTAGAGTTCTTTGCAAGATGTATGGCACTGTGGCTATCACTGTATAACTTGCCTGACTCCTACTTCTTACCCAATTCATTCAGAAACCTTTGTAACCAAATCATTTCTTTACTAGCCTCTATAGCAGAAACATACTCTACTTCTGTTGTTGAGAGTGCAACAACACTGTAGTTTTGAGACCCAATTAGCAACTGTTCCACCTACAGTAAACAGATACCCTGTTATGCTCCTCTTGTTATCTTTATCACCTGCCATATCTACATAAACATATCCCTATAGAGAAATGTTTGAACCACCAAAGCATAATGCTTGACTTGAAGTACCTGTCAAATACCCGAGGATCCACTTCACCGCCATCCAATGTTTTTTTCCTGGATTATTCATGTACCTACTTACAACTCCCATTGCTTGTGCAATATCAGGCCTTGTGCAGACCATTGCATACATTAAGCTTCCAATCGTTGATGCATATGGAACTTTAGACATATAATCCATGTCTTCTTGGGTCTTTGGGCATATCTCCTTACTAAGTTTGAAATGGCTAGCAAAAGGTGTACTAACTAGTTTTGCATTGTGCATATTAAATATTTTCAACACCTTTTGTATGTACTCATTTTGAGACAATGTTAATTTGTGATTTTTTCTGTCTCTAGTCATTCTCATACCAAGGATTTGTTTTGCAGCTCCCAAATCCTTCATTGCAAATGAATTTTCCACTTTTCTTTTGAGCACATTTCTTTCCCGCACGTCAGACCCTGCAACAAGCATGTCATCTACATACAATACCAATATAATATAACTGCCATCATTTTGATTTTTTAGATAAACACAATGATCAGAGTGACATCTAGTATAACCTTGTTCAAACATAAACTTGTCAAATTTGAGATACCACTGCCTTGGAGCCTGTTTTAAGCCATACAAGCTCTTCTTCAACCTGCACACTAGTTTCTCCTTCCCTTTTACCTCATACCATTGTGGCTTCTACATATATATCTCTTCCTCCAAATCCCCATGGAGAAAGGTTGTCTTTACATATAACTGCTCAAGATACAAATATTCAACTACTACTAGACTTAAAATAGTTCTGATTGAAGTCATTTTAACAACAGGAGAAAATATTTCATCAAAATCAATAGCTTTCTTCTGTGCAAACCCCTTCACCACAAGTCTAGCTTTGTACCTTTTTCTACCTCCATCTTCTTCCTTCAACTTGTAAACCCATTTATTCTGTAATTCTATTTTACCTGCAGGCAACTTGACTAAGTCCCAAGTCTGGTTATGTGCTAAGGAGTCCATCTCTTCTTTCATGGCTTGCTCCCACTTCTTCCTGGTTTCTACCTACACCGCTTCTTCATAACATTCTGGTTCACCAGAATCAGTCAACAATACATAATATAATGAAAGATAGTATCGTTCAGGGGGTCTACTTATCCTGGTATATCTTCTAACACCACTTTCAGGTGTTTGAAGTGCTTGTTGTTGTTGTGGTTATTGTTTTGGTTGTTGATCATTACGATTTTCAGGCACCATCACTTTTCTTGTGATATCGTCAAGCACTGTGTATTCTCTGTCTTCTTTTTCCTATTTCTTTTCTTGCAATTGATTCTTATACAAGACATTTTCATTGAATATTACATCTCTACTCCTAATGATTTTGTGATTTTCATAATCATATAAGCAATAACAAAAATCATTAACACCATATCCAATAAAGGTACATTTCTTTGATTTTTCCTCAAGCTTTGTTCTATTTTATTTATTAATGTGGACAAAGGCTTCACAACCAAAAGTCTTTAAAAAAATTAGTCTACCTTTTTACCTATCCATGCCTCCTCTGGAATACCACCATCCAAGGAATTTGAAGGCCCTCTATTTATTAGATAAACATCAGTGTCTACAGCATCTGCCCAAAATTGTAAAGGCAATCCTGCATGCAATCTCATGCACCTTTCACGTTCCATGATTGTCCTTTTCATCCTTTCTGACACACCATTTTCTTGTGGTGTTCCTGGAACTTTCTTCTCTCTATGAATTCCATTCTCATAACAATACCTATCAAACTCTTTGCTGCAATATTCACCTCCATTGTCTGATCTGAGACACTTCAACCTTCTTCCCGTCTCATTTTCAACCAAAGCTTTCCATTTCTTGAAAGTATCAAATACATTAGATTTATTTCGAATACAATAAATCAAGGTTTTTCTGGTTGCATCATCAATAAAAGTAGCATAATATTGAGAGCCACCAAGAGATGATACCTGAGTAGGTCCCCATACATATGTATGCACGAGCTATAATTTTTCACTCTTCTTTTCTTTCCCAACTCTAAGGAATCTGACTCTCTTCTGTTTTCCATAAACACAATTCTCACAGAATTTTAAGTCAACATGCTTCAAACCTGGCAAAAAATTTCTTGAGTGAAGAATTTGCATCCCCTTGTCACTCATGTGCCTAAGCCTATGAAGCCACAATGCTGTATCTTCTCCTGTAGAGGTTAAAGCATTAACAGAATTAGAAATGCCATTGCATAAATACAATGTACCAACCTTTCTTCCTTTCGGTATTACTAGGGATCCTTTAGTGACCTTCCAGGTTTTATCTATGAAAGTAGTTACGCAACCTTCACCTCCTAACTACCCTGTTGAAATCAGATTTTTCTTTAGATCTGGAGAATGCCTTGTCTCCTTCAATAGCCACTGATTTCCATTTTGTTGTTTTATGAAAACTGTAGCCATTCCAACAATTTTACAGGGTTTATCATCACCCAATCGGACTTGTCCAAAATATCCTTGAACATAATCATAAAAATGTTTCCTATCAGGTGTGGCATGGAATGAGGTCCCTGAATCTACCACCCATGAATCAATAATATTTTCTAATGAAAGAATCAAAGCATCTTGCAACATATCACCTGTTACATTCGCTTCATGCTTAGTTTCTTGCCACGTGTCTCCTTCTTTTCCCTTCCAAGACTTGCAACCTTTCTTTAGGTGTCCTTTCTTCTCGCATTTCCAGCACACTATCCCTGATATGGACTTGGATCTGGCTTTTCTTGACTTACTGTGGTATCCTGGACTCTTTCCTCTTTCCATTTTTCTTCCCCTAGTCTCTACAGTCAAAGCATTACCTGATGTCTCATTGGAGCTTTCCATTGCATTTCCTCACTAAGGATTGCATCGACAACATCATCAAACTTTAAAGTACTAGATCCAGAGATAGAGTTACTAATGGCCATAACTAAACCATTCCAGCTTTCTGGAAATGATCATAGAAATAAAAGAGCCCTAACTTCATCATCAAAATTTACCCCTACAGATCTTAACTGACTTGTCACTGTATTAAAATCATTTAAATGGTCTGCAACAGATCCACCTTCTGACATCTTCATATTAAATAAACGCTTCATAAGAAATACCTTATTTGAGGCTGAGGGATTTTCATATAGTTTGGCCAATGTCAACATTAAACCCTCTGTTGTCATTTCCTTTGAAATATTAAATGCTACTGACGCTGCTAGGCACAACTATATTGTTCCAAGTGCCTTTTTGTCGAGAAAATTCCATTCTGTCTATCATACTCATCGACTTCTTTGTCTTTCTACTCAATGGTAGGTACATATCTCTTTGATATAGATAATCTTCCATCTACATCTTCCACAGCTGGTAGTTTTGGCCGTTGAATTTTTCGACCCTAAACCTACCATCTTCCACCATTGCTCCCACTCGAACTAGGAACCCTTCTCTCCTGCGAGTTTATCAACCAAATAGACCTTCAGCTGTGATACCAGTTGTTAGAAAATTATATATTACAGAGCAATGGAACACATAAAATATTGCAGAAATATAAACACAAAAAACACATAAAACAAGAGAGACACAGATATGTGTGGTTCACCCAGTTTGGGCTACATCAATGGAGAAACAACCAGTCCTTCTTTTATTATATTATCCAGCAAATTGAAGATATACAACCTATAGCAGATCCACTGTAACTCCCTCTTCGCTCTCAATCTCCTCTCTCTTCCTCACTCAGAATACAGATCTACATAGATGCAATACAATTCTATTATATATAGTGAGGGGTTGTCTTCTATGGAAAAAACCCTAAATTAAACATAACTTTTACTGTCAGATCATCCACCAAATGAACGACCCAGATTGACTAGAAATTACTATACTTTTACAAGGCAATTTTACATTATTTTTTAGCTTCGAGGGCGCTGCCCTTGAACCCCCACCGGTGGGCCGCTGGCCCCCGTACCCCCTAGCTGAGGGGGGATTAGGCCCCTTGGAGCCCCGCGGGGGGGACAAGTCCCCCCGCATGGAGGGGTGTAAAATATTCTTGGGGTGTACATCTGGCTGTAACCTTTGAATACAAAAGATAATCAAGCTCCACAACCAACAACTATGAGTTCCTCAGGATCTTTATGTTGATCTGTCCCTTCTCCTTGTTTTATTTCAGTATCAATTACAGGTGGTGGTATATGTACAAGCAGTGTTTCAATCTCAATTGATGGTTGATCCCTATTTTCCACATGGGTGATGATACATCTTGACCTCAATCTTAGTTCATTACATTCTTTTTGTTCAATATCATAGTCTGAGCTTTTGACAATCTGCACCTGCTGAACTAGTCTATTATTGGGATTCAGATTCAGTTGGGCTGGTAGTTGAGGGTGTAGAAGAGGATGAGGATTTTGCTGTAATGAATAAGGAGTTGAAAATGCAGGTTGAAGTTGAGGACCTATCCTAATAGGAGTATTGGATATTACCAAAGGTCACTGCAAATTTGTAGATCAGTTTAGATTTTGAGAAGTGGAGGCAAGCCACTAGGATTGATAGGGATTACCTTGCCAAACAAGAGTAAAAGGAGAATTTGGCCAGCCATTACTTGGAAAGGATTGAGTTGACCATGGTATCATAGGGAATGACTAAGGTTTCCAATTCGAGTAAGGCGATTGGCCTTGCCCTACTGCCCCAGGGTTTAGTTGTTGATTAAACTGTGAAGAAGGAAATAACTGGGATGCATATTGTGACATACCTGTAGGTTTGGCCTGCCACTGCCAATGCTGGTTCATTAGATACACTGGTTCTGTCTCTTGTTATGCTTCCTTGAACACTACTTTTAGCCTTGGAAGTGATGGAAATTATTTAGTGACCATGTGATCCTTGGTACAGATGGCTCATGTTTAAACCATGTCTAATGGAGACTCCCATTAGTTGTGCTTCTTTTGACATCGTGGGAAAAAAATGGCGAAGTTTTGTTCTGCTAAGGCTTGTTCCTGTTTAGCTTGTTGGATGTCCAACTGTGTCATGAGGGTCCTCAGGATGTCCACCTTGAAATCTTCTAGGAGATTACTGATTTCCATTTGTGTTACACCTCCACCGTGGGGTTTGTTTCCCCTGCTCATGGGATCTCGACTTTCGACTCGTGTGCATGTGCTTCCTTGTGAACACCTGATACAAAAGCAAATGATTTCATCATAATATTCTTCAGAAATATCCCCTTTCCCCATTAAGTTTAGAGTTCATATTCACTCTTCTTTCATTCCTTTAATTAATATAGCTCTTAGGACTTCTTTTGGTAAGGTGGTGTGTGGAGATCTTTGCAAGTTATAATGAAACCGTTTGATGTATTCTTCTAGAGTTTCATTATCCTTTTCAGCCATCTTAAAGGTTTAATCTTTTAGCTCCCTAGTCTTGCAAAAGTCCTGGTATCTTGTGAGGAAGGAAGTCTTCATATCATCCCAAGAATTAATAGTACGTCTACCCAGACCCGTGAACCATCTTAAAGGTTCTCCTTTCATATTAGAAGGGAACTGTTCTAGATTTTGAGGGTCATTGATGTAGTCATACCCTCTGTAGAGGACATCAAATTTAAATAGGAAGCCATCAAGATCCTCTATGATCATCCCATGAAAATTTGGGATGCTCTGCAGAGGAATAGCCTTCATGGGGGCATTAGCTACTTGGTCAACTATGGGGTATTCCAATGTCGAGGTTTGACCTTGAGGTGGTTGATTTTCCATTTGGTCAATGATGTGCCAATATCCTTCAGGGATTGCAGGGTGCTTTTTGAGTAAGCAAAGGATTAGCAATTTGTGTTGGCTTTGTAGCATTGCCTAGATCTAGGATAATAGGAGATCCTTGTTCCGAAAACTAAGGTCTTGCCTTAGCAGTTCCATTGCTTTCTCCCTCTCCTTCTCTTAAGTTACACGACTTTCCCTCTTATAAAGGATCAGAATGTAAATTTGTTGTAACCTGAAGTCTCTACTAAAATCCTCCAATTTGGCTTTGAATCTCAGCGTAAGCTGCAAATGGTGAGCCTGCTGCCTGAGGGATTACAATATGACTTTTTCTAGATACAACCTGAAATCCTACTGATGCTTGAGACTTTGATTTTCTTACAATTTCGTCTATAAAGGTCGTTCTCCCAAGGTTCACCGATCCCTTGGGTTTTGTGGATTTAGGTGGGGGGTTCTGATCTTTTTCTATCTTTCTATTCCTAGTCATTCATAAAAACCTATTCCTATTTAACCTCTAAGCTTTTGCTGAAAAGCGGGCTGGTAAGAAAGCACTTTACTTGCTAGGTACGTAGGTTCTTACCTCCCATTTTTAAAACCCAATTCTTTTGCAGCAAGATACAAAGGAAATCACTTTGAAACACTCTCCCTGGCAACGATGCCAAAATGTTGGTGCACTAAGATGTCTTTTTTACATGCAATCTTAATTCCTACATTAATTGTCAACCCAAGGTAAGTCTTTTTATTTCAAGAGTGTCAACACTATATATGCAGCGAATTCAGAATTTAACTAATAATAAATTGTTGCAATTGCTAATGACTATCTTTTCAAACTCAATCCAAACAATTCTAAAACACGTAACTCTCAAAATTTTTTATAACATACTTTGCAATTCTACTTAACCTATCATGAAAGAAAATGAATCTAAATACAACTTTAAAGAATCACACTTTGTAGCCTTAAATGGAATTGAAACTAACTCACTCAATTATTAAAAAGACTATGACAATTGAACAACAAATGAAAATTAAACAACAAATCCCAATTGAAAAACAATTGATAATTGAACAACAAATGATATTTAAACAACAAATAACTATATTGTGGAAAGCAAACAATTATATCTCTGAAACCTATGATGAAATTACTTGGAATGAATCAACGATCTAATGCTGGAACTAACATAACCAATCCAACCAAGATCATTACTCATATATGACACACAGCTAAATCTGAATCGTGAATGAACAACAAAAGAAAATCGAATTGACAATCCTCACGATAATCAAATTGATATTAACTTAACATTAACAAATGGTAAATAATAAAATAGAAAATATTATAGCACAAGCGAAGCAGTAGATCTTCCCTTGACTGGGCCCAGAGTCACCAAAAGTCTCTACTATGAGATACTTCAAATACAATTATGATTTAAACGCAGTCTTCTTCATTAACACGGATAACAGAGTTACAACATCACCAAAGTAACAGTATTATATGTCCAATAGAATAATTATGAACTGTGAATTTATGAAATAGTCATGCAGTTTGCCTTTTGACCTTATAGATAAAATTATAAAACTAAATAGATAAAAGTGAATCCTCAGGATCAGGGGATCCAGAGGATTTCACAATCCTTGATCTGGTTCTGTCTTAAAATAGCATTGGTCTACCTAGTCTTCCATTGTCCTGCTTTGACGCTATCTTTTTCCTTTATGATATGTTGTTGTTCTGTCGATTGAACAACTATCGTCCAATTCACGTCCTCTGCACATAAAGATAGTAAAAATCAAATTTTCCTGCTTAGATTCATCTAATTTATTACTGATTAATTTTACCCAACTTTAACTATTATTTCCTCTAATTTTATCCATAAACAAAGATATCATGTGAGGATGAGTGCTAAATAAAGCTATTACCAAGAATAAAACATACCTTTTCCTTGACCCAATGATCCCCATCCAGAATATGGCCTGATTGCTGAAAGAGTGGGTTTTAGTGGTATCCCTTTGATCCAAAATGGATTTTGGATAGACTCCTAAGTCTAAGTGTTCCTCACCGAGGAAAATGAAAGTCCAAGGAAGTTCTTGGAACTAGCCCCATTGCAGAGATCGTCTCACTAGGAATCTACTGCAACTTGAATGGGAAAAAACTTACTTTGGATGCAGAAGTTATCATAAAATGAAGCTGCCTATATCCTTTGGAAAAAGGGGAAAACTGCCTTGAAATTGGGTCCTAGAAACCCTCTAAGTCTTCAAAATCTCCTAAAAGAACAAAACCATCGCAAAAGGAGAAGTTTTGGAAAAGGCAGATAACACTCTTGGGCCTTAAAAACATGAGAAAACAACAAAAATCGAAACTATTGGAGGTCAAAGGGATAGTGAACAGGAGCCGTCGGATTTGGCCAATCAACGGTCCAGATCTGATCGGCGAATCACAAACAGGGGTGGCTATTGGAGGCAATTGGAGGCAGATAGGCAATGGGACTGGGCCGATGCGATACCGCGATTGCCAATATCAGTGGATCGTAATCGGTGTTGGTGTAGGCCATACCATATGTAAAGACCCCAGGCTTATGTGATATGCGATTACAACAAGACACATTGTGATATCGCATCGGAGAAACCTAGAGGAGTGGGGATATATATATATATATATATATATATATATATATATATATAGATATGCGATGTGATGTTCGAACCCAACGGGGCTATAAACGATATTCAATATATTTTGAGATCCGTAAAAAGGTGTTTTGCTATGTAATTTCACATATTTCGTCTAATAAATGAAAAGTGAAGGATAGTGAAAACTGGACCCGAAAGGGTTTGTGAATGAAAATATATAATATTTCAAGTCCGATATAAAGTGATTCTGCAATATTTCAATGTTTTAGTGTATTTTTAAAATACAAAGAAAATCACAAAACAGGTAGGATTTCGGGCAGGCCGTGAGCAGTAAGTGGTTTGGGCTGGACTCCACCGGAGCCCATACTTTGGCTGCCACATGTCCAGGCTGAGGAAAGAGAAAACCACCCTCATGGGGTGGTTAACTCTCGTACGAAAGGGCCGCTTGAGATCGCATATGGACCGTTGGATCAGGGATCCCATAAATCAACGAAGTGGATTGCACTAGCGCCCAAAGGCGGACCTGATAGGAGTTATAAAGCGGATTCGTAATATTTCAAATCTGATGAACAATGTTTTGGAGGATTTTCCATGTTTTTGCAGCATTTATCTTTATTAATAGAAAACGACTATTTCTAAGGATTTCAAGTGTCGATGGTTCCATTCCATTACAACATAGGTGGCCACTATCCCCGAGGGTGTTTAGAAATGATTTCTAATACTCAGAGAGGGGACTTGAGTGGACAAAGGCTGGAAGACAGAGAGCCAGAAAGGGAAAATGAATAGGCAGTGCTGATTTTGGCTTAAAAAGCCATGAATTTCAGGAACTGTGGAAGGTTGGTTGCTGAGGGTGTTGTTGGGGTTTTGTTGCTAAAAGTGAAGCCAAAGTAGGAAGCTAAGGTGAAGGAGGTAGCGTAGAAGAAAAGAGGAAGCCAAAGGAGTCACTTGGAAGTCAAGTGAAAAGACAAGAGGGTTGTAAACTGATAGAGGGTAGAAAGGAGCCAGAGCCGAAGAGCCAGAGCCAGAGCCAGAGCCAAAGAGCCAGAGTCAGAGCCAAAGAACGAGAACCGTAAGCCAAGAGCCAGAGCCAGGAGCTAGAGATTCAAGAGCTAGGGAATAACATGGTGTCTAAACCCACTCTTTTTGTGTAAAACAACAATATTTAAGCCAAGAGCTTGTAAAAAAAAAAAAATACTTATACCATAATCCTAGAGAGCCTAGTTGAGTTGACTAGAGCTCACAAAGATGGAGCCCAAGAGTTGTTTGTGAACTCCTAATTAAATTTTTGTCTTATGTGTTTGTTTTTACTACTACATTATTCACTGTTATATGCATTTATATATCAGTTTAAGCACATTTACATATTTGCTAAAACAACAGATTTTTAAAGCATATAATCAGTTAAAAACAACCATAAGCATACACTATATTGTCAAGCATATTATCAATTTCGCATTGGTTAATCAATAAGACTTGGGAATATTCAAGCTTTGGAAATGGGAGAGGTTCTTGTAAGTTAGACAAGAAGCCTAAGTGCCCCATTTTCAGATCAGGTGGTCTCAAAGCTTAGGTTTAGTTAACCCCACCTTCAAAGAACGTACTAACAGAATGCTTGATTGACAGAGAAAAGATTGCTTGTCTGAAAGGTGTTGGGCAGTCAAGAATTGATTGTTTGATTGATTGTATGCTTGTTGCAGACTGACTATTTTCTGAGTTTGCAGAGGTAAAGGGAAAGCTATTGATAGCTCAGTCCAGGAAGGACAAGAAGAAAGAAGGGTTGAAGATATTCTTCTATCCTAAAGGACCTCAAGGCAATCCAAAGCACAAGAGGTTTGTTGCAAAAGGTTGCTTAAATAAGCTCTTTATTATCTTGTTGAAGTTTTTTTGTTCATTGGCATAATGACAACTTCTATAAGTGGGTCCTCAAATTCTGCCTTCTTCACAAGATTCTTTGGTGAAGACATGAAGCAAGAATTGTCCACCATGATGGATATGGTGACAGAAATGTATGAGGATGGAAGGAAGAGCAACAGACTTAGAGAGTAGTTGAATTCCATGAAGGAAGAGAAGAAGTTGCTTTCTGACAAATTGTAGGAAATGGAGAGGCAACTTCACATTGCAAATATGAACCTGAAAAGGATGCATGATTTGGAGACACAACTCTTTGTTGCCCAAGAAGCCTTAGTCAAGTATCAGCTTGAAGAAGAGGTAAACCATTCTAGTTTTTCTTCAAATTCCGCTAAGGATGCTTATATTGGTTCTTTTGAAAAACATACTAGAGGCATAGGTTCCAAGCTAATGTCCAAGATAGGCTGTGAAGGAAAAGGCTTGGGTAGACATGCACAAGGTATTGTTGAGCCGCCTAAATATTTGGGTCTTAGCTATGGATAGTCTTATGGAGAGAATTCCAAAGCTGCCATGAAGGCCATTGAAACGGTCCCAAGGAGGAGTTGCATTTCATGTCCTCTACCTCAGAAGTGCAAAGATTGTTTTAAGGAGGAATGCAATAGCTTGAAACATCATTTGTAGGATGCAGGTGTTCAGAAGCACACACTTGATCCAGAGAGTTGGGGAGACTCTAACAGCCTTGAAGAGATTGATGATGTTCCAAAGTGAGCTAATTCTTCACTCAATTCACCTCCTCATGAAGACAATAAAGGTGAAAGCGAAAGGTATAAATCTAGTTCTAAACACCTTCTTTTTGATTTTGCAAAGCATGATAAATTTATGCATAAGTATGGGGAAAGAGTTCAGAAACTTTAGTTCAGAGGCACTATGCAAAGGCAAGTGTAGGGAGGCTGAAAGAAGAGGGTGAGTCACTCTCATTTACTATACAGATCAATATATCAATCTTTTGGAGACCAAAAGTTCTTTTAGTGGGAAGGCATGATCCAAAATGGATTTTGGATAGATTCCTAAGTCTAAGTGTTCCTCACCGAGGAAAATGAAAGTCCAAGGAAGTTCTTGGAACTAGCCCCATTGCAGAGATCGTATCACTAAGAATCTACTGCAAGTTATCATAAAATGAAGCTGCCTATATCCTTTGGAAAAAGGGGAAAACTGCCTTGAAATTGGGTCCTAAAAACCCTCTAAGTCTTCAAAATCTCCTAAAAGAACAAAACCATCGCAAAAGGAGAAGTTTTGGAAAAGGCAGATAACACTCTTGGGCCTTAAAAACATGAGAAAACAACAAAAATCGAAACTATTGGAGGTCAAAGGGATAGTGAACAGGAGCCGTCGGATTTGGCCAATCAACGGTCCAGATCTGATCGGCGAATCACAAACAGTGGTGGCTATTGGAGGCAATTGGAGGCAGATAGGCAATGGGACTGGGTCGATGCGATACCGTGATTTCCAATATCAGTGGATCGTAATCGGTGTTGGTGTAGGCCATACCATATGTAAAGACCCCAGGCTTATGTGATATGCGATTACAACAAGTCGCATTGTGATATCGCATCGGAGAAACCTAGAGGAGTGGGGATATATATATATATATATATATATATATATATATATATATATATATATAATATATATATATATATATATATATATATATATATATATATATATATATATATATATATATCTCTCTCTCTCTCTCTCTCTCTCTCTCTCTATATATATATATATATATATATATATATATATATATATATATATATATATATAGATATGCGATGTGATGTTCGAACCCAACGGGGCTATAAACGATATTCGATATATTTTGAGATCCGTAAAAAGGTGTTTTGCTATGTAATTTCACATATTTCGTCTAATAAATGAAAAGTGAAGGATAGTGAAAACTGGACCCGAAAGGGTTTGTGAATGAAAACATATAATATTTCAAGTCCGATATAAAGTCATTTTGCAATATTTCAATGTTTTAGTGTATTTTTAAAATACAAAGAAAATCACAAAACAGGTAGGATTTCGGGCAGGCCGTGAGCAGTAAGTGGTTTGGGCTGGACTCCACCGGAGCCCATACTTTGGCTGCCACATGTCCAGGCTGAGGAAAGAGAAAACCACCCTCATCGGGTGGTTAACTCTCGTACGAAAGGGCCGCTTGAGATCGCATATGGACCGTTGGATCAGGGATCCCATAAATCAACGAAGTGGATTGCACTAGCGCCCAAAGGCGGACCTAATAGGAGTTATAAAGCGGATTCGTAATATTTCAAATCCGATGAACAATGTTTTGGAGGATTTTCCATGTTTTTGCAGCATTTATCTTTGTTAATAGAAAACGACTATTTCTAAGGATTTCAAGTGTCGATGGTTCCATTCCATTACAACATAGGTGGCCACTATCCCCGAGGGTGTTTAGAAATGATTTCTAATACTCAGAGAGGGGACTTGAGTGGACAAAGGCTGGAAGACAGAGAGCCAGAAAGGGAAAATGAATAGGCAGTGCTGATTTTGGCTTAAAAAGCCATGAATTTCAGGAACTGTGGAAGGTTGGTTGCTTAGGGTGTTGTTGGGGTTTTGTTGCTAAAAGTGAAGCCAAAGTAGGAAGCTAAGGTGAAGGAGGTAGCGTAGAAGAAAAGAGGCAGCCGAGGGAGTCACTTGGAAGTCAAGTGAAAAGACAACAGGGTTGTAAACTGATAGAGGGTAGAAAGGAGCCAGAGCCGAAGAGCCAGAGCCAGAGCCAGAGCCAAAGAGCCAGAGTCAGAGCCAAAGAACGAGAACCGTAAGCCAAGAGCAAGAGCCAGGAGCTAGAGATTGAAGAGCTAGGGAATAACATGGTGTCTAAACCCACTATTTTTGTGTAAAACAACAAGATTTAAGCCAAGAGCTTGTAAAAAAAAAAAAAATACTTATACCATAATCCTAGAGAGCCTAGTTGAGTTGACTAGAGCTCACAAAGATGGAGCCCAAGAGTTGTTTGTGAATCCTAATTAAATTTTTGTCTTATGTGTTTGTTTTTACTACTACATTATTCACTGTTATATGCATTTATATATCAGTTTAAGCACATTTACATATTTGCTAAAACAACAGATTTTTAAAGCATATAATCAGTTAAAAACAACCATAAGCATACACTATATTGTCAAGCATATTATCAATTTTTCATTGGTTAATCAATAAGACTTGGGAATATTCAAGCTTTGGAAATGGAAGAGGTTCTTGTAAGTTAGACAAGAAGCCTAAGTGCCCCATTTTCAGATCAGGCGGTCTCAAAGCTTAGGTTTAGTTAACCCCACCTTCAAAGAACGTACTAACAGAATGCTTGATTGACAGAGAAAAGATTGCTTGTCTGAAAGGTGTTGGGCAGTCAAGAATTGATTGTTTGATTGATTGTATGCTTGTTGCAGACTGACTATTTTCTGAGTTTGCAGAGGTAAAGGGAAAGCTATTGATAGCTCAGTCCAGGAAGGACAAGAAGAAAGAAGGGTTGAAGATATTCTTCTATCCTAAAGGACCTCAAGGCAATCCAAAGCACAAGAGGTTTGTTGCAAAAGGTTGCTTAAATAAGCTCTTTATTATCTTGTTGAAGTTTTTTTGTTCATTGGGATAATGACAACTTCTATAAGTGGGTCCTCAAATTCTGCCTTCTTCACAAGATTCTTTGGTGAAGACATGAAGCAAGAATTGTCCACCATGATGGATATGGTGACAGAAATGTATGAGGATGGAAGGAAGAGCAACAGACTTAGAGAGTAGTTGAATTCCATGAAGGAAGAGAAGAAGTTGCTTTCTGACAAATTGTAGGAAATGGAGAGGCAACTTCACATTGCAAATATGAACCTGAAAAGGATGCATGATTTGGAGACACAACTCTTTGTTGCCCAAGAAGCCTTAGTCAAGTATCAGCTTGAAGAAGAGGTAAACCATTCTAGTTTTTCTTCAAATTCCGCTAAGGATGCTTATATTGGTTCTTTTGAAAAACATACTAGAGGCATAGGTTCCAAGCTAATGTCCAAGATAGGCTGTGAAGGAAAAGGCTTGGGTAGACATGCACAAGGTATTGTCGATTGAACAACTATCGTCCAATTCACGTCTTCTGCACATAAAGATAGTAAAAATCAAATTTTCCTGCTTAGATTCATCTAATTTATTACTGATTAATTTTACCCAACTTTAACTATTATTTCCTCTACTTTTATCCATAAACAAAGATATCATGTGAGGATGAGTGCTAAATAAAGCTATTACCAAGAATAAAACATACCTTTTCCTTGACCCAATGATCCCCATCCAGAATATGGCCTGATTGCTGAAAGAGTGGGTTTTAGTGGTATCCCTTTGATCCAAAATGGATTTTGGATAGACTCATAAGTCTAAGTGTTCCTCACCGAGGAAAATGAAAGTCCAAGGAAGTTCTTGGAACTAGCCCCATTGCAGAGATCGTCTCACTAGGAATCTACTGCAACTTGAATGGGAAAAAACTTACTTTGGATGCAGAAGTTATCATAAAATGAAGCTGCCTATATCCTTTGGAAAAAGGGGAAAACTGCCTTGAAATTGGGTCCTAAAAACCCTCTAAGTCTTCAAAATCTCCTAAAAGAACAAAGCCATCGCAAAAGGAGAAGTTTTGGAAAAGGCAAATAACACTCTTGGGCCTTAAAAACATGAAAAAACAACAAAAATCGAAACTATTGGAGGTCAAAGGGATAGTGAACAGGAGCCGTCGGATTTGGCCAATCAACGGTCTAGATCTGATCGGCGAATCACAAACAGTGGTGGCTATTGGAGGCAATTGGAGGCAAATAGGCAATGGGACTGGGCCGATGCGATACCGCGATTTCCAATATCAGTGGATAGTAATCGGTGTTGGTGTAGGCCATACCATATGTAAAGACCCCAGGCTTATGTGATATGCGATTACAACAAGTCACATTGTGATATGGCATCGGAGAAACCTAGAGGAGTGGGGATATATATATATATATATATATATATATATATATATATAAGCGATGTGATGTTCGAACCCAACGGGGCTATAAACGATATTCGATATATTTTGAGATCCGTAAAAAGGTGTTTTGCTATGTAATTTCACATATTTCGTCTAATAAATGAAAAGTGAAGGATAGTGAAAACTGGACCCGAAAGGGTTTGTGAATGAAAATATATAATATTTCAAGTCCGATATAAAGTCATTTTGCAATATTTCAATGTTTTAGTGTATTTTTAAAATACAAAGAAAATCACAAAACAGGTAGGATTTCGGGCAGGCCGTGAGCAGTAAGTGGTTTGGGCTGGACTCCACCGGAGCCCATACTTTGGCTGCCACATGTCCAGGCTGAGGAAAGAGAAAACCACCCTCATTGGGTGGTTAACTCTCGTACGAAAGGGCCGCTTGAGATCGCATATGGACCGTTGGATCAGGGATCCCATAAATCAACGAAGTGGATTGCACTAGCGCCCAAAGGTGGACCTGATAGGAGTTATAAAGTGGATTCGTAATATTTCAAATCCGATGAACAATGTTTTGGAGGATTTTCCATGTTTTTGCAGCATTTATCTTTGTTAATAGAAAACGACTATTTCTAAGGATTTCAAGTGTCGATGGTTCCATTCCATTACAACATAGGTGGCCACTATCCCCGAGGGTGTTTAGAAATGATTTCTAATACTCAGAGAGGGGACTTGAGTGGACAAAGGCTGGAAGACAGAGAGCCAGAAAGGGAAAATGAATAGGCAGTGCTGATTTTGGCTTAAAAAGCCATGAATTTCAGGAACTGTGGAAGGTTGGTTGCTGAGGGTGTTGTTGGGGTTTTGTTGCTAAAAGTGAAGCCAAAGTAGGAAGCTAAGGTGAAGGAGGTAGCGTAGAAGAAAAGAGGCAGCCAAGGGAGTCACTTGGAAGTCAAGTGAAAAGACAAGAGGGTTGTAAACTGATAGAGGGTAGAAAGGAGCCAGAGCCGAAGAGCCAGAGCCAGAGCCAGAGCCAAAGAGCCAGAGTCAGCGCCAAAGAACGAGAACCGTAAGCCAAGAGCCAGAGCCAGGAGCTAGAGATTCAAGAGCTAGGGAATAACAAGGTGTCTAAACCCACTATTTTTGTGTAAAACAACAATATTTAAGCCAAGAGCTTGTAAAAAAAAAAAAAAACTTATACCATAATCCTAGAGAGCCTAGTTGAGTTGACTAGAGCTCACAAAGATGGAGCCCAAGAGTTGTTTGTGAACTCCTAATTAAATTTTTGTCTTATGTGTTTGTTTTTACTACTACATTATTCACTGTTATATGCATTTATATATCAGTTTAAGCACATTTACATATTTGCTAAAACAACAGATTTTTAAAGCATATAATCAGTTAAAAACAACCATAAGCATACACTATATTGTCAAGCATATTATCAATTTCGCATTGGTTAATCAATAAGACTTGGGAATATTCAAGCTTTGGAAATGGGAGAGGTTCTTGTAAGTTAGACAAGAAGCCTAAGTGCCCCATTTTCAGATCAGGTGGTCTCAAAGCTTAGGTTTAGTTAACCCCACCTTCAAAGAACGTACTAACAGAATGCTTGATTGACAGAGAAAAGATTGCTTGTCTGAAAGGTGTTGGGCAGTCAAGAATTGATTGTTTGATTGATTGTATGCTTGTTGCAGACTGACTATTTTCTGAGTTTGCAGAGGTAAAGGGAAAGCTATTGATAGCTCAGTCCAGGAAGGACAAGAAGAAAGAAGGGTTGAAGATATTCTTCTATCCTAAAGGACCTCAAGGCAATCCAAAGCACAAGAGGTTTGTTGCAAAAGGTTGCTTAAATAAGCTCTTTATTATCTTGTTGAAGTTTTTTTGTTCATTGGCATAATGACAACTTCTATAAGTGGGTCCTCAAATTCTGCCTTCTTCACAAGATTCTTTGGTGAAGACATGAAGCAAGAATTGTCCACCATGATGGATATGGTGACAGAAATGTATGAGGATGGAAGGAAGAGCAACAGACTTAGAGAGTAGTTGAATTCCATGAAGGAAGAGAAGAAGTTGCTTTCTGACAAATTGTAGGAAATGGAGAGGCAACTTCACATTGCAAATATGAACCTGAAAAGGATGCATGATTTGGAGACACAACTCTTTGTTGCCCAAGAAGCCTTAGTCAAGTATCAGCTTGAAGAAGAGGTAAACCATTCTAGTTTTTCTACAAATTCTGCTAAGGATGCTTATATTGGTTCTTTTGAAAAACATACTAGAGGCATAGGTTCCAAGCTAATGTCCAAGATAGGCTGTGAAGGAAAAGGCTTGGGTAGACATGCACAAGGTATTGTTGAGCCGCCTAAATATTTGGGTCTTAGCTATGGATAGTCTTATGGAGAGAATTCCAAAGCTGCCATGAAGGCCATTGAAACGGTCCCAAGGAGGAGTTGCATTTCATGTCCTCTACCTCAGAAGTGCAAAGATTGTTTTAAGGAGGAATTCAATAGCTTGAAACATCATTTGTAGGATGCAGGTGTTCAGAAGCACACTCTTGATCCAGAGAGTTGGGGAGACTCTAACAGCCTTGAAGAGATTGATGATGTTCCAAAGTGAGCTAATTCTTCACTCAATTCACCTCCTCATGAAGACAATAAAGGTGAAAGCGAAAGGTATAAATCTAGTTCTAAACACCTTCTTTTTGATTTTGCAAAGCATGATAAATTTATGCATAAGTATGGGGAAAGAGTTCAGAAACTTTAGTTCAGAGGCACTATGCAAAGGCAAGTGTAGGGAGGCTGAAAGAAGAGGGTGAGTCACTCTCATTTACTATACAGATCAATATATCAATCTTTTGGAGACCAAAAGTTCTTTTAGTGGGAAGGCATGATCCAAAATGGATTTTGGATAGATTCCTAAGTCTAAGTGTTCCTCACCGAGGAAAATGAAAGTCCAAGGAAGTTCTTGGAACTAGCCCCATTGCAGAGATCGTCTCACTAGGAATCTACTGCAACTTGAATGGGAAAAAACTTACTTTGGATGCAGAAGTTATCATAAAATGAAGCTGCCTATATCCTTTGGAAAAAGGGGAAAATTGCCTTGAAATTGGGTCCTAAAAACCCTCTAAGTCTTCAAAATCTCCTAAAAGAACAAAACCATCGCAAAAGGAGAAGTTTTGGAAAAGGCAGATAACACTCTTGGGCCTTAAAAACATGAGAAAACAACAAAAATCGAAACTATTGGAGGTCAAAGGGATAGTGAACAGGAGCCGTCGGATTTGGCCAATCAACGGTCCAGATCTGATCGGCGAATCACAAACAGTGGTGGCTATTGGAGGCAATTGGAGGCAGATAGGCAATGGGACTGGGCCGATGCGATACCGCGATTGCCAATATCAGTGGATCGTAATCGGTGTTGGTGTAGGCCATACCATATGTAAAGACCCCAGGCTTATGTGATATGCGATTACAACAAGTCACATTGTGATATCGCATCGGAGAAACCTAGAGGAGTGGGGATATATATATATATATATATATATATATATATATATATATATATATATATATATATATATATATATATATATATAATATCTCTCTCTCTCTCTCTCTCTCTCTCTCTCTCTCTCTATATATATATATATATATATATATATATATATATATATATATATATATATAGATATGCGATGTGATGTTCGAACCCAACGGGGCTATAAACGATATTCGATATATTTTGAGATCCGTAAAAAGGTGTTTTGCTATGTAATTTCACATATTTCGTCTAATAAATGAAAAGTGAAGGATAGTGAAAACTAGACCCGAAAGGGTTTGTGAATGAAAATATATAATATTTCAAGTCCGATATAAAGTCATTTTGCAATATTTCAATTTTTTAGTGTATTTTTAAAATACAAAGAAAATCACAAAACAGGTAGGATTTTGGGCAGGCCGTGAGCAGTAAGTGGTTTGGGCTGGACTCCACCGGAGCCCATACTTTGGCTGCCACATGTCCAGGCTGAGGAAAGAGAAAACCACCCTCATCGGGTGGTTAACTCTCGTACGAAAGGGCCGCTTGAGATCGCATATGGACCGTTGGATCAGGGATCCCATAAATCAACGAAGTGGATTGCACTAGCGCCCAAAGGCGGACCTGATAGGAGTTATAAAGCGGATTCGTAATATTTCAAATCCGATGAACAATGTTTTGGAGGATTTTCCATGTTTTTGCAGCATTTATCTTTGTTAATAGAAAACGACTATTTCTAAGGATTTCAAGTGTCGATGGTTCCATTCCATTACAACATAGGTGGCCACTATCCCCGAGGGTGTTTAGAAATGATTTCTAATACTCAGAGAGGGGACTTGAGTGGACAAAGGCTGGAAGACAGAGAGCCAGAAAGGGAAAATGAATAGGCGGTGCTGATTTTGGCTTAAAAAGCCATGAATTTCAGGAACTGTGGAAGGTTGGTTGCTGAGGGTGTTGTTGGGGTTTTGTTGCTAAAAGTGAAGCCAAAGTAGGAAGCTAAGGTGAAGGAGGTAGCGTAGAAGAAAAGAGGCAGCCAAGGGAGTCACTTGGAAGTCAAGTGAAAAGACAAGAGGGTTGTAAACTGATAGAGGGTAGAAAGGAGCCAGAGCCAGAGCCAGAGCCAAAGAGCCAGAGTCAGAGCCAAAGAACGAGAACCGTAAGCCAAGAGCCAGAGCCAGGAGCTAGAGATTCAAGAGCTAGGGAATAACATGGTGTCTAAACCCACTATTTTTGTGTAAAACAACAATATTTAAGCCAAGAGCTTGTAAAAAAAAAAAAATACTTATACCATAATTCTAGAGAGCCTAGTTGAGTTGACTAGAGCTCACAAAGATGGAGCCCAAGAGTTGTTTGTGAACTCCTAATTAAATTTTTGTCTTATGTGTTTGTTTTTACTACTACATTATTCACTGTTATATGCATTTATATATCAGTTTAAGCACATTTACATATTTGCTAAAACAACAGATTTTTAAAGCATATAATCAGTTAAAAACAACCATAAGCATACACTATATTGTCAAGCATATTATCAATTTCGCATTGGTTAATCAATAAGACTTGGGAATATTCAAGCTTTGGAAATGGGAGAGGTTCTTGTAAGTTAGACAAGAAGCCTAAGTGCCCCATTTTCAGATCAGGCGGTCTCAAAGCTTAGGTTTAGTTAACCCCACCTTCAAAGAACGTACTAACAGAATGCTTGATTGACAGAGAAAAGATTGCTTGTCTGAAAGGTGTTGGGCAGTCAAGAATTGATTGTTTGATTGATTGTATGCTTGTTGCAGACTGACTATTTTCTGAGTTTGCAGAGGTAAAGGGAAAGCTATTGATAGCTCAGTCCAGGAAGGACAAGAAGAAAGAAGGGTTGAAGATATTCTTCTATCCTAAAGGACCTCAAGGCAATCCAAAGCACAAGAGGTTTGTTGCAAAAGGTTGCTTAAATAAGCTCTTTATTATCTTGTTGAAGTTTTTTTGTTCATTGGCATAATGACAACTTCTATAAGTGGGTCCTCAAATTCTGCCTTCTTCACAAGATTCTTTGGTGAAGACATGAAGCAAGAATTGTCCACCATGATGGATATGGTGACAGAAATGTATGAGGATGGAAGGAAGAGCAACAGACTTAGAGAGTAGTTGAATTCCATGAAGGAAGAGAAGAAGTTGCTTTCTGACAAATTGTAGGAAATGGAGAGGCAACTTCACATTGCAAATATGAACCTGAAAAGGATGCATGATTTGGAGACACAACTCTTTGTTGCCCAAGAAGCCTTAGTCAAGTATCAGCTTGAAGAAGAGGTAAACCATTCTAGTTTTTCTTCAAATTCCGCTAAGGATGCTTATATTGGTTCTTTTGAAAAACATACTAGAGGCATAGTTTCCAAGCTAATGTCCAAGATAGGCTGTGAAGGAAAAGGCTTGGGTAGACATGCACATGGTATTGTTGAGCCGCCTAAATATTTGGGTCTTAGCTATGGATAGTCTTATGGAGAGAATTCCAAAGCTGCCATGAAGGCCATTGAAACGGTCCCAAGGAGGAGTTGCATTTCATGTCCTCTACCTCAGAAGTGCAAAGATTGTTTTAAGGAGGAATGCAATATCTTGAAACATCATTTGTAGGATGCAGGTGTTCAGAAGCACACACTTGATCCAGAGAGTTGGGGAGACTCTAACAGCCTTGAAGAGATTGATGATGTTCCAAAGTGAGCTAATTCTTCACTCAATTCACCTCCTCATGAAGACAATAAAGGTGAAAGTGAAAGGTATAAATCTAGTTCTAAACACCTTCTTTTTGATTTTACAAAGCATCATAAATTTATGCATAAGTATGGGGAAAGAGTTCAGAAACTTTAGTTCAGAGGCACTATGCAAAGGCAAGTGTAGGGAGGCTGAAAGAAGAGGGTGAGTCACTCTCATTTACTATACAGATCAATATATCAATCTTTTGGAGACCAAAAGTTCTTTTAGTGGGAAGGCATGATCCAAAATGGATTTTGGATAGATTCCTAAGTCTAAGTGTTCCTCACCGAGGAAAATGAAAGTCCAAGGAAGTTCTTGGAACTAGCCCCATTGCAGAGATCGTCTCACTAGGAATCTACTGCAACTTGAATGGGAAAAAACTTACTTTGGATGCAGAAGTTATCATAAAATGAAGCTGCCTATATCCTTTGGAAAAAGGGGAAAACTGCCTTGAAATTGGGTCCTAAAAACCCTCTAAGTCTTCAAAATCTCCTAAAAGAACAAAACCATCGCAAAAGGAGAAGTTTTGGAAAAGGCAGATAACACTCTTGGGCCTTAAAAACATGAGAAAACAACAAAAATCGAAACTATTGGAGGTCAAAGGGATAGTGAACAGGAGCCGTCGGATTTGGCCAATCAACAATCCAGATCTGATCGGCGAGTCACAAACAGTGGTGGCTATTGGAGGCAATTGGAGGCAGATAGGCAATGGGACTGGGCCGATGCGATACCGCGATTGCCAATATCAGTGGATCGTAATCGGTGTTGGTGTAGGCCATACCATATGTAAAGACCCCAGGCTTATGTGATATGCGATTACAACAAGTCACATTGTGATATCGCATCGGAGAAACCTAGACGAGTGGGGATATATATATATATATATATATATATATATATATATATATATATATCTCTCTCTCTCTCTCTCTCTCTCTCTCTCTCTCTCTCTATATATATATATATATATATATATATATATATATATATATATATATATATATATAGATATGCGATGTGATGTTCGAACCCAACGGGGCTATAAACGATATTCGATATATTTTGAGATCCGTAAAAAGGTGTTTTGCTATGTAATTTCACATATTTCGTCTAATAAATGAAAAGTGAAGGATAGTGAAAACTGGACCCGAAAGGGTTTGTGAATGAAAATATATAATATTTCAAGTCCGATATAAAGTCATTCTGCAATATTTCAATGTTTTAGTGTATTTTTAAAATACAAAGAAAATCACAAAACAGGTAGGATTTCGGGCAGGCCGTGAGCAGTAAGTGGTTTGGGCTGGACTCCACCAGAGCCCATACTTTGGCTGCCACATGTCCAGGCTGAGGAAAGAGAAAACCACCCTCATGGGGTGGTTAACTCTCGTACGAAAGGGCCGCTTGAGATCGCATATGGACCGTTGGATCAGGGATCCCATAAATCAACGAAGTGGATTGCACTAGCGCCCAAAGGCGGACCTGATAGGAGTTATAAAGCGGATTCGTAATATTTCAAATCCGATGAAGAATGTTTTGGAGGATTTTCCATGTTTTTGCAGCATTTATCTTTGTTAATAGAAAACGACTATTTCTAAGGATTTCAAGTGTCGATGGTTCCATTCCATTACAACATAGGTGGCCACTATCCCCGAGGGTGTTTAGAAATGATTTCTAATACTCAGAGAGGGGACTTGAGTGGACAAAGGCTGGAAGACAGAGAGCCAGAAAGGGAAAATGAATAGGCAGTGCTGATTTTGGCTTAAAAAGACATGAATTTCAGGAACTGTGGAAGGTTGGTTGCTGAGGGTGTTGTTGGGGTTTTGTTGCTAAAAGTGAAGCCAAAGTAGGAAGCTAAGGTGAAGGAGGTAGCGTAGAAGAAAAGAGGCAGCCAAGGGAGTCACTTGGAAGTCAAGTGAAAAGACAAGAGGGTTGTAAACTGATAGAGGGTAGAAAGGAGCCAGAGCCGAAGAGCCAGAGCCAGAGCCAGAGCCAAAGAGCCAGAGTCAGAGCCAAAGAACGAGAACCGTAAGCCAAGAGCTAGAGCCAGGAGCTAGAGATTCAAGAGCTAGGGAATAACATGGTGTCTAAACCCACTATTTTTGTGTAAAACAACAAGATTTAAGCCAAGAGCTTGTAAAAAAAAAAAAATACTTATACCATAATCCTAGAGAGCCTAGTTGAGTTGACTAGAGCTCACAAAGATGGAGCCCAAGAGTTGTTTGTGAACTCCTAATTAAATTTTTGTCTTATGTGTTTGTTTTTACTGCTACATTATTCACTTTTATATGCATTTATATATTAGTTTAAGCACATTTACATATTTGCTAAAACAACAGATTTTTAAAGCATATAATCAGTTAAAAACAACCATAAGCATACACTATATTGTCAAGCATATTATCAATTTTTCATTGGTTAATCAATAAGACTTGGGAATATTCAAGCTTTGGAAATGGGAGAGGTTCTTGTAAGTTAGACAAGAAGCCTAAGTGCCCCATTTTCAGATCAGGCGGTCTCAAAGCTTAGGTTTAGTTAACCTCACCTTCAAAGAACGTACTAACAGAATGCTTGATTGACAGAGAAAAGATTGCTTGTCTGAAAGGTGTTGGGCAGTCAAGAATTGATTGTTTGATTGATTGTATGCTTGTTGCAGACTGACTATTTTCTGAGTTTGCAGAGGTAAAGGGAAAGCTATTGATAGCTCAGTCCAGGAAGGACAAGAAGAAAGAAGGGTTGAAGATATTCTTCTATCCTAAAGGACCTCAAGGCAATCCAAAGCACAAGAGGTTTGTTGCAAAAGGTTGCTTAAATAAGCTCTTTATTATCTTGTTGAAGTTTTTTTGTTCATTGGCATAATGACAACTTCTATAAGTGGGTCCTCAAATTCTGCCTTCTTCACAAGATTCTTTGGTGAAGACATGAAGCAAGAATTGTCCACCATGATGGATATGGTGACAGAAATGTATGAGGATGGAAGGAAGAGCAATAGACTTAGAGAGTAGTTGAATTCCATGAAGGAAGAGAAGAAGTTGCTTTCTGACAAATTGTAGGAAATGGAGAGGCAACTTCACATTGCAAATATGAACCTGAAAAGGATGCATGATTTGGAGACACAACTCTTTGTTGCCCAAGAATCCTTAGTCAAGTATCAGCTTGAAGAAGAGGTAAACCATTCTAGTTTTTCTTCAAATTCCGCTAAGGATGCTTATATTGGTTCTTTTGAAAAACATACTAGAGGCATAGGTTCCAAGCTAATGTCCAAGATAGGCTGTGAAGGAAAAGGCTTGGGTAGACATGCACAAGGTATTGTTGAGCCGCCTAAATATTTGGGTCTTGGCTATGGATAGTCTTATGGAGAGAATTCCAAAGCTGCCATGAAGGCCATTGAAACAGTCCCAAGGAGGAGTTGCATTTCATGTCCTCTACCTCAGAAGTGCAAAGATTGTTTTAAGGAGGAATGCAATAGCTTGAAACATCATTTGTAGGATGCAGGTGTTCAGAAGCACACACTTGATCCAGAGAGTTGGGGAGACTCTAACAGCCTTGAAGAGATTGATGATGTTCCAAAGTGAGCTAATTCTTCACTCAATTCACCTCCTCATGAAGACAATAAAGGTGAAAGCGAAAGGTATAAATCTAGTTCTAAACACCTTCTTTTTGATTTTGCAAAGCATGATAAATTTCTGCATAAGTATGGGGAAAGAGTTCAGAAACTTTAGTTCAGAGGCACTATGCAAAGGCAAGTGTAGGGAGGCTGAAAGAAGAGGGTGAGTCACTCTCATTTACTATACAGATCAATATATCAATCTTTTGGAGACCAAATGTTCTTTTAGTGGGAAGGCATGATCCAAAATGGATTTTGGATAGACTCCTAAGTCTAAGTGTTCCTCATTGAGGAAAATTAAAGTCCAAGGAAGTTCCTGGAACTAGTCCCATTATAGAGATCATCTCATTCAGAATCTACTGCAACTTGAATGGTCAAAAACTGACTTAGGATGTTGAAGTTATCATAAAATGAAGCTGCCTATATCCTTTGGAAAAAGGGGAAAAATCCCTTGAAATTGGGTCCTAAAAACCCTCTAAGTCTTCAAAATCTCCTAAAAGAGAAAAACCATCGCAAAAGGAGAAGTTTTAGAAAAGGAGGATAACACTATCAGGCCTTAAAAACATGAGAAAACAGTGAAAATTGAAACTATCAGAGGTCAAAGGGACAGTGAATAGGAGCCGTCCGATCTGGCCGATCAACGGTCCAGATTCGATCGGCGAATCCAATCGGCAGTGGCTATCGGATGTAACTACCCTGGGCTGATGTGATATGCAATTGCGACATGATCACATCAGAGCCAATCAGTGGAGCAGGGATATATATATATATATATATATATATATATTATATATATATATATATATATATATATATATATATATATATATGCGATGTGATGGCCAGAACTGATGGGGCTATAAATGATATTTGATATATTTTGAGATCCGTAAAAAGGTGTTTTGCTATGTAATTTCACATATTTCATCTAATAAATGAAAAGTGAAGGACAACACTGATGCGATGAAAACCGAACTCGAAAGGGTTTGTGAATGAAAATATATAATATTTCAAGTCCGATATAAAGTCATTTTGTGATATTTCAATGTTTTAGTGCATTTTTAAAATACAAAGGAAATCATGAAACAGGCAGGATTTCGGGTGGGCCGTGAGCGGTAAGTGGTTTGGGCTAGGCTTTGCCCAAGCCCATATGTTGGCTGCCACATGTCCAAGTTGAGGAAAGAGAAAACCACCCTCATCGAGTAGTTAACTCATGTACAAAAGGGCCACCCGAGATTGCATATGGACTGTTGGATTAGGGATCCTGTAGATCGATGATGGGGATTGCACTAGTGCCCAAAGGCGGACTCGATAGGAGTTATAAAGTGGATTCATAATATTTCAAATATGATGAACAATGTTTTCTAGGATTTTCCATGTTTCTGTAGCATTTCTTTATGTTAACAAAAAACGACTGTTTCTAAGGATTTCGAGCGCCAATGGTTCCATTCTATTACAACACAGGTGGCCACTATCCTTGAGGGAATTTAACAATGATTGCTAATGCTCAGAGAGGGGATTTGGGTAGACAAAGGCTAGAAGACAGAGATCCCAAAAGGGAAAATGAACAGGGAGTACCTATTTTGGCTTAAAAAGCCATGAATGTCAGGAACCGTGGAAGGTTGGTTGTTGAGATTATTGCTGGGGTTTTTTTACTGAAAGTGAAGCCAAAGTAGGAAGCTAAGGTGAAGGAGGCAGCAAAAAAGCAAAAAAGAAGCCAAGGGAGTCACTTGGAAGTCAAGTGAAAAGCCAAGAGCGCTATAAACTGTTAGAGGGCAGAAAGGAGTCAGAGCCGAAGAGCCAGATCTAGGAGCTAGAGCTTCAAAAGCCAGGGAATAACATGGTGTCTGAACCCACTCTTTCTTTGTAAAACAGTAGGAGTTAAGCCAAGAGCTTGTAAAAAAAAAGACTTATACCATAATCCCAAAGAGCCTAGTTGAGTTGACTAGAGCTCATAGAGATGTAGCCGAAGAGTTGTGGGTGAACTCCTAATTAAATTGCTGTCTTATGTGTATGTTTTTACTACTGCATGATTCACTGTTATATGCATTTATATATCAGTTTAAGCACATTTACATATTTTCTAAAACAACATATTTTTAAAGCATATAATCACTTAAAAACAACCATAAGCATACACTATATTGTCAAGCATATTATCAATTCCGCATTGGTTAATCAATAAGACTTGGGAATATTCAAGCTTTGGAAGTGGGAGAGGTTCTTGTAAGTTAGACAAGAAACCTAAGTGCCCCATTTTTAGATCACCCTTCAGTGGATAACGCACAGAATGATGTACTTGTGACTTTGGTGAAATAAGTTTATAACTTTGTGAAGAGTCAAGTGCAATGCATGAAGGGTTAGATCACAACAAGAGGGAAGTGAGTGGGCCCCTTAGAAGCCTGTAATAGTACACAACTTGAAAGGAACACATAGGCATAAAAGGAATCATAGGTTAGCCTATAAAATAGTTCACAAGATAACCATGATTGAAACACATAACGACACACATTCAACAAGATTCATACTAATGCAAACAAAATAGTTCGTAAGTGTTAGCATAGATGAAATAACATATATTGTAAACATAACAAGAATAGTCCTACTACATTCACAACACATGCATGAAAACGTGTCGTTCTAAGATTTTATTAAAGTGAAAGTCCCAAACATACATATACAATTGACAAACCACTAGTCCCAATAGTGGAACATGAAGCCAACACCTGCTCCTCCAAAGAAAGATACTCCCTCCATGCTATGGAGAAGCCAAGGCTCTCAAAAAATCTCCCTAGCTTTCAATCCTAAGCCAAAATCTTATCCAAAATCCCTTTACATGAATAATGAGGATCCATTTATAACAAATGAGATGACTATTCATCTCCCTTTGTGATTAGGAGCTCAGGACCAAGTGTTGTAAAATGGTCAAAAATGAAAGTGCTCAGAACTGGTTTGAACCTAAACGACCGGATAGAGCTCGTCTTCCTGATTGCACTACGAACGGTTTGAAAAACGGTCGCCGTATGAGAAAGTTATGCTAAAAAGAGAAATTGCCCAATAACATTGACATTTTGAATTTTTTCAAAAAAATTTAAAATGGAATATTCCTAGAATATTCTGGGGAATATTCTTTTTGTGGCAGTGAATGGCAGACTACCATGTGGCAGGCCTGGAGGCAGCCACATGGCCTGGGTGGCATCAGCAAAGGTATGTTGGGCGCGTACTAAAATTTGTTTGTTGGCGGAGAGGTTTGAACCTGCGACCTCGTTCATATTAATCCAACGTCTTACCACCAAGCTGCGAAGGCAGATCTTGTAAGGGTGGCGGAGAAAGCTTTGATAAATTTTAAACTAGATTTTGGTGGGCTCGAAGGGGGCTAGCCCCTAAGGTCGAGCTCCCATACACATGACTACATGCCCAAAACCGCGGGTTTAAACCCTTAACCGCCAGCACGCAATCCAATGCAAACCACCAGCCCGAGATTTCCGGTCACATACGGGATTTACTGGCCATTAACTGACAGTCAAGTTGGTGGATTTTTGGCGGAGCTCTCCAAAAATGGCGGAATTGCCTATTTGTTGGGGTTATCTGGCAGTTAGCCAGTTTTATTTGGAGTTTTCTAGGGTAGACTGGAGAAACTTTAATGAGACATAACTTTGGCTAGGAAAGTCCTTTTTGGATGAATTTTTATTTATTTATTTATTTTGGGTATCTTCGACCTTCTGAAGCCATTGGTACAGGTTTCACATCCATCTGAGGTCATTTGCAGGTGATTTTACTTCGTGGAAGTTCCAGGAGCCACTAGGGCCAAATTAGTTTGGGAGCTGCATTGGGAATTGTGCAGCCATTGAATGTGGAACGAAGGTCATTCCTGAAGGTTTTCAGCATTCTAAATCTATTTCTACAGCTCGTTTTTCCTGTTGAGGCATTCTTCTCACTTTTTAGCTTCAGGGAAGCTTTCAGGGCCACTAGGGCCATTTCAGTGCTTGAGCTGTTTGGGGGCTATGTTCATCCATTTTTGGTGATTCAAAATCCTATGTCTGCTATTTTCGACCTTCTGAGTCTAATGGAAGAGGTTTTAGAACCAATTGAGGTCATCTTCACCTCGAAATTCTCCATGCAAGTTTAAAGGGCCACGAGGGCCAATTGCAGAAAGTACTATATAAGGTACAATTTCATTGTTTAGTGTTTGGAAAGAGCATGTTTAGCTAATTCCTATCTTCTGATTCTGTATTTACAGTTAGATCTATCTTTCGAGACACTCATATTCTCGTATTAGCCTTTGTAGCATTTTTAATACAAGAGGATAAGCCTAGTTTGAGAGGCTTGGTCCAGCAGATGTAGCCCATAAGGGGTGAACTGCTTCATCATTTGGATGTCTTTATTTGCTGAAGATGATATGCTAAACAAAACTGATATAAAGTGTCAAACAACAAATATACATAACTTGCATACACAAATAATCACCTATTCAGCTGCAGAAAGTTATTTGTCTTATTTCGCAAGACATCAAACTTCAAGTATGTGTATGTCAAAGACTTCTAAGTGTTTACTTTGTTATTTCTTTAGGCAGAGCCTGTAGAGGGCTAGGTAGCCTCTGGAACTCATCCTCTCTTTAGAGGTGACATGTCCGATGAATGCCCCTACAGTCTATCTCTGTATAAGAAATAAGAAGGTTTCACATTTTCAGAGGTCACTTGGAGTGTATAGCTTACATTTGCAATTATGGGAAATGGATACCTTGCGCCCTTAAACAAGTACATTCCATTTTCAGATCACTTTGTGACTCTTTGACTTCCCTCATGACCTTTTGACTTCTTTTACATAATGACTCTTCATATTCCAAAATTGGCACTTGGACTTCGACTTACAAAAATGTTTTAAATACCAAATTACATATAACCATATAAGACAAAATTGGATAGAATCAACTAGAAAAACCTAATAAAAAAAACATGGCAAGCTTGACTTTGGGGAAACTCCAACTCAACCACTTCAAAATGTATCTTCTTAGTTATATAGTGATACAAAGCTTTATACTATGCGATGACTTCCCCAAACTTTGCGATGGGATTAGGCTAGAAGTAGTCTCTTGCCTCCATTGCATCTGGGTACACAACCTTGGAGCCAGTTTGCGTTTCCTTCTTTAATAATAGAAACATGGTGTTTAACTTGGCAGGGCCACCAATGTACTTCTGCATATCATGTTTGTTCACCTCTAAATTTCCTTTGGTATAAATATGCTTAAACTGGTCCAAGTATTCCTCCACTACCTGTCCGACCTTGTTTTTACCTTTAGCTTTGGTGAGTGTGTTGACAAAAGGGATCTTTAATGAGAAGATTTTTCGGCGGAAATCACATTATAATATTTTTATCGACACGTTTCGAACCAATGAGTGTGGTTCATTGTCAGGACAAGTTGTTAATTCTTATAATTTTGTTCATGATATTAATATTAAAAGAAACTAACTTGCATAAAACTAATTAACTATTTATTTATATATTTATATATTTATATTTAATTCGGAAGGTATATATTTACATATTATTCCATATTATATTAATGATTTAATGTTTTTAATTTATAGCTATTTCATAATATACATATTTATTTAATTATTATTCCATATTATTATTTTTTAGGTTATTAATGATTAATGTTGATTTAGTGATTACAATTTATGGTAAGAATATAACAAAAGCTAACTTTCATAATAATTTACTAACCATCTATTTATTTAATTATAATTGGAGAAGAGGCCTAGTTATAACTAATTTATTAATTCTCTTAATTTTTAAATGCAAACTTTACCTTTATTCAAATGTTGGTAATAAATATAACAACAATTTTGGTAATAATTATAACAAAAATCACGTTTCCTCTCCCTCGGTCTAGTCAGGCTGGCCAGTCAAATTTAGCCGTTTCTCAGTCAAATTGCTTGGTCCAATATAGTCATTTCCTAGTCAAATATAGCAGTCAAAAGATCTGATCTCCCTATTTAACCTGCAGCCATGATCTGGTTCTTCAACTTGTCTTGACGATGAACCACACTCGTTGGTTCGAAACACGTCGACAAAAATATTATAATATGATTTCCGCCGAAAAATCTTCTCATTAAACCTGATATGGATCACAAAAGCCTAAATTCAACAAAAGGTATCTTGTGTGACTTTAACAAGAAATCCAAACTATTATATAATTGTGCATAAGAGGACTACATGTTGGAAATGAATGAGCCAAGTTGTTTATTGCTTTGGATGAACATTTGAACCTCTACTTTCTCCAAATCAGCCTGTTGTCTTTTCTTCTTCACCAAATTAGGAGGTGAAACTTTGTGATGCATTCCCCACTCATGCACAACAACAATGGATGTATGAACAACCTTGAGAGATTTAGCATTGTCTTTTCACTTCTTCTGCATGCCATGCACGCAGAAAATTGCTTTGTGCATAATGATTAACTCTTCATAGAAGTTCCTCATAGTGTCTCCCAATGCCGATAGTTTGATAAGTATGGATGCCTTGAGTTCTTCTAAGTAAATCTATGTAGGAGCTGCTTTCTGAAAATATTCTTGAAGTTGTTCAATTTTCTACCTTACTACCTCTAATTTATTTGCCATTTGTTAGTTCTTAGCCATGAAATATTCTATATTTTTCTTGGAGGCTCCTGCGAAGGCCAAGTTGGTTGTGATAATGGCTTCTGGATTCTCTCTAGTGTCCATCATGATCACTTTTTATTTGATGAAATAAGGATGCGCGAGACCGGACGAGAAGTGTTTCTTCCTTGCCTTAATGATATTCTTCTGTATCTCATCAAGGGTCAAGTTGTATACATCCATCACCAGACCTTCGGCAAGAACAACAATTTACTCTTCATCACTTGGAGCTTTCTCTACTATAGGAGGAGGGGGAGATTGAGTAGTGATCTACTGCGTGGAAGGCATGAGATCAACATCCTGGTTTTGTTTCTATGGTTCTACCTCAATATCCTAGATTACTATCATATCTTCAATTTCTTGAGCAAGTTCCTTATCCTGTAATTGCTTGCTCTCTTCCTCAAGTAGTCAGTTCTATTCATCTTCCTCGATGTGATTTAGTGTTACTTATTCTCCTCTTTTTTCTGCCTCTCTTATTCTTCTTGCATCTTCCTTTCTTCTCATTCCTTCTATTCTTGCTCTTCCTCCTGCCTTAATTATTCCTCCTACTTCCTCTTTCTTTCTGCTGCTATGGCCACCTTCAAGATAATAGGATCTGCTTTCCATTTGTAGCTCTCTTCTTCTATTGGACTGTGTACAACCTTCCACTTCCCCTTTTCACGCACTAGGTTGCACCTCATTTATGGTTTTGCTTCTAGAGTGGCTTCCAGCTAAGGAGTAACCTATGATGTACCTACAAAGATGACTGGTTTGCGGGGCTTAGATGTATTGGAAAAATTCTTTGTCCTTTCCTCCTTGGGCCTGAAATAATTCCTACTTGGTCAACTGAAATGTATATTTGCAAAATGTTCTTTGCAAACATTTCAGGGATTGTACATATTGTAATCCATTCAACCAAATGTAAATTTCTCTATCTCTTTACCTTCGGTTTCAGCAACCTTCAGGTTCTTAATCTTGTACAATCAATTTGCAAAGGAAGAGTGGGCCAAGGTGCTTTCTTATTCCTCTGAAAAATCCTAATAACCTTGTGGAAAGATGATAAGAATTTTTTTTTTACATGACCAACTTGTCGATGGTATACCTTAGTAGTAGATGTGGAGACTTCTGATAGCCAAACACTTTGAGGTAAGTGCCATCTAGTGAGGCAAACCAATCATCCAATTCTAACATTGTTTCCATTGCCTCACAAGACATGCATGGTGGCTCTTCCTCAAAGATAATTTCATAAAATGGGATGAGGAAGTGATCCATCAACTTCTCTATGACTCATCTGTAGTTTCATTTTGAAGTCAGCTTGCAGTATATGTGTACAATAGGTTCCTTTGGTGACCAAGTCCAATTCATTCCAGGAAAAGAGTTTTGAGCACGGATTTCATCCAACAAGTAGGCATATCTATAAAACCTGACTTTCTTACCCTTAGGAGGGTTCTTGGCATAAGCTACATGGGTCCTCAATTGTTGAGCCCATAAGTCTGACTAGTTAAATGGTTTTCCTTTTGTCACAATCTAATGAAGTAAAAATTCCCAACCTTTGGGAAAGGTCTCAGTACTCTTTTGACTATATATTTGGAAACATAGAACTATTAAGTACTGAAATGCCTTCGTGAGAGATTTGGTTTTACAAGTGTTGTTAGGTGTCTAGAAAAATTTGGATGGCTCTTTCACCCAACCTTTGACAACCTATTTTGTGCTCAGGTAACTGATGATTGCATAGAAATGGGAATCCATGTAGGATTCTGGAAGTGACAAATGATACATACACTGAAAATCATGTGCCATGAAAGAGGCAATCCTTTGTCCACTAGCACTGCTAAGGATCATGCTCTTTGCATATGTGTGTGACAAGATCCAGTTCACAATGTCTGCGTAAGGAAAGATCAGAAACCTACATGAAATCTTATGCAATATTGACTTCTGTACATTGATGTAAATCTGTTTATCCTCAAGATATGCTTTGTAGTTGGTTGCTAAGAAAACATATTTAACTATTTGCCATGTAATGTTTAAATCTTTCTCAATGAATAGTTGAGTGTTTGAAAGAATTGACATAGTGGTAGGAAAACTCTAAACTATTTCACTGGTGCTACTCTCTGTGGTGTCTTTTGAGGTAGATCTCTTTGGTGCCATTATGATAACAATTTGATGGAGAGAGATAACCTAAGAAAGTTGCAATACTTGTATGACAAAATGCACTCATGGAAAACACAAAATAGCTAAAGAAAAATAGTCTACTAAGTAAGATCAAGGCAACAAATCACACACTGATAGGAAAGGTTACACAATTCTTGGGTTGAAAGTGAGAGGTTGGCCTAATGAATGGTGCAATGTGCAATCTAAGCAATCATGGAGGAAACTAAAGCATTGAGACTACACAATGCACAGTCCTAGCTAGGCAGGCTAAGGAAAGGAATTGTGCATTATGCAGTCCTAGTGGCCAGGGCTAAGGGCTGAGTCTTGTGACTATGCAATGAATAGTTTTGGAAGCTAGTGAATGCACATTGCATAATCTCAGAGGTTGAGCTTGAGGCTTGCCTCTTGAATGTGTGAAATGTGCAGTTGGAGAAGGTAGCTGCTAGCCATGATTGTGCATATCTTCTTGGGGAGGAGAGAAACAAGATAGATCTGAGTGTTGGGGTAGGAAAGAATGAAAATATAGCTACAGAAAATATATACCAGTGAAAATTAAGTGCCATAAAAAGCATTCAAAAGGAAAAACGAACATGCACAAAGTGACCCAACACCGACAACTTCTGGTAGGAAAAAAATAAGAAATCAATGCGACACTTGGAAAATGTGAATGACATACTGAACCAAAACTTGTACAAGATAATATAAGTTAAAACACTAGCTAATATGAAAATAAACAATCAAAATAACACTCATAGAAGCAAAAGTGACAAAAGTGACAGAAAAGTGACAAAAAGCGACACATGAAAAACTTACCCGGAAAAGCACTATAAAATTAGCTGAAAGTTCCTTGATATCCTTGGGAAGGCTAGAGCTCCAAGGTCGACTGTGAAAATGAGATCTAGGGGCATCTATTAAATCTATCTAGGTGGGTTAGTGTTTCTAATGCACATGCCTAAAATCAAGGAAAAAGTGCCACTTGTCTAAAATTCATAATTAGCAACTTAGTGGGCTTAATCAGACATTAATTGGGCAACTCCTAATTTTTAGGGATGTTAACTCTACTATTTTGGGAAACTACCCATTCACACTAGCATATAGGATTACACAATTCCCAAGCTTGAGGGTTTATGCAATTCCTTTCCTCAGTGAACTACACAATCTCTAAGGGGAAGAGATGCTCTTGCACAGTTTATAAGCTCAAGACTAGCCTACCTTCCATGATTGTGCAATTCAGATCCTCAAGGCCTAGCACAATTTCTAGAGACAGTGGATTGTGTAGTTCCAAGAGGGAAGAACAACAATGTTGCAAGGTCAAGGTAGGAGATGGCTTGTGTTAGAAAAATTTTAGATTAGGTTCAGAATAAGACATCACAAGCAATGCATGGAGGGATATGTCTCCAACATTGACATGAATACTTGATGATAGTAAAATGTGAGTCCCTGGAGATAAAAGGTAGGCTCCAAAATCAATGCATGGTCAAAATTTTGGACGGATGGTTGTAGAAGCTACAACACTTGGAGACATAATGGTAGAACTCCAACTCTTTGTATGGGCCTTATCTCTTGTAAACCAGGTCTAGCTCTTCAAGAAGTATTATTCGTTTCATCGATCACCATAACTTATTTACTTAGGTTGAGCTACATATATAGTCTCTATCCTTCTCTTCATCGAAAACACACTAAAAAAGACAATTAAAACTTAGATTTTTTGACTAAGGAAGAGGAGTATATAGATTCATAAGTGAAAAAGGATTATCAGAGTCTTGGTTTTCATCTCTGGTGTTTCTCCACTTCCAGTAGGTCTAGACAATACCTCGATGGAGTAACTTCAGGAACATAAACATTGCTCTGCTGCCAGTGAGCTTGGCCAATACCCCAATGGAGTTGCTTTCTTTACCTCCCTATGCATCAAACCATATTGGTTGTTGCACTGCTTCCTTGAATGAGGATGGCTCAACCTATACACTCTCGCTTATAAGAGCCATGTAGCCAGTGTATCGATTTGATGACTTCCTCTGTCTACACTGTGATGTGGGTCCTCCCACATTCTCCTTAGCTTCATGCGTCAATTTTCATCCTCTCTAGTGCACTTCCTTCCATTTATAAAAGTCTCTGCATGAGTGGGTGCTTCCACACTCTACTCCTCTACATGTGGCTACTCCACATCATCCTAAGGTTCATCCTTTGAAGCTAAAACCTCCTCATATTCATGTAAATGAAGCTCCCTCTTAATGGAACATATCATGGCCTTCTCTTCAGTGAACTTCACATCTCTACGAACCACTGTCATCTTGTTGGATGGCAGGTACACTCGATAGTTGTGAGGTGTATCATTGTACCCCAAAAATATGCCCAATTGAGTTGTTAGCTCTAATTTTTCCATGCATTCTTGGTAACATGACAGTAAACTGATGAACCAAATATCTTGAAGTGTGCCACATATGGTTTCTTACCCTAAAAATATTCTTCTGGTGTACTCATCCCAAGAATTTGATGAAAACTTATGTTCTGCAAATAAACAATTGTGTTACATGTTTCAGCCCACAAGTGCAGCGGTAGGCCCTAAATATGTAACATCTCTCGTGAAGCTCACAAAATACTTCTATTCTTACTTTCATCCACCCCATTCTATTATGGGTTATGGGGTGCTATTAACTCTCATCGAATTCCTTCTGATGCATATAAGTTCTTGAATTTGTTTGACACATATTCTCCATCGTTATCACTTCTGAGAGCTTTAACTTTCCTTCCAATATCTTTCTCAATAAGTGCTTTAAACTTTCAAACGTCTGATATTTCTTCTACATGAAGAAAATACAACACTTATGAAAAAAATCATCAACAAATATTACATAATACATGTGCTTGGACGTGGAGGCTGTCGAGAACGGTCCATGCACATCTGAGTGAAATCTATCAAGGATTTCTTGCGCTTGACTGTCTTTATCATGAAAAGAATATTGGGTGTACTTCCCCAATGTACACTCTTTGCATGTGTCTCTCTACTCTAGGGTACCCTTGGGAAGTCCTGTAGAAATTTACTGCGTGATCTTCAAAGCTCCGTGGTGCAAGTGACCCAATATTCTATGCCACAACTCACTGATGTCTCAACCCTTCACCTTCTCTCCTTTAGTGCTCAAAGAAACATAATATTCTACATCCAATTTGTAGAGGTTCTTCACCCGAACCCTGATCCACTTCACCTGTCCTGGGGCTATGTGATGAAGGAAATCCTTTCCCTTGCTAAATATCACATCATGGCCATGGTCCTCTAACATGGCAATTAAAACCAAATTATTCTTCAAACTTGGAACACACATGGCATCTTTTAATGTGAGAGGAGAACCAAACTCCCTCTAAAAGATAATAGTACCTATGCTAGTCTTGCTATACCTTCCATCATCTCCCATCTCGATGTGCATATGGAGGTCCTTATCCTCCAAGTCACTGAAGAAATATTTATTTCTGGTCATATGGAATGAGGCTCCACCATCCAAGTACCATACACTACCCATCATAGATGTCACCATACAAATGATGAGGGTGAAATCTAGCTTGAATTGTGATGTAAAAGCTTCACCTTCTGCTCCTCATGAGGGCTTCTTGTTGGCCTTCTTATGTGGAAACGTCGTGGCATAGTGTCCTTGCTTGTGACAGTGAAAAAATTTAATCTTCGACATGTCCTTATTTAGAATGGGATGAATTCCCTTTCCCTTTCTTTACCTTTCCAACTAAGGCACAATTCTCCTCATCATCTTGCTTGGATGAGGATCCATCTCCGATGTTCCGCTGAAATTATTCTTGTACCAAGTCGAACAACAAATGCTCCCACTCTGGTAGCTTCTCCCTCCCATTAATTGAATCCTGGTTTTTGTGGCAACTCTTGGGAAGGCCTCGAAGTGTTAGGCTCACAAATCGTCTTCACTAACTATCACACTGACATTATCAAGCTCATCCTAACATTGGGTGAACTTGGTTAAGTACTTTGGTATTGTGTTGCCCTTCTCCATCTTGAATTTTTTGAGCTTTCCCTTTAGTGCCAGCTTCCTGTGGTCACTTCCATTTTGAAATAAGCTAGTCAAGGCGTTCCACATTGAAAATGGGTTCTCCTTACAATGTAGGTTTGGGACAATATGATTTCAAACTCCTTCTAGGATAATCCTTCTTGCCTTTGCAACACATTTTATCCACTCCTCCAGATCTTGAGCACTCGCTGCCTTAGGAATATCTTTGTCTATGAATTCCTTAAAACCATTATCTTTCAACATTGCCTCCATCATGTCCTTCCAAGAAATATAGTTCGAACTACACTCGAGGGCATATTCAAGCCTCAATCTGTAGAATGACATTCTGTTGGATCTGAAATACGATATTGTAAATTCAATTTCTCTTGCAAATACAAACTTGTATTCTCATCTTTTGTAGTTATTTAAGCTCCAATACCATATAGAAATTCCTTGTAGATTCTAACTGCAAATTGTATTGTGATAAAAAAATTAACTTGAATCTACTCTATGCATTAGCAGAAACAATAAATGATTGATGAAATCACGAAGCATATAAGAGAAAGAATTCAATCACACATAACAAAATGGTTTTCTGGGGAAAGCCACAACTAAAAACCCCTTCTATCTATATATTGCATTAATAAGAAAATATGAGAAGATTACAATGCTTTTTTCAGGCCAAAGCAACCTCAACACTATCTCTATCTATCTCATTTCTTCCTAGATAAGCTCAAGCCAATAGTTAGTGAAATTATTGCTTGCTCAAGTCCCTATTTCCTTGCATTGTTCCTCAAGGAATTAACCTCTATTTAATAAGGAAATTCATCAATTATGAATTGTAAAATACTCATAGGTCTTTTTCTGATTGCATGCACCATCGATTTAATTTAGATGATTTTACAACTGATAGTAAATTTTCCTTGAACTCCAATATCAACTGGGTCTTTCTTTGATCTGACATGCATGAGTTAGTTATGAGTGAATCTTCAGTTTACTGGTTGATCACTGTAGGCAGTACCACAGTTGACTACAGGCAATGCCACACTATATTACAGGCATCACCACAATTCACTTTAGGCAACACTCCATGTTGGATTATGGGGGCCTGACCCAGGTTCAGAGTTATTTAGCTAAGCAAATCCCTACACTACTGGCCCTTTCAGCATCAGCCCACGGAGCGCGGACTGAAGTCTCACTCGAAGCAGTATGGGGGGATGCTGGAACCAAGTTTCCACACCCTTGAGATATTTGAGATGTCGATTTAGTCCAACTAGATTTGTCTTCGCGCAGGTCATTCTCGCACTATCCCAACCTTCAATACCTTCGCGATCTATTATAATTGTCTTTCATGCAGCCCTAACCAGGGGTTGAGATGCTTTCACGCTACTAGGGCAGTGAACTGCACTATTTCCCCAACTACACCACATATCTTACTTATCTTCTTAACATATCTTAGTTAACTTCGCGTAAACAAATATTCTATCTTGCATTCACTTAATCAATACAATTATACACATTCACACATCATATAAGTATTAGAAGTGAATTTCATACCCAAGATAACAGATGCATAAAATAGGAAATAAATACACATAAATGATAGGAAACTTCTCTTTATTAATACTTCCATTGTTACAACTCGCCCTGCGCACTTAGCTGTAGGGGTCCGTGCACTTAGCTACAGACTACTAGGCCTATGCACACTCAGTTGCAGAGCCTTCTCATACTCTACGACCCAAAAACTAGACTTTACTCCACAGATCTATCTCGCATACATCATATGTTCATCTTTCCTTGTCAATTGATTTCTCTCTTAACTACTTAGAGCCTCACTCTATTTATACAATCCCATGGTCCTTGGACCATGGGTAGATCTCTACAGCTGACACTACAATAACAAAACTAAGGGCAGACACCCTATGACTCTTTTACAAACTAGACGCTCCGTGCCCACAAAATGTGGAATATTTACCTCGGAATTACAATCTTTGGTTAAAATATGGGCTCTAAGCCCCAAAACTTCCCTTGGGGGATCCTGCACCCAACAAGCCCCCAACACAAAAATCATGACTCGCCCTCGAGTCACTCTGTTGGTGCAGAGATCTTTGCGCAAAGACCTCCCAACTCTGATTGGATCACTGCAAGCTCGACAGTACATTGAGTGACTGCCTGTTGTACTTCCTCGATGAGCTGTTTAGTGACCGCTGTGGCTAAACTATTGTCTTGGATCCTTTCTTGCATTGCTTGTTGTTGCTTGAGATTTGCTTCAATGGAGGCCATAATGGTGTATGCCTCATCAATCCATGGCTGTAAATGTGCCTTCAAAACTTCTTCCTTATGCTGAGCAACATCCACCTACTCCTTGAGTGCTTTAGCCCGCTTCATCCTCGTGAGCCTCTGTGTAAGGGAAACTGTCTGTGTGGTCCCTTTTACTTCGTCGTATCTCTGTTTTAGCTCATGTGCCTCTGTCTTTAGGCACCGTCTGTTCAGGTGCTCCTGTAGGGTGGTGAGAACCTCGAACAATTGCTCGAATAGCTTTGTGAAGTCTGTCACTGCATTGTTAACCTTCGCTATTGTTGTTGTAATCACAATGGTGCATTGTTCCTTAAACTTTAGTGGAGTTGAAGGTTGAGCCTTCAATTGCAGTACTACTATCTGAAGGTTCAGCTCTAGCTAAACCCTCGACATTTCCTCTTTTGCCTCGCGCACCCCTGTTGCTAATTTTCAGACGTGCGCTTCCACTGGTTCTTCTACTTGGATGGCCAACTCTGGAACCATTTAGCAGGATTTCTCTACCACCTGCACTATTTGTCTATTTTGCGCCACTACATTATCACACTGTAGACTCAACTATTCAATGTTGATGTGCTGCTCGCTCATTACCTGGAGCGCACGACCCTCCCTGGCTCATAGTTCTGCAGTAACTCCATCATGCAAAATATAGAGTGTCTCCTGAAGGAGCGTAGCTATGTTTAATCCAATTCCCTTCAACCCACTGACCATAGGCCTATCGGCCTCATTTTCTGTAACGAGTGCTCCATTTGGTAGCACTATGGTGTTGGTCATTCGGGCGTGCAACATTTCCTTAGTCGCAAACGTGCCTACTGTGAGGCTAGTTGACATAGTGCCAACCTGTGGAGTGCACACCTACAACTCCTGTATCTGTGTTCGGAGAGCCCTGAACACCATTTGGTGTTCCTCCTCAAACTATTGGAGGGCCTTCGTGGTGACGTCCCTCACCATCTTGCCAATGTCATGTAGATCCCCCTCAGTGAGGGTGATCATGTCGAACGAAGTCTTTGAAGCCTTTGACTTCTTTCGTGGCCCTACTTGCTCTCTTAGACATGGATGTTTTCGCTGAGTGGATGCTGTTTGTGGGTCTGCGCCACCTTGCTCTATATCGGTCTCTAGCTCAGGCGAAGGCAACTTCTGTTCTTTGCTCACTTCTTCTACTGTCTTCTGATGCTCTTTTTCTAACTTCGCAATGTCACACATTGCCTGGGCCTTAGCTGCTGCTTCTTCCTTCCTACGTTTCTCTGCCAACTACGCTATCTGCAGTTTCACCTCTTCCTTCTTTTGCTGTGCAGTGGACTTCCTTGCTTCCACCGCAAAGCTAGCTAGAGCACACCACTCTGGTGGCCACAACTTAAGGAATGCGAATATGACATCATCTGTCGCTAGATAGGGTAACTCGCACCACATCTTCGCGGGGTCCTTTTGTGCCCTGACGTAGACATGGTGAAAATTTGCCTTGAACTCCGTGAAGCTCTGCAGACAGCTGTAGACTATGGAAGATAACCATGGCTTGTGATTAATCCCCATTCTGATGCTCATCTCCATGAGCACCCATAATATTTTGCTGTCCCTTATCCTTTGTGCATCCTTGGTTGCCCACAGCGAAGCGTACTTTTCTACCTTTGGAAGGTCCTGTGCGGTCATCGAGAATTGGCTCTCTTCGGGCAATTCCCATGCCACTAGTACTAGGGACAACAGAAGCCATGCATAGTGAAATGTTTTTCCCTGCTCTTGTGCCTCGTGGCAATTCTCAAGGAACTCTCCGTATAAGTAGTTTTCCCAGTTGAACTAGACCACTTCTGTGCATTATGCTGCTAGTGTAACCACCGGCGCGGGCACCTCATCTTCATGGCACTTCCGCATAACGTTCCCTGCCAATATCTGTGTTGCGACTTTAATCGTAGGGTTGTTGATGTTAGAAATGGCATACCCTCTCTTCTTATTCTCTAGGTTAAACTTCTTCTTCATGGCCTCCGCGATGGCCAAATCATCGCTCTTTCCTTCTGAGATGTTTGTTGGGTCCTCCCCTTTGCAAGGGAGCTGGGTAATTCCATGAATCAAGCACCCATCATGTACCAGGCAGAGCAGTTACCTGATGACAAAAATGGTCACTGGGGTGCGATGGTAATGTGGCACCCAGAGTAGGTTTAGAAACCCCACTTTCTCAACTCCTCTCAGCCATTTACGCGGCTCCAATTCTATGATTTCGGCTGACGCGTCTTTCTTCTAATGCATGAGTTGTGCGATCGCAAGATGTGGGAACTTCTCGTTGTCCGTGAGATCCTAATCCTCAAACTTCAGCACGGGCAATTGTCCCAAGTGCGCTTCTTCAAAAATAATGTCATCAAGGATTAGCAGAGTCTGCAAAGAGCTCTTTCTCTCATCTATATCTTTGGGCACCTTTGATTTACCCTTCCATGGAGGAAGATATATGAGCATCCTGGTAAGAGGGTCCGCACCCTGGGTCTCAACCTCCACTTTTACATCCTCCTCCTCTACTAGGATTTCTTTGAATTCTTCGTCCTCATTTGCCTCCAAATTGATATCCTTCCCCTTTTCTTCCATGGTGAGCCTAGTCCTCAACATATTTCTAGGTGATATGCACATTAATACCATGGCCTGCTTGTCTTTCTTGGGTCTCCGCGTGCATGGCGATTTAGGGATTTTTGTGACTATCCCGACACTTTTCGGGGCTTCCACTTTTGTAATGGCCTGCATGGCTTCCTCGGTGGTCATTACTTTGATATCCATGGATTCTTCAAGTGCTGCCATAGTTCAATTCCACAAGTCTCTCAATGTCTCGGGTAATTGCTCAAGCAATGAATTCACTTTCAGAAGATCAAACAAGTCTGGGTTCATGAGTGTCTAGGCGCACAACAACTCAATCCTCAAATTACCAAGTGTTGTTTATTAGACATCCCTTTGTAATTTATAGCACCTTTTGAATCTGAATTCGACTGTTCTCCCCACATTCGATCCATTAATTCTCTATTGGCGGAATATTTTCAAGAATCTAGCCCATAAAGTTCACCTTAAATGCCTGCCACCCACTCCATTTGGTATCAAACCAAGCATCACATCTTGAATAGTGACTCTAATGGTCACTTTCCAGCTAACCCTTGCGGCAAAGAAACTACCCTCACCTTGTCGCGGACCCTGGGAAACTTCGCTATTGCACGTAGTACTGACATCACACAGCTCTTGGGCAGAGTAGTTTATAGTCCCGTGCCTCCTTTCATCTACCTGGAGCATTAAGGCTATGCTTCTTTCAGCTAGTCAGATGAACAAGCCCCCTGTGTATGTATTCAAATGACTGCCATTGGCTTTTCCTGGGAAGAGTTCTCCATTTAACTTTACCAATTGCACCGTGCCACCATTTGTGATCTCCTTAATAACATACGGTCCTATCCAATCCATTTTGAGCTTCCTTGGGAATTTATCAAACTTACTATCATACAAAAACACCAAATCATTCACCTTGACAGTTCTTAACTTAATATGTCGATCATGCCAAGCCTTTTTGCGCTACTTTTGGACCTACTGGTGAAATCTAGCCAATAATCATTCTTCCTCGAGCTCCTCCAGCTCTACAAGCCTCTCCCCTAGGGTTCTGTGATCCGTCATACCTATGAGCACTGCTATGCGTAGACTAGGCATGATTTATTCCACAGGAATTATGGCTTCCACTCCATAGACGAGCCTAAAAGGTGTCTGTCTTATCAATTTCTTGCATGTCATCCTATAAGCCCATAATACTGCAGGTATGTGCAGGTCCCAATCACTTTACTGTGTGTTGCATAATTTGTTCAGCGCGTTGCATACCTTGGTGAATGCTTCTATGCGTAGAATCTTTTATGTGATTTCTCTTCCTGCATAATGTCTTCCCAACATTGAGAGCCATCTGCCAGCTCCCCCCCGACACATGCTTATTGACCAGGTCTTTCAGCATGGAGTACATATGCATCTGCGCAGGTTGCATCTCTTTTCCATAGGCCTCCATCCTCCTGGCTAGATGTGTGCGTGGACTGGTGGGCTCCAGTATTGTAGCAATAATGCTACAACTCCTGGGGCTTCCTTCTCTAATTTTATCAACCCGGTAGTTCGTAACAAACTTGGAAGCAACGGTGCTGTATGCACAAGTACTAGCTCTTGTCGCAGCTGTCACTTGGTCAGCTGGCACAAGTCTGCTAGGGCTCAAGCCAACTTCTATATGTTCACAGAAGAAGCTTTCTAAATGATGAATGAGGACTATCTCATAGGAAATTAACCTACTTTGCAAGAATGAACTGAAAGCCAACCAAACATGGAAACCCTAGTAAACCCTAATCTGACTAGCTTAATCCTTACAATGCAACGATGGGAATGTAACTCCTAAAAATGATGCCATTACTTCTAGTGATATGAGATGCATGAATTTAAACTACTTCCATTGAAGAGAACACATTTTTGTATTTTTGCTCAGGTGGGTGGAGTTATTGTGATTGTGCTTCTTACTAGGTCTTGACTGTGCAGGGGTAGTTGAAGGGAAGGAAGGCTTGGGAAAGGTCAGGAGAACTCTAAGAGGTTCCAGGGGATCCCTAACATCATTCCACAAAAGTCCACAACGTTCAGGTGCTTGGCAACCGAGTTTGCAGGCTTCTACAGGATGTCTGGAGGGCATCCTACAGGAAGCTCGGGATTTCTACAGGAAGTCTGCTAACTTCTACAAGATGTTCTACAGTTGGCGTTTTGGGTGATGGAGGAGTCGAGGAGCTGTATGGGTGGATAGGTAGGATGAAAAGGAGCTTGTGATGGCTCAGGGACAGAGAGATAAGATGGAGAAAGAGTGGGTAAAGTTGGTTGGTGGATAGAAGGGTGGAAGCAATGAAAAGTCAAAAAGATGGAGCTACGTGAGAAGTAGAAGGGTTGGAAGGAAAACGAGCTGAACAGAGGATGAGTAGGTGACTTTAGGCGCGGTTGAGAAGAAGAAAAAGATAATAGAATAATGTTGCGCAGTGTAAATGGAACAAATCCTCTATGTCTTGCACAAAACCGAGAATTCCATCAACCTATTCTAACTGTGTTATTTAACCAACGAACATCAATGTAAATTGTGGAGAGAAATCGTGCATGGTGTTGGAACGAAGAAGTATTGCTCAAGATCAGAATGCATGGACGGTTCTATGACGGAAATGACTGTGTTGCAGCTTGCATGAACATATAAGACTGCGTTTTTTGGTGGTTGGTATGGTCTACACCCCCAATCTCTAAACAGAGATGGCAGTGAGTGCACTATCAACCTTTTCTTGGAGCTCTAATGAATTCTAATCCTCCTACTCTAATCTAAACTGCTGAAAACACTTTAACCATAAACTAATCCTACTCAATCACATTAAAGAAATTAAATCAGCAGACTGTGTTTTCCAAATGCATGTCAAAACAAAGAAACAAAGTGCTGAAAGGAAAGACAAGTAACAATACAAAGAAAAGGAGGTCTATTGCTCTCAGGTTGGGCCCTAACCTGAGAGCTATAGCTCCTCTTAAGAACTCAGGATTGAATCCAAATCTGCCCGCCTTTATTAAAAGATCATAATCATGAGTCTAACATCATGCCAAAACTGGCTTACAAAAAGCAAAAACCGAGCTGTAGCTCGTGCTTAGAAATTGCAACAGTAGTTCAAAAGTTCAAAAAGCTTTTATCAAAGGTTACGGCCTCAATATTTATACATGATGAGGATCAAGCTGGCTTCCTCAATTAGTGGAGCTCGGCTGTCCAACTAAAAGTAAACTAATGTTCCTGTAGAATCCGTTGGCTGCCTTTTAGCTCGGTGGGGATAGCTGTTGGAGCTCGGAGTTGGGGTGGAGATCACGAGGGAGGTCATTCAAGACTGTGTACAACCTCCCTATAAACCTGCAATGCCACCTTTGCTGTCTCCTTGTCTCCTTTTGCGTGGTATTTGCTCCATTTAATGTCAAAAAACCTGAAATCATCATGTATTAGTCACATAGGAACAATGCCTGCCCTTCTTCCTACAAATAACACGAATATACTAAGAAATGATGCATAAGTGATAAAAGATGAAGGGTTGAGCAAGGTAAGTAGGCCAAATGAGCCCAATTTGTTACCAAAAATTGGGGCTCATCATCAGCCCCCAGCTAAAATATTTGCTCATCCTTGAGCAACTAGTCCAACTCTTCATCATTCATTGCCTTTACTGCTACCCTTACATCCCAAGCCTCTGTGGTAGTGTCCTCCTTGCTGATATGAAACCCAGCTTTCCTGTTCACCTCTTCCCATTGTTCACTGTCATCCTTCTCTGTGCTGCCTTCAATCAATCCTAGCAGCAGTGGTGGGCTGAGTTTAAGGCCAATCCAGCTGGCCTGGAGGTTTTTCATGGATTTCTTGTAAAGGGCTACCCTTACCAGAGCTTCCCTCATCCGAGTTGGGGTATGGTACTCTCGGATTTTCAAACTGTGTGCTAATGTATTCCATCTGCGTGTGCATGCTTGGACAACATTTTCTCCTAACAGTCTCTCCATGTCTTCAAAATGAGCTATGGCTTGGGCCTGTTGATCCATATATCTTAGTGAAGCTGTAGGATCAGTAGACAAGTGTTGGTGTGCTGAGATGAGTGCAACTGGATCCTCTGGTTCTGCCCGAATGAGCAATGGCTCGTTCAATTCTCGGTTCATGACCGATTTTGCTTCTGCTGCTCTTTGATCCTCATGGTTCAACCATGAAGCGAACGCCATTAATTGCATATCTCCCAAGGTAGTATTGGGATCCCAGGAAACTACATTAGGCAAGGCCAAATTATGGAGGTAAAACTCCGCTAATTTGGCATTATCCTCTGACGAACTAGTACTGCACAACTCAGAAAATTACTGTGGGTCTCAGATCTGAGAAATACCTCTTTGTGCCAAGGTATTTATTTGGAACTGCAGCCATTGGTCTTTCAAGTACAAACCATAGGACTTGGCAGGTTGTCTGCACTGTATTGCCTCCATGGCCCAACTGGCCATGCAGGCCAATTGTGCCTCTTTTTGCTGCAGCTGTTCTTTTGGAGCTTGCACTTCGATTTGTGCTTGCTGTTCTACTTCCTGTAGAAGTGTCATTGGCTCCCCAAGACTGGTGGTCAGTTCCTTTTTGCCTTGTTGTTCTTCTGTGGTGTCCTTGGAGGATGTACCTGTCCCTGCCCTCAACTCCTGTAGCTGCAATCTTAGCTTCTGGTTTTCTTCCTGTAGGTACACTCTTTGACAATTGGCCACATGTTTAGCCATGGCTAATTCACTCCTGGCCTCATTGAGTTGCTCTTGTAAAGGACCTATGTCCGCCACACCCTTTGACTTTGCTATCTTCATCCACGTGTGTGTACGGACTGTCTCTTCCTCCAATGCAAAAAACAGTGGCACAGTAAATTTTTGAGGTATAATTTTTCTAGCCTCTAAAAAGGTGTAGTATGAACTCAGACTTGGCTGAGGGCTGGGCTCTAGAATGTGCTCCTTTTCTACCTCTTTGGGTGGCTCTACCTCGCCCTCCCTTGGTGGTGATGAGGGTCCTTCTCCTTCCATCTTCTCTGTTTCCTGTAGCCGGGCCAGAGTTTCCTGTAGAACATTTTCAGCATCCTGTAGCCGAGCTTTTTCAGTCAACAGGTCTAACTTTTCTTGCCACGTAGTTTTCTTTGGGCTCCCCCTCTCATAGGTGATTGATATCCTCGAGGGGGACTTTTCCTTGGGCGAAGTAGGGGCATCTTCAATAACAATCGGGCTGCTGGACGAAGGCTGTGGCTTGCCCGTCTTTATTCTGACACTTCTTCGAGCTTTAAAGTATAGAGGGGTCTCCCTCTTTCTCTTCTCCTTTGGCTTAGGTGGCGTGCTGAGGGCGGCCAGCACAGCTGCTACCTCCCTTTCACGAATATCAGCTTTCTTCTCCTTGGGTTTCACTTTTTCAGGGCTTCCTGTAGAAGACCCTGTTTTAGTCAATTTCGGGCTTCCTGTAGAAGACCCTGTTTTAGTAATTTTTGGGCTTCCTGTAGAAGACCCTTTTTCAATAATTTTTGGGCTTCCTGTAGAGCCGGTTTCGGCTTTTCTGTAGAAACAGGTGTTGCCGCCTTGGTTTGATTTGCTGCATGGGTTTTGCTTTTTGACTTAGTTGCGGTCGCTGTCGAGGCACTCTTGCTGATGTGGACCTTCTCAGCCTTGTCCACTCTGCCTTGCAACCTTTTCTCTCTTGCTGTCAAGATGGGTGTGTCATCTTTTTCTTTGTCATCCTTTTTCTCATGCTTCTTCTTTTGCTCTTTCTTCTGCATTGTGGTCGGGGTCTTCTGGCCTGTTTCTTTCTTTCCCACGGCCACTGACTATTTCTCCTCACTGCTGGAGGAACCACTTTCTTCGGTCAACATCCTTATGTCTCCATCTCTTGTCAAATTTCTGAATGCTTCCCATGAGAGGGGAACCTTGTATGAATGAAGCGCATCCTCCACGAGAAGTTTGATCAATCCATGGTGGGCTACCTGGTCTGGTATGCCTTCTTTTAACTTTGTGGCACACTCAATTAGAGACTGTAGCAGGAAATATGGGATGCTCAGTTTATTTTCTACAGGAAGATCAATCTGGTGCCTCAATTCAGTGAGCAACCTAAAGTGATACCCGTACACAATGCTAAAACGGCCTTCGCAGGTTATATACTTCATGATCTGCATGCTAACTTCATTCCATGGTGGCAATAAACTGGTTCTACGCACCCCATTCTTGTCTTCCGAGAATTCCTCCTTTGGGGGAAAGAATTCTTTCTTGGCCTGTTGGCTCAACTTCCTTTCTTCCTTATCCCATGGCAAACCCATTGGAAGTTCAGTAATTCGACTGATATATTGCGGGGTGAGCTTGAGGCTTAGGCCCCTGAAGTTCACGGTGGCCAATGTTTTGGATTTCGGCCTCAGAGCCTGCAAAAACTCTTCTGCCACTTCGTCGTCATAACCCTGCAATTTGTCACAGAAGGATATCCATTGTGCTCGTGTGAAGAGCTCCACCACCTCAATATTTTCCCTTAACTTTGTTGGATCAGTGGGTTCCCTTCTAATGAACCCACCCGGCATGATAAAAACTGTTGCTTTAACTAGAGGTGGCGAACGCGGAAGAAGTTTGGTCTACTGAGACAGAGCGTAGAATTACGCTTCTGTCATGCACAAAATCCACAAAGCTTATCTCTGAGGGCCTTAACACAGCTTAATTACACTGACATCCTGTAGAATGACAGTTTATGCACAGCAGACAACAACTGCAACAATTTTCTACGACCAGACTGTAGACGACGATTCTTCCACCTTCAAAATCCAATTGCATGGAGAGTTTAGGTTTACCTTTTTAATCCGCCACCTTTTGACGTGAGGAACCTGCCTTCCTGTAGAAACAGCGTTCCTGTAGGAGCAGCGCGTGATTTCTGGGAAAGACTGCAGTTGGTCTGTGCTCTTGGTGTTGCTTCACAGGCGTTCTGATGGCCAAAGGCTCGGAGTATCAAACTGCAGAGGGATCCGGATGATCACTCGAGTTTCAAACGGTGAATGATAAATGCATGGGGTGCAATCTAGCCGATTAGATTTGAATCGGCGGAATCCGTGGCGCGGGGGTGAGTTGTCCCTGCCGGACCATTGGACGACATCATCCCATCATTTGCCTGCGAGTTCCCTTACTGTCGCATCATCCCCCCGCAGATCCGCCGCCGTCTCTTCTGTTAAACTCGTTTTTCCCGATGGGATTGCTCTCACGTGTGTGCTGCCCATTCCTTTTGTCATGGCCGCCACCCAAACATCCGACTAGACCATTAACTGGTCGACGTGGCCAGTCAAATGGCCATACAGACGCTCAACCCATTCACCTCACACTTTGCAAACAATTTCAAAGTAAAATTCATGCAATCTGACGGAAGAAAGGTTCGAGACACTTACCTTTGCGGCTGCAACACGATTTTTCGGCTTTCGGACGATGATGAGTGGATTCGTTTGCCGCTGATGAATTTGCATAGGCCCGAAGGTTCATGTTTACAGGCTGCCGACGATGGATTTGATGCTTGGCTGCATGCGCCCGCGTTTTGATTGCATATGGCCAGCGCTGTGAATGGTGTACACTCTAGTGGGCTTAACTGTTACAGGACTCCCGCAGGATGTCTTGTAACAGTTCTTCCTCCTCGGGTGCATGCTGCACGACGAAGGATTTGGCCTCACGATCACGCTCCCTAAGCTCATGGATGGATGGGATGGATATGGTATGACATCTCGGCATTTTTTTATCTTAAAAATTGCTTTCTCTTTGATAACTCAACGATCTGCTTTGCTGGTGCAGGTAACTTCATTGCATGTCGACAAGGACGGTAGGACGAGGTGACAGCAGTGTGCAAGGGTGACAACAGTAGCTTGCATGCGTCCAAACCGATCCTTAGTCGTTAGATCTCCTCATAGAATGAATTCTGGGCCGTCCCGAACTTCTACAGGAAGTTTCCTGTAGAAATACATAGCTTCCTGTAGAAAGTTTGCGTTTCCTGTAGAAAGTCTGCATCTTCCTGTAGAAAATCTGCATCTTCCTGTAGAAGACTCAAGCCGTGATGAAATTGTGCACATACCTTGGAGAAAAGGAGTATTCTTGGAGGAGGTGCTGGTGAGGTCTCCTGACAGCATGATAAGGATCCTTGGCTCTAAGTTGAGAGGCCTCCTCTCCTCCATAGAACACCTGCAACCTGCATGCAATTTTACATTATGAACTTACTGTCCTTGTCTTTTTTGCTTATTGTTTTTTTTTTCTTTTTTCTTTTTTCCTCTTTTTTTTTGAAAGATAACAGGGGCGCCTCAATGAGGTTTTCACCCTTGCCATCTGCCCTGAGAGCCTCAGAGAGGTTTTCACTCAAGGATCTTTTTCAAATCTCTTTCCTTTTTTTCTTGAAAGACAATAGGGGCACCTCAATGAGGTTTTCACCCCTACCACCTGCCTTGGGCGCCTCAGAGAGGTTTTCACCCAAGGATCTTTATTAATTTTTTTTTTTTTTTTTTTTTTTAGATCTTTCAGGGTATGCCCAAAGCAGAGGCAAAACCCTTCTCTATGACCAACACTGATTTCTCCATAGTTGTGATGAATTCTTGTCTTGAGAGAGGCTTCCTGTAGATCTTCAAGCGATGCCCATTGACAAGCATGGGGCTGGCCTCCTCATCAATGGTTCGAATAAGAACAGATCCATTGTCATGGAATTTTTCCACTGCATATGGTCCTAGCCATCTGGTTCTCAGCTTCCCCTTGAAATCTTTGTACCTGGAGTCATACAACAGTGCCCAATCTCCTGGCTGGAATTGCTTGTCATTGAGATGTTGGTCATGCCACACCTTTCTCTGAAGTTGAACCACTTCCGAGTGAAGGAGGGCCTGCATTAGGTGCTCGTCCAGTCCATTTAGCTGCAACAACCTTTCTTGTTGTGCATGGCTAAGATCTAGGTCCAGCTGAGCTGCCATCCTCAAAGTGTTGTACTCAAATTCAATGGACAGCAAAGCTTTCTTCCCATAGACCAGCTCATAAGGTGTGAAGCCGGTGGTGGTCTTCCAGGTTGTGTTGTAAGCCCATGTGGCCTCAACCAGGCGATCTGCCCAGTCCTTTCTGCTGCTGCTCACCACCTTAGTCAAGATCCCTTCTAATGCTCTATTGGTGACTTCCACCTGCCCATTTGCTTGAGGGTGATAGGGGGTGGAAGTCCTATGCTTGATCTTGTGATGAGCTAGTAGGTCTTCAACTAGGTTGGATGTGAACTGGCTCCCTTGATCGGTGACCAGCTCTCTTGGGTAGCCAAACTTGTAGAAGATGTTTTCTCTTAAGAACTCGGCCACCTTCTCTTCTGTTGCTGCTTTGATTGCTTTAGTCTCTGCCCACTTTGTCAGGTAGTCAGTACACACAATGATGTAAGACCTTTGCCTCGAAGGAGGGTTGATTGGACCCACAAAGTCCATACCCCACTTCTCAAATGGCTCAAGAGTCACTTGAGGTTGGAGAGGCATCTCATCCCTTTGAGTCGATTTCCCCATTCTTTGGCATTGGTCACATTGGCTGATATATCTTCTGACATCTTGATGAAGTGTGGGCCAATAGTAGCCTGCCTGCAGGATTTTGAAGGCAGTCCTCTTTGCTGTAAAATGTCCTCCACAAGGCCCATCATGACAGGTGAGGAGGATATCAAAGACTTCCTCCTCCCTTACACAACGCCTTGAGATCTGATCAGGGCCAAGCTTGAATAGATTGCCCCCGATCCAAGTAAATGAGGCACTTTTTCTGATGATTCTGCTCTTCTCTCTTGAAGATAGGTGCGGAGGGAACTGTGCTGAAACAAGGTAGTTTGCTATATCAGAAAACCATGGAGAGAGTGCTGAGATAGCAAACAGATGTTCATCGGGCATCTGGTCATCCACTGTCCCATCCTCATCTGCAGACAAATCCAATCTAGATAAAAAGTCAGCAACAACATTTTCTTTCCCTGGTTTGTCAACAATGGTCAAATCAAACTGCTGCAACAAAAGTAACCATCTAATAATCCGAGCATTCACATCTGGTTTATTCATTAAATATCTAATTGTAGCATGGTCTGTATGTACAAATGTTTGGTAGCCAGTGATGTAATGTCGGAACTTGTTCAGTGCATGGACCACAGCCAAAAACTCTTTCTCAGTTACAGTGTAATCCAGTTCAGCTTTGGACAAGTTTTTGCTAACAAAGTAAATGGCATATGGAAGTTTTTGTTCAACTTGTCCTAAAGCTGCACCTATGGCTTTGTTCGAGGCATCAGTGTGGATGTGGAAAGGTAGGGCCCAGTTTGGACCTCTCAAGATTGGGGCTGACACCAACTTGTCCTTCAATTCATTCAAAGCCCTCTGACAATCGTCAGTCCATTTAAACTCCACATCTTTTGCCAACAGGCCAAACAATGGCGAGGCTAGCTTGCTAAAGTCTTTAATGAATCTCCTGTAATACCCGGCTAATCCTAAGAAACTCTGAACATCCCTTACCTTTTGAGGAGGTGGAACCTTCTTGATGAGAGCAATTTTGTTAGGATCCACCTGTAACCCTTGGCAAGAAATGGTATGGCCTAGCACGGTCCCTTCAGTCATCAGGAATTCACATTTTTCAGGACTAAGGGACAGGTTCATCTCAATGCATTTGGTTAGGACTTTTCCCAGATTGGACAATGCTTCCTGGAAGTCGGCCCCATAAGGAGTGAAGTCATCCATATAGATTTCCACTGCATCATGGACCAACTCCGAGAATATGCTCAAGACAGCTCTCTGGAAGGTAGCAGGAGCATTGCATAGCCCAAAGGGAAGAACTCGGTAGGCAAAGGTACCCCAAGGACAAGTGAAGGTGGTCTTATCTTGGTCTTCCGGGCTGATTTGGATCTGGTTGTACCCGCTAAACCCATCCAGGAAAGAGAAGAACTTCTTTCCTGCCAGTCCATCCAACACTTGATCTATGAAAGGTAGAGGGAAATGGTCTTTCTTGGTAGCTTTGTTCAGTTCTCGGTAGTCCACACAGATTCTCCACTTCCCATTCTTCTTGGGAACCAACACCAGAGGGGACACCCATTCACTATCTGAGATGGGGTAAATGAATCCGGTGTCCAACAGTTTTTGCAATTCTTCCTTGACAATGTCCTTAAGGGCTGGATTCATTCTCCTCTGAGGTTGCCTAACCGGCTTACAATCCTCTTTGATTTATATGTGATGGGTACAGACCGAAGGATGGACTCCTTTCATCTCCTTATAGCTCCAAGCAAAAGCATCTAGATGGCTGGCCAACAGGCTACACAGCTCCTTTTCCTGGGAAGGAGATAGGGAGGAGCTGATCTTTAACGTTCTCTCAGGGCCGAACTCCACATTCTTGACCCTGGGAGTGACAGGGTTGGTTGTACAAAGATCCACTAAGGTGCTGGCTGAGGCATCCTCCACCAATTTCTCTAAGGATAGTGCACTGGAAGGTGGATTCTGGATCAAGGTCTCAATCAAGTCATCCTCGGTTGGGGGGTCTCTTCTAGTGGTATCTAGGGTGCACAAAGGTGCTGAGTACACTTCATCCTCTTCTCCTTCCTCCAACCAAATTGGTAAGTCATGCTCTAAGGAAGGTTGGGCAGGAGGGTATAGGACTAGCTGCTTGGACATAGGACCATTTTTGATGCTCATATTTCCTGCACGACAACTTATGTAAGCATCTGCAGTGGCTAATCAAGGCCTTCCCAAAATAAGAGGATATCCAGTAAGCTTTGCCTTGGGTTGCAGAACCAAGAAATCTGCAGGGTATTCCCAAGATTCGACAGAGACCAAGACATCCTCCACAATCCCTTCGGGAGTCACAATGGAGTGATCTGCTAGTTGCAGTACTGTCGAGGTCTTCCTCAAGGAACCCTGAAGATTGAGTTTGAGCATGGTATCCCTGGTCATCACATTAATGGCAGCCCCCAAATCAATCAAGGTGTGAGGTATGATGGTGCCATTGATGTTGACATCTACTACAGGACTCCCAGGATCTAGATACTTTGGGCAGATGACTTGTCCTAACATAAGGTCAGATAGTTGTCCTAAGACATTGATGGTTGAAGCATCTCTCTTTCGCCTGCTTGGGTGTTTGAAACACTTTTCCTTAACCAGTTTGTTGTATATTGGCACATCCTTGATGGCTTGGAGAAGTGGTATTTTCACACACAACTGCTTGAGCTCTCCCAAAAGCTCATCCTCTTCTGGGTTGGGTTGTGTGGTGGATGTTAGTCTCTCAGGAAAGGGTGGAATAGCCTTTGCTTCACTTTCCTGTTTATCCTCCTCGTCCTCTGGGGGAGGAGGTTGGCGATCTGGAAGAGTCTTTCCAGATCGAAGATTGATCTCCTGGATCTCCACAGCGTAAGTAGGGCATGATGTTTCCCCAGTGTATACCTGCTGGGCCTGTCTATTGTTGGGGTTCGGGTTCGGTTGAGCAGGTATTTGAGGTTGCCTTGGAGGAGCAGGAGGTAATGGTTGAGGTTGAACTCGTGGTGGAGGCAAAATGGCAGGAGGAGTGTTGTACTGGGGCCTCCGCCCCGACTGAGGTGCATTCCACTGAGGCTGTGGCTGAGCATGTGAGTGATAGGAATGAGTAGTGGGTTGAGTAGGGTACTGAGGTGGGTAAGACCATGGAGGAGGCATATACCGAGAAGGATGAGCAGGGGGACCCCAGGAAGGCATAGGAGTCGATTGGTTGGGGCTGTAATAAGCTTGGGGTGCCCCTTGCATCCCCTGCTGGTAAGGTCTGGGTCCTTGTGGCCTCCTTTGGTTGAGGAAATAGAGAGGTTCAGTGGGAGCTTCTGTCCCTTGGTACATGGCTTTAAGTCCAGGTAAGGTTGGACATTGGTTTGTGGGATGGTCCTCCTCAAAAATGAAACACACTTCAACCGAATGCAATGGGAATTCGTTCTTAGGGTGTCTCCTTGTACATCTAGGGCAAAAGATAGCCAAGGCTCTCTCAGCTTCTTCCTTCTTCTGCTAGATCCTGAATGTGTCCAGTTGCATGGCAATGGTTTATCTCACCTCACTCTTAAGATCTTCTAATTGATTTGCAAACTCATGTTTGGAGAAAGGGACACCAGTTGAGAGGAGGTTTCCTCTACCTCGTTTCCGAGCTGCCCTGGAGTGGTTTCTAAACACAGTCTTGATGTCCTCATAAGGCAGTTGGTAAATATCCCCCCCAGCTAACATGTGAAGGGTATCTAAGAGGTCTTCAGGGACTCCTCGGAGCAGGACCAACTTGAGGGATTCAGGGTCAAGTGTGCACCTGGCCCGCTTATAGCTAAGTTGGAACCTCTCCTCATAATCCTCTAAGGACTCATCATTTCCCATAGTCATATGAAAGATTTCTCCCTTGGTTTCCTTGGACCTACAGTAGTCCCGGTACTTGGTATTGAAAGGTCGCTGCATCTAAGCCCAAGTAGTGATACTATTCCCAGGTAAGCCCATGAACCAGCGTAATGCTGCATCCTTAAGAGTTGAAGGGAAGAGTTTCAGCTTTTGCTCATCTTCAGTATAATCATAGGTTCTACAAAGGACAGAAAACTCAAATAGGAAGGTAGCAGGATCTTCAGTAGTCAGTCCATGGAAGTGAGGTAAAGCGGAGGGGCTAGTGTTCTTCATTTTCATCTCTCCATTGGTCTCTCGGATGGGGAAGGCACCTTCTATTCTCTCATCTTCTCCTCTATTGTCAGCCATAGCTTCAGATGGGATGGTCTCTAATTCTTCTTCTGCTATAGGATCTTCGTATATCTCAGGAGGTTCACCTATAGGTTCTTCTGGATCACTGTCACCGAAGAAGAGAGAAGGGTGACTCAGTGATGTGGTGGGGGTGTTGGGTAAGAATTTGCCTGTTTTATCTCGATTCCTACGAGGCATGAAATGGAAAGACTTTTTTTGATTGCTTTTGTTTTTCTTTGGTACCTGCAAAACTGAAACAGATTGATCTACAACTAACTATCTTACTGAAATAAAGATGCAGAATTAAATTGAAAGCAGGAAAGAACTAATCTACTTTGCTCAAATGAAATTGCAGGAATGGAAATGCTAGTCTACGCTTGCAGAATTGAAATACTAATCTACGCTTGCAAAATTGAAATTGCGGAATTGAAATGCTAATCTATGAAAGCAGGAAATGTCTATGCTACTTTTGCAGAATGGAAATGAAATAAACTACTTAGCAGAAGGCAAGAGTAAGAAAATAGAAGAAAAGCAACAATTACTAATACTCTGACGCTTCCCCGGCAACGACGCCAAAAAGATGGTGGGCTCCAGTATTTTAGCAATAATGCTACAACTTCTGGGGCTTCCTTCTCTAATTTTATCAACCCGGTAGTTCGTAACAAACTTGGAAGCGACGGTGTTGTATGCACAAGTACTAGCTCTTGTCGCAGCTATCACTTGGTCAGCTGGCACAAGTCTGCTAGGGCTCAAGCCAACTTCTATATGTTCTCAGAAGAAGCTTTCTAAATGATGAACGAGGACTATCTCATAGGAAATTAACCTACTTTGCAAGAATGAACTGAAAGCCAACCAAACATGGAAACCCTAGTAAACCCTAATCTGACTAGCTTAATCCTTACAATGAAACGATGGGAATGTAACTCCTAAAAATGATGCCATTAATTCTAGTGATATGAGATGCATGAATTTAAACTACTTCCATTGAAGAGAACACATTTTTGTATTTTTGCTCAGGTGGGTGGAGTTATTGTGATTGTGCTTCTTACTAGGTCTTGACTGTGCAGGGGTAGTTGAAGGGAAGGAAGGCTTGGGAAAGGTCAGGAGAACTCTAAGAGGTTCCAGGGGATCCCTAACATCATTCCACAGAAGTCCACAATGTTCAGGTGCTTGGCAACCGAGTTTGCAGGCTTCTACAGGATGTCTGCAGGGGATCCTACAGGAAGCTCGGGATTTCTACAGGAAGTCTGCTAACTTCTACAGGATGTTCTACAGTTGACGTTTTGGGTGATGGAGGAGTCGAGGAGCTGTATGGGTGGATAGGTAGGATGAAAAGGGAGCTTGTGATGGCTCAGGGACAGAGAGATAAGATGGAGAAAGAGTGGGTAAAGTTGGTTGGTGGATAGAAGGGTGGAAGCAATGAAAAGTCAAAAAGATGGAGCTACATGAGAAGTAGAAGGGTTGGAAGGCAAACGAGCTGAACAGAGGATGAGTAGGTGACTTTAGGCGCGGTTGAGAAGAAGAAGAAGATAATAGAACAATGTTGCGCAGTGTAAATGGAACAAATCCTCTATGTCTTGCACAAAACCGAGAATTCCATCAACCTATTCTAACTGTGTTATTTAACCAACGAACAGCAATGTAAATTGTGGAGAGAAATCGTGCATGGTGTTGGAACGAAGAAGTATTGCTCAAGATCAGAATGCATGGATGGTTCTATGACGGAAATGACTGTGTTGCAACTTGCATGACCATATAAGACTGTGTTTTTTGGTGGTTGGTACGGTCTACACCCCCAATCTCTAAACATAGATGGCAGTGAGTGCACTATCAACCTTTTCTTGGAGCTCTAATGAATTCTAATCCTCCTACTCTAATCTAAACTGCTGACAACACTTTAACCATAAACTAATCCTACTCAATCACATTAAAGAAATTAAATCAACAGACTGTGTTTTCCAAATGCATGTCAAAACAAAGAAACAAAGTGCTGAAAGGAAAGACAAGTAACAATACAAAGAAAAGGAGGTCTATTGCTCTCAGGTTGGGCCCTAACCTGAGAGCTATAGCTCTTCTTAAGAACTCAGGATTGAATCCAAATATGCCTGCCTTTATTAAAAGATCATAATCATGAGTCTAACATCATGCCAAAACTGGCTTACAAAAAGCAAAAATCGAGCTGTAGCTCGTGCTTAGAAATTGCAACAGTAGTTCAAAAGTTCAAAAAGCTTCTATCAAAGGTTACGGCCTCAATATTTATACATGATGAGGATCAAGCTGGCTTCCTCAATTAGTGGAGCTTGGCTGTCCAACTAAAAGTAAACTGCTATTCCTGTAGAATCCGTTGGCTGCCTTTTAGCTCGGTGGGGATAGCTGTTGGAGCTCGGAGTTGGGGTGGAGATCACGAGGTAGGTCATTCAAGACTGTGGACAACCTCCCTATAAACCTGCGATGCCACCTTTGCTGTCTCCTTCTGCATGGTCTTTGCTCCATTTAATGTCAAAAAACCTGAAATCATCATGTATTAGTCACATAGGAACAATGCCTGCCCTTCTTCCTACAAATAACACGAATATACTAAGAAATGATGCATAAGTGATAAAAGATGAAGGGTTGAGCAAGGTAAGTAGGCTAAATGAGCCCAAATTGTTACCAAAAATTGGGGCTCATCACGGACCATTATGTCCATTGTACTTATCTTTCACTCATACCCTATGCTTCCCAAATTTTGTGTGCATAATTCCACTACATTTGTGCCAATCATCAAATATCCCTTTGTGCGTACCCCACCATCTTGTAGGCGTAATGCACAGTACCTAGTCCAAGGCCTGGAAGCGTTGCTTTTCCAGCACCTCCCTTTCAAATTTATTCAAGAAGGTATCTACCTCACTTAGACCATCATAAGTAGGCAAGTCTCTTAGTTCTGTCAATACCCAGCGTAGAGACCTTGTCAGCATATTACAATTCAGTGTAGTTACCTCATGTAACTGATTCTGCCATCACTTTGTTTCCTCATTCGAATCCGAAGTACAGGAGCTTTCACTCTCCCATGCGATCCACCCATCTGCGGTGGGATTCACCCAGTCCTGGTTTTTTGCAGTTATCTTATAGATGCAGTCCAAATCATCATCACTTTCATAGTCGCGCATTGGCTCCGTATAACGTGATCCTTCAACAAGGCCCAAGGGTACAATTATGCGTAGTGTCTTATTTTCAAAAAACAATTTTCTCTTTTTCAGTTTGATCACCCATGCATGTTAGTGGCCCAATCAATTCCTAAGGGCGTGGGGTAGGAATTGCTGTCATAAAAAATCTCTATCACTTCAAAGTCTGCCAGTGCTCTCGCTCCCTCAATATCCACAGTTATTCCCTGCAATCACTCCATGGGTATTATTTTCTGCTGGTTCACCATTCTTAGATGAAGTGGAGACCACTGCAGTGCAGGTCACCCCATTCACTCCCATGTCTATTTCAACAGAACATCTGCATCTAATCCTAAATCCAGGATGACTTGATCCATCTCTTATTCTCCGATCTGCGTGGTTAGTCTCATCTCTCTTCCCATTCTTGTCTTATGTTTTCCGATCTTCCTGACTATGTGGGACTCTCCTGGTGTGGTCCTGGCACATCTGTTAATGAGTTCTTGTAACCATTTCACCACCTTACTATTGTGCAAGAGATTCATACATGTTTCCAGGAATGTTGTGAGCATAGATGGGTCCATCTTTGGCTCCGTTTTATCTTTTCTTCAAAAGTGGAGGCATCAACAAAGCTCTTCGTAGCTTCCATGAAGGTTTCCCGAGTGTGATCCAAATCAAACTCTGCTTCTTTCACCAGAGCTTTGTGAACCCAAGTACTATCTTCTGGTTGTTTTCCTTTGTCATCTCCCATTGTGATTCCACTTCAGAGCACAATGTTCACATTCAGATCTTCCTTGACTCAGACCTCATAATCTGCAGGTTCTGAGTCGGGGGAGACGATAGCGCTCCTTTGTCACATATCCTAGCTATCAGTGTAGGAAAATCTTCTATCTCATGATCAAATAAGGTACAATACCAACACGATGGGCTTGTTGGATTCATGCAATCATGGGAATAATGTCCTGGCCCTTCGCAATTGTAGCATATCAACTGCTCGCAACCTCTTCCAGGTCCTCCTCGACCTTGGCCTTGTCCACGCCCTTGAAATCTTATTTGCGCCATTCCTGCATTTTGTTCAAGGGGATGCATTTCAACTTGAACTCTGTAGGTGGGAGTTCTATCCATCATTAACTCATAACTTCTACAAGTGAGCTCATCATGTCCCACTGACCTACAAAAGCTGTAAAACAACTATTGCAAATTTTGTGTATACTTCTGTAACAAGTGACAATTGTCCGTGGCATGTCTTCCTGCTATTTGACAAATCACGCACCAAAAAGCTGTTGCCGTGCTAGGTCCTATTTGCGCTTCTAGTCTTAAGGGCATTGGTCCTCCTCCTGCGAGGTAATTTGTGAAAATTGGGTAGTGGTCCTTGTCGTGACCCTGACCCTTGCATTTTACGCATCATACCTCTTCACGCACTTCTGGTCAAGTTGTCCTGTCCTATTTCAGACTCTACATCTCAAGGCATAAATTCTTCAACTGTGCATGGACCTGTTGAACTCCTAAGTTAGGATCCTACATCAGCGTCTCATGTAGCCTCATAGAAATCTCTAAGGCCTCCGCCTGAGTCATTATCTTCTGTTGTGATAGAGCACTCCTTAAATGTGAAATTAGTGAAGCTACAAACCACTCGCGATGTTGTCCATCCTTTAGATTCATATTAGCTTCGTGAATTGTAAATTTTAGCCTCTGATCCAGCTCCCAAGGAGTCTTGCCTGGTAGCATCTTGATCTCTTTGAATCCAATGATCGACTGTGCTTCAAACTTCAATCTGCTAAATTCTCTATTTAGCGCTACTTCGATATCTGCGATTCCCACATTTGGATTATCATTGGAGTACTTAATATACTAGGTCAACGTGGTCTTGCAGGGAATTAACCAATGTTGCTTTCTTTATATTGTCATATGTAACTCCTTGCACTTCCCATACAACCCTTACCATGAACCAGAATTGGTCCAGATCCTCAATTTCCCAAACCTTTGAACACAGGAAACTTCAATGTGCTTGCCATATTGAATCGCGGTGGTGGTGGAGGTGGTACAGGTGAAGATGGAGGTGATGATGGTGAAGCTAGTGACAGGTGTGGGTGGAGGTAGTATTCACAGAATTCTTTGCTTTATCAGATGGATCAAACTTCGCGGTGAGACCTTCACAAGCTCTTCCTCATCCCCTCATGGAGGTGAAATCAAGGGGCTAGTTTCCGGTCGCTTATTTGCTTCGTTCCTATAATCTTTTCTACTTTGCGTAGCCCCAAACATCAAGGTAATTGCATAACTGTATTTTCATACAATAGCATTTTAATCCAAGTATTTAAAGACTTTACGTACTTACCTCATGGTCCTTTGAGAAAGTGTCGCTCTGCCTTGCTATAGCTAACTAAGGTGTCCACCATGATCTTAGTAATGAATCCTCCTATAATACGATCGATCCAATGATCAAAAACACATGCAATCTTGTCCTCTAATGCCTCCAACCTTCGTACTAACTCTAGGGTCCACACAATAGGACTGTCAAGTTTCCACCTTCCTTGGTTATCTGCTAGCTTCGTGATCCACTCGTATAGCTCAGTAGGGAAGGACACGAAGAAGATTTCATGTATTTTTGTGTACAGATAGTAGTCTAACCACTCTTCTTTTGACAGTCATGGGTTCCTGTTCTCCTGCACTGCGAACTCGTGAATTCTTCTATCCAACCAGCCTGCAATTTCCTTCTTAGTTGGATTCCATTGATATGAAATCAAACATCTCTATGCAGATTCCCGGTCCTAGCAACGGAACCATTTGTTGGCTTATGGGGGCTTGACATAGGTTCAGATTTATTTAGCCAAAAAAATCCCTACACTACTGTCCCTTTCAGCATCAGCCCATGGAGCACGAACTGAAGTCTCACTTGAAGCAGTCTGGGAGGATGCTGGAACCAAGTTTCTGCACCCTTGAGATGTTTGAGATGTTGATTTAGTCCAACTAGATCTGTGTTCGTGTAGGTTGTTCGCGCACTATCCCAACCTTCAATACCTTCGTGATCTGTTATAATCATCTTTCACTCAGCCCTAACCAGGGGTTGAGATGCTTTCACATTGCTAGGGCAGCGAGCTGCACTATTTCCCCAACTACATCGCGTATCTTACTTATATTCTTAACAGATCTTAGTTAACTTCGCATAAATATATATTCTATTTTGCATTCACTTAATCAATACAATTATACACATTCACGCATCATATAAGGAATAGAAGTGAATTAACAGATGCATAAAATAGGAAATAAATACACAGAAATAGAAAACTTCTCTTTATTAATACTTCCACTGTTATAGACTCGAAGCGCCCTACGCACTCAATTGCAGGGTTCCACGCACTCAGCTATGGACTAGTAGGCCTCTGCGCACTCAGCTGCAAAGCCTTCTCCTACTCTATGACCCAAAAACTAGACTTTACTCCACACATCTATCTCATATACATCATATGTTCAGCTCTCCTTATCAATTGATTTCTCTCTTAACTACTTAGAGCCTCACTCTATTTATACAATCACATGGTCCGCGGACCATGGGTAGATCTCCACAACTGACATTACAATAACAAAACTAAGGGCAGACAACCCTATGACTCTTTTACAAACTACGTGCTTTGCGCCCACAAAATATGGAGTCTTTACCTCGGAATTACAATCTTTGGTCAAAATCTAGGCTCTAAGCGCCAAAACTTCCATTTGGGGATCCCGCGCCCAACACTTCACTACTAAATGCAACACCCACTACCGCAAGCAACACCCCACTTCTAGACCTCCCACTAATTCCTCCATCAGTTGGAAATAGTTTAACTGACTTTAACTCAGTTAGACTGAATTAAATAAGTACAACTCAAAATAAAATCAACTAGTTCTCTTAATTGTAGGAGACATTCTACATGACTCTAGTTAGACCCTCAACTCGAATTAACAGATCCAACTAAGTCAAACTAACTTAGTTAACTATTACAATTTGTCATGAGATGTGGAATTACAATTTTATTCCTAATTTAATTCAACGACAAAATTAAATTAGGATTTTCTTGTTGCATTTTCAACACAGTCTTTGCTTCAATGCCAATTTGAGTTGAAGTAAATGTTTGTTTCTGATGAGTGGCGTGATTGTAGATACAGTTAGCCCTAAGGTGCGACACTGCTATTTTTGAAGGCTAAAGGAAGGAAATGGTCTGTTTTTCTATCATGGAAAGGTTCCCACATGGTCCATCACCCCACTTTCCTCACTCTTCCACTCCCATTCACGTCCATTCATATCCTAACCCAACCCTCACATCTTAACAAAACCCGCTTTCGCCTTGGCCTTACAAAAATTAACCCATTTTTGCCTCAAAAACCTTACCCTTTTGCCCATATGCGCCCTTTGCACATTGCTCGAGGACATCCCGTACCTCCGTGCCCCCCCATTGTTGATATTCCCACTGATCGGATGGTCCGCACTTTACCTGACTGATGAGACATGCTCAATCAATCATCACTATTAGATCATTCCTGCCAGATCTAATGGTTGTCATGCATATTGGGTGGAAAACAAGAGAGAGGGATACCCGCCCGATAAAAGAGGTTTTCTCTCTCTCCTCCACTGCTACGTGGCGTGCGATGAATGGCATTAGGCGGACTCTGACTTTACCACTTACCGCTCGATGACCACCCGATAGAAACCATTTCCGCTCAAATGAAACCACTCTTGAGCGTTATCTTTCGAGCACCTCCTCCACCTGATAGCTGTCTGATCTACTCATCTGAGGTCTGATGGCTCAGACTCATTCTGCTCCTATCATGACTTCAGGTCTCATGCGTTCAATCTCCTCCATCCATTTCCCTCGATCCAACGACCCTCATTCACCATCATCATAGTCCACTGTCCGCCGCCTGACCACCGTCTTGACTATTGATCCATCCCATCCAACGGCCTATATGTCCCATACCCTACTTCCCATCAGTCACTCGAGGAGGAAAGTTGTTGGCTCTATCAGTGTTTGTGACAGTCAGACAGTTGAACTTAAATAACATAATCCATGGCCGAAAGGGGAAAAAATAGCAACATGATGCAGCTAAATTAACAGAAATGATCGTCGAACATCACAACACATGCGACCCACCTGGCAACGTGGTGAAATGACTGGACTTTGGTTACTGTGTTTGTTAGAAACATAGCCCTTGTGCTCATGCTTGTCTAATTATGGAATCAAGTAGTTAGAAGCCATAGGGGATAGATTAAGACATCTCGAGCCCTAGAGAGCCCGAGAGCATTGTAAAAAGCCTATAAATGGCTAAAAGTTAGAAGAAACAAGGGTTCAACTTTTGGAGACTATGGATATTCTGTTCCTCCTAGCATCTCATCTTCATTCCAGTAATACAAGATTCTTTTGTTGTTACATGTTCAATTCCCATTTTCTCTTCTATTCTAATCTTGCACTTGAATAGGTTATTCATGTTTTCTTATGTATCTAATGCCAAATAATTGTCATCTTATCTTTGCATTGATAAATTAGATCTGCAAGCTTCATTTACTTTCTGTAGCTAGCCATTCATATGTATTTATGTATGCATCTGCTGGTACAATCAGTATTCTCCATCTATCCACTGAATCTATAAACTATTTGGGCATTAGTGGTCTAAAGCCTTGTCAAGTTGAGGGTGTTCATGCATGTCTGGAGTGAAAACAGAGTTGAAACAATCATTTGACTTGATCCAAACCCCAATCCATTCCAATAGTTTAGAGAATTATATTGAAGATTTATATGTTACCAGCCATCTCTAAGCTACAACCTAGGAGAGTTTCCTAGAATGATAACATAATTGGTGTCGTTGCTGGGCAGAGGAGACTGAAGCTCGGATTCCATGGGGGATGACACAGATCCAGCTTTGATGATAGACAAACTTCGGACACCATTTCGGTTGTAATCATCTATCTGGCGACTCTACTGGAGGACGAACCTCTTGGTGACTCTATTGGAGGATGAACCTCTTGGCAACTCCACTCCATAATTCTCGCTCATTTTGCGAGGCATACTCGAAGAAATCCTCAGAAGCCATAAGCTGACCCAGTAACTAACCCTAAAAATATCATCAAAGAAAGAAAGGCATTACAAAAAGGAGCATTAGGTTCAGGTAGCTCTAAACAATATTCTATATCTCTTCAAGAAAATCCTGTAATAGAACAAATACATGTTGAGAGTATAGCATCTAATTCTAGCAGTGATGAAAAAATCTCAGAGATTCATAGAGCTCCTTATTCTTTAGGCTCTTCTTTGGTTGTAAGCCCAAAGGAAACCTCTCTTATCCATCATACTCCTTTAGTCCTGTCAGTCACTCCTCAACCATCTGTCCTTTAGACTTCCAGTACCCTTATAGCCACCACAGCTATGGCAGGACCACAAGCACCTACCAAAATGGAAAGAATCATAGTGGCTAGTTATGGACCTTTAGTATTGCCCACTCCTTTGAACACCATGCCTACTGGAGAATATCAGAAGTATATGCCTAAGTTCACTAGCACTGAAGGTGTTATAGCTGAGGAACATCTTGAATCATTATATAGCTATGCTGATAATTTGGACATTAGTGAAGATGATGTATGGATGAGAGTCTTTGTCCAAAGTCTAGATGGAGAGGCTAGAAAATGGTTCAGAGAGCTGACCCCAAGGTCTATAGCAGATATTGAGGCTTTAGATGATGTATTTCTAAAGCATTGGGGGGATAAGAAGGATCTACTCTACTACCACACCAAGTTTGGGAACTTAAAGAGCGAAAATGGTGAGTTGTTGTCTGATTTTAATAAGAGGCTTAATCACATGTACAACAAGATACCAGCTGAAGTAAAACCCACCACTACCTTTGCTAAACTCACTTATGCTAGTGATTTTGATTCTAAATTATGTCTACTATTGAGGGATAGACGATGTGCTACCTTGGCTGATATGCAGGGTGCAGCCTTGGAAGTAGAATCAAATATCATGGCTGTAGAGAAGCTCAAGGGGAATGTTGATAGAAGGAGACAGAGGAAGTGAACCTTCATCATCTTTAGATCCCAAGATAAATGAAATGACCAAGATGATAGAGTCATTAGCCTCTAAAATCTCCAAATTAAAGGTTGACCAACACCCTAGGAAAGGAAGAGTTCCTAATACCTTTGCTCTTAGAAATCAAAATCCATATAGAAGAGATAACGAGCAATTGCAGATTCTACAAAGAAGCAAAGATGCCAATGAAGATTAGAGGGTGAAGACCCCTTTTCAGAATGTAGTCATGGAAGAGGACCAGTTTGATGAAGGTGATGAGATCCATTGCATGGAAGACAAAGGAAGTGCCTCCTTTCTTACCTTAGCTGCCTATGAAAAGTCATTATTCAATGACCAGATCAGCCAAGAGTGGGATGGTGAAGCTGTTCTGCAAACTGATGAGTAGCACATATATGATCTAAGGTCGAAGATGAATAATGCCAAGGAAACTCCTGTTCAAAAAGCTGTTTTCCCTACAATACAATAAGCTAATAAGCAGAAATGACTGGCAGTTGATCCCATCATCCTCAAAGCTCCAGCTCATGAGGTAAGAGGCCTTGACAAGTCTCCTTCACCTTTCAGTTTTCAATCATAAATTCAGAAGCTAAGAATACCTATACCTCTGATTGAACTAGTGAAGAATGAGTCCTTCAAGAGATATATCCTCGAGGCCCTTGAGCCGAATTCCATCCAAGCCTCCACTAACTATGTAAATCTGTAAGATGACAAACCAGCTGTTGTTCTCAGCCCAATGATTGAAAACTATGATGACAACTCCCCATAATTCTATGTCTCTTTGATTATTCATGACAAAATCCTTCACAACTACCTTATGGACACAGGATCCAGCCATAATCTAATGCCCAAGGCTATCATGGATGAGTTGGGTCTTGACATTACCAAGCCTTATCATGATCTGTTTTCTTTTATCTCTAGAAAAGTGAAATGTTTGGGATTAATCAAAGACCTAGCTGTCACCTTGTCTCAGCTACCCATGAAGAGCATGATGATGGATATTGTGGTAGCAGATGTACCCCCCAAGTTTGGCATGTTGCTTTCCAGAGGTTGGATCAAGAGATTAGGTGGAACATTGTAAAATGATCTGTCCTATGCTACTATCCCAGTTTTTGGGGGTGAGAGTAGGAGATTATACAGAGAAGCTCAGCTGGCTTATATCATCAGTGATGAAAGGAATCCCACTAATCATCCCATCTATGCTGTCGACATTAATTTGGGAGCCTGTATTCTTCAGATTGAAGAATCCCAATTGGCTTCCATGTAGCTTAGGAATCTGGTTTGCCAAATTACAGAGGAATAAGGCCCACAAATTTGGGACATGTTCTTTAATGGAGCTTGCTCTAAGGAAGCTATAGGGGCAGGTGTAGTCCTTGTGTTTCCCACATAAGAATACATTCATTTATCTTTCAAGTTAACTTTTCAGGTCACAAATAACATAACAGAGTACGAAGCCTTGATATTGGGCTTAAACGCTACTAAAGAAATGGGCATCAAAGGTCTAAAGGTGTTTGGAGATGCAGACCTTATCATTTAGCAGGTGAACAAAACATTCCAAGCAAAACATCCAAGGCTGAAAGCAAATAGAGCTGAGGTATGGAAGCTCATGGGTTCTTTTAATAGTTCCATCATTTCTTACATCCCTAGAATGAAGAACCAGCTTGCTGATTCCCTTGTTGTGTGTGCTAGCACATTTATTCCTCCTTTGCCTCCTAAATTGACTTATGAAGTTCAGGTGAAGTATAGACCATCTCTGCCAGACAATGTCAAATACTAGAAAGTTTTTGAAGATGACAATGAAATTAATAGGTTTTTACAAGTCATTGATGAATATTTTGAAATGCACATTGACCAAGAAAACAAAACCATTGAAGAATGCAACCAGTCCAAGCTAAAGGATGAAATTTGTTAGGATAACATTATTCAACTGCCTAGTAACCATATACCCAAAGGATTGGTGCCCCTAAAGAAGCTGTTTGATCATATGATGTACCTTATAAGCCTGCCAAAAAAGAAAATGAGTCTGTAGTTTATAGACATAATATAGGGAGCCCAGAGCATCCGAAGTACATAAATCTGTCCACCCACTTGTCTGCTACCCAAAGTTCTCAGTATTGCACCCTGATGAAGCAATTTGCTGATATTTTTACTTGGGAGTATAGTGATCTTAATACCTATGACACAAACATCATTCAGCATAAGATTCCACTGGAGAAAGATGCCATCCCTTTTAAGTAGAAGTTAAGACCTGTCAGCCCTCTCTTACTGCCTTTGACTGAAAAGGAAATTAAGAAATTGTTGGATGCCAAGATCATAGTTCCCCTAAGGTATTCAAAGTGGACAGCTAAACTTGTGGTAGTCAGAAAGAAGAATGGAGAAATCAGGCTTTGCGTTGACTTCAGGAATCTGAACAAATTCTCTAGAAAAGACAACTACCCCTTGCTTAAGATGGAACAGTTGCTGCAAAAAGTTTCAGGGGCTAGAGTCATCTCTTTCTTAGATGGATTTTCAGGTTACAATCAGATTTCTATACATCTAGAAGATCAGGTAAATACTACCTTCACTACTCCTTGGGGCACTTTCATGTACTCCAAGATCCCTTTTGGACTGATGAATGCTGGGGCTACTTTTCAGAGGGCCATGGAAATAGCCTTTGTGGGAGAGAAGGACAAGTTTGTCCTTATTTACCTCGATGACATAACAATATTTTCTAGCAGTCACAAGGACCATTTGTAGCATTTGAAGAAGGTGTTCCTAGAGTGTAGACGATTTGGGATTTCTGTGAACCCAAAAAAGTCACAGTTTTCTCTAGAAGAAGGCAAACTTCTGGCACATATTGTTTCTACTAAAGGTGTGAAGATCGATCTAGCAAGAGTTCAAGCAATTCAGACATTGTCCATCCCAAGGTCAAAAAAGGACATTCAATCTTTCTTGGGTAAGATTAACTTTGTCAGGAGGTTCATTCTAAACTTTGCAGAGCTAGTGAAGCACATCACCTCCATGCTGAAGAAAGGATCAGAAATAAAATGGACAGATGTTGCAAGAAGCTCTTTTGAAACCATTAAACAAGCTATCATGGAAGCTCCCACTCTAATCATTCTAGATTACACCAAGGAGTTTTATATTTTCTCTTTTTCCTCTTATGATACACTTGCAGCAGTTCTATTGCAGAAAAATGATGAAGGTGTAGAGTACCATGTGGCCTTTTTCAGCAAAACTCTGAGGGATGTTGAACTAAGGTATGACCTTATTGAAAAACAAGCTTATGCTCTCATAAAATCTTTGAAGGCATTCAGAATTTATATTTTTCATTCCAAAGTGGTTGCATATGTACCTTCAACCTTAATAAAAGATGTCCTAACTCAGCCAGATATTGATGGAAAGAGAGCTAAGTGGATTGAAAAACTCATAGAATTCAACATAGAGGTGAAGCCCAACAAGCTTATCAAAGGCCAGGGCTTGGCTAAGCTTATGGCTGAGGAAAATTGCAGTTTTCTAGACATAAATTGCATGGGTTCAATTTCAGGTGGTGAGCAGACAGAGGAAGCAACAAAAGAACAAGAGCAAAATCAATCTTTGGCTGAAAATCTAGCCACCTATGAATGGTATTCTAGTATAGTTCACTTTTTGCAGAAGCTAGAGGTCCCTCCAGGGCATAGCTCAAGTCAAGCCCGCTCCATTAAGCTCAAGTCGACCAAATTATGCATTACTAAAAACCTGCTTTGTTGTAGAGACCCATCAAGGATCCTCTTGAGATGTCTAGACAAAGGACAATCTGTGGAGTCATGCACTAGCTCCATTCTAGCATCTGTGGAGAGCATCATTATTAGAAAACCATAGCCCACAAGATCTTGAGAGCTGGTATTATTGGCCTTTTTTCTCTTATGTGTTTTATTTTGTGAGGTCTTGTGACAAATGTCAGAGGTTTGTAGGAAGACAACAGTTAAAATCTTTGTCCTTGAAGCCAGTACACACCAATGGTCCCTTCCAGCAATGGGGGTTGGACTTCATAGGTGAGATTAATCCAAATTCCAATGGCCGGCATAAATGGATCTTGGTAGCCACTGATTTTTCACCAAATGGATTGCGTCTATACCCACTAAGAATGCTAATCATCAGGTTGTCATAAAGTTTTTGAATGAGAATATTTTCACTAGATTTGGTTGCCCAACCAAACTAGTCACCGATAATGTAGCAGCTTTCAGGGTAGAAGAATTGGTAGACATGTGTGAATCAATGGGCATCCAGTTGGTGAATTCTACGTCATATTATCCTCAAGGAAATGGCCTGGAAGAATCATCTAACATGAGCCTTTTAAGGATAATCAAAAAATTGTTGGAGGACAACAAAAAGAGTTGGGATTCCAAGTTGAAGTTTGCATTGTGCGCTCATAGGGTTACCAACAAGAAGTCCATAGGAAATTCTCCATTCAAGCTGGTTTATAGCATTGATGTTGTTTTTCCAATCCAAATGATTCTCCCTGTGGTCAAATTCTTGCAAGAAGAGCGGGATGAAGAGAATGACATGGTAAAGAGTGTTATCACTCAGGTTGTTCCCCAAAAGATCTTGAGAAAAGGGAATACGGCCAAGGTAACCACTAACCAGTCTTTAAGCTGCAGATTCTATCCAATCTGCAACTAGAGAGGGCTCTCTCTTTATGATTTAGATGTGTTTTGTTATATGTTATGCTAGTTATGAAACACAGGTGTTTGTTTGGTGTTTGTAAGGTGAAATTCAGTAGAACAGGACTGCAAGATGAGAGAAGTTCAGACCATTGGGTTAATGGAGTCAATTGAAAATGAACCTCTGGTATGGTTTCTTTGGCACTAGGAGGACTGCAGAGAAAGATAATTAAACACAGAACAATTTTCAAGCTGGAATAAGATGAAATGAAGTCAGGGAATGAAAGGCAATCAAGAATCTTTCATTACGCTAACAGAGGGAAATTGAATAATATTACCAAGGAGTAGTTAAGAATTCCTTGATGATGTTTAGAGTGAAAGAACCAGGGAGACAAGAGCAGTCAAGAATTCTTGCCTATGCTAGTCCTGAAGAAAACATAATAATTGACAGGAATTGAACATAGAGTACAGTCAAGAAATTTTTGGGTTATCCATTCTTCCTACAATTCAGAATATGATATATAGATGATATGTAAAACATAAGAACAGTAAAGCAAGGGTAAAAAGACTTATTGTTCCATGAAGTAACACGAGAATTCTGCAATATATTCTTTTGCCATTAATCCCACAACAGAAGGTTCACCAGCAAAGCATTCCAACAATATTAATTCAGAAAGTTTCTCAACATTATAGCGCAGGTCCAGAATGATATTCACCAGCCAAAAATAATACATATATTGAGGAGGTATTTATACAAAGAGAATTACAAAATATCCCATAGGGAAAATATCAAGCAATAAATTTATCCATCTACTTCTTCAAAGGCAATAAATGATGTTGGAAACAACGCGTAATGAATGCAGAAGTAACTACATTGTACTGGCTGCCTTAGGTGGTCTGCTATGCTTGACTTTTTGACTCACCCAGTCGGTTAGTAGCTGTCTCTTTGATTTGCGTTCCTGAGTTACTGTCACGACCCCGTCACCTGTGCCTGATTCTGTCTTAACACATTCTTGCGTGAATTCTTTGCTTTGTTATTTTGGTTTTCTGATAGGTGACCCATATATTGGAATTTGCTTTAATACAGACGATCAAAGAAAGAGAACCAAAATTACCTTGGTAAAACCTCAAGCATGCTCTGCCACCATTGATCTGTTGGCAACTGGTGTCTTTGTAATTTTATTAATGTCTCATCAGCTTCAATATACTTGTAATAATTGGGTTGGACTTCAAAAAGATGTGTTATCTCATGCTGAATGTAGAACAAATTTTCTAATTTGTCATATAAACTCTGTCTAGAGGGAGGCACTGTCTCTTCTCAGCTGCTTGATGATGCTGTAATTTGATTGGTAACATAGGTATTTACCCTGTGAGCATACTGTTGATGTGTCAATAGTCTTCCATTGCTGGTCAATAAGCTGGGTAACCCCTTGCTCTGCAACACTGCAAACTTTTTTCTGAAGGCATTTATTTCTGTTTGTACCTCTTGGCACTTTCTTTCCAAAGTTTGTACAAAATTCCTCATGGTCAGCACCTTTTTTACTGTCAAAATTGTATTTGTTCTGTCCTGAATGTCTAGAGATGCTAGCTGCTCTCTGGTATGAGTATTCAAAAAATGAATTAGTTTATTGGCCTGTTCGGGCTTGTTTGCCAATAATGATTTGCCTTTTTGAGTCTCAAATTGAGCTATTGCTATCAATTCAATCTGGCCATGAATAGTCTGGATTGATGTCCATTGATCAGTGATGGACTAGCCAATTTTAGCCCACAAAATAGTTTTGATTTCTGCCAGAGTTTTGTGAAGAGTAAGGTCCTTCTCCAAGGCTTTTACCTTATTTTCTAGGGTCTTCACATTTCTTGTTTTCTCAGCCACAATCATTTTGGATTTATCATAATTCACCTCAATCTTGGCCATTTTTTCTTTGGCTTCCTTTAGCTCTGCCATTTGGAGTTCCAAAACCTTTATTTCTTTCATTATACCTTCCATGCTCAGGTTGGTATCTGGTACTGTTGTAGTTGTTGCTGAAGCTGAGGTACCTGTTGTTGATGCCGGATCAGTAGGAGGGATTGATGTGGTGACTGTAGGAGGAGTAGTTGTAATAATTGGAGCTGTTTGAGCTGGCTGAGAGGCCAACTCTCCCTATTTTCCTTGCAGTGCTGCTTCCAAGGCTTTCTCTATTTCTGCTAGTCTCTCATTCATCCTCATTAGCAAACTCACCACATCCTCCTCTTCTTTCTACTGTGAAACTTTTGTGGTATGAAGATGCATTGTAATTGGCAGCTTGAGCTGCTTTCTGAGGGCTGCTATATCTTCTTCTTTCTTTTTAATTAAGGCCTGTATGCCCTTGGGATCCTTGGGATCATGTCCCAGCTCCATAATAATTTCCTCCAAGGATTTAATTCTATTATCCTTGGCTAATGAGGAGGCATTTTCAAATTCCAATTGGGCAGAAGTATTGTGCAATGAATTCTGCAAACTGTGAACCAATAATGTTTTGTCTACCAAGGTGGAGTACACCATTTCACCGGTTTTTTTATGTAACTCAATCTGATCCATTGGGTGGATGTCTTTAGAGAGAACTTCTAGATTGGTTATGATATAATCAACAGCTGACTGTGGCTGTTGTGTTGTAGGCCTGAAGTGGCTAAGGGTCATTTTCCCTTCTTGGATATCATAGGCTGCCATTAGCCTTTGTTGATTGGTGGGAGCCATTCTTAGCAATTGATTATAAAGCTGGAACCTTACTGGCTCATTTCTGGCCATTATTTAAATGAATGCTTTTTTGATATCCGAGCCTTGTTTTCTCTGTTGCTTGGTGGATGTAAACTCCACACCATGTTGCCTCTCTTGCTCTTGCTGAAAGGAGCTAGTTGATATTTCCAGAATTGGAGGAATCTGTTGTTCAGTTGTTTCCTCGCCTCTTAAGTTTCCTGTTGTTTCTTCTGTCAATTCTTCCTCAGAGTAAGGGTTCAACCTTTGCCTCTTTTCCCCTTGCTGTTCTGTGGATCCCCCTGTGGGTGTCTCTTCCTACTTGTCCCTTTTCTTGGCTCTTTCCTCATTGAGAGGAGTTTGTAACACAGGGATTTCAGGTGCCTTTGTTTGTGTTGAAGGACCTTGCCCTTGACTTTGCTCTTTTGTTGTATCTGGCTAGTCTGCCATTGTATCTTACTGATCTGAATGTTGTACTTCCTTGCCTTTGGATGCCCCTGCAGGTGGAGTAGTCTCTTGGGCAGGTTGTTGTGAAGTTGTGGAAGATGATGTGCCCGCTCCAAGTTGTTGAGGAAATGTGAAAGGCACTTGTCCAAAAGAGTCGAGGTCAAGTGTTTTTTCAAGCTCTTTCATTTATTTTTCTAATTTCTCTTCTTCAGTAAGATCTTCAATTAGTGTTGCTTCTACCCAGTCCTATTGATTAGCATATTGTTCAATTTCAGGGATTTTGTGGTGCACATATCCTGTAAGCTTGTTTTTGACACTTCTAAAACTTATGAAATGTTCAGGGTCATATGGTGAACTTTGTTTCAGCATGAGTTGATCTTTTAATATCTTATCTGCTTCTTCCCAGGCTTCTTCCCTCTTATTGAAGATAAAAGGGACCAATTGATGCCTTATCTTGAGCTATGATTTTTTCCTAGCACCATAGAAATGAGTCAAATCTGAACTACTGAATTGCCGGTAGTATTCCAGGGCAAAGAGTCTCATAGGGACATACTTCGGTAGCTTGTAGGGAGCTAATTAATAGCCATAAATCCTGATCACTTTGTGGTTTTGGTAAAAATATCAGTCATCAATACTGTATTCCTTTAAGAGATGTAGGATTTTCTACATCTCAGTAGAGAGCCTAGCAGGAGGAGTTGTTATCAACAAAGAAGTGGCTGGATATATGAACAGGTCAATGAACTCACAATATGTATAAGGGGAATGGTGGACCTCATGGAATACTGAGGTCCAGAAGATCACAGACCTCCTTTCACCTTTGAGGTCCAATTTTTTAAGAGGAACTTGGAAACTATCAGGTTGATAGTACAGCAGCAAATGATATATGTAGGATGTGTATTTGAACACTCTTTCTCTCTCCAGATTCATGAATTGCTCATGGATTTTATTTGCTATGAAGGTAGCATAATCATAATTGACAGCAGGGGGTTGTCCTGGAGTGAATATGGACATTAATACCAAAACAGTTTCATCAACATACTCACTAGTTTTGAATCCTAAAATGTAGGATATCATGTCTATAATAAGTCTCCCTGCCTCATTGAATCAGACTTGGAGATAAGGAGGGGGCTGATCAGGCTAGCAATTTGGTTTCATAAACAACTGAGCAATTCTTGTTATCTCTGAGCTAGGCAGTTTGGCACCTTGGTCAAGCAAGAATTTCATGGTGAGAGGAGCAAGAGGCTGAGTTGGTTTGAAGTTCAACATCTCATTTATGGATTGAGGAGTGATATAGAAAAGTGCCGACCCTGATGGAGCCATAACTGCTCTTTGTGTGGGTTCAGAATTTGCACAGCATAAATGGATGAAATCAGGGAGCACATTTACTGAGGGGAGGTAATAGATAGGCATGTTGGACTTCCAAATTCCCAAGACATCAGTGATGCTTCTGTGGATATTTCTAATTTCACAAAAGGCTTGCAGGTGAGATTTGTAACCCATCATATCCTTAATTTGGTAGTCCCTGTCAGCAAGGGGTATCCATTCCAATTATTTATTTGGGGCATTCAAAGGGACAATATTCAAGGCCACTGGAGATTACATGGTTCACTATCTGTGCTTATAATTGGATTTTGGGTCTGTGTTACAACAGAAAACAGAGTACTGGCACTGGGTGCTTTACAGGAATTTCACAGGAATTTTACAAACTGAGTTTTATATGGAAATGGCCTCACTGGGTAAAATTCAAAGGAAAGACAGAGTCTGCAGAGTTTAATTGAGAAGTTGGATAAGATAGAGGAAATGGTGCTCTTTTGCAAGTGAGTTTGACAAATTTAACTCAACATTTAGGCATTTTTGGAGATTTTTCCGACGGAAATGGACTTGAATTGCAATCTAGTGGGCAATTTGCAGAGGAGAACAGGATTTGCAGGTTTTTATTTGGAAACAATGGTCAAACAGTGACTTAAAATGCACAGGTTTATAGGCAATAGTGCATTTTACTCGAATTTAGCTCTTCTGGTGATTGTAACAGAGAAATTTCGTAAAAACAAGGTTTATAGGCGACTATCGAGTAAATATCTGTTTTACAGGCGTCTGGAATGAAATGTGGTTGTAGACTGAGCTGAGGGGGTCGGGTTTGCAGCGTGAACTCACCTGCGTGGCGGACTGGAGAGTTGGTAGTGAATTGGACATAATTCGCATGCACAGTCTTCGTAATACACCAAATAAAAATAAACCAAAAAACCATCACTTTCACAACTTTTTAACAAATTTGGGCTTTTTCGGGCTTTTTGGCGCTTTTTTGGGATGACTTCATCATGACATAATTTTGTCCTGTAGTAGAGTACAGAAGGTGACGTGGCGGATGATGTGGTCGCTGTCATGGGCGGATGACATGGCAGACACAGCGGACTAAATAGTGACATGGGCACTGACGTGGGCGGATGACATGGTCAGCGGGAGGCGGGAGTGGTTTGTGGTTTCCATCGCACCGCCTTATGTACAGGGGTGGTTTCTGGCAGAACGGGCCCAATCCAATGGGCTGACAACACGCGTCCTGGGGTATGGCGGGAAAACCTCTTTCTATCTGGTGCTAATGTTTGGACATTGGAGCGGCTCCGATATTAATGAGAGCCGTTGGATGGGGAGGGCCCGATCCGACGGTTGACGAAACGTGGAGGTGGCAGGCAGTTATGGCGTGGGAGCCCACCAAATATTAATGTTTTATATGCATTGCGGGGTTAAAAAACTTTGGGTTATCGGGGTATGCGGGTATGGTTATTTAATTAACCAAACGTTAATTAAATCCCAGTGCTATTGCATGGCGAACTATGGTTATTTGTTTAACCAAAGGTCAAACAAACCCAACGGAACACGTGGTGGGTTGTTATTGGCCCCAGGTGGACCAAATACTCCCGAGAAAATTAAGATATAGTCATATTAGGTTGGGGCGGGATATTTATAATGTTTTTGTGTTTTTTTGTTATTTATATATAATAGGGGCAGTGAAACTTTATTAGGAGTTATATAATAAAGTTAGGGTGTTAATATGACAAATGATAGGAGAATGCTAAGTTTATGAGGTAAAACTTAGATCTTTAGGGAAATGAAAGGGAAATGGGATGATTATTTTACACAAGAAATGTGGCTTGTTTTGACCAAATAAACACAAAGTTTCAGTTAGTATTTCTCATAAAATGAAATGAGTTAGGACTATTAAGCAGATCCCAATGTCCTAGAGGGAATGTTAGTAAGTGTTCTTAGGGAAATGAGAGGGGAAATCAGTCATGCTCCACTATTTAGCAGCCACTTTTCCATGATGTTTGTGATACTTATGAGATAGATCATATTTAAACTGATCACCAACCTGCTTCTGCAACACCAGAATTGCCTACCCATTCTGCTATACCTAACATTTTTTTCATCTTTGCTTGGGTGCATTTGAACTAGCAAACCCTTTCTTCCTTTTTCTTTTGCTTGTCCTCCTATCTAAGTCTACCCTTATCTCTTCCAGGGGCTTAGATTCAACTGTTGAGCACCCTTGTTTCTCTACCTAGCTAGTGATCTGCCAAGCTTGAACTGTTTGAACAAACCTTATTCTTTAATGCTAAAACAAGAAATTTAAACATGGACTGGCCAAGATTGAGCTATTGGGCCATCCATAAAGTGTGACCAAATCACTGATTACATGATTTGAAATTCTTTGCAAAAATAGGACAGTAGTGGCATTTTGACTAGCCACTTTCCTAGTCTTTCTTTGGGGTTCATTTTCTTTCTTTTCTTGACCAATTCATTTTTCTTGCCCTTTGATTTTTCTTTTAGGGCATACCCTCTTTACATTTTTTTTTTAATTTTTCTTTTTTTTGGAAAATATGGAACCCTTGTAGCATGGAAAGGATGATCATATTTGGCATTTCCATAGTCAATTATGAAATATGACACCTATTGGTATAGGAACCTAATAGTGGCTCCACTTGGGGATGGCTTTTCCAGGTGAAAAGCCAAGAACAACAGGTCATATGGCCTTACTTTCAACTCTTGCTATAATCTGAGACTTTCCTCTGCTGTAGACAAACAAACTGAATCTTTGTGGCATGTATACACTTCTCATGAGCTGATCTGTATAGAATTTCAGCTCTGTCTTTGCCGGTTTGTCTGAGTATTTTCATCATCTCTATAGCTCCCAAGTTTTCTTCTTGATTTCTTCTGATAAAGACAAAATATACACAAAAGGGTGGCACAATTCCTTGCTTTTCCCTCAAAATTTATTGCATCCTATTCCCTATCTTATTGTTGTAATGAACTGCTAAAATAGACACTATTTATGTACAATATACAGTCCTGTTATGTTGATCAAAGAGGATCAAAATAATGCTTGAGAATTCACCCATTGTCTGGCCCTTCCTCAACTTCTCTACCATCCAAACTCTTCAAAAAATAAGTGTTATTTCCTTTTACAGCCTGAATGACAAAAGGGCCTTTCCATAGGAAATCAAATTTTCCATGTTTTCCTTTGTCTTCCCTTCTGGAATCCCACTTCAGCGCTTTTTCTCCTATGAATAAATCCTTTGCTTTTGTTCTTTTGTCAAAAATATTCTTGAGTCTGTCTTGCAGAACCTGAGTTCGCTGATACACTTCCTCTCTGGTCTGCTGTAAGTGAATAGTTGATTGATTCTTCTTTGGATATCATTGGGTTCTGCTTGTATTTCTTGCAACAACTTAATCACAGGGATTCCTAAGGATGAAGGGAATACAACCTCCATGCCATAAACCAATTCATATGGGCTTGTTCCAATAGATCTTTTTGTAGTTAACCTATCTGCCCATAGTGCATTAACAAGCTTTTTGTGCCAATTCTTCTTGTTTTCCTCCAATACTTTCTTTATGATGTTTATCAGGCTCGTATTGGATGATTCAGGTAGACCATTACCTTGAGGGTAATAGGATGTGGAGTGGCCCAAGGTAATATGGTACCTGTGGCAGAAATTGATCATTCTTTTGGATTTAAAGGCAACAACATTGTTTGTTATGATCTTTTCCGGACAACCAAATCTAGGCAAGATGTTGGTTTCTAAGAATTGCATGATTATTGAGTCATTGGCTTCCCTACAAGGGATGGCTTCTATCCATTTGGTAAAATAGTCCGTGGCTGTCAAAATCCATCTATGCTAGCCAGAAGATGAAGGATGGATTTCCCCAATGAAGTCTAAACCCATTGTTGAAATGGTCTTTCAGAGGAAATGGGTTTAAGGGGCAGGGGTAGCAGCTTTTTCTTGCCTTCAAAAATTTGGTATTTGTGGCAAGAAATTACACATTTTTTCACATCAGCAAACAGGGAGGGCCAATAGAAACCAACTCTTAGAATTTTATCAGCTGTTGACTTCCAATACAAATGTCCACCATAGTCCCCTGCATGAAATTCCTTGAGCACTTTTTTAGTTTCATCGTGTGTTAGGCAATTTAGCAAAATACCTTCATGATTCTTCAAAAATAAAACATTGTCTATCATACAAAACTTTGAAGCTTTCATTTTTAAGAATCTCTTTTTAGTTTTGGATAACCCTGGAGGATCTTGCAAGTTTAACAATACATAAGCTATATCAGCATACCAAGGTGATTGTAAAAAGGCTTGATTGATCTGTGGAGTCGCCATCTCTTGCTCGTTATCCAGTTTGTTGATATCAAGGGCCTGGAAATTGGTTTTAGTCATCAATTTAGCTAAACCTTATCCTTTTATTAGTCTTGTTGGTTTGATTTCAATGTCATACTCCAAAATGTTGGCTATCCCTTTGCCCCTCTTACCTTCAATTCCTTCTTGAGTCAGAATGTCCTTGACCATAGTATTTGGGACATAGGTTATCACATGAGAGTACAAGATATAAATTCTAAAATCCTTGATGGCCTTTACAAGGGCGTAAGCTTGTTTCTCCATAATTTGATATTTAAGTGGTGCATCTCTAAGTGCTTTGCTGAAAAAAGCAATGGGCTTCTCACATCCTTGGTCATCTTTTTGTAATAGGACAACAACAATAATATGTTCAGATGCAAAGGAAAAGATTATAAAATCTCTATCAAATTTGGGGCTTGTAAGGACAGGTGTTTGGTCAAGGCTATTTTGATTTCCTCATATGCTTGTTTAGTTTCTATTGTCCATTTGACTTTAGAATCTTTCTTCAGCATATTATTCAATAGTCTTATCAGCTCGACCAAGTTGGGGATGAATCTTCTTAGTAAAATGATCTTTCCTAGGAAATCTTGCAATTCTTTGATGTTCCTTGGGTGAGGCACTTGGAGGATAGCTTGAATTCTGTCCGGGTTAATTTTGATGCCATCTTTTGAAATTATGTGACCTAGGAGTTTGCCTTCTTCTAGGCCAAACAGTGATTTCTTTGGGTTCAATGATATGCCATATTTTCTGCAAATTAGGAACACTTGTCTCAAATGCTCTAAATGTTCTTGGTCTGATTTTGAAAAAGCAGTGAGGTCATCAAGGTATATGACTAAGAAATCATGGATCTCTTTTGCAAAGGCTATGTCCATTGCTCGTTGAAATGTGGCCCCTGCATTCTTAAGTCCAAAAGGCATTTTGACATAATCGAAGGTTCCCCAAGGTGTTGTAAAGGTAGTTTTATCTTGATCATCTAGGTGAACTAAGATCTGATTGAATCCTGAGAATCTATCTAGCAGTGAGATCCTAGAAGCTCCCACTACCCTCTGTAAAATGTGATCCATCTTGGGTAAGGGGTAGTTGTCTTTGAGAGAGACTTTATTCAAATTTCTTAACTCAACACATAGTCTTATCTCTTCGGTCTTCTTCCTAGTGGGCACTAGATTTGAAATCCATTTTGAAAATCTAATAGGTGCAATTATTCTAGCCTAATACACTATTTTGACCTCCTTTTCAATGAGAGGAAGGAGGACTGGATTAACCCTTCTGAACTTTTACTTAAAAGGCTTTTGATTTTCTTTTAAAGGTATTGTGTGTTGGATGACTGAAGTATCATAGGACTTGAGGTCCTCATAGCTCCATGCAAAGACATCTTGAAATTCTTTAAAAAGTTCAATGTATTTCAGTTTTTGGTTTGGAGGCAAGGCTTTGGACAATTTTATCATTTTAGGATTTTGTGCAGTTCCTATGTTACAATCCTCAATTTCTGCATTTAGAGCTACATTTTTTGGCTTTCTTGGAATGTCATTTGAATCAAATATATCCTCCAAAGGAGTTAAGCCTGTGGGCAGAAAGTTATCTTTCAAGTCAATTACTTCAGCTTCTCCTTCAGAAATCTCATGAAGGTCCATTTGTTTCAGCTCTTGTAAATTGTTGTTGGAAAAAATTGTTGGATGCAAAATCTGATTTGTTGTTTCAGCTAATATGTTTTGGTCAATTTTGTCTATTTGCTGTTGATCATCAATGTGTTAGAAAATTATATATTACGGAGCAATGGAACACATAAAATATTGCAGAAATATAAACACAGAAAACGCACAAAACAAGAGAGACACAGATATATGTGGTTCACCCAGTTTGGGCTATGTCCACCCCGAACAGCCAGTCCTTCCTTTCTATTATCCAGCAAAATGAAGAGACACAACCTACAACAAAACCGCTGTAATATCCTCTGTTTTCTCTCACAGTCTCACCTCTCTATTCATCGCTCACCGAATACACATCTATCTCACAACCTCAAATACAATGCCCTCATATAAAGAGAGGGGTTGCCTTTTAGGGCAAAAAACCCTAAACTAAACATAAGTTCTACTGTCAGATCATCCGCCTAATGAACGGCCCAGATTGACTAGAAATTACTATACTTTTACAAGGCAATTTTATAGTTGTTTTTAGCTTCGGGGGCGCTGCCCCCGAAACCCCCCACCAGGGGGGGGCTCCCAAAGGTCACAGCCGCCCCCCCGGACCCCCCCTGCAGCGAACATTTTACGGGCGGCGTTTCCGCCCCCCATTTCGAGCTGGGGTCCTATGTGGCGATACCTTTGAATATAGAAGATAATCAGGCTCCACACCCAACACAATGGTGCTTGTGTCAATGTTTGTACTTGAGAATTCCTCTTTCAAAGTCAGGAAATTATTTATTTGCGTATCATTTTCAAACACCTGCCAATTTTTTACATTATCTGAAACAACAGGTCTGTGTTTGATTTCAACAGTGAAGTGGTGTTTGGGCTCAAATGGTAGCTTGCAAGTGCTGGCAAAAGTTTCCAAAATATGTGCATGTAAATTGTGCTTTCTTGGAATTTTGGTGAGCTAAGATTCTGAGAAGGTGTTAAGTATTTCAATGGCTGCCCCTCTGTAAGCTCTTAGCCTAAGATCATTTGTAACAAAGTTTCCTTTCATCTATTGTATAATCAAATCTGAGTCCCCTAGAATTGAAATCCTAGCTGCCCCTAGACTTTTAATCAGTTTGAGACCTAGTAAAAGGGCCTCATATTCAGACATGTTGTTTGTACATCTAAAATTTAGCCTATATGCATGACCTTGAGCATGGTCATTTTGCATATTGTGTATCCAAACCCCTGCCCCTGCTCCTAATTTGTTCATTGACCCATCAAACTCTAAGTACCATAAGATTTTTTGATTACCACTAGTCCTACGAGTTTTGGAAACTTGCTCAGTGGCCAGATTTGGATTTTGTAGGTGATATGGTATGTCTTGTTCGTTTTTTGCATCAATCACTTCGACGGTTTTTTGATCTTGAGCACTAGATTGTTCATTTATGTTCTTTGGTTGTGCTGATTCTAGGAACTTGACCTCTGTTTTGGGACACCTTTCAACATTGTATAAGATGAATGAATCCATATATGAATGCATGGAATAAATGGGGAAGTTTTGGGGTTTCTCTTGACTGTTGACCACATATTTCATCAATGTTTCCCGGTACAATCTCTTTGGCTGGCCAAAGACTGAGATAGTGGCATAAGACATGTCTAGCTGCAAAGATCCTTGGAGTTTTGCACCCCACGATCTAGACAGAAGCATTCCATACTTAGGTGGGATATCAGCTACCACCACGCCCATCAAGATTTTCTTGGCAGGATATTGCACTAGAGATACACACAAATCTTTGATTAGGCCTAGACACCTGATCTGGCTGGAATCAAATGAGAACAAGTCTTTGTATGGCCTTGTGATATCTAGGTCAAATCTTTCCATTACAGACTTAGGCATAAGTTTATGGGAAGCTCCCGAATCAAACATTACATTATGCAGCACCTTGTCATGAATGTTCAAGCTCACATAGAATGGAGGAACTCCTCCATCTACAGTTTTGCCATTTACCTCAGGACCAAAAATTAGTTCTGGTTGATCATCTAAAACATTGACTGCATCTCTATTCTCTGATATTTGAAGTGACCTACTGATTTGTTCTCTGTAAACCTCATGTTTAGCTAATTCGGATAGAGGAATGGCTATTTTCAAATTACCTATCTATGTTTCTAGGTTGAAAGGCTTTTCCACTTGAATCTTTGTATTCCAGGCAGCAAGGTTTTCCTTTTTTGTTGTGTCCTTAGTGGTTTTTTCTTCATCATGAGTGCTGTTATGACCTAAATCTGCTTTGAAATTGTTTTGAGAGGAGTTGTTCACATTTTATTTTGGAGGAAATGATGTGGATGGTTGGTCACTTGATGGTTGTAAGTCTGATACATCCTCAACCGTGGGTTCCTTTGGGTTGGGGTCTGTTTTAGCAGGGAGTTCTGTCAGCACAGTTTTATCCTTTGATTTCTTAGGCTGCTTGGTATCTTTCAGCTTGTTAGGTTCGGGCACATCTATCATTATGCTGCTTAATTTGTATTGTTTATGGACCTCATAGACCGTTGCATCATACCCTTCCCTGAAATCAAATGACTCTCCAGATTTAGTTTGAAATTGGTTAAAATTATGAGCCTCTTGGTCATCTTGTGTTAGAAAGATTTGTTGCTCATTATTTAAACCCATTAGGTTGATTTGGGTGTCCTCTATTGGCTCACTAGAGGTTGAGGCTTCGGCATAGTTCTCTTGAAATGGAGGTCTGATATTTTGATCAGGGCCAACCTTCCCGGTGTTAGGGTTTTAATTTTTTCTAAAGTTTGAATTTCTAATGGTGTTACTTGGTTGACCCTCCCAAGAAGAATTTCATTCAATGGTTTCCACTCTATCACCCAGTCTATCCATGCACTTTATGATTGCATCTAGTTTTTGTTCAAATGCTAAAGGCTCTTCTTTGAAAGTAGTCCCTCTTTCAGCTCTAGCTCGGGCTCTTTTAGAGATCAGGTTTTCTTCTACACTAACATCTATGCTTTGCATGTCTTCCAAGCTAGTAGGAGCTCTTTCCCTTAGCTGATATGCCATGTCAGAGTCAAAGCCATCAGGTAATTTGATGAAGGCTAATTCAGGTGGAGGTCTAAGGTTTTGAGGGATGGCATTGTATACATTATTGAATCTAGCACAATAGTCTTGGACAGTTTCTTGTGGGCCTCTTTTTAAACTGTCATACTCTGATAGGATATGCAATGGGTCCTTCTTCTTTTCCCATCTGTTCAGAAAGGTTTGGTACAGGGCATCCAGATCAGTAATCGTGTTTGCACCAAGTTCCCTAAACCAGGTCCTTACTTCACCAGTAAAGCTTTGAACAAAAGTTTTCATTCTGACATCGTTGTCATCGATTTCATAGTTCTCAAAGTAGTCCATATTTTCTTAGTGTGTTGTTGGGTTGTATAGGAGCTAGTGCCATCAAAATATGTAATTTTTCTCTGATAATCCTGAGGCATAGCCCCTGGATTTGCATGCAACAACAAAGGAGCATAACAGTTTGCATATTTACAGGTATAAATGGGACAGCTGGTAGCACAGGGATAACAGCTGAGATAAACGGAGTGAATGGAGGGGTGGAAGATGTACTTTGATATGATGATGGTGAACCAGAAGAAGCTGTAGCAACAGTAGAAAGGATTGCTCCTTTTCCAGGAGGAGATTGGGTCAACCTTCGCTGAACTATATCAAGATTTACATCAGTAGAATTTTCTAGACTTTCTTGTCTTCTTAGGGTCTTGGAGATTAAGTTAGGATTCTCAAAAATAGCCGGAGGGTCAGGATCAAGGTTTGATCTAGTGTAACGCACTTTCTTCTTTGGAGCCAGCTTCTAGTTCTGTTTTTGGTATTTTGTAGAAAATTTTAAAGGACACTGTTTTTTACAATATTTTTCTAAGAAAGTATGAATTGCATAGTTTTGAATTTTTCTTAAGGATCTTTTTTTGAAAACAAAAGGAAACTGATAGAATTTTTGAGACAACTGTATAAATCCTAATGCTAGACTAGAGTTTGACTGAAGAATCTTTTATTTACTCCTGTAAATGCACAACAAAAATAGTTTCAAAGGCTACCTGGCTAACTTCAAGCTCCATTTGTAACTTTAGAAAATAGACAGCAGTAACAAACAGTCATTCAATCCCTAGTTGAGTCGCCAATGATGTTATCACTCAGGTTGTTCCCCAAAAGATCTTGAGAAAAGGGAATATGGCCGAGGTAACCACTAACCAGTATTTTAGCTGCAGATTCTAGCCAATCTGCAACCAGAGAGGGCTCTCTCTTTATGATTTAGATGTGTTTGTTATATGTTAGGCTAGTTATGAAACACAGGTGTTTGTTTGGTGTTTGGAAGGTGACATTCAGTAGAACAGGAATGCAAGATGAGAGAAGTTCAGACCATTGGGTTAATGGAGTCAATTGAAAATGAACCTATGGTATGGTTTCTTTGGCACTAGGGGGACTGCAGAGAAATATAATTAAACACAGAGCAATTTTCAAGCTGGAATAAGATGAAATGAAGTCAGGGAATGAAAGGCAATCAAGAATCTTTCATACAGAGGGAAATTGAATAAACATTACCAAGGAGCAGTTAAGAATTCCTTGATGATGTTCAGAGTGAAAGAACCAGGGAGACAAGAGCAGTCAAAAATTCTTGCCTATGCTAGTCCTGAAGAAAAAATAATAATTGACAGGAATTGAACACAGAGTACATTCAAGCAATTTCTGGGTTATCCTTTTTTCCTACAATTCAGAATATGATATATAGATGATATGTAAAAAATAAGAACTGTAAAGCAAGGGTAAAAAGACTTATTGTTCCATGAAGTAACACGAGAGTTCTGCAATATATTCTTCTGCCATTAATCCCACAACATAAAGTTCACCAGCAAAGCATTCCAACAATATTTATTCAGAAAGTTTCTCAACATTACAGCACAGGTCCAGAATGATATTCACCAGCCAAAAATAATACATATATTGAGGAGGTGTTTACGCAAAGAGAATTACAAAATATCCCATAGGGAAAATATCAAGCAATAAATTTATCCATCTACTTCTTCAAAGGCAATAAATGATGTTGGAAACAACACGTAATGAATGCAGAAGTAACTACGTTGTATTGGCTGCCTTAGGTGGTCTGCTATGCTTGAATTTTTGACTCACCCAGTCGGTTAGTAGCTGTCTCTTTGATTTGTGTTCCTGAGTTGCTGTCATGGCCCTGTCACCTGTGCCTGATTCTGTCCTAACGCATTCTTACGTGAATTCTTTCCTTTGTTATTTTGGTTTTCTGATAGGTGACCCGTATATTGGAATTTGCTTTAATGCAGATGATCAAAGAAAGAGAACCAAAATCACCTTGGTAAAACCTCAAGCATGCTCTGCAACCATTGATGTATTGGCAACTGGTGTCTTTGTAATTTTATTAATGTCTCATCAACTTCAAAATACCTGTAGTAATTGGGCTGGACTTCAAAAAGATGTGTTATCTCATGCTCAATGTAGAACAAATTTTCTAATTTGTCATATAAACTCTGTCTAGAGGGAGGCACTGTCTCTTCTGAGTTGCTTGATGATGTTGTAATTTGATTGGTAACATAGGTATTTACCCTGTGAGCATATTGTTGATGTGTCAATAGTCTTCCATTGCTGGTCAATAAGCTGGGTAATCCGTTGCTCTGCAACACTGCAAACTTTTGTCTGAAGGCATTTATTTCTGTTTGCATCTCTTGGCACTTTTTTTTCCAAAGTTTGTACAAAATTCCTCATGGTCAGCACCTTTTTTACTGTCAAAATTGTATCTGTTCTATCCTGAATGTCTAGAGCTGCTAGCTACTCTCTGGTATGAGTATTCAAAAAATGAATTAGTTTATTGGCCTGTTCAGGCTTGTTTGCCAATAATTCTTTGGCTTTTTGAGTCTCAAATTGAGCTATCGCTATCAATTCAATCTGGCCATGAATAGTCTGGATTGATGTCCATTGATCAGTGATGGACTAGCCAATTTTAGCCCACGAAATAGTTTTGATTTCTACCAGAGTTTTGTGAAGAGTAAGGTCCTTCTCCAAGGCTTTTACCTTATTTTCTAGGGTCTTCAATTCTCTTGTTTTCTCAGCCACAATCATTTTGGATTTATCATAATTCACCTCAATCTTGGCCATTTTTTCTTTGGCTTCCTTTAGCTCTGCCATTTGGAGTTCCAAAGCCTTTATTTCTTTCATCATACCTTCCATGCTCAGGCTGGTATCTGGTACTGCTGTAGTTGTTGCTGAAGCTGAGGTACTTGCTGTTGATGCCGGATCAGTAGGAGGGATTGTTGTGGTGACTGTAGGAGGAGCATTTGTAAGAATTGGATCTATTTGAGTTGGCTAAGAGGCCAACTCTCCCTGTTTTCCTTGCAGTGCTGCTTCCAAGGCTTTCTCTGTTTCTGCTAGTCTCTCATTCATCCTCATTAGCAAACTCACCACATCCTCCTCTTCTTTCTGCTGTGCAACTTCTGTGGCATGAGGATGCATTGTAATTGGCAGTTTGAGCTGCTTTCTGAGGGCTGCTATATCTTCTTCTTTCTTTTTAATTAAGGCTTGTATGCCCTTGGGATCCTCAGGATCATGTCCCAGCTCCATAATAATTTCCTCCAAGGATTTAATTCTGTTATCCTTGGCTAATGTGGAGGCCTTTTCCAATTCCAATTGGGCAAAAGTATTGTGCAATGAATTTTGTAGCCTGTGAGCCAATAATGTTTTGTCTGCCAAGGTGGAGTACACCATTTCACTGGTTTGTTTATGTAACTCAATCTGATCCATTGGGTGGATGTCTTTAGAGAGAACTTCCAGATTGGTTTTGATATAATCAACAGCTGACTGTGGCTGCTGTGTTGTAGGCCTGAAGTGACTAAGGGTCATTTTCCCTTCTTGGATATCATAGGCTGCCATTAGCCTTTGTTGATTGGTGGGAGCCATTGTTAGCAATTGATTATAAAGCTGGAACCTTACTGGCTCATTTCTAGCCTTTATTTCAGTGAATTCTTTTTTGATATCCGAGCCTTGTTTGCTCTGTTGCTTGGTGGATGTAACCTCCACACCATATTGCCTCTCTTACTCTTGCTGAAAGGAGCTAGTTGATGTTTCCAGAATTGGAGGAATCTGTTGTTCAGTTGTTTTCTCACCTCTTAAGTTGCCTACTGCTTCTTCTGTCAATTCTTCCTCAGAGTAAGGGTTCAACCTTTGCCTCTTTCCCCTTGTTGTTCTATGGATCCCCTTGTGGGTGTCTCTTCCTTCCTGTCCCTTTTCTTGGCTCTTTCCTCATTGAGAGGATTTTGTAACACAGGGATTTTAGGTGCATTTATTTGTGTTGAAGGACCTTGCCCTTGACTTTGCTCTTTTGCTGTATCTGGCCGGTCTGCCATTGTATTTTGCTGCTTGGAATGTTGTACTTCCTTGCCTTTGGATTCCCCTACAGGTGGAGTAGTCTCTTGGGCAGGTTGTTGTGAAGTTGTGGTAGATGATGTGCCTGCTCCAAGTTGTTGAGGCAATGTGAAAGGCACCTGTCCAAAAGAGTCCAGGTCAAGTGTTTTTTCAAGCTCTTTCATTTCTTTTTCTAATTTCTCTTTTTCAGTAAGCTCTTCAACTAGTGTGCCTTCTACCCATTCCTGTTGATTAACATATTGTTCAATTTCAAGGATTTTGTGGTGCACATATCCTGTAAGCTTGTTTTTGACTCTTCTAAAACTTATGAAATGTTCAAGGTCATATGGTGACCAACGAAAACTTTGTTTCAGCATGAGTTGATCTTTAAATATCTTATCTGCTTCTTCCCAGACTTCTTCCCTCTTATTGAAGATAAAAGGGCCCAATTGATGCCTTATCTTGAGCTGTGTTTTTTTCCTAGCACCATAGAAATGAGTCAAATATGAACTACTGAATTTCCGGTAGTATTCCAGGGCAAAGAGTCTCATAGGGACATACTTCGGCAGCTTGTAGGGAGCTAATTGACAGCCATAAATCCTGATCACTGTGTGGTTTTGGTAAAAATACCAGTCACCAACACTGTATTCCTTTGAGAGATGTAGGATTTTCTGCATCTCAGTAGAGAGCCTGGCAGGAGGAGTTGTTATCATCAAAGAAGTGGTTGGATATATGAACAAGTCAATGAACTCACAATATGTATAAGGGGAATGGTGGACCTCATGGAATACTGATGTCCAGAAGATCACAGACCTCCTTTCACCTTTGAGGTCCATTTTTTTAAGAGGAACTTGGAAACTATCAGGTTGATAGTACACAAGCAAATGATATATGTAGGATGTGTATTTGAACACTCTTTCTCTCTCTCCAGATTCATGAATTTCTCATGGATTTTATTTTCTATGAAGGTAGCATAATCATACTTGACAGCAGGGGGTTGTCCTAGAGTGAATATGGACATTAATACCAAAACAGTTTCATCAACATAATCACTAGTTTTGAATCCTAAAATGTAGGATATCATGTCTATAATAAGTCTCCCTGCCTCATTGAACCAGACTTGGAGATAAGGAGGGGGCTGATCAGGCTGGCAATTTGGTTTCATAAACAACTGAGCAATTCTTGTTATCTCTGAGCTAGGTAGTTTGGCACCTTGGTCAAGAAAGAATTTCATGGTGAGAGGAGCTAGAGGCTGAGTTGGTTTGAAGTTCAACATCTCATTTATGGATTGAGGAGTGATATAGAAAAGTGCAGACCCTGATGGAGCCATAACTTCTCTTTGTGTGGGTTCATAATTTTCACAACATAAATGGATGAAATCAGGGAGCACATTTACTGAGGGGAGGTAATAGATAGGCATTTTGGACTCCCTAATTCCCAAGACATCAGTGTTGCTTCTGTGGCTATTTCTAATTTCACAAAAGGCTTGCAGGTGAGATTTGTAACCCATCATATCCTTAATTTGGTAGTCCTTGTCAGCAAGGGGTATCCATTCCAATTCTTTATGTGGGGCATTCAAAGGGGCAATATTCAAGGCCACTGGAGCATCCATGGTTCACTGTCTATGCTTATAATTGGATTTTGGGTCTGTGTTACAACAAGAAACAGAGTACTGGCACTGGGTCCTTCACAGGAATTTTACAAACTGAGTTTTATATGGAAATGGCCTCACTGGGTAAAATTCAAAGGAAAGACAGAGTCTGCAGAGTTTAATTGGGAAGCTGGATAAAACAGAGGAAATGGTGCTCTTTTGCAAGTGAGTTTGACAAATTTAACTCAACATTTAGGCATTTTTGGAGATTTTGCTGGCGAAAATGGACTTGAATTGCAATCTAGTGGGCAATTTGCAGAGGATAATAGGATTTGCTGGTTTTTCTTTCGAAACAATGGTCAAACAGTGACTTAAAATGCATAGGTTTATAGGCAATGGTGCATTTTACTTGAATTTAGCTCTTCTGGTGATTGTAACAGAGAAATTTTGTAAAAACAGGGTTTATAGGCGACTATCGAGTAAATACCTGTTTTACAGGCATCTGGCACGAAATGTGGTTGCAGACTGAGCTGAGGGGGTTGGGTTTGCAGTGTGAACTCACCTGGGTGGCAGACTGGAACATTGGTAGTGAATTGGACGTAATTCGCATGCACAGTCTCCATAATACACCAAATAAAAATAAACCCAAAAACCATCACTTTCACAACTTTTTAACAAATTTGGGCTTTTTCGGGCTTTTTGGTGCTGTTTGGGGATGATGTCATCATGACGTAATTTTGTCCTATAGCGGAGTACGGAGGGTGCCGTGGAAGATGATGTGGTCGATGTCATGGGCGGATGACATGGTAGACACGACAGACTAAATAGTGACGCAGGCGCTGATGTGGGCGGATGACATGGTCAATGGGAGGTGGCAGCGGTATGTGGTTTCCATCGAAATGCCTTATGTATGGGGGCAGTTTCTGGCAGAATGGGCCCGATGCAATGGGCTGTCGAAACGCGTCCTGGGGTACAGTGGGAAAATCGCTTTCTATTGGGTGCTAATGTTCGGACGTCGAAGCGGCTCCGATATTAACGAGAGCCGTTGGATGGGGAGGGCCTGATCTGACGGTTGATGGAACGTGGAGGTGGCAGGCAGTTATGGCGTAGGAGCCCACCAAATATTAATGTTTTATATGCATTGCAGGGTTAAAAAACTTTGGGTTATCGGGGTATACGGGTATGGTTATTTAATTAACCAAACGTTAATTAAATCCCAATGCTATTGCACGGCGAACTATGGTTATTTGTTTAACCAAAGGTCAAACAAACCCGACGGAACATGTGGTGGGTTTTTATTGGCCCCAGGTAGACCAATGACTCCCGAGAAAATTAAGATATAATCATATTAGGCTGGGGCGGGATATCTATAATGTTTTTGGGTTTTTTTGTTATTTATATATAGTAGGGGCAGGGAAACTTTATTGGGAGTTATATAATAAAGTTAGGGTGTTAATATGACAAATGATAGGAGAATGCTAAGTTTATGAGGTAAAACTTAGATCTTTAGGGAAATGAAAGGGAAATGGAATGATTATTTTACACAAGAAATGTGGCTTGTTTTGACCAAGTAAACACAAAGTTTCACTTAGTATTTCTCATAAAATGAAATGAGTTAGGACTATTGAGCAGATCCCAATGTCCTAGAGGGGATGTTAGTAAGTGTTCTTGGGGAAATGAGAGGGGAAATAAGTCATGCTCCACTGTTTAGCAGCCACTTTGCCATGATGTTTGTGATACTTATGAGATAGACCATATTTAAACTGATCACCAACCTACTTCTGCAACACCAGAATTTCCTACCCATTCTGCTATACCTAACATTTTTTTCATCTTTGTTTGGGTGCATTTGATCTAGCAAACCCTTTCTTCCTTTTTCCTTTGCCTGTCCTCCTATCTAAGTCTGCCCTTATCTCTTCCAGGGGCTCAGATTCAACTGTTGAGCACCCTTGTTTCTCTACCTAGCTAGTGATCTGCCAAGCTTGAACTGTTTGAATAGACCTTATTCTCTAATGCTAAAACAAGAAATTTAAACATGGATTGGCCAAGATTGAGCTATTGGGCCATCCATCAAGTGTGACCAAATCACTGATTACATGATTTGAAATTATTAGAGAGTTTAGACTTCTGAGATCCATACTTGATTGTAAGAGATTTCAGCAAAATCACATAGAGAATCATTTGTTGACACGTTTCGAACCAACTAGCGTGGTTCATCGTCAGGACAAGTTGAGGAACAAATCTGAGCGATCCGTTAAATAGAGTATGCAGGTCCTTCAATGGCTATATGAACGACTATATGAATATGCAACGGTTAAAAAGACCTTTAACGGTTAAGATATATATATATATATATATATATATATATATATATATATATATATAATTCTTATTATTATATATTAATTAATTAATTATTTATTTATTTATTTATTATTATTATTATTATTATAATATCAAAATTATTAAAATATTGTCATTAATAGTAATATTATTGTAATAACCTTTAATAATATTATAATATTAATTTCCAACTAATATTAATAATATTAGTCTCAGGTAAAATTATTATTATTCTGATTTATTTATTTATTTATTTTTATTTTTTAATATATGAGCGAAATGAATAAAATTGCAATAGTTAATTATTAAAAATCCAGGTCTAGGGGTAATAATTAAAAGAGTGATATTACTATTACTGAACCAATGATATCAAGAGAAAACAACGACCAGCTAAACAAACCGAGAGGGGTCAGGCGAAGAAGAGGCTAAGGTAAAAGGGTTGGGATCCAACACCTACTAATCTTCCAGCCATCATCCCTATTGAGATTCAAAGGTCTTTTCTCGATCTCAAGGGCTTCCCTCAATTTACGATGGTGAAATTGCGCCACTCTTGCGATAACTTGAGCCTCTTCGATACAGACTTGATGTTTAGTTTTCTCGGCATGCTCAGCAAGGGTTGAGGACTTGGCCCTACCATGCCTCAAGTCTGCTGCATGCTCACTAATCCTTTGATTAATTGAGCGGCCAGTTTCACCAATGTATGGGACCCCACAGGAACAGGGAATGACTCAGAAGTTAGGCGTTCTCAACACGCTGGCTACTCGTGCATTAAGAATCTCTGATGAGAAAAACTTAGCAAAGGAGAAGGCTCATCTCTTGGATGTCTTCGTTAAAAATGGTTACAGTAGACACCTAGGTCAAAAAGCCTTCCTCAAGGCCCGGAAGGAGCCCTTTGTCCAAAAAGATCCTAAAGACCGGATCTTGGGTGTACACCTCCCCTACATCCAAGGAACCACTGATAGGATCGCCAGGATTCTTAAGAAGCATAATATTCCCTCGACCTTTAGACCTCTTAACACCATCCGTAGCTCTCTGAGATCTGTTAAAGATCCTGTCGACCCTAAAGACATGAAAGGGGTCTATGTCATTCCTTGTTCCTGCGGGGCCCCATACATTGGTGAAAATGGTCGCTCAATTAATCAAAGGATTAGTGAGCATGCAGCAGACTTGAGGCATGGTAGGGCCAAGTCCTCAGCACTTGTTGAGCATGCCGAGAAAACTAAACATCAAGTCTGTATTGAAGAGGCTCAAGTTATCGCAAGAGTGGCGCAATTTCACCATCGTAAATTGAGGGAAGCCCTTGAGATCGAGAAAAGTCCTTTGAATCTCAATAACGATGATGGCTGAAAGATTAGTAGGTGTTGGATCCCAGCCCTTTTACCTTAGCCTCTTCTTCGCCTGACCCCTCTCGGTTTGTTTAGCTGGTCGTTGTTTTCTCTTGATATCATTGGTTCAGTAATAGTAATATCACTCTTTTAATTATTCCCCCTAGACTTGGATTCTTAATAATTAGCTATTGCAATTTTATTCATATCGCTCATATATTAAAAAATAAAAATAAATAAATAAATAAATCAGAATAATAATAATTTTACTTGAGACTAATATTATTAATATTAGTTGGAAATTAATATTATAATATTAGCTTGGAGTTAATCTTATAATATTACTAAAGGTTATTACAATAATATTACTATTAATGACAATATTTTAATAATTTTGATATAATAATAATAAATAATAATAAATAAATAAATAATATTAATAATAAGAATAATATATATATATATATATATATATATATATATATATATATATATATATATATATATATATATATATATATATATATATATATATATTAACCGTTAAAGGTCTTTTTAACCATTGCATATTCATATAGCCGTTCATATAGCCATTGAAGGACCTGCATACTCTATTTAACGGATCGCTCAGATTTGTTCCTCAACTTGTCCTGACGATGAACCACACTAGTTGGTTCGAAACGCGTCGAAAAATGATTCTCTATGTGATTTTGATGAAATCTCTTACAATCAATGATTTGAAATTCTTTGCAAAAATAGGACAGTAGTGGCATTTTGACTAGCCACTTTCCTGGTCTTTCTTTAGGGCTCATTTTCTTTCTTTTCTTGACCAATTCATTTTTCTTGCCCTTTGATTTTTCTTTTAGGGCATACCCTCTTTACATTTTTTTTTTAATTTTTTTGCTTTTTGGAAAATATGGAACCTTTGCAGCATGGAAAGGATGATCATATTTGGCATTTCCACAGTCAATCATGAAATATGACATCTATTGGTATAGGAACCTAACAAGGAGAATGAGTAACTTGGTTGAATTACAGTAGATTAGAGAACAATTGGTAGAGAAATCAAGAATTCATCAGAAGACGATCAAAGAAACCTTTCATAGAAAGGTGAAGGTGGACAATTTTCAGGTTGGTGAGTGGGTTCTCAAATGCGATGCATTGGAGGAAAGGATGGGCAAGCATGGTAAATTTGATGCCTTATGGATAGGACCATTTGTCATTGCTCAAGATCAGATGAAAAATACTTTCATTCTGCACAATTTGGAGGGGGAAGGTGTCTTTGATGGCCCAATCAATGGGTAGTTTTTGAAATTTTACTTCATACGAGTCTTTAAGGCCTTAACATTGTAATAGGTTTTTCAGTTTTTGTTTTTATGCAAATAAAATCCATGCCCAATGGAACACTAGGAGATAAATTTGTTTTGGTTGTTACTAGAAAGGTGGTGGTTTGCAGTTCTTGAAACCTCACAGGGAGGATTTCATCCCCGGAAGGAGCCAGTGTTAGCCCTAAGGTGCAGCACTACTATTTTTGAAGGCTAAAGGAAGGAAATGGTTTGTTTTGTTGTCATGGAAAGGTTCCCACACGGTCCATCACCCCACTTTCCTCACTCTTCCACTCCCATTCACATCCATTCATATCCGAACCCAACCCTCACATCTTAACAAAACCCACTTTCGCCTTGGCCTTATGAAAATTAACCCGTTTTTGCCCCGAAAACCTTACCCTTTCACCCATACACGCCCTTTACACATTACTCGAGGAAATCCTATACCTCCATACCCCCACACCATCGATCTTCCCACTAATCAGATGGTCCACACTTCACCTAACTAATGAGACATGCTTGATCAATCAACATGTTGAGGGCCCCGAAATCGGGTCAACAACAAGGGGGATACCCACCCAGTCTGGAACCTGGTTGGCGGCTCCTTGCCCGTATGGTGTAGCGGGTCTGACTGGGGATAATGGGACCAGCTTCCCAATCCAAAGGATGTGTGTGTGTGTAGATTTTGATGATGCTAATTTAGAGGTAATTTTAAGCTAATTTAATTCTAAACTCTAAACTGACTCTATGCTATTGTAATCTAACAAAAAAAAAGCACATCTAATCTATACTAACCCGGGGTAGAATTCTTTCATTATGCGATCTAAAAAGATTTCATACAATAACTGGTAATAAAGATCATTCAGCTATCATAAGAATATAAATCAATTAAGATAAACCATTCTGCATAAGAAGTTAGGCAAAACAGTTGTGAACATCATATCGCATAACAGTTTATTCATATGTCAAGCACAAATAAATGACTCAACTGTACAAAAGTGCCAAATGGTAACCCACACATTCATACATTAACATATAAACAACTCAGCTCTATATCACTCTAAGAATATAAGCAGAAATTAATCAAGAGATAAAAGTACCATTTTATGACTGATTTCACTCACAAAATTCAAGCAATAACGATTTATCTCTACTTACTTCTAACATCTACTAAGAGTACAGAAGTGCAACATCAGTAGCAGACGTTAAAATGCAAACATAAATAAATCTCGATCCATCCATTCATCAAAAACCCCCTCCGAGGGTGCAAAAGTGCAAGTTCTGAGGACAAGTTTTTTGACAAATTTCCGGACCCTTCTCCAAATGCCATGAGAAGGGTTAAATACTACTAGCTAACTAATCTTAATTACACAAATTTAGGAAATGGCTTCAAATGACCGCCCTTTTACTAAAACAAATTTATTTCTAAAAATTGAATCTAATTTCTAACCGTTTCTGTATCTGCTCCTTAGTGCTGTAAGCAATGCAAGGTTCGCCTGGAAAGAGTCGGCTGGTTGTCTTTTTCTTTTGCTCGAGCGATAAAAGTAGAAATAACAAAAGCTGGCACCTCTTTCTGACAAATTAGAAGATATTTTTGAAAATCTTCCTCTGGCTGGGTGTATTTACTGTGTGTATATTTAGTATAACCCATATTTCTTTCAAACTGATTGTGCTGTTGCTATTTCGGTTTCCGGCCGTGCGAATGACTCAATGAGTTAGGGATTTCATTTCCTGAACAATCCTCCGTATTAAAAATTGCTTCCGTTCTTTGTTCCAGGCTTTTCTGGAGCGTCCTCCCTCTTTAGCATTTTTCTTTTTGCTTTACCCAGTCTGATGTCCAGGATCTTTTGCAAACATGCTGCTTTTGTGCGCCTTTGACTCTGAGTCTTGGATAGTCTATTTTCATCAGTGTCTGTTGAGTGATACTCTAGAATCCGCAGCTCTGCTGCATGCGACATCCATTTGCGAAGGCATCTCCTCTCTATTTTTCAAGTATTGGCGCTTTCCCCTTTTCCTTAGATGTTTCCTGCATGTAGATTTATATTAGTTGCTGCCTTGCAGTTTACACAAAGGAAAAGAGAAACGACGAAAAGATTGACATGAAATCTTTTAAGTTCTAATGAATGCATAATCATGACACTCATAATGACTTGACTCTTCGAAAAACGCAACACGATCATCCTTGGATACTCAGGCGTGCAATCATTAATTTCCCTTAAGGTGCGCGTTAAATTTTGGGTTTACAGATCATGCTGAAGAAACTTTGCGATGAGTGGTTTCTTCGATTCGCATCACAGCAATTAATAGTCTCATTCATCGTAGATCGCAAATCGCAAGATCGCAATTTGTAAGATCGCAGATCGCAATTTTCATTTGATCACTGTGCGCTGCTTATGCGACGTTGCGATATGCGACGTCGCATATCGGCCATCAGCGATTCCTTATGCTTTCTATTTAAGAGCACCTCCAACATGTGCGATGTGATGAATGTCACATCGCTTCTTTGCAGCTTATTTATGCGCATAGGAAAACGCTTCAGTCTCTCTTTGCGATGCGATATAGCTTTTAGGGAGTTAAATACAAAAATTTTGATAAAAAATATTTTTGGGATTTTTTGTTAAGGGTCCCCCTTTGCTTGATGTTATTGCTAATACCAAACAAAGAGGGGGGTTGTTGGTGACCACAACAATGGCGATTCACTGTGAAGAACCAGTTATCTCTGCTTTTCTATTGACACTTCCACTTCCGAAACAGAAAATTTTTTCATATGTATAAATTTTGTTATGGACAGATAGAGTAGATTACCCCTTATCCTGTCAATGATACTTTGTCTCAACCTTTATTTTATTCCAATTGTCTGCTTCCTTAGGCTTAGTTCTTGCATTCATACCAGACATTACTCGGTCCTTTTTAAAGATAAAATAAAGTCTTCTCTGCGTACTGGCTTTAAAATATGCTCATTTGTCGTAGGTAGAGCCTCTGCTGCCCACAAGCGTCCATAGCCTCGACAGGGTTACCATGTTATCCAGCAATGATTCTTTTTCCTGCTTGAGGTTATTTACAACATTTCAGAGAAAAATCCTTTTTGACACTTTTTCCTTTTTTATTCTCTAAAGAACAATGTCTTGGTTTGGTGGCCAAATTATGACACAATCATTCACTTGATTTACACTTTTGCTGAACAAGCTGGCTCGTGATGAGACCCCTTGTCTTTTGATTGCAACAATCTTTGAGTCATTGCCCTGTTTTGATAAACAGTATTGGCAAAGTCAGCAAGTTATAATATCTGCGATCATGATAAGCCGGCTCGTGATGAGACCTCTTATTCTTTGAGATATAGTGTTTTCTCGGATTCTTTCTCTGAATGCTGCGGTTTCCTTTAGCAGGGAGGAAGTCATTGCTTTTCTTAAGAAAGCTCTGGACGACAATAATAGAGTTTGAAAACAACAACTTTACAGATAATATTTATTTTATTATTGATGATACCTTTCATTGTGCTGATATAAAACAATTTTTTACCAAAGGTTGTTTTCATCAAAGTTTTTTGAGAGGTTGAAACTAATATCAAATCCAGGTTAAAGTTAACTCTATTTGTCAATAATAAAAGTCATATTTTTCGAAAAGTTTTGCTATTTGTACAATTGAAATCAAAATCTGATAGAGAGTTGGTGTGCTCTTTCATGAATCCTTTTCAATGATCATTTACAACCGGTTTTATTTATAAGAAAGAGAAAAACAAAATAAAAGAAACTAAAACTATCCTACAAAAATAGAAGAATGATCTTCTATGGAAAATACATTTTAAGAATCTGTCCATTCACACGAAAAGAATCTCTTCTACCTGCCAAATCCTGCAACACAAACGTCGATGGGCCTATGACTTCTACAATCTGAAAAGGACCAAGCCACAGCTTCTGAAATTTCGTATGTTTTCCCTTTTCTTCATGAGCCTTATCCCATTTCAAAACTAAATCTCCCATCTGAAAGGTTTTTTTGGTCATTATGCTTGAGTCAAAAGAGGATTTTATTAGCGCTTGGTGGTGAGCATGGGTTTTCTTAGCTTGTTCTCATCGTTCTTCTAGTTTGATTATCTCCATTTGTCTCAATTGTAAAGAGGAAGTAGATACTTCATCGATGTGTTGTACTAAAGACAAAGAGGGAATGACTAAGTGAGTTGGAAGAACCACTTCTTTCCCATAAACTAAATTAAAGGGAGAAGTGCCGATTGAAGTTTTCTTCGTGATTCTATCTGCCCATAAAGCATTTACCAACGCTTTGTGCCAATTCTTCTGCTTTTGGTCGACTATTCTTTTGATAATCCTGATTAGGTTTTTGTTTGTTGATTTAGCCAACCCATTACCTTGCGGATAGTAGTTGGCTGAATACTTCAGTTTGAACCCTCTTTTAAGTGCAAACTCAGTCATTGTATTTCCGGAAAAGTATGATGCATTATCAAACATTAAGGCCATTGGCAATCCAAACCTAGTGATGATAAATTGATCTATGAATTCAATAATGTTTTCAGAATTAACTGTCCTGAGAGGAACTGCTTCTACCCATTTAGTAAAATAATCTGTCGCCATGAGGATATACCTATGCTGCTTAGAAGAGTGAGGAACGATCTCACCTATTATGTCCAAGCCCCATTGGCTGAATGGTTGCTCGATGTTAACCGGCTGTAGTGGCATGGACGATTTCTTTTGTTTCCCTGCAGCAGTTTGGCAGATTTGGCATTTCCTTACGTAATTGTATGAGTCTTTGAATAGCGTGGGCCAATAATATCCTGCACGTAAGATCTTATGCGCAGTAGCTTCTCCAGCATAGTGTCCACCTGCTGGTCCATCGTGGAGTTCCTGCAAAACCTTTTCGGCTTCAGTTTTCTCAAGACACCTAAGAAGTACAGAATCGTAATTCCTTTTAAACAGAACATCATTTATGAGATGATATTGTTTATCTTTCAATCTCAGAGCTCTTTTCTTGGTGTGATCCAGATGTGATGGAGCATACCCATTCTTAAGATAATAAATGGTGTCCGCATATAATGATTCTGCGTCGTTTAGGCTTACCTCATACGTGTGTACCTCTTCAGATGAGTTCTCAGGAATTTGCGATGCTCCAACTAACATCTTGCAGAAGCCTTGACCTCTTACGATGTTCGCTGGCTTGATCTCAAGATCGTATTCTTGTAAAGTGGTAATCCAATTTTCTCTCTTTTCGCCCACATCCTTCTGTACCAACAGGTTTCTTACCGCTGGAAACGGTACTACGACTTTGGTATGGGCCTTAAGTAAGAAAGGTCTGAAATATTTGATCGCTTTGAAAACAGCATATGCATGTTTCTCCACGTCTGAATAATTGAGCTCAGCACCTTGTAAGTTTGAGCTAAAGAATGCGATTGGAGCTTCCGCCTTCTCTTGATTTGTTTGAGTTAAAATCGCAGCATAAGATTTCTCTGAGGCAAAAGTGTATAAGATAAAAGATTCTGAAAAATTTGGGGTAGCTAAAGATGGAGCGTTGATGATAGCTTGTTTGATCAAGTTGAATGCTTCGTGCTCATCTTGACCCCATTTAAAATTTGAATTCTTTTTTATCATATTTTGTAAAGGAGAAATAATACGTGAAAAATCCGGGACAAACCTTTTTACAAAATTGATTTGTCCAAGGAAAGATTGCATGGCCTTTTTGTTATGGGGCATGGATATTTCAAAAATTTCTTTGATTATGTCAGGTTCAATGTGAATACCAGATTTCAACACTATGAATCCAAGCAATTTCCCTTCACTTAATGCGAAAAAAGATTTCTTTGGGTTAAGTGAAATCCCATACCTTAAGCATCTTTGAAAGATTTGTTTCAAATCTTTGAGATGGTCGCTTCGCTTCTTGGAGTACACTGTTATATCATCCAGGTAAATCACTACCGATTTATTGACTAAACCTTTAAACGCGATGTCCATGGCTCTCTGAAAGGTAGCGCGACATTGATCAGACTAAATGGCATCTTCCGATATGCGTATGTGCCCCATTTGGTTCAGAATGTGGTTTTCAACTGATCATCGGGATGTACCAGCACTTGATTGTATCCTGAAAATCCATCCAGGAAAGACATTAATTCTGAGCCCGCTACTGCCTGTAGTATTTGCTCCATAGGTGGGAGGGGAAAATTATCTTTCTGACAGGCTTTGTTGAGATTCCGGAAATCAATACAGATTCTAATATCTATGTTTTTCTTTCTAACGGGCACCATATTGGATACCCATTTGGAGTGTCTGACGGGGAAAATTATTCTAGCTCTCAACAATTTATTTAGCTCAGTCTTTATCTGATTTTCTAAGTTGGGGTGGATTTTTCTGAGCTTCTGCTCGACAGGTTTTTCATTGTCAATCATAGGGATAGTGTGTTGAATGATAGAAGTGTTGTATGTCTTCAGCACATCGTAATTCCATGCAAAAACGTTTTTGTATTGTCTCAGAAGATGGATATATGCTGATTTTTCTTCAGGGGCTAGGTCGTGGCCCAGATTAACGTTTTGCGGCTTCTGATCGGTTCCTAGGTTCACTAATTCATAACTCGGAGTTGAACTGTAGAGTTTAGAATTGGCAGACCTTTTAAAACGACTTTTCAAATCATATAAATCTTCTAACTTAACCACCGATTTAGGTATAACATTATCAGTGCTATTTTGCTGAATTTGGTGATCATGATGGTCTTCGTCGATTATTTGATTTGAGTAGGATCCTTCAGAAGTGAGGAAATTTATAATGTCAGGATCATCGTTGAATACTCTCCAGTTGGTGATGTTGTCAGGGATGGATGGTCTAAAGATTAATTCTATTGAGAACCTATCGGGACTAAAATCTTCGGAGGGAATAAGTCTAGAGGCTACGTTAGCTAACAGGTCTGCGCTCGCATTTTGGAGTCTTGGGATTGTCGAAATATTGAATGCTATGAAATGTGAAGTCAGAACTTGTACTAAAGATTGATAGTGCTTTAAATGACTTGACAGGCAGTGTATGGTGTTACGTACCTGTTTGACGACAATTTCAGAATCTCCAAAGACTTGAAGATACTTAACATTCAACCTGATTGCTTTGTATAGGCCTTGCACCAAGGCTTCGTACTCTGCTGTATTGTTTGTGCAATCGAACTCAAGTCTGCATGTAAGCATGATCTTGTTTCCGTCTGGGCTAATCAGAATGCATCCTGCTCCTGCTCCCTCGTTAGATTTAGAGCCATCAAGATACAATTTCCAAAATAAAGATGTATTTACAGAGTTATCTAAAAAATTAAAACACTTTGAATCATCAGTTTGGGAAAAATTTTCAATTTGGGACAAAACTGAATTTTCTAAGTAAGGTGAGGTGTGAGCATTGAAATTGCCGAGGAAAGAATCTACCGAGTAATTGCCTATGATACTGTTGTTGTATGCTATTGCTTCATTCTCTCCTTCCAATTCAGTCACTATGTACTTTTGGTGCAACTCTCGTTCAACCTTTATTTGATTGGGTTTACCGTTGTAGGGTAACCACATGTGCGACCAGTCGGTTGAGAAATATCCGTGGAGTTTTTCAGACCAATCCCTGCTAAGAATTAAACCATAGAATTCAGGGATATCAGCTACTAGAATGTCGATAACCTGACATACTTTCGGGTTAGACGACAATCTTATGGTCACCTGGTTAAGTTCACCAATCACTTCGACTTGAGATCGATCAAGTTGAACTATGCGCACTGTGGATTTCTGTGGTTGAACATTCAATTTGGCACATATTGATCTGAATAAAATATTCGTTGAAGCACCAGAATCGACCAAGCAATTGTGCACGTTTTTATTGAAAATTTCATAAGTGAGAAGAAAAGGAGGAGTATGGGATCTTGACATTCCTCCAATCAAGGCAATGTCATTCGGATCAATCTTATTGATCATGTTGGTTGGAGGTATTCCCATGTTGTGGGAAGCTACAGCTGTAGGTAAAGATGTAGTAGGCACGGCATGTAATTCTTTCATCATTATTTTTTGTTGATGTTTCAATTTGCTCAATTCGTAAAGAGTGATATTAGCTCTAGTCTTTTTCATGTCATTGATAATGTTATACTCCATTTCATCTGACACTATCAGTGTTCTTGATGGAGGTGCTTGATCTGATTGGACAGGGCTAAATTGGGTCGCTCTAGCAGTTGTTTTCTTTGTTGCGACCTTATCTTTTGTTGCAGGGCTTGCGCCCTTCTGTTTAGGGGTAGTTTGGGGAGGATCAAGTTGATTTTTGATTCGTGTGCTAATCGGAAATGCTTCTTGATCCTCTTCTTATGGGAGGATGAAATCCCACATTCCTTGTAGTTCCACAACTTCTTCACCATCGGTCTGCCCTTCAGTGGTATTCTCTTCTTCTTCTTCTTCTTCAGATTCGACGTTTGAGACAGCATTGGGTGGTTTCACCTCCATGGGAGGATTTCTTTTAAAAGATCTGTAGGGCTTTTTTGAAGAAGTTTCTGCTACTTGTTTTCTTATGTCAATCATCTCATTGGACATGGCCTTTAACACCTTTTGTAATCCTTCTATATCGAAAGGATCTTTCGTTTGCTTCTTCTTGGTGTCTTCTTTGAAAGAGATTTTCTTAGATTTGCGTTCTTCTATTGCAGATCTTTTTCTAGGGCAACTACGAGCTTTTCTACTGCTAACGCCTCAGTTAAGTTTTCAACTAAGGTAGTCTTGTTTGCCCTATCTACGAAGATAGCCAAGTTTGATGGTAAGGCCGTGATGTACCATTCACATCTTACTTCCTCGCTGGGTTGAGAAGCAGCGGGAATTTTGTTGAGGATCTTATTGAATCGTAAATTGAAATCTTTAATGGGTTCTCTAGCCTCAGCTTTAAGATTAGATAGGTCATTGATCAATGTTGCTGTTGATCTGTCATCGCCAAACTTGGTGAGGAATTGACTTTGAAAAATGTCCCAACTTGTGATGGACCCGGAAGGTAACGAAATGTACTATGACCCGGCTGTTCCTTGCATTGTATAAGGAAAAAATCGGACGACAGCATCTTCGTTAGTAACTCCGTTGAGATTAACAGAAAGCATGGAATTATTGATATGATCTTCAACTAGCATGCTTGTTTCTGGATTGAATTTAGGTAGCCATTTCTCAGGATGGGCTGGTATTGGGCTCAGGGGTGGAGGCATTAAAACCGCCCCAGGATTGTTCCATGGAGACTAGGCCATCGTTGAGCTGCTAGTTAATGAAAGTGCAGAAGATAGTCCCTGATGCTGAGAAGATGAAGATATTATGATCTTTGATGATTGAAGAGGAAGGGTTGTGGAAGATGGATGAGTGATTTTGGATGAGGATGTGGGTGGTTGACTTCGCGGTGAGGGGTTTGAAATGGACGAAGTAGATGAAAGAGTGTCACGGTCAGACTCTGGTGGTGTTTTCCTTGCTCTTTTCCTAGTAGGGAGAGGGGATGAGCAGGATTGTACTGTGAAGTCACGCTGCTGTTAGATTTATCAGACCTATGAGAAAAAATAGAGAATCCCTGGAGTTTACGAATCAAAGTTTGAATTTCAGGGGGTTCAATGATGAGTTGGTCTGATATATTAGAGTAGGTAGCAGCGGTGGATACTCGAGCGACTTCTAACTCTGGGTTTAACCGTACTGGAGAAGTCGGGGGAGTTGATGAGGGTGATTTACTCTCAGAATGGCATTTAGATTTTGACTTAGTTGCCATTCATAGTTCGTGCCCTCCTTCTAGCGCCAAATATGTTGAGGGCCCCGAAATCGGGTCAACAACAAGGGGGATACCCACCCGGTCCGGAACCTGGTTGGCGGCTCCTTGCCCGTTTGGTGTAGCGGGTCCGACTGGGGATAATGGGACCAGCTTCCTGTTGTGGTAAAAACACAACCCCCCCATTATTGATGCGTCCACTTCGAATAATGGGGACCCTTTCTATAAAAAGTTTGGCTAAACACCTTTTTGGATTTTTATTTTTAGATGATTGCCCTACGCTTTTGTTAATTTTTAGTTTTCTTTGGATTCTTGTTTTGATTGCTTTGTTAGAATCGATTTTCTATAAGCTTCACATTGACGCTTGTTTTGCCTCATTTGGTCAACTGGTTTGAAAATGACACTCCTTTGAATGTATAATTATTTATGTAGCCTGGGTTAAAAAAATGCGTAAAATGTACGATATTGCATTTTGTAAATAAATTAGTTCAATAATGCATTCAGTTTAAATATTAACCCATAGTGAGTTTTTACTAACTTTTTTCCATATAACCAAATCATGAAGCAACCGGATTTTAGTAATTTACTCCAATAAATTATTAATCTCGAAAAATCATAATTTCAAAGTGGCTATAGTTTAAAAAACTAAAATTGATATTTAGTATTAAGTTTTAAATTAATTAAATTAATTAATATATAAAACATAATTAATCTAATTAAAATAAAACTTAATACATGAAAAATAATAAAAAGAAAATTTTCATCGCATCAAAGCTCTGTATCGGATCGGAGGTTTAAATGGGCACATGCCATAACCCAACACCTCCATTCCTCCGATCGCCGAAAAGCAAAATGGAATAAATATTTATTTGAATATATCGCGTTGGGGCTCTCATATGACACAAGTTTAACGAGCCCCTCCATCCTTCCCGATCGCCGATATTTGATGACGAAGACCTCTCCTTCATATCCCCGATCGTCGATCATTAAAAGGTTCTTGTATCGCATCGGGATTTTGGCTTGACACATTTTAAAAAGGCCCCGACACCTCCATACCCCGATCGCCGATGCGATAAGTCAAACATTGATTTTAGGCTCATGGGTTAATTCGATTGTTTTTGAAATGGTTTACGTTACCATATCAGTCGTCACTTTAAAGGTTTATGTGAGCATGTTATCATATGAGGTCTATGTTATTTTTTTTAAACCCATTCGAATCAGAGTTAAAATGAATGGAATAAAGGTGGAGGATAGTTTGTATTTTGTTTTTTTTATATTAATTTAAATATTATTATTTAAATAATTAATTTTATATTAATTAATATATGTAATATATTGTATTAATTAAATTAATTAATAACATGTAATATATTATATTAATTTAATTAATTAATAATATGTAATATTTTATTAATTGAATTAAAATTTAAATATCATTTAGATTAATATTGATTAGTTTTTTTTAATTAGATTAAATTTGTTTATAAATCGCTAATTAAATATCAGTTAGTTAGATTAATAAATAGGTTATTAATAATTAGTTTAGTTTATAATTAACAATTAATTTAGAATTAATTAGAATACTAATTTAGGATTAGATTTTTAATTAAAATTTTAATTTTTAGCCCAGCAACAGAATTTCCAGATTCATGCCAGATTTGACTCATCAACTTTGGAAGTTCATAGAATGAGTTTTACTTGGCCAAATGAGGTCCAGGACGGCTCATTGGAAAGAGAAAATCAAGGAGAATATTTCTGAGGAGATTTCATTGACATATTTGGTCATTTATTGGGTCAAAAATCAGGCAGAAGATCAAGCTCCGAATTTTGAAAACAAAATCATTTTTCTAAGTTTTATTTTCAATGGTCCAGACCTCTTCTAATTGCAGATTTACTCCTCAATGATATTCTTGGTCAATTAAATCATCCCAGGCATCAATAGAGAATTTATATTTTATAGAATTTGATTGGATTTGATTTAAATGCCAGCAATGCCATGTTGATTTTATTGTTGCATTTTAATTTATTTTAATTTCCTTTTGCAGGAAAACAATGGAAGAAAGATGGAGAAAAGGATCCCAATCAATGAGAATGCTCCAGCAATTGGATTTAGCAGATTTCTCTTCACCAAATTTTCATCTCAAGAATTCCTTCACAGATAGTATAAGTAATAGATTGCAGAATGTAATAAAAGGGGGTTGCTCTCCTCTGCAATTCGGGACTTCTAAAAAGCACTACTGTAATAGGAATTTAGAGTTGTAGGAGAGAGGAGAGAAAATCTCAGATCTGGGGATTATTGAGGATTTTTCTTTTGTATCTTGAATTATGTAGGAGGGGTAGAATTTTCACTATTGTGGCTTTAGCTTTGAAGGCAGAAGTTCAAGCAATATAAAACACTGTTGGAGACCAAGATCAGAGAAATGGATGCAATAAATTGGTATTTTTAATACTACTGTTTTAAATATCAGTTTCATTTTTATGGTAACAGGAATGTGTCATTTTATTCATGTTTGTGCACTATTGTCAATATGGGTAGTTTGTCTCAATGTTGTTATCATGTATCTCTGTTCTTATGGATTAATTTCTGATTTCTGAGTAACTATTTACTCAGAAATCTGCCTTATTAAAACTGATTTATTGAGTGGTAATATATTGTGAACTATTTCCACATATTATTGTTTAGTTATTGGATTTGTTGATTTGATAATCAATATCATTTATGTGAACTAATTCCTGAGTGTTGTTGGTTTATTATTTCAGTTAAAAGGTCCCAATAGGATGTGTTTTGATATCCATAATATCAGTTAATTGAACTACTTCATTAACTTGATATTCATTATAAACAAGACATATCTAAATCCCAATACTTTAATTATCTTGCTCTTAGTTGGGTTGGATCTATATCTGCCTAATTAAGATAGGATTTAGATTAGTTGCTTTTGCTTGCATCATAGAATAAGCTTGCATTTAGAGTAAATTCTACATTCTTTTAAGTCCTCTCCTCAAAGAGGCAAAACTTTAGCTGTGGCTTGGCTGAACCCAAATCAGCTTAAGGGTTATTCTCTTGCCTGATCAGCAAGAAGAAGTGATCTGATGTCCCTGTCTATTGGTAGTTAAAGATACATTATAAACCAATAGCAATAGGGAGACGGTAACTGGACCTAGTTGAACAGTCGGAGCCACCACACCAAACGGAAAAGGAGCTGCTTTAAGGTCCGGACCGGGTGGTTATCCCCCAATGTTGTTGCAGCGATTTTCGAGGCATCAACATTTTTGGCGCTAGAAGGAGGGCCTGAAATATTTTTGTCTGTTGGAGTCTTTTCAATTTTAATATTTTATTTATTGTGATGGCTCCTCTCAAACTTCCAATTTGGAGTTGTATCCATGGACGTGCATCTTCCAATACTCCACCCGAAGTGGTAAGACTCTTGTCTCAGGCAAAGTTTAATGGTAAGAGAAATTCTTTTGCTTTTAACCATGTCTTTCAATTTATTCAAAATGTTTCAAAGTACGATTTTCAAGGAATTGATGAAGGCATTTTATGCAGAATTTTTACTCTCACATTTGCGGCAAAAGCCAGAAACTGGTGTAAAACTCTTCCAATTGCCTCAATCCATAGCTGGGATCAATTTGTTACAATTTTCATTTGTAAATTTGACGGTTACGATTATGAACAGGTATGTGAAGAAATTGAATATCTACGAAGGTTTAAAAATGAGTCTGTTAATGATTTTCATATTCGATTTCACTTGAATTGTTTAAGATTTAAGGACGAAGATAAACCTACAGAAGAAGAATCATTAGATTGGTTTAAATATATTTTTTCTCTTCCAACCATTCCCAATCCATATGAAATTTATTCAAGCTTTGTTCCATCCCCTTCCAATATAAATGAGAATCCCAATTTGGATGTGCAAATAAATTGTGATGAAGTGGTTTCACAAAGCTTAGAAGATATTTCTAATCAAATGCAAGAAGACAACAACAACAATTTTGGAGAAAAGACCGCATTGAAATCTGAAAGCTACTTTGAAGTAAATTCGGAAAATCAAATCGCAAATCAGCAAGTACAAGCAATAACCAAAGTAAATAAAATGCAAACTGCTGTACAAATTTCTGAATTTCTCCATGATGAGCAAATGCCGAAATCAGAGCAGCAAAGCAGCGTTCTTCAAGAAAGAATACGCACGCAAATGAATGATCTGCAATCTGAAATTTACAATGAGCATAATGCATAAGAGTTCTCGGACAGAGACAATTTTAAATGCATTGTTTCAGGTTCACATTTTTCCCTTTATCCTGATATTTTTAATGATGGTAATTTTTCCCCTCTTGGTATTAATGATATTTCAGAAATTAAAGAGGATGATTTAAATGAATTACCATTAAATTTTTATCAAGATATAGAAACAATAATTGATCATTCTTTTGCCACTCATGAACATGAGATTTTTGTTCCTCCTTGTTTTGGTATATTGGATGAAATCAAAGAGAATTCCAGGCAATCTTGTGAAGTCATTTATGATAATTACTCTGACATTGAGGATGTTGATTTCTATACATCTGAAGAGAATCCTCATGAGAAAATTCAAATAACATCTGAGAATGAGGAACACTTCAATTTAGGAATTATCCCAACTAATCCTCATTTTAGAGCAGCAAATTATCTTCATGATTTCACCATTCAAGAAAACATTCCAATTTATGATTCATATGAGGATCAAACTCCCATTCCTATTCATAATCATAATTCGTTTTCTATTTCACAAGTTGGAATTCAAAATTATTCAAATTCCATAATTCTGGCCATTCCTTGTGAAAATGAAATCATTTCAAAACAATCCCAATTGAGCTGTAACATTAGTTGTAAAAATAGTGATTTCATTTTATTTTTATTTCCCCACTTATTTTGTATAAAATCAGATTTAATTTTTCAAATTTTCCACACTTTTCGGTGGCATATTGAATACCTTACTATCAAACACTCAATTGATGCATTGCCCAATTGGGAAATTCAAGTTTCATATTATAATCATGAGCATCATAAGATAACAATATTTCAATTTCAATCAATGCTAATGTTTCATCAAAAGCTTCTATTTTTTCAAAGGCAATGTCAACAAGAGAATGTATTTTTGCAATCTGGCCAGCAATTCAATTCAATCAATAATTTTCCATTTCATTTGAAAGATTTCCATCCATTTTTCATTAATTCATTTGAAAAATATTTGGAAATTTTTCTCTCAAAGGAAATGGTTAATAGCTTAATATTTGTACATAACACTAACAAATTTTTTCAGGTCAAAAAATCTAAAAATTCATCTTCACAATTCGGCCTGTCATCTCCTCTTTTGGACGTTTCCCAATTATTAATAGAAATCCATCCAGATTTTTATGATCCAATTGATAGTCAATTGGAAAGGAAATTTCAAGAGAAAGAGATTTTAATCAACTTGCTAACACTAACTGTGCACTCTGATTTCATATTTAATTTTCTTAATTTAATTAGATTTGTATTTTTATTACTAGCATTTGAACTGTACATATATGCGGGAATAAAATTGAGAGAATGGTTACACTGGAAATATGACTATACCTAGTCATTTTCATGTATATGGTTAGAATAGGAGTAGAATTAATTTAGTTAGTTTGTTTTGTATAGATAATTTATTTTTAACAGTTCTGTAGATTAAAAATAAAACAAAGTAATCAGCCATTCTCGTACATGTTCAGTAAAAACATTTTTCCCTATCAGAAAATTTTAATTCTTGCTTTCTTTTAAATTTCTTATAGCAATACCTCTACTCTACCTATTTCGAATAATGTCTTGATTAAATTCAATTAAAGTTGCACTTGGTATCGATTGCCTCAAAGCCACTTTCCTTCATTTCGGGATTTCCTTCTAAGATTTTCTTTTGAAATTTATATGGTAAGGATTTGAGGATAAAAAAGCTTCATGACCCCATTATCCCATGAAATGTATGACTGTCTATGATAAGCTTAATTCTAATTCCATCATTATTAGCCAGTCCAACCTTTCACGGTAATCATATGAAGTTCATATTATCTTCCTCGGAATTTGCTAAAAGCTGACCTTAAGGATGTCCATTTTGCCAAATGCACACATTCAAATCTGTTTTGATATTTTTCCACAATTAGTGGCTTAATCTCATTCTAATTTTTAGTTTATTATCTGATGCTGTAAAATGCATCATCTTTATTTACTAAAGGTATTATTGAACAGTCGCTATAACAATACGGATTCTTCTCAAGTTATTCAGAATAAACAGAGATTATAAAATTGTTGTTTCAATTCAAAAGGGGAGCCTATTTTTATATTTATTTCTGGTAAATTTTATATTTCCTGAACATGAATAAACATATTTTATTTAGGCTGATTGCACACTTAGATTTAGAATAAATAATGAGATGATTTTAAACGAAGGAAAAAATTTGATAAAGAAGAAAAAATTTGAAGATTCATAAGGTAAAATTTACAGACAAATTCCTTTCAGGTATGCATTTACAAGTTTATTCTCATCCATTATTAGTTCATATTTTCCTTAGTTTATTTTTGTTTTATTTGTAGATTTTCATTTGTTTTCAAAACTTGAAGCAGCAAACCCAATTCAAATTTGCAATAGGCTCAGGGAAATTTTATTTGTGATGCATTAGAATTTAAGCATTTTTAATTTTGCTTTTATTCACTTAGAAAACACAATTGAAATTTCAAGGAATATCATAAGACCATTCGTATCATAAGATTTCATCGGAAGTAGTTCTTAGCATTTCTTTGCTCATCAAAGACCTCCGATGTATTATCTTACTCATATGCCACATCGCATTTCACAAATCGGAGGTTTGCAAGCGAAGTATACTTCCATAATCAAATCGTTGATCTCCGATAAATCACATTACCGATATTGTGATGACCACATAATTCCGGACCCGATATGAAATTCAAATCAAAATCATAAAATTATCGCGTCCATTTATTCGCAATAATGGTAAGAGCATAAATTTTAAAGGGCCGATGTCTCGGATCCAATATGTTATCAAATTTTCATCATAAAGTTATCAGGTCCACTCTTCATCGCATATCGGCATATCAAATATTGTTACACCATGTGCTTAAAATTGCCGATCGCCGACTAGCCACGTCATTTATCGCATATCGGCATCGCAAGAATCATATCGTGTTATATCGGGTACCAAAAGTTTGCCAATCGCCGATATCGCAATCGCTTCGTCGCATTGTTATTTATGCTTACATCAAATCTCTGATTCTGCGATGTGCGATGCGCGATGTGGGAAGCACAGTGTCAATATTCCCCAATCCCCGATATAATATTTCTTTAATGATGCGATCGCTACATCTCATAGCACAACTTCTCATCGCATATTTTCATATCAGCGATTCGCCGTTGCAACCTTTCATGCAAGAACTTCGAATGCATGCCTCTAAGCCGTTAACATTTAATCAATATATGGCATAGCAATAAAAGTGAATTTTTGCAAATTAAAATTCAAGCATGGTGAAGAAACATGTTGTGTGGATCATCCGATGAGGCGATGTGTTAAAGCGAGCTTGGATAACCACTATTGGAAAAAAGGCAATTGATGACAAATTTGCAGGATACAGAAAATCGTTTCAATTTCTCGTACATTTTAGTTTTAAATATATAAATCCATAATTAAAAATGGAATTCAAGACCTCTCTATCTTCATATTTGAATTCTATTATCTTCGATTTGGTCTTGATTTTGGATTTTGTAAAATCATGGAGTTTATATAAAACTAATAATATTTTGAGAAACAGTCATTACTGCACATTCTCATTCTTATTTCTGATGCATTCTTTTTAATTTCAATTCCCCTGAGCACTAAGCATTCTATTTTTACATTTTACTGCTTGCTTTAGTTTAAATAAAATAAATAATGATTTTGGGTTATAGGATTTTGGTTAGTAGGACTTCTTCATGTTTTTAATGATAATTAAAATAAGAAGTCAGCTAGTTTGGAGAAATTGATACCTTTTCAGGTAAGATCAAAAGCAATTATCCAATGGTAAGATTCATTTACCCACTTTCATTAATTTCCATTTCGGCAATTTACTCTCGGTTTTGTTTTTCTGATATATAAATCTGTTTTGCAGTTCTCCATTTGAAGTTTCCAATCCTCTGCCAGATCATATTTTCGAAGTCCATACTCTTCTCCTGGATTTATTTCAAGAAGCAGCGATAATCCTTATTGAAACAGCCACACCAGGAAGTTTCTGAACCTTTAATTTGTTTCTTTAAGCATTCATTTTATTAGAAAATGATCAAGATGATGCTTTGAAACAAGAAGATTAATATCATACAGAAAGTTTTCATTGTGGCTGAATTTTATCGTCACTGCTATCCAAAGGCCTAAAACACTTACAATCCTGCAAGGTATGATTTTTATAAATCTCAACATAAGAAGGAATGATTATACGATTATTTTCTTTTCTTCATATTGTTAAGACATTGGTATAAACATTCTTGTTTGAGTTTATCTTTCGAAACTTCGATTTTCTTTTCCACTTTTAAAATTTCTTCATTTTTATTTTTGTTTGCTGATTTCTTTCTCATTTTAGCATAAGAATTCTTTTCCTTCGGATTTCAGCTTTGATTATGGTGACTTTGCCATTATTTATATGGAAGGCCTATTTGTTACCTAACAATGGTCAGGATACGTGGAGAAAAATTGTTAATAGTCACCTATTAGCTTTTTCTTAAATCTCTTAGTAAAGTTTGATTTTCTTATTATAAAAGTAGACATACTTAAGGAAGAGATTACCAATCAAGAGAAGTTGGCAAAGTATCATAAAATCTGCAAAAATTCATTTTTCATCAAAATTGTAATCATTTTGAGATTTCAAAATTTTATTAGGATCTTTCAAAGTTCTATTATCAGTCAAGAAAAGTTATTTTTAACCAAGTAAAGACACTTTACAGCAAAGCACCTTTAACTCTGAAATTGTCATCCTTAACTCTTAAAGAGTCAATGATTCTCCCTGTCCCAAAAAATCTTATTTGTCTAGAGTATAATCCAGAAATATATTTAAACTTAAAAGATAAGAGGTCTCATCATGAGCCTGCTTACCATGATCATAGGGGAAAAATAGGCTGACATTACCAACACTGCTAAACAAACCAGGGTAATGACTTATGATTGCAAACAATTATAAGACAAGGGGTCTCATCACGAGCCAGCTTGTTCAGTCCAATTTTAACCAGTGAATGGCATTGTCAAATATCTGACTACCAAACCAGGACAATGGCTTTTAAGAAAAATAAAAAATAAAAAATTCAAAGAAAATAAACATATATAAATGGATTTATCTCTAGATCAATAATTCTTTTAAACAGATGGGATTCTGAATCATTTATGATTAAAAGGTAACCCTGTCGAAACTATAGATGTTTGCTGGCAGCAGTGGCTCTACCTATGACAAAGGAGTATATTTTAAAAGCTAAGCTGTAAAGTGACCCCTGCTTTATCTCTACAACTAATTAAGAATTGATGTAGAGTTTTAAAATATTTTAATGTATGAGGAATTTTAAGAAAAATTACAATTAGATGATTCTTGCTTTTATTCAGACTAATGAACTTAGTCAAGCATTTCAAGCATAATTTTCTCTTCCTTAATTATTTTTACTTTAATTTTAGGAAAATCTCATTAAACAGAGATAACTGGTTCTTCTCCCGCGTGTCGCCATTGTTGTGGTAAAAACACAACCCCCCCATTATTGATGTGTCCACTTCGAATAATGGGGACCCTTTCTATAAAAAGTTTGGCTAAACACCTTTTTGGATTTTTATTTTTAGATGATTGCCCTACGCTTTTGTTAATTTTTAGTTTTCTTTGGATTCTTGTTTTGATTGCTTTGTTAGAATCGATTTTCTATAAGCTTCACATTGACGCTTGTTTTGCCTCATTTGGTCAACTGGTTTGAAAATGGCACTCCTTTGAATGTCTGATTTTTTATGTAGCATGGGTTAAAAAAATGCGTAAAATGTACGATATTGCATTTTGTAAATAAATTAGTTCAATAATGCCTTCAGTTTAAATATTAACCCATAGTGAGTTTTTACTAACTTTTTTTCATATAGCCAAATCATGAAGCAACCGGATTTTAGTAATTTACTCCAATAAATTATTAATCTCGAAAAATCATAATTTCAAAGTGGCTATAGTTTAAAAAACTAAAATTAATATTTAGTATTAAGTTTTAAATTAATTAAATTAATTAATATATAAAACATAATTAATTTAATTAAAATAAAACTTAATACATGAAAAATAATAAAAAGAAAATTGTCATCGCATCAAAGCTCTGTATCGGATCGGAGGTTTAAATGGGCACATGCCATAACCCAACACCTACATTCCTCCGATCGCCGAAAAGCAAAATGGAATAAATATTTATTTGAATGTATCGCGTCGGGGCTCTCATATGACACAAGTTTAACGAGCCCCTCCATCCTTCCCGATCGCCGATATTTGATGACGAAGACCTCTCCTTCATATCCCCGATCGCCGATCATTAAAAGGTTCTTGTATCGCATTGGGATTTTGGCTTGACACATTTTAAAAAGGCCCCGACACCTCCATACCCTGATCGCCGATGCGATAAGTCAAACATTGATTTTAGGCTCATGGGTTAATTCGATTGTTTTTGAAATGGTTTACGTTACCATATCAGTCGTCACTTTAAAGGTTTATGTGAGCATGTTATCATATGAGGTCTATGTTATTTTTTTTAAACCCATTTGAATCAGAGTTAAAATGAATGGAATAAAGGTGGAGGATAGTTTGTATTTTGTTTTTTTATATTAATTTAAATATTATTATTTAAATAATTAATTTTATATTAATTAATATATGTAATATATTGTATTAATTAAATTAATTAATAACATGTAATATATTATATTAATTAAATTAATTAATAATATGTAATATTTTATTAATTGAATTAAAATTTAAATATCATTTAGATTAATATTGATTAGTTTTTTTTAATTAGATTAAATTTGTTTATAAATCGCTAATTAGATATCAGTTAGTTAGATTAATAAATAGGTTATTAATAATTAGTTTAGTTTATAATTAACAATTAATTTAGAATTCTAATTTAGGATTAGATTTTTAATTAAAATTTTAATTTTTAGCCCAGCAACAGAATTTCCAGATTCATGCCAGATTTGACTCATCAACTTTGGAAGCTCATAGAATGAGTTTTACTTGGCCAAATGAGGTCTAGGACGGCTCATTGGAAAGAGAAAATCAAGGAGAATATTTCTGAGGAAATTTCATTGACAGATTTGGTCATTTATTGGGTCAAAAATCAGGCAGAAGATCAAGCTCCGAATTTTGAAAACAAAATCATTTTTCTGAGTTTTATTTTCATTGGTCCAGACCTCTTCTAATTGCAGATTCACTCGTCAATGATATTCTTGGCCAATTAAATCATCCCAGGCATCAATAGAGAATTTATATTTTATAGAATTTGATTGGATTTGATTTAAATGCCAGCAATGCCATGTTGATTTTATTGTTGCATTTTAATTTATTTTAATTTCTTTTTGCAGGAAAATAGTGGAAGAAAGATGGAGAAAATGATCCTAATCAATGAGAATGCTCCAGCAATTGGATTTAGTAGATTTCTCTTCACCAAACTTTCATCTCAAGAATTCCTTCACAGATAGTATAAGTAATAGATTGCAGAATGTAATAAAATGGGGCTGCTCTCCTCTGCAATTCGGGACTTCTAAAAAGCACTACTGTAATAGGAATTTAGAGTTGTAGGAGAGAGGAGAGAAAATCTCAGATTTGGGGATTATTAAGGATTTTTCTTTTATATCTTGAATTATGTAGGAGGGGTAGAGTTTTCACTATTGTGGCTTTAGCTTTGAAGGCAGAAGTTCAAGCAATATAAAACACTGTTGGAGACCAAGATCAGAGAAATGGATGCAATAAATTGGTATTTTTAATACTACTGTTTTAAATATCAGTTTCATTTTTATGGTAACAGGAATGTGTCATTTTATTCATGTTTGTGCACTATTGTCAATATGGGTAGTTTGTCTCAATGTTGTTATCATGTATCTCTGTTCTTATGGATTAATTTCTGATTTCTGAGTAACTATTTACTCAAAAATCTGCCTTATTAAAACTGATTTATTGAGTGGTAATATGTTGTGAACTATTTCCACATATTATTGTTTAGTTATTGGATTTGCTGATTTGATAATCAATATCATTTATGTGAACTACTTCCTGAGTGTTGTTGGTTTATTATTTCAGTTAAAAGGTCTCAATAGGATGTGTTTTGATATCCATAATATCAGTTAATTGAACTACTTCATTAACTTGATATTCATTATAAACAAGACATATCTAAATCCCAATACTTTAATTATCTTGCTCTTAGTTGGGTTGGATCTATATCTGCCTAATTAAGATAGGATTTAGATTAGTTTCTTTTGCTTGCATCATAGAATAAGCTTGCATTTAGAGTAAATTCTACATTCTTTTAAGTCCTCTCCTCAAAGAGGCAAAACTTTAGCTGTGGCTTGGCTGAACCCAAATCAGCTTAAGGGTCATTCTCTTGCCTGATCAGCAAGAAGAAGTGATCTGATGTCCCTGTCTATTGGTAGTTAAAGATACATTATAAACCAATAGCAATAGGGAGAAGGTAACTGGACCTAGTTGAACAGTCGAAGCCACCACACCAAACGGAAAAGGAGCTGCTTTAAGGTCCGGACCGGGTGGTTATCCCCCAATGTTGTTGCAGCGATTTTCGAGGCATCAACACTTCCCAATCCAAAGGATGTGTGTGTGTGTAGATTTTGATGATGCTAATTTAGAGGTAATTTTAAGCTAATTTAATTCTAAACTCTAAACTGACTCTATTCTATTGTAATCTAACAAAAAAAAAGCACATCTAATCTATACTAACCCGGGGTAGAATTCTTTCATTATGCGATCTAAAAAGATTTCATATAATAACTAGTAATAAAGATCATTCAACTATCATAAGAATATAAATCAATTAAGATAAACCATTTTGCATAAGAAGTTAGGCAAAACAGTTGTGAACAACATATCGCATAACAGTTTATTCATATGTCAAGCACAAATAAATGACTCCACCGTACAAAAGTGCCAAATGGTAACCCACACATTCATACATTAACATATAAACAACTCAGCTCTATATCACTCTAAGAATATAAGTAGAAATTAATCAAGAGATAAAAGTACCATTTATGACTGATTTCACTCACAAACTTCAAGCAATAACGATTTATCTCTACTTACTTCTAACATCTACTAAGAGTACAGAAGTGCAACATCAGTAGCAGATGTTAAAATGCAAACATAAATAAATCTCGATCCATCCATTCATCAAAAACCCCCTCCGAGGGTGCAAAAGTGCATGTTCTGAGGACAAGTTTTTTGACAAATTTCCGGACCCTTCTCCAAATGCTATGAGAAGGGTTAAATACTACTAGCTAACTAATCTTAATTACACAAATTTAGGAAACGGCTTCAAATGACCGCCCTTTTACTAAAACAAATTTATTTCTAAAATTTGAATCTAATTTCTAACCGTTTCTGTATCTGCTCCTTAGTGCTGTAAGCAATGCAAGGTTCGCCTGGAAAGATTCGGCTGGTTGTCTTTTTCTTTTTCTCAAGCGATAAAAGTAGAAATAACAAAAGCTGGCACCTCTTTCTGACAAATTAGAAGATATTTTTGAAAATCTTCCTCTGGCTGGGTGTATTTGTTGTGTGTATATTTATTATAACCCAGATTTCTTTCAAACTGATTGTGTTGTTGCTATTTCGGTTTCTGGCCGTGCGAATGACTCAATGAGTTAGGGATTTCGTTGCCTGAACAATCCTCCGTATTAAAAATTGCTTCCGTTCTTTGTTCCAGGCTTTTCTAGAGTGTCCTCCCTCTTTAGCGTTTTTCTTTTTGCTTTACCCAGTCTGAGCTCCAGGATCTTTTGCAAACATGCTGTTTTTGTGTGCCTTTGACTCTGAGTCTTGGATAATCTATTTTCATCAGTGTCTGTTGAGTGATACTCTGGAATCCGCGGCTCTGTTGCATGCGGCATCCATTTGCGAAGGCATCTCCTCTCTATTCTTCAAGTATTGGCGCTTTCCCCTTTTCCTTAGATGTTTCCTAGATGTAGATTTATATTAGTTGCTGCCTTGCAGTTTACGCAAAGGAAAAGAGAAATGACGAAAAGATTGACAGGAAAGCTTTTAAGTTTATGACTTGACTCTTCGAAAAATGCAACGCGATCATCCTTGGATACTCAGGCGTGCAATCATTAATTTCCCTTAAGGTGCGCGCTCAATTTTGGGTTTACAGATCATGCCAAACAAACTTTGCGATGAGTGGTTTCTGCGATTTGCATCGCAGCAATTAATAGTCTCATTCATCACAGATCGCAAATCGCAAGATCGTAGATCGCAGATCGCAATTTTCATTTGATCACTGTGCGCTGCTTATGCGACGTTGCGATATGCGACGTCGCATATCGGCCATCAACGATTCCTTATGCTTTCTCTTTAAGAGCACCTCCAACATGTGTGATGCGATAAATGTCGCATCGCTTCTTTGCAGCTTATTTATGCGCATAGGAAAACGCTTCACTCTCTCTTTGCAATGCGATATAGCTTTTAGGGAGTTAAATACAAAAATTTTGATAAAAAATATTTTTGGGATTTTTTGTTAAGGGTCCCCCTTTGCTTGATGTTATTGCTAATACCAAACAAAGAGGGGGGTTGTTGGTGACCACAACACATCATCGTTAGATCATTCCCACCAGACCTAATGGTTGTCGCGCATATTGCGTGGGCAACAAGCAAGAGGGATACCTGCCTGATAAAAGTAGTTTCCTCTCTCTCCTCCACTGCTACATGGTGTGTGATGAATGGCCTCGGGCAAACTCCGACTTTTACTCCTTACCGCCTGATGACCACCCGATAGAAACCATTCCTGCTCAAATGAAACTACTCCTGGGCGTTATCTTTTGAGCACCTCCTCCGCCCGATAGTCATTTGATCTACTCATCTGAGATCTGACGGCTCAGAATAATTCCACTCCCGCCATGACTTCAGGTCTGTTGCGTTCTACTTCGTCCGTCCATTTCCCTCAATCCAACAGCCCTTATTCACCATCACCATAGTCCACCCTCCACTGCCTAACCACCATCTTGACCATCAATCCATCCCATCCAACATCCCATATGACCCGTACCCCACTTCTCATCAGTCACCAGGGGAGGAAATTTGTTGGCTTTGTCAATTTTTTTGATAGTTAGACAGTTGAACTGAAATAATGAAATCCATGGCCGAAAGGGGAAAAGACAGCAGCACGATGCAACCGAATTAACAAAAATGATAATGGAACATCATAGCACATGCAAGCCACCTGACAACCCAACGAAATGACCAGAATTTGGTTACTGTGTTTGTTAGAAATAGAGCCCCTGTGCTCATGCTTGTCTAATTATGGCATCAAGTAGTTAGAAGCCAGAGGGGATAGATTAAGACATCTCGAGCCCTAGAGAGCCCGAGAGCATTGTAAAAATCCTATAAATGGCTGAAAGTTAGAAGAAATAAGGGTTCAAATTTTGGAGACTGTGGATACTCTGTTCCTCTTAGCGTCTCATCTTCATTCCAGTAATACAAGCTTCTTTTGTTGTTACATGTTTAATTCCCATTTTCTCTTATGTTCTAAGCTTGCACTTGAATAGGTTATTCACATTTTCTTCTGTATCTAATGCAAGATAACTGTCATCTTATTCTGTGTTGATAAATTAGATCTGCAAGCTTCATTTAATTTCTGTAGCTAGCCATTCATATGTGTTGATGTATGCATTTTCTAGTACAGTCAGTATTCTCCATCTATCCATTGAATCTATAAACTATTGAGCATTAGTGGTCTAAAGCCTTGTCAAGCTGAGGGTGTTCATGAATGTTTGGAGTGAAAACAGAGTTGAAATAGCCATCTGACTTGGTCCAAACCCCAATCCATTCCAATAGTTCAAATAACAATATTGAATATTTATATGTTACCATGCATCTCCGATCTACAACCTAGGAGAGTTGCCTAGAGTGATAACAGATACAATAGGAGACAAGATGAGAAAGCCATTGAAAAAATGGTGTACACTGACACATTTTGGCAAGGAGTAGAATAAGTGTGCTTAGTTAGTGAATTTATAGTAAAGGTTTTGAAATTGATACATGGGTACACGCCTGCAATGCCTTATTTGTATGAAGAAGGCCATTCGTTCTTAATTAAGATGGTGGTACTTGATCCTGAGCTTCATAGAAAAATCAATCACGAGATACAATTTTATTGGGATTGCGTTGACTTATTTGGCTTCGAGGATTCTATTAGGGAAAGGTCCCTCTTCATGCCACGTAAGTGACAAGTCATCACTCATTAGAATTTTCAATTTACTTATTTATAATTCTAGATTTTTAAATTCAATTATGCAAGTTTTATTTGAAAGTTTAATTATGTTTTTATCTTTTGAATTTCTTATTTCTTTATTTTGTTGTAGATGTGATGCAGGAAAGTGTTCCCTCTGCAGACAGAGGCAACCCCTCTAGCCCTAGAGTGGGTCTAGTCACAAACAATGAAAGATCAACAATATCTTTCCTTAAACAGTCATAGTTGGAGGCCTACCTCAACCGGTGGTCGATGGAGTTCCATTACACTGCTCCATCTTCCGCTTCCTAATGAATAATCAACCTGAAACAATGCAAAGGAAATACAACAAAGCACGTAATCGGAACAACAATGATCTATTTACTCACAAATTCAAGAAGTCATGAGCTATCAAGTACATTACATACAAGACATAGGAAAACATCATTGATTGCATTAATAATGAAATAAGAGTAATCTTACAACCAAATTCTTGATGTCACAAGCCTTCTCAAAAGGGTCCAGCCAGCATGTTCCTCAAGAATTCACTCTTTGAAAGTGGATCTCCCAACATGCAAGTCTCTCTCACTCACAAGTTTTACACAAGATTAAGGGCACTTCACAACCTTCCATAAGCTATCAACAAACCCACACTTGTCACACTCACACCAGCTATCTAGCAAACTCACAAACACTAACAGCACTGCTCCACTAGCCAACTATCAGCAACTATCCCAAAAACTTGCAGTGCATAGCAATGGTGAGAGTTTAAATAGGAGAAGGAGTCTCCATGAAAGGTGGAAGAGTGAGCTTATCTCAAAGGAAGGTAGCACAAATGACGGAACAACCATGTCAGAGAAAGGAGGGCGATACAAACTATGCCAACAACGAGGCCTGAAGTCATCTGAAAGGCCGACCGTTGGGAAAAATTTGCCCAATCTGGATCATCACGGGTACATAACTGATCTTCCACGCTGACATCGCTATTGAATAATGTAGCTAGTCATGTCATCACTGAAGATCACAAGCAACCTCGCGCTGGCACATAAAATCAAACCATCGCGGGAATCAAGTGTACTTCTGTGATGGCAGTGCTTCTAGACTATTTAGGAGCGCCCTTCAGCGCGTTTATTTAGCCAACAGACGCGATGAGGCAGATAACTTAGGAAAGGTGGGTCATTTGGCAACATCAGAGAGCATTTGTCCAATATGAGCATTTTGACTTGAACACATGACACAGTAGGAAGACTGGAGTGAAGACAGTGACAAATTACTATGTAATAGATGCCCCCTAAAGTATGAAGCCTGAGAGAGTGGGATGGGTGAAATTATTTACGAAACTAGCTGAGCTGGAACACCATCTGGAAAAACCTGCACGCAAATACAACTGATATCTATGATAATGAAGTACATGTAGTCTAGGCATGGGCACAGCCATCCACAAGACATACGAAATAGGTATGTGGTATGGACGCAGCCACCCATGAAGACTCAGATATGGTCACAACCATCATCAATGAGTCATGTAATCATAAACCAATCCACGCAGCTCGAACATATGTAATCTGAGTTCGGGGTCTTGAACCCATCCGATCATAGTACAAATCCTAACATGCGATAAATGTGCTGAAGTCGAGCATGATAGAAAATTGCTTGATTACCAGTCAATGAGAAAAATTGTTAACAAGCGCAAGAGAAACCACCAATAATGCTAATGGTTCTCAAGGTACTGTCTAGCACAATCCACGAAGTGTGAAAAAAGAGCTGGAGTTGAACACTCGTGGAATCACCCAATCAATGACCAATGATGAAAGTTGACCGTCAGGTGTGAAGAACTTGCCATTGAGCATGCAAGCTCTAAGGTACCAAAGGGGATCTCTAGATCAATCTCCTGGATAATGAGTTGATGTCAATAGGAGACGACCTGTTGCAGGAGGGCCATAATGTTTCCCCCATCAACGACACGAGATAAGGAACAAGTGGTAGATGGCGAAATAGAGTATCAAAGGAGAAGGCAAGGGTGTAAACTGCAGAAGGATTATACTCTTGAACATGTCAGCGACACGACTCCGGAGGGTGGCAGCATTCAAATACCAAGGGATCCGAGGCTCGATGGAGACGGCATGAGTTAGATGGAATGAGGCTAAATGACAACCCAAACTCGCGGAAGGCCAAATGACGATGTATGGATGTCCCAACCCGACAAGAAGCAAAAGTGTCGATGTTCAAGAGTGACTAGCTACCATAGACAATCAATGATTAACATGCTGTTGAGTCTAACCTAGTAATAATTTAATGAGCCCTAGGAAGGAGAATATCGAGCCTCATCATGGTGACGAGTCCAATGTCGTCAGGGTTTAACGAGTCTGACATAGGTAAAACTCGGAGTCTTTTTCATGTTTAGAGAGTTTGAAAAAAACACAGAAAAGAAAACTCCAGGGGGGTCCTTTTTCTTAGATTTGTGTCTCTCGAGCCTGAACAAGTATAAAATGATGCTCGAAAGAATCGCTCGACCATTACGATTAAGGAGTACTTTTCGTAACTAGTGATTTCAACCCGAAAAAGTAGAAAAGCAGTCGGAATCACGTCGTTTCGTAACCAATAATGGGCTTGAAATGACAAAGGCCCAGCAATATTTTTGTGTTTACACGGTCGGAAAAGAGCTTAAAGGCGACTGCCTCTTATTTCTTTTAATGATTCAAGAGGGAAAAATCGGCAATCTTTTCTTCTTTAAACGGTTGGAAAAGAGCTAAAAGTAGACCTCCATTTTTATTTTCTTTAACGAGTCAAAAAGGGAAAAATACTCGGCAATCTTTTCATCTTTTACGAGTCAGAAAAGAGCTTAAAGGAGACTCGTCCTAGAGGAATGAGTGGTATAAAGGGTAGAAACTGGTTCCGACAATGGTGGAACTACTCAAAACATGTAATGGTCAAGAGGCTGGCTAATAAAACCACTCATCGCTACAGTTCCTCAGGAAATAATAAACAACCAAGTGAAAGCATATGATTAGCCAAAGAGATGGTGGTGATGGAATGAAACAACCAAGGCTCATTTAGCAAAATTTAGCGGATAAACGGAAATCACAAGATGTAAATCGGGTATGGGTTCATTTTTACACAAGATTGAACCATGGAGAACTCTTCTTGGATTCGGTTTCATGTTTACACAAGCTTGAAATGAAAAACTATGCTTGATATGAGTTCGCATGCCCCTAGCGTAATGATGCAAAGCGAGGTACATGCCCCCAAGCTTCATTGCATTCAACGAGGTGGATGGAATGAAGGTTCAAATTCGAGATCTTGGAAAGACTCGACTTGGATTTTACGAGATCTTAGTCAAAGACTCGATTTGGAAAGGGAGTTGTTTCATTTTTTAATGAGGTTGACACAGTGAAAAAGAACTATCCTCATAACCCTTGTTTCATCTTTTCACGAGCTCGAGACAAGGAACTGTGCTCCAGGATCCTTGTTTCATTTTTTAATGAGGTTGACACAAGAACAAACTATCCTCGTCACTCCTTGTTTCATTTTTTAACGAGGTTGACACAAAAACAAACTATCCTCATGACTCGTTGTTTCATTTTTTAATGAGATTGACACAAGACAAGGAACTGTGCTCCAGGATCCTTGTTTCATTTTTTAACGAGGTTGACATAGGAACGAACTATCCTCGTCACTCCTATTCATGGGCGACATGAGAACATGGCTCCCAAGAGGTCTTTGTGGGATGGAAGAAATGCACTCTGGGAGGAATACATGTCATGATGCACCAATGATAGATCAGGTTCCAATGCCCCCAGTACATGATGTACGAGACCATCTGCATGATCAGTAGTAGATGCAGAGACGGAATGGGTAGCCACATAATTGACCTATGGCAAGGAAGGCACTACTTGCGAGCAAGAAACGAGAGAGGATGACAACTGCACAGGAGGCACCGGGGGACTAAAGAACGATAATTGATCTATGGTCACCATTCTTCCATCATGTGGAAAACAAACCACATGGAAAATTGAAGAGACGAGGGCCCCCATGGCATAAAAATAGTCACGGCCAAGGAGAAGACTGAAATCTAAAGAACCTTGGACAACCATTACATCTATATAGACAGTTTTACCTCGCAAAGTAACCGGAAGCTTTGAGAGGATCCCTAAAGGTTGATTGGTTCCTCCATCAAACGGTAATAGATGTTGTGCAACCGATACAAGCTATGGGGAGCCCAAAGCTTGCCAAGTAGTGGAAGGCATAAGACTGATAGATGCACCCTCATCCAAGATAGTGCCAGGTACTACCTTATCATAGGCATGTACTGTAATCTGGAAAGGCACATGGGATGGAAGGCGGAATGTAGTCAAATGACTCCAGTCGAAGGAAACGATTGAACTAGTTGGTGGGGGAATCGTATGATTGCCTCCATGCTCTATAGGAACCGAAGAAGGACTCTCATGATTAGTAGGGATAGGAGGGTCGTTTTTAGACTCGGGAGAATCTGATGAGATGCGAAGAACATGAGCATGACACTCTTCCAAAATAGATTGATCAACAGGTGGTGAACCTAAGTTGACACTCTCCTGACCAATGGTTGGTCTGGAACAAGCTTAGCACAGCCAGGCTCGGAAGGAGGAGGACAAACATGAGAAGAATCTAAGTCAATCTCTTTGTCAATCGGGAGACGGTCTGAAGAGAGCCTCTGATAACCAACGGGAAGTTAGGGTGAAGAAGCTATAAGACTTTCCAAAATGGTAGAAGCTTTATCCATGAGTGGACAAAGGTGAAGGGGATGGTTGCCTTCACATAGCCTATAGGGGAATCGAATCTTCCCTTTCTTCTTACTGTTTCTAGCTGATAAGGTAGCATTGTCATGAGCTTTAGAGGACGATGAGAGATGAGCCGAATCACGAGACCATACGTCTAAGATCCTAGCAATACCAGGACAATCACGAAGAAGATGGTCACCCTTGCACAATTTACAAGGAAACTTAACCTTCTGCGGAGGATTAGAAGGTGGTCTGACCTAAGACGTACTCGGAGCAATAGCTACACAGGTGGCCTCGTATTTATCGGACTTCTTCTTCTTCTTCTTCTTCTTAGCCTCCCGGTTACTAGATGTGAAACTCTCACCAGGCAGAGGAGGAGAGGAGGAGGAAGAAATAGGGGAAGAAGGCGTAGGCTCAACCTTGGAATCATTGTGTCGTGGTTCAGACAAAGTAGATGGTGAAACATGAGTTATGACACTCGGGACCACTGAGGTTGAAAATAACCATACGTGAAAACCAATGGTTAACCCAAGCAAAGACAATGTTGCCATATACGGAGCACCGACATTTCCAAAATAAGGAAAGGGACTAGGATTCCCATCTCGGGAATGACCTTGGCTGGTAGACTCGGGGAATGTTTCCATCGAGAACGAGCCTAAAAAACACTCTTATCACAACCAAGAACTCAAACTATTACCAGGAATATTTCGTGGGCAGTAAATTTTATGACGCAGGAACAAAACTTGACCTTTTCATGTTTCAAGAGTCAAGAAAAGGTCGAAAAGGTGACTCTATCACTTTCGAGGTTTAATGAGCCTGAAAGGACAAGTGCTCAGATGGACCTTTTCTTTTAAGGAGTCTGAAAATGAATGAAAGTGACTACTCTGGAGAACTAGGCAAAAGGTTTACCAAACAACCCATAAAATTGCACATACACCTTGGCAGTCGTATGAAAACCAAGGACTTTCCGTACAACAGTCAACCTTCCCGAATGCTGTGTTCGGTGCGTTACGGTTTGTAAGGTGGTAGACACAGCTTCCTAGGGATAAAGGATGATAACCTAGTGGGGTCTCCCAACATATACTCGATGGTACATGGGAGCACAATTCTGTGCTAGACCACTATTGAGTCACAGAAGGAGGAATCACCGAACCTTGAGTGGAAACAAAGGTGACTAGGTTTAACGATGCCAGAGCACGTCTCTAGCCTAGACCTCTAAATAGTGTGCGTTATGTTCCAATGCGTTGTTAGATTCATTCAGTTCATTTTAGAGTTGATCTTCGATTATGTTTCAGTTTTTAGGCCTTACCGTATGTATACAACAAATCCTAGGATGCAACCAGAATGAATGAAATATCCTTTTACTTCAATGAACACCTACCTACAAAAGGGTAGAGAGATCATTCCCAAACCAAGACAAGCGAATGCAAACACTAAGAAACACAATGCATCAATACACTAATCTCACAATGCCTCGATACTACTAATGAAAGAATTAAAATTTGCTTTCCAATTTCTCAAACATGAAAATTCGTAATGCAAATGTACTTTCACTTTCATATGCTAAATGAATGCAAACTTTTGATTGTTTTTTTTTGTTGTTAATTTAAAGAGACAAATAAGCAAGTGTGAAATGATCGATCCAAACAATTGTGATCTATGCTTGGTAGTGAAGGAAACGAATCAACATAAAAAATTGGTTCAATAATCGACACTAAAAATCAACCAGCAAGAAAACAAGCAGCGAAAGAGCCTCAAGCAAATCACAAGACAGTTGTGGATGAACCTTGAACAGACAAGTAACCCAAGAAAATGGTTTCTCGACGAAAATTATAAAGGGCTAGGTCACATGGTCTAAGAAACACAAGACTCACTCAAATGAAATCAAAGAGACAGTACCCTAACCAAAAGCAATTAAAACAAGCTAATGAGAGACAAGAAACAACAGGGGATATACAATATTGATGAATTCAGGAGGTAAAGTCATAAAAACAACTTTACAGGAATCATCGCAAGTGTTACACTGACAACTAGAGATGTCATCGCTAAATGAGATACCATCGCTAGTGATGGACAGACAACTAGAGATGTCATCGCTAAATGAGATACCATCGCTAGTGATGGACAGACAACTAGAGATGTCAGCGCAAGTTTTACATTGACAACCCGAGATGATCATGGAAATACACCTATTTTCCGTGATGATGCGATTTCAAGAGTTGTCGCGGGAATTAAGCTAGCAACCCAAGATCATCACGGGTAAAAAGCTACAAAGTGGCGATGACATCGTGACTATTAGTCTTTTTTCCACGATGATGCAAAAAACAATGACAAATGAACAAAAACTCCTGAACCAAAACCAGTGAACCCTTCAATCAAATATAGGTATTTCCCAAATCAACCCAGGAAACTCAAAAGACTGATAATTAATCCCCAAACTTCAAGAGAGGCCAAAATCAAAATCAAAACAAGAGCAAACAAGAGAAGAACATAGGCCAAACTCCCCAGTGGAGTTGTCAATTTCTGATGCAGGAAAGTGTTCCCTCTACAGACAGAGGCAACCCCTCTAGCCCTAGAGTGGCTCTAGTCACAAACAAGGACAGATCAACAATAGCTTTCCTTAAACAGTCATAGTTGGAGGCCTACCTCAACTGGTGGTCGATGGAGTTCCATTGCGCTGCTCCAACTTCTGCTTCCTAATGAGTAATCAACCTGAAACAATGCAAAGGAAATACAACAAAGCACGCAAAGAAGTCATGAGCTATCAAGTACATTACATACAAGACATAGGAAAACATCATTGATTGCATTAATAATAAAATAAGAGTAAGCTTACAACTAAATTCTTGACGTCACAAGCCTTCTCAGAAGGGTCCAGCCAGCATGTTCCTCAAGCATTCACTCTTTGAAAGTGGATCTCCCAACATGCAAGTCTCTCTCACTCACAAGTTTTACACAATATTAAGGGCACTTCACAACCTTCCATAAGATATCAACAAACCCACACTTGTCACACTCAGACTAGCTATCTAGCAAACTCACAAACACTAACAACATTGCTCCACTAGCCAACTATCAGCAACTATCCCAAAAACTTGCAGTGCATAGCAATGGTGAGAGTTTAAATAGCAGAAGGAGTCTCCACAAAAGGTGGAAGAGTGAGCTTATCTCCAAGGAAGGTAGCACAAATGACGGAACAACCATGCCAGAGAAAGGAGGGCGATACAAACTATGCCAACAACCAAGCTTGGAGTCATCTAGAAGGCCAACTGTTGGAACAAATTCGCCCAATCTGGATCATCACGGGTACATAACTGATCTTCCACACTGACATCGCTATTGAATAATGTATCTAGTTAGGTCATCACTGAAGATCACAAGCAACCTCGCGATGGCACATAAAATCGGACCAACGCAGGAATAAGGTGTACTTCTGCGATGGTAGTGCTTCTGGACTGTTTAGGAGCACCCTTCAGCGCGTTTATTTAGCCAACAGACATGATGAGGCAGATAAATTAGGAAAAGTGGGTCATTTGGAAACATCAGAGAGCATTTGTCTAATATGAGCATGTTTGACTTGAACACATGACACAGTAGGAAGACTGGAGTGAAGACAGTGACAAATTACTGTGTAACAGTAGATATTTGGTGGCGAAGCTATGGTGAAAGGGCCCCAAATTTGCAGAAATTGGCCATAAGAATCCTGAGTCAAACATGTAGCTCTTCACAGTGTGAGTACAATTGGAGTGTATTTGAGAAAATACACTCAAAAAAGTGAAATAATTATAAATTTGAGCTTCAACCTTCAGTTGAGAAATTACATTTATTGTAATTTTAATTTATGACCCTCAAGTGTCAAGAGTAAGAACTCATTAGTTTTTTTGACACTCTTATAGGTTGAAGTTCTCCTGCCTCAATTATTTAGTGTATGTGCATTACAATATCTGACTTCGATGGAAGAAAATAGTAACACCAATAGATCTAAATGAAATTTCCTTAGACTATACTGATGTATTCTCTCAGTGGAGGGTGGAGTCTAAGGTGCCCATCTTGGAGGAGTCACCTGCATGGTTAGAGCTAGAGGAACTGTTATCACTCACTGCTTTGCAAATGATTAGTTGTCTAGGATGCATAAGAACAATAAAGTGGAAGCCATTTACTGAGCCATATAAGCTATTATAGCTTGAATAAACCCTCTTCATTTCATAGTGCCCAAAATGAGCTTTCCAATGGTATATATAAGTCCAAAAAAGGACTCCTAGATCAGAAGTTAGAGCCTATTGAATATTTCCTTTGGAAATCTAAAAAAACCAAAAAAATGGCTATGTATGAGGGCATCCCGCAACTCCACATCCCGCAAATCAGTTGTCACAATAGTCCTACAGTCATAACAAACTCCAAAACTTGCGGGGTTTGATCTTACGATATAGTGTGAAATTGTCGGGGAGGGCCGAAAACTAAATACAAAGGAAATGCATGAAAAACATGGGTGTACGACCCCCCTTCTCTCTCCTCCACGTGGCCATATCCCACATCCAGACGATCCCACAGTCCCGCATCCCTATGACCCCATAGTTCCCATAGTCTCGCAGTCCCGTAGGTTCTCGGTGACACCGCAGTTCTCATAGTCTTGTAGGTTCCCGCATTATTGATGGACCCCACATCCCACATCTTGATGACCCTATAGATCGACGATTTCTAAACTTAAAATACCGTGCAGGGGCTGATCTTGTGATATTGTGTGACATCACCAGGGAGGGCAAAAAACTAATTATAAAGGAAATGCGTGACAAAACAAAGGCTGGGTCGCCCCATTCTCTCTCTTCCACGTGGTGAAATCTCGCACTCCCGCAATCCTGCATCCCACATCTCGCAGTCCTACAACATCACATGATATCATCGATTTGTGATCCAATGAAAAATCACGGGGGAGGGCTGATATTCTTTAACAAAGGAAATGCCTTGTGAAAACAAGGCTGGGCAGGCCTTTTCTCTCTCCTCTAAGGGGCCATATGATTGGTCCTTAGAGCTGACATGGCAGCTGATGTCATCAATGATGTGGCAATACGGAGGCTAATGTGGCAGTAAGAAGTACACGTGGTAGTATGGATGTTGACATGGTAGGGGACATGTGTCACTCAATTTTAGTGTTTTCGGGGGTCCTATGGGGTCATTTCGAGGTGACACATGTCACCACTCATAGGGTGACACGTGGCACTGATGACGTCACCCCGTAGATCGGCAATTGCAACTATTAAGAAGAGAAACTTAATGAAAAGGGGATTCAACATTGGGGTGTGGGACTTTGATTGCGATAAAGAAAAGGACTCCGGATGCGATATTTTATAGACCATATCTGATAAAGGTTTCACGTCCGGATTTCAGCCGATGCAGTGAAAGGGTGTCACTAAGGGCGATTCAGGTTATACAAGGAAAAGGCCTCCACACAACCATTGATAGCATCAACGCCCATAGATCTAGGTCCCCGGTTCCAGTCCTCAGTCATATGCAAAAAATCGCACAAGGGGATGTAATAAAGGGGGCTAAGGGGGAAATCAAAAAAACACCCTTTCACCTATTTTAATAGGTAAAAAGTCTACGCCCCAGAATTCTTTGTTACACTGTAATACGCAACCCCAAGAAAGATGAGGGTGCCGATTGTGTTCCAAAGGACTTTAATGATAGAAATGATAGGGTTGGTGTTGGAAGCAACTGTAGCAGTAAATCAAGAAGAGGGACCATTCAAAACCAAGTTTGGGCAGACTCAGAAATGGCTCTTCAAGACCCGCTTCCAAGGTCAGCGTTGAAGGCACTAAACAAAGAAATGACAATATTTAGCTGAGTGACACCAGAGACCATACCATGACCTAGATGCAGCTTGAAGCTGAAGTAATTACAGGAATGGGTGCGAAGATATTGCATTAATGTTTCATTTGTTTTGTGATCTTGTGATGTGCTTTCCTTTTTTGAGGAAATTACTATTTTTGTGATGTTTTTTGGACACAAAGCCTTCCCTGGCAGAGAAATAAAGCTAATCTGACATCTGAGACTCGGCCCAAGGATATATTGTAATGTATCATGATTGATAATGCACCCCATCTTCTTATAAATAGGGGGTAGCAACACTGAATAAAGGTTCTGAAATCTGCAAAGAAAGTCTGATATTTTTGTGAAAATGGTATCAATTAGTCACATAGATCTTGTAGAATATCACAGGAGTAGTGGTGATTCCTCCTTTGAAGTATTACAATGTGTTATTTCCTATTTTCATCCATTTTGTCTATTTTCTTCTCAGAATTCATGTAACAATAGATTCTAGAATATTTCATACTTGCGTACAAATTCATTTTCATTGAGTCATTAATGCACATGCATGTTTGGTGGGATGGAATTATATCTTTAAACCGTACTACATGAATCTAGCATCCAGTTTATTTTTTGTTCATTATATATACCTGTAACTCAGATGATTGTAGCAAATCTCATGGTGTTAGGCTCTATGTTTTTAATATAGAATTATTGGTACTTTGAGCTCTACATTTTTGGTTACTCCTTCTCATTTTCTTCCCTCATTTATTCCACAAAGATGATTAAAATGTAAGCCTTTGAAGTGCTCAGCCTCCACTATTTTCTGTTATATTTCTGGGAACGATGTATGTGTAGAAATACTGAAATACCTAACCTGCATCTTTGGATGAAAGAACCAACCCATGCCTCTTATATTTGTGTATATAACATGGGTGATGTCTCCTCCTACTTGAGTATCATTTTAGACACACCGATTTAGATGTACCCAGGCACTGGTATTGTGAGCAATCCAAGGTTGTCTCTGGGAGTGACAACAAGAACCATTAGAACAGGGGTAGCAAGAGGAGGAGGACTCGGGGGATGAGAAACACAAGGAGGAGTAGGAGGAAGAGGAGGAGGAGGAGACTATGGGAGCATTGATGTTAGCACCATCTACTATAGATATAAGAGAGAACAAATCCATAACCAATAGTCATTATTTGATAGTAGGTGCAGGGGCAGGGCCTTCTATTGCTAGGGGCAGGCATGGAAAACAACCCATCATGTTTTCCCATAAATGGGGGATAAGATAACTGCTATTTTTATTTGTTTTTCTACACATAACTCATGATGATGAGATACTTTTATATATATGATATTATTTTGTATTAGTTCTCCACATTTGAGTCCTTGATTGGACAATTATCAAGGATCAACATGATTTAGTATCGCCTTTCAAGTATCATTTTTATTTTACATCCACTACATCATATATATCAGTTCTTTCTTAATATTTATGTGCCAATGTGTTTATTTTGTGTTGTTATTGCTTTATATGTTTAAAAATATGGAAAAAATGAATAAATTATGCATTTTTTTATCTTTTCCGAATTTATTTAGTCTATTAGTTTTTGCGATGATTTTGTTATGGCAAATGTTTTTGTACTTTATATTTATCCCATTTATTAATTTTTGTTCATTAAATTTTCTTTTATAAAGTAAGATTTACGTATAATATTGTTTGGTGGAGTTAATTACATTTTACATTTTATATTTGTATGTATTTTTCTTTAAATATTAGTTGAAACATATAAACCTGAGATGTTTTTCTACTGGAGAGCCTTCTATTGTTGTGTAGTGACTAATACTAGTTATAGTACTAGTCCCACACATCCATAAAAAAGTCATCATAAACAATAAAAAAGATGCAAATAAATAGTTTATATTAAGTTATATAAGATTTATAATTATGTCCAAAATGGGCCCATATTTTGATTGGGCCAAAAACTATCAAATACCAAACCTTAACATGACAAGTGGACAAAACATAATGTCCCAAGTATCGTAATTACCAAATAAGTCAAAATGCACAACAAAATATTCCATTGAATTCTATTTTCGAGTACACCTATCCCATCAAACAGTCACCCAGTAACTTCCATTGGAGCAACACATCCCATATGTACATGTGTGTTTAACCATTCAACCTATTGAAGACAATAAATGACAACATTCAAAACCAGGAATTAGTTCAGAGGATGCAATAAATGACACCAACCATTTCAATTGAAGTATTAAACACACCAGCCTTTTCAATTCAAGAATTAAACATAGGAAAGCATAAAGATCAACTGTGAAAGGTTATTAACCATTTGATTATGTACAAATCAATCCAGACCACACATTTGAATTTGGGAGATGGAAATCCATGCCAATCTTCCCTACTAATTAAATTATATATCAAAAAACTATAAAACATCAACTCTTACTGATTTTCGTTTCAAACATTCATTCTACTCATCAGTTGTTGGAGATATACAATGAGAGTGTTCAGACACTGTTACATTCATTATATTCATCAGCTGTTGCAGACATACAAATGGAGTGTGTGCACATTGTTACATTCATTCTATTCATTAGCTGCTGGAGACATACAAACAGAGTGTGTGCACATTGTTACATTCATTCTATTCCACTGTTGCTGGAGACATACACATTTATTTTTGTTTGATAATGTTATCATTTTTGTTGAATAATGCTATTTTTGTTGAGAAACAAGGGTAAATTAAAGCCATTGTAGATAATATCACTTGTTAAATAGATCACAAGATCCGATTAGAGAAGAATTTATATATGAATAACAGATCCACTAATTTAGAAACCAATTTAAATGCCACTGTAACCTCAAAATTGACCCCTACAATTCAATATCAGACTACTATAATAGCAATGAATATCCTTTCAAAGAGAAAATTCTGATGTCAGGTCGATTCACTGTCTGGGTAAAGAAGCATTTCTAAATGAATAACAAACCCACTGATTTAGAAATTCTCTTTTAATTATTAGAATATCATTAAGACCAAATAACTACAAGATTGCAGGAGCATAACTACAAGGAATTAGATAATTGAGATGCAATAGATAATCATTTATTTCGTTACAAGGAATATTATTAGCAAGGTGTTTAAGATCCTACAAACTGGCCCATATACATTAAAATGCTATTCAATCATGATGATAATGTAGAGGTAGCAGATGACTTTAATTCCCTTGATTCCACTGGTACGCTCATGATGGGGGAGAAATAATAAGTGTAGGAGGAGGAAGTGTACTTAAATTATGACCATCCCTTAAACCCATTCCCTACCTAGCTCAAAATGGTGTCTGATAATATGTTATGAAACTAGCTCAAGAAAAGATAGAAAGGATAGATCAACGCCTTAGAATTCAGCCTCTTCGAGGGGGCAACCTCCTTTACATTACATAAATGAACAATTCTTGGATGATACAAATGAAAATTCCTCCTTTCTATATATAGGAGTCTAAGGGGTCATAACATAATCACAGCCGACATAACAATAATGATGTAAGGGGACAATAATAACAATAGTGGGCTTTTATGGGGCACAATAGTAACAATATGGGCACTACATGGGTACATCAATATAATAAGTGGGTTGTACTAATAACAATAAGGGGTTACACTAGTAGTATAGGGGCCTAACATGCCCCTCTCCTTCAAAAATCGTTGTCCTCAACGCTTGAGTAGTTCTTGATGCTTCTGTATAAAATTCTTGTCCTCCCATGTGGAATCTTTAGTGGGTAAGTTCTTCCACTTGATGAGATACTCTGAAATTGATCGATTTCGTAGCTGTCGGGTTCTTGTTTCTGTGACTGCTCCAGGTTCCAATATGATTTTTCCTTCCTCTTCAATTTCTAGCAATATTGTTTGAATTGGGATCTTTTGCAACTTTTGAATAAGTGGCCATACTTCTTCATCCTTCTTCCATTTATCCCTTGCTTCGTTTATGCCATCTGGTTGGATAATAGAGATAGCCAAAACAATGCTTCCACATTCTCATCCTTGAAGAGTCTTCCCATTTGGTAAGGTCGCCATTTTTTAAGTGCATGTAGTATTGCTAACATTTCCTTCTCATAAATAGCTTGCTTGATATGTAGCAATAAAAATACCCAATCACCTACATCAAAATTTTTTTCACTACAATGTTTATCTACCTGTTGTTTCGTTTGATTTTGCACTGAAGTGGCGTTATCTTTTAAAATTTGGAGAACTTGTTGTTGATGCTCGATGTGATCTTTCACTACTTAAACCTTTTTCTTCTTGATATGTCCTTATATCTTTAGAGTTTGAGGAGTGGTAATTTCTTCCAATCCTTTACAAGATATGGTCGGATTCATTTCTTGATGCTCGATGTGATCTTTCACTTCTTGAACATTTTTCTTCTTGATATGTCCTTCTATCTTGATAGTTTGAGGAGTGGTAATTTCGACCAATGAATTACAAGATATGGTTGGATTCATTTCTTCTTTCTCGATGTGATATTTCACTTCTTGCACCTTTTTCTTCTTGATATGTCCTTCTATCTTGAGAGTTTGAGGAGTGGTAATTCTTGCCAATGCTTTACAAGATACGGTCTAATTCATTTCTTCTTTCTCTGGGGTGGGGTCCTGGCGTATATATTCTTCTTTTGATGTTTCTTGATCCTTTTCTTCCTCATCTTCATATTCTATGTAAAATAACTTCTTCTCAGCACACTTATGACCTTTAGTGCATTTGCTATCATAATTGTAACAAAGCCCTTTTTCTTTTTTTCTTCCAATTGTTGTGGTGTAACGCTTGTAGGTTGTGGAAAGCTAGGAGAAACAACACTTCCATCTTTATAGTTGTGAGGGGTATGCTTCCTGGTTTCCATAATTTTTCTTTCCACTATGTCACAAGGCCCTTTTACTCTTTCCAATTGTTGTGGTGTTGCTCTAAAGAAGGTGTTGCTCTTTGTATCCTCATAATGTGCTATCATTTCCTCCGTGAAGATTGACCACGTAACAAGTTGTTTACAGGAACAAAGCTCTTCATACCATAAAAATTGATCCGGTTCTAAATATGAAGATGCAATACATACCTTTTGTAATAGTGGTACACCATGTAGATCAAAATATTACTCCATCTGAAGTATCCAATTTACCGGATCCTTGCCATCAAACTTCCTCATCTTGCTTTTTCTTGATTTTAGGAGCTCGATCTTGAAACGACTATAACTCTATACTTTTGGATCTTTAAGTTCTAAAATTTAGAACTATAGTAGCCCTATGTGTCCTCTTTCCAATGCCTCTAGTCTAATCCAAATTGGATTCTTCAAGAAAGAGTTATGCACAATCTCCCAAGATGACCTGATTATAGACTAGTTCAGTAGAGCGAACTTGTACAACGTGCCACGAGTCACTGTTTTGACCTTTGGATCTGAAAAATGCATACAAGAAACTACATTGCGTTCTATTTCTATACCTTTTTACGAAATTTCAATCCGATCCCCAGAGAGAAAGTTATGATGATTTTCCCAAGGTCACTTGTTTGGAATGTAATTCCGGAGTCTGCAAAAAGACCAACTTCCTCAGATCATATCTCCACCAATATAGCGCGAAAAGCTCTGAAATTTGGACCGGAGGTTCAGTGAGATTTCTTCTCAAATGGGTTTTTTTTGCAACTTCTGAAATGTCGTAGAAAAGGAGTTATAGCAAAAATTACACGATGACCTGTTTGGAGCAGCGAAACCCTAGAATCCAAAGCTCTGATACCAAATGTTATGAAACCAGCTCAAGAAAAGATAGAAAATATAGATCAACGCCTTAGAATTTAGCCTCTTCTAGGGGACAACCTCCTTTACATTACATAAATGAACAATTCTTGGATGATTCAAATGACAAAACCTCCTTTCTATATATAGAAGTCTAAGAAGTCACAATATAATCCAGCCGACCTAACAATAATAATATAAAGCCACAAAAATAACAATAGTGGGCTTCTATGGGGCACAATAGTAACAATATGGGCACTACATGGGTACATCAATATAATAAGTGGGTTGTACTAATAAAAATAAGGGGTTACACTAGTAGTATAGGGGCCTAACATAATATCATGGCGGATTTGAGAAATAAATACGAGCTACGACAAAGATTGAATGCACAAAATTTGAGAAGGGAGAAGGAAACAAGGGAGCTTGGAAATGCAAGAAGGGATGCACCGAAGGAGGTAGAAAAAACTTATAGAGGAGAGGCAACACTAAAGGCTTCTGATTTTAAAGGACTATCTATTCTAATTAGGGAAGAACTGAAACTGGATAAGCTGGATAATTTGGACCAGAAACTGACAGATCACAACTCCGTTCAATTGATTTATGGACTATGCTGAGCTTCTGCATATAAGGGGGAAACATTGAAGGCATATAATGCACCATTAGGTGTGGAAAACCCAAATGTAATAGCTATGAGAACATGCTATATTATCTCCATTAAGGTCTGTCAGGGTCCTACATAAACTTGTCTTTACTTTGTATGGAAATCATATACCATGTGAATTAAATGTAAGAAGGTGTACGGGTTTTGAGTTGAGAAATAAAGTGTAGATTATGTTATTTCATTTTGGTTGTTGAACAGATATATATAGACACACATATAAGGCCAAATGTGTTTATGTTGAAAGTTGTGACCTACACATATTTTATCATTGTATCATCAGAGGGGAGTTACCAATGATCCCTGTGAGATTGTGAAAGCCAGTCATGGTTTAAAGCTAAAAAGGAAAGTCAAATATAACCAACATCAATTCGTCACTTCCTCTTTATATAAACTCTAAGATATTTTTAGTTTATAGGGTATGTTTTTGTAAGGAAAGATCTTATCCTAAATAGAAAGGAGATACCTTCTTGTATTTATGTTAGTATTTATAGGAACTATAATAAGACAATATGATTTTTATAAGATAAGTGAAAGAAGGAATTAGATGTCAAGATATATTTTATATAGTTTAGTTATAATACTTAGGATAGATTAGGAACAAGAACAAGAAGGAAAGAAACCTCTTACCTGTATTTGACTTAGGCTTTGACTTGCAAAAACAAAAAGAACTAGAACTAAACCCTTAGTCTTTTAAAATTTGAAAGGGAATAACTACATAAAGAGACTAAAACTAAGAACCCTTACTCTATATATCTCTTCCTGATAACTCATGCTTTTACCAACTACGAATAAAAATAATACCAAGAACAAAATGAATGCCAAGAACAATGATTTGAGGACACAAAAAAATAGTTGGGTTGAAGAAACTATGTTATGTCAAAGCTGTTACAAAAATAAAAAGGAATAGCTCTTCCTCATAACTCATATTTTTACCAACTAGCAATAAAATGAATGCTAAGAAAAAAATGAATGCCAAGAACAATCATTTGATGACACAAAAAAATATTTGGGTTGAAGAAACTGTGTTATGTCAAAGATGTTACAAAAATAAAAAGGAATAGCTCTTCATGATAACTCATATTTTTACCAACTAGGAATAAAATGAATGCTAAGAACAATCATTTGAGGACATAGAAAAATAGTTGGGTTGAAGAAATTGCGTTATGTCAAATCTGTTACAAAAATAAAAAGGAATACCTCTTCGTGATAACTCATATTTTTACCAACTAGGAATAAAATGAATGGAAAGAACAATCATTTGAGGACACAAAAGAATAGTTGGGTTGAAGAAACCGTGCTATGTCAAAGATGTTAGAAAAATAAAAAGGAATATCTCTTCCTGATAACTCATAAAAATCATCTAAGAATCAATAAAGATGATAAAATGCAAGAAAGGGTCAATGAAACTGTAACCTCAAATCTGACCCCTTGAATTCAATATCAGACTACTATAATAGAATGCTTCAAACCTAATATTTTTCAACAATTTCCAATAGGTCACTTTTGAGGAGAAGTAAGCTTACAAGTGATTGAAAAAATACACTTCAATCATCAATAACATGCAACAAAGCTTAGAAGATCCTCACAACCTAGACAAATCAATCAAATAAAGCCCACAACCCTGCAAGGGAAATCTAGAAAGAATTTTTATGTGTGAAACCTCACTATTTATTTCTAGATTTCTTGTTTCTTTCTGTGAATTTAATTATTCCAAGCCTACTGCAGTATGAAATTTTATGTGTGAAAACCATTCCAATTATGAGTTTTAGATCCGAGATGTATTTAGTTACAATATATAGATAAAGCACTGATTGTTGTTTCTCATTGATTACAAAGGCCAATGAATACCTTGTTTTCTAATATAATTTTTTAAAATTAGAATTTTGTGGTAACTTTGCAGGTTTTTGCAGCCATGTAAACAAAATGAGAAAAACAACAAGTATTTTATTATTAAGGGATGAAAGAAATGTTCACTTTCCTCTTTGAGGGGGAAACCTCCAGCAGAGCAAAGCTCGATTACAAAATAAGACTCGATATTTCTCAATGGGGAGTCTCTATTGTTGGTGGGAGTTGTTCCCCTAGGGCTTTTTGGGTTGAAACCCTAGCAGACTGAAAGTTGTCTATTCAAAGAAGCACACATTCACACAGCCATTATGCTATTATAAAAAAATTCTAATGTAAAGGGTACGTACCTTAGGTCCTATGTTTGAGAAGGCCCTTAGGGTGCAAACCCTTCTTGGAGTTCCCTTCTTCTCTTTTGTCCTGCAAAACAACCAATTCCAAAGAACACAACAATATATGGACAAAACCTTATAAAGAAACCATCTTCATGTTATAAATAAAGGTAGTTAGTTATGAAATCCAAACAACCATCTACATATGAATTCTAAACATGAATATCATTAACATAAAGAGGATTCATTTCGGGAACCAAGACATGTGTTTCTTTTATTATAGACAAATAAAGTACATAAAAAGGAATGATTTCACCTGAGTCACCTTCAGCAGGCTCCAAGCAAAGCTTCCTTCCGGATCCGTTCCAGCCTCAAGCCTTTAACAAACTCCTTCCATGACTCTCTCCATGATGTCACAAGTAATGGATGAACATCAACACACAAGGAAACAAGAGTTTCCTGTACAAATGGGGGAAGTGCAAAAGGCACAAGGGACTTCAGACCTGGTCAGGGGAAAAATCTCAGCATAATAACCTTTCTCTCTCTTCTCTCCTCCCTTAGGCCTTCCATTTGAGGTCTTTTTATACCTCTCCCATAGTAGTTTTTTAGTTGGGAGTTGGTTGGGAACAGTTGGGCCACGGGCACTAACAGGTGATCAGCAGGTAAAACCCGCGATCTCCGCCCGAAAATAAGGAGTTTTATATATTTTTAAGTGTTTTAATACATGTACGTGGGTTGGTTATATGCCTACCCATGTATACACGCGTTTAACTCAGGGAAATGTCACGTATAAGGGATAAAACATTGTTTTTTAAATTTTAGGACGAGGTCTGGAAGGAGGGGTTGCCATAGGCCATGAGTGTAGCATCACAAACCATAAGAGTGAGATTTGGAGCTACAACAGATGTCTCCTAATGTATGAGGTTAGAAGGGGTACATGATGGCCGAAATATATTATGCAAGTACGTGGAAAGGAAGTCTGTCAAAAACCGAGGGGGACTTCACCAGAATTCAGCTTGCCAAGCCACCAAAGGAGATCAGAAGGAAACACTGTTTGAGGCGGGCATACCCATGCTCAGAAAAAGTAAAGCATGTCCGCATATCAAGTACAAGCAGATCCACTAAGTATACATAATGTATCATTTGATCATAATGAACAAGTACATGTCTGAATATCACATATAAGACTGTCAATGATGCTGAAAGATGCAACGGATAACTGATATCAAAGACTGATCCCAAAAGGCACCAACTGAACATGATGGAATAGGATGGTACTACACTACAAACTCAGGTGACAGCATATAGAATGTCGCCATGACTGACTGCAACATATAAAGTGGAGTGGTATCAACTAGCAGCAACAGGAGCAACTGTCAAGTGAACCAATGAATGTTGATACAACATGAGGTCTTCACCGACCGCCTGGTACATTTCTACACCATGGGAATAAATGATATGAAGTCCACCATGTGAGAAATCATTTGATTACCGGTCATTGATGTATATTGTTAACAAATGCGAGACTACTCACCGATAATGATAATGAGCGTCAAGGTATCTAGTACAATCTAACAAGTGTGAATAGATGAGCTGGAGTCAAACACCTATAAGAATCTATCGATCAGGAGACAATGATGGTTTCCCACTTTCGATAGCGAAGGATCTGCCACTAATGACTCCAAACCCCAAGGTACTGCCAAATGGACTCTAGATCTTTGCCCCAGAGCAATGAGTCAGAGTCGATAGGGAAAGATCCGCCAGAAGGAAGGCATTAAGGCATCCTTCATCAATCTAGTGCGAGTGTAACCTGTAGGCCAATAATGTGGAAGGAATCAGACGAAAGAGATGCAGTAACCAAACCGAAGTACGTTTCCGGCATACACAATATGTGGCTAGCACACGACAGAAACCCTCTGAACCAACCAATAATGAAAGCTGACACAGAGGTGAGGTATCCACCAATAGGGTCAAATGGAAACCAAGGTACTGCACGAATCACAAAGTGTGATAATGTAAGCTGATGTCGAACACAAGGGAAACCACTCAGTCAAAGACCCATAATACTGATCGATGTTGAGCACAAGGTGACCTATCAATAATGAATATAGGGCCAGGGTGCAGCTCTCGGCCCGTCCTCAGAGCAAGATGTCGTCATCGATAAGGACAAGACCTACCAGCAAGAAGTCAATGGGGACCTTCTCAAACCGGCACGAGTAAAGGACCAATATAGCTGATGTGATGATAGACATGACACTAACAACCAGGGATGGCTGACTGAAAAATGAGTCAAGAGACACCACAGAGAGGCCGACTCAGGCTAACTTCTCTTGAACAAAAGCACGTATCAATGTTACTATGTGGCAGCATATGATGACTTTGTATAAGTTCGCCATGCGGGAGGCACGAACGAACCCTCCATATCATTGGAAGAGATAACCAATCGGGGGAGAACTGACTCAATAACAAGGTTAAGGTGTACCTAAGTCAAACTAAATCCCACCCACATGGAGGAGACTTTGTTTTGAGTGCTTTGTTCAAGGGCGACACTACTGACTCTAGCTGCCAACAATAAATGGAAATACTGTCCCGTTCCCACTCTTTTTTGGAATATTTAATTTTTTTGTCTTTTTATGTTAAGCTGGAAAAAGAATAAAAGAATGCTATGGTACAGTGGAAAGAACGAGTGCCGGTGAAATAGATAATCTAGTTCCTGGGAATGGAATGTTCCTATGCTCAATGCAGGGAGGTGAAAACTGGTCAGTGACACTCAAAGGTATGTTCCTTCCACAGGTCAAGGTGTGTCAAGCTGCAGAAGTCAAAGGTATGCAAGGTTGATTTTGCAGTCGTCATGGTCAAACGTTGGCTTAAACACGAGTCCAAGTGAAGCTGGCTCTAGGCCAAAAGGTGCAAGTGGTCAACATGCAATGCAGTAGTACAACTCAACACAAAGGAGCCTCTAGGGTATAAGGCCAGAACAAAGCAGAGAAGCTAAGAAGAATGAGTCTTCAACGCATAAGTCATGGCGGGACTACAGAGGACCCCCGAGCCTACTCAAATCGGAGTAGCATGGGCAACAAATGTCAGTGAGGTGCTAACTACGATGCCCATGTAAAGGATGGCTCTACCATCATGTCATGATTTAAAGAATCGGCGGGTGAAGATGGCTTACGACCATAACACGATGGGATCGACCCTATGGCAGATGTAGCGGAAAATGGAGGCTAGTATGCATAATGCAATGGAAAAATGGTGTCCCTAACCAATATGCCAGTGAGAAAACGATACCTGCCATGACGGGTCAACAGTCATGGAACCGTCTCGAAACTGAAAAACGTCCAAAATGTCCTGAAAAACAAACCAATCTCAACATTCCAAGCTCCCAAGTTAAAAGTCACATGAGGCCAAACAAAATAAAATTTTGAAAAAATTTTGCATTTTCAAAACTTATAAAAAGAATTTTGGATTCACCATTTTTACCATTTGAGTTTGAGAGCAAAGGATTTGGAGCAAAAGGAGCAAACTTCCCACAGCCAGATTCAACTGTTCAAATTCGTCAAAAACCTCCAGGTAACTCTTATACTTAGCTTGGAATTGATTGTGACTGGTTTTAAGATTTTTGATTAATGTTTTACTGTTGATTTTTTGTCAAAAATTTCCTCGCGGTGTATACGCGAGTTGGAAATACAAAACCCACGTACACGCGGGCCCTATACGCGACTATGTGCATAGGGACCCGCGTGTATGCCGCGAACCATTTTTAAACAAAAACTAACGGTTACAAATCATTTTTTTCTCAGAATGCCTATCAAGTGGCGTGAAAGAGAGCACGCAGTGGTGGATAATGAAGTTATGAACAGTCCAAAAGCTTTAGATGCTCTACGGGGATGCGGTTTGGTTAAATTTTTCAAACTGCTGAATATGAAAGCGAACACGCGTCTGCTTGAGATGCTCATTGATTATTGGGATGTCGAGGAGGAAGCCTTTATGATCGATCAGATGCCGCTCAAGGTAGAAGTGGAGGATATCTATTTTATCACGGGCCTTTCCCGAAGGGGAGAGGTAGTACATTCCTGGGGCAGGACACGAAGTAGCCTCACGATAGAGGACTATGTACAGATATACTGCCCGAGACATCCCAAGAAGGTTGGGAGCCAGATTTCCATCACACATGTGGTGAGTTTATCACTTAGGATAATCCTGTTCACCATAGCTCGAGTGAACAGATCATCCTCTCTGCATCAGGCGTCACGGCTAACCATGAGCGTGGCAGTTGACTATCTCACTACTGTGTTTGATAGGTGTACTCCTCTTCTGGACAACATGAAGAGCCAACTCACTTATATTAGGAGGGTACAAACCAAAAACTTTGGATACAGGACTATCCTGTGCACTTTCTTTTTCGAGAAGGTTCCCGCACTCCGCCCGAGGGTAGCAGTTTCCATCAGCACCCCACGCGATCCATGCATGGGCCGGTGGGCTGATCTGATGAAACGTCTGGGGGTTGGGGAGGTCCCAAGGACTGCCTTCGATGATGACTTCTTCACCTGGTGGGATCAGCAGATCATCGTCGTGGATGACTACCCCTATGCTAGGCTGGATTTCCGAGGAGATCCTGATCTAGTGCTACCACTGAACGCAGCATGGGGCGAGATTGGTAAGAATTTTTTGATTTTTTTTGGATTTTTCAAATATAATGATGATTTTTGAAAAATATTTTTGATGAGATTCAAATGACTGATATGATGATCATGTTCCAAACATTGGGCCGATATGACCAGATGGGTTCCCGCGGCATGGACGGTGCGGCCGAGGAACCGAAGAGGCAGCTGCTAATACAGAACAGACTCTAAAAAACGTCCAGCGACACTTGGTGAGACTGAGCTACCGAGTATCGATGGCCACCATAGAGGACCTTCCTGAGGATATGCAGCATCATGTGGTTGGCCTGCCACGTGACTAGGTTCGCACTTTTCGGCGTGTGGCCAATGCGATAGTTACATACTTAGACGCTCATCCTGAGCCGAGGCATTAGATATGCCGGACATGATTATGGGCATTTGAATCCCAATTTTGTATATTTTTGGACACACATATGTAAACTCGAGACGCTTTATGATATATATATATATATATATATATATATATATATATATATATATATATAGTTTGACGCTTTGTTGCTTGATTTTATTATGATGAATGATTGATGTGCCAGTCTAATGCTTGATTAGCGATAGAATTAGCTAACCAATTATGAGATCTTGGAAGGTGAAAATAATTAATATAAGTAAATGATCTTTGCAACAACCTCACCCTTAAATACTGGCGATATAAAGATGGATCCCTTACCCGATAAATGTTATTTAATTGAGACACTATCAATTGAAAATCAAGATACACTACCAACGAGTTGATCCCATGAGAGATTGCCTTGGATAATAAATTAATAATGGCAGTATACTCAGCCATGTTGTTTGAAGCAGGACCGATGCATACGCCTCTTGATACCATCAATTGACCAGTTGGATAATAGAGTACCCAAGCTGCGGAAGCAAGATTCCGAGTGTGCCAACTAGCACCATCGGCGAACCCAAAATAGACTAAGTCATCCATCAACACCTGCCACAGCAGACCAAAAAGTGTTGATATCAAAAAAAAACTCTCGATGATATATGTACAAATATACATAAAGTACAAAGAATCCATTGCCTGGCCAAAACTAAGCAAAGTACTTCTTTAAGTAGAGCCCGTTTCGGGGCTCCACCAGCTTGTTTCCCTCAAAATCGATTAAGTCATACGACCCTTTTTCTAAAACTCGTTTAATAATGAAAGGACCGTACCACATAGGCTTAAATTTGCCTGCCCCCAAGGTGTCTTTATCTTGGTCATAGACCAGGACAAGGTCACCTTCAAAAAAGACTCGAGGACGGACAGATTTATCATACTGTGTTTTAACCCTTTTCTTATGAGCCTCATTCACCATGGTGGCATCTCGACGTTGCTCATCGAGATGTTCGAAGCGAAGTAGGCACTCTTCGAGACTCGAAGTCTCTGAAAGGAGCTCAATAGCCTGTTACACTTCCTACTGTGTCATGATTCCAAATCATTCATGCTCATTCTCTCTGATGTTGCCAAATGACCTACTTTGCCAACGTTTTTCCATCATCGCGACTGTTGTAAAAATAAACACGCTGATGAGCACTCCAAAATAGACCGAACACACTGCCATCACGGAAGTACATGTGATTCCCCGATGGTCGAATTTCATGAGACAACGCGACTGTTGCTTATATTTGATCGCGCTGACATGACTTTCTCCATTATGCAGTAGCGATGTCAGCGCTCCAGTACAGTTATGTACTCACGATGATCTAGTCTGGGCGAGTTTGTTCTAACAGCCGGCCTTCCAGATGACTCCAGACCTGGTTGTTGGATTTGTATATGTCACCCTCCCTTCTCTGGCATGTCTGTTTCGTCATTTGAGCCACCTTCCCTGGAGATAAGCTCATCTTCCCACCATTCATGGAGACTCATTCTCCTATTTAAGCCTCCACCATTGCTATGAGCTGCTAGTTTTGGAATTGATAGTGTTTGGAGTGTTGCTGATAGTGTGTGAGCTTGATAGGTAGCTGGTGTGACAAGTGTGGGATTGTTAGAGAGCTTAAGGAAGGTTGTGAAGTGTTTTGATCTTGTGTAAACTTGTGAGTGAGAGAGTTTGTCTTGGGAGATCTACCTTCAAGGGTGAATGCTTGGGGAACTTGCTGGCTGGACCCTCTTGAGAAGGATTTGACGTCAGAACTATGGTTGTATTCTTCTTTGTTTATCAATAATAGATGATTATCATTATGGTTCCACTCTTATTGTCTTTATGATGGTGATTGAGTTATATCCTTTCTGACTGATATATAGTTGCATCTATTGGATTTTATGCTTGTGTTTGTATCGTTCTTTGCATGTGGAGGTATCCGTTCACGAGGATCGTGGGGATTGTGACCAGCCGGAGCAAAGGAATGGGAGTGACGACTCTTCTACAAGTACTAGCATTGGAATCCAGATAGGCCCTCATCATCGGTCTTTAATTTGCAATTAGGAACCTGCGTGTTAGCATTTTTTGGTTGTTGCTAGACCCTATTTGGACTAGTAGGGATCGCCTCTATCCGCAGAGAGGATTTACCTCCACAACAATTTGGTGACTCCACTGGGGAGTTTACCTTTTTGTTTGATTTGTAAACTTTAGATGGAACCTGAAGCACGGCCAGATAGCCTTCAAAACGCTATTGCTCTGCGTTAGCAAAGTAGATCAACGCCACTTCAGTCAATCTCCGGTTTGATTTACGAACTGAACAGCTTGGAGCTGGCCTTTGTCCCTTTTTGTTCATTCTTTCCTTGAGTTTGTTTTTGGTCTTTTTTCAAAATTTGGGGATTAGTTCTCTGTTTCTTGGTTTCCTGGTTTGGTCTGGGAGGTGACTTGTTTGTTTAAAAATTGACTGTCTTGGTTTGAAAGTTTTTGGCTTGATTGTGGCTGTTTTTGAACATCATCACGGTTTATAATTAAACAGTCACATTGCCATCACGCAACCCTTTCTGTGACCTTCTGTTCATCGCGTTAATACACCAAACAGTCGCGACGGTTCTGTAAATTGGACCATCGCGGGTAAGGCGTGTACTTCCGCGCTGACATCGCATTATTGCTACATGTAGTTCTTTATCAGTGCATTGTTGCTGTGTATCACCCGCGCTGATTCCTGTAGAATTGAATTTCTTCAATTCTGCCTCCTGAACCTATTGGTCTTGCTATCCCCAACTGTTCTCACTTGGTTTATGACTTGTTTTTCACTGTCTGGAGGTTGAAGCACTCTCTTATGAGTTTTTTTGAGCGAATCTTGCGTTTTTGCTTTGTGACCTAGTTTTATTGTTCCAAGTTTGTTGGATCAGCCTTGCTTGGTTACTTGTTTGCAAAGGTTCGTAAACTGCTTGCTATTGGTTTGATTGAGCCTTCCTATTTGCTTGCTTTTTCTTGTTTGTTTAAGTGATCATTGTTGAACCAATCTTGACATTGTTTCGATTTCTTTTCACTACCCAGACACAGATCACAATTTTTTGGGGTCAAGCAGTTTTTCACATTTGTTTGTTATCGTTTCTCAAAGTTTGTTTAATGCACTTTGCCATGAACAAAAAAAATCTCTTTGCTTTGTATTGTTAATGATAATTAGAAGCTTTTCATTTTGATTAGTGATTAGTCATCTTGAAGAAAAGTTTGTGAATTTCCATTAGCTGCATAGGGAAACTATTTGTTGTGTTGTGATCATTTCGATTGCGTGAAAGCCCTCAAACCCTCTTGTAACTAGCATTCATTGAATGGAATGACATATTTTGGCATATAGTTTGCATTTAGGGAATTGTGAGAGATTACAGATGGTAAGGCCTGAAAACCGAAACCTAATACAAGATCAACCTTAAAATGAACTGAATGAACCTAAAAACGCATTGGAACATAACGCACACTGTTTAGAGGTCTAGGCTAGAGACGTGCTCTGGCGTCGTTAAACCTAGTCACTTTGTTTCACTTAAGGTTGGGTGATTCCTCCTTCCGTGATGCAATAGTGGTCTAGCATGGATTTGAGCTCCCACGTACCGTCGAGTATATGGGGAGACCCCACTAGGTTATCATCTTTTATCCATAGGAATCCGTGTCTGCCGCCTTACAAGCCGTAATGCACCGAACACAGCATTCGAGAAGATTGACTGTCGTACGGAAAGTCCTTGGTTTTCATATGACTGCCAAGGTGTATATGAAGTTTTACGGATTTGTTTGGTAAACCTTTTTTCCTAGCTCTCTAGAGTAGTCACTTTCGTTCCTTTTTGGACTCTCTAAAAGAAAAGGTCCATCTGAGCACTTGTCACTTCAGGCTCATTAAACATTCGAAGGTGACTAGAGTCATCTTTTTGTCCTTTTCTCGACTCTTAAAAAATGAAAAGGTCAAGTTATGTCCTTGCGTCTTAAAATTTATTTGACCACGTTCACATCTACCCGGTTAGATCTTGTTTGCGTTAGTTTGTGTAGGGTTTCTCCTCGTTTGTGATGGCAACTTTCCCGGAGTTTACCAACCCAGGCATCCCCTCTGATGGGAATCCTGGTCATTTCCCTCCTTTTGGAAATGTTGGTGCTCCTTACATGGCAACGTTGTCCCTTCCTGGGTTAACTGTTGGGTTGCTTTTTTGGTTGTTCTCAACCTCTCTGGTCCCTACCATCTTAACTACTGGTCAATCAGTTCCTCCACCTGAACAACATCATGTTGATTCTAAGGTGGACCTCTCTCCTTCTTCACCTGTTTCTGCGTCCTCATCTTCTACTTCGCCTGGTGAAAGTCTGGATTCAAGTAACCAGGTGGCTAAGAAGAGGAAGAGGAAGACAAAGAAGAAGAAGTCTCTTAAGTGAGAGGTTAAAAGCACAACTCAAATCGAGCCACCTTCTGCTCCTCTGTGGAAGGTCAAATTTCCTTGTAGACTGTGCAAGGGTGATCACCTTCTTTGTGACTGTCCTGGCATTCCCAGGATCCTTGAAGTATGGTCGAGCGATCCGGCTCGTCCCTCATCGTCCTCTGAAGCTCATGGCAACACCACCCTATCAACTGACAAAATTCAGAAGAAAGGGAAGATTCGAATCCCCTGTAGACTATGTGAGGGCAATCATCCCCTTCACCTTTGTCCGCTCATGGATAAAGCTTCTACTATTTTGGAAAGTCTTACAGCTTCTCCAACCCAACTTCCTGTTGGTTATCAAAGGCTCTCTTCAGACCCTCTCCCTGTTGAGAAAGAGATTGACTTAGATTCTTCTCTTGTCCAGGCTCCTCTTCCCGGACCAAGCTGTGCCAAGCCTGTTCCAGACCAACCATTGGTCGAAAAGAGTGTCGACTCGATCTCACCACCCGTCGATCACTCTGTTTCGGAAGCGCATCATGCCCATGTTCTTCTTGTCTCCTCAGATTCCCCTGAGTCCAGAAATGAATCTCCTATCCCAGCTGCTCTCGAAAGTCCTTCTTCGGTTCCTATAGAGCATGGGGGCAATCATACGATTCCCCCACCAAGTAGTTTGGCTGTCTCCTTCGATTGGAGCCACCTGACTGCTTTCCGCCTTCCATCCCATGTGCCTTTCCAGATTACAGTACTTTCCTATGATAAGGCAGTACCTGGCACTGTTTTGGATGAAGGTGTGTTTGTCAGTCTTATACCGTCCACTACTTGGCAAGCTTTAGGTTCCCCGCAGCTTGGGACGGTCGCACAGAATCTGTTAGCATTTGACGGGGGAACCAGTCAACCTCTAGGGGTCCTCCCAAAATTTCCTATTACTTTGGGAGGCAAAACCGTCTATATGGACGTGCTGGTTGTCCAAGGTGCTTTAGATTTCAGTCTTCTCCTTGGTCATGACTATGTTTATGCCATGGGGGCCCTTGTCTCTTCGCTTTTCCGTGTGGTTTTCTTTCCACACGACAGAAGAATCGTGACTATAGATCAATTATCATTCTTTAGTCCCCCGGTGCCTCCTGCGTAGCTGCCACCCCCTCCTGGTTTTTGCCCACCGGTTGTGTCTGCCCCACCATAGGTCAACTATGTAGCTACCTACCCCATGCTTGTATCCCATGATGATGCCGTCGTGCATAATGTCCTGCGGGAATTGGGTCCTGACTTCCAAGATGTTGTCCTTCCACCGGGAGTACCATTCTTGGATGTGACGACTTCCTGTTCATTATGATGAAGTTCGTCCGGAGCATAGTTCACTTTCTTGTGTCAAGCTCCTTAAAACAAAATGAAACTGGGTCTGGAGCACAGTTCCTTGTCTTGTGTCGAGCTCGTTAAAAAATGAAACAAGGGTTATGAGGATAGTTCTTTCATTATTTCAACTTCATTAACAAAATGAAACAACTCCCTTTCCCGATCGAGTCTTTTGATTAAGATCTCGTAAAATACCAGTCGAGTCTTTCCAATATCTTGAAGGTGAACCTTCATTCCATCCACTTTTTTGAATGTAATGAAGCTTGGGGGGCATGTACCTCATTTTGTGGCATTATGTTGGGGGCATGCGAACTTATAACAAGCATACTTTTTCGTTTCAATCTTGTGTAAACATGAAACCGAATCCAAGCAGAGTTCTCCATGGTTCAAGCTTGTGTAAAAATGAAGCCATACCTGATCTATATCTTGTGGTTGCTGCCTATCCGATAAATTCTGTTAGATGAGCCTTGGTCGTTTCATTCCATCCCCACCATCTCTTTGGCTGATCATATGCTTTCACGTGGTTCTTTTTCATTTCCTGAGGAACCGCGGCGATGAGTGGTTTTATTAGCCAGCCTCTTGACCATTACATGTTTTGAGCAGTTCCACCATTGCCGGAACCAGTTGCTACCCTTTATACTACTCGTTCCTCTAGGACGAGTCTCCTTTAAGCTCTTTTCTGACTCATAAAATATGAAAAGATTGTCGAGTATTTTTCCCTTTTTGACTCGTTAAAGAAAATAAAAAAGGAAGTCGTCCTTAAGCTCTTTTCCGACGTGAAACAAGAAAAGATAGCCAAGTCTCCCTCTCAAATCGTTAAAAGAAGCAGGAGGCGGTCACCTTTAAGCTCTTTTTTCGACCGTTTAAACTTAAAAAGATCGCCGGGTTTTTGTCGTTTCAGACTCGTTATCGGCTACAAAATGACGTGCTTCTGACTGCTTTTTTACTTTTTCAGGTCGAAGTTACTACTTATGAAAAGTACTCCTCGATCATACTAGTCGAGCGATTCTTTAGAGCATTGTTTTATACTTTTTCGGGCTCGAGAGACACAACTTTACGAAAAAGGACCCCCCTGGAGTTTCCTTTTCCACTGTCTTTTCAGACTCTCTAAACAGGAAAAGACGCCGAGTTCTTCCTTTGTCAAACTTGTTAAAACTTAATGACATCGGATTCTGTCGAAATGATGCTTTTCAAGCATATGCTATCCCCGTCAAGCTTGTCATCAAAAAATAACTGGGGTACTCGCTAGCAATGTTGGGGAAAATGGAACCACAATCATTGTCGTGTCAGTAGTATGTCACTCTTGAACATGGCACTTGTCTGCATTCGTGTCTGGGTGGGGACATCTCATCTTGTTTTTACACTTGCCTCCGTGGGTTTGGGTTATCCTGTTTGACCTCTCATCTACTCATTGCCTTGTCACCATGACCCCTGATCATTTAATGTCAAATACTGCCAAGTCCACTGTCGTGCCGCCGATATGTTCAAGAGAAGTTGACCTTTGCAAGAATACTCAACCTCCCTCTGATACCTCACGCAAAATATCTTATCCTTCTCTGTCTTGTGTTGATGATGTGGGAAACATTATGGCCCACCTTCGATCAAGGTCACTTCCTGTCGACTTCAGCTCATTATCCAGGAAGTTGACCTAGAGACTCCCTTCAGGTGCCTTGGAGCCTGCATGCCTCAATGGTAGGTTCTTCGTGTTCGACGCGAGGTTTTCATCATTGGCCTCCGATCGAATGATTCTGTGGGTGTTCGACACCAGCTCACTGATTCGCACACCATAGATTGTACCTATAGTACCTTGAGGACCATTGTCATTATTGGTGGTACCTCTTATGTCTATTAACAGTTTTCATCATTGACTGGTAATCAGACGATGTTCTTGCATGTTCGACTTCAACTCCTATATTCGCATGCTTGGACTTGTACTTTGTTCGGGTCGAGATGGAGCGCAAGACCCTGGATTTTGTCTGTTGAGATCCAGGTTGCGATTTTGTGGATTATTATGATCATTACATGACTTGTTGATGGATGGCTGCGACCATACCTGAGTCTTCATGGATGGCTACGACCATACCTCTATTATCCTCATGGTCTCATTAGCTGGGTAGCTGCGTCCATACCACAGACCTCTTTCGTATGTCTTTTGGATGGCTGCGCCCATGCCTAGACTACATGTGATTGATTATCAAAGATATTAGTTGTACTCGCGTGCAGGTTCTTCCCGGTGGTGTTCCAGTTCAGTCAGTTTCGTAAAGAATTTCACCCCTCCCACTCTCTCGGGCTTCATGCTTTAGGGGGCATCTGTTACACAGTAATTTGTCACTGCCTTCAGACCAGTCTTCCTACTGTGTCATGAGTCCAAGTCATTCATGCTCATGCACTCCGATGTTGCCAAATGACCTACTTTTCCAAAGTTTTTCCATCATCGCGACTGTTGTAAAAATAAATGCGCTGATGAGCGCTCCAAAACAGACCAAACGTGCTGCCATCGCGAAAGTACACGTGATTCCCGCGATGGTCGAATTTCATGAGACAGCGCGACTGTTGCTTATATTTGATCGTTCTGACATGACTTTCTCCGTTATGCAGTAGCGATGTCAGCTCTCCAGTACAGTTATGTACCTGCGATGATCCAGTCTGGGCGAGTTTGTTCTAACAACCGGCCTTCCAGATGACTCCAGACCTGGTTGTTGGCCTTGTATATGTCGCCCTCCCTTCTCTCGCATGTCTGTTTCGTCATTTGAGCCACCTTCCTTGGAGATAAGCTCATCTTCCCACCATTCATGGAGACTCCTTCTCCTATTTAAGTCTCCACCATTGCTATGAGCTGCTAGTTTTGGAATTGATAGTGTTTGGAGTGTTGCTAATAGTGTGTGAGCTTGATAGGTAGCTGGTGTGACAAGTGTGGGATTGTTAGAGAGCTTAAGGAAGCTTGTGAAGTGTTTTGATCTTGTGTAAACTTTTGAGTGAGAGAGTTTGTCTTGGGAGATATGCCTTCAAGGGTGAATGCTTGGGGAACTTGCTGGCTGGACCCTCTTGAGAAGGATTTGATGTCAGAACTATGGTTGTATTCTTCTTTGTTTATCAATAATAGATGATTATCATTATGGTTCCACTCTTATTGTCTTTATGATGGTGATTGAGTCATATCCTTTCTGATTGATATATAGTTGCATCTATTGGATTTTATGCTTGTGTTTGTATCGTTCTTTGTATGTGCAGGTATCCGTTCACGAGGATCATGGGGATTGTGACCAGCCGGAGCAAAGGAATGGGAGCGACGAATCTTCTACAAGTACTAGCGTTGGAATCCAGGTAGGCCCTCATCATCGGTCTTTAATTTGCAATTAGGAACCTGCGTGTTAGCGTTGTTTGATTGTTGCTAGACCCTATTTGGACTAGTAGGGATCGCCTCTGTCCGCAGAGGGGATTTACCTCCACAACATAGCCAATTTAAGAGACGGAGTTTCACATTCAACTGGAAAGATAGATTCCATCCCATAAACCAACTGAAAAGGTGTAAAGCCAGTAGCTGTTTTCACGGAGGTTTGGTATGCCCAAAGAGTCGAATACAACATAACGTGCCAATTGGACTGATTTTTATCGATTGTCCATTGGAGTATCGTCTTAAGAGTTTTATTGACTGCCTCAAGTTATGCATTGGCCTGAGCATAATAAGGAGATGAATGCTCCTGCCGGAAACCTAATTTGATTGCCAATTGAAACATCAGTTGATTCTGGAAATGACTGCCATGATCAGTGACAATCTCTCTCAAGATACCAAATCTTGAGATAACCTGATTAAAAAGAAACAATGCTGCCGTGTCACTGTCGTTCTTATAAGTAGGCATGGCCTCAGGCCACTTCGTAAAGTAGTCTACAGCCACGATAATGTACCTGTGATTCGCCGCTGGAGGTTGATTACAAGTCGTAAAATTAATACCCCACTTAGTAAAGGGACCAACGGTGACAACGGGAAAAAGAGGAGCTAGATGCGCGCGCATCTTCTGAGTAAAAATTTGACATGGGTGACAGCATTTAACTGCTTCCACATAGTATTTAAAGAGTGAAGGCTAAAAATAGCCAGCACGTAAGATGCGCTGGGCTATAGCAAGCCCTGATAGATGACCACCACAAGCTCCACTATGGTAGTCATTGAGCACTGACTCTGCTTCCTCTAAGGTTAAACAATGCCGAAGGATTGAATCAATCCCTCAACGGTATAATGTGTCATCGATGATAACATAGTTTTTAGCCAGGTGACGTAATTTTCGACGTTCATCCTTGGAGAAAGTAGAGGGAAACTTCGAAGTCTGGAGATAGACAATGATATCTCCATACCAAGGGTCGAGTGAAGAGATGAGGAATAAATGTTCGTCAGGAAAACATTCCTCATAAACAGTATCCTCTCCACAAGGTAGCTCAGAAATTAGCTCCGCAAAAACCATGGATTTCTTAGATTTTGCAGACACGAACTCGAGATCGAATTCTTGAAAAATGACTATCCATCGATTATATTTGCCCCCAATCACTCGCCTACTGAGGACAAATTGAAATGGATTGATTGTCGTTAAGACAAAAGTTTTGCGTGGCAGAATATAATGACGGAGCCGCTGGACAGCATGACCAGCTGCCAAGGCCAACTTCTCAACCGGATAATAGTGAAGTTTAGGACCTATTAAGCCTCGGCTCAAATAATAAATCACATTCTCTGTGAGAGCATCATCCTCCTGAACGAGAACCATACCAATGGTTGATTCTGCTACAACGAGATATAAAAGGAAGTCTCTACCATAATCCGGTGGACTCAAAAGCGGGGCAGAGACTAATGCCTTTTTCAAAGCATCAAATGATCGCTGCGCAAATTCGTCCCATACAAATGGAACTCCTTTCCATAGCAAATGCATGAACCCTTTAGTGATCGCGGCATAGTTTGCTATAAACTGTCTTAAGACATTAGCCTTCCCTTGAAGACTTTTAAGTTGTCGAATCAAGGACGGGGGAGGCAACTGAACTATTGCTTCAACCTTGAAGGGATCAACTCGGATCCCTTCATTGGACACGATGAACCCTAACAACCGACCAGACGTAACTGCGAAAATGCACTTGTTGGGATTCAACCGGATTTTATAAAAATGACATCGCTTGAAAACCATTCGAAGATGACTAGGGTGATCAGTTCTCTTTCGAGAACGAGCAGCGAGATCATCCAAGTATGCCTCGATGACCTGTTTGATGTCGTGGAAAGCATATGACATGGCCCGCTGAAAAGTGGCTCCAACATTTTTAAGGCCAAAAGGCATATTTCTATATGCAAAGGTACCCCAGGGACATATAACGGCTGTCTTATGTTGATCTTCAGGATGGATAGAAATTTGATTATAACTCGAAAAACCATCCATGAAGGAAAAAATCTCATTACATGCACACTTGTCGATAATCTGATCAATGAATGGCGTGGGGTAATTATCTTTCAGACAAGCCTTGTTTAAGTCCCTAAAATTAATACATACTCAGATTGTTCCTTGCTTTTTATCCATAGGGACTCGATTAGAAACCCAATTAGTAAGAGGAACAAGGTATATGAAACCCGCCTTTAGCAGCTTCTCAACTTCAGCTTTGATAGCTGCTGCTTTCCTAGGGTTAACCTGCCGAAGCCTTTGATGAACCGGTTTGGCATTTTCATACGTCTTGATCTCATGTTGAACTATAGAAGGATCAATGCCAGGCATTTCCTCATAAGACCAAGAAAATACATCTCGAAATTCCTTAAATAGGTCAGTGTAAATTTGAGTTTCTTCAGGGGAACACTCAATTCCGATGAAGAGATTCTCGATCACGTTAGGGTCCCTAGAGATGTTTATAGGTATCGTTTTTGAAATGACCGACATATTACCTTCGGCATGAATGTGTGCTGGAGCCAAAGGATTTGACACCGTACAAACATCACTAGTAAAGAGCTCGGAGAATCTAGATTCTACTTCCTGCAATGGAGGAAGAAAGTATGAACGATGGTGTAAGTCTTCCCAAGGTCGATCTATACCCATCATTGCTTCAAGGATTGCTTCTTCAAAAGGTAAAACTGTATCTAAGCAGTCCAAGGCAGAGGTAGAATCAAGGCTCCAAGCCGGGGCCACATCACCATCTAACTCCTCTTCGGAAAAAGGAGCAGGGTGGTTGTCTGCAGAGTCTACGATAGACTGATATCTAAGCTTAGCTGCAGATATAGGGAATGCCATTCCATTTACTTGTCCTTCAACTAATGTGGTCGTAGGTGAAGGCAAGGTCCAAGGGTCTGAAAAATAACGAGTCCGAAAAAACTCTTCTCGAGGGGACTCCTTAGATGATGAAATGACATTGATTTTAGGGAAAGGAGAGGGAAGATCAAAGGTACCCATCAATGAGGAATACATTCCCACTCCTAAATTCTCAGTAGGTGGGCGAGGGTTATCCACTAAAGGAACAGTAGAGTCAGAGCTTGCTTGAGGATCGACTGGAAAATAATCCATTTGATCAACCTTAACGATTTTCCCTTCATGAGGAAAGCAAATGACACGAAACAGAGTCGAAACAATGGTGTCCATTTCATATACCCAGTTCCTTCCTAATAGGAGATTATAGTCTAGATTAGCGTCTATGACTTCGACTTCAATATTGACGACCTTCACCCCAACACATATAGGAAAGGCTGGGATAATCCCATGCGGCTTATGAGAATGACCATCAAATGCAGTCAAGATGGTGGGTGAAGGAACAACCAAAGGTGATCCAATAGCCTTCGAACATGACATTGACATGACGCACGTGGAAGCTCCTTCATCTATAACGGTATGAAGAATATTGATTTTTCGGTATGTAGACTTTATTTGGAAAGCCATATGATGAGGGAGTCGCTTTTTGACATTTAACATGTCAAAAGTGAGAACTAAAGATTTAGCTGGATCGAATACTCCAATCGCGGAAAATAAAGCACTTCGCTGATCCGGACAAGACTGGAGAACCTCTAAAGCGAACATGGTGCATGGACTCTGAGCCAGATCCTCCACAATGGAGTAATTTTGGGTAGCCTTGGCATTAGGATCAATAGTCGCGTGTTTAGCGGAACCTTTTGGTATCTGTGGTATAGTCTCAACAGGGGATCACTTAATATGAAGGTCGGTATTTCTGGGAACAGTCTTGTCCTTGGAAGTTTCGGCTTCACCATAATCACGTGACCGAGTAGCCACATGGACATTAGAACCCATCATGAAAACATTCGATGATTTTTCCCCTTCTTGGTTGCCCCCTGCGGAGGTACCAGGATTTGAACTCGCGCCAGCAAGAAGTTGCTGCCCTTGGGGAAAAGGGTTAGTTAACACGGCTTGAGAACTAGAAGTCCCTTGCTGTCCTAACAAGCACTGAGCATCTTCAATCTTAGGGCAGAGATGAGTTAAATGGTCTCCACTGCACAACTTTCATGGAAACTTGAATTTCTTTCTAGACTCATTTATACCACCACCAGTGTTGTTGCCGGACTTATTTGCATCAAGCTTCCCATCCTGGTTCTTTTTCTTACCTCATCCTTTCTTTTTCCCATTAGAATTTTGATTTCCTTTGAGGTTGTTGGATTGGACGACATTAATTGAAGAAGTTTTAGAAGTTGGGGGATTAGACGATGTGACTTGGTTGTTAGAAGCAGTTTGTAAGGACAACTGCTGCAATTGGTTCAACAAGTTCACGGTAGTTGTGTCTACTGACCAAACGATACCATCCGCGTGGGGACATGGCTTCGACTTAGCTACGTTAACCTTAGACCCAAGAGCATCTAGCATGTATTTTTGTAGGATCCCAGACTGAGAGTAGATCAATTCTAATTGCTGGGCCCTAAAAATGGCTTGCTCCTCAGAATAGACCCCAGACATGGAGACATCCTTGGAGATCTCAGGTTGTAAAGATTTCAAAAACCACTCGAGACGGTACTCCAGAGGGATTTCAGCTTTAATGAGCCTCTTTCTCCGTCTCCATTTCTAAATATGGTCAGAGATGTGAGTTTCCTTATCTTGACAAAAAGTAGCCAGAAGTTCAGTTCCGGCATCATAACGAACAGGCAACTAGAAATGGTTTAAGAAAATATTGGCTAAGTCAGTTAAGATGTAAAGCTGCCCCCTGGAAACTCTATATACCATTTGGCCGCATAACCAGTCAAGGTGCGTTGAAAAAGTCTCAACCTGATCGAGTCATCGATAAGGGATTTAGATGAGCACCACAAATGGAATGCGGTTACATGGTCGCCTGGGTACTCACCACTCTTCCCTTCGAATTTTGGAATGTCCGAAGGGAGTTTGGTTGGGACCGGAGGCCAGGCCAAATTGTATTTGATTGGGTCATTTGTTAACTTAGTGAGATCTGGCAAGTTCAACATTGCCAGAAATGGAAGCCTAGGAGGACCTTGGGGATTCCACCCAGACTGGGCAGAACTCCGAAAGTTATGAAAAGATTGTCCAGGATTTTGGGAGGCACTAGGCTACCCAAAGTAACCCGTAGAACCGGCTGAACCAAAAGGCAAGCCTTGTAATCCAGCAAAATTCAGAGTTTGACCAACTCCGGCCGCAAAACCTCCATAACCAGCAAAGTTTCCTCCTAAAGGATTATAAGGAGTTGATAACCCCTGATAAGGATTCCAAGCCGAAGCTAGGGGAGGAATACTTTGAAATGAACTAACCGTGGAGTATGGCCTATCCCCCTGTTGGCCGATAAACGGATTCCCAGTTCTTGCGCCACTAACCCCAGGGTTAGTCCAACCTTGGAAAGGATTACTGCTTTGTCCTACAGAAGAAAAAGGCATGGATCCTATCGTCGGGTTGGAATGTGGTATATGACCACTTCCGAAAGGAAAACCCTGGAATGAAGCTGATCCGCCCATCATGGACATAGCGGCACTAAACGGAACCGATGGAATACCCTATGAGTGGGTGCCAAATGGGAAGAATCCAGTACCAAAAGCATTGGTTTGGGCATTTCCACTCGTGGACGGAATGGAGGTAGACCCAACTAAAGATGTTCTAGCAAAATATCCAAACTAGGAAGCAGAGGAGATGGAAATCGTTCCTCCCCCTTGCACCGATGTTGGAGTTTGCATAGTCGTAGCACTTGTAGAAGCCATGCTTCTAGTAGTGGTCATCAATGGTAAGTGCGTAGCGTAACCTGGACTTGACGGTCTATGCGTCGGAATCCCAACGTTTCTAATACATCTGGATGACTAGATGGTAGTGGAGAATTCGGATTCGCTAACGACTCTGAGAGTTCTTCTACCTCTATGTTATTCTCCGCTTGAAAGAGAACTCGAGAAAGGACTGGAGTGTCCCTTTCTTGTTCAGAAGTGCCAGGCCTTGCTTGAACACTAATGCCCCCGAGAGGAGGATCAATCCCCGATGCGTCAACCGGCGTGTCACGGAACCCACCGATAGTATTACCTCTGCGACTTCTAGGAGAAGGCTCTAAACTTGGTGGTGAAGGACCACAATGTCTTCGAGACCATCTGGGAGATCGGTCAGCCACTTTGAATTTTTGTTATAATCTAACTAAAGACTCAAGAAATTGAAAGCTAGGCCAACTAAGAGCACAGAGCACACACTATAAAGTCCCTAAATATAACAATCAGTCAACAACTTCCAAGTATTTCTGCTCCAGGTGATTAAGACCAGACATCGAAATACAAGAAAGTGAATTAAGGGGCCTTCTGAAGATAGTCTGGGTTTGATGAGGACCTAGTCCTATCAGCGAAGGTATCAGAGGAAGTTATGCTGACCTCCTAACAACAGCCTGTGCCAGTGCAAGCCCCAAAGCTTCGCAAGGGTGCCCTCTAGTAGTACTGTCGAGAGTGATGCAATGTCGACCTCAGGTGCCATGGGATTCCCCTCCACAGCCACCTGTGTAGATCCCTAGGAGTAGCAACTATGGATACCAACTCGTCGCAGAAGCCAGGCGGAACAGTCGTGAGGTACATTCGAACAAGTAGGAGAGGGGGTATCTCTCTTCCCTGTCTTCATAGACCCTCGTGCTTAACTCCCAGATCCAAAGCTTTCCTGGTCTTCCTAACGCTATTGGATTTTCTCTCGTTATTCAGACTCCTATGTTTGATGTTTATATGGCCTTGGAGAGTTAACTCTCCACTCGCCTAATCCAAGGCCCTAAAATTCTATACTTTTTGGTGTAACTAACTTAAACAAAAAGTTCTAGTGAATTTTAGTTAGCGCTTGATTTTAAAATAGGTTGTTCTTTAAGTCACAAGGTAACAGAAGTGAAACTAGTGGTGTTTCTTGACGCAAAAGAAATTAATAAAAACTTAACTACATGCACATGCACTTTTTCGTTTTTCGATGAAGAGCAATTTCTATAGGGTTCAGAGGAACTTCTAATAAAACAAATTTTTCTTTTCTCTTCGTTAATTCACGCTTCACACTCACAAAAGCTAACAAAGCTATATATGCCTAAAAAGGTATGCAAATCTATCCTAATGCGACAAATATATGCTGATGCAAGATTCGAAACTACTCTAAAAACAAGAAATGAAAGTTGCTTACTTATCAATCTTTATCTTGCCACTTAAAATGTCTAGATGGAATATGAGATGCTACCATTCATTTCGTCTAAACACTAAATACAAGTTCTAATACAAACATAAAGCAATTTCATTCACTAAAAGGAAACCAAATGAAAACCAATTTCAAGAAAGCAAAATCTAAGTTTTTCAAAAAGATTTTCTTCAAAAGTAACAACAAAAAAGTATTTTCAAAAATGCTCTCAACAACACTGAAACTTGCGATTGAAGAATAGGCAACAAACACTTTTGCAAATTGACACCACTCAATGGATGAAAACTCAACAAAAATAAATGTGTTTAAAAGTTCTCTTAACAATCAAAAGCAGCAATGGAAGCTTTGGCAATGAAAACCAAAAAGATCAAAATGACAAATTCCAAGAAAGTGTCAATCAACAACTTTCATGAAACAAAGAAGCGGATGGTCACAAAGCGGTTTTGTAAAGCAAACAAAAAGTCACCAAAAGAAAGATTTGACATGAAGATTGAGATCAATCTCCCTACCCTGATGAGTCAGAGCAGCCAAGATTCCTAGCAAGAAATCTTGCTTGCTTTAGTAAAAAATGATGACGCTTGCAATCAACAAAAAACAAGACCAATACTCCTTATAATCAGAGAGAATTTGGAACAAGATGCTCACTGTAAAACAAAAAATGATATTGGAAAATGACTATTTCAGACTGACTCAAACTACTAGACAGACCTTCAGAGACAAAAAGATTTACAAATCTTGAAAATTGCAAGATATACACGACTGTACTTATGTACAAAATGCATGTATACGCTATTGTAACTAAGGAAACCTGCGTATACATGGGTTCACTTAAAGCAACATGCATACATACGCTTCTGTAACTAAGAAAAACAACGTATATAAAAGGTTTCAAGAAAAATAAAAAACAAACTGAAGAAACTGGCAAAACTTAAAGTTCAAAAACAGACCAGACAAAAACAACAAACAAACAGGCAGCTGAGCCCTGATTGGATGGAAAAACACGCAAACTAGGAACAAAAAGAGTGTTCTCCCTAGTGGAGTCGCCAATTCTGTTGGAGGGAATTGTTCCCTTAGGGCTTTTTGGGTTGAAACCCTAGCAGACTGAAAGTTGTCTATTCAAAGAAGCACACATTCACATAGCCATTATGCTATTATAAGAAAATTCTATTGTAAAGGGTACGTACCTTAGGTCCTACGTTTGAGAAGGCCCTTAGGGTGCAAACCCTTCTTGGAGTTCTCTTTTTCTCTTTTGTCCCCCAAAACAACCAATTCCAAATAACACAGTAGTATATAGACAAAACCTTATAAAGAAACCATCTTCATGTTATAAATAAAGGTAGTTAGTTATGAAATCCAAACAACCATCTACATATGAATTCTAAACATGAATATCATTAACACAAAGAGGATTCATTTCGGGAACCAAGACATGTGTTTCTTTTATTATAGACAAATAAAGTACATAAAAAGGAATGATTTCACCTGAGTCACCTTCAGTAGGCTCCAAGCAAAGCTTCCTTCCGGATCCGTTCCAGCCTCAAGCCTTTAACAAACTCCTTCCATGAATCTCTCCATGATGTCACAAGTAATGGATGAACATCAACACACAAGGAAACAAGAGTTTCCTGTACAAATGGGGAAGTGCAGAAGGCACAAGGGACTTCAGACCTGGTCAGGGGAAAAATCTCAGCATAATAACCTCTCTCTCTTCTCTCCTCCCTTAGGCCTTCCCTTTGAGGTCTTTTTATACCTCTCCCAAAGTAGTTTTTTAGTTGGGAGTTGGTAGGGAACAGTTGGGCCACGGGCACTAACAGGTGATCAGCAGGTAAAACCCGCGATCTCCGCTTGAAAATAAGGAGTTTTATATATTTTTTAAGCGTTTTAATACATATACGCGGGTTGGGTATATGCCTACCCACATATACAGGCGTTTAACTCAGGGAAATGTCGCGTATAAGGGATAAAACATTGTTTTTTAAATTTTAGGACCAGGTCTGGAAGGAGGGGTTGCCCTAGGCCATGAGTGCAGCATCACAAACCATAAGAGTGAGATTTGGAGCTACAACATCTATCCTTTATATAGGATTCATACATACAATACCATGGGTCATTACCATGGTTCTCTCAATACCATCTATCTAATACCATGGCCCATTTGCAACTAACTGTGGTTCCTTTCTTAAATGTGGGTTAACCACTTACAATTATTAATACAGGCTTTATTGACTCTTTAACTAACTATAACTATGACTCAACCCTATTACATAAACAAAGGGGTTAGGGTTGGACCCTCACATGCCCTCCCCCATAAAAAATAGCCTCGTCCTCAAGGTTGAAGCTGTGGAAACTGCTGAAGAAGAGTGGTTGGTTCCCAGGTCACATCTTCTCGAGAGGTGTCTTTCCACTTGAAGAGGACTTCCTTGATCGTGCGGCCACGCAAATTTCGTTCTCACGTATCGAGGACCTATTCAGGTTGGAGCTAGAGTGAACCTTCTTCATCCAATTTAGGTAGACTGTTCTGAATTTTGCAATTGTTCCCCACCACTTTCTTAAGGCATGATACATGCAAGACTGGATGGATTTTTGAAGTTGGTGGCAAGGATAGCTTGTAGGCTACTACTCCAATGCGCTAAAGTATTTAATAAGGTCTACAGAATTTTGGAGCTAATTTTTGGCATCCCTTTTCTTTGAGCGATGTTTACTTATATGGTTGCAATCGCAGGAATACGTGATCCCCTTCTTGAAATGGGTGTTGCGAATGATGTTGGTGTTCCTGTTGCTTCATTCGATTATGAGCTTGATGGAGATTATCTTTGAGACGAGCTAGCATGGTTGCATGGTTTTGTAGGAGTTGATCCACTGATTTCACCTTAGAGCATCCAGGGATATAAGAAATAGGTGAAGGTGGGAGTTGGCGATACACTGCTTCATATGGAGTCATCTTGGTGGCTACATGATAATAAGTATTATACCATCATTCAACTAAAGGTAGCCACTATACCCATTGATATTGCTTTTTTGAAGTGAAGCACCTTAAGTATGTCTCCAAACATTTGTTGACTGCTTCAGTTTGACCATTAGTTTGGGGATGATAGGAAGTACTTAGTTGGAGTTGGGTGCCTTGTAGCTTGAAAATTTCTTGCCAAAAATTACTGGTGAAAGTCAGGTCACGATCAGATACAATGGAAGTGGCTCAATCTTTGGTGGACCGGATCTTCAAACTGCATGGCATGCCCACTTCCATTGTATCTGATCGTGACCTGACTTGGATCCAAGACCACCATGATGACTGATTTATTGTCTGACTATGGAATATCAGTAATGAAATCCATAGAAACATTCGTCCAGACTGAGGCAGAAATTGACAATGGTTGTAAGGTGCCTAGTGACTTGATTGTTTCTCCTTTGTGGCATTGACACACATCACATTCAACTACAAAAGTAAGGATGTCAGTTTTCATGCGTGTCCAAAAGAAAGAACGATGAGTGCGAGCATAAGTCTTTTGAAATCCTGCATGGCCTGCAGTTGGAGTTAAGTGAAACTCTGCCAAAATGCACGTTTTGAGGGTGGATGTTGGCGATATAACTACTCTATCCTTGTAGCGAAGAATCTCATCCTTCCAAGAGTAGCCAACTAAGGAATTAGGATCTTCTCTCAATTTATTAATGAGTTGGGAGAGAGGGGTGTGAAAACCAATCCTGGCGAGCTTATTCAATCCAATCTGGTATGGGAAGAGAGATTGATAGCAGGGTGCTTTCATCCTCAAATTGGTGTGATAAACATCCGTTGCTACATTGTCACGCCCTTTCTTGTAAATTATCTCATAATCATATCCCAACATTTTGGCCAGCCATTTATTTTGCTGAGGTGAGGATAGAAATTGCTCCAAAAAATATTTGAGGCTTTGATGATTTGTGCGGATTTGGAAACACCGCCCCAATAAGTATGGTCGTTAGGTATCTACTACATGTAAGATGGCCATCATATCCTTCTCATAGGTAGATTGTCCCAGATGTTTCCCACTAAGTTGTTGGTTGGTGAAAGCTAAGGGTCGAGCTTCTTGCATTAAAACAACACCAATACCAGTAACTGAAGCATCACATTCAATCACAAAATATTTGAAGTCGGGTAGTGCCAATACGAGAGTGGGACACATGGCCTATTTGAGAGCCATAAACGCTTGTTTTGCTGCATCAGTCCAGAGGAATCAATATTTCTTGAGAAGGTTAGTGACGGGTCTAGCAATGTGACCATAATTGTTGACAAATTTTCCATAGTAGCCGGTGAAACCCAAGAATCCCCTCAAACCCTTCAAGGTTTTTGGTTGGGGCCAATCTTAAATTGCCTGTATCTTTTTGGGATCCACTCGGACACCTTCACAACCCACAATGTGGCCCAAATACTCGACTTCTTCCCTACCAGAAGAGCACTTGGACAATTTAACAAATAATTTGTGATTCCGTAGCAATTGCAAGAGCAGGTCTCCATGCTGAAGATGTTTTTCCTAGGTTAGGCTGTAGATGAGAATGTCATCATAGAAAACGAGGATACATTTTTGGAGATATGGTTTTAGTAGGTGATTCATGAGGCTTTCAAAAGTGGATGGGGCATTACAGAGACCAAATGGCATGACCAAGAATTCATAATGGCCTTCATGAGTTCGGAAAGCCATCTTCGGAATGTCTACTTCTTTCATGATTATTTGGCGATAGTCAAAGCGAAGATCTAGCTTTGTAAAGAATTGCGCACCATGTAGTTCATCAAATAGATCATCAACCACCGAGATAGGGAATTTGTCTTTGACAGTGAACCTGTTAAGAGCCCTAAAGTCTCGACACATGCGCCATTCCCCATATTTCTTGAGCACCATGACTACTGGCAATGAGTAAGGACTGATGTTAGGATGAATAACACCAGCTTCAAGGATTTCCTTAATGATTGTTTCAATTCCATTCTTTTGGATGAAAGGATATTGATATGGGTGCACATTCAATAGTTGTGCCCCTGGGACCAAAGTGATGCCATGATCATGTTCCCCTTTAGAGGGTGGAAGCTCTTTAGGTTTGTCAAATACCTGCTAGTGGTGGTTTAAGACTTGTTGAATCTTAGGATGAATATGAAGAGTAGTGGTCTTGATGGCCTAAATGGCATTAAACTGGATGATATCTCCATGATGGCCCTTTTTCAACAACTTTTCCATTCGATGTGAGTTAATGATAGAAGGAGCACCTGCCTAAAGTCCACGGAGGGTATGCATGTGGTCATTTTACTTAAAACTCATACATAACTCCTGGAAATCCATTGTGATTGGGCCTAGTATGCAAAGCCATTCAACACCCAAGACAATGTCACAACCACCCGTGTAAATCACAAACATGTGGGTCTTTGGGTGGTAGTCTCCCATATGAAGTTTGATATTTTTGTAGTATCCTTCACACTTCATTGTCCCCCCATCAACAATATGGACCTGGAAATAGATATTTTCATGAAAAAACAATGAATAGCTTCAATGCCTCACTGACGGATAAATTGATGAGTATTGCGATGTTTAATAAAGCCTTTGATTTGAGAGTTTGGGGCACAGAAATGCCTGCCAAAGCATGTAGCGAGATAACTGGTTCCTTTGGCATAGTTGGGAACTCATTATCCTGCTAAGTGTCCTCAACTTTGTCCTTTGGTCCCTCAAGGGGTGGGGCTTCCTCAGATGAGCTGGGATTAGTAGCATCAATTTGAAGGAATTTGGGTTCTTTTCATTTATGCCCCGAGGAGTATTTGTCATCACAGTAGTAGCACAATCCTTATTTTCTTCTTTCAACCATTTATGTTGGAGACACCTTTTGAACCTTAAGTTTTTGGGTAGGGCCCTAAGCTGGGTGGGGCGTCCCTTGGCTATGAAATTTGGATGAGGTGACTGGGCAGCTAAAGCACGTTCCACTTCGATAGCCTTTGTTCAAGCGTGATCCATGTAGGTGGGTGGTGCATCCAGACATGGGCTTGGATGGCTTCTTTGAGACCACTTATAAAACATTCCAAGTAGAATTAATATCCTAGACCTTTTGTGTGGATGGCCAATGTCTCAAAGGCTACAATGTAGTCTTTTACTATGCCTCTTTGTCGGAGCTTAGTAAGGAAACCCAAAAAATTAGACTCTTTGTCAAAGCAGTCACAAAGAGATTTTGAGAACACCTACCAAGTTATGTTCCCGGGATAGCATTTCCGATGCCACTGCCACCATTGGCATCTCACTTGGTCTAAGTAAAGGGCTCCCACACATATTTTATTTTGATAATCTCGGATATCATTTGGATTGAAATATTGTTCCATTTGTGCTGCCCATACTGTCGGATTAGAGCCATCAAATTTATACATGTCCAGCTTGGGTGGCCAAGAGTGGGAATGTGGGTGATTTCCATGGAAGTGAATATGATGGCTAGACTCTCCTTCAAGATATTCATTAATACCATGTGCCTTTGAATGCAACCCTGACGTCTTTAGTTTGAATTTTTCCATGAATTCCTGCATCTGGTCCGCAAAGCTCTAGAAAGACGCCAAATTTTGTTCAAGGCTTGCAATCTTCTCGTTGGCCATGACTTGAGCTCTGGTTTCTACCATACATAGATCTTGGTCACGTGTCCTCACTTAGAAAAAATTTGGGACCACCCGAAAATTGAAGCTGACAAGTGAATGGTGCCACTGTGATCAGCTCGTCATCCTGAATCTTATGGGCTAAGTCTCTTGTAAGCATCCTGGGAAGGCCTCAGACTCTTTGTTTCTTCTTTTTTTACTCCTAATGGAGTTTTACTCCCCACAGATCAATATTGCAGTGGCCAAGTTCTAGAAAACTTGATCTTACCCAATGTCCTATGAAAATCGACCTAGACTATAGGAGCCACAAGCCTCACTACGCAAATGGTCAGATCTTCTTGCAAAACCCCAATGACTAAATGTGAGTTGGACTGTGGTGGTGATAGAACCCCAACTGCTAGATTTGAATGGTATTGTGGTGGTAGAACCTCAACTGGTGGATCTAATTGTTGCGGCGGGGACAGAACCCCAACTGCTAGATTTGATCTAGAAAATATGATAATGGGTGATCTTTAGAGAGTTGAGGGAACTATGGCCTCAAAGGAGTGTCAGGTGCTACAAATCACATTATACATAAGGGTCCAATAATATTACTTGGCCCAATCTTTTAGGGCACTAACTAAGGAGGATCAACCGTACCCTTAGTCGTACTACCTGACTACCCTATCATACATGCGAGTAATCTCCTCGAGTGCTATTCTTAGTGTACTGTAGTAGCAAGATGGCCGATAGTTTATCTAAGGCAAGGATTCAGGTTAGCCTAGGGGGCTTCTGATATACCTAGAGGGTACGTGGAAGGTAGTCCATGCGTGGTTCTATCTAATGTGCTACTACTCGAAGGGGTACCCACAGGGGTTACAAGGGAGTCCAATAGGTGTGAGCACCTCTTGTATTTCCTGCGTGCATGACTCCTCGAATCTAAAGGTTTATGTGCTTAATGATAGATCTCGTGGTTTAAAGACGTTGAAACACGTCTTTAGCCTAAAAACATATCTACCAAAAATGGAGGTACCAATGGCCCTGGAAAGTGCTCTAATACCTCTTGTTATACACTTGAGCTGCGAAAAATTCCAGAATACCAAATAGGCAAAGAAATACAACCCAGAACACATAAAAAAATGAGACAAACAGTAAGTATTTTATTATTAAGAGATGAAAGCAATGTTCACTTGCCTCTTCGAGGGGGAAACCTCTAGCAGAGCAGAGATCGATTACAAAATAAGACTCGATATTTCTCAATGGGGAGTCTCTATCCTTTATCTACGTTTCATAAAGACAATACCATGGGTCATTACCATGGTTCTCTTAATACCATATATCTAATACCATTGCCCATTTGCAACTAACTGTGGTCCCTTTCTTAAATGCGGGTTAACCACCTACAATTATTAATACAGGCTTTTTTGACTCTTTGACTAACTATAGCTATGACTCGACCCTATTACATAAATAAAGGGGTTAGGGTTGGACGCTCACATGCTGCCTCTAACATACAATATTGGATAAATGGTTTGACTAATACAAAGTGTAGAGGGCCTCTTATAGTTATGAATAAAGAGAAGGATGACGAGGTGGTTGAGTGGTTTAAGGAGATGGCACAATTGGGACATGGGTTAGAGCTTATATAACTTAAATCCAGAGTAGCTCAAATATGTCAGGGGAGGCCAAATCCCTTCAAATATGGGTTTCCTAGTAAATCATGGTGGAGTGGGTTTAAAAAAAGGCATCCAGACCTTGTGCTACGTACAACTGAGGGCCTTGACAGAGACAAGGATTTAAATCTACGTCCTGCAATTGTGTCCAAGTTCTATAACACTCTTTCTACTGCATATGAGAAACACTCTTATATTGCATATGAGAAACACGCATATGCCTTAGACCATATATGGAACTATGATGAAACATGCTTACATGCAGGAAGGAATTGTGGTATGTAGGTAATTTCCAAGAGAGGGAGGAAAAATGTCCCTAAGATTTTTCCTAAGAGCAAGGAGTGAATCAATATTCTTTGTTGTGTCAATGTAATTGGTTCTTCAATCCCAATATTTTATATATTCAAAGGTAAAACACAACTAAAAAAATATATACAGAACTATAAATGAGGTGCTTGCATGTTTCCACATCCCCATGCATGGATGAAAAAGGAATTATTCCTAAATTGGCTTTGTCACTTTGCTACATCTGTACCAGGTAGTGTCTCACCTGAAAATAAATACCTACTGATTTTAGATTGCCATGGAAACAACATGGTTGTGCAAACAATTGAGGAGGCCAACAATTTTGGAATTGACCAATTAACATTGCCGGCTCATACCACTCACATATTTTAACCCCTTGATGCCAGCGTGATTGGGCCTTTCAAGAACTATTTCAGGGTCAAGCGAGCTTCATCGATGGCCAAGAATATAGGGGTGGAAGTAAAGAGGTTTGAGCTAGTTGAGCTTGCAAGCAAAGAATTTAAAAGGGATCTCACACCTTCTAATATCAAGGTTGGATTTAGGAGGATTGGTACATGGCCACTTAATGTTGATTATCTTACGCATGATACTGGTTGTAGCCCAACATTTTATGTGGAAGGTCAAGAAGCAGAGAACCTACAAGGCCACGTTGATGCCTAAGAAGATGTTGTTGATGCTAAAGGTATAATGTCCCTTTATGAAGGACACTTATATGGTGATGATGATGAACATGTGAGTGAGACAAAATTCGGTCATGAACCAACTGCCAATATGATGGAGGTTGTCACACCCACTGAACAACCTGCCAATTCTCCATGTGATATTCCATATGAAGCAGTTGATGAAGCAAATGAAAATGCAAACTTCATTTCAAATGATAATGAAACATGATTAAACAATGAGAAATTGAGCATGCCAACCCATGTATTCCCACCATCATGGTTGGAATAGGCCATGATGAATATCAACACACATAATGTGTCTACCACGAATGAGGAAAGCATGTACATGCCTTCACAACCATCAGAGTTGAACACTGAACTTGTTCATTATTTTGTGGACAATGGTTCACTGGAAGAGGAGCATATTCAGCATGAAGTACCTGAAGAAGCCAACAATGGGGGCCAATAAGTTGTACCAGTGGTTGAAATCCAAGTGTCAGGTCCTAGGGAGCATGGGGAAAAAATCAGAGAATAATTGGTGCATTCCTAGAGCTACCAGTAGAGAGAGTGAAGGCCTCATCAAGGCACTCAACATCATATTGTCTTTGTTTGGGGAGGATTTCACAGTCGCTCACATCTGAATATTATATGAAATTATTGTTTGAGTCTGAATGTAAAAAAAATGAAATTCAAGAATCTAAAAAGAGAAAGAAGGAGTTGGCCAAGGAAAAAAGAGCTGCAAGGATTGTAGCAGCAGAAGATCGATCAAAGGAAAGGTTGGAAAGACAAAAAGAAAGGGAAGATAAGGAATATCAAAAGAAATTGGAAATGTGTTAGGCCCCTATACTACTAGTGTAACCCATTATTGTTATTAGTATAACCCACTTATTATATTGTTGTACCCATGTAGTGCCCATATTGTTACTATTGTGCCCCATAGAAGCCCACTATTGTTATTATTGTGCCCTTACATTATTATTGTTATGTCGGCTCTAATTATGTTATGACCCCTTAGACTCCTATATATAGAAAGGAGGTCTTTTCATTTGTATCATCCAAGAATTGTTCATTTATGTAATGTAAAGGAGGTTTCCCCCTCGAAGAGGCTGAATTCTAAGGCGTTGATCTATCTTTTCTATCTTTTCTTAAGCTAGTTTCATAACAAAATGCAAGAGAGGGAGGCAAGAAATGTTCAACAAGTGTTGGACAGATGAGGAGGGGTGACAAGCAGGGAAGACTATGGTCCAAGCCAGTTTGAGGAAAATAGGATGATGTCCAACATGCTCGACCACATTGCAGAGCACGCACCATCATACCAAGGCCCGATTAACATACAAGTCCCCCATTATCAGCCAGTGGTTGTGCCCACCTCATATACCCCTACCAATGTATGTTTAAATCCTAACTATGTTTATATGACACCTGCACTCAGTTCCGGGGTTAGTAATACATCTGGACACTTGGGCTACTCAATCCCTCCATGGCTACAAGGAGAAAATTGGAGTCAAGCATAAGGTAACATTCAAGAACATCCTAATCAGTTAATATTGGGTAGTCCACCATACTTGGGTCAGGAAGGTGACTCAACAATTTTAGGCAATGCAAGAAATGGAGGCCATCAAGCATAGAGGTGGCATGGATTATGTTTTGTAACCACATCGCAATGTGAATTTGTAAGGATGCAATATGTTGATTGGTTTCATAGTAGAAGATAAACTTCTACACAATTAAGGATTATCCAGTTCATCGGATTGAAGATTACAAATGATAAAAATACCATTCTCTTCTACACAATTACATCCATATTTGAGAATGTTTGTCAATATGATCTGTAGATAATTGAAATTTATTGGAATAATTGAATCAAAGTTAGATCAACTAAATTCAAGAATCTGAAATCTATTGAATTTGAATTGGAATTATGATCTGAAAATTATTTTTATTTTAATGTGAAGATCCAACTACAACACGTATGACCAGGATAATCAATTAATTTGGTAATTATTTGATGAAAGGAAACATAATAAAGAAGGAAAATAAGTCAACATAGATCACAAGTAATTATCAATAAAAGAGGAATCAAACCCTAATACCTACATGCATTGATTTCTCAACAAGGCTTACTATAGGAATACATCGAGTATCCCCAAGTCAGGTTAAGGATATTTATTGATGGTTTAAGGAGATTTATTGATTGTCCAATTGAATAATGGGAGTTTTATGAAGATAAGGATAATATTGGCTTCATCAGGAAGCATGTAGAATAGGAGGCTGATCTCAATTATAATTCACAAAGGAGATATGAACATGGGATAACCCCCAATCAAGAAGACAATAAGGAGACCAAGAGTACAAGTAGGAAGGAAGAAGAAAAAACTGACACCAATAAGCAAGAATAAGAAGATACTAATAACCAACGAGAAACTGAGCATGAGGAGATTCAATAAGAGACAAAAAGATATGTAATATCTATCCAGTGGAAGAGATTTGTTCCTATTTCAAGAGAGGTTATATATTGCACATATAAAGATAAAAAATCATCACACTGTAATTAGGATCATTACAAACATATTCACTGTTGAATAATAGGTAGAAGCTTCACTGTAGCTTCATTGTAGCTCTTTCCACCATGGGGATCCTAAGTATTATTGACCATTTTCATTTTCGAAGGAAGGATCTTCCTAGGAGCATGTGGTTGAGAAGTGCAATGGAAACTAGTCCTATGTCTTCTCACAAAGTGAGTAAACAAAGGAATTCCTTTGTTCCCACTAAAGGAAATTCAAGAGAAAATAATAGAAAGTAAAGATCAATCGAATCTAGTTTGAAACAACATTGCAAAGGAAATAGAACTAAATGAAGTTTGGACTGGGTAGATGCAATTTCTATAAATGGACTCACGTATCTAACTATAAATCTGATAAATGTATAAGAACTGAGAAGGAAATGAAGTCAAAAGATATATTTTCATAACATTTATTCACTTCTAAAATGAGAAATTTGGCCTGCACACTACATTAACTAAAAAAAAGAAATCTTAGATTCTCCAATAAACTAGTTTGGGAATGATATTCCTTTCTTAGAAAGGTGCAGATATGATCAAACCAAATTCACTTTAGATTATCAATCAAATAATATCTCAGAAAAAACGCATGCAAACTGAATGAAATCCCAACAAGTGGTGGGCACTATCATGAGCCCAGTGAGGAACATTTGTTCACTTCTAAAATGAGAAATTTGAAGTCATGTCATGTTCATAATACCATTGAAACAATGGAAGATGCGAAAATGTTAGAAACTAACCCTAAATACCAAACTGATGAACACGTTTTCAGAGATAATCTCGAGATCTATTTATAGTTAGATTCACATACTATGTAACCTAAAGATGATGGAAAATGGGAAAAAAACAAGAGTTACTCAACAAAATCAAAGGGTCGAGAGACATGATATTATTAATATTGATTGTCAATCAAACAATGGTAATGTTTTACCCAAAAACCGCAACCTAAAACCCAAAACCCAAAACCCCAAACCCACAAAACTCATTGATAAACCACAACCCACAACCCACAAAACTCAAAACCCACACAAAATGCACACAATTGAAGCTAAAGTTCAAAAAATTACCTAAAACCCACAAAACCTGAAACCCACACAGCTGAAGGTGTTTAAAAACACAAGTAGAACAAAGGCACAATCATCCATTTCGGTTAAATGTGTTTAAAAACATAGGTATATAGGTTGGGAGGACAATTTCCTACCTTCCAATCATCGTTTCATGGACTTTCTCCATGCCAGCAAACCATAAGAACCCCACATGCTCCAAAAACCATAGCTCAGATTGTAATTCGTACAACGACCTACAATACAACATCAAACATTGTTAGAATTCCCCAAACCTACAAAAAAAAAAGAAATTCAAACAAAAATCTCATAAATTTACATAAAAGCTTGAAAAAACCCTTCAGAGCATGAAATGACCATATCCAACATCTGTTCGTGCTAAATCTACCACAGGGATGAATGTAGACAAGTGCCCAACCTAATACACTAGACCAGGAAGAAAAACCAACCCAATAAACAAGGCAAAATAGATGGTAACAACTGAACAACCTCTAGCACAACCATCAAAACTGTTGCATTATCCACTATCTACAACACCAAGGATAGCTATGGCAGCGAACGCCATTGGAGCAGTGGTGCGAAGTACCCTACAGTGTAAACAAACAACAACAGACCCAAACAGAAATGCACAGTGTCAAACACAAGATTCAAAGACTATACCCTAATGTAATAAATTTTTTAACCACATGAATTAAATGTAACAAGTTGTATGGGTTGTAAGTTGAGAAATAAAGTGTAGATTATGTTATTTCATTTTGGTTGTTGAACAGATCTCTATAGACACACATATAAGGCTAAAGGTGTTTATGTTGAAATTTGTGACCTACACTAATTTTATCATTGTATCATCAGAGGGGAGTTACCAATGATCCCTATGAGATTGTGAAAGCTAGTGATCGTTTAAAGTTGAAAAGGAAAGTCAAATATAACAGACACCAATTTGTTACTTCCTCTTTATATAAACCCTATGAGATTTTTAGTTTATAGGTTATGTATTTGTAAGGAAAGATCTTATCCTGAATAGAAAGGAGATACCTTCTTGTATTTATGTTAGTATTTAGACGAACTATAATTCGATAGTATGATTTTTATAAGATAAGTGAAAGAAGGAATTAGATGTCAAGATATATTTTATATAGTTTAGTTATAATACTTAGGATAGAGAAGGAACAAGAACAAGAAGGAAAGAAGCCTCTTACCTGTATTTGACTTGCAAAAATAAAAAGAACTAGAACTAAACCCTTTGTTTTTTAGAATTTGAAAGGGAATAACTACATAAAGAGACTAAAAATAAGAACCCTTACTCTATATAGCTCTTCCTGATAACTCATGATTTTACCAAATATGAATAAAATGAATGCCAAGAACAATTATTTGAGGACACAAAAAACTAGTTGGGTTGAAGAAACTAAGTTATGTCAAATCTATTACAAAATGGAAAAGGAATAGCTCTTCCTGATAACTCATATTTTTACCAAATTGGAATAAAATGAATGCCAAGAACAATGATTTGAGGAAACAAAAAAATAGTTGGGTTGAAGAAACTGTGTTCTGTCAAAGCTATTACAAAAATAAAAAGGAATAGCTCTCCATGATAACTCATATTTTTACCAACTAGGAATAAAATGAATGCCAAGAACAATCATTTGAGGACATAGAAAAATAGTTGGGTTGAAGAAATTGTGTTATGTCAAAGTTGTTACAAAAATAAAAAGGAATAGCTCTTCCCGATAAATCATATTTTTACCAACTAGGAATAAAATGAAGTGGAAGAACAATCATTTGAGGACACAAAATAATAGTTGGCTTGAAGAAACCGTGTTATGTCAAAGATGTTACAAAAATAAAAAGGAATATCTCTTCCTAATAACTCATAAAAATCATCTAAGAGTCAATAAAGAAGTTAAAATGCAAGAAAGGTTCAATGCCACTGTAACCTCAGATCCGACACCTGCAATTCAATGTCCGACTACTATAATATCAATGCCTAAGACCTGATATTTTTTGACAGTCTGCAATAGGTCACTGTTGAGGAGAAGAAAGCTTACAAGTGATTGAAAAAATACACTCCTATCATCAATATCATGTAACAAACCTTAGAAGATCCTCACAGCCTAGACAAATCAATCAAATAAAGCCCATAACCCTGCAAGAGAAATCTAGAAAGATTTTTTATGTTTGAATCCTCACTATTTCTTTTTCCTTTCTATGAATTTAATTATTGCAAGCCTATTGTAGTATGAAATTTTGTGTGAAAACCATTCCAATTATGAGTTTTGGATCCAAGACGTATTTAGTTACAATATATAGATAAAGCATTGATTGTTGTTTCTCATTGATTGCAAAGGCCAATGCATTACCTTGTTTTCTAATACAATTTTTTAAAATTAGAATTTCGTCGTAACTGTGTAGGTTGTTACAACCATTTCAAGAGTTTCTATTGCAAATTGTACAAGCAACATGAGGAGGTGAGGGGCGAGGGGGGCCTAACTTCGATCTAGTTCATCAGATGAGGATAGCGGGGTGATGTGCATGCTCCCAATGCACCCAACAATGTCGTTGAAAAGGACACTATGGTGGCAGATCATGTTATCCCCCCATCAACCACAGAGCCACCTTCAACCATAGTGCGAGGTGCAAGTTCAACAAATAAAATCAATGCCATTAGAGGTTGGACAAAGCAAGACATATTAGTTTCAATTGATGACATCGAGTTTAAGGGACATTCAATTTCTGCCTCTGCAAAAAAAAATGGTATTTTTGCCTCTAACATACATTATTGGATAAATGGGTTGACTAATACAAAGTATAGAGGGTTTGTTATAGTTATGACTAAAGAGAAGGAGGACGAGGTGGTTGAGTGTTGTAAGGATATGGCCCAATTGGGACATGGGTTAGATCTTATACAATTGAAATCCAAGGTAGCTCAAATCTGTCAAGGGAGGCCAAATCCCTTCAAAGATGGGTTTCTTGATAAATCACGCTGGAGTGGGTTTAAATAAAGGCATCCAGACCTTGTGCTACATAAAATTAAGGGTGTTGACAGAGACAAGGCTTCAAATCTATGCCCTGCAATTGTGTCCAAGTTCTATAACACTTTTTACTGCATATGATCAACACTCATATGCCCTAGACCATATATGGAACTGTGATGAAACATGCTTACAGGTAGGAAGGAATTGTGGTATGTAGGTAATTTCCAAGAGAGGGAGCATAAATGTGCATAAGATTTTTCCTAAGAGTAGGGAGTGAATCACTATTATTTGTTGTGTCAATGCAATTGGTTCTTCAATCCCAGGATTTTATCTATTCGAAGGTAAAACAGAAACTATTCCTGAATTGGCTTTATCACTTTGTTGCATATATACTAGGTGGCGCCACACCTGAAAATAAACACCTATTGATTTTATGGCCATGGAAGCCACATGGTTGTGAAAACAATTGAGGAGTCCGATAATTTGGGCATTGAACTATTAACAATGCCAGCTCATACCACTCACAGATTGCAACCCCTTGTTGTCAACATGTTTGGGCCTTTCAAGAACTATTTCAAGGTCAAGTGAGCTTCATGGATGGCCAAGAATCCAGGGGTGGAAGTGAAGAGGTTTGAGCCAGATGAGCATGCAAGCAAATCATTTAAAAGGGATCTAATATCAAGGCTAGATTTAGGAGGATTCATATATGTCCACTTAGTGTTGATGCTCTTATGCATGATACTGGTTGTATCAAATCATTTTATGTGGAGGGTTAAGAAGTAAAGAACCTTCAAGGTCATGTTAATGCCCAGGAAGATGTTGTTGTTGCTAAAGGTATAATGTCCCTTTATGAAGGGAACTTATATGGTGATGATGATGAACATGTGAGTGAGACACAGTTTAGTCATGAAACAACTGCCAATATGATGGAGGCTATCACACCCACTAAACCACCTACCAATTCTGCATGTGATATTCCATATGAGGTAGTTGATGAAGCGAATGAAAATGCAAACTTGAATTCAAATGATAAGGCAACATGATTAAATGATGAGAAATTGAGCATGCCAACCCATGTAATCCCACCATCATGGTTGGTAGAGGCCATGATGAATATAAACACATGTAATATGTCTACCACCAATGTAGAAAGTGGTAGGCTCCAGTATTGTAGCAATAATCCTACAACTCCTGGAACTCCCTTCTTTAATTTTATCAACCCGGTAGTTCGTAACAAACTTGGAAGGACGGTGTTGTATGCACAAGTACTAGCTCTTGCCGCAGCTGTCACTTGGTCAGCTGGCACAAGACCACTAGGAGCTTAAGCCAACTTCTATGAGCTCTTAGAAGAAGCTTTTTAATTGATGGATGAGAGCTAACTCGAAGGAAGCTAATCTAATTGCAAAAAGAAACTGAAAGCCAAAAAGAAATGCAAACCCTAGCAAACCCTAATTCTACCAGCTAGTCCTACTGACGCAAAGGAGAGCATGCAAACTACTGAAAGCGATGCCATTACTTCTATGAAGGTAAAATACATGTGTCTAGACTACCTCTATCTGAAGAAAACATCTTTTTGTATTTTTGATTAAGTTGTTGGAATTATCATGCATGTGCTTTTAACTAGTTTTGACTGTGCAGAGGTGGATCAAGGAGGAGAAATGCTTGGAAGAGGTCAGGAAGGTTCAGAGAGGGTCTAAGGAGTCCCTAACACCCTTCCAGAGAGTTTCACAAAGTTTGGCTATCAAGAAACCTCATTTGTGAGCTTCTACAGGAAGTCTGCAGGGGTTCTACAGGATGTTTCAGAATTTCTACAGGATGTTCAGAAATTTCTACAGGATGTTCAGAAATTTCTACAGGATGTTCTACGATTCGATTTTGGATGATGGGTGAGTGAAAGAGGATGCATAAATGGATAGGGAGGTAGGATAGGGGTCTGAAATGACTTAGTGATAGAGGGATGAAGTGATCAGAGGGTGTGGAAAGCTAGCTTGTCTTAAAGAGGGCTGAGGCAACGGAAGGGCAAGAAGGTAGGGTGACGTGGGCAAAAGAGTAGTTGTGAGACGAGGGATCTAACTTGGAGATGGAGCAGTTGGCCTGGACGAAGCTTAGATGGACGAGAGAGTGATGGATATGCACCGCACAGTGTATACTTAACCAAATCGACCACGTCCTGCACACAATCAAAATATTAACTAATCTATCCTAACTATTAATGAAACCAATGAACAACAGCTTTATTGCGAAAGAGAACCATGTACAACACTTAAGTAAAGAAACATTCCAAAAGATTTGAACGCATGACTAACTCCTACAATTGAAAACATTGCACCAAAGATTTCATGGGTAAGCAACCTAGTGTTTTTGTTGGGCAGCACTGTCAGCAATTCCAGCCCCTAGGAAGAGGTGAAAATGAGAGTGCAGGCAGCCCTTTTCTGGAGCTCTTATCAATTCTTATCTCATTACTTTATTCTAGATATCTGAAGCAACTCTATTTTTCAACAATGACCTACTTAACCACACAACAAAATCTAACTCAACAAACTACGTTTCAAATGCATACAAGGAAAATCATAATGCTGAAAGGAAAGATATCAATACAAAGAAGGAGACCCTAGGCTCTCAGGTTGGGCCCAACCCCGAGAGCTATGGCTCCTCTAGAAACTCAGAGCTGAGATCAAATCTGATTGCTTCCCATTAAAAAATAATAATCATAAGTCAAGAGTCATGCCAATAATGGCCACAAAAGAACAAAACAGAGTTGACAGCTTGTAGTGCAGAACGTGCAAAAGTTTTTCCAAAAGTCCTCTTCGAAGGCTGAAGCCTTATCATTTATACACCCCGAGGCCCAAGCTGGCCTCCTAAATCTATGGGACTTGGCTGACCAAACTGGGAGTGAACAACTGCTTCCACAATATCTGTTTGGCTTCCTTCTAGATCCGGTTTTGGTAGCCTTTGGAGCTCGGAGTTGGGGGTGAAGATCCTGAGGGAGGCTATTTAATGCCATAGACAACCCCCCTACGAATCCTCAACCCAAGCTTGGCTGTCTCCTAGCCCTTGTCTGCTTGGTTTTGCTCCACATGTGTCAAAAAAATCCTGAAATGAGCACGTGTTAGCCACCTAGGAATAGTGACTACCCTTATTCATACAAATGACATAAACATACTAAAAAATGATGCAGAAGTTATAAAAAATGAAGGATTGAGAAAAGGTAGTTAGGCCAAATGAGCCCAAAATGTTACCAAATTTGGGGCTCATCATCACCCCCTGCTAAAATGATTGCTCATCCCTGAGCAACTAATCCAGCTCCTCGTCCTTCGTCGCTTTCACTGCCACTCTCACATCCCAGGCTTCTGAAGTAGTATCCTCCTCACTGCCATGGAACCCAGCCTTCCTTTCCACCTCTTCCCACTGCTTATGCTCTTCTTGCTCTGTGCTGCCTTCCATCAATCCCAAAAGCAAAGGTGGGCTTAGCTTGAGGCCAATCCAGCTGGCTTGGAGGTTATGTATGGACTTCTTGTAGAGGGGCACCGATACTAGAGCTTCCCTCATTCAAGTTGGAGTGTGATATTCCCTAATTTTGAGGCTGTGGGACAAGGTGTTCCACTGGCGGGTGCAAGCATGAACACAATTGTCCCCTAGTAATCGCTCCATATCCTTGAAATGTGCTATGGCCTGAGCCTGCTGATCCATGTATTTCAATAAAGCCTGAGAGTCGGTTGCTAAGTGTTGGTGCGTTGATATCAATGCAGTGGGGTCCCCTGGCTCTGCTCTAATCAGCAGCGGTTCATGTAACTCTTAGTTCATGACCTCTTTGACCTCTGCTACTCTCTTTTCTTCATGGTTCAACCATAAGGCAAATGCCATCAACTGCATATCTCCCACGACTGTGTTGGGATCCCATGAAGTCACATTAGGAAGGGCCAAATTATGGAGATAAAACTTCGATAGCTTGGCCTTGTCCTCTATTGAACTGCTATTGCATAAATCCGTGAACTGTTGGGGGTCTTGGATTTGGGAGATACCCCTCTGTGCCAATGCATTAATCTGGAATTGCAGCCACTGGTCCCATATGTATAGGCCATAAGATTTGGCCGGTTGTCTACATTGTAGAGCATCCATGGCCCAACTGGCCATGCAGGCCAGTTGTGCCTCTTTTTGTTGCAACTGCTGTTTGAGAGCTTGTATCTCGATTTGTGCTTGCAATTCCCTTTCCTGTAGATGCTGGTTTAGCTCCCCAAGACCAACCTGCATTCCTTCTTTGCCTTGAGGTTCTTCTGTAGTGTCCTCTGATGCTGTGCCCCTTTCTTTCCTTTGTTCCTGTAGCTGCAGTTTGAGTTTCTCATTCTCTTCCTGTAGAAATACCCGCTGGCAGTTTCCCACGTGTTTGGCCATAGCTAATTCTCTTCGTGCCTCCTTGAGTTGTTCCTCCAAGGGGCCTATATCTGCTACTCCTTTAGATTTAGCTATCCTCATCCACTTGTGGGTTCTCACTCTTTCTTCCTCCTACGCAAAGAAAAGCGGCACTGTGAATTTCTGTGGAATAATTTTTCCAGCGTCCAAAAAGTTATAATACGAGCTCAAGCTTGGCTGGGGAGCCGGTGGATTTGAATCCCTACGGAACTCGTGGCGCGGGGGTGAGCTGTCCCCGCCGGCCCGTTGGACAACGTCACCTGCTATCATTCCACTGTAAGTCTGCCTGACCGCCGAATCATTCCCTGCATATCTATCGCCGCCATTTTCTGTTAGATCGCCGCTTCTCTCCGACTGGACGCTTCCCACGTGTCCATTTCCTGTCTTGTTTGACACAACCAATGCTTTCCGGATCAGACGAGACCATCGGACTGGTCGTGGTGGCCAGTTGAATGGATACCCGACTTGCTCAACCCATTCATTTTCATACTCGCACACATTTTAGAGCATTTTTCATGTAATTTGACGAAACAGGGTGAGGCACTTACCTGTGCGGCCGCGACGTTATTTTCATGCTTCAGGACGAGGGTGACGGATACTCTTGCTGCTGCTTCATGCACAAGCACGGGAGTTCCTTCTTGCCGACTGCTGCTGGTTACGAGACCGGTTGCCTGGCTGCGGATGGTGCATGTGCCAACTTTATGAGTTGCAGGTGCCTTCATGGTGTATGCTCTAGCCGGATCAACTACTATAGGATTCCTGTAGGATATCCTGTTATAGCTCCAAATCTCACTCTTATGGTTTGTGATGCTGCACTTATGGCCTAGGGCAACCCCTCCTTCCAGACCTAGTCCAAAAATTTAAAAAACAGTGTTTTATTCCCTATACGCGACTTTGCCCTGTGTTAAACGCGTGTACACGCGGGTCTGTCATACCCAACCCGCGTGTATCTATTAAAACACTTAAAAAAATATAATTTCCTCTTTTTCGGGCGGTGATCGCGGGTTTACCTGCTGGATCACCTGTTAGTGCCCGTGGCCCAACTGTTCCCAACCAACTCCTAACTAAAAAACTACTTTGGAGAGGGTATAAAAAGACATCAAAGGGAAGGCCAAGGGGAGAGAGAAAGGAGAGCAAGATTATTATGCTGAGATTTTTCCCTTAGACCAGGTCTGAAGTCCTTGGTGCATTCTGCACTTCCCCCATTTTGCATAGGAAACCCTTGTTTCCATGTGTATTGGTGATCATTCATCCTTGACATCATCATTGAGTAAGACTTGGAAGGAGCTCTTGTTGGAGGCTTGAGGCTGGAACGAATCCGGGAGGAAGCTTGCTTGGAGCCTGCTGAAGGTGTTCAGGTGATATCTTTCTGATATGTGTACTTTATTTTCCTTTATATATAAAGAAACACGTCTTTGTTCCCGAATAATCTTTCTTTATGCTTATGAGATTCTTGTGTTGAATTCTTATGAAAGTGGTTACTTAAAGATTTTTTATAACTAACTTTATAGCATAAAGATGATTTATATATAAACTTTTATACATGTACTGTTGTGTTCTTTGATTGTGTGTCTTGCAGGTCAAAGAAAGAAGAAGGGAACTCCAAGAAGGGTTTGCACCCTAACGGTCTTCTCGAACGTAGGACCTTAGGTATGTACCCTAAACATTAGAATTTGCTTAAAAGTAAAAAAGATGGCTGTGTGTGTGTGTTTCTTTGAATAAGCAATTTTCAGTCTGGTAGAGTCTTAGCCCAAAGGACCCTAGGGGTACTTTCCCTTCAACCAGAATTGGCGACTCCGCTGGGGACAACACTCTTGTTGTTCCTAGTTTGGGTAGTCCTCAAGCCAATCAAGGCTCAGTCCCTCTGTTTGTTGGTTCTGACTGTCTGATATTTTCTTTAACTCCAAGGTTTTCCAGTTTTTCAGTTTGTGTTTTTTTATTTTTCTTGAAAGACTTCAGATACGCACTTTTTCTGGATTACAGAAGCGTATATACGCAAGTTGCACTAAGTAAACCCGCGTATACGCAGGTTTCCTTAGTTACAGTCGCGTATACACGCATTCTGCAAATAATTGCAGGCGCGTATATCACATAATTTTCAAGATTTATAATTTTTCTTTGGCTGAATGTCTGTCTGGTGGTTTGGGTCAGTTTAAAACAGTCAATTTCCAGTGACAGTTCTCTGTTTAACAGGGGGCATCTTGTTTCGAACTCTCTCTAGTTATAAGGAGTGCTAGTCTTGTTTTTCGTTGATTGCAAGCGTCATTGATTTTTGACACACAAGATTTCTGTTTAAGAATCTTGATTGCTCTGTTTCGGCAAAGTGGGAAGATTGTCTTCAAATCTTTGTGTCCATTTTGTTTTTATGACATTTGTGTTTGCTTAACGAAATCATTTTTATGACCATTTACTCCTTTGTTTCGGGAAATTTGTTTGTTACCAGTTTCTTGAAACTTGTCTTTTGATATTTTGGACTTTCATTGCTGCTTTTGATTGTCAAAAGCGTTTTCGAACACATTTTATTTTTGTTGAGTTTTCATCATTTGAAAGGTGTCAATTCACAAAAGTGTTTGGTGGCTTGTTTATCAATCATTAGTGTCAGTATTTTTGAGAGTTTTCCTTTGAAAAAGACTTTTTGGTTTGATTGAAAGAAATCCTTTTGAAAGTTTTTGAGTTTCGCTTTCTTAAACTTGCTTCTCATTTGATTTCCTTTTTTGCGAAGTGAAAGTGCTTTGTTTTTATCTTAAAACTTGTTTTTATTGTTTGGACGAAATGATTGGTAACAAATCATCTTCTATCTAAGCATTTCAGTGGCAAGACAAAATTTGGTAAAGCAGCAACTTTCCTTCTTTGTTTTTAGAGTAGTCTTTGAATCGTGCATCCACATTTAGTTCTTGCATTAGGGTAAGATTTGCATCTCTTTTTAGGCATATTTAGTTTTGTTAGTTTTTGTGAGTGTGGAGTCTGAAAAGAAAAAGGAAAAAATTTTGTTTATATTACAAGTGCCTTCTGAACCTCATAGAAATTGCTATTCATCGAAAACAAAAGTGCATATGCATGTAGCTAAGTTTTATTAATTTCTTTTGCGTCCATAAAACACCACAAGTTTCACCTCCATTACCTTTGACTTAGAGAACAGCCTAATAAAATCAAGCGCTTAATTAAAATCCACTAGAACTTTTTGTTTTAGTTATTACACCAACAAGTTTAGGATTTTAGGGCCTTGGATTAGGCGAGTGGAGAGTTAACTCTCCAAGGCCACACAAAACGTCAAACATAAGAGTCTGATTAAAGAGAGTAAATCCAATAGCGTTAGGAAGACCAGGAAAGCTCCGGATCTGGGAGTTAAGCATGAGGGTCTGTGAAGACAGGGAAGAGAGATACCCCCTCTCCTACTTGTCCAAACTTACCTCACGACTGTTCCGCCTGGCTTCTGCGACGAGTTGGTACCCATAGTTGCCTCTCCTAGGGATCTGCATAGGTGGCTGCGGAGGGGAATCCCGTGGCACCTGAGGTCGACGTTGTATCACTCTCGACAGTACTTCCGGAGGGCACCCTTGCGAAGCTTGGGGGCTTGCACCGGCGCAGGCTGTTGTTAGGAGGTCAGCGTAACTTCCTCTGATACCTTCGCTGATAGGACTGGGTCCTCATCATCCCAGACTATCCTCGGAAGGCCCTTTGATTCACTTTCTCGTATTTTGGTGTCCGGTCTCAATCACCCGGAGCGGAAATACTTGAAAGTTGTTTGACTGGCTGTATCTTTAGGAACTTTATACTGTGTGCTCTGTGCTCCTAGTTGGCTTAGCTTTTAATTTTTTGAGTCTTTAGTTAGATCTTAACAAAAAATTCAAAGTGGCTGACCGGTCTCCAAGACGGTCTCGAAGACTTCGTGGTCTCTCGCCACCTAGTTTAGAGCCTTCTCCTAGAAGGCGCAGAGGGAATACTACCGGTGGGGTCCGTCCCACGCCGGTTGACGCATCGGGGATTGATCCTCCTCTCGGGGATATTAGCGGCCAAGCAAGGCCTGGTACTTTTGAACAAGAGAGGGACACTCCAGTCTTTTCTCAAGTTCGCTTTCAAGCGGAGAATAACGTAGAGGTAGAAGAACTTTCAGAATCATTAGTGATTCCAAATTCTCCACTACCATCTAGTTATCCAGACGTATTGCAATACGTTGGGCCTCCATTATATAGACCAGCGAGTCCAGGTTATGCTACGCGCTTACCATTTATGATCACTACTGGAAGCATGGCTTCCACGAGTGCTGCGACTATGCAAACCCCAACATCGGTGCAAGGGGGAGGAACCATTTCCATCCCCTCCGCTTCCTTGTTCGGATCGTTTGCTAGCACATCTTTGGTTGGGTCTACCTCCATTCCGTCCACGAGTGGAAATGCCCAAACCAATGCTTTTAGTACTGGTTCCTTCCTTTTTGGCACCCAATCACAGGGTATTCCGTCAGTTCCGTTCAGTGCCGCTACGTCCATGATGGGCGGATCGGCTTCATTTCAGGGTTTTCCTTTTGGAAGTGGTCATATCCCACATTCCAACCCAACGGTAGGATCCATGCCTTTTTCTTCAATAGGACAAAGCAGCAATCCTTTCCAAGGTTGGAATAACCCTGGGGTTAGTAACGCAGGAACTGCGAATCCATTCATTGGCCAACAAGGAAGTAGGCCGTATTCCACGGTTAGCATGTTTCAAAGTATTCCTCCCCTCGCTTCGGCTTGGAACCCATATCAGGGGTTATCGACTCCTTACAATTCTTTAGGAGGAAACTTTGCAAGCTATGGAGCTTATACGGCAGGAGTTGGTCAAACTCCGAATTTTGCTGGACCACAAGGCTTGCCTTTTGGTTCAGCTGGTTCTATTGGTCACTTGGGGCAGCCTGGTGCCTCTCAAATCCCAGGACAATCTTTTCAGAACTTTGGGAGTTCTGCCCAGTCTGGGTGGAATCCCCTAGGTCCTCCTAGGCTTCCATTTCTGGCAACGTTAAACTTGCCAGATCTCACTAAGCTAACGAACGACCCTATCAGATACAATCCGGCCTGGCCTCCGGTCCCAACCAAACTCCCTTCGGACATCCCAAAATTCGAAGGGAAGAGTGGTGAAGATCCGGGCGATCATGTAACCACATTCCATTTGTGGTGCTCATCTAACTCCCTCATCGAAGATTCGGTTAGGTTGAGACTCTTTCAGCGCACCTTGACTGGTAATGCAGCTAAATGGTACATAGAGTTGCCAGGGGGCAGCTTTACATCGTTCGCTGACTTAGCCAATATCTTCTTGAATCACTTCCAGTTGCCTGTCCGCTATGATGCCGGAACTGAACTTCTGGCTACCTTTCGTCAGGATAAGGCAACCCACATTTCTGATCACATACAGGAATGGAGACGGAGAAAAAGGCTCATTAAAGCCGAAATCCCTTCGGAGTACCGTCTAGAGTGGTTTTTGAAGTCTTTGCAACCTGAGATCTCCAAGGATATCTCCATGTCTGGGGTCTATTATGAGGAGCAAGCCATTTTCAGGGCCCAGCAATTAGAACTGATCTACTCTCAGTCTGGGATCCTCCAAAAGTACTTGCCAGATGCTCCTGGATCTAAGGTTGATTTAGCTAAGCCAAAGCCAGGTCCTCACGCGGATGGTATCGTGGGGTCAGTAGACTCGACTACAGTGAACTTGTTGAATCAATTGCAGCAGTTGTCATTACAAACTGCTCCTAACAACCAAGTCACAATGTCTAATCCTCCCGCTTCCCAAAATTCTTCCATTAACGCCGTCCAATCCGATAACCCCAAAGGAAATCAAAATTCCAATGGGAAAAATAAAGGACGTGGTAAAAAGAAGAACTCGGATGGGAAGCCCGATGCAAATAAATCCAGCAACAACACTGGTGGTGGTAAGGGTGAGTCGAGAAAGAAAGTTAAGTTTCCTTGCAAGTTATGCAGTGGGGACCATCTAACTCATCTTTTCCCTAGAATCGAAGACGCTCAGCGCTTGTTAGGACAGCAAGGGACTTCTAGTTCGCAAGCTGTGTTAACTAACCTGTTTCCCCAAGGGCAGCAACTTCTTGCTGGCACAAGTTCGAACCCTGGTACCTCCGCAGGGGGCAACCAGGAAGGGGACAAGTCATCGAATGTATTCATGATGGGTGCTCACGCTAATGTGGCCACACGGTCACGCGATTATGGTGAAGGTGAAAATTCTAAGGGTAAATCAGTTCCCGAAACTAACAACCCACTTCATATTGAGAGACCTTCTGTTGAGACTATACCTCGGGTGCCGAAAGGTTCCGCTAAACGCGCGACTATCAACCCTAATATTAGGGCAGCCCAGAATTACTCCATTGTTGAGGATCTGGCTCAGAGTCCATGTGCTATGTCCGCGTTAGAGGTTCTCCAGACATGTCCTACTCAACGAAGTGCCTTGCTATCGGCAATGGGGGCAGTCGATCCAAGTAATTCCTTAGCTCTCTCTTTTGATATGAGTAATGTCAAAAAGAGACTTCCTCATCACATGGCTTTCCAGATAAAGTCTACCTACCAGAAAACGAATATTTTCCGGACGGTTGTAGATGAGGGAGCTTCCACGTGTGTCATGTCTATGTCATGCTGGAAGGCCATTGGATCACCGACGGTTGTTCCTTCGCCCACCCTATTGACAGCATTTGATGGTCACTCTCATAGACCGTACGGGATTATCCAGGCTTTTCCTATATGTGTTGGAGGAAAGGTCGTTAATATTGAATTAGAAGTCATAGACGCTAACCTAGATTATAATCTCCTATTAGGAAGGAACTGGGTATACGAGATGGAAGCCGTTGTTTCGACTCTATTTCGTGTCATTTGCTTTCCTTATGAGGGGAAAATCGTTAAGGTTGACCAATTGGACTATTGTCCAGCTGATCCTCAAGCAAACTCTGACTCTACCATTCCTTTAGTGGGTAACCCCCGTCCGCCTATTGAGAGTCTAGGAGTCGGGATGTACTCTTCATTGATGGGTACGTTTAATCTTCCCCCTCCTACAGCTGTTATAGATACAATTTCATCCTCCAGGGATCCTTTATGGAGAGAGTTTGTTCAAACTCCTTATTCATCGAATCCTGGAACCTTAGCTTCATCTGTGACCACATCAGGTGACGACAAGGTGGGTGAAATAGAATCTCTTATGTCTGCAGCAGAACCTAGATGTGAATCTATCGACAACTCTGTAGATAACCATTCTACTATTTCCTTTGGGAAAGAAATAGATGGTGATGTGGCTCATTTTAGGACCCTTGATTCCACCTCTGCATCGGATTGCTCGGATATTGTTTTTCCATCGGATGAAGCGGTATTCGAAGCAATGACGGCCGTAGATCGACCTTTGGAAGATTTACATCGTCGGTTACACTTTCATCCCCCTGTGCATGAAGTAGAATCTCGGTCCTCCGGTTCGACTAGTGATGTTTGTACGGTCCCTTTGGCTCCAACACATTTATTTGCCGAAGAGAGTATATTGATTGGTTCGATCGTCGTACCTATAAACATCCCTAGGAGTCAGTTGGCGGAGCCCCCTGACGGGCTCTACCTCAGGAAGTGCTTTGCTTAGCTTTGGCCAGGCAATGGCTTCTTTGTATTTTATGTATATTTGTACATATCTTATTGAGCGTTTTCTGATATCAGCACTTTTTGGTCTGCTTTGGCAGGTGTTGATGGATGATTTGGTTTATTTTGGATTCGCCGATGGTGCTAGTCGGCACACTCGGAATCTTGCTTCCGCAGCTTGGGTACTTTATTACCCAACTGGTCAGTTGATGACATCGAGAGGCGTGTGTATCGGTCCTGCTTCAAACAATATGGCCGAGTATACAGCTGTTATCAATTTATTATCCGAGGCAATCTCTCATGGGATCGACTCGTTGGTAGTATATCTTGATTCTCAATTGTAGCCGTTTCTCCTCCTAGGGTGCATGCCGAAACGGTGGAATCACGGTCACAGTTGCAGGGTCCTTGGATTGCCTTGATAAGTAGTGCATTGGCCTCTGCATACTTTATTCCATTTGAGAATTGTTTCTTATGAGAATCCAACGTTCTGATTTGACTATGTAGGTATTTTCATTGTATGGCAGCAGGGGTGGTAGAAGGAGGCAACATCAGTGGGTGATGGAGAAAAACATTGGTTGCATGCCTCCTTATTGGACTTCGGGCTTCAAATTCTTCCACACAGTCGGTCCTGGGCCGTCCAAAGATTCTACAGGAAGTTTCCTGTAGAAATACAAAACTTCCTGTAGAAAATCCTGCAGCTTCCTATAGAAGGCTAAACTGTGATCAAATCGTGCCCAGACCTTGGAAGAGATGAGTGTTTCTGGAGGGAGTGCTGGTGAGGTCACCTGGTAGCGTAGTAGGGACCCTTGTCCTTGAGTTGAGAGACCTCCTTTTCTGCATAGAATACCTGCAACCTGCATGAATTGTCAAATCTTGAGCCTGTTTTCTGTTTCTGCTTCCTTCTTTTCTGTTTTCTTTTTTCTTTGTTTGTTTTTTTTCTTTCTTCTTTTTTTTTTTTTTTTGAGAGACAGCAAGGGTACCTCAGTGAGGTTTTCACCCATACCATCTGCCTTGAGCGCCTCAGAGAGGTTTTCACCCAAGGGGTTTTTTATTCAAAAATTTTCAGAAAGACAGCAGGGGCGCCTCAATGAGGTTTTCACCCCTACCATCTGCCTTGGGAGCCTCAGAAAGGTTTTCATCCAAGGATCTTTATTTTTATTTTTTTCGATGTTCAGGGTATGCCCAAAACAGAGGCAGAACCCTTTTCTATGACCAGCACTGATTTTTCCACAGTTTTGATGAATTCTTGCCTCGAAAGAGGTTTCCTGTAGATCTTTAGTTGATGCCCATTGACGAGCATGGAGATGGCTTCCTCATCAATGGTCCAAATAAGAACAGACCCATTGTCATTACACTTCTCCACTGCATATGGTCCCAGCCATCTTGTTCTCAGCTTCCCCTTAAAATCCTTATGTCTGGAATCGTACAACAGCGCCCAATCTCCCGGCTGGAATTGTTTGTCATTGAGGTGCTAGTCATGCCATACCTTCCTTTGGAGTTGAACCACCTCTGAGTGGAGAAGGGCCTGGATTCGGTGTTCATCCAGCCCATTCAGCTGCAATAACCTTTCTTTTTGGGCATGGCTGAGATCTAGGTCCAGCTAAGCTGCCATCCTCAAGGTGTTGTACTCGAACTCAATTGACAGCAAAGCTCTCTTCCCATAGACCAGCTCATAAGGTGTGAAGCCAGTTGTGGTCTTCCAAGTGGTGTTGTAAGCCCAAGTGGCCTCAACCAGGCGATCTACCCAATCTTTTCTACTGCTGCTCACCACCTTAGTCAAGATCCCTTCTAATGCTCTATTGGTGACTTCCACCTGCCCATTTGCTTGAGGATGATAGGGGGTGGAAGTCCTATGCTTGATTTTGTGATGAGCGAGTAGGTCTTCAATTAAGTTGGAGGTGAACTGGCTTCCTTGATCGGTGACTAGCTCTCTTGGGTAGCCGAATTTGTAGAAGATGTTTTCTCTTAAAAATTCAGCCACCTTTTCTTCTGTCGCTGCTTTGATTGCCTTGGTTTCTGCCCACTTTGTCAGATAGTCTGTGCACACAATGATGTAAGACCTTTGCCTTGAAGGAGGATTGATAGGACCCACAAAATCCATACCCCACTTCTCAAATGGCTCAAGAGTCACTTGAGGTTGGAGAGGCATTTCGTCCCTTGGAGTCGGTTTCCCCATCCCTTGGCATCGGTCACATTGGCTGATATATCTTCTGACATCTTGATGAAGCGTGGGCCAATAGTAGCCTGCCTGTAGAATTTTGAAGGCAGTTCTTTTGGCCGCAAAATTTCCTCCACAAGGCTCGTCATGATAGGTTAGGAGGATGTCAAAGACTTCCCCCTCCCTTACACAATTCCTTAAGATCTGATCGGGGCCAAGCTTGAACAGGTTGCCCTCGATCCAAGTGAATGAGGCACTCTTCCTTACGATTCTACTCTTCTCTCTTGAGGATAGGTGCGGAGGGAACTGTGCTGAGACAAGGTAGTTTGCTATATCAGCAAACCATGGAGAGAGTACTGAGATAGCAAACAGATGTTCATCTGGCATCTGGTCATCCACTGTTCCATCCTCACCTGCAGGTAAATCCAATCTAGACAAGAAGTCAGCAACAACATTTTCTTTACCTGGTTTGTCAACGATAGTCAAATAAAACTGCTGCAACAAAAGTAAACATCTAATAATACGAGCATTCACATCTGGTTTATTCATTAAATATCTAATTGCAGCATGATCAATATGTACAAATGTTTGATAGCCAGTGATGTAGTGTCGGAACTTGTTTAGGGCATGGACCACGGCCAAGAATTCTTTCTCAGTTACAGTATAATTCAGTTCTGCCTTGGATAAGTTTTTGCTGACAAAGTATACGGCGTATGGAAGTTTTTGTTCAACTTGTCCTAAGGCTGCCCCTATGGCTTTGTTCGAGGCATCAGTTTGGATGTGGAAAGGTAGGGCCCAATTTGGACCTCTCAAGATTGGGGCAGACACCAACTTATCCTTTAATTCATTCAGAGCCCTCTAACAATCGTCAGTCCATTTAAACTCAACATCTTTTGCTAAGAGGCCAAACAATGGCGAGGCTAGCTTGCTGAAGTCTTTAATGAATCTTCTATAATATCCTGCCAAGCCTAAGAAAATTCGAACATCTCTTACCTTCTGAGGGGGTGGAACCTTTTTGATGAGAGCAATTTTGTTAGGATCCACCTGTAACCCTTGGTGAGAAATGGTATGTCCTAGCACGATCCCTTCAGTCATCAAGAATTCACATTTTTCAGGACTAAGGGACAGGTTCATCTCAATGCACTTGGTTAGGACTTTTCCCAGATTGGACAATGCTTCCTGGAAGTTGGACCCATAAGGAGTGAAGTCATCCATATAGATCTCCACCGAATCATGGACCAGCTCAGAAAAGATGCTCAAGATGGCTCTCTGGAAGGTGGCAGGAGAGTTGCATAGCCCAAAGGGAAGAACTCGGTAAGCAAAGGTACCCCAAGGACAAGTGAAGGTGGTCTTATCTTGGTCTTCCGGGCTGCTTTGGATCTGATTATACCCGCTGAACCCATCCAGGAAAGAGAAAAACTTCTTCCCTACCAGTCCATCCAACACTTGATCTATGAAGGGTAGAGGGAAGTGGTCTTTCTTGGTGGCTTTGTTCAGTTCTCAGTAGTCCACACAGATTCTCCACTTCCCATTTTTCTTGGGAACCAACACCAGAGGGGACACCCACTCGCTATCTGAGATGGGGTAGATGAATCCTGCATCCAACAGTTTTTGCAATTCTTCTTTGACAATGTCCTTAAGGGCTGGATTCAGTGTCCTTTGAGGTTGCCTAACTGGTTTACAATCTTCTTTGATGTAGATGTGATGGGTACAGACCGAAGGATGGAATCCTTTCATCTCCTTATATCTCCAAGCAAAAGCATCTAGATGACTGGCCAACAGACTACACAACTCCTTTTCCTGGGAAGGAGATAGGAAGGAGCTGATCTTTAATGTTCTCTCGGGGCCAAACTCCACATTTTTGACTTTGGGAGTGATTGGATTGGTCACACAAAGGTCCACTAAGGTGCTGGCTTGGGTATCCTCCACCAATTTTCTTAAGGATAATGCACTGGGAGGTGGATTCTGAATCAAGGTCTCAATCAAATCATCCTCGGTTTGAGGACCTCCCCTGGTGGTTTCTAAGGTGCACAAGGATGCAGAGTACACCTCATCCTCTTCTCCTTCTTCCAACCAAAGTGGTAAGTCATGCTCTAATAGGGGTTGGGCAGGAGGGTATAGGACTAGCTGCTTGGACATAGGACCATTTTTTATGGTCATGTTTCCTGCATGGCAGCTTATGTAAGCATCCGTAGTGGCTAACCAAGGCCTTCCAAAAATAAGGGGGTATCCAGTAAGCTTTGCCTTTGGTTGAAGAACCAAGAAGTCTGCAGGGTACTCCCAAGAGTCAATAGAGACCAAGACATCCTCCACAATCCCTTCGGGAGTCACGGTGGAGCGATCTGCTAGCTGCAGGATTGTCGAGGTCTTTCTTAAGGAACCCTGAAGGTTGAGTTTGAGCATGGTATCTCTGGTCATCACATTAATGGCAGCCCCTAAATCAATCAAAGTGTGGGGTATGATGGTGCCATTGATGTGGACATCAACTACAGGACTCCCAGGATCCAAATACTTTGGGCAGATTACTTGCCCCAACATAAGATCAGACAGTTTTCCTATGATATTGATGGTTGAGGCATCTCTTTTTCGCCTGCCTGGGTGTCTGAAACACTTTTCCTTAACCAGTTTGTTGTATATCGGTACATCTTTGATGGCCTGGAGAAGGGGTATTTTCACACACAACTGTTTGAGTTCTCCCAGAAGCTCATCCTCCTCTGGGTTGGGTTGTGTGGTTGCTGTTAGTCTCTCAGGAAAGGGTGGAATGGCTTTTGGTTCACTTTCCTGTTTATCTTCCTTGTCCTCTGGGGGAGGAGGTTGGCGATCCGGAAGAGTCTTTCCAGATCGCAGGTTGATATCCTAGATCTCCATAACATAGGTAGGGCATGATGTTTCCCTAGTATATACCTGCTGGGTCTGTCGGTTGTTGGGGTTCGGGTTCGGTTGAGCAGGCATTTGGGGTTGTCTTGGAGGAGCAGGAGGTAATGGTTGTGGTTGAGCTAGTGGTGGAGGCAAAATGGTGGGAGGAGTGTTGTACTGGGGCCTCCACCCTGGTTGAGGTGCATTCCACTGAGGTTGTGGCTGGACATGTGAGTGAAATGAATGAGTAGTGGGCTGAGTATGGTATTGAGGTGGGTAAGACCATGGAGGAGGCACAGACCAGGAAGGATGAGCAGGGGGACCCCAGGAAGGCATAGGAGCAGATTGGTTGGGGCTATAATAAGCTTGGGATGTCCCTTGCATCCCCTGTTGCTAAGGTCTAGGTCCATGTGGCCTCCTTTGGTTGAGGAAGTAGAGAGGTTCAGTGGGTGCCTCCGTTTCTTGGTACATGGCTTTAAGCCCAGGTAAGGTTTGGAATTGGTTTGTGGGATGGTCCTCCTCACAAACGAAACATACCTCTACCGAATGTAATGGGCACTCGTTCTTAGGGTGCTTCCTTGTACACCTAGGGCATAAGATAACCAAAGCCCTCTCAGCTTCCTCTTTCTTCTGCTGGATTCAGAATGTATCAAGTTGCATGGTAATGGTCTGTCTCACCTCACTCTTGAGGTCCTCTAACTGATTTGCAAACTCATGTTTGGAGAAAGGAATACTAGCTGAGAGGGGGTTTCCTCTACCTCTTTTCCGGGCTGCCCTAGAGTGGTTTCTAAACACAGTCTTTATATCCTCATAAGGTAGTTGGTAAATATCTCCTCCAGCTAGCATGTGAAGGGTATCTAAAAGGTCTTCAGGGACTCCTCGGAGCAGGACCAACTTGAGAGATTCAGGGTCAAGTGCGCACCTGGCCCGTTTATAGCTAAGTTGGAACCTTTCCTCGTAATCTTCTAAAGACTCATCATTTCCCATGGTCATCCGAAAGATTTCTCCCTTGGCTTCCTTGGACCTACAGTAGTCCCGGTATTTGGTATTGAAAGCTTGCTGCATCTGAGCCCAAGTGGTGATATTGTTCCCAGGTAAGCCCATGAACCAGCGTAATGCTGCATCCTTGAGGGTAGAGGGAAAGAGTTTCAGCTTTTGCTCATCTTCGGTATAGTCATAGGTTCGACAAAGGACAACAAACTCAAATAGGAAGGTATCAGGGTCTTCAGTAGTCAGTCCATGGAAGTGAGGTAAAGCGGAGGGGCTTATGTTTTTCATTTTCATGTCTCCATTGGTCTCTCGGATGGGAAAGGCACCTTCTATTCTCTCATCTTCTCTCCTATTGTCAGCCATGGCTTCAGATGGAGTGTTCTCTAGCTCTTCTTCTATTATAGGATCTTCGTATATCTCAGGAGGCTCGCCTATAGGTTCTTCTGGATCACTGTCACCAAAGAAGAGAGAAGGGTGACTTAGTGAAGTGGTGGGGGTGTTGGGTAAGAATTTTCCTGTTTTATCTCGATTTCTACGAGGCATGAAATGGAAAGACTTTTGATTGCTTTTGTTGTTTTTCTGGTACCTACAAAACTGAAATAGATTGAACTGCAACTAACTATCTTGGTGAAATGGAAATGCAGAATTGAAATGAAAGCATGAAAGGACTAATCTATTTTTCTCAAATGAAATTGCAGGAATGAAATGCTAGGCTACACTTGTGGAATTGAAATGCTAATCTACGCTTGCAGAAATGAAATTGCGGAATTGAAATGCTAATCTACGATTGCAGAAATGAAATTGCGGAATTAAAATGATAATCTATGAAAGCAGGAAATGTCTATGCTACTTTTGCGGAAATGAAATTGCAGAATGGAAATGAAATAAACTACTTAGCAGAAAGCGAGAGTAGGAAAATAGAAGAAAAGCAACAATCACCAATACTCTGACGCTTCCCCGGAAACGACGCCGAAAAAGATGGTGGGCTCCAATATTGTAGCAATAATGCTACAACTCCTGGAACTCCCTTCTTTAATTTTATCAACCCGATAGTTCGTAACAAACTTGGAAGCGACGGTGCTGTATGCACAAGTACTAGCTCTTGCCGCAGCTGTCACTTGGTCAGCTGGCACAAGTCCACTAGGAGCTTAAGACAACTTCTATGAGCTCTTAGAAGAAGCTTTTTAATTGATGGATGAAAGCTAACTCGAAGGAAGCTAATCTAATTGCAAAAAGAAACTGAAAGCCAAAAAGAAATGCAAACCCTAGCAAACCCTAATTCTACCAGCTAGTCCTACTGACGCAAAGGAGAGCATGCAAACTACTGAAAGAGATGCCATTACTTCTATGAAGGTAAAATACATGTGTCTAGACTACCTCTATCTGTAGAAAACATCTTTTTGTATTTTTGATTAAGTTGTTGGAATTATCATGCATGTGCTTTTAACTAGTTTTGACTGTGCAGAGGTGGATCAAGGAGGAGAAATGCTTGGAAGAGGTCAGGAAGGTTTAGAGAGGGTCTAAGGAGTCCCTAACACCCTTCTAGAGAGCTTCACAAAGTTTGGCTATCAAGAAACCTCATTTGTGAGCTTCTACAGGAAGTCTGCAGGGGTTCTACAGGATGTTTCAGAATTTCTACAGGATGTTCAGAAATTTCTACAAGATGTTCTACGATTGGATTTTGGATGATGCGTGAGTGAAAGAGGATGCATGAATGGATAGGGAGGTAGGATAGGGGTCTAAAATGACTTAGTGACAGAGGGATGAAGTGATCAGAGGGTGTGGAAAGCTAGCTTGTCTTAAAGAGGGCTGAGGCAACGGAAGGGCAAGAAGGTAGGGTGACGTGGGCAAAAGAGTAGTTGTGGGACAAGGGATCTAACTTGGAGATGGACCAGTTGGCCTGGACGAAGCTTAGATGGACGAGAGAGTGATGGAGATGCACCGCACAGTGTATACTTAACCAAATCGACCATGTCCTGCACACAATCAAAATATTAACTAATCTATCCTAACTGTTAATGAAACCAATGAACAGCAGCTTTATTCCGAAAGAGAACCATGTACAACACTTAAGTAAAGAAACATTCCAAAAGATCTGAACGCATGACTAACTCCTACAATTGAAAACATTGCACCAAAGATTGCATGGGTAAGCAACCTAGTGTTTTTGTTGGGCAGCACTGTCAGCAATTCCAGCCCCTAGGAAGAGGTGAAAATGAGAGTGCAGGCAACCCTTTTCTAGAGCTCTTATCAATTCTTACCTCATTACTTTATTCTAGATATCTGAAGCAACTCTATTTTTCAACAATGACCTACTTAACCACACAACGAAATCTAACTCAACAAACTGTGTTTCAAATGCATACAAGGAAAATCATAATGTTGAAAGGAAAGATATCAATACAAAGAAGGAGACCGTAGGCTCTCAGGTTGGGCCCAACCCCGAGAGCTATGGCTCCTCTAGAAACTCTGAGCTGAGATCAAATCTGACTGCTTCCCATTAAAAAATAATAATCATAAGTCAAGAGTCATGCCAATAATGGCCACAAAAGAACAAAACAGAGTTGGCATCTTGTAGTGCAAAACGTGCAAAAGTTTTTCCAAAAGTCCTCTTCGAAGGCTGAAGCCTTATCATTTATACACCCCGAGGCCCAAGTTGGCCTCCTAAATCTATGGGACTTGGCTGACCAAACTGGGAGTGAACAACTGCTTCCACAAAATCTGTTTGGCTACCTTCTAGATCCGGTTTTGGTAGCCTTTGGAGCTCGGAGTTGGGGGTGAAAATCCCGAGGGAGGCTATTTAATACCATAGACAACCCCCCTACGAATCCTCAACCCAAGCTTGGCTGTCTCCTAGCCCTTGTCTACTTGGTTTTGCTCCACATGTGTCAAAAAAATCCTGAAATGAGCACATGTTAGCCACTTAGGAATAGTGACTACCCTTATTCGTACAAATGACATAAACATACTAAAAAATGATGCAGAAGTTATGAAAAATGAAGGATTGAGCAAAGGTAGTTAGGCCAAATGAGCCCAAAATGTTACCAAATTTGGGGCTCATCAGAAAGCATGGACATGCCTTCACAACCATCAGAGTTGAACACTGAACTTGTTCATTATTTTGTGGACAATGGCTAACGGGGATGACCCTATTCAGCATGAAGTACCTGAAGAAGCCAACAGTGGGGGCTAATAAGTTGTACCGTAGGTTGAAATCCACATGTCAGGTCCTAGGGAGCATGGGGCAAAAAATCAGAGAATACTTGGTGCATTCCTAGAGCTACCAGTAGAGAGACTGAAGGCCTCATCAAGGAACTCAACATCAGATTGTCTTTGTTTAGGGAGGAGTTCACAGCTGCTCACATATAAAGATTATATGAAATTATTGTTTGAGTCTGAACGTTAAAAAAAATAAATTCAGGAATCTAAAAAGAGAAAGAAGGAATTGACCAAGGAAAAGAGAGTTGCAAGGATTGCATCAACAGAAGCTTGATCAAAGGAAAGGTTGGAAACACAAAAAGCAAGGGAAGATAAGGAACATAAAAAACAATTGGCAAGGCAACATAGGGAGGCAAGAAAGGTTCAACAAGTATTGGAAAGAGGAGTGATCCAAAATGGATCCAAAAAACCCTCTAAGTCTTCAAAAATCAAAAACTATCGCAAAGGATGAACCTTTAAAAATGGCGGATTACACTATCACAAAGGAAAATCAAGAAGAAATGGTGAAAATAGAGTCTATCGGAGGCTTAAGCAACTTCACACAGGAGCTATCAGATCTTTCCGATCAACAGTCTAGATCTAATCGGTGTATTGCTGTCGGAGGTGGCAAGCAAAGTCCATCGAAGGTGGCCTTATGGGAAATCACAATAGCGATTAGCGTGATTAAATGAGGGTTGTTTATCTATGTGTGCAGATCAATGGTCCAGATCTACTCGTGCCATTGCATCACTGATGTACACATAGAAGGACTTACCGGGGCTCGAGGACTATGCGATATGTCGCATCGCAAAATTGCATCACGACACTACAGAGGAGCGAGGCCAATACATATGCGACTTGCGATAAATCCAGACCCGATGAGTCTTATGGGTACAAATATACATATTTTGAGTTCCGTAAAAAAGAGTTTTTCTATGTATATTCGCATTTTCGTTAAACAAATGAAAAACAAAGGAAATGTGAATGGAGTGATAAAATGGACCTGAAAGGGTTTATACAAGCAACATATATATTTTGAGTTCCATAACAAGTGAGAATTTTGGCGGGCCTTACGCACTAAGTTGTATTGGATGGGCTCCGCCCGAGCCCATACACTAGCCGCCACGTGGCTAGGCGCCAGAGAGAGAAAACCACCCTTTCAGGTGGGTAATCTTTGTGAGCATAAGCCACCTGAAATCGATAGCAACTGTTGGATCAACGATCACATTAATCATTGGTAGACTTGCGATAGCACCCAAAGACAGATCTGAAAGGATTATATGGCAGAATTGATAATATTTCAGGTCCGATAAACGACAGTTTGACAGATTTTCCCGTGTTTTTGTGCATTTCTCTGTGTAAACAGAGAACAACTATTTTGGGGATTTCAAAGGCACCGATAGTCCCTTCCGTTAGAAAATAGGTGGCCACCATACCTGAAGACATTATACCATGATTGGTTAATGCTCAGAGGGGATTTGAGCGAACAAAGGCGAGAAGCCAGAGAGCCCAAAAGGGAAAATGAACAAACAAGTGCTGATTGGCTTAAAAGCCACTGAATGACAGAGATAGAGGCAAGCAATGCTGAGACATAGATAAAACAGAGACAAAGAGTGAGAGAGAGAGTCTGTGTACTTAGAGAGACTTGAGGGATTCAAGTAAACTCCTGTTGTTTTGTATATGTTGTGTTGACACTCAAATTGTGCTCACTTTTGTAAAACTCTTCTCTTGAAGAAATAATAGAGATGTCACCACTGAAGTCTGGACCAAGAGATGTAGCTCAGGATTTTTGGGTGAACTCCTTGACTATTTGTTGTGTTATGCATGTATCTGTTATGTTTTTCTAACTACTTCGTTGTCTATATTATTCACAATCTTTTCGATCCATTGCACTAAGTAATATAGGATAATATTTTACATGAGTCTGTAATACCTTAATATTAATCTAAGATCTCATTTCAGATCAAGTGGTATCACAACTTTAGGTTTTCTAAGGTTAGATAAGCTTGTTTTGGATTTTTGAATGCTAACTAGGTCAAAGCTCAAACTAGGAGAAGGAGAACTTGTTGAGGCTAATCTAGAGATTGGAAGAGTCTACTCTCAGAGGAGAATGGCCAGAGAAGTCCCATTGAAATCAGAATCTCAATTCATGGACAGTTTTATGGCCATGCAAGCCATGGTGGAAGAGATGTATCGAGAATTTAAGAGGGTTGAGGTGAAAGCAATTCAACACCCAAACAAGACAAAGGAGTAGAGGAACCTTCTCTAGATGCCCACCCAGAGGGTAAAGGGAAAGGGGAAAAGCTTCCTCCATCATCTCCTCCACCATCACCTCCATCACCCTCACCTCCTAGCCCTAAAATTTGATTTTCCAATCTATGATGGAGAATTAAATGCAGAAAAGCTAGATAACTAGATTAGATAGATTGATGTATATTGCAGGGTGCAGAAAATTGATTCAGAGAGGAGAGATATTTAGCTGGCTAGCCTTCACCTTGGAGGAATTGCACTAGTGTGGTGGGAAGACAAGACATAAGCTGATTTGAAGAGCCATGGTAAAATTCTTTCTACCTAGAGTGAATTTGTTTCTACCATTAAAAAGAAATTCTATCCACTAGATTATATGCAGCAAGCAATGATGAGTTGGAAAACTCTTTGCCAATTAAAGGGCCAAAGTGTACAAAGTTGTACCCAAGAATTTAGAAAAAGAGCTTTAACTCTAGGCATATCTCTAGACTCACCTGAAACTTTGTTGAAGTATATAGGTGGTTTGCATATCTTTTGAAGCACACCATTCTCATGTTTAATCCAACTAGCCTAGATGATGTATCTGTTCAAGCTACACATCTAGAAGCTAGAGGTAAGAATGTGAACCCAGAGATTGGGGGATCATCAAAACCCTCTGCAAGTAAGAACAAGGAAAAGATGAAGCTGAAATGGAAAGAGAGGAAGACAAACATGGTACAGAAGGAAAAACCTTCATGCACTCACTGCAAGAAGGATGGACACGATGATGAATGCTGCTAGTCTTTGCATCCAGAGCTGAAACTTAAGAAGTTCGGTGGTAAGAAGAAGAAGGTTGCTGATTCTATTCAGAAAGACTTGGGGTCAGACTCAGGTGATGAAACAACAGTCATAGCCACAGGTATAAAAGGTAAAAATTCTGGAGCATCTACAAGTAATTCTGTACAATCTATTGATAATGAAGATAATGAGAGGAAAAGACATGGGCGTTTTCATGTTAGAGTTATTTCCAAGCACCAAAAGATTGATACTTTAATTGATAGTGGTTCACAAGTAAACTTGATTTCTGAAACAATTGTAAAGAAGTTGGGCTTACTAACAACACCTCACAAGAATCCATATCCCTTAGGTTGGGTATGTGATAAAGCAAAGCTACAAGTGACTAGACAATGTAAACTTAGGTTTGCTATTGGGTCAACATTTGTAGATGAGGTTGAGTTAGATATAGTTCCCTTGGATATATGTGGTATTGTTTTAGGAAGTCCTTACTTGTATGATAGAAAATCCATTTTCTATAAAGCTGAAAATAAGTATCAACTCACTAAATATGGAATAGAATATATTATAAAAGCTCATAAACTCAAAAATAACTACTCTCTCATAAAATCAGGGCAGATGAAAAGAATTGTAAATTCATGCAAGAAATTTTTACTAATGGTTGTAAAGGAAAAGAACCCTGATAAAACCAATGTATTTGAGGGCTGTGATGCTAAACAGAAAGCTGATTTAGTTAAAGTTGTTTCAGAATATGATATCATATTTCAAGAACCTAAAGTTTTGCCACCCAAAAGGGAAATAGTACATGATATTCATTTGCAGCAAGATGCTCCATTGCCTAACATCAGAATGTACAGGTTATCCGCTTTAGAGAATGGAGAGATGAAGAAGCAGGTATAGGAGCTACTCGATAAGGGGTTCATAAGACCAAGCACATCACCACATGGATCTCCAATCGTACTGGTGAGAAAGAAAGATGGTTCGTGGAGGATGTGCATTGATTACAAAGCACTAAACAAAATAACGATCAAGAATTGTTATCCTCTTCCTTGCATTGATGATCTATTAGATCAGCTGAAAGAAGCAGTTTACTCTTCCAAGCTAGACTTCCGTAGTGGCTATCATCAGGTCAGAGTTGCAGAACAAGATGCATGGAAGACTGCTTTCAAAATAAAGCAAGGGCTGTATGAATGGTTGGTTATGCCTTTTGGCTTAAATAATGCTCCTGCTGCTTTCATGAGAGTTATGAATGATGTACTCCGACCTTTTATTGATGATTTTGTAATTTTATATTTAGATGGCATTCTTGTTTTCAGTAAAACATGGGAAGAACATTTGAAGCATGTAAAGCAGACTTTAGATGTTTTGAAAAGAGAAAATATCTATGTGAAACTATCAAAATGTGAATTTGGCAAAACATCTTCAAATTATTTAGGTCATATTGTAGGGGGTGGTGAATTGAAGATAGATCCCTCTAAGGTTGAAGTCATTGTGAACTGGCCTAAACCCAAATCTGCTACAGAAGTTAGGTGTTTCCTAGGAGCAACACAATATTGGAGAAATTTTATTGCTAACTTTACTTGATTGCAACTCACATGCTTTAACAGGATTGAACAAGGTGTTTCCGTGGGGAGGAAAACAGTAGAAAGCTTTTGACACCTTAAAAGAAAAAATTAGTACAACACCAGTACTAGCACTGCCAGATCTTCAACGACCATTTGAGATTGAAACAGATTCCAGTGACTATGCCATGGGAGCAGTGCTGATGCAACACAGTAAACCCATATGCTATAATTATGAGACATTTAATTTTGCAGTAGTTAATTATCCCACATATGATAAAGAATTGTATGCTTTAGTACAGAGTGTGAAAAAGTGGAAACATTACCTAATGCGCAAGGAAATAATTATACATATAGATCATCAACCACTTCAATATTTGCACTCACAAACTAAATTGCAGCAATCAAGACACTATAAGTGGATGGGTTTCCTACAAAAATTTCATATTGTCATCAAATATAAGAAGGGCATACACAATAAGGTTGCAGATATGTTATCCAGATCAATCATAAATGCATCTACTATACTTAAGCATAACTCAGTATTGCATGAAAGCTACATTGAACAATATGCTCAAGATGTAGATTTTAAAGATGTATATGAAACTTTAAGTCTTGGAAAACAAGTAGAAGAATTGGATTATTATCATAAGGACCAACACTTATATCATTTGGGAAAGTTATGCATTCCTCAAATTGAAAGAGCTAACATAATCCGAGAAGCACATACTTCTCTAATATCAGGTCACTTTGGTGTAAGTAAAACAGTTGCAAAGGTTCTGTTATTAGCCAAGAATGCATGAAACAGTTTCTAGATGTATTAAAGGGTGTACCATGTGTGCTACAAGCAAGTCCAGTAATAGAAAATTAGGCTTGTACACTCCACTTCTAGTTCCTTATCATCCTTGGGAAAGTGTTTCCAAGGACTTTGTTGGGGGATTTCGAAAATCTAGAAAAGGTCATGATTATTTATATGTTATTGTGGATAGGTTCAGCAAAATGTGTATTTTGATACATTGTAACAAGTAGGTTACAGCTGAACAAACAACAAAGTTGTTCTTTCAACATGTATGGGTTCATTTTGGGTTACCCACTTATATTGTATCTGATCGAGATTCCCGATTTGTTGGGAAGTTTTGGTCAAGTCTATGGGAATTGATGCACACCATATTAAAGAAGATCATAACATTTCATCCACAAACAGATGGCCAAACAGAGGTTGCCAACAGGACAATGATCCAGTTGCTCAGAGGCTATTGCAGCAAGCAACCCAAGCTTTGGGATGAACATTTATGTTATGTGCAACATGCTTACAACCGTGCCAAGCACTCTTCTAATCAGAGATCTCCTTTTGAGACTTGTTTTGGTTTTACACCAAAGTCTCCCTTGGATTTTGTCTTTAGTAAAGACATAGCAATTGATGGACACAGTGATATGGACAAAGCAACCAAGTTCATTGAACAGATTCAAGAAATTCACCCAGTAGTGTAGGAACAATTGGAAAGAAGCTAGGCCATGTACAAGGCAAGGCATGACAAGCATCGAATTGAGCATAGCTTCCAAGTTGGAGATCAAGTTTGGTTGTACATCAGCAGAGATAGAATGCAAGGTGAAGGTATGAAGTTGAAACAAATAAGGTATGGGCCTTTCAATATACTTGAGAAAATTGGTGAAAATGATTTTCGCCTTGATTTTTCAGCTTATATGCATATCTATTTAGTCGTTAATGCAGAGAACTTGAGACTATATGAACATTCATTGATTGAATATCCCTAGGAGAAAAGTTAGTTGCCTTCTATTGATGATTTTTTTGCTTAAATATCTCAATGAGTTGCAGGAAGAGACAGTTTTGGACAGGAAGGTGAGAACTACGCTTAGAGGGGATGTTAAGTACCTAAGAATCAGACTCAAAGGTTCAAAACCAAGTAGTGCAAGATGGATAGAGATTGGACAAGTGAGGAAGCTGTATCCTCACTTGATGGATGCTTAAAAACAAACTTTTGGTGGTCCAAAAGCTTTTCAGTGGGAAGGCGTGATCCAAAATGGATCCAAAAAACCCTCTAAGTCTTCAAAAGTAAAAAACTATCGCAAAGGATGAACCTTTAAAAATGGAGGATTACACTATCGTAAAGGAAAAGCAAGAAGAAATGGTCAAAATAGAGTATATCAGAGGCTTAAGCAACTTCGCATAGGAGCCGTCGAATCTGGCTGATCAACAGTCTAGATCTAATTGGTGTATCACAGTCAAAGGTGGCAAGTGGAGTCCATCAGAGGTGGCCTTATGGGAAGTCATGATAGCGATCAACGCGATTAAACGAGAGCCATTGATCTATGTGGGTAGATCAATGGTCCATATCTACTCGTGCCATCACATTTCCAATATACACATAGAAGGACTTACCGGGGCTCGAGGACCATGCGATATGCAATTGCGATATGTCGCATTGCAAAATCGCATTGTGACACTACAGAGGAGCGGGGCCAATACATATGTGACTTGAAATAAAGCCAAACCTGACGGGTCTTATGGGTACAAATATATATATATTGAGTTCCATAAAAAGGAGTTTTTCTATGTAAATTTATGTTTTCATTAAATAAACCAAAAACAAAGGAAATGTGAATGGAGCGATAAAATGGACCTGTAATGGTTTATACAAGTAGCGATATATATTTTGAGTTCCATAACGAGCGGGATTTTGGGCGAGCCTCAGGCAGTAAGCAGTATTGGACGGGCTCCACCTGAGCCCATACATTGGCCGCAATGTGGCTAGGCACCAGAGAGAGAAAACCACCTTTTCAGGCGGGTAATATCTGTGCGCATAAGCCACCCGAAATCGATAGCAACCGTTGGATCAATGATCACATCGATCAATGGTGGACTTGTGATAGCACCCAAACATGCATCCAAAATGATTATAAGGTTGAACTGATAATATTTCAGGTCGATAAATGGCAGTTTGGCGAATTTTCTCATATTTTTGTGCATTTCTCTGTGTAAGCAGAGAACGACTATTTTGGGGATTTCAAAGGCACCGATGGTCCCTTTCTTTAGAAAACAGGTGGCTACCATACTTGAAGACATTATACCATGATTGGTTAATGCTCAGAGGGGATTTGAGTGGACAAAGGCGGGAAGCCAGAGAGCCCTAAAGGGAAAACGAACAGACAAGTGTCGATTGGCTTAAAAGCCACTAAATGACAGAGATAGAGGCAAGTAGTGCTGAGATAAAGAGAAAACAGAGACAAAGAGCGAGAGAGAGAGTCTGTGTACTTAGAGAGACTTGAGGGATTCAAGTAAACTTCTGCTATTTTGTATCTGTTGTGTTGAGACTCAAATTGAGCTCACTTTTGTAAAACTCTGCTCTTGAAGACATAATAGAGAGGTGACCACTGAAGGATAGACTAGGAGATGTAGCCCGGGAGTTTTGGGTAAACTCCTTGATTATTTGTTGTGTTATGCATGTGCCTGTTATGTTTTTCTAACTGCTTCGTTGTCTATATTATCCACAATCTTTTCGATCCGTTGCACTAAGTAATATAGGCTAATCCTGCACATGAGTCTATAATACCTCAATATTAATCTAAGATCTCATTTCAAATCAAAGAGGAGGGGTGACAAGCAGGGAAGTCTATGGTCCAAGCTAGTTTGATGAAAATAGGATGATGTCCAACACGCTAGAGCACATTGCAGAGCACACACCATCATACCAAGACTTGATTAACATCCAAGTCCCCCACTATTAGCCAGCGGTTGTGCCCACCTCATATACCCCTAATAGTGCAAGTTTAAATCCTAACTGTGTTCATATGACACTTGCACTCAGTGTTGGGGTTAGTAACACAAATGTACACTTGGGCTACTTAGTCCCTCCATGGCTACAAGGAGCAAATTGGAGTCAATCATATGGTAGCATTCAAGCACATCCTAATCAACCAATATTGGGTAGTCTACCATACTTGGGTCAAGCAGGAGACTCAACAATTTTGGGCAATCTAAGAAATGGAGACCATTAAGTATAGGGGTGGCATGAATTATTTTTTGTAAGCACATTGCAATGTGAATTTTGTAAGGATGCAATATCTTGGTTTGTTTCATAGTAGAATCTAAACTTCTACACAATTAAGGATTACCCAATTCATCAGATTGAGGATTACAAATGATAAAAATACCATTCTCTTCTACACAATTACATCCAGTTTTACTTGATTTGAGAATGTTTGTTATGATCTGTAGATAATTGAACTTTAATGGAATAATTTAATCAAAGTTAGATCAACTAAATTCAAGAATCTAAACTCTATTGAATTTGAATTGGAATTACGATCTGAAAATTATTTTTATTTTGATGTGAAGATCCAAATACAAAAATTATGACCAGGATAATAATTTAATTTGGTAATTATTTGATGAAAGGAAACATAATAAAGAAGGAAAATATGTTAACATAAATCACAAGTAACTATCAATAAAAGAGGAATCAAACCCTAATACCTACATGCATTGATTTCTCAACAAGGCTTACTATAGGAAGCCATCAAGTATCCCCAAGTCAAACCACTGTTGGTAATACTTTAGAACTTGTTTTTGTTGATGGTTTAAGGAGATTTATTGATTGTCCAATTGAATAATGGGAGTTTGATGAAGATAAGGATGATATTATCTTCATCAGGAAGCATGTAGAATAGGAAGCTAATCTCAATGATTATTCACAAAGGAGATATGAACATGGGATAACCCCCAATCAAGAAGACAATAAGGAGACCAAGAGTACAAGTGGGAAGGAAGAAGACAAAACTGACACCAATAAGTAAGAATAAGAAGATACTAATAACTAGCGAGAAACTGAGCATGAGGGGATTCAACAAGAGACAAAGAGATATGTAATATCTAACCAGTGGAAAATATCTGTTCCTATTTAAAGAGAGGTTATATATTGCACATATAAAGATAAAAAATTATCACACTATAATTGCGATCATTATAAACATATTCACTATTGAATAATAGGTAGAAGCTTCATTGTAGCTCTTTCCACCATGGGGACTCTTAGTGTTATTGACCATTTTCTTTTTCAAAGGAAGGATCTTTCTAGGAGCATGTGGTTAAGAAGTTCAATGGAAACCAGTCTTGTGTCTGCTTACAGAGGGAGTAAACAAAATAATTCCTTTGTTCCCACTAAAGGAAATTCAAGAGACAATAATATGAAGCAAAGATCAATCAAATCTAGTTTGAAACAACATTGCAAAGGAAATAGAACTAAATGAAGTTTGGACTGGGTAGATGCAATATTTATAAATGGGCTCACGTATCTAACTGTAAATCTGATAAATGTATAAGAACTGATCAGGAAATGAAGTCAAAAGATATATTTTCATAACATTTGTTCACTTCTAAAATGAGAAATTTGACTTGCACACTAAATTACATGAACTAAAAAAAGAAATATCATATTCTCTAATAAACTAGTTTGGGAATGATATTACTTTCTTAGAAAGGTGCAGATATGATCAAACCAAATTCACTTTATATTATCAATCAAATAATATCTATGAAAAGGACATGCAAACTGAATGAAATCCCAACAAGTGGTGGACATTGTCATGAGGCCAGTGAGGGACATTTGTTCACTTCTAAAATGAGAAATTTGAAGTCATGTCATGTTCATAATACCTTGAAACAATGTCAGATGTGACAATGTTAGACACTAACCTTAAATACCAAGCTGATGAACAAGTTTTCAGAGATAATCCTGAGATCTATTTATAGCTAGATTCACATACTATGTAACCTAAAAGTGATGGAAAATGGGACAAAAACAAGAGTTACTCAACAAAATCAAAGGGTTGAGAGACATGATATTATTAATATTGATTGTCAATCAAACAATGGTAATGATGTACCCAAAAACCACAACCTAAAACCCAAAACGCAAAACCCCAAACCCACAAAACTCATTGATAAACCACAACCCACAGCCCACAAAACTCAAAACCCACACAAAATGCACACAGTTGAAGTCAAATTTCAAAAAATTACCTAAAACCCAAAACCCACACAGCTGAAGGTGTTTAAAAACACAAGCAGAACAAAGGTACAATCATCCATTTTGGCTAAATGTGTTTAAAAACATAGGTATATAGGTTGGTAGGACAGTTTCCTACCTTCCAGTCATTGTTTCATGGACTTTCTCCATGCCAGCAAGCGACAAGAACCCCACATGGTCCAAAAACCATAGCTCAGACTGCAAATCATACAACGGCCTACAAGACAACATAAAACATTGTTAGACTTCCCCAAACCTACAAAAAACAAACGAAATTCAACCAAAAAGCTCATAAATTTACATAAACACTTGAAAAAACCCTTCGGAGCATGAAAGGACCATATCCAACATTAGGCCGAGCTAAATCTGCCATAGGGATGAACATAGACGAATACCCAACCCAATACACTAGACGGGGAAGAAAAACGAGCCCAATAAATAAGACAAAACGGATGGTAACATCTGAACAACCTCTAGCACAACCATCAAAACTGCTGTGTAATCCATTATCCATAGCACGAAGGGCAGTTATGGCAGTGAACGCCATTGGAGCAGTGGTGCATAAGTACGCTACAATGTAAACGAACAATAACCAGACCCAAATAGAAATGGATGGTGTCAAACACAAGCTTCAAAGACTAAACCCTAACTTATACCAAACACTACCTAGACCTTGTTGAACTGATGACCATGTACGGTGGATAGGTGGATACATGCAGCCACCACGTGTTGTACGAGAATGAGGCATGACTTCGTGGCGTTATTGTGGTCCGAGGTGGAGGGGTTCATGTACTGGTGGCTCCCCCCTATATATTTTTATTGATATTTAAAAAATGTTGACAAACTTTCTTATATTACACCTACACATCTCCCTTATATTGGGTTGTAGAGTCAATTCGATGAAAAGAGCATAACTATTTTTGAAATAAATCTCAACCTTTGATTTGTAACAAGTACTAAGAATATTCTAAACTATTATATGGAGGTTAAATCCTACTATCCACTTAACAATTATTGATAACTAGCACAACCATATAATTGAAACAATTTGATGAAAATTGCATAACTATTTTTGAAATAAATCTCAACCTTTGATGTGTAACTAGTACTAAGAATATTCTAAAATACTATATGGACGTTAAATCCTACAATCCACTTAACAATTATTGATAACTAGCACAACCATATAATTTAAATCGCTAGTAAACTTGTCAAAACACTTATCTCATAAGACATCTCACATTACTAGATTGAAAGAAGCATATAAAATAACTAAATATAGGTGAAACAGGAAGATTCTTTTCCTTGTTCGTGTGGCAAAGTATATATAGGTGAAACAGGAAGATCGTTTGGCATTAGGCTAAAAGAGTATATTAGTGATATCTCAAGAAATAGGTCAGAAAAATTTGGGCTAGCTGAGCATACTTGTTCCTCCTCACATTATATTTGCATGGAACAAGCAAAATTAATCCATAAAGAAGACCATTATTTAAAAAGAAGAGTTAAAGAAGCAATTGAAATCGAAAAATCCTCCAATAATATGAATAGAGACGACGGTCTAAAGTTAAGTGACTCCTGGAAACCCTATTAAATAAAATAAAAAGCAATAAAGATAATAATAAGTGAATATATAATAATAATAATGATGATAATAATAAAAGTAATAATAAATAATAATAATAATAAATAAATATAAATAAATTAATAAATAATAATAATAATAATAATAATAAATTTATTTTATTTGAAATTTAGATAATAATATATATATATATATATATATATATATATATATATATATATATATATATATATATATATATATATATATATATATATATAATTATAACCAAATAAATAAACAATAATAATACTTTGTTTAGATAATCTTCGGCAAAATCACATAACCAATCTTTTGTCGACGTGTTTCGAACCAACCAGTGTGGTTCATCGTCAGGACAAGTTGAAGAACCACTTGAATACCTATTTATTTAGATAGGAATTTATTATGTTTATTATATATTATTATTGTTTATTTATTTGGTTATAATTTTATTATATTATATATATATATATATATATATATATATATATATATATATATATATATATATATATATATATATATATATATATATATAATTTATTATTTATATTTTAAATGAAGAAAATCTATTATTTATTTATTATTATTTTTAATAAATACCTATTTGTTTAGATAGGTATTTATTATATATTATTTGTTTAGATAGGCATTTATTATATTTATTCTATATTATTATTATTTATTTATTTAGTTATAATTTTATTATATTATTGTTTATTTATATATAGTTTATTATTTAAATTTCAAATAAAATAAATCTATTATTTATTTAATATTATTATTATTATTATTATTATTATTTTTGTTAATTTTATTAACTTATTATTCATTATTTATTAAAAAAAAATTAATAAATGCCTGTTTATTTAGATAGGTATTTATTATATTTATTAAGTATTATTATTAAGGAATTTAGACTTCTGTGATCCATAACATTGTTTAGATAATCTTCGGCAAAATCACATAACTAATCTTTTGTCGACGCGTTTCGAACCAACCAGTGTGGTTCATCGTCAGGACAAGTTGAAGAACCAATCCGGTTTAGCTTGAAGAATCTATTTATTCAAGCTAAGCCGGATTGGTTCTTCAACTTGTCCTGATGATGAACCACACTGGTTGGTTTGAAACGCGTCGACAAAAGATTGGTTATGTGATTTTGCCGAAGATTATCTAAACAATGTTATGGATCACAGAAGTCTAAATTCCTTAATAATAATACTTAATAAATATAATAAATACCTATCTAAATAAACAGGTATTTATTAAATTTTTTTTTTTAATAAATAATGAATAATAAGTTAATAAAATTAACAAATAATAATCATAATAATAATAATAATAAAATAATATTAAATAAATAATAGATTTATTTTATTTGAAATTTAAATAATAAACTATATATAAATAAACAATAATATAATAAAATTATAACTAAATAAATAAATAATAATAATATAGAATAAATATAATAAATGACTATCTAAACAAATAGGTTCTTATTAAAAATAATAAATTATATATATAAATAAATAATAATATAATAAAATTATAAACAAATAAATAAACAATAACAATTTTTATTAAATGTAATAAATACGTATCTAAATAAATAGGTATTTATTATTTTATTTTATTTTATTATAATAAATAAATAATAATATATCTATCTAAAGAAATAATATATAATAAATACCTATCTAAACAAATAGGTATTTATTAAAAATAATAATAAATAAATAATAGATTTTCTTCATTTAAAATATAAATAATAAATTAGATATATATATATATATATATATATATATATATATATATATATATATATATATAAAATAATATAATAAAATTATAACCAAATAAATAAACAATAATAATATATAATAAACATAATAAATTCCTATCTAAATAAATAGGTATTTATTAAATTATTTTTATTTATTGATAATAAATAAATAAAAATAAATCAGTAAATAATAATGATAATAAAAATAATAAAAATATTAATAAATAGATAATAAATTTATTTTATTTGAAATTCAAATAATAAATTATATACATATAAATAAACAATTATATAACAAAATTATAACTAAATAAATAAATAATAATAAATATAATAATACTTGTAAATAAATAAATTAAATAAGTATTAATTAATTTACCATATATAAGCTGACTACTAATGAAGACAACATCAATGCTTTTCAAATAACTATTAATAAGCTCAGTAATTTTCATGCTCTCTCTTCTCAAAACAAATCTCATTGCCCTGATGATGGACTCATTAAGCTAGTCCGAAACGTTGGTTTCAACACTGTTCACAGGTTCTTCCTCAAAATAAAAAGTCTATCAACCTGTATGGACTCCCTCTTTAACATAAATTATAACTTTATTGTAAATTATTCTAATTGTTAATTACAAAAAAAATATATGAGTTCATCATTTATACTTTTAAAAGGACATGTGATAAAAATTTTAACCATGAAGATTCATATTCACTTTACCATGGAGTTCTTAACTTGTAAATATGCATTATTACAAAACTATGGGTTAATACCATGGTTTACCAATCCCACATCGAAAAACCATAATTAATGTTCAAGAATTTTTTTAATTAATTAGAAAATTAATAATAAATCTCAACCATTGATAAGCTCTACAACCCAATATAGAGTAAATAAGTAGTAGTTATAAGTTACAACCCCTTTTACTTTATAAGTTAAAATAATGATTGTGTAAGCATATTTTAATTTAATTAATAAGCACATAAAAACTTTAATACTTATAATAAACTTACTATGTAACAATATTTTTAACCATGGATATTCACCCCTGCTTTACCATACATATTATTAGTTATAAATAGGCTTTGTTACAATACCATGGGCTAATGCCATGTCTCATCAATACCACATGCCCAAAGACCATCCCTCATTTCACAATCAAATTATTTTATTTAAATTTAATTTATAACATTTTTTTAATTAAATCTAAAAACAAAAAGATTATTATTATTTTTGAGATATATCTAAACCCTCTATCACATTAAGATATATAAGATATAATTATTAACTATAAATTACAATCCTGTTTACCATATAAATTAAAGTAGTAATTTTGTAACCACATTTAAATTTCATTAAATGCGGAAGCCCTTCTCACAACGAAAGAAGTTTTCTCTTTAGAAGACATTAAGTTTGGGGTTAATCGCCTTGCTAATGGGAAAGCTAAGAAAATTGAAGGTTACCAGGTGGAAATCTTAAAAATTGGAGGTCCTGTCCTCATCCCCCACATCCACAAGCTTTTCAATCAAGCAGTCAAGCAAGGGTTCCCTAAACCATGGACTGAGAGCCTCATTATCCCTAATTTTAAAAGTGGGGATACAAATAACCCCTCTAATTATCGAACAATTATGATCAGCCCTCTCTTAGCCAAGATATATGGTAGTATTTTGGAAAAGAAGTTAAGCATATGGCTTGGAAGTGAAGGTAAGTGGGCTAAAGGCCAAGCAGGTTTCAGAAGGCATCACTCAACAACAAACCACCTTGTTACGCTTAGGATCATTGCGGAGGAATGTCGTAATGATAAATCCAATTTATTTTGTTGCTTTGTGGACTTTAGAAAGGCTTTCGATACGGTTCATAGACACAACCTTTGGAATAGATTAGAAGAGCTAAAGGTTCCTATCGAGTTGAAAGCTGCCGCTATAAGGTTATATGAGAATGTAATTGCCAAGCTAAAGAGCAATGAGGGGTGGTCGAAAGATATTAAGTGTAACATTGGAGTTAAAATAGGTTTTTAAGTATGGGGGATTTACGCAGTGCATTATATTAGATATCATTTTTGGGATTCAACTGCGTTAAGTAAGTCATTCAAACGTATGACCATTTTCATGAGAGGTAGTCGTAACTGACTAATTTCTCATGATTTTTGAATAGTTCACTTAGCACTCATTGCATCGGGTGATGCTCACAGGGGTGAAGAAGTGGGATTGAAACTAGTGAAATGTGGAGAACGAATCACATAGCATCAATCATCACTTCCGGGGCTTGCACCTGGTAACCAGGACTTCCCAGGAGGTCACCCATCCTAGAACTCCTCTGGCTCAAGCGCGCTTAACTGTGGAGTTTTCCCCACAATCAAGCCCACTTAGCTTGCTACCCCATTTGCAAAACCTTAGCAAGTATTGTGCCTCATGAACCATTCAAGTAGAGATCCCTTGACTCTTTTTGAATTTAAGTATGGGGGATTTACGCAGTGCATTATATTAGATATCATTTTTGGACTTAACTCAGTAACTCTAATATTTTTGGATTTAAGTATGGGGGATTTACGCAGTGCATTATATTAGATATCTTCTTATAGTATTCTGATTTGATTTATATTGCATTATCGGATTAAGTCTAGTTAAATTAGTTCCAAACTATTTGAGGAACTAATAGAGAGTTAACAGTCAGTTGATGCATGGATGCACTCAACTAGTGTACTCCAGTTAAGTAAACATTCCCTCATTAGAAACTCATGCATGTATATTCTAAGAAAGACCCAATTGAGATTAAAGTGAGGGACAGTGCACTATTAGTTGCATGTGGTTTCCTATAAAGAAAACTCATGCATGCAGAAGGAATAATTCCTTGAGGATTATGCAGTTCTGACAATATGTGAGATCAAGAGATCATCCACTTGGTAAATTGGTTTTCCACTTGGTTGAAAGAGATCATCCGAGAGGAACAACACAAGGAAATACGAGCTTGGAGGGCAGAGAGGAAAGTTGGAGAGCAGCCAAGATTGTGTGTGAGCATCTGTCAAGGTTGTACTGAGAGATAGCAAGTTGTGAGAGCTAAGGCTTTGTATAATCTCTATGTATTTCCACCTTGTATTATAATACAGATAGTGGGGTTTTTAGCTTAGGCTTTCCCCAAAGTATTTTCATGTGTGTTGTGTGATTGATTCTTCTTCTTGTGGTTTTATTTTTCAACTCAATATTTAAGCTTCCACAAATTATTAGTAGAAGTAGGTTATAGTATTCTGATTTGATTTATATTGCATTATCGGATTAACCTACATAGCAGATTTTCTACAATAAACTTAGCAAAACAAAAAAAATATAATAAATTGAATAGAATAGAATTATTATTTTTATTACCTTTTCAGTTGAGCCAACAATATGTTTTTTCCGTGTGTCACTACAACATCTTCCCCATTTCTGGATTGTAGAGCTCCTCTCAATGCAATCAACTACCACCATGTAACACAAACTCGAATTTCCAAACTATTCAAATTTTACCAGTCACTCTTAAATATTTTTAAAATTAATCTAATAATATTAATTATTAGTGATTATCAATTGAATTTATTTCAAATAATTGAGAGTAATGAATGTTATCCTCCATACATTATAAATAACATACTCAATACATATCATGTATATTGTTGTTATAAAATGCATGGTTACATGAAAAAAGACAAAAACCAAAAAACCATCATATTTCTTGTTAATTGTTACTCTTTTAACTTGACTAGATTAATAATATTCACTCTAACATGCATTGTAACATTAATGTATCCATCATTTTCATTCTCTTTAAGGATAAATCTCCATTCATTTTCATTCTCTTTAAGGATAAATCTCCATAACTCCTAGAAAGGGATGAGAAACAAGGATAAATCTTCATAACTCCTAGATGGGATGAGAAACAAGGATAAATCGTGGGAGGGGATGGCTCCATTCCCATCACCCAAATCAAATAAGGGGGGAAGCATGGCCTTCCAACTCGCCACACATCCTACACTTCTTAAAATGATGATCCACACAATTTTAATCATTATGCATTTAACGAATTAGGGTGGAAATTGATGGAACTCTTTCAATGGTAGATTGGTGAGTCTTAAAGTAGGTTGGCGAGGGGAAACCACTATTATTTTCATTGAGTTGTGTTTAAATTTTATTTCTAGCAACTTACCCCTCCCAAACGTAGTTTCTGCTCCTACACTAATTTGTCTTTTCTTCTAAGCGGGGTAGGACCAAGTCCTTTAGACATGGCCTCCCTCAATGTGGCTACTATTTGGCTCTTGCTTAGTATACTAAAAAAAAATTGAGGAGAATTTGCATAGGGTTCTTGGAGGGAAATGCTTATTTTTATTTGAGTGGAGGTTTATTGTTCTTGGTGTGGAATTTCCTTATGCTAGTTGGGTTGGAAAGGTTACAAGGTATTTGTGCTCCTTACCGCAGTGTTGGTTGTATTAACATACGAGTCTATGCTTAATTATCTCTGCAAATTGTTTATGGTTGCATTGAATTTTACAATGAAAAGCCTTTATTTTTTAAGCATGCTTTTGTCTGGAATGGTGGTTTTCCTACTCCTAGTCCTATATCAGACAAGATCTTCTCATGTTCAATTTTCCACCTTGGATACGAGTTTATTGGTTTTTTCTTTGAATGTGTTTTTAATTCTTTAAAATTTTATCTTCCCCATTTAGGGCACTCTTCCTACACCTTCATCGCCCAGAGGATTTTTTCTCATAGCTCAAAATTGTTGTTGCACTACCCTTCATATTATCTCTCTCAAGTCTTTCGTTGCCTTTCCTCTTGTTCATTGTTGTTTTAGGGGGTTTTCTCATGCATCCATCCTCTCCCAACTATCTTTTCTTATCCCTACCCCCTTCACGTCAAAAGGTCACAAGCCATTATTTCTCACCTAGTAGAGTGGAAGGGAGTGCACGAGCTCACCTTCATGTCCATAATGCAACTCACTTCTATCAAATCCAAACTCCTAATGACATTCAACAAGAAATTGAAAATGATACCACAAAGGTTCTTGCAAATAAGGATGAACCTAACAATACATAGGTATTGGCATCAATTGTAGAATGAGTCCCTAATCCAAGTCTACTTGAGGATGCCAAAACCAATAAATTTACACCATTGAGATTTACTAGAATATCAAAGCCCTTCTCAGAAATGTTATTCTAGAACACAATTAAGCTAAGAGAGAAATGGCATTGCAATTGGATGAACTTCAGACGGAGCATAGCCATATGGGACTCAAACATAGGGATGCAACTCTTAAGCCTGCTCATAAAAAATCCATCTAAATTGTGGAAAAGGACCAAATTATCCAAGAACCATAGATGAGCCCATTGACATCTCTACCTCATCATGAGAAATTCATATGGCCCATAATCTTACTAGTTTGATCTCTCAAGCATGTGATTATATGTTATCAATTTAAAGATTTGGCGGGTCACAATTTATTTTTTATGTTTGACATACTAATGTATATGTTATAATAAATGTAGATGTTAGTATACTTAACAACAATAATCTCAACTGTTTTTTTTTTAATTTCATAGAAAATATATCTCTTATTTTACCACTAGTTTGGTTTCCTACTAGGGTGATAATGTTGCCATTATAGTAGGTTTTCTTGTTGGCATTGATGTTAACCTATTTGTGGTGGCCCACATGATCCTGATGGTTTGTTGTCAACATGAAGATTTACTAAATATGAGTTACCATTGAATTGATGCAGTGGTGTTTGGAAAACTAGGGCTTTATGATGGTTGTAAAGGAGTTGCAAGAGGTTGGACACGTTCTAGAGAAGTTGTAGGAGGTCTGAGAGGGTTTGGAGATGCTCGCAAGTGAGGATCTGAAAAGAAAATACTAGTAACGCGGGTGAATAAGTGGCCAGAAAGTGTTATAACTCAGGGAATCACTGTGTAGGGTGCATTATAAAAAACTTCCCAAGAAGATAAGGTATGTTATAGTCTGTAAGAAGAGAAAATGAAAAACCACTGGCAAAACCATTGGATTTCCCATGGTATTTCAAAAAAACTTGCCTGGAATTTGCATGCTTTTCTTATTTGAGAAAAGCTTAAATGTCCCAATATTCTGTGCCATAGCCAGTTTTCATCATTCTTGCTTAGATAACATTGTTGTTGTCCTCCCTTGAGTATGTATAGGTTGTTTGGAGTTCTTGTACCTTTAATCACTGTTTCTCTTGTATCAAGCTCGCGAAAAACACATCCATTTGATCGAAACACTACTTCATTTCCTTGATCACACATTTGACTCACACTCAACAGGTTATGTTTTAAGCCATCAACATACATAACACTTCCAGATTTAACTTTTGATTTCAAGAAAACAGAGCCTTTACCTTTTATGACAGAAAGAGCATCATTTCCAAATGAGACACTCTTTTCCTTTTCTAAGGCGTTATATGAGTGTAGTTTTTCTCTATCACCTGTCATGTGTTTTGAGCATCCACTATCGATGTACCACTAGTTTTCTTGTCCTTCTGTATAAGGCTATACCACATCTTTTTGTTTGTGCTTCTTTATTTCTCCATATTTTAGGATTTAATTGATTTTGCTCCTTTTGAGATATTTTCTGAAATTTGCTCCTGAATTCAGATTCTTCATGGCCAAAGCTGTTACAGATTGAGCATTCTATTTCATTTTCAAGCAGAGAAAATTTATTATAGGAACTTTTCTTGATCCCTAGATCACATTCCTTTGATTTCATGCTTATCTAGTCATTATGGTTTTCTAAGCAACACATTGCGCAGCTTTGTGTCCAAAATTATGACATGATAAACATTGACCATTAAAGAAGTTCCTGCAATTATCGAATCTACTGACCTGGTGATTGTAGTTTCTATTGATATTCATATTTGAAACAAATTGAGTACAATCTACCTGAGGTTGGTTGTGGCTTCTGTTCATCCTTGAAGTAAATTGATCCTGGTTTACCTAGTGATCTGCGTTATGCCTTTGCTAACGATTGTCAAATTGTTCAATACTCCTTGCTGCATCAAGATAGCTTTTAGTGGAGGTTGACAACTTCTATGATTGAAATGCTTCTTTAGTATATCCAAGACTTCTCTTTATCAGAGGAGAATGCTGCACTTTGATAATTTCATTTAAGGTTTTTGATCCTTTAGCAAATCTAAGATTGAGAGTTTTTGTTTTCTCAAGATTCTTTCTTAGACCCACAATTTCACATTCTAGTTTTTCATTGTGTTTTTCTCTTTTAGAAAGTTGGTATGTCAAGGTAACTATAATCATATTCTTTTCTTCTAAACAGATTTTAAGTTTAGAGATTTCTTCATAAAAGTCATCTTCCTCTAAAGCATCCAAAAAATCATCATCTTCATAAGCCATCAGAAGTCTATAGTCATTACTATTTTCATCTTCATCACTATTTGATAAACTATCACTATCTTCATGAGTATAGTAGCTCTTTTAACTTACACTTTGTTTTCTATTCCATTTTGCATATTCCTTCCCTTTATCATATTTATCTTTATGAGGACATTTGGCAGCATAATGACCGACTCTACCACAGGCAAAACATTTGAAAGGTAATTTACCTCTAAATCTTCTGGACCCCATTGAAGGTACTTGACAAAGTTTGCTTCTTCTTCTCCTTCTAAAATATGTCCTAATCCATTGAGTTCTTCTTTTCCTTTTGCTGAAGCTTTAAATGCGGCTTCTTTCATATCTGATGGACCTCCTTTTCTCATCTCAAAGGCAGTTAGGATTTCATGAAGTTGTGTCATAGTAATAGTCTGTAGATCCTCCTTTTCTTCTATGGCAGATACTTTTGATTCAAATTTAGCAGACAAGGATCTTAAGACTTTTTCAACTAAGGTAACTTCCTTTACCTCTTCACCTAGAGTTTTCATGCAATTAACAACCTCATCTGTATGCAAGAAGTAACTAGCTATACTTTCATCATTGTGCATCTTGAGATTTTCATATTGAATTCTGAGAGCTTGTAGTTTAGCACGTTTTACCTGAGAGTCTCCTTCATATCTTAGAATGATTTTGTCCCATATTTCTTTAGTTGATTTGAGCTGCATAGCTTTGACAAAATCTGATTGTGACAGACTTCCTAATATGTATTGACAGCCTTGGCATTGGTTTCATATTGCTTTTTACCTGCCGTATCTATAGGAATTGCTGATGGAAATTTATATCCTCCTTCCACAATTTCCTAGACATCTATTCCAAGAGATTGAAGATAGGTTGTGGTTCTTACCTTCCAATAAATGAAGTTTCTCCCATCAAAGATTGGCGGTCTGATGGATCCCCCCTTTCTTGATTACTCATGATGATGGATCTGCCTTCAAGCGATAGCTTCTTTTTAAGGACCTGCTCTGATACCAATTATTGGAAATAATACTGAGAGGGGGGTGAATCAGTATTATCAAATCAATAATTTAATTTTCAAAATTGATTTGTATACGCTACTTCAGCTTAGTGAGCTAGCATGTATACGCAATTATACTAAACGGAACCAGCATATCTACAGAGATATTTTGATTTACCCAAATTATCATGTAGTGAACTTTAATCAGTATATCAGCAAATTCATTAGATGGTGCAGTAAGACAAGAGTAAAGCATCACACATAAGCAACACACATAAACACCAAGATATAAGGTGGAAACCCAATGTGGGTTAAAACCACCTGTTGCAATCGTCTTTGTCTTCTTTTAATAATAAGATAATTATGTTTACAATTTTTGTACTAGTGCAGCTTTATACAAGTACACAGGCTTCTACCTGCAGAATGCTACAACCTTCTCTCATTCTCCAGCTTCTACTGGAAGGGAGCTACAACCCCTTAGCTCTTGTACTAGCTGATATGTTTACTAGTACGTCGGTGCTAGCCTATAGAAGGCTACAAACTTCTCCTTTCTTTCAGAGACCATGTTTCATAAATTTTCAGACTGGATCCATCAACAACATCATTCAATCATCAAATATATCTGCATCAACCAACCTTCTATTGAACCAACCACAACCAAATCAATCAATCACTTTGATCTTTCAGAATGTTGTCACCGGAATACAATAACCAGAACCCAAGCCAGAACCCATAAGACTGCAACAATAAAAAAACGACAACTAAAACATAGATTATAAGGTATACGCTACCTTATTGTGCTGAACCCGCATGTATACGCGCTTTCCTTAAAGAAAACCAATGTATACATCTGAAAATATTAGTTCATAATTCTGCAGCTATACCAGACTTCAGTTATACCCAAATCATATCATTTACAGAATAATATATGCATTAGTATTCAGATCTAGAATATTCATGAGAAAAAACACATAATGATAGTTCACTTTACGCCTTAAGATCCCGATCCATAATTAGATCTTATCTTCCATATGCTAAGGTTCCTCCTTGGTTCAGATCCAGCAATGCACCATAACCCAATAACCTGCATACTAGATCTCTCTCTTCATCAGATATTCAATGCTTGAGTACGTTGGCCTAATGATCTTCTCCTCCTTTTATAATTTTAGGCCTTTCTCAATACCATGGACCAAAACCAATTAGGACCAATACCTTGGATCAAATACCTAGGGTCAATACCTCGGATCAAATACCATGGACCAATACCATGGATCAAAATACCATGGACCAAATAATTCGGACCAAAACTTAGTTTTCCAAGGTATACGTGCTTTCCTTTCTGTGAAATCGCGTGTGTACATTATACGCACCTTTGGTTCTGTTAACCTGTGTGTATACACGACTTGGTTAATGGTGAACTTGCGTATACCTCTCTTTCTTCATTCTGTGAAGACCGATCTATCATTCTCTGTTGTTTTCGTGGTATATTGTGATCTTTCATCTAAGTGATTTTCCTTTTGAACTGATTCCTTGAAGCTGCCATACATTTCATCACATCTAAAATTTCCCTGCATTTCATCACATTCTGTCACATCTGATATCTCTTTTGTACATTCATCTAGTTACCATATACAAGTAATTTGTTCTGCTACAAGTGGGTTTCCATCAAGTACAACACATACATCATAATGCCAACATGCTCTCCTTAGCCTTCCAAAGAGTTGGAATAGCTACTAGGACTCTGTGAATGGAAGGGAGAAACTGTCGGATTGGGAACAACTATTGTCGGATCTGATGCAGGAGGAGATCAAGAGGAGCACACGAGATGGTTCTTAATCCAAGAATGATGTTGAAGGAAATATAGCCTTAGCAAGTAAGGCAAGGAAAGGGAAGTGAAGGCTTCCCATTCCAAATTATATTCTTCTCATGGAGGGAAGAAGGTAACAAGTCTAAAGTGAGATGCTTTACTTGTCACAAGATGGGGCATTATGCAACTAATTTCCCATCGAAGAAGTCCAAGAACGGATCCTTGGAAGGATCGAAAGGTGAGGCATTAGCCGTTCATTTTGAAATGGACTTTACAATCATTGCATGCATGGTGTCATCGATGATGGGTTTTGTTTGGTATCTTGACAATGGAGCCTCATTCCACATGACCGGTGATAAATTTTATTTACTACCTTGGAAGAGAAATACCTCAAGATGCACATAGAGATGGGTGACGACAGAAGGTATAGTGTTTCAGGAGTGGGCACGGTTGCTTTTCAGAGGGATCATGGAGCTCCTATCACCTTGATAGACGTGAAGTATGTGCCTAAACTAAAGAAGAACTTGGTATCGGTCGCGATGTTGGAGGAAAAAGGCTATGATGTCGTCTTTAGTAAAGGAAATACATTCCTAAGACACATAGCCACGGGTCAGACCAAGAGGATAGGGATTCGGGTGAATGATCTCCATAAACTAGAGGTAGATGATTGCGCAACATTGAGTACGAAAGCAGAATTGGTGCAAAGCCAAGACATTGGTGAGTTGAGGCAGAGACGGTTGGGCCATTTGCATCATGGGGCTTTGGAGATAATGTAGAAGATATCTATAGGACTTCCCAAAGCTAAACTTGAGCAAGTTGACACATGCAAAGGTTGTACGTTGGGAAAGTACACCAAGTCTTCCTTTCATGATCGATATAGTCGAGAAAAGGCTATCTTAGAGTGAGTTAATACTGATGTGTGTGGGCCATTCTCGACGACATCCATAGCAAAGCAAAGGTATTATGTGATTTTCATTGATGATTTTTCTCGTAAATGTTGGATTTATTTCATGCAGAAGAAGGACCAAACCTTCTCAAAGTTTTGTGAGTTCAAAGCTTTGGTCAAGAAAGAGTTAGGGAAGAAGATCAAGGCCTTGAGAGGCGACAACGGTGGAGAATATGTCTCTCAAGAGTTTAAGGACTTCTGTGTAGCTGAAGGAATTATACGAGACTTGACGGCACCTCATAACCCACCGCAAAATGGGTTGGCCGAGAGGAAGAATAGAATTATTGTAGGGGCAGGACGGGCGATGTTGCATGACCAAAGCCTACCACTTCATCTATGGGCTGAGGCATGTAACATAGCGGTCTATTTGCGGAATAGAAGCCCACATCGCATACTTGGGATGAAGACACTAGAGGAAGCTTTCTCCGGTAAGAGACCAAATGTGGGCCACTTAGGATCTTTTACTCATCGGTATATTGCAATGTGACAAAGGATGCACGGAAAAGCTTGATCCGACAGCAGAGTTGGGGATACTTGTGGGGTACACTGATACACCTCACAAATATCAAGTGCACTTGCCTACTAGTCGGAGGACAATGGTTCACAGAGATCTCAAGTTTGATGAGCAGAAGGCCATGTGAGTTTCCATTGAGAGGGAGCTCCAACTATAGGCTGTGGAGGAATTGTTGGTTCCTAAGGAGGAGGAGCTTGAGACTGATGCGGAGCAGTTGCATGCAAAGGTTCCAGGATTGGATACATCCACTCAAGCAGAGTCTTCCAGGGATGGATGGAAGCGAACAAGTGAAGCTGACAGATTGTTGCAGGATGTGAGAGAGAATGTGGGAGCACCATCTTCTTAGCACAGACAGAGGAGGTCACCTAAGAGGTACACTGGATACATGGCCCTTGCTAGGGAATTTATTGAGACCAAGCCATTTTCCTTTGAGGAATCAGTGCAGCAGTTGATTAGGGTTGATGTTATGGTGGAAGAGTATGACTCCATAGTTCGTAATAGTGTTTGGGACGTGGTTCCAAGACTGGAGAACAAGTCAGTTGTGAGTTCTTGTTGGCTTTAAAAGGTCAAGCAAGTTTTTGATGATGGGAGGATCATGTTGCTACAGTATATTTCAGCAGAGGAGCAAGATGCCGACATTTTGACAAAGGCAGTGTGAAAGTGTAAATTCAAGTTCCATAGAGACAGGATCGGGGTGGCAGATAATCCCTTTCTTGTTGAGAGGGAGTGTTGAAATGTGGAAACAAGAAAATTCCAATTTAATTTGTCCTTGAATTAAATTGTGAATTAAGATTGAATTTAGCCTTAAGAGCTACTTGGAAAAAATTAATTAAGTTATTTTGACTTAATTAGTTTGATAAATTCAAGTTAGAAGTATTTCTGAAGTCATGCAAGAGTTATCCCTTAAATTAAGGAGATAAGATTGAGTTATATTTGAGTTGTAATTATTTAACTCAGATTACTGAGTTAAGTCCAGTTAAATTAGTTCCAAACTGTTTGAGGAACTAATAGAGAGTTAACAATCAATTGATGCATGCATGCACTCAACTAGTGTACTCCAGTTAACTAAATATTCCCTCATTAGAAATTCATGCATGTATATTCTAAGAAAGACCCAATTGAGATTAAAGTCAAGGACAGTGCACTATCAGTTGCATGTGGTTTCCTATAAAGAAAACTCATGCATGCAGAACGAATAATTCCTTGAGGATTACGCAGTTCTGACAATATGTGAGATCAAGAGATCATCCACTTGGTAAATTGGTTTTCCACTTGGTTGAATGAGATCATCCGAGAGGAACAACACAAGGAAATACGAGCTTGGAGGGCAGAGAGGAAAGTTGGAGAGCAGCCAAGATTGCCTGTGAGCATCTGTCAGGATTGTATTGAGAGCTAGCTAGCTGCGAGAGCTAAGGCTTTGTATAATCTTTATGTATTTCCACCTTGTATGATAATAGAGATAGTGGGGGTTTTCGCTGAGGCTTTCCCCAAAGTATTTTCATGTGTGTTGTGTGATTGATTCTTCTTCTTCTGGTTTTATTTTTCAACTCGATATTTAAGCTTCCACAAATTATTAGTAGAAGTAGGTTATAGTATTCTGATTTGATTTATATTGCATTATCGGGTTAACCTACATAGCATATTTTTTACAATAAACTTACCAAAACAAAAACAATATAATAAATTGAATATAATAGAATTAATATTTTTATTACATTTTCGATTGAGCCAACAATATGTTTTTTTCGTGTGTCACTACAACATCTTCCCCATTTCTGGATTGTAGAGCTCCTCTCAATGCAATCAACTACCACCATGTAACACAAACTCGAATTTCCAAAATATTCAAATTTTATCAATTACTCTTAAATATTTTTAAAATTAATCTAATAATATTAATTATTAGCGATTGTCAATTGAATTTATTTCAAATAATTGAGAGTAATGAATGTTATCCTCCATAGATTATAAATAACATCTCAATTCATATCATGTATATTGTTGTTATAAAATGCTTGGTTACATGAAAAAAGACAAAAACCAAAAAACCATCGTACTTCTTGTTAATTGTTACTCTTTTAACTTGACTAGATTAATAATATTCTTTCTAACATGCATTGTAACATTAATGTATCCATCATTTTCATTATCTTTAAGGATAAATCTCCATAAATCCTAGAAAGGGATGAGAAACAAGGATAAATCTTCATAACTCCTAGATGGGATGAGAAACAAGGATAAATCGTGGGAGGGGATGGCTCCATTCCCATCACCCAAATAAAACAAGGGGGGAAGCATGGCCTTCCAACTCGCCACACATCCTACACTTTCTTAAAATGATGATCCACACAACTTTAAAATCATTATGCATTTAATGAATCAGGGTGGAAATTGATGGAACTCTTTCAATGGTAGATTGGTGAGTCTTAATGTAGGTTGGCAAGGGGAAACCACTATTATTTTCATTGAGTTGTGTCTACAATTTTATTTCTGGCAACTTACCCCTCCCAAACCTAGTTTCTACTCCTACACTAATTTCTCTTTTCTTCTAAGCGGGGTAGGACAAAGTCCTCTAGACATGGCCTCCCTCAATGTGGATACTATTTGGCTCTTGCCTAGTATACTCAACAAAATTGAGGAGAATTTGCATGGTGTTCTTGGAAGGAAATGCTTATTTTTATTTGAGTGGAGGTTTATTGTTCTTGGTGTGGAATTTCCCTATGCTAGTTGGATTGGCAAGGTTACAAGGTATTCGTGCTCCTTACCGCAGTGTTGGTTGTATTAACATACGAGTCTACGCTTAATTATCTCTGAAAATTATTTATGGTTGCATTGAATTTTACAATTGTTGGTTTTACATGTTAGTTGAAAAGCCTTTATTTTTTAAGCATGCTTTTGTCTGGAATGGTGGTTTTCCTACTCCTAGTCCTATATCAGACAAGATCTTCTCATGTTCAATTTTCCACCTTGGATACAAGTTTATTGGTTTTTTCTTTGGATGTGTTTTTAATTCTTTAAAATTTCGTCTTCCCCATTTAGGGCACTCTTCCTACACCTTCATCCCATAGAGGATTTTTTCTCATAGCTCAAAATTGTTGTTGCACCACCCTTCATATTATCTCTCTCAAGTCTTTAGTTGCCTTGTCTCTTGTTCATTGTTCTTTTAGGGGGTTTTCTCATGCACCCATCCTCTCCCAACTATCTTTTCTTATCCGTACCCCCTTCACGTCAAAAGGTCACAAGCCGTTACTTCTCACCTAGTAGAGTGGAAGGGAGTGCACGAGCTCACCTTCATGTCCATAATGCAACTCACTTCTATCAAATCCAAACTCCTAATGACATTCAACAAGAAATTGAAAATGATGCAACAAAGGTTCTTGCAAATAAGGACGAACCTAACAATGCATAGGTATTGGCATCAATTGTAGAATGAGTCCCTAATCCAAGTCTACTTGAGGATTCCAAAACCAATACCTTTACACCATTGAGATTTACTAGAAAATCAAAGCCCTTCTCACAAATGTTATTCTAGAACACAATTAGGCTAAGAGAGAAATGTCATTGCAATTGGATGAACTTCAGACCAGGCATAGCGATATGGGACTCAAACATAGGGATGCAACTCTTAGGCCGGCTCGTAAAAAAGCCATCTAAATTGTGGAAAAGGACCAAATTATCCAAGAACCATAGATGAGCCCATTGACATCTCTACCTCATCATGAGAAATTCATATGGCCCATAATCTTACTAGTTTGATCTCTCAAGCATGTGATTATATGTTATCAATTTAAAGATTTGGCGGGTCACAATTTATTTTTTATGTTTGACATACTAATATATATGTTATAAGAAACGTAGATGTTAGTATACTTAACAACAATAATCTCAACTAGTCTTTTTTTTTTTTAATTTCAGAGAAAATATATCTCTTATTTTACCACTAGTTTTGTTTCTTGCTAGGGTGATAATGTTGACATTATAGTAGGTTTTCTTGTTGGCATTGATGTCAACCTATCGGTGGTGGCGCACATGATCCTGATGGTTTGTTGTCAACATGAAGATTTACTAAATATGAGTTACCATTAAATTGATGCAGGGGTGTTTGGAAAACTAGTGCTTTATGATGGTTGTAAAGGAGTTGCAAGAGGTTGGACACGTTCTAGAGAAGTTGTAGGAGGTCTGAGAGGGTTTGGAGATTCTTGCAAGTGAGGATTTGAAAAGAAAATACTTGTAGGAGGTCTGAGAGGGTTTGGAGATGCTTGCAAGTGAGGATTTGAAAAGAAAATACTAGTAACGCAGGTGAATAAGTGGCCAGAAAGTGTTATAACGTAGGTAATCACTGTCTAGGGTGCATTATAAAAACTTCCCAAGAAGATAAGGTATGTTATAGTCTGTAAGAAAAGAAAATGAAAAACCACTCGCAAAACCATTGGATTTCCCATGGTATTTCAAAAAAACTTTGAAGTGAGTGGTTGATTTAGTCACACAATGATCATTTGCTTGGATTGATCTAGAACATTAGGACATAGCCTTGAACATTTATATAACCTTGAACATTGAACCTTGAACCTTGAACCTTGAACATTGAACCTCTACCGATGTGGGACTATGCGACAGCCTTCAAATATGGGACCGCTGATAAATCAATGACTCGCTAACTGGGCTGAAAGCTATAAGTGTATATGATGAAGCCTGTTGAGGATCATATGCAATAGACAGTAGATATATGATCTGTTTACCAAAGGCCTAGAACTAAACCTTAGCAGGGAGAGGGGATTAGGTTGAAGTGTTGGATAGAGGTTTGGTTAATGGTGGAACACATTCTGCTACCTAAGATTGCATAGAAATCTTATGGAGTGAAATGATAAGATTATAGCATGATTTGTTTACAGAACTAGTGAGGGGTTACTATGAGAACGGAGATAGAATATATAATTGTTGTATCTAACAACTGTTTTGAAGGGATAAATTAATGCATATATTATTTAGATTACAGAGAGGAAGAGTATCGAATACACATATTACAAAGGCAGATGGCAAGAAGAAGGTTGAAATATCTGTGCATGTTGACTTGTGAAGCGATGTTTAGTATTCAAAATGTCAAACATTGGATTGGTGTGGAAGAGAGCTAGATTTATGAAAAATATAGAGTTTGATTGTTGGTGTTAGATGGCATAGTGCAAACTTGTAGCACTGCATGGGTACAGGATTGATGGCTAACAGTTTGATGTTGCAGGTTTCATATTCACTGATTATTTTACATGTTAATAAATAGTATTATAGTTGTGAACTGAGTTTGTTTGAAGCCAATATTTTGACACCATTAATGTATCTCCATGCCAATTAATTATGATTAAATAGCCACCCGATAGGTGTTTTGTGTCCCTATCATGAGTTTGGCTAGACAAATTTAACCAATCACATCTTTCAATTTTCATCCTCCTCAACCTAATCATTTTTTACCACGTAGGTGTAGCTCAGATTCGAGGGCTCCGCTTGGGCGAACTCTCTGTAGTTGGCCAGGTAGAATTTCTAAATTCAATATATTGAATTGTATAAGAGCGTATAGACTTCTAGCCAAATGTCTGTATGCCAATTGGCCAAAGTTCCATCGCTTAGAATCTGCGATAAACACGTCTGCTGAGGGTGTCACGTGATTCTATACATCTCAATATAGATTCTTCAACCCAAATGTTTCCACCCTCTATACATATAACCTGATTGACCCTTCAAAGTTGTTACTTTCCATCCCACTGATATTGAGCAATGCAAGATACCATTCTCAACTTTCCATCCCACTGATATTGAGCAATGCAAGATACCATTCTCTCTTGTTAAAATTGTTAAATACACTTGTGAATTCACAAGTCAACGGGAGCTTACAAAGAACACAAAGAAGCATAGTTGGGCAATGCTATGAAAGAATTTTTTTTTGGCTTTTTGTGATTAAACGCAATGTGTAGAGTAAAACCTATTTTTAAAAAATCACTGTAGTAATAAATATTTGCAAAGACTTTAATATTCAAAATAATACATAATATTATTAGGAAAATCTCATCACAATTATGGATAACTAGGAAAAAAAAATCACAAATAGATTATTTTTTAGACATTTTCTGAAAATTAACCCCATATATATATAACCTACAATACTTTTTATTGGAAAATGTTTAAATCTTTAAAAAAATCTTTAATTTTTAATCAAATATAAAATATATTAATAATAAAAACTTTGATGAATACATTTAGCAGAGAACTAAACTTTTGTTTTCATTTTGCAATGAGATTTCAAAATTCCTACCGCATTCTCTGTATCCATGTTACATGCAGAACCTCCGAGCATATTAAATGCATGTATTTCTTCCAGTTATCCAAGCTTCTGAGCATTTAGAGTACTTAGACTAACAATATAGTTCAGTGAAAGCTTTTTCTTATTCTCAAAAAGGATAATATAGTTTCGTGTTATTATTTAGGTTTAAAAGACGAAATGGAGCTCGGTCACCATTTCTCCACTGTAAGTCTAACAATATCCTCCTACCAGGGCCTTGATGCGCACGGCTTAACAACATATGCTACATGACTACAAGTTTTTCACGTAAACAGAAAATAAATTTATTATATTGGCTTCAAATCTTTAAAGGAACATGTGAAAGCTCAATTCAAGAGCAATTCAAGAGAAGAAGACTGATAATAAGAATCCATTTCGGAGTCTTACAAAATAAAAAAGAACCGAAAATGAGAAAATGCAAAAATTGTGATGCAGACAGACCAGAATGCGATTCCCCTGGTTATAAAACCCTACACCTATTTAAAAGAAATCGTCGAAAGAGGACCGGAATCTAAGCGCTGGTGAATTTTGTAACGGCCTTAGTACCCTCAGACACAGCGTGCTTGGCGAGCTCCCCTGGAAGAACGAGTCTTGCGGCTGTCTGGATCTCCCGGGAAGTAATAGTTGGTTTCTTGCTGAGGCGAGAGAGTCTTGATGCCTCGTTCGCCAATTTCTCAAATAAATCATTGATAAAACTGTTCATGATTCCCATGGCGTTGCTGGAAATACCCATTTCCGGATGGACCTGCTTCAGCACCTTGAAGAGATAGATCTTGTACGTCTCCACACTTTTCTTGTGCTTCTTGCTCTTTTTGTCTCCTTCCTTTACTACCTTATTCTCCAACTTCGAAGACATCTTTTCTGTTGAAGGGGAATTCCCCACCAAGGGCTTTTTCCCAGCCATGGGCCTCTTCTCTGCCTTCGGGACCATTGATGTCAAGGGCTCTTTCCCAGCCATGGGCCTCTTCTCTGCCTTCGGGGCCATTGATGTCACTATCGTGACTCGAACCTGCCACCACAGAAAAGACTCGGTGTTGCTATACCTGTGAAAAGGAGAAGCGTCTTTGCAAAATGAAAGCAGGAGGCCGTTTCATTAAATAGGGGTTGGAGTGTCTTTCCTATTGGCTGATCCCTGGCGCCACGGATTGCTGATGTAGGCCAGATTTTAACGGGCATTCAAACTTTGACTACAAATTAATTGGTGACTCGGTTACATTCATTTTAAAGGGATCAAATTTCCTTTGTTGAATTGAGCTTTCTGTGATCCATATCAAGTTTCTCAGAAAAATTTCGGGGTAAATCACATAATATTACATTGGTTGACGCATTTCGAACCAACCAGTGTGAACTTGTCTTGAGGATGAACCACATTGGTTGGTTCCAAATGCCTCGAAAAATGTAATATTATGTGATTTACGCGGAAGAATTTCTCATAAAAAAATCAAATTTCTTTTTATTCCAAACCCCATTTTCTCATTAAAAAAATCAAATTTCTTTTTATTCCAAAAACTATTTTCATATTAAAGGAATTTGATCCCTTTTCACGCTTAATAGATTCAAAGTTAAAAATAAATTTAAGCTTATTTAATTATTAATTAAAATGATAATTATTACTTTTACGGTATTTTATTTTTAATTTTAGTTTCATTAATTTAACTGGTTAAAATGTTTTATTGATAATTATTATTAATTATTTTATTTTGGTTTTTATCCGATCATAATGTTAAACATTATGACTTCTCTACCAAAGACCCCTATCCACGGAATAAATTCCTTAAGACTAAGGGATACCTCTTTCAAGAGTTCATGGTCACTTTAAAAGTTTTCTGCTATATCTTAACTATAAGTTTTTTTATTTTATATTTTTGGAATAGTATGATAAGTGATGAATAAATATTTCGAATATGAAGTCAAATGTTAATGGTTGATTTTAACCGGTTTTACTTGAATAATAGTTTTGTTATAAGTTAAGGATTGATTTTTTATTTACTTTTTTATTTCAAAGAGTTTTGTTATAAATTATAAATGACTATCTTGAATATGAAGTCAAATGTTAATGGTTGATTTTAATGGGTTTTATTGGAATAATAGTTTTGTTATAAGTTAAGGATTTGATTTTTTATTCACTTTTTAATTTCGAAGAGTTTTGTGATAAGCTATAAATAAGTATTTTGAATATCAAGTCAAATGTTAAAGGGTTTTACTGGAATACATTAAGGATGGATTTTTATTTTTCTCGGAATTTTGAAGAGTTTTGTTATAAATTATAAATAACTATTTTGAATACAATGTCAAATTCTGTTAGTTGGGATTTATTTTAAGATGGTTAAATTTTAAAATTCATAGTACTTGAGTGAGAATTAAATCAAGTGTGATGGTTGAATATATATATATATATATATATATATATATATATATATATATATATATATATATAAACGTAAGTATTATATATATCAGTGTTTCCAAAACGTCCATAGGTGTGTTTATTTTGTAACAAACTTTCGGAATTTTAGTTTAGTTATATTAATATAATTAATAATATCATGTCTCTCAACCCTTTGATTTTGTTGAGTAACTCTTGTTTTTGTCCCATTTTCCATCACCTTTAGGTTACCTAGTATGTGAATCTAGCTATAAATAGATCTCAGGATTATCTCTAAAAACTTGTTCATTAGCTTGGTATTTAGGGATAGTTACTATCCTTCTCTGCCTTCGGGGCCATTGATGTTACTATCGTGACTCGAACCTGACACCACAGATGATCCAGGTGGATATTGGTGGCCACCTGCCAAGTCCACCTGGACCCCCACCATTGTCTTTCTCAGCATTTTCAGTTTCCTTAATTGTAGCACAACTTACTATTTTTAGCAGTTTTTCGGGTCCTGAACTTCCGGAGCCGTTTTGAGGCCCTAAACGACGTTTTTTGGGGAATCCGGGGGCAACATGAGTCCATGGAATGGACTGGTGTTGCCCGTTCCAACAATGATAGTGCTCGGATAGATCTTTCTAATGAGCTATTGTACGCGTCAAACGGAGATCATATGCCCAAGTTACGACCCCGGGAAGTTGATGTACCAACTTACCCCCAAACGGGGCCCACAGTTTGGCGTTTCATCTCCTAGGGTTAGGTTTTGGAATGTTAAGGGTTTTTCCATTGTTTCTCAACAATAAATAGGCCTTCGAGCCTCATTGTAACACAGTTCAGAGGCATGTAGCCATCACATCTCTTCTCAGAGATAAGCTACCATCGCCCTAGCTAGTTTATTTCCATTTCTGTCTGTAAGCATATTTCAGTATTTTCCATTAATGAAATAAAGTATTATTTCCGCTGCATCTTTGTGTATATGGTTATCTCTGTAATTTGTTGCGTTCCTGTTTAAATCCGGATCAGTGGTATGAGAGCGGTCTGCTTTTTCTCTGTTTTTCTTTGCATGTCCCCAACAAGGTCGGGATATAAGGAGTTAGGGCTTGAACTGGTTGAACCTTTGCAAGACCAGCCTCGCAAATCCCGACGGCCTCCCATGGCGGACGAGAAGAAAGACGAGGGGGCAGGAGATCCCATCAAAATCTTGCTCGAAGAAGCGCTCGAGCGACAACGGAACGCGATGATGGACAGCTTTGCGCAGATCCTTCAGCGGCTACCCAGAAGCGGCGCATCGGCTTCCAGCAGCTCCTCTGGAAACGCCACACCCTTTAAGGTACAAGTTAATTTTGAAATCCCCATATTCGAGGGTCAGATAGACGCCGATGTCGTAGATAAATGGTTAAATCTGCTAGAGGGTTATTTTTCTGTTCATGAATTTTCGAGTCGGGAAAAGATTGTTTTTGCTCTTCTCAAAGCAGCCCCCCACGTCAAGGACTGGTGGGAAACCTACTGCGAGCAGAAGGATGAAAGTACTGGCTCACTATTTTCAGCCGCACCCACCTGGGATTCGTTCCGGGATGCCATCAAGGAGCAGTACTACCCTGTCGGAAGCTATGAGGATGAATACATAAAGTGGACCACGCTGCGGCAGGGAAGGGACCAAGACGTGCCGGAGTTCACCAATCTTTTCCATACCCTTCGCACAAAGTTGGGTATCAAGGATTCGGAGCAACATTTGATACTCAAATACCGTGGCTGCCTGCACAAGTACATCCAGGAAGAAATACAGTTCCTAAACATCCCCTCGCTCGGCACAGCATACCGGTATGCCGTCAAGGTCGAGCAGAAGTTTAAACAAAAGAAGCGAGACTTTGGATCTGCGAATCCAAAGCAGGGGAAAGGTGCCCCTAAACCATAGAAAAAAGGACAAAGCCAAGGCGGGACAGCCCAAGACAACCAGCCGAAGCTGCAAGCAAAGAGCAACGCCGCGAAGCCGAGAAAGGACACTGGAAAATGGTGCGAGTTCCATAAGAGCTCCACTCACAACACAAGTGAGTGTCGGGCCAAGCAGTCACTGGTGGCTGAGCTAAAGGTTTCAGAATCAGATGCATGTTCCAACTCTGAGTCAGAACCCGATAAGGGGTATGAAAAAGGGAAGCAGATCATTGATGCGGATCCCAGCGCCACTGTTGCTACCGCAAAGATCCAGAAAAATGAACCCGAAGATCCAGAGGAGGAGGAGCGTCTCTTCCACTCCCAGATGTGGGTAAAGGGCTCCCCGATACAGTTCATTGTTGATAGCGGGAGTCAAAAGAACCTCATTTCGGCAGAGGTCGTGAAGCGGTTGGGCTTACCGACCACAGCACATCCACAACCATACACCATTGGGTGGCTTCACCAAGGGCGAGATCTTCGCGTGAGCCAGCAGTGTCGCCTTCCATACAACATCAAGCCCTTCACGGATGAGGTATTGTGTGACATTGCTCCCCTTGAAGTTTGTGACGCATTACTAGGACAACCATACTTGTGGAAGCGACATGCTGTGTATGAATCAAGGCCCCGTGCTGTTATTATTACATTGGGAAATAAGTTGTTCAAGATACCAGAGGTAGCACCACCTGCCGCCATCTCTTTGATTACTGCAAAACAATGCAGTAAGATCATTTCCAAAACCAGGAAATTTGTTTTCCTGATGATACGCCCTCAAGGGAAGAAGAAGACAGTGGCCACGGCCTCCAAACGGGGTCCCTCTGCACGGCAGCTACAGATGGACAAGATTGTGGAGGAGTACGAAGACATCTTCACCTCCCCGGCAGGGGTTCCTCTGCACTGTCAAGTCAAGCACTCCATCGATCTGACCCCAGGTGCGCCGCTACCCAATGGACCAATTTATCGGCGCTCCGTTCTGGAGAACAATGAAATCAAGAGGCAGATTCAGGAGCTCCTGCAGAAAGGTCACATCCGTCCGAGTTCTTCGCCCTGTGGGAGCCCGATAGTGTTGGTACAGAAGAAGGATGGGACGTGGAGACTCTGTATTGACTATCGGGCGCTGAACAAGATCACTGTCCGTAATAGGTACCCGATCCCGCGGATTGATGACCTCCTAGACCAACTAAAGGGGGCGAAATATTTCAGCAAGATCGATCTGAAGTCAGGATATCACCAGGTACCAATTGAACCCTCAGATGTGTGGAAGACTGCCTTCAAATCCAAGGAGGGCCTCTTCGAATGGTTGGTCATGCCTTTCGGATTGACGAATGCTCCTGCAACCTTTATGAGGCTAATGGATGACATCTTGCGGCCATTCACCAACTCCTTTGTAGTAGTATACTTGGATGACATTCTGATCTTCAGCCAGAGTCGGGAAGAGCACCTCCAACACATCCGACAGGTTCTCCAAACACTGCGGCAACACAAGCTATGTGCCAATTTGGAGAAATGCACTTTTGGCATGACCGAGGTTCAGTATCTGGGATACATCATTGATGAACAGGGGGTGCATGTCGATCCAGCCAAGGTCCAAGTCATTCGGGATTGGCCCTCTCCAACCACTCTAACAGAGCTCCGCAGCTTTCTAGGTCTTGCCAACTTCTACCGCAGGTTTGTGTTGGGATTTTCTCATATTTCTTGGCCCTTGAGTCAAGTCACCAAGGGCGGGGCGAAAGCAAAATTCTTTTGGTCTGAATCTCAACAGAAGGCATTCAGGGAGTTGAAGGATCGCCTCTGCATGGCACCAGTGCTCGCGTTACCAGATTTACAACAACCATTTGAGGTCGAGACAGATGCCTCTGACTATGCTATTGGGGCAGTCCTTACTCAACATGGACATCCAGTGGCATATCACAGTGAAACACTTTCAGACACAGTCCGGAAGTACCCCACTTATGATAAAGAGATGTATTCCATTGTACAGGCCTGCCGACAATGGAAGCATTACATTTTGGGGAAGGAAACGGTCATCCACACAGACCACCGACCTCTGCAGTTCATACAGACCCAAGGGAAATTGCAGAATGATCGCCATCAGAAGTGGTCTACATACCTGCAACAGTTTCACTTGAATATAAAGTATAAAAAGGGCAGCACCAATAATGTTGCAGATTGCCTCAGTCGACCACCGATCATGGCGCTAACCACCGTGCTCAACTCTTGCGGGCACGAGACTTCTGATTGGCCACTTCTCTACAAAAGCGACCCAGAATTCGGCCACACATACCAGACACTCTTGGAGGGTCGGCAGGTTGCAGATTTTCACCTCCAAGATGCCCTATTATGCCACCTCGGTCACCTTTGTGTTCCTTCAAGCGAGCGTGCCAAGATGATTTGGGAAGCACACTACAGTCGGGCTGCTGGGCATTTCGGGGTCGAGAAAACAGTGGCAGTACTGCAAAACTATTTCTATTGGCCGAATCTTCGACAGGATGTTGGGAAGTACATCCGATCATGTACTGCCTGTGCCATTGCCAAATCGACCATTAAGAAGCAAGGCCTCTATACCCCGTTGCCTACCCCTAGTCGACCTTGGGAATCCATCTCCATGGATTACATGTCAGGCCTTCCTTCCACTAAGCATGGAAATGACTGTGTTTTTGTGGTCGTCGACAGGTTCTCAAAGATGGCCATTATGATGGCCTGCAAGAAGAATATCACAGCAGAAGCCACTGTTAAACTCTTCTTTGAACGAGTGTGGGTGCACTTTGGGATCCCACAGTCTATCATCTCAGATCGGGACAGTCGGTTTCTCAGCACCTTTTGGTCTAGTCTCTGGTCAATGCTGGACACCAAACTCACGAAGTCCACAGCCTTCCATCCTCAAACTGATGGCCAGACAGAGGTTGTCAATAGGATGATTGTGCACATTCTGCGCATGTATAACTCAAAGCATCCACGCACATGGGACGAGAGCCTCCCCTACGTTCAGCACAGCTACAATCGAGCTCTTCACAGCTCCACTGGCCATAGCCCTTTTCAGGTGGGTTTGGGATTCCAGCCACTATGCCCCATTGATGTGGCCATGCCACTTGCAGCTACTCACATGAATTCAGCTCATGTCCAGTCCGAAACAGATAAGGCCACCAGCTTCATTGAGCGCATCCAACATATTCGCCAGCAGGTCCATGACATTCTTGAGAAATCAAATGCCAAGTACAAGCAGCGACATGATCAACATCGGGTGCCACACAAGTTTCAGGTGGGTGACAAAGTCTGGTTGCATTTGCAAAAGGAACGCCTTACTGGAGCCTATCGGAAATTGAGACCACTCCGATATGGTCCTTACACCATTACTAAGGCTATGGGAGACAATGCATTTGAGCTCAGCATTCCCCCATTCCTTGGCCTGCACCCAGTATTCAATGTGGACCGCCTTCGGCCATACTTTCCACCATTGCTAGACACATCCGACATTGCAGAACAGCTCAAACCCACAGAATTAAATCCAGATTGCATGGAACAAGCTGCAACTGATCGGATCATGGACACACAGATCAAGAACACTCGCCAACAGAATATCCAACTGTATCGAGTTGTCAAAGCGGGCCAACTCCTTCAGCAGGGCAAGTGGCTCACCAGGGAACAAGTTCAGCAGAAGTTTCCTCATCTCATGGAGGAGCTCAACGCAATGGGGACCATTGCTTCCTAAGGGGGGAGGAATGATCCAGGTGGATATTGGTGGCCACCTGCCAAGTCCACCTGGACCCCCACCATTGTCTTTCTCAGCATTTTCAGTTTCCTTAATTGTAGCACAACTTACTATTTTTAGCAGTTTTTCGGGTCCTAAACTTTCGGAGCCGTTTTGAGGCCCTAAACGACGTTTTTTGGGGAATCCGGGGGCAACACGAGTCCATGGAATGGACTGGTGTTGCCCGTTCCAACAATGATAGTGCTCGGATAGATCTTTCTAATGAGCTATTGTACGCGTCAAACGGAGATCATATGCCCAAGTTACGACCCCGGGAAGTTGATGTACCAACTTACCCCCAAACGGGGCCCACAGTTTGGCGTTTCATCTCCTAGGGTTAGGTTTTGGAATGTTAAGGGTTTTTCCATTGTTTCTCAACAATAAATAGGCCTTCGAGCCTCATTGTAACACAGTTCAGAGGCATGTAGCCATCACATCTCTTCTCAGAGATAAGCTACCATCGCCCTAGCTAGTTTATTTCCATTTCTGTCTGTAAGCATATTTCAGTATTTTCCATTAATGAAATGAAGTATTATTTCCGCTGCATCTTTGTGTATATGGTTATCTCTGTAATTTGTTGCATTCCTGTTTAAATCTGGATCAACAGAAAAGACTCGGTGTTGCTATACCTGTGAAAAGGAGAAGCGTCTATGAAAAATGAAAGTAGGAGGTCGTTTCATTAAATAGGGGTTGGAGTGTCTTTCCTATTGGCTGATCTATGGTGCCACGGATTGCTGATGTAGGCCAGATTCTAACGGGGATTCAAACTTTGACTATAAATTAATTGGTGGTTAGGTTGGTTCAAATTTCTTTTGTTGAATTGAGGCTTCTGTGATCCATATCAAGTTTCTCAGAAATTTTTCAGGGTAAATCACATAATATTGCATTGGTTGACGCATTTCGAACCAACCAGTGTGAACATGTCATGAGGATGAACCATACTCGGTGGTTTGAAATGCGTCGAAAAATGTAATATTATGCGATTTATGCCCAAGAATTTCTCATAAAAAAAATCAAATTTCTTTTTATTCCAAAAACTATTTCTATATTAAAGAGATTTGGTCCCTTTTCACACTTAATAGATCCAAAGTTAAAATGAATTTAAACTTGTTTAATTATTAATTAAAATGATAATTATTACTTTTATGTTATTTTATTTTTAATTTTAGTTTCATTAATTTTAATTGGTTAAAATGTTTTATTGATAATTATAATTATTAATCATTTTATTTTATTTTATTTTATTTTGATTTTGATCCAATCAAAATGCTAAACATTATAACTTCTCTACCAAGGATCCCTATCCACGGAATAAATTCCTTAAAACTAAGGGATACCTCTTTCTAGAGTTCATGGTCACTTTAAAAGTTTTTTGCAATATCTTAACTATACGTTTTTTTATTTTATGTTTTTGGAAGAGGAGTGTGATAAGCAATAAATAAATATTTTGACTATGAAGTCAAATGTTAATGGTTGATTTTAACGGTTTTACTGGGATAATAGTTTTGTTATAAGTTAAGGATTGATTTTTTATTTTGAAGAGTTTTGTTATAAATTATAAATAACTATTGTGAATATCAAGTCAAATGTTAATGGTTGATTTTAACGGGTTTTACTAGAATAATAGTTTTGTTATAAGTTAAGCATTGATTTTTTATTTTGAAGAGTTTTGTTATAAATTATAAATAACTATTTTGAATATGAAGTCAAATGTTAATGGTTGATTTTAACGGGTTTTACTAGAATAATAGTTTTGCTATAAGTTAAGGATTGATTTTTTATTCACTTTTTAATTTCGAAGAGTTTTGTGATAATCTATAAATAAGTATTTTGAATATCAAATCAAATGTTAAAGGGTTTTACTGGCATTAAGGACGGTTTTTTATTTTTTTGGAATTTTTAAAGTTTTGTTATAAATTACAAATAACTATTTTGAATATAATGTCAAATTTTGTTAGTTGGGATTTATTTTAAGATGGTTAAATTTTAAAATTCATAGTAGTTGACTAAGAATTAAATCAAGTGTGATTGTTGACTATATATATATAGGTAAGTATTATATATATCAATGTTTCCAAAACGTCCATAGGTGTGTTTATTTTGTAACAAACTTTCAGAATTTTAGTTTAATTATTAATCAATCTAGATCCATCTTAACTCTCGATATATTAAGAGCCAAGATATAAAATTTATGGAGGTGCAAACCTCCTTTTTAGTGAGAAATGTTTAAACCTAAAGAGGTTTTGGGAGATTGATATATCCAGAGTTAAGATGGATCTAAGTTGGTTTAATTATTAATAATTTTAATTAATAATTTCATTTTTTACTTTTATCTTTATTTTTATATAATTTGACCTAGTCCATGCAAAAATGTTATAAAATTAAATTGAAAAAATATATATTTATAACATATTTTGATTGTGAAATGAGAGATGGTTTTTGGGCATTGTAACAAAGTTAATAATATCCATGGTAAAATTGGGGTGAATATCCATGGTTAAAAGTCTTTTTATATTGTAAGTATTAAGTTTTTATGTTCTTATTAATGAAATTTAAATGTGGTTACAAAATTATTACTTTAATTTATATGGTAAATCGGATCGTAATTTATAGTTACTATTTATATCTTATATATCTTAATGTGATAGAGGGTTTAGATTTGAGATCTAATTTTTTTGCGGCTAGATCTAGATCTAGGTGGTTAGGTTCTAGATCTAATCTTCTGCGGCCAGATCTAGATCTAATCTTATCTTCTGCCTTATTTTTCTGCGGTTGGGTTCTGCCTTATTTTGCTGCGGCTGGGTTCTACGGGCAAATAAAATATGGCTCCAAGCTTCGTGAAAATAGCTAGTGGCTCATCCGCCTCTGGAGGGCAAGCGCCTGCCCATATCGTCAGTGAAGCCCCAGCGCCCACTATCCAAGTGGTCTAGGCCTCGCTCGATGAGGTTTTGAAGTTTTTTGAAAGTGCCCTAATCTGCCGGTTCAATGGTTTTTGGTCGCGGCTGACAACGCTCCACAATTGGATCTCGGAAGTATGGAAGCCTGTCATTTCTGATGAAATTAATATCTACCCCTGTGCTAGGGGTTTCTTTATAGTAGATTTTGAAAATCCTGAAAGCAGACAATGTATTCTAGATTTCGGCCCTTGGTTTTGGGAAAAATCAGGCCTTTTCATGAAACCATGGAACCCATCATTCGATCCCTCTACAATAGTGATAACCTCAGCACCAGTTTGGGTGAGATTGCCAAGCCTACCCTTGCATCTCTGGAATCTCTCCTCGCTAAAAGCTATCGGAAATGCAATTGGGAAATTTTACTGCAGGTGCCCAGAAACAGAGGAATATGCGAGAACCACCTATGCACGCATCTGTGTGGAAATGGACTTCAGCGCTGGATTCCCAGCTGAAATAAACCTAACAAGTAAAGACTATGCGTGGAACCAGAAACCTGATTATGAAAGTGTCCTCTTCAGATGTCGGTCCTGCTTTGAGACAGCGCATCTAGCCAAAAATTGCCCAAAAGTCTCTGAGAAAAATTTTGCTAGAAAAAACCACCACAGGTCTACATGGTGCGAAGGAGCACAAAAAGAACACTACACTGTCATCAAAGAAGAATATTCTTGTAACGCCCCAGTTAATTACTAATGTTTAAATTAAAAACAGTAAATTTAACTATTGTTTATAGTTATGTTTGGTAAAACTGGATAATTACTATTGTGGTTACTGTTTCAATTAAATATAGTTATAATTGCTTGGTGCCAACGAGTATGGCTTGGAAATAAACTAACTGCTAATGATTATAGAGTTTCCCTTCAAAGGGGTATTAAAACCAAAAATATGACATCTGTCAGAAAGGGTAGAAACCCTAACTACCTTCAGATGGCGGTTGAGCCTCATGGAGGAAGGATACTTAATGGTAAAAGAAACAGGAAAAGGGGTTGCTACGTCTGATAAGGACCAGATAGCAGAGCTCTGGAGAAGTTGCAATTTGGCAGTGAACGCTACGTCTGGTAAGGACCAGATAGCACATGTTGGGAGCAGAGAACTCCCTGATTAAACCGCTATGTCTGGTAAGGACCAGATAGCGTAACTTTGGCAGTGCCAAAGAGTTGCAGATAGAAAGAATCTTGCTGGGTGCTTGGGGGTGGAAGGTCGAGAAGGACCCTCCTAAGGTCGGGAGGAAGACAAGCACACGCAGAGGTTTGCCTCTGAACAGGTATGTACAACAGAAAGCTTGGCAGTCTGTGTATATGATGACAATCGAATTACAAATGTTGTTGACAGAACAGAGAACTGTAAACAGTATAAGAAAAATATCTTTTGGTAGATGCAAGTAGAATAAAGACTTGAAATATGTTAAACATTCATCTTAGAAAAGAGGGAAATTCCTTTAAGACTGCCATAAAGAAAGAATAGTGCAACAGGAAGAAATGAAAAATCTAGAGAAGAGTAGGGTCGACAACCCTTTCTCTGGGAATGTTTTCCGGGTATACTGCGTAAGTAATATTAAGAAAGAATTCCGTATGCAATCGTTATAGAAACGGAAATCTATTCAAACTATAAGCCACTTAATAACAGAAAGAAACTAGATATATATATATATATATATATATATATATATATATGTGCGAACCCATAGAACAGTTCTTTCGAATACAAGGAAACAAAGCAGATCGACAAGCTAAACAGGCCCTGCGTTAACAGAATCATCCTCTGAAAATAGTGGCTATAGGATTCTGTTGAATACAGAAGTTCGATCAAGAATTAAAAGTCATGCATTAACGAGATAGGGAGGGTAACTTGTACCCACACCCGAATCCCGGCTACCCTATATCAATGTTCCAATTTTAACGGCGGAACCCCACGGTGAAGTGGGCGGTTGTGACCGAAAGGCACAGGGTAGAGAAACCGACAATACTCACTCAAAAGAAACCATAAGTCATTATTAAACAAGAATACATAGCATGTAAGTAATGGAGATAACAAAGCTATCCGAGAAGTAGGAATTAACAGAAGTTCTACGAATCCAGCATATGCAAGGAAAAACTCCTGTGAACAACAATATACTTATATTATATTAAAGGAAAGTTCGGTATTAGCCGACAGAAGTCCAAAAACCTTTATAAACTGTAACACCTTGATATGCATGTACAAATACACACATTAACAAGACGAGAAATTACAAATAGTTGCAACCGTCCAATGACAACATAAATATCCAGGACAAAACCCTCGGCCTGTATCAGGTATATGGCAAATACAATACAGCAAGAGCAGTCCAGTAAGCGCAGACCAGTAAGCGCAGTCCGGAACGGACAATATCGATGCCCTAGTAATGGGCAAGTCCCCAAGTTTGTCACGGTGAAAACCAGAGCGGGGACTCTGTTACAGTCACATTCCAGGAGTGACTCAGAACAAGATTAAAGAAAAAAGGAAAAACACCAAAGCTCGAACGAGTCGGCCGAAAACAATTCCAGAAGTTACCCATAATCTTTTTGCTCATAAGTCGTCAGTATTCTCTTACCAGGAAACGGAAGAGAACAGACGAAGTGGCATCCACCATGCACAGGACTCGATACCCACATTTCACACCTGCAAGGAAAGGGAAACGAGTGTCAGAACTGCGGCAAAACCAGCAAAAGCCAAACCATAAAACAAAGGAGCAATACTGTGGTATAAGAAGGCGTGTTACCGCGGCCATGGTTAACGGTTGAATCCTTAACTCCTTCTCGGCTGGTTGCACAAATGGTCTGCGCCGGATGGAATTCCAATCGCCAGAGACCTCTCAAGACCGGGAGTCAAGTGAAAATGGTTTGCAAACGCCAAATGCGATATGGAAATAACCCTATAGACCTATTACCCTTACCTGGTAGTATAACAACCGTTGATCTGGTGAACATCATCTCCTCCGTTGAAATGGGCGCGGGATTTCTCCGAAGTATGGTGTCACATGGCTCATACGTGCCAAGTAGCCAGGCACAATAAAGTCCCGCCTGTAGCGTTGGTAGTCGGAGCAGTCCTGGCCGGTTGCAGCCCAGGCCAGCTGGCTGGATGCACGCCAGGTGGACACCATAGGAAAGCCTTGGTTCCCGAATGCCAAGTTGGTGACCGGGAAAAGTTATCGGAGGTAATCTCTTCAGTGAAATCGGAAAACCAGATCCGGCTGACGAAGTGTTGGCACGGGTACCCTCGTATACGGGTGGAACACAATAATGACAATTGCAGAACCGCAGACCGAGGACTCAAATAACGCAATAAATCATTCAACCATAATAGAAAGTGTAACCAAGATTTCCTTGTATATTTCTCGAGACTGCGGAAAGGTTCCACATATTACTATCGACCAAGCATTATAATATTCCATGAGAATCGATAACATGCATATCGCCTAACCCTTAGTGCACACGATAAATGATTGATGCAGATATAATTATCAAGTGCTAGATTTAACTATTTAAATGCTGTGAGTATAGTAATGGTGAAACATTGATAATAACATTGTTACGAACATAGTTACCAGGGGTAATTCACCTTAGGTAAAGTAAAAATGTATATATATATATGTGAAATTGTCATAGAAAAAAAAAAATTCTTTGTAGAGTTCTTACAAGTGGTATCAGAGCGAGGTTGCAACTCTGTGACCTCGGGCTAACCATAACTGAGAAACTGATATGATTAATTGAATTAATGAGCAAGTAAGGATTATTCCATGATATATTACATGTAACGTCTGTGGAAAAGAAAACTAAACTTTTGAACAAGTGACGACAAAATGAGGAGAACGAGCAGTGCTCCTCATGGAAATGTGGACAGACCAGACAGCGTCAACCACCCTCAGGGAAATCCTGAGATTTGGGTGCAGTTAGGGGAGGAGACACGCAACACCAACTTGACCATACTGGAGACAGTTCAAGAATTGAAGAACAAGATGGCTCTTTTACGAGAGGACAATACCAGATTGACCATGGAGCAGGAAAGGATTCTGAAAAGTTTATCAGATAAACAAAACCAGCACCAGCCTAACGCCAGTCCAGAGCAAAAGCATGTATCAGAAGAACCAGATTACCATACTGATCAGGACGAAACAGAGGGCAGGGCGGAGGCCCGAGGTGAGAAATCTGACAATGCTTCTGAGCATCAAACCTCAAAAAGGCAACGAATATAACTACAAGGAGAGTTTTGGAAGATTAAGCCACCGCATTTTGATGGGGAGTCCGAGGAGGCTGCGGAAGCCTGGCTAATAAACATGAACAAATATTTCCAAGTTTACGAATATGACCACCATCTTAAGGCACGACTGGCTATTTTCCAGCTACAGGCCAAAGCTACATTATGGTGGGAGGAAGTTAAGATGGTGCGGGGAGTGAGCGAACAGGATATAACTTGGGAAATTTTTCAGAAATACTTCAAGGAGAAATACTTGACTGAATGCTTTTACGATGAAAAAGCGCGGGAATTCCATGATCTGCGACTTGGGCAGCAGACCATGGATGAATTCATTACCAAATTTACATCCATGCTCCGCTACGTACTGTACATTCGGGAGGAAAAGGCAAAAGTGCAGCGGTTTGTTAGCAGTTTACCTCAGACAATGCGGGAAAGGATTGAATTTGATAACCCGAAGACCATGGATGAAGCGATTCGGAAAGCTAAAATATGCTATCAGCAGAATAAACAAAGGGGAGATAGCTCTGGAAAGCGTTGGGTGGATAGAAAGGGCAGCAGAACCACTATGGGAATTAAGGGAACTCGTGGCAGTTTCAGCAAAGGAGGTTCAAAAGGGCCCAGCAGTAGGAGTCAGACTAGAAATCAGCCCAGAATGAAACCACCTAATGAGCCCAAATATAGCGAGCAGCCGGGCAGAAGTGATAATGAGGGGGCAGTGAGACCGCCAGTACAGTGCTGGGGTTGCGGTGGGCCACATTATATCAAGAACTGTCCTCACCTAAAGGGTAGTGATCAGTTGTCCCAGGTTTATGAAGCTTCTACAGTGGGTGATGTGGCTCGGTCCATACCAAGAATAAATGCTGCTCTCGAGGACCGTCAAGCTGATTACCAGCCAACGATGGTAGAGTTCGAAGGTAAGATTTTTGATCGAACTGTTTCTGTTTTAGTAGACCCAGGAGCTACATTAAGTTATGTTAGCCCCAAAATAGTGGAAAGTTGTAATTTACAATCTGTTAAGTTTAAGAGTCCATGGTTGGTCCAGCTAGTTACCGGGGCCAAAAGGCGGGTGCTGGCCAAGGTCAGCAACTGTCCATTAAAGATAGCTGGACAGACAGTGACAGCGGAATTAAATGTACTTCCTCTCGGCTCTTATGATGTGTTAATTGGAATGGACTGGCTGGAAAGGCGGTGGTCCATAATAAACTGCAAAACCAAGACAATCTCCTATCGGGATGAAATGGGAAATGAACAGGAAATTCAAGGTATTCTGAAGCCAGTTCAGATTCGACCAATTACTGCCTCACAACTGGCTAAATGCATCCGGAAAAAGTGTCAAGTATATGCAGTTCAAGTGGGTCATGCAAAATCTGAAGATAAAGATAATGCACTGGAAAACATACCGGTGGTGCAGGAATTCACAGATGTGTTTCCTGAAGAAATACCAGGATTTCCCCCTAAAAGAGATTTGGATTTTACCATAGAACTGGTGCCTGGGACAGCCCCAGTGTCTCGAGCACTGTACCGGATGAGTGTGCCGGAACTAACCGAATTAAAGATGCGGCTCCAGGAGCTGTTGGACAAGAAATACATCCGTCCCAGTGTATCTCCTTGGGGAGCCCCAGTATTGTTTGTCAGGAAGAAGGATGGAACACTCCGTATGTGCATAGATTATCGCCACCTGAATAAATTGACAGTGAAAAACAAATATCCACTACCCCGTATCGATGAACTGTTCGATTAGGTGAAAGGGGCGACGATATTTTCAAAGATCGATTTGAGATCTGGTTATCATCAAATCAGAATTAAGGAAGAGGAGGTAGCCAAAACTGCTTTTCGAACCTGTTATGGACACTATGAGTTCGTGGTACTACCTTTCGGGTTGACCAACGCACCTGCAACGTTTATGTGCCTGATGAATAGTGTTTTCCATCAGTATTTGGATAAATTCGTTTTAGTTTTTATTGATGATATACTGATATACTCTCGGAATATTAAATAACATGAAGAGCATCTCAGACTTGTGCTACAGACTCTACGGGAACATCAGTTATATGGAAAATTCAGCAAATGCGACTTTTATAAAAAGCAGATCCAGTATCTGGGGCACATCATCACCAAGGAAGGCATTGCTGTAGACCCTGAAAAGATTAAAACCATAATGGAATGGCCAACACCAAAACATGTGGCTGATATCAGGTCTTTCATGGGGCTGGCTGGATATTATAGGCGGTTCGTGGAAAATTTTTCCAGGATTGCATACCCCATCACCTTCTTGCAAAAGAAAGGAAAAATATTTAAGTGGACAACAGAGTGTCAGCAGAGCTTTGAGCGACATAAACACTTGCTCACTACTGCACCTGTGCTGAGCATTGCAAACCCAGAAAAAGATTACGTAGTCTGCATGGACGCCAGTAAAGAAGGTGTAGGAGGGGTGCTGATGCAAGAGGGGAGAGTGATCGCGTATGAATCCAGAAAATTGAAGGAACATGAACATAAGTATTCAGCCTATGATCTAGAACTCACTGCTGTTTTTCATGCGCTAAAAATGTGGCGCCATTATTTGGTGGGAAGGAAATTTTTATTGATGACAGATCATCACAGCTTAACTAGCTACTTAAGTCAACCAACTTTGAATGCTAGACAAGCTAGGTGGGTGGACTTTTTGGGCGGTTTTGATTTTGAAATCAAACACTTAAAGGGGAAAGAGAACCGGGTGGCAGATGCGTTAAGCCGAAAAGCACATTGTCTTTATGAAATTGGTCTTAGTGAAGGACGATCTACCCTTAACAAAGAAATTCTTGAGGCAGCTGAGAAAGATCAAATCTACCAACAAAAGAAACAGCTTGTGCAGAATTCAAACACCCATATCATGCAACAAGGTTATGAGTTGGACGTGGCAGGCCTTTTACGTTACAAGAAAAGAATATGTGTGCCCGACCAGGGTGATATTAACAGGAAAATTCTGGATGAGAATCATAAAGGTCCTTACGCGGGACACCCGGGATATCAAAAGTTAATCACTTCGCTTCGAAAGGAATATCATTGGCTAGGCATGAAAAGGGACGTAACAGAATATCTGGCACGTTGCATAGAATGTCAGCTAATTAAAGCTGAACATCAACACCCTGCGGGTTTGTTACAACCAATACCCATACCAGAATGGAAATGGGAAGTTATTACCATGGATTTTATTATAGGGTTACCGAAGTCTAAGAAGAGCAATGATTCTATTATGGTTGTAGTGGACAAACTCAGCAAGATAGCCCACTTCATACCGGTACAATCTACGTATCGTGCAGCCCAAATCGCAAATATTTTTATGCAGAACATATTTAAGCTCCACGGGCTGCCAAAGACTATAATATCAGATCGCGATGTCAAATTTACATCAGCGTTTTGGAGGACCCTGTTTGAAGGTCTGGGAACTCAGTTAAATTTTAGCACTGCATACCATCCGCAGACTGACGGACAAACTGAGCGGGTGAATCAAGTGTTGGAGGACATGTTGAGATCTTATGTGATGCAAAAGCCCACTCTGTGGGAAGAGTATTTGCATCTAGTGGAGTTTGCTTATAATAATGGATATCATGCATCTTTACAGATGAGCCCCTTTGAGGTACTTTATGGCAGGAAATGCCGCACGCCATCCAGTTGGAGTGGACCGGAAGACAGACTCGTGTTGGGTCCCGAAATGTTAAAAGAGATGGAGGCAATGGTTAAGAGAGTGCGGGTTAACTTAAAAATGGCTCAAGACAGACAGAAGAGTTTTGCAGATCAAAAAAGGACCTTTAGGGAATACCAAGTGGGGGAACATGTATATGTTAGAATTCGAGCGAGGAGAAGTGCTTTACAATGGAATGGGTGTGCCAAATTGGCACCCCATTTCTGTGGGCATTTTCAGATTTTAGCTCGAATAGGGCCGGTAGCTTATCAGCTAGCCCTACCCAGCCATATCCGGGTCCATAATGTCTTCCACGTGTCAGTTTTAAAAAGATATGTCTACGACCCTAAACATATAATTAGCTGGCAGGACATACAGGGATGTGGATGCTGTGAGAAGCTTAAAATTGCAAATATTTGCCAGGAAAACACTGACCAGGTTGTTGTGTGTTTCAGGTGGAACCGGAAGGAGAATTCCTAGTCGAGCCGGTGAGCATACTAGATAGGAGAAGGGTCGTGCTGCGGAAGCGAGTCATCACCCAGGTTAAAGTGCAGTGGCAGCACTTTGGGCCAGAAGAGGCCACCTGGGAGGATGAGCAGAGCATGAAAGTAAATTACCCCGAACTGTTTATGGGTGAACAACATCAGGACGATGTTGAGCTTCAGGAGGGGGAGATGTAACACCCCAGTTAATTACTAATGTTTAAATTAAAAACAGTAAATTTAACTATTGTTTATAGTTATGTTTGGTAAAACTGGATAATTACTATTGTGGTTACTGTTTCAATTAAATATATTTATAATTGCTTGGTGCCAACGAGTATGGCTTGGAAATAAACTAACTGCTAATGATTATAGAGTTTCCCTTCAGAGGGGTATTAAAACCAAAAATATGACATCTGTCAGAAAGGGTAGAAACCCTAACTACCTTCAGATGGCGGTTGAGCCTCATGGAGGAAGGATACTTAATGGTAAAAGAAACAGGAAAAGGGGTTGCTACGTCTGGTAAGGACCAGATAGCAGAGCTCTGGAGAAGTTGCAATTTGGCAGTGAACGCTACGTCTGGTAAGGACCAGATAGCGCATGTTGGGAGCAGAGAACTCCCTGATTAAACCGCTATGTCTGGTAAGGACGAGATAGCGTAACTTTGGCAGTGCCAAAGAGTTGTAGATAGCAAGAATCTTGCTGGGTGCTTCGGGGTGGAAGGTCGAGAAGGACCCTCCTAAGGTCGGGAGGAAGACAAGCGCACGCAGAGGTTTGCCTCTGAACAGGTATGTACAACAGAAAGCTTGGTAGTCTGTGTATATGCTGACAATCGAATTACAAATGTTGTTGACAGAACAGAGAACTGTAAACAGTATAATAAAAATATCTTTTGGTATATGCAAGTAGAATATAGACTTGAAATATGTTAAACATTCATCTTAGAAAAGAGGGAAATTCCTTTAAGACTGCCATAAAGAAAGAATAGTGCAAGAGGAAGAAATGAAAAATCTAGAGAAGAGTAGGGTCGACAACCCTTTCTCTGGGAATGTTTTCCTGGTATACTGCGTAAGTAATATTAAGAAAGAATTCCGTATGCAATCGTTATAGAAACGGAAATCTATTCAAACTATAAGCCACTTAATAACAGAAAGAAACTAGATATATATATATATATATATATATATATATATATATATATATATATATATATATATATATATATATATATATATATATATGTGTGTGTGTGTGTGTGTGTGTGTGTGTGTGTGTGTGTGCGAACCCATAGAACAGTTCTTTCGAATACAAGGAAACAAAGCAGATCGACAAGCTAAACAGGCCCCGCGTTAACAGAATCATCCTCTGAAAATAGTGGTTGTAGGATTCTGTTGAATACAGAAGTTCGATCAAGAATTAAAATTCATGCATTAACGAGATAGGGAAGGTAACTTGTACCCACACCCGAATCCTGGCTACCCTGTATCAATGTTCCAATTTTAACGGCGGAACCCCACGGTGAAGTGGGCGGCTGTGACTGGAAGGCACAGGGTAGAGAAACCGACAATACTCACTCAAAAGAAACCATAAGTCATTATTAAACAAGAATACATAGCATGTAAGTAATGGAGATAACAAAGCTATCCGAGAAGTAGGAATTAACAGAAGTTCTACGAATCCAGCATATGCAAGGAAAAACTCTTGTGAACAACAATATACTTATATTATATTAAAGGAAAGTTCGGTATTAGTCGACAGAAGTCCAAAAACCTTTATAAACTGTAACACCTTGATATGCATGTACAAATAAACACATTAACCAGACGAGAAATTACAAATAGTTGCAACCGTCCTATGACAACATAAATGTCCAGGACAAAACCCTCGGCCTGTATCAGGTATATGGCAAATACAATACAACAAGCGTAGTCCAGTAAGCACAGTCCGGAACAGACAATACCGATGCCCCAGTAATGGGCAAGTCCCCAAGTTTGTCACGGTGAAAACCAGAGCGGGGACTCTGTTACAGTCACATTCCAGGAGTGACTCAAAACAAGATTAAAGGAAAAAGGAAAAACACCAAAGCTCGAACGAGTCAGCCGAAAACAATTCCAGAAGTTACCCATAAGCTTTCTGCTCATAAGTCGTCAGTATTCTCTTACCAAGAAACAGAAGAGAACAGACGAAGTGGCATCCACCATGCACAGGACTCGATACCCACATTTCGGACTTGCAAGGAAAGGGAAACGAGTGTCAGAATTGCGGCAAAACCAGCAAAAGCCAAACCATAAAACAAAGGAGGAATACTGTGGTATAAGAAGGCATGTTACCGCGGCCATGGTTAACGGTTGAATCCTTAACTCCTTCTCGGCTGGTTGCGCAAATGGTCTGCGCCGGATGGAATTCCAATCGCCAGAGACCTCTCAAGACCGGGAGTCAGGTGAAAATGGTTTGCAAACGCCAAATGCGATATGGAAATAACCCTATAGACCTATTACCCTTACCTGGTAGTATAACAACCGTTGATCTAGTGAACATCATCTCCTCCGTTGAAATGGGCGCGGGATTTCTCTGAAGTATGGTGTCACATGGCTCATACGTGCCAAGTGCCAGGCACAATAAAGTCCCGCCTGTAGCGTTGGTATTCAAAGCAGTCTTGGCCGGTTGCAGCCCAGGCCAGCTGGCTGGATGCACGCCAGGTGGACACCCTAGGAAAGCCTTGGTTCCCGAATGCCAAGTTGGTGACCGGGAAAAGTTATCGGAGGTAATCTCTTCAGTGAAATCGGAAAACCAGATCCGGCTAATGAAGTGTTGGCACGGGTACCCTCGTATACGGGTGGAACACAATAATGACAATTGCAGAACCGCAGACCGAGGACTCAAATAACGCAATAAATCATTCAACCATAATAGAAAGTGTAACCAAGATTTCCCTGTATATTTCTCGAGACTGTGGAAAGGTTCCACATATTACTATCGACCAAGCATTATAATATTCCATGAGAATCGAAAACATGCATATCGCCTAACCCTTAGTGCACACGATAAATGATTGATGCGGATATAATTATCAAGTGCTAGATTTAACTATTTAAATGCTGTGAGTATAGTAATGGCGAAACATTGATAATAACATTGTTACGAACATAGTTACCAGGGGTAATTCACCTTAGGTAAAGTAAAAATGTATATATATATATATATATATATATATATATATATATGTGAAATTGTCATAGAAAAAAAAATAAAATTCTTTGTAGAGTTCTTACAATTCTAGAGAAGACTCTGAATCACAAGAAATCAGGGAAGAAAGAAATAGCTCTCAAGACAAGCAAGGAGAAAGCCCCGCCAAACAAACCAACAATTATGAGGATTCGAATACCGCAAAAAATAAATCTTCATTTAACAGCAAAGCAGATCTCCTAGACCAAACTTCTTCTCCGACTATCTTCAATAGAACGAACACAATAGATCGCAAAGCTAAGATATCAATGCCCCAAGAACCAGAAGAGATGAAGGAGAGGCAAGATAAACGAAGTTGGAAGACAGTAGAGAAAAAAAAGAAAGCTACAACACCAATCTCGCCAAGAAAGACGAGGAGCCAGATAATTAAAAATTAAGAAAGTTGTAGGTCCGATAGACCAATTTGGTCTCAGTGGACGTTAACCACCACCATCACCATCATCATCAGATATATCTCAAAAGTAATTATAATCTTTTTGTTTTTAGATTGAATTAAAAAAATATTATAAATAAAATAATTTTATTGTGAAATAAGGGATGGTCTTTGGGCATGTGGTATTGATGAGACATGGTATTAGCCCATGGTATTGTAACAAATCTTATTTATAACTAATAATATGTATGGTAAAGTTGGGGTGAATATCCATGGTTAAAATTATTGTTACATAGTAAGTTTATTATAAGTATTAAAGTTTTTATGTGCTTATTAATTAAATTAAAATATGGTTACAGAATCATTATTTTAACTTATAACCTAAAATGGGTAGTAACTTATAACTACTACTTATCTACTCTATATTGGGTTGTAGAGCTTATCTACGCTAATTTTAACATTTTATTTACAAACTTTCTTACATTACACCTACACATCTACCCTATATCAGGTTGTAGAGTGCCTCTCACAGAAATAATAAGATTTAACTTCCATAGTAGTATTCACATATCAACGGCTGAGATTTATTATGCATTTTCTATGTAATTAATTAACAAAATTCTTGAACATTAATCATAGTTTTTGGGCATGTGGGATTGGCGAGCCATGGTATTAACCCATAGTATTGTAATAATGCATATTTACAAGTTAAGAACTCCATGGTAAAGTGAAGATGAATCTTCATGGTTAAAATTTTTATCACATGTCCTTTTAAAAGTATAAAAGATGAACTCATATATTTTTTTTGTAATTAACAATTAGAATAATTTACAATACATTTATAATTTAGTTATTTTATATGCTTCTTTCAATCTAGTAATGTGAGATGTCTAATGAGATGAGTGTTTTGACAAGTTTACCAGTAATTTAAATTATATGGTTGTGCCATTTATCAATAATTGTTAAGTGGATTGTAGGATTTAACCTCCATATAATATTTTAGAATATTCTTAGTACTAGTTACAGATCAAAGATTGAGATTTATTTCAAAAATAGTTATGCCATTTTCATCAAATTGTTTGAATTATATGGTTGTGATAATTATCAATAATTGTTAAGTGGATTGTAGGATTTAACCTCCATATAATATTTTAGAATATTCTTAGTACTTGTTACAAATCAAAGGTTGAGATTTATTTCAAAAATAGTTATGCCCTTTTCATCAAATTGACTCTACAACCTAGTATAGGGGAGATGTGTAGGTGTAATGTAAGAAAGTTTGTCAACATTTTTTAAATATCAATAAAAATATATAGGGGAGAGCCACCAGTGCACGAACCCCTCCACCTCGGACCACAATAACACCACAAAGTCATGCCTGATTCTCGTACAACACGTGGTGGCTGCATGCGTCCACTTTTCCACTATACATGGTCACTAGTTCAACAAGGTTTAGGTAGTGTTTGGTATAGGTTAGGGTTTAGTCTTTGAAGCTTGTGTTTGACACCATGCATTTCTATTTGGGTCTAGTTATTGTTCATTTATGTTGTAGGGTACTTATGCGCCACTGCTCCAATGGCGGTCACTTCCATAACTTCCCTTGGTGCTACGAATAGTGGATTATGCAGCAGTTTTGATGGTTGTGCTAGAGGTTGTTCGGTTGTTACCATCCATTTTGTCTTGTTTATTGGGTTGGTTTTTCTTCACCGCTGGTGTATTGCATTGGGTATTCATCTATGTTCGTCCCTGTGGCAGATTTAGCTTAGCCTGATGTTGGATATGGTTGTTTCATGCTCTGAACGGTTTTTTCAAGTTTTTATGTAAATTTATGAGCTTTTTGGTTGAATTTTATTTGTTTTTTATAGTTTTGGGGAAGTCTAACAATGTTTGATGTTGTCTTGTAGGCCGTTATACGATTTGCAGTCTATGCTACGGTTTTTGGAGCATGTGGGGTTCTTGTGGCTTGCTGGCACGGAGAAAGTCCATGAAACGACAACTGGAAGGTAGGACACTGTCCTACCAACCTATATACCTATGTTTTTAAACACATTTAGCCGAAATGGATGATTGTGCCTTTGTTCTGCTTGTGTTTTTAAACACCTTCAGCTGTTTGGGTTTTGGGTTTTGTGGGTTTTGGGTAATTTTCTGAAATTTAGCTTCAACTGTCTGGGTTTGTGTGGGTTTTAAGTTTTCTGGGTTGTGGGTTGTGGGTTTTCAATGATTTTCGTGGGTTTGGGGTTACCATTGTTTGATTGACAATCAATATTAATAATATCATGTCTCTCAACCCTTTGATTTTGTTGAGTAACTCTTGTTTTTGTCCCATCTTCCATCACCTTTAGGTTACATAGTATGTGAATCTAGCTATAAATAGATCTCAGGATTATCTCTAAAAACTTGTTCATTAGCTTGGTATTTAGGGATAGTGTCTAACATTGTTGCATCTGCCATTGTTTCAAGGTATTATGAACATGACATGACTTCAAATTTCTCATTTTAGAAGTGAACAAATGTTCCTCACTAGCCTCATGACAATGCCCACCACTTGTTGGGATTTCATTCAGTTTGCATGCGTTTTTTCAGAGATATTATTTGATTGATAATCTAAAGTGAATTTGGTTTGATCGTATCTACACCTTTCTAAGAAAGGAATATCATTCCCAAACTGGTTTATTAGAGAATATGATATTTCTTTTTTTAGTTCATGTAGTTTAGTGTGTAGGTCAAATTTCTCATTTTAGAAGTGAACAAATGTTATGAAAATATATCTTTTGAGTTCATTTCCTGATTATTTCTTATACATTTATTAGATTTATAGTTAGATACATGAGTCCATTTATAAATATTGCATCTAGCAGTCCAAACTTCATTTAGTTCTATTTCCTTTACAATGTTATTTCAAACTAGATTCGATTGATCTTTGCTTTCTATTATTTTCTCTTGAATTTCCCTTAGTGGGAACAAAGGAATTCTTTTGTTTACTCCCTCTGTAAGAAGACACAGGACTAGTTTCCATTGCACTTCTTAACCACATGCTCCTAGGAAGATCCTTCCTTTGAAAAATAAAATGGTCAATAATACTAAGGGTCCCCATGGTGGAAAGAGCTACAATGAAGCTTCTACCTATTATTCAATAGTGAATATGTTTATAATGATCCTAATTATAGTGTGATAATTTTTTATCTTTATATGTGCAATATATAACCTCTCTTGAAATAGGAGCAGAGCTTTTCCACTGGATAGATATTACATATCTCTTTGTCTGTTGTTGAATCCCCTCATGCTCAATTTATCACTGGTTATTAGTATCTTCTTATTCTTGCTTATTGGTGTCAATTTTGTCTTCTTCCTTCCCACTTGTACTCTTGGTCTCCTTATTGTCTTCTTTATTGGGGGTTATCCCATGTTCATATCTCCTTTGTGAATTATAATTGAGATCAACTTCTTGTTCTACATGCTTCCTGATGAAGCCAAGATCATCCTTATCTTCATCAAACTCCCATTATTCAATTAGACAATCAATAAATCTCCTTAAACCATCAATAAAAACAAGTTCTGAAGTATTACCAACAATGGTCTGACTTGGGGATACTTGATGGCTTCCTATAGTAAGCCTTGTTGAGAAATCAATGCATGTAGGTATTAGGGTTTGATTCCTCTTTTATTGATAATTAATTGTGATTTATGTTAACTTCTTTTCCTTCTTTATTATGTTTCCTTTCATCATATAATTACCAAATTAAATGATTATCCCGGTCATACTTGTTGTAGTTGGATCTTCACATCGAAATAAAAATAATTTTCAGATCGTAATTCCAATTCAAATTCAATAGAGTTCAGATTCTTGAATTCAGTTGATCTAACTTTGATTAAATTATTCCAATAAAGTTCAATTATCTACAGATCATAACAAACATTCTCAAATCAAGTAAAACTAGATGTAACTGTGTAGAAGAGAATGGTATTTTTATCATTTGTAATCCTCAATCTAATGAACCGGATAATCCTTAATTGTGTAGAAGTTTAGATTCTACTATGCAACAAAAGAACATATTACATCCTTACAAAATTCACATTGCGATGTGCTTACAAAAAATAATTCATGCCACCCCTATGCTTGATGGCCTCCATTTCTTGAATTGCCCCTAATTGTTGAGTCTCCTGCTTGACCCAAGTATGGAAGACTACCCAATATTGGTTGATTAGGATGTGCTTGAATGTTACCATATGATTGACTCCAATTTTCTCCTTGTAGCCATGGAGGGATTAAGTAGCCCAAGTGTACATTTGTGTTACTAACCCCAGCACTGAGTGCAAGTGTCATATAAACACAGTTAGGATTTAAACTTGCACTATTAGGGGTATATGAGGTGGGCACAACCACTGGCTGATAGTGGGGGACTTGGATGTTAATCAAGTCTTGGTATGATGATGTGTGCTCTGCGTTGTGGTACAAGATGTTGGACATTGTCCTATTTTCCTCAAACTGGATTAGACCATAGACTTCCCTGATTGTCACCCCTCCTCCTTGATTTGAAATGAGATCTTAGATTAATATTAAGGTATTACAAACTCGTGTGTAGGATTAGCCTATATTACTTAGTGTAACAGATCGAAAAGATTGCGAATAATATAGACAATGAAGTAGTTATAAAAACATAACAGATACATGCATAACAAAACAAATAATCAAGGAGTTCACCTAAAACTCTTGGGCCATATCTCCTGGTCTAACCTTTAGTGGTGACCTCTCTATTATGACTTCAAGAGCAGAGTTTTACAAAAGTGAGCTTAGTTTGAGTCTCAACACAACAGATACAAAATAGTAGGAGTTTACTTGAATCCCTCAAGTCTCTCTAAGTACACAGATTCTCTCTCTCGCTCTTTGTGTCTGTTTTCTCTCTGTCTCAGTACTTCTTGCCTCTAGCTCTCTCATTCAGTGGACTTTAAGCCAATCGACACTTGTCTGTTCATTTTCCCTTTTGGGCTCTCTAGCTTCCCGCCTTTGTCCTCTCAAATCCCCTCTGGGTGTTAACCAATCATGGTATAACGTCTTCAGGTATGGTGGCCACCTATTTTGTAATGGAATGGACCATCATCACCTTTGAAATCACCAAAATAGTCATTCTCTACTTACACAAAGAAATGCACAAAAACACGGGAAAATCCGCCAAACTGCCATTTATCAGACCTAAAATATTATCAATTTCGCCCTATAATCCTTTCGGATCTATCTTTGGGTGCTATCACAAGTCCACCATTGATCGATGTGATCATTGATCCAACGGTTGCTATTGATTTTGGGTGGCTTATGCGCATGGAGATTACTCGCCCGAAAAGGTGGTTTTCTCTCTCTCGTGCCTAGCCACGTGGCGGCTAGTGTTTGAGCTCAGGCGGAGCCCATCCAATACCGCTTACTGCCTGAGGCCCGCCCAAAATCCCGCTCATCACAGAACTCAAAATATATATCACTGCATGTATAAACCCTTTCGGGTCCGTTTTATCGCTCCATTCGCATTTCCTTTGTTTTTCGTTTATTTAACGAAAATGCGAGTTTACATAGAAAAAATCATTTTTACAGAACTCAAAATATATATATTTGTACCCATAAGACTCGTCAGGTTTGGCTTTATTGCAAGCTGCATATGTATTGGCCCCGCTCCTCTGTAGTGTTGTGATGTGATTTTGTGATGCGACATATCGCAATCACATTTCGCATAGTCCTCGGGCCCTAGTAAGTCCTTCTGTGTGTAAATTGGTGATGTGATGGCGCGAGTAGATCTGGACCGTTGATTTACGCGCATAGGTCAATGGCTCTCATTTAATAGCGCTGGTCGCTATCATGATTTTCCATAAGGCCACCTCCTATGGACTCCGCTTGCCACCTCTAACTACGATACACTGATTAGATCTGGACCATTGATCAGCCAGATTTGATGGCTCCTGTGCAAAGTTGCGTAAGCCTCCGATAGACTCTGTTTTCACCATTTCTTCTTGCTTTTCCTTTGCGATAGTGTAATCTGCCATTTTTAAAGGTTCATCCTTTGCGATAGTCTTTTATTTTTGAAGACTTAGAGGGTTTTTTGGATCCATTTTGGATCACGCCTTCCCACTAAAAAGATTTTGGACCACCAAAAGTTGGTTTTTAAGCATCGATCAAGTGAGGATACAGCTTCCTCACTTGTCCAATCTCTATCCATATTTGACTTCGTGGTTTTGAACCTTTGAGTCTAATTCTTAGGTACTCAACATCCCCTCTATGCGTAGTTCTCACCTTCCTATCCAGAACTGTGTCTTCCTGCAACTCATTGCGATATTCAGGCAACAAATCATCAATAGAAGGCAACTGACTTTTCTCCTCGGGATCTTCAATCAATGAAGGTTCATATAGTCTCAAGTTCTCTGCATTAACAACTGAATAGATATGCATATAAGCTGGCAAATCAAGGCGAAAATAATTTTCACCAATTTTCTCAAGCATCTTGAAATGCCCATACCTTATTGGTTTCAACTTCTTACCTTCACCTTGCATTCTATCTTTGCTGATGTACAGCCAAAGTTGATCACCAACTTGGAAGCTATGCTCAATTCAATGCTTGTCATGCCATGCCTTGTACTTGGCCTGGCTTCTTTCCAGTTGTTCCTACACTGCCAGGTGAATTTCTTGAATCTATTCAATGAACTTGATTGCTTTGTCTACATCACTGTGTCCATCAACTGCTATGTCTTTACTAAAGACAAAATCCAAGGGAGACTTTGGTGTAAAACCAAAACAAGTTTAAAAAGGAGATCTCTGATTAGAAGAGTTCTTGGCACAGTTGTAAGCATGTTGCACATAACACAAATGTTCATCCCAAAGCTTGGGATGCTTGCTGCAATAGCCTCTAAGCAACTGGATCACTTTCCTGTTAACCACCACTATTTGACCATTTGTTTGTGGATGAAATGTTGTGCTCTTCTTCAATATGGTGTCCATCAACTCCCATAGACTTGACCAAAACTTCCCAACAAATCGAGAATCTCGATCAGATACAATAGAAGTGGGTAACCCAAAATGAACCCATACATGCTGAAAGAGCAACTTCATTGTTTGTTCACCTGTAACCTGCTTGTTACAAGGTATCAAAATACACATTTTGCTGAACCTATCCACAATAACATATAAATATTCATGACCTTTTCTAGATTTTGACAATCCCCCAACAAAGTCCATGGAAACACTTTCCCGAGGATGATAAGGAACTAGAAGTGGAGTGTACAAGCCTAATTTTATATTACTGGGCTTGCTTTTAGTGCACATGGTACACCCTTTAATATATCTAGAAATTGTTTCATGCATTCTTGGCCAATAACAGAACCTTTGCAACTGTTTTACTTACACCAAAATGACCTGATATTAGAGAAGTATGTGCTTCTTAGATTATGTTAACTCTTTCAGTTTGAGGAATGCATAACTTTCCGAAATGATATAAGAGTTGGTCCTTAACATAATAATCCAATTCTTCTACTTGTTTTCCATGGCTTAAAGTTGCATATACATCTTTAAAATCTACATCTTGAGCATATTGTTCAATGTAGCTTTCATGCAATACTAAGTTATGCTTAAGTATAGTAGATGCATTTATGATTGGTCTGGATAACATATCTGCAACATTATTGTGTATGCCCTTCTTATATCTGATGACAGTATGAAATTGTTGTAGGAAACCCATCCACCTATAGAGTCTTGACTGTTGCAATTTAGTTTGTGAGTGCAAATATTGAAGTGGTTGATGATCTATATGTATAATTGTTTCCTTGCCCATTAGGTAATGTTTCCATTTTTTCACACTCTGTATTAAACCATACAATTCTTTATCATATGATTAACTATTGCAAAATTAAATGTCTCAGAATTATAGCATATGGGTTTACCGTGTTGCATCAACACTGCTCCCATGGCATAGTCACTGGAATTTGTTTCAATCTCAAATGGTCATTGAAGATTTGGCAGTGCTAGTACTCGTATCGTACTAATTTTTTCTTTTAAGGTGTCAAAGGCTTTCTATTGTTTGCCTCCCCACTAAAACACCTTGCTCAATCCTGTTAAAGCATGCAAGGGAGCTACAATTAAGGAAAAGCTAACAATAAAATTTCTCCAATATTGTGCTACTCCTAGGAAACTCCTAACTTCTGTAGCAAATTTGGGTTTAGGCCAGTTCACAATGACTTCAACCTTAGAGGGATCTATCTTCAATTCACCACCCCCTACAATATGACCCAAATAATTTGAAGATGTTTTGCCAAATTCACATTTTGATAGTTTCACATAGATATTTTCTCTTTTCAAAACATCTAAAGTCTGATTTACATGCTTCAAATGTTCTTCCCACGTTTTACTGAAAACAAGAATGTCAGCTAAATATACAATTACAAAATCATCAATAAAAGGTCAGATTACATCATTCATAACTCTCATGAAAGTGGCAGGAGCATTATTGAAGCCAAAAGGCATAACCAGCCATTCATACAACCCTTACCTTGTTTTCAAAGCAGTCTTCCATGCATCTTGTTATGCAACTCTGACCTGATGATAGCCATTATGCAAGTATAACTTGGAAAAGTAAACTGCTTCTTTCAGCTGATCTAATATATCATCAATGCAAGGAAGAGGATAACAGTTCTTGATCATTATTTTATTCAGTGTTCTATAATCAATGCACATCCTCCACGAACCATCTTTCTTTCTCACAAGTACGATTGGAGATCCACATGGTGATGTGCTTGGTCTTATGAACCCTTTATCGAGCAGCTCCTATACTTGCTTCTTGATCTCTACATTCTCTAAAGCAGATAACCTATACATTCCGATGTTAGGCAATGGAGCATCTTGCTGCAAATGAATATCATGTACTATTTCCCTTTTGGGTGGCAAACCTTTAGGTTCTTGAAATAGTATCATATTTTGAAACAAATTTAACTAAATTAGCTTTCTGTTTAGCATCACAGCCCTCAAATACATTGGTTTTATCAGGGTTCTTTTCCTTTACAACCATTATTAAAAATTGCTTGCATGAATTTACAATTCTTTTCATCTGCCCTGAGTTTATGAGAGAGTAGTTATTTTTGAGTTTATGAGCTTTTACAATATATTGTATTCCATCTTTAGTGAGTTGATACTTATTTTCAGCTCTATAGAAAATGGCTTTTCTATCATACAAGTAAGAACTTCCTAAAAAAATACCACATATATCCAAGGGAACTATATCTAACTCAACCTCATCCACAAATGTTGACCCAATAGCAAACCTAAGTTTACATTGTCTAGTCATTTGTGCTTTGCTTTATCACATACCCAACCTAAGGGATATGGCTTCTTGTGAGGTGTTGTTAGTAAGCCCACCTTCTTTACAATTGTTTCAAAAATCAAGTTTACTTGTGAACCACTATCAAATAAAATATCAATCTTTTGGTGCTTGGAAATAACTCTAATATGGAAAATCCCATGTCTTTTCCTCTCATTATCTTCATTATCAATAGATTGTGTAGAATTACTTGTAGATGCTTCAGAATTTTTACCTTTTATAACTGTGGCTATGACTATTGTTTCATCACCTGAGTCTGACCCCAAGTCTTTATGAATAGCAGTAGCAACCTTCTTCTTCTTACCACCAAACTTCTTAGGTTTCAGCTCCGGATGCAAAGACTAGCAGTGTTCATCATCATGTCCATCCTTCTTGCAGTGAGTGCATGAAGGTTTGTCCTTCTATACAATGTTTGTCTTCCTCTCTTTCCATTTCAGCTTCTTATTTTCCTTGTTCTTGCTTGCAGATGGTTTTGATGATCCCCCAATCTCTGGGTTCACATTCTAACCTATAGCTTCTAGATGTGTAGCTTGAACTGATACATCATCTAGGTTAGTCAGATTAAACATGAGAATGGTGTGCTTCAAATAGATATGCAGACCACCTATATACTTCAACAAAGTTTCAGGTGAGTCTAGAGATATGCCTAGAGTTAAAGCTCTTTTTCTAAATTCCTGGGTACAACTTTGTACACTTTGGCCCTTTAATTGGCGAAGAGTTTTCCAACTCATCATTGCTTGCTACATATAATCTAGTGGATAGAATTGGTTTTAAATGGTAGAAACAAATTCATTCCAAGTAGAAAGAATTTTACCATGCCTCTTCAATTCAGCTTGTGTCTTGCCTTCCCACCATACTAGTGCAGTTCCTCCAAGGTGCAGGCTAGCCAGCTGAATCTTTCTCCTTTCTGAATCAATGTTCTGCACCCTGTAATATACATCAATATGTCTAATCCAGTTATCTAGTTTTTCTGCATTTAATTCTCCATCATAGATTGGCAAATCAAATTTTACATCTAATTTAATCAAAGATGTTTTCTCCTTTTTCTTTTTAGGGCTAGGAGATGAGGGTGATGGAGGTGATGGTGGAGGAGATGATGGAGGAAGCTTTTCCCCTTTCCCTTTTCCCTCTGGGTGGGCATCTAGAGAAGGTTCCTCTACTCCTTTGTCTTGTTTGGGTGTTGAAGTGCTTTCACCTCGACCCTTCTTAAATTCTTGGTACATCTCTTCCACCATGGCTCGCATGGCCATAAAATTGTCCATGAATTGAGATTCTGGTTCCAATGGGACTTCTCCAGCCATTCTCCTCTAAGAGTAGACTCTTCCAATCTCTAGATTAGCCTCAACAAGTTCTCCTTCTCCTAGTTTGAGCTTTGACCTAGTTAGCATTCAAAAATCCAGCACAAGCTTGTCTAACCTTAGCAAACCTAAAGCTATGATACCACTTGATCTGAAATGAGATCTTAGATTAATATTAAGGTATTACAGACTCGTGTGCAAGATTAGCCTATATTATTTAGTGCAACGGATCAAAAAGGTTGTGAATAATATAGACAATGAAATAGTTAGAAAAACATATCAGATACATGCATATCACAGCAAATAATCAAGGAGTTCACCCAAAAATCCTGAGCTACATCTCCTGGTCCAGACTTCACTGGTGACCTCTCTATTATGTGTTCAAGAGTAGATTTTTATAAAAGTGAGCTCAATTTGAGTCTCAACACAACAGATACAAAACAACAGGTGTTTACTTGAATCCCTCAAGTCTCTCCAAGTACATAGACTCTCTCTCTCACTCTTTGTCTCTGTTTTCGGGCTCTCTGGCTTCCCGCCTCTATCTATTCAAATCCCCTTTGAGCGTTAACAAATCATGGTATAACATCTTCAGGTATGGTGGCCACCTATTTTGTAATGAAAGGGACCATCGACGCCTTTAAAATCCCCAAAATAGTCGTTCTCTATTTACACAGAGAAATGCACAAAAACACGGGAAAATCCGTCAAACTGTCATTTATCAGACTTGAAATATTATCAATTCTGCCCTATAATCCTTTCGGATCCATCTTTGGGTGCTATAGCAAGTCCACCATTGATCAATGTGATCGTTGATCCAACGGTTGCTATCGATTTAGGGTGGCTTATGCACACGGAGATTACCACTCGAAAAGGTGGTTTTCTTTCTCTGACGCCTAACCACGTGGTGGCCAGTGTATGGGCTCGGGCAGAGCCCATCCAATACCACTTACCACCTAAGGCCTGCCCAAAATCCCACTCATTACAGAAATCAAAATATATATCATTGCATGTATAAACCCTTTCGGGTCCGTTTTATCACTTCATTCACATTTCCTTTGTTTTTCGTTTATTTAATGAAAACATGACTTTACATAGAAAAACTCCTTTTTACGGAACTCAAAATATATATATTTGTACCTATAAGACTCATCGAGTCTAGCTTTATCGTTAGTCGCATATGTATTGGCCTCGCTCCTCTGTAGTATCGCGATGCGATTTTGCGATGCAACATATCACAATCGCATATTGCATAGTCCTCAGGCCCCAGTAAGTCCTTCTATGTGTATATTGGCGATGCGATGGCACGAGTAGATCTGGACCATTGATCTGCACGCATAGATCAACAACCCTTATTTAATCGCGCTAATCACTATTTTGATTTCCCATGAGGCCACCTCCAATGGACTTTTCTTGCCACCTCTGACTACAATACACCGATTAGATCTGGACTGTTGACCAGCCAGATCCAATAGCTCCTGTGCGAAGTTGCTTAAGCCTCCAATATACTCTATTTTCACCATTTCTTCTTTCTTTTCCTTTGTGATAGTGTAATCCGACATTTTTAAAGGTTCATCCTTTACGATAGTTTTTTATTTTTGAAGACTTAGAGGGTTTTTTGGATCCATTTTGGATCACTCCTCTTTCCAACACTTGTTGAACCTTTCTTGCCTCCCTCTGTTGCCTTGCCAATTTTTTTTGATGTTCCTTATCTTCCCTTGCTTTTTGTCTTTCCAACTTTTCCTTTAATCGAGCTTCTGTTGTTGCAATCCTTATAACTCTCCTTTCCTTGGTCAACTCCTTCTTTCTCTTTTTAGATTCCTGAATTTAATTTTTTTTACGTTCATACTCAAACAATAATTTCATATAATCTTTAGGTGTGAGAAACTATGAACTCCTCCCCAAACAAAGACAATCTGATGTAGAGTGCCTTGATGAGGCCTTCACTCTCTCTACTGGTAGCTTTAGGAATGCACCAAGTATTCTCTGATTTGTTGCCCCATGCTCCCTAGGACCTGACACTTGGATTTCAACCAACGGTACAACTTATTGGCCCCCATTGTTGGCTTCTTCAAGTACTTCATGCTGAATAGGCTCATCTTCCAGTGAGCCATTGTCCACAAAATAATCAAGTTCAGTGTTCAACTCTCATGGTTGTGAAGGCATGTCCATGCTTTCCACATTGGTGGTAGACAAATTACGTGCGTTGATATTCGTCATGGCCTCTCCCAACCATGATGTTGGGATTACATGGGTTGGCATGCTCAATTTCTCATCATTTAATCATGTTGCATTATCATTTGAATTCAAGTTTTCATTCTCATTCGCTTCATGAACTGCCTCATATGGAATATTACATGTAGAATTGGCAGGTAGTTCAGTGGGTGTGACAGCCTCCATCATATTTCCAATTGTTTCATGACTGAACTGTGTCTCACTCACATGTTCATCATCATCACCATATAAGTGCCCTTCATAAAGGGACATTATACATTTAGCAACAACAACATCTTCTTGGGCACAAACATGGCCATGAAGGTTCTTTACTTCTTGACCTTCCACATAAAATTATTGGATACAACTACTATCATGCATAAGAGCATCAACACTAAGTGGACATATATGAATCCTCCTAAATATAGCCTTGATATTAGAAGGTGTGAGATCCCTTTTAAATGATTTTCTTGCAAGCTCAGCTAGCTCAAACCTCTTTACTTCCACCCCTGGATTCTTGACTATCCACGAAGCTCGGTTGACCCTAAAATAGTTCTTGAAAGGTACAAACACGTTGACATCAAGGGGTTGCAATCTGTGAGTGGTATGAGCCGAACATGTTAATAGTTCAATGCCCAAATTGTTGGACTCCTCAATTGTTTGGATAGCCATGTGGCTTCCATGGCCATATAAAATCAGTAGGTGTTTATTTGCAGGTGTGATGCCACCTAGTACAGATGCAACAAAGTGACAAAGCCAATTCAGGAATAGTTCCCTTTTCATCCATGGATGGGGATGTGCAACCATGCATGCATCTCGTTCATAGTTATGTATATAGTTTTTTAGTTGTGTTTTACCTTTGAATAGATAAAATCCTGGGATTGAAGAACCAATTGCATTGACACAACAAAGAATATTGATTCACTCCCTGATCTTAGGAAAAATCTTAGGCTCATTTATGCTCCCTCTCTTAGCAATTACCTACATACCACAATTCCTTCCTGCCTATAAGAATGTTTCATCATAGTTCCATATATGGACTAGGGCATATGAGTGTTTCTCATACGCAGTAAAAGGAGTGTTATAGAACTTGGACACAATTGCAAGGCATAGATTTTAAACCTTGTCTCTATCAACGCCCTTAGTTGTATGTAGCACAAGGTTTGGATGCCTTTATTTAAACCCACTCCACCGTGATTTATCAGGAAACCCATCTTTGAAGGGATTTGGCCTCCCCTAATAGATTTGAACTACCTTGTATTTCAGTTGTATAAGCTCTAACCCATGTCCCAATTGGGCCATCTCCTTACAACACTCAACCACCTCGTCCTCCTTCTCTTTAGTCATAACTATAATAGACCCTCTACACTTTGTATTAGTCAACCCATTGTTATAGACATTTTTTGGCACTGTAACCCAAAGCATAAAATGTCCATAAACCAAGGGCTCCTAAGTCCCTAAAAGTGTTGTTCTAACCCCTGAAGGAACAAGGTCAACTGATTACAGCTTCTCCTAGAAGTTCTGCATGAAAAACTACTCAGAACTGGTCAAAACTGGATCATTTCACTTGCTCCATGGCCAGGGTGCGATGCATCGCACCTTGTACACACGGGAAGTGTGTTTCATTTCAAAAAGCCCTTCTATGGGGTGCGATGGACGGGAAAACACAAGTGGCGGAGACAGTTTGCCAGGTGGATGATCATGGAATCTTCCAGAAACTTCTCCTGGGACACTTGCCTCTCAGAATCGCCCAAGGATGAGTAAGAGATCAATGAGCTCTCTAAGTGGCATCAAGAACTATCAGAGAGAAGAAACTAATCAAAAACCCAGAGCTACCTCACACCTCTGCAAATATCTATATATAGATCTCTCATCCCAGGGATCCAGAGGTTGGGGGCTAGAATTTTGCATATTGTAAGGAATTTCTGTTGGTTTCTTGAGACAAACATCAGATTGTTGGGTGATCTAAGCTTTGTATGAGGTGAAGAGGGGCTTCCTTGCTGAGAGGTTGATGCTGGGTCAGAACAACTGGTTGTAACTCCTCTTGGCTTTTTCTTGTTTATCAATAAAAGCTATTCAAGTTTTCCTCCATACTCTTGTGTCATTTATGTTTGTTGCATTTGTATGGTCAATTTACATCTGATCCTAGATTGTTTATGATTATAGATCCATGTCTTTGTATAGTGCTATGCTACTGTGATCTTACAGGTACTCTGTGAAGCTTGGCGTGCAAGGGAACAAGTATCGAAAGACTATCAAGGAAGAGAGGAATCAAACCAGGAGATTAGCGCAAGACAGAGGTTGGTCTTCTTTGTTCCTCTCTATCTATACTTTATAAAGGAAAAACGAAAGTAGCTTTACTTTGTTTGTTTCTAAGGTAGCTATCACACCTTAGTGGGATAAGCAGTTCTGAGTAGACACTTTTCCCTGTAACACCCATTTATCCAATAATGTATGTTAGAGGCAACAATACCATGTTTTTTTGCAGAGGCACAAATTGAATGTCCCTTAAACTCGATGTCATCAATTGCAACTAATATGTCTTGCTTTGTCCAACCTCTAATGGCATTGATTTTATTTGTTGAACTTTCACCTCACACTGTGGTTGAAGGTGGCTCTGTCGTTAATGGGGGGAGAACATGATCTGCCACCATAGTGTCCTTTTCAACGACATTGTTGGGTGCATTTGGAGCATGCACATCACCCCCCTATCCTCATCTGATGAACTGGATCAAAGTTAGGCCCCCCTCGCCCCTCACCTCCTCATGTTTCTTGTCCAATTCGCAATAGAAACTCTTGACATGGCTGCAACAACCTACATAGTTACCACGAAATTCTGATTTTAAAAAATTGTATTAGAAAACAAGGTAATTCATTGGCCTTTGCAATCAATGAGAAATAACAATCAATGCTTTATCTATATATTGCAACTGAATACATCTCGGATCTGAAACTCATAATTGGAAGGGTTTTCACACAAAATTTCATACTACAATAGGCTTGCAATAATTAAATTCACAGAAAGAAAAAGAAATATAGAAAGAAATAGTGAGGATTCAAACATAAAAATTCTTTCTAGATTTCTCTTGTAGGGTTATGGGCTTTATTTGGTTGATTTGTCTAGGCTGTGAGGATCTTCTAGGGATTGTTACATGTTATTTATGATAGGAGTGTATTTTTTCAATCACTTGTAAGCTTACTTCTCCTCAACAGTGACCTATTGCAGACTATCAAAAAATATTAGGTCTGAAGCATTGATATTATCATAGTCAGACATTGAATTGCAGGGGTCGGATCTGAGGTTATAGTGGCATTGACCCTTTCTTGCATTTTAACTTCTTTATTGACTCTTAGATGATTTTTATGAGTTATTAGAAAGAGATATTCCTTTTTATTTTTGTAACATCTTTGACATAAAACAGTTTCTTCAACCTAACTATTATTTTGTGTCAAATGATTGTTCTTGCCATTCATTTTATTCCTAGTTGGTAAAAATATGATTTATCGAGAAGAGTTATTCCTTTTTATTTTTGTAACAGCTTTGACATAACACAGTTTCTTCAACCCAACTATTTTCCTGTGTCCTCAAATGATTGTTCTTGGCATTCATTTTATTCCTAGTTGGTAAAAATATGAGTTATCATGGAGAGCTATTCCTGTTTATTTCTGTAACAACTTTGACATAACACAGTTTCTTCAACCCAACTATTTTTTTGTTTCCTCAAATCATTGTTCTTGGCATTCATTTTATTCCAAGTTGGTAAAAATATGAGTTATTAGGATGAGCTATTCCTTTTTCATTTTGTAACAGATTTGACATAACACAGTTTCTTCAACCCAACTAGTTTTTTGTGTCCTCAAATCATTGTTCTTGGCATTCATTTTATTCATATTTGGTAAAATCATGAGTTATCAGGAAGAGCTATATAGAGTAAGGGTTCTTAGTTTTAGTCTCTTTATGTAGTTATTCCCTTACAAATTCTAAAAAACAAAGGGTTTAGTTCTAGTTCTTTTTGTTTTTAAAAGTCAAATACAGGTAAGATGCTTCTTTCCTTCTTGTTCTTGTTCCTTCTCTATCCTAAGTATTATAACTAAACTATATAAAATATATCTTGAAATCTAACTCCTTCTTTCACTTATCTTATAAAAATCATACTATCTAATTATAGTTCCTCTAAATACTAACATAAATACAAGAAGGTATCTCCTTTCTATTTAGGATAAGATCTTTCCTTACAAATACATACCCTATAAACTAAAAATCTCCTAGAGTTTATATAAAGAGGAAGTAACAAATTGGTGTCTATTATATTTGACTTTGCTTTGCAGCTTTAAACCATGACTGGCTTTCACAATCTCATAGGGATAATTGGTAACTCCCCTCTGATGATACAATGATAAAATTAGTGTAGGTCACAAATTTAAACATAAACACCTTTAGCCTTATGTGTGTCTATAGAGATTTGTTCAACAACCAAAATGAAATAACATAATCAACACTTTATTTCTCAACTCAGAACCCATACAACTTCTTACATTTAATTCATGTGGTTAAAAAAATTATTACATTAGGGTATAGTCTTTGAATCTTGTGTTTGACAATGTGCATTTCTGTTTGGGTCTGGTTGTTGTTTGTTTACACTGTAGGGTACTTCGCGCCACTGCTCCAATGGCGGTCACTGACATAATTGTCCTTGGTGCTATAGATAGTGGATTATGCAGCAGTTTTGGTGGTTGTGCTAGAGGCTGTTCGGTTTTTACCGTCTGTTTTGCCTTGTTTATTGGGTTGGTTTTTCTTCTCCGTCTGGTGTATTAGGTTGGGTACTCATCTTCTTTCATCCGTGTGGTAGATTTAGCTCGACCAGATGTTGGATATGGTCATTTTTTCTTTGTCTTTTCCTCTCGAATAGTGGTTTTCCATTTCCTCTATCAACTGATATAAATGAAATCAAATATAAACAAGATCCATAACCTGAGAACTTATACAGTGATATCCAATGTCCTTTGCATTTGTTGATCTTACACTCCACACAAAAGAAATTAACTGGAAATGATAGATCACTAATGCTGCTAACAGAAATGTAGTAAAAACGCTCTTTGCAAAATACTTAAAAGCAAAACCAAATACTTGCAGGAAAGAAATAATAGGTATCTAGTATGAATGAACAACAATGCTAACTTAATAGAAATGAACAACAACGTTATCTTAGTGGAAATGAACAGCAAAGCCAAATGAAAAAAAATCTGTAATGAACTATGACGCTTTATAACTGAAATGAATAACGATATAAGTGGTAAAGGATAATAATCTCATTATGATAGGAAGGGAATAGCAACATGATTCAATCACAGCTTATGAAATAAAATGATTCCATAAAGTATTAGAACTTGTAAAGATAGGAAACTGTAAAGCAATGTGATTCAAGGAAATGAAAAGTAAATCAAACCATCACACGACTAGAACTGTAAAATAATGGTACAGATAGCAAGTGGATCCACCAGGGTTGGGCCCTTAGCCGCTAGTGAAGCACTGCCGAGCTTTCAGTAGGAAGGAATGGAACAGCAACTGATTTATGTATTAATCATGTATAAAAAGTTTACAAACAATCATACTCTGTTTTAACCAACAAGAGTCGATGATCAAATTAGCACAACAGTAAGTTCTGAAAAATGATAATACATGCCCCCCAGGCTACAAGCATTGTCCCTTTTCATAATGGCCAGGTGGATATATCAATAGTACAGATAAGTTCTGAAGCAACGATCCGTCAGGATCAAGGGATCATGAGGGATCCGCTATATCTTTGATTTATAGTTTATCATTTTATCTTCTTGCGTTGATGCTACGCTTTCCCTTTCTTCTCCTGGATTATGCGCTCTGATCTTGATCTCCTTGTCTGGATACGGCTTCCTAGGGAAGGGACAACAATTGCTTCTACTTTTTCTTTTCCTCTCGAATAGTGGTTTTCCATTTCCTTCATTTTCTCTATAGAAAAAGACAATAATCAGTTATTTTGTATCAATCACAAATCTCCTTAATTCTACCATAATTCTTTAATATATTACCATTTTATAATGTAAAGGAGTTATGACTCAAAGGAAAAGATAAAGAAATAAATGGCAAATGCATACCTTTTCCATCGCTCAACAATGTCAAGATGAGCACTGAGCCCCCTACAATAAAATACAAACAATAGAAATAGAAACAACAATATCCCACATGTCTATGTTGCCAATTCCCTTATTTCCATGAATAATATGGATGCTAAGTTCTTCGAACCTCTCACAAGTACCTACAAGCTTCACATTCTAGATGAATTCAGTGACATCTAGGCTGAGAACAATCAACGGTATAATAAGACATTGGCTTTGAGCAATGGATTTACAAAGCCTTTCTCCAAGGTTTTTCCCATTCATTTTGCATTTGATTCCTTTTACAAGAGAATAACTTAAGCCAAACAAGCAAGTGCATTTTCTATTATGAGTAGGATATGTAACATTGTGCCTAATTTCACTTTTATTTTTGTTATTGGCTTCTGAGAAGTGTTTCATTTAGCATAGATTACTTCCAAGTATATTCATAAATGATGTTAGACTAAAACATTCTTTGGTAGAACAACTCTAAAAGTTTGAATAGCTTTTAGTTTAGAGTAATATTACAAATAAATGGCAGAGCTAAATTTATTTATTAGCTACAAAGTAAACAGTTACAAAGAGGCCAATATCTAGATCACATAACATCTTTTAGCAAGTCAAAGAACAACTTGTACCATGCATTTTTCTTGAAAAGAGCATAGATTTCTCCACTTAACATATCGCATCTCTCTTCATATATGCTTTTCTTCCATATGCTACTACCTTATGACGTTTCCTTTGCAAGATCTGGTGCAATTGCTATTTTATTTTCCACGCATTTTTAATATAGTAACTCTATATTATAGTACCAATTCTGCTACCAACTATGTTTTGTGTTTATTTTGTAACAAACTTTCAGGATTTTAATTGAATTATTAATAATTTATATGTGGGTGGTAGGGATTTAACTTCCATATAATATTCTAGATATTCATCGTACTATCCATATATCAAAGACTAAGATTTATCTTAGAATTAGTTATGCATTTTCCATGTAATTAATTAAAAAAATGTCATGAACAATATTTATCATTTTTTGGGCATGTGGGATTGGTAAGCCATGGTATTATAGAAATTCCTATTTACAAGTTAAGAACTCGATGATAAAGTGGAAATGAATATCCATGGTTAAAAATTTTATTACATGTTCTTTTAAATGTATATATGATTAACTCATATATTATTTTATTTGTAATTAATAATTATAATAATTTATATGTTATAATTTAGTTATATGTTTATTTAAATTTTGTAATGTGATATGTATAATGAGGTAAGTGTTTTCACATCTATAAGAATTTACCATCCATTTAAATTATATGGTTGTGCTAGTTATCTTTCATTATTAGGTGGATTGTAGGATTTAACCTCCATAAAATATTTTAGAATATTCTTATGGTATTGTAACAAAGCTTGTTTACATGTCAAGAATATTCATGGTAAATGGGTGAATCTCAATGGTGGAATCTTGTTAAATCATTTTTAAATGTATATATTTTTAACTCAGATATGAATTATTTTATAATCATAACAACAACAACAACAACAACAATAATAATAATAATAACGATAATTTGAGCCTGAGGGTTAGCTCAGTTGGTTGAGTCCCCGTTATTAAAATACCTTTGGTATTGAGAAGTCACGAGTTCAATTCCCTCGACACTATTGGGGTCAAGCTCTGTTGTTGATGTAACATACCCCCTACTATCCCTAACCCCAACTAAGGGTAAATTTGACCCAAACTCAAAAGTCCAATTACAGAAATGGGATATAAATTTGTTGACCTTTTTAAACCTTCTCAAAACTTAAAACAGATGTCAATGTTTCATCTGTCCCTTGAAGACCTTTCCAAAAGTATGAAATTTGTCTCAATCTAACTCCTGGATCAAAAGATATGGTCAGTTAAAATTTGGCAAATCAATTAGTGCCACATCATCTAACTTGCCATGTGGAACCCATGTGGCTATCTCATCATGCACGATGTCATACCACATGGTAGTTTTTGACACACTAATACTAGGTCATAAATTAACCCCTCTCTATGGGTCACATGGCCCAAACTATATATATATATATATATATATATATATATATATATATATATATATATATCATATATCACACACACACACACACACACATTGTCTGGAGGAACAGCCTTGTTGTGGCCATGTGACCCTGAGAATAAAATTCTAGTAGGTTCTAGTACAAACCCTTGTTGAAATTGTTTGGCACTACCTTATAGGCTATGTGGATCCTTGGTGGTCCCTACTATGTGAGTCTCAAATTATTCCAATGGCTATTGTAGCAAGTTCGGTGCTCTGCCACTTTCACCTCAACCTGCTGATTAAGTCCTAGGAATTTCTCCCTAAGGCTCCCTCATAAAGTGCATGGATTCCTCTTGTGAAAGTATCAAGGTTATGTGGTAATGCACACCTTGCAATATGCCTTAGTTCCCCCCTTGACCTGTAATCAAGCATGTTCACGCCACATGAATTTTTTCTTCACCAAATGGGCCTGATGCACCATGTCAACCTGGGACTTAAATCCTAGGAATTATACCATATCCTTCGCTTGAAATACTTGGGGTCTGGGGATCCAAAGTGATGCCACCAGAACTAAATGTCGAGGTGACGTTATCCACCTTCACACCCTCCATGTGGCCTCAGTCCCAAGTAGGTCTTTGAACCCATGTGTTTCATATGTTTCTCATTATATGAGATATTGGGGTTCTCCACCTTAACGTGTCAAATTCTTAACCTATGACCCCACCTTTCCATGGCATCCTAGTATTTCAAGTCTAACGAGATTTTCCCCACCTTCCATCAAATTTTTCGGGGTACCAAACCTTGGAGACATGTGGGAAGCTCTAACAATTTACAACATTCAATGGCCAGGATCTCTCCTACATTCATGCTTGGACATGGCGCCTGGTCACACGTTGCTTAAGCCTGATTCCTTGTTTACTCCTACAAACCCTGGATTTCCAGTCCCATAACACTTGGTCACGGTCAATGTATGTGTAAAGGGAACTTTTCCCAAGCATCCAATGTATAGTTTATGGACATACAAGGGTGTATGCAAGCCCTTCTGGGAAATCCCTTGTAATGGCCTTGCCAATATTAACAGGTCTAAAAGGAAGAAAGGCAGCTTAAGAGTAAGTAATTATGTCTTCTCTTTGTTGCATTTTGTGTGATTAGACACCTATGTTGAGATCTTGTTCCTCAATTAATTCTATATTTTACACATCTACTTTATTATTTTATTTGTGTGTACTGATTGAAAGTACCATTCTTCTTGTAGTTGGATGATTGGGTTCTTTGTAGAATATATAACAAAAAAATAAGTACTAAGAAATTAGCACTAGAGCAGAAGGAAAGCTTCAATTATGTACCAATGGAAACTGTTGATGAAAAGGAGATGAAGAATCATCCCACCTCAACTTCAATCAATCATATTTCCATTGAACAAAGCAACTTATCCTTTGACCATTTGATCAAATTTGGATCTTCTCCAACATGCTACAATGTGGTTCCTCCTTGTGGTTCCCCCTTTCCTTTCTTCCTTGCAAGCTTGTTAATATTGCAATAATGTTGCGATTCTCTGACATATTTCTCATATTGTTCATTTGATGGCATCTGATATCTACAAACCAAAACTTCCTAGAAACAACCATTGGCATTGGAAAAATCTACAAGGAATCATCCCCTTCCTTAACCAGCATGTCTCATTCTATCTGTCATGGAATTGTTGCTTCTCTCCCTTTAATACCATACATAAATATATTGAATCATTATACAACAAGTAAATAATCAGCACATGTGCCAAATCAAGTTGGATAATTAACTTTTTTGGGCACTTGGTGGTGTGAGATATTTTTTTTTAACAATTTTTTTTTTGACAATTCGGTTTAAAAACACATAAAATAAGTCGATTCATGTACACTCATCAATCAAAAAATAGGAATTCAGTGTTTTAAAATTAAAAAATTAATTTTTAATTTTCAAAATAATAAATTTAATATTTAATTTTACAAATACTTTAGTGGAATTTGTAAATTGTTTTCAAAAAAATTACAAATTAATTAAAAGTCAAAGTTTTTTTTGGCCATAAATGAAAACAATATAACATTTCGAAGACATGGACAATACATCATCCCATCATTAAATTTATACATTGGAACTCATCCCAACTTGAATTTATACAACTTTCAAAAACAAATTTAATCTTACACATTACAACTTCATCAACAATAATATACATACATACATACATATATATATATATATATATATATATATATATATATATATATATATATATATATATATATATATATATATATATATATATATATATATATATATATATCTGTGTGTGTGTGTGTGTGTGAAAAAATATCATACCATCATTAAATTTATATGTTGGGACCCCATCCCAACTCTTCCATTAGTTCTTTGGATTTTCTAGCTAAGTAAATTGCTTCCAACAATTTCCTTTCTTGCATATCGTGTGCCCATTTTTTGGAGTTGTTCGCTAATGTGGCCCCAACTTGATTAATACAATCCCTTGTAGTGGTCACCTTGACATATTCAATCTGGCACCTTTTAGAGGTTGGGACATTATGGGACACTTTCATTAGGGTAGTTTCTAATACTCTTGGATCTATTCACATATCTTTTGGCCTTGAATTTGTTGGTTGTAGTTCAAGTTGGTGTTCAGTGTTTGTTGGTTTTTTCTCCATGACATGTTCTGTGTGGGAAATGGTTTTAATTTTTGTCTTTCCTAAGGACCTCTTCCTACCCCCTCACCTCTCTGCTATTTTTTTTATAATGTTTTGGCCTCCGTCCAATTATTGTTTAAAGCTTTTGTTGGCATCCCCTATCTCTATTACTCTTCCCCTATAGTATCAACTCTTGAGCCTTGTATTTTGTTTTGTCATCTCCCAAGTGTCATGCCTTGGCACTGCATGTGCAGTCACTAAATGAGGGTGGTCATGGACCCCTAGGTAAAACTCATGCCCAAACACAAGTACAAGAGGCTACGTCCATCTACCAATATATTATCCCTTTAGACATTCATGCTGAGATTTGTTATCTTGGATCCCACTCTCCTAAAGACCATCAATTTTTCATAGATTCTAACATTCTTGAGAAGGTATCCCATTAGTTTTTTAGCCTTGGTCACACTAGGATAATAAGGAAACTATACCTTAACTCCATTACCCTTCATTGACAGTTGAAAACCCTTCTAGGCAGAGTTCCAAAGGAGAAACAAGAGCAGTATAACATTTTCTCTGCCCTAAATGACATCAAGTATGCCGAGCAGTATCAATGTTTGTGCTTGGAGAGTTTGGATGCTAGGATAGCTAACTTGGAGAGTCATCTCTAGTGTGAGGAAAAGCCTACAAATCCTTGAGGTTCTAGTGAAAAGGATCATTCTCTAGTGATTTCCTCGAACCCCTAATTTTATGTCATGTATTACAATAGCACTTCTATTTGCAATTCAATAACTAAAAGGTTTATTTACTTCGAGAAATTGTTTTTATCTTGATCGGGACTTTTCCTCCATAAGTGGTCAATATATCTAGTTTCCCTTGTGGCAGATTGAGTCTACCTATAGTGAACTCAATAAAATCATGAACATATCATAGTTATAACCCAATGTTTTGATTTTTTGAGGTAATACCAATATAAATGTTGAAATGTGGCAACAAGAATATTCCAATTTAATTTGTCCTTGAATTAAATTGTGAATTAAAATCGAATTTAGTCTTAATAGCTACTTGGAAATAATTAATTAAGTTATTTTGACTTAATTAGTTGGCGAAATTCAAGTTAGAAGTCTTTCTGAAGTCATGCAAGAATTATCCCTTATATTAAGGAGATAAGCCTTAAATTAAGGAGACAAGATTGAGTTATATTTGAGTTGTAATTAGTTAACTCAGTTTACTAAGTTAAGTCTAGTTAAATTAGTTCCAAACTGTTTGAGGAACTAATAGAGAGTTAGCAATCAGTTGATGCATGCATGCACTCAACTAGTGTACTCTAGTTAACTGAAGATTCCCTCATTATAAACTCATGCATGTCTATTCTAAGAAAGACCCAGTTGAGATTAAAGTCAAGGACATTGTACTATCAGTTGCATGTGGTTTCCTATAAAGAAAACTCATGCATGTAGAAGGAATAATTCCTTGAGGATTGCACAGTTTTGACAATGTGTGAGATCAGGAGATCATCCACTTGGTAAATTGGTTTTCCACTTGGTTGAAGGAGATCACCCGAGAGGAATAGTGCAAGGAAATAGGAGCTTGAAGTGCAAAGAGGAAGGTTGGAGAGCAACGAAGATTTCCTGTGAGGATCTATGAGGATTGTACTGAGAGCTGGCTAGCTGTGAGAGCTAAGGCTTTGTATAATCTCTATGTATTTCCACCTTGTATGATAATACAGATTAGCTGAGGCTTTCCCCAAAGTATTTTCATGTGTATTGTGCGATTGATTCTTCTTCTTCTAGTTATATTGTTAAGCTTGATCTTTAAGCTTCTATAAATTGATAGTAGAAGTAGGTTATAGTATTCTGCTTTTATTTATATTGCATTATCAGGTTAACCTAGAGAATTTTCTACATACTAAAGGAGTTGTGAACAATATACTGAGAAGAGAATTCAAAGTTTGAAGTTCTAGGTTGCAGGTGCAAATAGAATTCATATCATACTTCAGGGTTGGCCAATGGCATTCTATGGCTTGAGACTCAAGTATGCCTTGGAAGGTAGCACGAATTACATAGCATGGAAAGATAGAATGGAGGTTGTATTAGAAGACAATGGCTTGAAGGATTTCATTGATCAGGAAATCCAAAAGCCAACTTTAAGTAATGCACAAGAGTTGGTTGAGTGGAAGAAGTGTGTGGCAAAGGCGAGATGGATCATCATTGAGGAGTTTGAGACCATATTGTCTCGAGTCTCCATGGGAAGGATACTCCATTTTCAATGTGGAAGAAATTGAAGTACCTGTTAGCTCTGCTACAGGTTGTTGATGTTCAAGGAGCAGAAATAAGCTCGGACCTTGGTTCTACTCAAAGAAGGCCTGCACCGGATGTCCTCACCTTTCTCCATTTCCTCATCCATCCCCCTCTTATCTCCTTTACATATGCTTTTTGGTTTAAAAATCATATAAAAACCTTTGCTCTTAAGCCTGCACGCTAAGACCTAAGGCTCCATACAACCATGATCATGTTCCCTCACGCCTCCGCAACCCATCACCACCCGTCATCGTGGCCATTGATCATCACACCTTGATCTAACAGTCCTCCGCCTCATTCAACGAAACCTACATGGATAAATCCCCATCGTCTGATCACCTACGCCACGATCGGACGACGATCGCTTCCCCCACTGCCATAACATAGCCTGCACGTTAACTTGCGATAAAAAACAGTTTCTATGTTTCCCCGCCACCACGTGTCGTACAATGACTGGTATAGATTGGCCGTGTATGATTACCGCCCGACCCCCAATAGCGGTGCGAGCAATACCGCTTACCGCTCAAGCCCACTCTCCCCGCCCCATAAACTCCATGCATCTTCCACGCTCGACGACCATTAGATCTGCCTGCCCGAGATCCAACGGCCTATGATCAACCCACTGTCGCCTCCTATGATATCCTAGTTGGCTCATCTCCACTGTTTACCCACATGATCCAATGACCGATATTGCTCCGCCATCCGACTACTCCGCCCACTGTGCAATCCACGTACTGTAACCATTCTATGCTCCCGAAAGGACGAAGGTAGTCAATTTTCGGTACCAGGTGCATTTCCTCCTCAACAACTTCATTCCACAGACAACATGGCTGAGAAGGAAGGGTACAGAGTTGAGCAGGTAAACACATTCAATAGCTATGGGACTTCATCCCATATAACTCTCCACCTGCCCGAGAAGGACAGTAGAGCAACCAAGAAGATCAAATAATTCACTACAGCAAGCAATTGCACTTAGAAGTTTTGCCAGGTAGTTAAAGTGGTTGGTGGTCCATTATGACCCCTCCATGCCTAGAATAGCAGAACATTTTTGTAATCAAACTCTATATATACCCAAAAAACAGATGTAATCAGGGTTGATGGTTGTTGTTTTGATGTAAGGTTCAACTTCTGGAGACTGTAACTGCTTTGATACTTGCAGCATCTCATATTCATTTTCAGCTAATAGAAGCTTCTTTTGCTATTAATTGCTCACTTTCCATCTCTTTTCTGTTCTAGGCTGTGCTTGATACACTTTTTTCCTAAACTCTTGATGTATAGCATTAGAGGAGCTATCATCCTACCTCTGTGTTTGAATCTTGCATGTATCAGTGAATCTGTTAATTAGGTTTCTTTTCACTTAATGATGGAGAACTGTCATCCTGTCTGTGCACTAGGGAATTAGATTTTCAACCTTTTTACTGGTTATGGCCGGCCATCATAAGGTCCTGTGCATCTGCTGGTGTGGTCAGTATTCTCCACATTCACCCAATCCTTAAACTGTGAGTAATTGGTGGTCTAAAGCCTTGTAGTCTGGGGGTGTTCACGCATGTCTGGAGTCAAGCAAAGTAGGAGTGGTTAATTAGCTTGAACAAGCATCATCTCTTCCATTTATCCATTTCCATCATTAAGTTGAGTTTGTAATGATCCCGAGCATCTCCGAGCTACAACCTAGGAGAGTTTCTTGGGGTGATAACAGTACCTCTACCAGAACAGTAGCGACCAGAGGAAATTGGTGCTCAAGGATAAGCTTCAAAGAATCATGTAGAATTTTGCATAATTTTTCTACAAATCAGCTACCTCTGATGCCATGTAGAATTTTGCAGAATTTTTCTACAAATCAGCTAGCTCTAATACCATGTAGAATTTTCTCTACAAATCAGGTAGCTCATTGATACCATGTAGAAATTTCCCACCCGTAGATCAACCTGGTAATGCAATGTACTAAAGAAAAACACTTCTACAAACAATTTAGCGAAAGCTTAATCGAACATGAGCAACATCAATAAGAACACATATAACTAATATGGAGAAATCAAACACACATAACATAGAAGATGTAACCAGGGGAAAGCACCAACCTAAAACCCCATCTTTGTATTATCATACAACTGGAAATATGTCCAGATTACACAAAGCCTTAGCTCAGAAGCTATCTAGCTCTTAGTACAATCCCTCTGCTACTCATAGATAGTCAAAGGCTTCTCACAAACCTTCTCCTCTGCCCTCCAAGCCTCCTACTTCTATGCACAGTTTTTCCTAGGTCCTCCAGCTACAACCTGTGTGATTCTCACCTCACACACAACACTGACCTCTGAAATAACTGCAAAAACCTGAAGGAGATAAATCCTCATCATGGATTAGCTTCCTTTATAGGAAAAATATTCATCCAACTAATAGTACACTTTCCCTTCTCTGATCTCAACTGAGTCTCTATCTGAACTGCCACGCATCAATTATCCATGAGAGAATACTCAGTTATATGAAAATAATAGTTGTCACATGCATGCAAGCATCAACAAACTATATCTCATTAACTTAACAACTTTTTAAATTAATATAATTGAACTTGACTAAGTTAAACTAAGTCAATTGATCCTCTCAATATAGAACTCATCCTTATTTCCTCAATCAGTGGAGAAATAATTTCATGTTCTCACAAAGACTTCAAGTTTGCTTTTCCTTAACTAATTAACTCATGGAGAATTAATTAATTAATATTCCAAACTAATGGTAAGACCAAATTCGATTTTACTTCTTATAGATAGACCAGGGACTGCTATAAATAGGAAGGGACCCAGAAATGCTATTTTTAGAAGATGTTATTTTTAGCAGTTTCACCTCTCACCCAAGGTGGCCAAAATGCTCATTGGCCAAACTGCTATTTTTAAAAGTGATATTTTTAGCAGTTCTATTTTTATCACTTTCTAAATTTATCATTTTTTGTTGCACATTTTTCAACACTCCTTCTCAACAAGAAAGACTTCCTATTGAACCCGATCCTGTAACTCTAGAATGTTCTACATGCAACACATCTACCAAGTGCAGTTGCTCCAGCAACAATCGGAACAAAAAAGAACTCCCAACTGACCTCCCTGTTGGGCTAGAAACATACTCTGATGTTGAAGCTCTACCTGCTGCTCACAAGTGCTCCCTCTTTGACCTCTACGCTACTGCAACATCTCCATGCATCTCGTACCATTGCACCCTTCTCTATGCTACCCTGCATTGTGCAACACAATTGTGCCTCTCGCATTATTGCAACCTGCATGTTGTGCATTTTCCTGGGATTCCCTGCACTATAGCTCTCTCTTTCGCTCCATCCACATATATCTCTACCTAATCAATCAGTTCCTGCTACTCCACATCAGGGCTCCCATAGCAAGGTCTCATCCAAGAGGTTGGGTACCTCATGGATCCTACCCCTCCTCCTTGGGACGATCACTCCATATCGCCTCACCTACTACCTCGAGGTATGGTTGCATGTGATCCCTATACCCACCTAGCTCGAAATTCCCCCCTTCTGTAGGTCTCTGCATGAGTAGATGTCTCCACTCTATCTCGTCTTAGCTTCTCTAGTTGTGGCTGCTCCACAACCTCCTGAAGTTGCTTCACGAATTGTGGCTCCTCCATAATCATCTGAGACTTCTTCTAGCGCTACATGTTGAGAGGTAATATACCCTCCTTCTCAACCACCAAGTCTCCAACCTTTTCGTTGCTCCTTAAGGCTTTACATGCATCTTGTACCTCAAGTGCATATAGGTTCTTGGCTAGCACACCAATCTATTTCCACTTTCCCGTCGTCACAAAATTTTCTAGAAAAAGAGCAGATTTTAAATCAGCAATATCCCCCTCATCCGAACTCCAATTCAGCCGATTTTTTTATTTTATTTTGGGTATTTTTCCACAAGGAATCCAAATCTGCTATTTGTTTCTGAAAATTTTGTACAGAAATTTTCAGATCTTCTCTACAAACTCTTGGCCCAAAACTCAAAACTTTGAAATCTCCTCTAATATATTGTTCTTCCTTGATCACCTGTGCTTTGATACCATGTAGAATTTTGTAGAATTTTTCTGCAAATCAGCTAGCTCTGATACCATGTAGAATTTTGTAGAATTTTTCTACAAATCAGCTAGCTCTGACACCATGTAGAATTTTCTCTAGAAATCAGTAGCTCATTGATACCATGTAGAAATTCCCCACCTGTAGATCAACCTGGTAATGCAATGTACTAAAGCAAAACACTTGATCTACTTCTACAAACAATTTAGCGGAAGCTTAATCAAACATGAGAAACATCAATAAGAACACATATAACTAATATGGAGAAATCAAACACACATAACATAGAAGATATAACCAGGGGAAAGCACCAGCATAAAACCCCATCTTTGTATTATCATACAAGTGGAAATATGTCTGGACTACACAAAGCCTTAGCTCGGAAGCTATCCAGCTCTTAGTACAATCCCTTTGTTGCTCATAGATAGTCAAAGGCTTCTCACAAACCTTCTCCTATGCCCTCCAAGCCTCCTATTTCTATGCACAGTTTTTCTTGTGTCCTCCAGCTACAACCTGTGTGATTCTCACCTCACACACAAAACTGACCTCTGAAATAACTGCACAAACCTGAAGGAGATAAATCCTCATCATGGATGAGCTTCCTTTATAGGAAAAATATTCATCCAACTCATAGTACACTTTCCCTTCTCTGATCTCAACCGGGTCTCTGTCTGAACTGCCATGCATCAGTTATCCATGAGAGAATACTCAGTTATCTGAAAATAATAGTTGTCACATGCATGCAAGCATCAACAAACTATATATCATTAATTCAACAACTTGCTAAATTAATCTAACTGAACTTGAATAAGTTAAACTAAGTCAACTGATCCTCTCAATATAGAACTCATCCTTAATTCCTCAATCAGTGGAGAAATAATTGCATATTCTCACAAAGACTTCAAGTTTTCTTTTTCTTAACTAATTAACTCATGGAGAATTAATTAATTAATATTCCAAACTGCTGGTAAGACCAAATTCGATTTTACTTCCTATAGATAAACCAAGGACTGCTATCAATAGGAAGGGACCTAGAAATGCTATTTTTAGAAGATGTTATTTTTAGCAGTTTCACCTCTCACCCAAGGTGGCCAAAATGCTCATTGGCCAAACTGATATTTTTAGAAGTGCTATTTTTAGCACTTTCTAAATTTAGCATTTCTTGTTGCACATTTTTCAACAAATCAAGATGGAGAAGGGTAATACTATTTCTACATATCTGAACAAGCTCACCAACTACAGATATGAGCTTGGCAGTGTGGGAATAACTACTTCCGATGAAGATACGGTGAGCCTCACTCTTTTGGAAATAATACTGAGAGGGGTGTTATAGACATTTTTGGGAACTGCAACCCCAATCATAAATGTCCATAAACCAAGGGCTCTTAAGTCCCTAAAAGTGTTGTTCCAACCTCTAAAATAACAAGGTCAACTGATTACATCTTCTCCCAGAAGTTCTCCATGAAAAACTGCTCAGAACTGGTCAAAACTGGACCATCTCACCTGCTCCATGGTCAAAGTGCGCTGCATCCCACCTAAATACACATAGGAGTTGTGATGCATCTATGGGGTGTGATGGGCGAGAGTGGACAAATGGCAGGGTCAATCTGCAAGGTGGAGGATCATGGAATCTTCTAGAAACTTCTCCTGTGACACTTGCCTCTCTTCATTTTCCCAGGGATGAGTAAGAGATCATCAATCTCCAAGTGGAATCAAGAAATATCAGAGAGAGGACACTAATCAAATCTCAAAGGCTGAGTCACCCCCCTTGCAAACATCTATATATGGATCCCTCATCCGAGAGATCCAGAGGCTGGAATTTTGTATCTTGTAAGGAAGTGTTGTTGGTTTCTTGGTGCAATATCATAGTGTTGGGTGATCTAAGTTTTTCATGAGGTGAATAAGGGCTTTCTTGCTGAGAGGATGATGCTAGGTCAGAACAATTGGTTGTAATCCTCTTTGCTATTTCTTGATTATCAATAAAGCTATTCAAGTTTTCCTCCACATTCTTGTATGATTGATGATATATGCATCTGTGTGGTCAATATATATCTGGTCCTATATTGTTTATGATAATAGATCTATGTTCTTGGATAGTGTTATTCTGCTTTGATTCTACAGGTGCTCTTTGAAGCTAGGTAGACGAGGAAGCGAGTGGCAAAGATCTATCAGAAGGGAGAGGAATCAGGCAAGGAACCAAGCGCAAGACAGAGGTTGGTCTCCTTTATTCTCCTCTTATCTATTTCTCATAAAGGAAAACGAAAGTAGTTTTAGTTTGTTTGTTTCTAAGATAGCTACCAGCCTTAGTGGGACTAACAGCTTTGCATAGACACTAGATTTCCCAATAACAAAATGGTGACTCCGCTGGGGAGAGAATAGGTTGTTTGTTTATCTACATTTGTTTACTTTATAAAATTACAGACAGAGCCTGAAGTTAAGCCAGCTAGCCTTTGAACTGCATTTGCTATGCAAGTGAAAAGTAGATCAATGCTGCTTCAGTCTATCTATGGGTTTTGTTTATGAACTGAACAATTGATTTACAAGCTCTCTAATTGCCCTTGTGGTGGCTCTAGTAACTTCTTTAGATCTACCCCTGTGATTGATTTACTGATTACCACTTGCTCGGCATAAATCCCTGAACTGAGCTGCAAACTGTGACGCAGAACCCAGTTAAAGTCTCGTCCCTGGTCCAGCGCACTGTCTCTTCTGTGAATTCTGGATGCATCGCACTTCCCAAGTGTAGTATGTGCGCTGCATCTCTTTTTCACTGTGTTACAAGTGCGCCGATCAGACAAGGCCTTTCCTGCTCTCAGATTTTAGTTTCTGTGTTCACTCTTTTCAGCTCTATTCAGGAGTTTTACTGCGTGTAGTCAGTACAACTTTGTTGAAACCCCCTTCCTTGCCATTATTCCACCTCCATTGTGCAAATGACTGTAATTTTTTTTATGTATTTTGAGCCATTTTCAGTTCTCTTTTACAAAGAAGTAGCGTAATTGTACTGTCGTTTCTTGATTTGAAAGTGTCGCAAGTGTCATTTTCAGTCATAGAAGAGAATCCTATTGTTCTTGATAGTCGATTACACTGTTACTCTTGTATTTGATTTGAATTAGTAGTTTTTCAAGTGTCAAAATCAAGTTTTCAATTCCAAATCGCAAAGTGTCATCATTATCCTCATTTTTTCTTGAAAAAAAACTTGCTAGTAATGTCGCTTTGAAAAATAATTCAGATTTGCGCTTAACTTTCTTTTTATCATTCACAAATTAAGAAGGCTGAAAACAAATACATGCATGTGCATTTGCATTTAGACTATTTGTTGGTTTGATTTAGGACAGTGCATATAGTGTGTTCTCTCTGTTCTATGTTGAAAGAACGTCATCTCTCTTTCCTTAGTAGCTAGGATTTTCATTACAAAAAGAAGATTAAACGACTGTTTATCATTTTAGATTGCATTTTAGGAATTGTACATCTACATCATGTGGTGAACCTGAAAGACAAATTTCTTAAGCAAGATCAACTGTAAAATAAATTTAATGAATCTAAAAACGCTTTGGAACCTAACGCACAACATTTAGAAGTCTAGGCTAGAGACATATTCCGGCGTAGTAAAGCCTGGTAACTATTGTTTTCATTGTTGGTTTGGTGATTCCTCCACCTTGAGACGATAAGTGCCAGTATGGACTTGTGCTCCCACGTACCTTCGAGTATACATTGGGAGACCACAATAGGCTTTATCCTTTATCCATAGGAAGCCGTGTCTGCCGCCCTATCGATCGCAATGCAATGAACACAGCATTCGGGAAGATTGACTGCCGTACCGTAAAAAGTATTCTGCAGTTTTGCGATTGGTTTGGTAATCCCTCTGTCTAGATTTCCAGAGCAGTCTCTTTCGTTCCTTTTCAGACTCCTTAACGGAAAAGGTCCATCTAAGCACTTGTCACTTTAGGCTCATTAAAAATCGAAGGCGACTAGAGTCATCTTTTGTTTTTTCTCGACTCTTAAAAATTGAAAAAGCAAGTTGTGTCAAAGCGTCTAAAATTCATCTAATTCAGAAACATACTTCCCCTTTATTTTTAGTTTATCGAGTAATCCGCAATCGTGGAAGAAATTCAATTGAAACCCTGTCGTTCGTGGAGGCTTACGAGTCAACCATCTTTGTCTCCAGAATCGAAACTGTTAAGGACAAAGCAAACTCATTTAAGCGGTTCCAAATCCCCTGGCAAAGTTAGAAAAAGTGTTCCAACAACATCAAAGACTCTGGTTACTCCAAACATTTTTGGTATCCCTGCCTTTACAGAAGAAGTTCAGCAGCCACCAAAGGACAGTAGAACTGATCCTAGTGTGTAGGTAAACACTTGTACTACTGAGCCAGCTCCATCTATAGCTGATTCAGAAGGTGTTATTCCCCAAAAATCTGTCGCTGCAAATTCTATACCTTCTTCGGCACCAGAAATATTTTACAGACCTAACTGTCTACCTCTTCCAGCTAGTCTGATTGCTATAGAAGAGATTGTGGAGGATCCTCCATCTAGTACTCCAGCGCGACTTGGAGTCGGGATCACTCTATATCCTTCTTCATCAGAAATTAGGCTACCGTTATTGGAAGCTATTGTAGAATCGCTAGGCAATCTTTTGGATAGACTAGAAATGTCTGAACAACCGTCGACATCATGGACTATGTCATCCGACACAGCGACGGCAGAACTTCCTGCTGTCACTCCAATAATGTTCACCGGCATACCATCTATCCCAACTAGCTCTCAATCGCTAGAAGGGGGCCACTTAGGGGCTATTTCGACAGTATGGTCCGTTCCTGTTTGTTCATCCGGAATAGTATCCAGGAACTCTTATGTTGAGTCTCAGCAAATTGATCCTTCAGGGAGTCAATTTGGGTAGTCCGGTTCTCAAGGACAAACAATTCATTTGAGTACCGGATTACCGCCATATGGGGGGCAGTATACCCTTTCATTGTCTCCTCCAGGAGGATAACCATACCAGAGTTCACAACAAAATTCAGGTTATGCTGGAGTTACATCTAGCGGTTGGGTGCCAATACTACCTCAACAACCAAGAGTTGTATATTCGATGCAACAATGTCTACTTATGTCAAATATACCAACTATGCTGGCTATTGTGACGGTGTCGCAAGTACAAGCGTCGCCTGTTGTATGCCAGCCTTAGGTTTCTCAGGTTGTAATGCAACAGCCTCTTGTCCCTGCGACTTGACCACAATCGCCAACTAGTGGAATGACACAGGCCCAAACGGGTACAATTACCCCTCATCTTAGTCAAATGGCCAGTATTGGACAACAGCACATGGCTTCACAACCATGGCTGGTGCAATACCAACAACCGCAATTCCAACAAGTATACCAAGGATCCGAGCAACAAATCTTTGCAAATAATGGGCAGTCGTATATTCAAAACGGTCAAAATCAACCATTCTACAATGGTTATGCCCATCAACCTTACCAAAGTTACCAGCATCAAATGCATTATGCTTGCAAAGACCAACTACTCAGGCCATTCCATCCTATCCTGGGTATGCTTCGCCAAACCTGAATCAACAGTTACCCTTCGTGGCAACTTTAGAGTTACCGGATCTAAATCAGCTAACGAATGATCCAATTGCTTACGCCCCTTGGTGGCCGGTGATTCCGCATAAAATTTCGTCAGATATTCCTAAATTTAATGGAAATCCAGGTGAAGACCCGTCGAATCATGTGATGACATTTCATCTGTGGTGTTCATCAAACACCCTAAACGATGATTCGATTAAGCTTCGCCTTTTTCAGAGGACATTAACTGGTCTAGCAGCAAAATGGTATATCGAGTTACCCAGAGCTTCGTTTGACAACCTCAGCGCCCTAGCCACAACCTTTTTAACCCATTTTCAGTTACCAATAAGGTACGAAACAAGAACAGAACTTCTTACCAATTTCAAGCAAACAACGACCACTCACATATCTGATCATATTCATGAGTGGTGACGTCATCGTAGAATGGTAAAAACGTATGTTCCTGATCATCTTTTAGCTGAATGGTTTATTAAGTCATTATTACCTTCCATTACAGAAGATGTGGCAAAAGGAGGAGTTGTCACTGAAGAGCAAGTTATTGCTCGTGCGCAATATTTAGACTTGATTTATACTCAGTCTGGCACGCTCACGATAAAATCCCTGACGCTCCCAGACCGGAATTTTGCGTCCCTCCTCCTCCTAAATTAAACAACGACTCTCATGCCGGCGATGGTGTGATTGGTACGATAGACATGAAATCGACAAAGGCTACATCTAAAAAGGCCCGTAAGATTTCCAGTCAAAATGCAAAAGAGGAACTTCTCGCCTCAGAAGTAAATGTCGTCTCGACTGATAAAGGCAAAGAAACCAAGCAACCAGGAGGCAAGAAGAAAAACAAAGGGAAGAAGAAGAAATAGGAGGAATCATCACCTGAAAATTCTTCTACAAACCCTCCTGGAGATCGGAAACCAAAAAGTCCATGCTTAATATGTGATGAGGATCATCGGACAAGAGATTGTCCATATAAAGCTGAGTTGAGAAAATTCTTAAAGAATTCAAAAACCTCAGCAGTATTGACTGATCCGTTTCCAAATCCAGGGACAAATCTGGTTTCTAGTGAAAAATGCTTCCCCGCCCCAAGTGCTGATGTTGTCGGTTTCGAAACAGCAAAATGATGCTTTGATATCGACAAGGAATAAAGATTACGGGAATCCACAGCTGTCGAACAACAAGGATAAAGATCAGCCTAGTAGTTCGACAACAACTTCAACAGAAGTTGCACCGACCATCATTCCAGAGCTAACAATAAAACCGCCAAAGGGAGTAGTACACAAGTCGACATTTAATCCTTTTGCCAGAGCAGCACAACATTATAACATAGTGGAAGATCTGGCCCAATCGCCATCTGCTATGTCGACACTTGAAGTACTACAAAATTGCCCATCTCAAAAGCAGGCTTTATTATCAGCAATAGGTGGGATAGACCTAAAGGATTCTAATCTTGTATCCTTTAATCACAAAGGATATGATCCTCAGTTACCAGCTCAACTAGCTTTTCCTCATTCAGATGAAAGCTCTCAACAAAACTGTTCATAGAAGAATTATTGATGAGGGGCATCTACATGTATTATGTCGATGAGTTGCTGGAAAAATTTAGGATCTCCAACCTTGTCATAATCTTCGACGACATTAAAAGCATTTGATGGACGAACATATACCCCGTATGGTATTCTAAGTAACTTGCAAGTTGAACTAGGGGGTAAACAGTATAAATAGATGTCAAAGTAATCGACGGAAACCTCGATTACAACATCCTACTGGGAAGACGATGGATATATGCTATGGCTATGGTTGTGTCGACCTACTTTAGGAAGATTGCATTTCCTTTCCAAGGAGGAATTACAATCGTCAACCAACAAACATTCCTCCCTAATAGTTCCCAAGTTACGGGAAGCATTCCGATGATCCATGGAAGCCCCCATTCGCTTCAAAATATCGGAGTAGGCCTACTAAAAGACCCTATATTAATGGGGACTTTTGCCCTCCTGCCTCCAATAAACCTGGCAGAAGTGGCGATGGTAGGAACCTGCAATATGATATCTTCGACTCAAAAGATCTCAGAAAATGATATTAACATGGATCATCCGCAGGTATTGCCTCCAAGCCCAATAGAAATATTGTAGCAATCAATGTTTTCGACATGGGAGGCAGACCCGAATCAACGCTCATCAAGCATTTGGATAGATAGGTCTAAGGAATACGGCACCTCTTCAAATCCTTGGTCGCATGTACATTCTACAGACGAAGGAATCATTCAATCAATGATGATAGGAGAGGCACCATGGGAAGATTACCACCATTGCTCCCATCTTCCAGATTACCACGAAGATTATTCCAGCAACCTTAATCATCCTTCAGTTTTTGATTTTCTATCAAATACTGTAAATACAGTGGATTCCGAGGATGGTTCTTATCTCGTGTCGACCTCGTTAAAAATTGAAAGGAGTCATGAGGATAGTTCTTTTACTGTGTCAACCTCATTAAAAGATGAAACAAATCCCTTTCCAAATCTCAAAAGTAAACTTTCATTCCAACCACCGAGGTGAATGCAATGAAGCTTGGGGGGAATCCTTCTTGATTTCCATTATTATGCTGGGGGCATGCAAACTTATCATGAACAATGTTACTGCAGGGTTCAAGCTCGTTAAAAAATAAACCCGCCTCGAGCAGTTTTAACGCAGAATTCAAGCTCGTTAAAAATAAACATAAGCAATGAGCAAATGTTCCCCCAAAGTTTAAGCTCATTAAAAAATGAACCAATTTCTGATAAATAACCATCGTGAATGTATTATCATCAGCCTTTGAAGCCTTGGTCGTGTTCTCATCATCACCTCCACTCTGTATTGGCCGATTATTCACCTCCATTTGATTGTTTACCCTTTTTGAGGAACAGCTGCGAAGAGTGATCCTGTTAGCAATCCTTGTGACACTGCCATGATTGGAAAATTCCGAAACTTACCTGGAATTAGCTGCTACTCGAATTTATCACTCTTTCCTCAAAAAACGAGTCTCCTTTAAGCTCTTTTCAACTAACTCATAAAATATGAAAAGATTGCCGAGAAATTGGCCTCTCCAGCTCGTTAAAGTGACCGGAAGTGCCATCCCTCCTTTACATTTTAATCTTTTTGGACCTGAGGGATTATTACACAAAAAGATCGAGTGCTTGTGTTGTTCGGCTCGTTAAAATTATCGAAAATTCATCCCTTTTGTATTATTTTATAGTTTTTCAGACTCAAGGGATTATATGATGAAAAAGGATTATTGGAGTTTTATTTACGTCCCTTTTTTAGACTCTCTAAAATTGAAAAGGACAGAGTTATCTTTGTCATTAAACTCGTTAAAACCGAATAGCGACAAACTTGTCCATACATACAAGAACGAGTTTCACTATCGCTAGGCTCGTTAAAACATAGCAATGTGTTTGCCCAAAGGGAAAATTATAGAACAAGCATATGTTATCCTCCTCAAGCTTGACAAAAATAAAGAGGTATTGGTCAGCAATGACTGGGGAAAAATTGGGAAGAAAACTTGAGGAAACTTTATTGGTATCAAGTCGCTCTTGAACATGACACTTTCACTCTGCATCCGAGTTGGGTTAGGTTGTTCCATTCACTGGTCACATCACCATGGTTCCGTCACACCATCCATATTTGGGGTTAATGCTACCGATCCATCACGTCAGTGTCACCGATATGTTCAAGAGAAGTTGCTGAGAGAATTCACCTGTGTCTCACCCACTGCAATACATTTACGCTCCATTCTTTCATGACACCACCCTGAACCTTATATCACCAGATCGTTTTCACCTCCATTAAAATCATTTGCTCCATTCCGTGTCATTGATGTGGGATTCACTAAGGCCCTCCTATGATGGATCACTTCTTGTTGACATCAGCTCATTATCCAAGAATTCGATCTAGGAACAACCCTTTCAGTACTTTGAAGCTTGCATGCCTCAATGGCAAGTTTCTCACTTTCGGCGACAGGTTTACATCAATGGCCTTCGACCGAAAGATTTTCTGTGATGTTCGACGCCAAGTCCCTTATTCACACCACATGAATTGTACTGTAGTACCTTGAGGGTCATCATCATTATCGGTGATTCCTCTCGCACCTGTTAACAGCTTATATCATTGGCTGGTAATCAGGCAATGTATTCCATGTTTGACTCCATAACATCTCTCACATGGATCGACTTGTACTTTGAGTGAAGATCGAACAAGATTGAAGACCCCAGATCTAGTTTCATGCATCCACGATGCGATATATATTCAAGAAAATAAAGACATCAAATGTACATCATTACTGCACAGATAATCATCCAACCTTGTTAGATGATCCAAAAATACTTTATTATCATAGGTTATAAAATTGAAATTAAATAATTATTAATTTAAGAAATTAAATTAATAATTATTCTAGAATGATTAATTATTTTAGAGACAATTAGAATTAGTATATTGTTGTAACAAGATATGACTCTCCAAATGTGTCGTATCTTAGGCTCTATTATAGGACATTAGTTAGCTAGTTGGTTTGAATAGCATTTATTGTAAATGGACACTTGTTATTTAATAAGTGCTCCATAATTAGAGGTAGTTAGGACATGGAGCTTATAAATAGCTCATTGCAAGAGTGTTTGGTTGTTCGGGTGTAAGCTCTTGCAAATCAATTATGTAATTGTTTTTTTTTTCTGATTAATAAAATTACGTGTCTGAGGACACTTCTGCCATTATTGTGGTATCAGAGCTCCAGTAATGTTGCAGTGGATTTGAGGAGATTTCAGCTCAACAAAGTCCTAGAAAACTCCATTCAGTTGGCTAGCAAATCATTGGTATGGAAATTGTACAGTTTTGTTTAAAAGGAAAATAATTTTTTTTTTATCATTGATTTTAGATTTTTTTAAATCTAAAATTCATTTTTTGTGATAAAAAATTGCCTTTGCTTTTGAAAAATCGCCTCTGTTTTTGAAATGCTCGTGCTTTGATCATCACTGGTGGAGCCTCCATGGGATCTGCCGATCAAACTCTCTGGAGGATTCTGAGGAGATTGTAGTAGAAGATAGAAAGGCGATCGGATGAAACTATTAGTTTCCTGACAGGAAGATCCGTGCAGAGAGACTAAATCCTCTCTCAGCAATTTTTTATGTCGGGCAACTCTGATACTTTGGCAATGATTATATATTGTTCCGCTACTTACCAGTTTCAACATTATCGTATATCAAATGTGAGAAGTATGGAGGTAGTTAGGAATATTGGCAATCGAAGAATCCCGACTCTCCAGACTCCATTTCGAGAAGGATTTCGCGTGAGCAAAAGGCTTGGATGATCTCAAAGTCCTGCGACTGTCCACGTTTGATAAAATTTCAAGCAACGTCATCACAACCAAGATCGAAACAATTCTTTGGGTACCCATAACTCCTTCTCCCCTTCCTAATTCCTTGCCGCTATAAATTAATTTGAAAGCAATGCTCGCTTGGCTGCGTAAAACTCTATGAGCCATTGGTTTCTGCAGTTTCACGGCCACCTTGCCCTCTTTTCTATCGACTCATTACAGCATGTTTGGGCAGAGACCTTTATTCTAGAATGATTCAGCGATATTTACTTTTCTTCTTCGCGGAATGGAAGCAGAAGAAGAGCAACAGTTTAGCATACGTGTAGTTTGTTGTGTTACTGAAGACGTTGAATTGGGGATTTCCTGGGCAACATGGGTATTGTTCGGATGACAGGCGATGCTATTGATTATTTTGTTTCCCTTTGAAACGCTTCATGGGGCTCTGCTCTCGCATTTAATATGAATAGGACAAGGAATGTTACAAATTTTGACATTTTTAATAGAAGCGAAATAGAAAGGTTAAATTTTATGGAGAATAGTATGAAAATTTTGAAATAATCTCTTAAATTTGTGTATAGCTTATGCAAAATGGACACGCAACTATGCATCATCCACTGCAGCCTCAGCCAGTCCCAGCAGTGTTGCTAGTTTGCCAATCAATGAAGCCTGCCAGTGTAAAGCTAAAGTGAAGCCTGCCACCTGCCAGCTTGATCATAAAGTTTTTTTGTGTGTGGGGTAATTTGATGCATATTGTATTTTAAAAAGGTTTGATCACTTTGTAATTTTGGGAATTTATTGTAATGGAGCAATAAGGTGATTGAAATTTTTTGGAGTAATAAGGAGTTTTATTTGTAACTTGGAGAGATAAGGTGTGTTTGATAATTTGTTTTCAAGAAGCTATTTTTTTAATTGGGATCATCATATTTGTAACTCAAAGTAATTTTACTTTGAGGGGGGGTAAATTTTATTACCAGATTGTGCAAAAGCACCATTGTAAAAAGTCAAATTTTGAAAGTTGCCCTGTAAAAATTTGAGAAATTGACTAGAGCCAAGTGCAAAGCTCAGTCAATACTCTCCTGTTTTGACGACTATTCGAGGGTCAAGGCCAAGCCCCGATAGATCGTGTTTTTTGCGTGGTGTGTTGTGTTGACTATCTTGTCCTTTCTGTTTTGCTTCTTGGTGCGTCTCTTCATTGCTAAAAATGTCTAAGTTGATTAACTTATTTTCTGATTCCGACAAACTTGAGGGCACCAAATCTTATAAAACGTGGCATCGTCTAATTGAAGGCACACTCATTTACAATGAATTATGGCAAGGAATATGTGATGGAGATGTAAAGCCGAATAAACCCACAGATGCAGATCCACTGGCAAAATGGGAAATCAAGAATGCTAAAGCCTTAGCTCTTATTAAATCGTCTGTGAATGATGAAATGTATGTACATATAGAGAATGCCACAGATGCATGGACTGCCTTGAAAAATTTTAAATGCAAGCTTCACAGACAGTTGATTGGCAGCTTGATTTATTTGACAAATACTCGTCCTGATCTATCTTATGCAGTCAGTATTCTTTCACGTTTTATGCAGGAACCACGAGATAGCCACTGGAATGCAGCCAAAAGAGTTCCTCGATATATCCAAGTAACAAAAGATTTTGGTCTTCTTTACACAAAGACTAAACATTTTGTACTTGGTGGATATTCTGATGCCGACTTTGCTGGGAGCATTGATGATCGAGCATCAACATCAGGTTATTTAATGAATATGGGGTCAGCAGCAGTATCTTGGAGTTGTAAAAAACAAGCTACAGTGGCCACTTCTTCAGCAGAAGCAGAATACATTTCAGCATGGGAAGCAGCATGTGAAATTGTTTGGTTGCGCCGAATTTTGCAGGACTTGGGCATTTCTCAGGGAGAAGCTACATCATTGTTCATTGACAGCCAGTCAGCCATCAAACTTGCCAAGAACCGAGTTTTTCATTCAAAGACAAAGCATGTGGACACCAAGTATCATCATATCAGGTCGCTCATTGCCAAAGATGTCCTCAAACCAGTTTATTGCCCTTCCGAAGATCAGATCTCCGACATTTTCACCAAACCGCTTGGCAGAATAAAATTTACTAAGTTCAGGGATGAACTTGGTATTTGTTGTAATGTATCTTTGGATCATAGGGGGGAATGTTAGATGATCCAAAAATACTTTATTTTCATAGGTTATAAAATTGAAATAAAATAATTATTAATTTAAGAAATTAAATTAATAATTATTCTAGAATGATTAATTATTTTAGAGACAATTAGAATTAGTATATTGTTGTAACAAGATATGACTCTCCAAATGTGTCGTATCTTAGGCTCTATTATAGGAGATTAGTTAGCTAGTTGTTTTGAATAACATTTATTGTAAATGGACACTTGTTATTTAATAAGTGCTCCATAATTAGAGGTATTTAGGACATGGAGCTTATAAATAGCTCATTGCAAGAGTGTTTGGTTGTTCGGGTGTAAGCTCTTGCAAATCAATTATGTAATTGTTTTTTTTCTGATTAATAAAATTACGTGTCTGAGGACACTTCTGCCATTAAACCTAAGGGATGATGGCTCTACCAGAATCATCAGTCTACACTCAGACGATTGTCTGTCTTATGTACATAAAAATGAATTTATAAAGCTGAGCATGGGAATGCCTGCCTCAGCTAGATCATGAAAATATTATGAAGATAATGTATTGTATTGTATCTTATTACAGGTCGCCTTCCAACTTGAAAAACTTCAGATCCTCATGATAAAGCATTTCACCCGACATCAACAGATTAACGACCTCGTGCTTTAGGGGGCAACTGTTATAGGCATTTTTGGGCACTGCAACCCCAATCATAAATTCCCATAAACCAAGGGATCTTAAGTCCCTAAAAGTGTTGTTCCAACCTCTAAAAGAACAAGGTCAACTGATTACATCTTCTCCCAGAAGTTCTCCATGAAAAACTACTCAGAACTGGTCAACAATGGACCATCCCACCTGCTCCATGGTCAAAGTGCGTTGCATCCCACCTAAATACACACAGGAGGTGTGATGCATCTTGAAAAAGCCCTTCTATAAGGTGCGATGGGCGAGAGTGGACAAATGGCAAGGTCAATCTGCAAGGTGGAGGATCATGGAATCTTCTAGAAACTTCTCCTGTGACACTTGCCTCTCTACATTCGCCCAGGGATGAGTAAGAGATCATCAATCTCCAAGTGGAATCAAGAACTATCAGAGAGAGGACACTAATCAAATCTCAAAAGCTGACTCACCCCACTTGCAAACATCCATATATGGATCCCTCATCCCAGAGATCCAGAGGCTAGAATTTTGTATCTTGTAAGGAAGTGCTGCTGGTTTCTTGGTGCAATATCATAGTGTTGGGTGATCTAAGCTTTTCATGAGGTGAAGAAGGGCTTTCTTGCTGAGAGGATGATGCTAGGTCAGAACAACTGGTTGTAATCCTCTTTTCTATTTCTTGATTATCAATAAATCTATTCAAGTTTTCCTCCACATTCTTGTATGATTGATGATATATGCATTTGTGTGGTCAATATATATCTTGTCCTATATTGTTTATGATAATAGATCTATGTTCTTGGATAGTGTTATGCTGCTTTGATTCTATAGGTGCTCTTTGAAGCTAGGTAGACGAGGAAGCGAGTGGCAAAGATCTATCAGAAGGGAGAGGAATCAGGCAAGGAACCAAGCGCAAGACAGAGGTTGGTCTCCTTTATTCCCCTCTTATCTATTTCTCATAAAGGAAAGCGAAAGTAGTTTTAGTTTGTTTGTTTCTAAGGTAGCTACCAGCCTTAGTGGGACTAGCATCTCTGCATAGACACTAGATTTCTCGATAACAAGGGGGGGTGAATCACTATTATCAGATCAATAATTTAATTTTCAAAACTTATTTGTATACGCTACTTCAGCTCAGTGAACTAGCATGTATACGCGACTATACTTAAAGAAACCAGCGTATATGTAGATATATTTTGATTTACCCAAATTATCATGTAGTGAACTTTAATCAGTATATCAGAAAATTCATTAGACAATGCAGTAAGAGAAAAATAAAGCATCACACATAAGCAACACACATTAATACCAAGATATATGGTCGAAACCCAATGTGGGTGAAAACCACCTGCTGCAATCATCTCTGTCTTCTTTTAATAATAAGAGAATTATGTTTACAATTTTTGTATTGGTGCAGCCTTATACCAGTACGTAAGCTTCTACTTACAGAAGGCTACAACCTTCTCTCGTTCTCCAGCTTCTACTGGAAGGGAACTACAATCCCCTAGCTCTTGTACTAGCAAATATGTTTACTAGTACGTAGGTGTCAGCCTACAGAAGGCTACAACCTTCTCCTTTCTTCCAGGGACCACGTTTCATAAATTTTCAAACTGGATCCATCAACAACATCATTCAATCATCAAATATATCTACCTCAACCAACCTTCTATTGAACGAACCATAGCCAAATCAATCAATCACTTTGATCTTTCATAATGTTGTCACCAAAATACAGTAACCAGAACCCCATCCAGAACCCAGAACACTGCAACAACAAACAAGAGTAACTAAAACATAGATTATAAGGTATACGCCACTTTCTTGTGCCGAACCCACGTGTATATGTGCTTTCCTTATAGCCAGCCAGCATATACATCTGTAAATATTAATTCATAATTCTGCAGATATACCAGACTTCAGTTATACCCAGATCATATCATTCACAGAATAATATATGCATCAGTATTCAGATCTAGAATATTCATGAGCAAAAACACATAATGATAGTTCACTTTATGCCTTAAGATCTCGATCCATCATTAGATCTTGTCCTCCATCTACTAAGGTTCCTCCTTGGTTCAGATCTAGCAATGCACCATAAACCAATAACTTGCATACTAGATCTCTCTCTTCATAAGATATTTAATACTTCAGTACCTTAGCCTAATGATCTTCTCCTCCTTTTATAGTTTTAGGCCTTTCTCAATACCATGGACCAAAACCACTTAGGACCAATACCTTGGATCAAATACCTAGGGTCAATACCTCGAATTAAATACCATGGACCAAATACTTCAAACCAAAACTTAGTTTTCCAAGGTATATGCACTTTCCTTTCCATGAAAGTGCGTGTGTACATTATACGCACCTTTGGTTCTGTTAACCTGCGTGTATACGTGGCTTGGTCAACGGTGAACCTGCATATACCTCTCTTTCTTCATTATGTGAAGATTGATCTATTATTCTTTGTTGTTTTCCTGGTATACTGTGATCTTTCATCTAAGTGAGTTTCCTTCTAAACTGATTCCTTGAAGTTGCCTTGCATTTCATCACATCTGAATCTACCCTACATTTCATCACATTCTGTCACATCTGATATCTCTTTTGTAGATTCATCTAGTTACCATATACAAGTGATTTGTTTTGCTACAAGTGGGTTGCCATCAAGTACAACACATACATCATAATGCCAACAATCTCCCCCTTTGGACTTGATGGGAACAACAACCACACCAAGTCATTCTCCCCCTTTGACATTAAAGGTAAAGGGTCATGCTCCCCCTAAGTGCATGCTGAATTTTCTGATATGTTGAATTGTGCTAATTGAGCTCCCCTGATCGATTCCATGCTCCTCCTAAGCATAAGAAAAGTCTGCAAAAATATGTTCTAAAAGAAGAACATGACTCTATACATGCATCACAAATGACCTTCTTATCACCAATGACTCATACATACATCCATCGACCAAGTGGGGATATACCAAATTTGACTCATCCACCCAACCAAGTGGGGATATATCAATTGTTTATACATGACAAAACCAAGAAACATTACATCATCCATCCCATGCATAGTGGGGTTACAAATTAGGTCTTTTTCATGACCGTTACATTAAAAGATATACATTACATGTATAATAGAGGCCAACTATCTTAAACAAGACCATTATAGTCATCAGCAACTATTGTTAGCAACATCCGTCAATCAGCATCCAGACCAGCAACCATGTTCTCCCCCTAAACATGTTCCACCTAAAACAAAATCTGCACCAAGATCTTCTAAGATAATGTCGACAATACATTATTAGAATCATATGCTCCCCGAAACCTGTGTCAAATGTTCACTGTCAGATATATATCAGAAGATTTATCAAGGCATCATCATCAATCATATATATATCAAGTTATCAACAACTTATGAGAGCCAACATATTTCCACATGTCATCAACAGATTGTAACCATCATCAAGCAGAGCAGATAATTCACTGAACCATATCAGACCCCTTTCTCCTGAGTCTGGCCCACTACTTTTCTTCTAACTAGCATATACGCAACTTTACCCACAGAAACCAACATATATACGAGACTACACTTCATGAAACTCGCGTATAACCACCCTTCTCTAAAGAAGATAGGATTTAACAGCAGCATGATGCATCAACTACTCCTATCTTTTTTCTGAAATATTCAAATGTCTCTCTAGGTAGTGGTTTAGTGAATATATCAGCAACTTGTTCTTTGGAGGGAACATACTCCAATTTGACCTTTTGTTCAAGCACTTGTTCATGTAGAAAATAATATTTGATAGTTATGTGCTTGGTCTTGAAGTGCATGAATGGATTCTTTGAATTCCTGATGGCACTTGCATTATCACATAGAATGGAGATGGGTGGAGTACATGTGATTGAATGTCTTGCAAGGTTTGCATCATCCAAAGTTGTTGTGTGCAACAAGATGCAACAACCACGTATTCTGCTTCATTTTTAGATAATTCAATTGAACTTTGTTTCTTGTTGAACCAAGACACTAACCTGCAACCCATATAGAATGCACCACCACTAGTGCTTTTTCTGTCATCAACACTTCCTTCCCAATCTGCATCTTTATGTGCATGAAGTGTAAGATCTGTATCTCTAGGATACCATAAACCAAATTTCTATGTTCCTTGAAGATATTTGAAAATCCTTTTGACTGCCTGAAGGTGTGTTTCCTTAGGACTTGCTTGGAATCTTCCAACTATTCCCACTGCATGCATGATGCTCGGTCGGGTACCTGTTAGATAAAGAAAACTAGCAATCATGGATCTGTAAGTTGGTTGATGTACTGCTGCTGATTCGTCATTTGAGCTAAAACTTCATCCTATTACAATTAGGGTACATACTGGTTTAGAGTCTTCCATGCCATACTTTTTCAGGATCTGTTTGAGATATTTTGTTTCTGAGAGGAAAATACCATCTTTATTCTGCTGAACTTGTAGACCAAGAAAGTAGGTGAGCTCACCAAGCAAGGACATTTCAAATTCTTGCTGCATTACTGAGTCAAAATTTTGACTCATGGATTCTTCATTGCTACCAAAAATGACATCATCAATATACACAAAAATTATTAGCAATTTATTAGTGTCCATCTTTGTATATAGATTGTTATCTTCTGACCCCTTTGGAAAACCTTGTTGGTGGAGATATTTTTCAAGATGGTAATACCATGCTCTTGGAGCCTGTTTTAGACCATATAGAGCTTTTCTGAGTTTTCATACAATTTTTGCATCATTTCCAAGAATGAATCCTTCTGGTTGTTCAATATAGACTTCTTCTTCTAAATCTCCATTAAGAAAGGTAGATTTTACATCCATTTGGTATACTTTGAATTTTTGAAAACTAGAGAGAGCAAGAAACATTCTTATGGCTTCAAGTCTAGCAACAGGTGCAAAAGTTTCTTCAAAATCTATACCTTCTTGTTGGGAATATCCTTTGCCAACAACTCTGGCCTTGTTTCTAATAACTTCTCCATTTTCATTCAGCTTGTTTTTGAATATCCATTTAGTTCCTATGATATTCTTATCATGAGGTCTAGGAACTAATTCCCAAGTATTATTCTTTTCAATTTGCTCAAGTTCTTCATTCATGGCCTTGACCCAACATTCATCTTTGCATGCTTCATTCAAATTTTGAGGTTCAGTGGAGGATAGTAATGCTAGATAGCTTGAGGTTTTGGCAATAGTTCTTCTTGTCTACACACCTACCCCTTTTTCCCCCAAAATTTGAGTTTCTAGATGATTTTTCTAAACATACTTGGGCGGAGTCTTTTCTTCTATCGTTATCTCTTCTTCTGGTACTTCATTGGTTTCTTCTTCAGAATCAGTGTGATTTGATGTGGGAAAATGATCCTCATCTTCTTCATTGTCATGATCTTCAGTTTTTATGTATTTTGGATTTTTGCATGTTTCATCAACTACAACATCAATACTTTCAATAATTTTCCCAAGTCTTTTGTTATAACATTTATATCCTTTACTTCGGTAAGAGTAGCCAAGAAGAATGCCTTCATCTACTCTAGGTACAAACTTACCAAGTTTTTCATTAGTCCTTTTGATGTAACACTTGCTTCCAAAAACTTTGAAGTACTTTACCATAGGAGTTTTACCGTACCAAAGTTCATGCGAGTTTGAGTGCTATTTACCCTAAAATTTGCTTGGTTGAGAATAGTGATGACGACGAATGCAGCTTCACCCCAGAAGGTTGCAGGAGTTCCAGATTCATCTATCATAGCATAAGCCATTTGTTGAACAGTTCTGTTCATCCTTTCTACCACTCCATTTTGCTGAGGAGTCCTTGCGGTGGAGAACTGCCTTTTTATTCCATGTTGTTCACAGAAGTCAAAGAATTCATCCAAGGTAAATTCCCCTCCTCGATCAGATCTGAGGCATTTGATTTTGCAATCTGATTCATTTTCAACCAAATATTTGAAGGCTTTGAACTTTTCAAATGCTTCATCTTTATGCTTTAGAAGACTTATCCAACACATTCTAGAAAAAGCATCAATGAACAATATAAAGTATTCTTCTCCATGAGGTGAATTTTTCCTTGATGGTCCACATAAATCGATATGAACAAGTTAAAGTAGCTTACTAGCTGATCCTTCTTTTTTGATGAATTTAGATCTAGTTTGCTTATCGAATTGACATGATTTGCATATAGTATTTTCAGGAATGTTGATATCTGGAAGATCTCGAATAGCCTGGAATTTGCATGCTTTTCTTATTTGAGAAAAGCTTAAATGTCCCAATCTTCTGTGCCATAGCCAGTTTTCATCATTCTTGCTTAGATAACATTGTTGTTGTCCTCCCTTGAGTATGTACAGGTTGTTTGGAGTTCTTGTACCTTTAATCATTGTTTCTCTTGTATCAAGCTCGCGAAAAACACATCCATTTGATCGAAACACTACTTCATTTCCTTGATCACACATTTGACTCACACTCAACAGGTTATGTTTTAAGCCATCAACATACATAACACTTCCAGATTTAACTTTTGATTTCAAGAAAACAGAGCCTTTACCTTTTATGACAGAAAGAGCATCATTTCCAAATGAGACACTCTTTTCCTTTTCTAAGGCGTTATATGAGTGTAGTTTTTCTCTATCACCTGTCATGTGTTTTGAGCATCCACTATCGATGTACCACTAGTTTTCTTGTCCTTCTGTATAAGGCTATACCACATCTTTTTGTTTGTGCTTCTTTCTTTCTCCATATTTTAGGATTTAATGGATTTTGCTCCTTTTGAGATATTTTCTGAAATTTGCTCCTGAATTCAGATTCTTCATGGCCAAAGCTGTTACAGATTGAGCATTCTATTTCATTTTCAAGCAGAGAAAATTTATTATAGGAACTTTTCTTGATCCCTAGATCACATTCCTTTGATTTCATGCTTCTCTAGTCATTATGGTTTTCTAAGCAACACATTGCGCAGCTTTGTGTCCAAAATTATGACATGAGAAACATTGACCATTAAAGAAGTTCCTGCAATTATCGAATCTACTGACCTGGTGATTGTAGTTTCTATTGATATTCATATTTGAAACAAATTGAGTACAATCTACCAGAGGTTGGTTGTGGCTTCTGTTCATCCTTGAAGTAAATTGATCCTGGTTTACCTAGTGATCTGCGTTATGCCTCTGCTAACGATTGTCAAATTGTTCAATACTCCTTGCTGCATCAAGATAGCTTTTAGTGGAGGTTGACAACTTCTATGATTGAAATGCTTCTTTAGTATATCCAAGACTTCTCTTTATCAGAGGAGAATGCTGCACTTTGATAATTTCATTTAAGGTTTTTGATCCTTTAGCAAATCTAAGATTGAGAGTTTTTGTTTTCTCAAGATCCTTTCTTAGACCCACAATTTCACATTCTAGTTTTTCATTGTGTTTTTCTCTTTTAGAAAGTTGGTATGTCAAGGTAACTATAATCATATTCTTTTCTTCTAAACAGATTTTAAGTTTAGAGATTTCTTCATAAAAGTCATCTTCCTCTAAAGCATCCAAAAAATCATCATCTTCATAAGCCATCAGAAGTCTATAGTCATTATTATTTTCATCTTCATCACTATTTGATAAACTATCACTATCTTCATGAGTATAGTAGCTCTTTTAACTTAGACTTTGTTTTCTATTCCATTTTGCATATTCCTTCCCTTTATCATATTTATCTTTATGAGGACATTTGGCAGCGTAATGACCGACTCTACAACAGGGAAAACATTTGAAAGGTAATTTACCTCTAAATCTTCTGGACCCCATTGAAGGTACTTGACAAAGTTTGCTTCTTCTTCTCCTTCTAAAATATGTCCTAATCCATTGAGTTCTTCTTTTCCTTTTGCTGAAGCTTTAAATGCGGCTTCTTTCATATCTGATGGACCTCCTTTTCTCATCTCAAAGGCAGTTAGGATTTCATGAAGTTGTGTCATAGTATTAGTCTGTAGATCCTCCTTTTCTTCTATGGCAGATACTTTTGATTCAAATTTAGCAGACAAGGATCTTAAGACTTTTTCAACTAAGGTAACTTCCTTTATCTCTTCACCTAGAGTTTTCATGCAATTAACAACCTCATCTGTATGCAAGAAGTAACTAGCTATACTTTCATCATTGCGCATCTTGGGATTTTCATATTGAATTTTGAGAGGTTGTAGTTTAGCACGTTTTACCTAAGAGTCTCCTTCATATCTTAGAATGATTTTGTCCCATATTTCTTTAGTTGATTTGAGCTGCATAGCTTTGACAAACTCTGATTGTGACAGACTTCCTAATATGTATTGACAGCCTTGGCATTGGTTTCATATTGCTTTTTACCTGCCGTATCTATAGGAATTGCTGATGGAAATTTATATCCTCCTTCCACAATTTCCTAGACATCTATTCCAAGAGACTGAAGATAGGTTGTGGTTATTACCTTCCAATAAATGAAGTTTCTCCCATCAAAGATTGGCGGTCTGATGGATCCCCCCTTTCTTGATTACTCATGATGATGGATCTGCCTTCAAGCGATCAAGCTTCTTTTTAAGGACCTGCTCGGATACCAATTGTTGGAAATAATAATGAGAGTGGGGTGAATCAGTATTATCAAATCAATAATTTAATTTTCAAAATTGATTTGTATACGCTACTTCAGCTTAGTGAACTAGCATGTATACGCAATTATACTAAACGAAACCAGCGTATCTACAGAGATATTTTGATTTACCCAAATTATCATGTAGTGAACTTTAATCAGTATATCAGCAAATTCATTAGATGGTGTAGTAAGACAAGAGTAAAGCATCACACATAAGCAACACACATAAACACCAAGATATAAGGTGGAAACCCAATGTGGGTTAAAACCACCTGTTGCAATCGTCTTTGTCTTCTTTTAATAATAAGATAATTATGTTTACAATTTTTGTACTAGTGCAGCTTTATACAAGTACACAGGCTTCTACCTGCAGAATGCTACAACCTTCTCTCATTCTCGAGCTTCTACTGGAAGGGAGCTACAACCCCCTAGCTCTTGTACTAGCTGATATGTTTACTAGTACGTCGGTGCTAGCCTATAGAAGGCTACAACCTTCTCCTTTCTTTCAGAGACCATGTTTCATAAATTTTCAGACTGGATCCATCAACAACATCATTCAATCATCAAATATATCTGCATCAACCAACCTTCTATTGAACCAACCACAACCAAATCAATCAATCACTTTGATCTTTCAGAATGTTGTCACCGGAATACAATAACCAGAACCCAAGCCAGAACCCATAAGACTGCAACAATAAAAAGCAACAACTAAAACATAGATTATAAGGTATACGCTACCTTATTGTGCTGAACCCGCATGTATACGCGCTTTCCTTAAAGAAAACCAATGTATACATCTGAAAATATTAATTCATAATTCTGCAGCTATACCAGACTTCAGTTATACCCAAATCATATCATTTACAGAATAATATATGCATTAGTATTCAGATCTAGAATATTCATGAGAAAAAACACATAATGATAGTTCACTTTACGCCTTAAGATCCCGATCCATAATTAGATCTTATCTTCCATATGCTAAGGTTCCTCCTTGGTTCAGATCCAGCAATGCACCATAACCCAATAACCTGCATACTAGATCTCTCTCTTCATCAGATATTCAATGCTTGAGTACGTTGGCCTAATGATCTTCTCCTCCTTTTATAATTTTAGGCCTTTCTCAATACCATGGACCAAAACCAATTAGGACCAATACCTTGGATCAAATACCTAGGGTCAATACCTCGGATCAAATACCATGGACCAATACCATGGATCAAAATACCATGGACCAAATAATTCGGACCAAAACTTAGTTTTCCAAGGTATACGTGCTTTCCTTTCTGTGAAATCGCGTGTGTACATTATACGCACCTTTGGTTATGTTAACCTGTGTGTATACACGACTTGGTTAATGGTGAATTTGCGCATACCTCTCTTTCTTCATTCTGTGAAGACCGATCTATCATTCTCTGTTGTTTTCGTGGTATATTGTGATCTTTCATCTAAGTGATTTTCCTTTTGAACTAATTCCTTGAAGCTGCCATACATTTCATCACATCTAAAATTTCCCTGCATTTCATCACATTCTGTCACATCTGATATCTCTTTTGTACATTCATCTAGTTACCATATACAAGTAATTTGTTCTGCTACAAGTGGGTTTCCATCAAGTACAACACATACATCATAATGCCAACACGCTCTCCTTAGCCTTCCAAAGAGTTGGAATAGCTACTAGGACTCTGTGAATGGAAGGGAGAAACTGTCGGATTGGGAACAACTATTGTCGGATCTGATGCAGGAGGAGATCAAGAGGAGCACACGAGATGGTTCTTAATCCAAGAATGATGATGAAGGAAATATAGCCTTAGCAAGTAAGGCAAGGAAAGGGAAGTGAAGGCTTCCCATTCCAAATTAAATTCTTCTCATGGAGGGAAGAAGGTAACAAGTCTAAAGTGAGATGCTTTACTTGTCACAAGATGGGGCATTATGCAACTAATTTCCCATCGAAGAAGTCCAAGAACGGATCCTTGGAAGGATCGAAAGGTGAGGCATTAGCCTTTCATTTTGAAATGGACTTTACCCTCATTGCATGCATGGTGTCATCGATGATGGGTTTTGTTTGGTATCTTGACAATGGAGCCTCATTCCACATGACCGGTGATAAATTTTATTTACTACCTTGGAAGAGAAATACCTCAAGATGCACATAGAGATGGGTGACGACGGAAGGTATAGTGTTTTAGGAGTGGGCACGGTTGCTTTTGAGAGGGATCATGGAGCTCCTATCACCTTGATAGACGTGAAGTATGTGCCCAAACTAAAGAAGAACTTGGTATCGGTCGCGATGTTGGAGGAAAAAGGATATGATGTCGTCTTTAGTAAAGGAAATACATTCCTAAGACACATAGCCATGGGTCAGACCAAGAGGATAGGGATTCGGGTGAATGATCTCCATAAACTAGAGGTAGATGATTGCGCAACATTGAGTATGAAAGAAGAATTGGTGCAAAGCCAAGACATTGGTGAGTTGAGGCACAGACGGTTGGGCCATTTGCATCATGGGGCTTTGGAGATAATGTAGAAGATATCTACAGGACTTCCCAAAGCTAAACTTGAGCAAGTTGACACATGCAAAGGTTGTACGTTGGGAAAGTACACGAAGTCTTCCTTTCATGATCGATATAGTCGAGCAAAGGCTATCTTAGAGTGAGTTCATACTGATGTGTGTGGACCATTCTCGACGACATCCATAGCAAAGCAAAGGTATTATGTGATTTTCATTGATGATTTTTCTCGTAAATGCTGGATTTATTTCATGCAGAAGAAGGACCAAACCTTCTCAAAGTTTTGTGAGTTCAAAGCTTTGGTCAATAAAGAGTTAGGGAAGAAGATCAAGGCCTTGAGAGGCGACAACGGTGGAGAATATGTCTCTCAAGAGTTTAAGGACTTCTGTGTAGCTGAAGGAATTATACGAGACTTGACGGCACCTCATAACCCACCGCAAATGGGTTGGCCGAGAGGAAGAATAAAATTATTGTAGGGGAAGGACGGGCGATGTTGCATGACCAAAGCCTACCACTTCATCTATGGGCTCAGACATGTAACATAGCGGTCTATTTGCAGAATAGAAGCCCACATCGCATACTTGGGATGAAGACACTAGAGGAAGCTTTCTCCGGTAAGAGACCAAATGTGGGCCACTTAGGATCTTTTACTCATCGGTATATTGCCATGTGACAAAGGATGCACGGAAAATCTTGATCCGACAGCAGAGTTGGGGATACTTGTGGGGTACACTGATACACCTCACAAATATCAAGTGCACTTGCCTACTAGTCAGAGGACAATGGTTCACAGAGATCTCAAGTTTGATGAGCAGAAGGCCATGTGAGTTTCCATTGAGAGGGAGCTCCAACTATAGGCTGTGGAGGAATTGTTGGTTCCTAAGGAGGAGGAGCTTGAGACTGATGCGGAGCAGCCACATGCAAAGGTTCCAGGATTGGATACATCCACTCAAGAAGAGTCTTCCAGGGATGGATGGAAGCGAACAAGTGAAGCTGACAGATTGTTGTAGGATGTGAGAGAGAATGTGGGAGCACCATCTTCTTAGCACAGACAGAGGAGGTCACCTAAGAGGTACACTGGATACATGGTCCTTGCTAGGGAATTTATTGAGACCAAGCCATCTTCCTTTGAGGAATCAGTGCAACAGTTGATTTGGGTTGATGTTATGGTGGAAGAGTATGACTCCATAGTTCGTAATAGTGTTTGGGACGTGGTTCCAAGACTGGAGAACAAGTCAGTTGTGAGTTCCTGTTGGCTTTAAAAGGTCAAGCAAGTTTTTGATGATGGGAGGATCATGTTGCTATAGTATATTTCGGCAGAGGGGCAAGATGCCGACATTTTGACAAAGGCAGTGTGAAAGTGTAAATTCAAGTTCCATAGAGACAGGATCGGGGTGGCAGATAATCCCTTTCTTTTTGAGAGGGAGTGTTGAAATGTGGAAACAAGAAAATTCCAATTTAATTTGTCCTTGAATTAAATTGTGAATTAAGATTGAATTTAGCCTTAAGAGCTACTTGGAAAAAATTAATTAAGTTATTTTGACTTAATTAGTTTGATAAATTCAAGTTAGAAGTATTTCTGAAGTCATGCAAGAGTTATCCCTTAAATTAAGGAGATAAGCCTTAAATTAAGGAGATAAGATTGAGTTATATTTGAGTTGTAATTATTTAACTCAGATTACTGAGTTAAGTCCAGTTAAATTAGTTCCAAACTGTTTGAGGAACTAATAGAGAGTTAACAGTCAATTGATGCATGCATGCACTCAACTAGTGTACTCCAGTTAACTAAATATTCCCTCATTAGAAATTCATGCATGTATATTCTAAGAAAGACCCAATTGAGATTAAAGTCAAGGACAGTGCACTATCAGTTGCATGTGGTTTCCTATAAAGAAAACTCATGCATGCAGAACGAATAATTCCTTGAGGATTACGCAGTTCTGACAATATGTGAGATCAAGAGATCATCCACTTGGTAAATTGGTTTTCCACTTGGTTGAATGAGATCATCCGAGAGGAACAACACAAGGAAATACGAGCTTGGAGGGCAGAGAGGAAAGTTGGAGAGCAGCCAAGATTGCCTGTGAGCATCTGTCAGGATTGTATTGAGAGCTAGCTAGCTGCGAGAGCTAAGGCTTTGTATAATCTTTATGTATTTCCACCTTGTATGATAATAGAGATAGTGGGGGTTTTCGCTGAGGCTTTCCCCAAAGTATTTTCATGTGTGTTGTGTGATTGATTCTTCTTCTTCTGGTTTTATTTTTCAACTCGATATTTAAGCTTCCACAAATTATTAGTAGAAGTAGGTTATAGTATTCTGATTTGATTTATATTGCATTATCGGGTTAACCTACATAGCATATTTTTTACAATAAACTTACCAAAACAAAAACAATATAATAAATTGAATATAATAGAATTATTATTTTTATTACATTTTCGATTGAGCCAACAATATGTTTTTTTCGTGTGTCACTACAACATCTTCCCCATTTGTGGATTGTAGAGCTCCTCTCAATGCAATCAACTACCACCATGTAACACAAACTCGAATTTCCAAAATATTCAAATTTTATCAATTACTCTTAAATATTTTTAAAATTAATCTAATAATATTAATTATTAGCGATTGTCAATTGAATTTATTTCAAATAATTGAGAGTAATGAATGTTATCCTCCATAGATTATAAATAACATCTCAATTCATATCATGTATATTGTTGTTATAAAATGCTTGGTTACATGAAAAAAGACAAAAACCAAAAAACCATCGTATTTCTTGTTAATTATTACTCTTTTAACTTGACTAGATTAATAATATTCTTTCTAACATGCATTGTAACATTAATGTATCCATCATTTTCATTATCTTTAAGGATAAATCTCCATAAATCCTAGAAAGGGATGAGAAACAAGGATAAATCTTCATAACTCCTAGATGGGATGAGAAACGAGGATAAATCGTGGGAGGGGATGGCTCCATTCCCATCACCCAAATCAAACAAGGGGGGAAGCATGGCCTTCCAACTCGCCACACATCCTACACTTTCTTAAAATGATGATCCACACAACTTTAAAATCATTATGCATTTAATGAATCAGGGTGGAAATTGATGGAACTCTTTCAATGGTAGATTGGTGAGTCTTAATGTAGGTTGGCAAGGGGAAACCACTATTATTTTCATTGAGTTGTGTCTACAATTTTATTTCTGGCAACTTACCCCTCCCAAACCTAGTTTCTACTCCTACACTAATTTCTCTTTTCTTCTAAGCGGGGTAGGACAAAGTCCTCTAGACATGGCCTCCCTCAATGTGGATACTATTTGGCTCTTGCCTAGTATACTCAACAAAATTGAGGAGAATTTGCATGGTGTTCTTGGAAGGAAATGCTTATTTTTATTTGAGTGGAGGTTTATTGTTCTTGGTGTGGAATTTCCCTATGCTAGTTGGATTGGCAAGGTTACAAGGTATTCGTGCTCCTTACCGCAGTGTTGGTTGTATTAACATACGAGTCTACGCTTAATTATCTCTGAAAATTATTTATGGTTGCATTGAATTTTACAATTGTTGGTTTTACATGTTAGTTGAAAAGCCTTTATTTTTTAAGCATGCTTTTGTCTGGAATGGTGGTTTTCCTACTCCTAGTCCTATATCAGACAAGATCTTCTCATGTTCAATTTTCCACCTTGGATACAAGTTTATTGGTTTTTTCTTTGGATGTGTTTTTAATTCTTTAAAATTTCGTCTTCCCCATTTAGGGCACTCTTCCTACACCTTCATCCCATAGAGGATTTTTTCTCATAGCTCGAAATTGTTGTTGCACCACCCTTCATATTATCTCTCTCAAGTCTATAGTTGCCTTGTCTCTTGTTCATTGTTCTTTTAGGGGGTTTTCTCATGCACCCATCCTCTCCCAACTATCTATTCTTATCCGTACCCCCTTCACGTCAAAAGGTCACAAGCCGTTACTTCTCACCTAGTAGAGTGGAAGGGAGTGCACGAGCTCACCTTCATGTCCATAATGCAACTCACTTCTATCAAATCCAAACTCCTAATGACATTCAACAAGAAATTGAAAATGATGCAACAAAGGTTCTTGCAAATAAGGACGAACCTAACAATGCATAGGTATTGGCATCAATTATAGAATGAGTCCCTAATCCAAGTCTACTTGAGGATTCCAAAACCAATACCTTTACACCATTGAGATTTACTAGAAAATCAAAGCCCTTCTCACAAATGTTATTCTAGAACACAATTAGGCTAAGAGAGAAATGTCATTGCAATTGGATGAACTTCAGACCAGGCATAGCGATATGGGACTCAAACATAGGGATGCAACTCTTAGGACTCGTAAAAAAGCCATAAATTGTGGAAAAGGACAAATTATCCAAGAACCATAGATGAGCCCATTGACATCTCTACCTCATCATGAGAAATTCATATGGCATAATCTTACTAGTTTGATCTCTCAAGCATGTGATTATATCAATTTAAAGATTTGGCGGGTCACAATTTATTTTTTATGTTTGACATACTAATATATATGTTATAAGAAACGTAGATGTTAGTATACTTAACAACAATAATCTCAACTAGTAACACAGGTGAATAAGTGGCCAGAAAGTTTTATAACGTAGGTAATCACTGTCTAGGGTGCATTATAAAAAACTTCCCAAGAAGATAAGGTATGTTATAGTCTGTAAGAAAAGAAAATGAAAAACCACTCGCAAAACCATTGGATTTCCCATGGTATTTCAAAAAAACTTTGAAGTGAGTGGTTGATTTAGTCACACAATGATCATTTGCTTGGATTGATCTAGAACATTAGGACATAGCCTTGAACATTGAACCTTGAACCTTGAACCTTGAACATTGAACCTTGAACATTGAACCTCTACCGATGTGGGACTATGCGATAGCCTTCAAATATGGATCCCATTTGGGATTCAAAACGTTGGTGTAAAAACTCCATTACTGTGGGTTCTCCGATCAGAAATTCAAGTAGATATACGATCTGTTTACCAAAGGCCTAGAACTAAACCTTAGCAGGGAGAGGGGATTAGGTTGAAGTGTTGGATAGAGGTTTGGTTAATGGTGGAACAAATTCTGCTACCTAAGATTGCATAGAAATCTTATGGAGTGAAATGATAAGATTATAGCATGATTTGTTTACAGAACTAGTGAGGGGTTACTATGAGAACGGAGATAGAATATATAATTGTTGTATCTAACAACTGTTTTGAAGGGATAAATTAATGCATATATTATTTAGATTACAGAGAGGAAGAGTATCGAATACACATATTACAAAGGCAGATGGCAAGAAGAAGGTTGAAATATCTGTGCATGTTGACTTGTGAAGCGATGTTTAGTATTCAAAATGTCAAACATTGGATTGGTGTGGAAGAGAGCTAGATTTATGAAAAATATAGAGTTTGATTGTTGGTGTTAGATGGCATAGTGCAAACTTGTAGCACTGCATGGGTACAGGATTGATGGCTAACAGTTTGATGTTGCAGGTTTCATATTCACTGATTATTTTACATGTTAATAAATAGTATTATAGTTGTGAACTGAGTTTGTTTGAAGCCAATATTTTGACACCATTAATGTATCTCCATGCCAATTAATTATGATTAAATAGCCACCCGATAGGTGTTTTGTGTCCCTATCATGAGTTTGGCTAGACAAATTTAACCAATCACATCTTTCAATTTTCATCCTCCTCAACCTAATCATTTTTTACCACGTAGGTGTAGCTCAGATTCGAGGGCTCCGCTTGGGCGAACTCTCTGTAGTTGGCCAGGTAGAATTTCTAAATTCAATATATTGAATTGTATAAGAGCGTATAGACTTCTAGCCAAATGTCTGTATGCCAATTGGCCAAAGTTCCATCGCTTAGAATCTGCGATAAACACGTCTGCTGAGGGTGTCACGTGATTCTATACATCTCAATATAGATTCTTCAACCCAAATGTTTCCACCCTCTATACATATAACCTGATTGACCCTTCAAAGTTGTTACTTTCCATCCCACTGATATTGAGCAATGCAAGATACCATTCTCAACTTTCCATCCCACTGATATTGAGCAATGCAAGATACCATTCTCTCTTGTTAAAATTGTTAAATACACTTGTGAATTCACAAGTCAACGGGAGCTTACAAAGAACACAAAGAAGCATAGTTGGGCAATGCTATGAAAGAATTTTTTTTTGGCTTTTTGTGATTAAACGCAATGTGTAGAGTAAAACCTATTTTTAAAAAAGCACTGTAGTAATAAATATTTGCAAAGACTTTAATATTCAAAATAATACATAATATTATTAGGAAAATCTCATCACAATTATGGATAACTAGGAAAAAAAAATCACAAATAGATTATTTTTTAGACATTTTCTGAAAATTAACCCCCCATATATATATAACCTACAATACTTTTTATTGGAAAATGTTTAAATCTTTAAAAAAATCTTTAATTTTTAATCAAATATAAAATATATTAATAATAAAAACTTTGATGAATACATTTAGCAGAGAACTAAACTTTTGTTTTCATTTTGCAATGAGATTTCAAAATTCCTACCGCATTCTCTGTATCCATGTTACATGCAGAACCTCCGAGCATATTAAATGCATGTATTTCTTCCAGTTATCCAAGCTTCTGAGCATTTAGAGTACTTAGACTAACAATATAGTTCAGTGAAAGCTTTTTCTTATTCTCAAAAAGGATAATATAGTTTCGTGTTATTATTTAGGTTTAAAAGACGAAATGGAGCTCGGTCACCATTTCTCCACTGTAAGTCTAACAATATCCTCCTACCAGGGCCTTGATGCGCACGGCTTAACAACATATGCTACATGACTACAAGTTTTTCACGTAAACAGAAAATAAATTTATTATATTGGCTTCAAATCTTTAAAGGAACATGTGAAAGCTCAATTCAAGAGCAATTCAAGAGAAGAAGACTGATAATAAGAATCCATTTCGGAGTCTTACAAAATAAAAAAGAACCGAAAATGAGAAAATGCAAAAATTGTGATGCAGACAGACCAGAATGCGATTCCCCTGGTTATAAAACCCTACACCTATTTAAAAGAAATCGTCGAAAGAGGACCGGAATCTAAGCGCTGGTGAATTTTGTAACGGCCTTAGTACCCTCAGACACAGCGTGCTTGGCGAGCTCCCCTGGAAGAACGAGTCTTGCGGCTGTCTGGATCTCCCGGGAAGTAATAGTTGGTTTCTTGCTGAGGCGAGAGAGTCTTGATGCCTCGTTCGCCAATTTCTCAAATAAATCATTGATAAAACTGTTCATGATTCCCATGGCGTTGCTGGAAATACCCATTTCCGGATGGACCTGCTTCAGCACCTTGAAGAGATAGATCTTGTACGTCTCCACACTTTTCTTGTGCTTCTTGCTCTTTTTGTCTCCTTCCTTTACTACCTTATTCTCCAACTTCGAAGACATCTTTTCTGTTGAAGGGGAATTCCCCACCAAGGGCTTTTTCCCAGCCATGGGCCTCTTCTCTGCCTTCGGGACCATTGATGTCAAGGGCTCTTTCCCAGCCATGGGCCTCTTCTCTGCCTTCGGGGCCATTGATGTCACTATCGTGACTCGAACCTGCCACCACAGAAAAGACTCGGTGTTGCTATACCTGTGAAAAGGAGAAGCGTCTTTGCAAAATGAAAGCAGGAGGCCGTTTCATTAAATAGGGGTTGGAGTGTCTTTCCTATTGGCTGATCCCTGGCGCCACGGATTGCTGATGTAGGCCAGATTTTAACGGGCATTCAAACTTTGACTACAAATTAATTGGTGACTCGGTTACATTCATTTTAAAGGGATCAAATTTCCTTTGTTGAATTGAGCTTTCTGTGATCCATATCAAGTTTCTCAGAAAAATTTCGGGGTAAATCACATAATATTACATTGGTTGACGCATTTCGAACCAACCAGTGTGAACTTGTCTTGAGGATGAACCACATTGGTTGGTTCCAAATGCCTCGAAAAATGTAATATTATGTGATTTACGCGGAAGAATTTCTCATAAAAAAATCAAATTTCTTTTTATTCCAAACCCCATTTTCTCATTAAAAAAATCAAATTTCTTTTTATTCCAAAAACTATTTTCATATTAAAGGAATTTGATCCCTTTTCACGCTTAATAGATTCAAAGTTAAAAATAAATTTAAGCTTATTTAATTATTAATTAAAATGATAATTATTACTTTTACGGTATTTTATTTTTAATTTTAGTTTCATTAATTTAACTGGTTAAAATGTTTTATTGATAATTATTATTAATTATTTTATTTTGGTTTTTATCCGATCACATTATGACTTCTCTACCAAAGACCCCTATCCACGGAATAAATTCCTTAAGACTAAGGGATACCTCTTTCAAGAGTTCATGGTCACTTTAAAAGTTTTCTGCTATATCTTAACTATAAGTTTTTTTATTTTATATTTTTGGAATAGTATGATAAGTGATGAATAAATATTTCGAATATGAAGTCAAATGTTAATGGTTGATTTTAACCGGTTTTACTTGAATAATAGTTTTGTTATAAGTTAAGGATTGATTTTTTATTTACTTTTTTATTTCAAAGAGTTTTGTTATAAATTATAAATGACTATCTTGAATATGAAGTCAAATGTTAATGGTTGATTTTAATGGGTTTTATTGGAATAATAGTTTTGTTATAAGTTAAGGATTTGATTTTTTATTCACTTTTTAATTTCGAAGAGTTTTGTGATAAGCTATAAATAAGTATTTTGAATATCAAGTCAAATGTTAAAGGGTTTTACTGGAATACATTAAGGATGGATTTTTATTTTTCTCGGAATTTTGAAGAGTTTTGTTATAAATTATAAATAACTATTTTGAATGGGATTTATTTTAAGATGGTTAAATTTTAAAATTCATAGTACTTGAGTGAGAATTAAATCAAGTGTGATGGTTGAATATATATATATATATATATATATATATATATATATATATATATATAAAGGTAAGTATTATATATATCAATGTTTCCAAAACGTCCATAGGTGTGTTTATTTTGTAACAAACTTTCGGAATTTTAGTTTAATTATATTAATATAATTAATAATATCATGTCTCTCAACCCTTTGATTTTGTTCAGTAACTCTTGTTTTTGTCCCATTTTCCATCACCTTTAGGTTACATAGTATGTGAATCTAGCTATAAATAGATCTCAGGATTATCTCTAAAAACTTGTTCATTAGCTTGGTATTTAGGGATAGTGTCTAACATTGTTACATCTGCCATTGTTTCAAGGTATTATGAACATGACATGACTTCAAATTTCTCATTTTAGAAGTGAACAAATGTTCCTCAGTGGCCTCATGACAATGCCCACCACTTGTTGGGATTTCATTCAGTTTGCATGCGTTTTTCAGAGATAATATTTGATTGATAATCTAAAGTGAATTTGGTTTGATCGTATCTGCGCCTTTCTAAGAAAGGAATATCATTCCCAAACTGGTTTATTAGAGAATATGAGATTTCTTTTTTAAGTTCATGGAGTTTAGTGTGCAGGTCAAATTTCTCAATTTAGAAGTGAACAAATGTTATGAAAATATATCTTTTGACTTCATTTCTTGATCAGTTCTTATACATTTATCAGATTTACAGTTAGATACGTGAGTACATTTATGAGTATTGCATCTACGCAGTCCAAACTTCATTTAGTTCTATTTCCTTTACAATGTTATTTCAAACTAGATTCGATTGATCTTTTCTTTCTATTATTTTCTCTTGAATTTCCTTTAGTGGGAACAAAGGAATTATTTTTTTTACTCCCTCTATAAGAGAACACAGGACCGGTTTCCATTGCACTACTTAACCACATGCTCTTAGGAAGATCCTTCCTTTGAAAAAGAAAATGGTCAATAATACTAAGGGTCCCCATGGTGGAAAGAGCTACAATGAAGATTCTACCTATTATTCAACAATGAATATGTTTATAATGATCCTAATTACAATGTGATAATTTTTTATCTTTATATGTGCAATATATAACCTCTCTTGAAATAGGAATAGAGCTTTTCCACTGGATAGATATTACATATCTCTTTGTCTCCTGTTGAATCCCCTCATGCTCAGTTTCTCACTGGTTATTAGTATATTCTTATTCTTGCTTATTGGTCTCAGTTTTGTCTTCTTCCTTCCCACTTGTACTCTTGGTCTCCTTATTGTCTTCTTGATTGGGGGTTATCCCATGTTCATATCTCCTTTGTGAATTATAATTGAGATCAACTTCCTATTCTACATGCTTCCTAATGAAGCCAAGATCATCCTTATCTTCATCAAACTCCCATTATTCAATTAGACAATCAATAAGTCTCCTTAAACCATCAACAAAAATAAGTTCTGAAGTATTACCAACAATGGTCTGACTTGGGGATACTTGATGGCTTCCTATAGTAAGCCTTGTTGAGAAATCAATGCATGTAGGTATTAGGGTTTGATTCCTCTTTTATTGATAATTACTTGTGATTTATGTTAACTTCTTTTCCTTCTTTATTATGTTTCCTTTCATCATATAATTACCAAATTAAATGATTATCCTGATCATACTTGTTGTAGTTGGATCTTCACATCGAAATAAAAATAATTTTCAGATCGTAATCCCAATTCAAATTCAATAGAGTTCAAATTCTTGAATTTAGTTGATCTAACTTTGATTAAATTATTCCAATAAAGTTCAATTATCTGTAGATCATAACAAACATTTTCAAATCAAGTAAAACTGGATGTAGCTGTGTAGAAGAGAATGGTATTTTTATCATTTGTAATCCTCAATCTGATGAACTGGATAATCCTTAATTGTGTAGAAGTTTAGATTCTACTATGAAACAAACCAACATATTACATCCTTACAAAATTCACATTGCGATGTGCTTACAAAAAATAATTCATGCAACCCCTATGCTTGATGGCCTCCATTTCTTGCATTGCCCCAAATTGTTGAGTCTCCTGCTTGACCCAAGTATGGTAGACTACCCAATATTGGTTGATTAGGATGTCCTTGAATGTTACCATATGATTGACTCCAATTTGCTCCTTGTAGCCATGGAGGGACTAAGTAGCCCAAGTGTACATTTGTGTTACTAACCCCAGCACTGAGTGCAAGTATCATATAAACACAGTTAGGATTTAAACTTGCACTATTAGGGGTATATGAGGTGGGCACAAACACTGGCTGATACTGGGGGACTTAGATGTTAATCAAGTCTTGGTATGATAATGTGTGCTCTGCAATGTGGTCCAATGTGTTGGACATCATCCTATTTTCCTCAAACTGGCTTAGACCATAGACTTCCCTGCTTGTCACCCCTCCTCCTTGATTTGAAATGAGATCTTAGATTAATATTAAGGTATTACAGACTCATGTGTAGGATTAGCCTATATTACTTAGTGTAACGGATCGAAAAGATTGCGAATAATATAGACAATGAAGTAGTTAGAAAAACATAACAGATACATGCATAACACAAAAAGTAATCAAGGAGTTCACCTAAAACTCCTGGGCCACATCTCCTGGTCTAACCTTCAGTAGTGACCTCTCTATAATGTCTTCAAGAGCAGAGTTTTACAAAAGTGAGCTTAATTTGAGTCTCAACACAACAGATACAAAACAGTAGGAGTTTACTTAAATCCCTCAAGTCTCTCTGAGCACACAGATTCTCTCTCTCGCTCTCTGTCTCTGTTTTCTCTCTGTCTTAGCACTTCCTTCCTCTATCTCTATCATCCAGTGGATTTTAAGCCAATCAGCACTTGTCTATTTATTTTCCCTTTTGGGCTCTCTAGCTTCCCGCCTTTGTCCACTCAAATCCCCTCTAAGTGTTAACCAATCATGGTATAACGTCTTCAGGTATAGTAGCCACCTATTTTTTAATGGAAGGGACCATCAGCACCTTTGAAATCCCCAAAATAGTCATTCTCTACTTACACAGAGAAATGCACAAAAACACAGGAAAATCCGCCAAACTGCCATTTATCGGACCTGAAATATTATCAATTCCGCCATATAATCCTTTCGGATCTATCTTTGGGTGCTATCGCAAGTCCACCATTGATTGATGTGATCATTGATCCAATGGTTACTATTGATTTTGGGTGGCTTATGCGCATGGAGATTACCCACCTGAGAAGGTGGTTTTCTCTCTCTGGTGCCTAGCCATGTGGCGGCCAATGTATGAGCTTAGGCGGAGCCCGTCCAATGCCGCTTACTGCCTGAGGCCCACCCAAAATCCTGCTCATCGCAGAACTCAAAATATATATCGCTGCATGTATAAACCCTTTCGGGTACGTTTTATCGCTCCATTCGCATTTGATTTGTTTTTCGTTTATTTAATGAAAACGCGAATTTACATAGAAAAAATCCTTTTTACAAAACTCAAAATATATATATTTGTACCCATAAGACCCGTCAAGTTCGACTTTATTGCAAGTTGCATATGTATTGGCCCCACTCCTCTGTAGTGTTGTGATGTGATTTTGTGATGCGACATATCGCAATCGCATATCGCATAGTCCTCAGACCCTAGTAAGTCCTTTTGTGTGTAAATTGGCGATGTGATGGCACGAGTAGATCTGGACCATTGATTTACGCACATAGATCAATGACTCTCATTTAATCGCGTTGGTCGCAATCGTGATTTCCCATAAGGCCACCTCCTATGGACTCCGCTTGCCACCTCTGACTGCGATACACTGATTAGATCTGGACCGTTGATCAGCCAGATTTGATGGCTCCTGTGCGAAGTTGCTTAAGCCTCTGATAGACTCTGTTTTCACCATTTCTTCTTGCTTTTCCTTTGCGATAGTGTAATCTGCCATTTTTAAAGGTTCATCCTTTGTGATAGTTTTTTATTTTTGAAGACTTAGAGGGTTTTTTGGATCCATTTTGGATCACGCCTTCCAACTAAAAAGATTTTGGCCCACCAAAAGTTGGTTTTTAAGCATCAATCAAGTGAGGATACAGCTTCCTCACTTGTCCAATATGGACACTTGTCCAATCTCTATCCATATTGGACTTCGTGGTTTTGAACCTTTGAGTCTGATTCTTAGGTACTCAACATCCCCTCTATGCGTAGTTTTCACCTTCCTGGCCAGAACTGTGTCTTCCTGCAACTCATTGAGATATTCATGCAACAAATCATCAATAGAAGGCAACTGACTTTTCTCCTCGGGATCTTCAATCAATGAAGGTTCATATAGTCTCAAGTTCCCTTCATTAACGACTGAATAGATATGCATATAAGCTGGCAAATCAAGGCGAAAAGCATTTTCACCAATTTTCTCAAGCATCTTGAAATGACCATACCTTATTGGTTTCAACTTCTTACCTTCACCTTGCATTCTGTCTTTGCTGATGTACAGCCAAAGTTGATCACCAACTTGGAAGCTATGCTCAATTCAATGCTTGTCATGCCTTGCCTTGTACTTGTCCTGGCTTCTTTCCAGTTGTTCCTGCACTTCCAGGTGAATTTCTTGAATCTGTTCAATGAACTTGGTTGCTTTGTCTACATCACTGTGTCCATCAACTGCTATGTCTTTACTAAAGACAAAATCCAAGGGAGACTTTGGTGTAAAACCAAAACAAGTTTCAAAAGGAGATCTCTGATTAGAAGAGTTCTTGGCACAGTTGTAATGTTATATACCTAGGGAGGATAATATGGGGTACCAAGGGAGGTACCCAAGGTAATAATGTAATAATGGGATGGGCCATAGTAATAAATGAGGTGGTTAACCCATGTCATGTAAGGGACCACAAGTAGTTAATAATAATGTAATGGGCCCATAGTATTAGTTTGATGGTATGAGGGAACCATGGTAATGACCCATGGTATTGTATGTATGAGGCCTATATAGAGGCTAGAGACTCCACATGGGAGAGAGTGAAGGATTATTGTATGAACAGGCATATGGCTTGTGGAGTGTTCTCCTTCCTTAAGGAGTGAATGTATGGTGTTGCCCTACCTTAAGGGTTTTGATTAATAAAGAGAAGCATTTCTATCTATTTCTATCTTGTTATTCTTGGGTTATTTTCTATTCTCATATATTTTTGGATCAGATATAGAACAAGTGGTATCAAAGCACTTTCTTGGGCAAACCGTGGAGAATGTTTTTTTATTTTTTGCAAGGTTTCGGGGGCGGCGAGTTTTCAGATCAGATCTGTATGTTTTAGTGCAATATCTACTAAATCTAATTGCAGATCTGGATTATTTGTGAAAAAATAGCTGATTTCAAAAAAAAAATCGGTTGAATCGGAGTCCGGATGAAGGAGATATCACTGATCTAAAAATCAGTGGGGTTGCAGACAATTTTTCAGGACAGCGAGTTTGCGGCACAGATTTGGACGTCCTGGCACAAGATCTTCAAAATCTAATTGTATATCCAGAATCTTTGTGAAAAAACACCTAATTTCAAAAAAAAATCAGTCGAAGCGGAGTCCGGATGAGGGAGATATCGGTGATTTAAAATCCGCTCTTTTTTTAGAAATTTTGGGTGACGGCGGGAGAGTAGCAGCGCAGATCTAGAATTCTAGTGCCTGGATCAGGATTTCTATCACATGGGCAGATGCAGAATGATTGTTCAATTTCTGAAAACAGGTCATAATAAGGATTCTGAGCAATATTGATGGAATTGTGACCATTTCAAATTGTGGAGTGTTCTCCTTCCTTAAGGAGTGAATATATGGTGTTGCCCTACCTTAAGGGTTTTGATTAATAAAGAGAAGCATTTCTATCTATTTCTATCTTGTTATTCTTGGGTTATTTTTCTATTCTCATATATTTTTGGATCAGATCTATAACAAGTGGTATCAGAGCTATAACATGTAAGCATGTTGCACATAACATAAATGTTCACCCCAAAGCTTGGGATGCTTGCTGCAATAGCCTCTGAGCAACTGGATCACTTTCCTGTTGACCACCTTTGTTTGACCATTTGTTTGTGGATGAAATGTTGTGCTCTTCTTCAATATGGTGTCCATCAACTCCCATAGACTTGACCAAAACTTCCCAACAAATCGGGAATCTCGATCAGATAAAATAGAAGTGGGTAACCCAAAATGAACCCATATATGTTGAAAGAACAAATTCATTGTTTGTTCAGCTGTAACCTGCTTGTTACAAGGTATCAAAATACACATTTTTCTGAACCTATCCATAAGAACATATAAATAATCATGACCTTTTCTAAATTTTGACAATCCCCCAACAAAGTCCATGGAAACACTTTCCCAAGGATGATAAGGAACTAGAAGTGGAGTGTACAAGCCTAATTTTATATTACTGGGCTTGCTTGTAGCACACATGGTACACCCTTTAATATATCTAGAAACTGTTCCATGCATTCTTGGCCAATAACAGAACCTTTGCAACTGTTTTACTTACACCAAAATGACCTGATATGAGAAGTATGTGCTTCTCAGATTATGTTAACTCTTTCAGTTTGAGGAATGCATAAATTTCCCAAATGATGTAAGAGTTGGTCCTTAACATAATAATCCAATTCTTCTACTTGTTTTCCATGGCTTAAATTTGCATATACATCTTTAAAATCTGCATCTTGAGCATATTGTTCAATGTAGCTTTCATGCAATACTAAGTTATGCTTAAGTATAGTAGAAGCATTTATGATTGATCTGGATAACATATCTGCAACCTTATTGTGTATGCCCTTCTTATATTTGATGACAATATGAAATTGTTGTAGGAAACCCATCCACCTATAGAGTCTTGATTGCTGCAATTTAGTTTGTGAGTGCAAATATTGAAGTGGTTGATGATCTGTATGTATAATTGTTTCCTTTCCCATTAGGTAATGTTTCCATTTTTTCACACTCTGTGCTAAACCATACAATTCTTTATCATATGATTAACTACTGCAAAATTAAATGTCTCAGAATTATAGCATATGGGTTTACCGTGTTGCATCAACACTGCTCCCATGGAATAGTCACTGGAATCTGTTTCAATCTCAAATGGTCATTGAAGATTTGGCAGTGATAGTACTGGTGTCGTATTAATTTTTTCTTTTAAGCTGTCAAAGGATTTCTATTGTTTGCCTCCCCACTGAAACACCTTGTTCAATCCTATTAAAGCATGCAAGGGAGCTACAATCAAGGAAAAGTTAACAATAAAATTTCTCCAATATTGTGCTGCTCCTAGGAAACTCCTAACTTCTGTAGAAAATTTGGGTTTAGGCCAGTTCACAATGACTTCAACCTTAGATGGATCTATCTTCAATTCACCACCCCCTACAATATGACCCAAATAATTTGAAGATGTTTTGCCAAATTCACATTTTGATAGTTTCACATAGAGATTTTCTCTTTTCAAAACATCTAAAGTCTGCTTTACATGCTTCAAATGTTCTTCCCATGTTTTACTGAAAACAAGAATGTCATCTAAATATACAATTACAAAATCATCAATAAAAGGTCAGAGTACATCATTCATACTCTCATGAAAGTGGCAGGAGCATTATTTAAGCCAAAAGGCATAACCAGCCATTCATACAGCCCTTACTTTGTTTTGAAAGTAGTCTTCCATGCATCTTGTTATGCAACTCTGACCTGATGATAGCCATTATGCAAGTCTAACTTGGAAAAGTAAACTGCTTCTTTCAGCTGATCTAATAGATCGTCAATGCAAGGAAGAGGATAACGGTTCTTGATCATTATTTTATTCAGTGCTCTGTAATCAATGCACATCCTCCACGAACCATCTTTCTTTCTCACAAGTACGATTGGAGATCCACATGGTGATGTGCTTGGTCTTATGAACCCTTTATCGAGCAGCTCCTGTACCTGCTTCTTGATCTCTGCATTCTCTAAAGTGGAAAACCTGTACATTCCGACGTTAGGCAATGGAGCATCTTGCTGCAAATGAATATCATGTACTATTTCCCTTTTGGGTGGCAAACCTTTAGGTTCTTGAAATAGTATCATATTTTGAAACAACTTTAACTAAATTAGCTTTCTGTTTAGCATCACAGCCCTCAAATACATTGGTTTTATCAGGGTTCTTTTCCTTTACAACCATTAGTAAAAATTGCTTGCATGAATTTACAATTCTTTTCATCTGCCCTGAGTTTATGAGAGAGTAGTTATTTTTGAGTTTATGAGCTTTTACAATATATTCTATTCCATCTTTAGTGAGTTGATACTTATTTTCAGCTCTATAGAAAATGGCTTTTCTATCATACAAGTAAGAACTTCCTAAAAAAATACCACATATATCCAAGGGAACTATATCTAACTCAAATTCATCCACAAATGTTGACCCAATAGCAAACCTAACTTTACATTGTCTAGTCACTTGTGCTTTGCTTTATCACATACCCAACCTAAGGGATATGGCTTCTTGTGAGGTGTTGTTAGTAAGCCCACCTTCTTTACAATTGTTTCAGAAATCAAGTTTACTTGTGAACCACTATCAAATAAAATATCAATCTTTTGGTGCTTGCAAATAACTCTAATATGAAAAATCCCATGTATTTTCCTATCATTATCTTCATTATGAATAGATTGTGTAGAATTACTTGTAGATGATTCAGAATTTTTACCTTTTATACCTGTGGCTATGACTGTTGTTTCATCACCTGAGTCTGACCCTAAGTCTTTATGAATAGCAGCAGAAACCTTCTTCTTCTTACCACCGAACTTCTTAAGTTTCAGCTCCGGATGCAAACACTAGCAATGTTCATCATCGTGTCCATCCTTCTTGCAGTGATTGCATGAAGGTTTGTCCTTCTATACAGCGTTTGTCTTCCTCTCTTTCCATTTCAGCTTCTTCTTTTCCTTGTTCTTGCTTGCAGAGGGTTTCGATGATCCCCCAATCTCTGGGTTCACATTCTTACCTATAGCTTCTAGATGTGTAGCTTGAACTGATACATCATCTAGGTTAGTCAGATTAAACATGAGAATGGTGTGCTTCAAATAGATATGCAGACCACCTATATGCTTCAACAAAGTTTCCGGTGAGTCTAGAGATATGCCTAGCGTTAAAGCTCTTTTTCTAAATTCCTGGGTACAACTTTGTACACTTTGGCCCTTTAATTGGCGAAGAGTTTGCCAACTCATCATTGCTTGCTACATATAATCTAGTGGATAGAATTGGTTTTAAATGGTAGAAACAAATTCATTCTAGGTAGAAAGAATTTTACCATGCCTCTTTAGATCAACTTGTGTCTTGCCTTCCCACCACACTAGTGCAGTTCCTCCAAGGCGAAGGCTAGCCAGCTGAATCTTTCTCCTTTCTGAATCAATGTTCTGCAACCTGTAATATACATCAATATGTCTAATCGAGTTATCTAGCTTTTCAGCATTTAATTCTCCATCATAGATTGGAAAATCAAATTTTACATTTAATTTAATCAAAGATGTTTTCTCCTTTTTCTTTTTAGGGCTAGGAGATGAGGGTGATGGAGGTGATGGTGGAGGAGATGATGGAGGAAGCTTTTCCCCTTTCCCTTTTCCCTCAGGGTGGGCATCTAGGGAAGAATCCTCTGCTCCTTTGTCTTGTTTGGGTGTTGAAGTGCTTTCACCTCGACCCTTCTTAAATTCTCGATACATCTTTTCCACCATGGCTCACATGGCCATAAAATTGTCCATGAATTGAGATTCTGATTCCAATGGGACTTCTCTAGCCATTCTCCTCTAAGAATAGACTCTTCCAATCTCTAGATTAGCCTCAACAAGTTCTCCTTCTCCTAGTTTGAGCTTTGACCTAGTTAGCATTCAAAAATCCAGCACAAGCTTGTCTAACCTTAGCAAACCTAAAGCTATGATACCACTTGATCTGAAATGAGATCTTAGATTAATATTAAGGTATTACAGACTCATGTGCAATATTAGCCTATATTATTTAGTGCAACATTGAAAAGGTTGTGAATAATATAGACAATGAAGTAGTTAGAAAAACATATCAGATACATGCGTATCACAGCAAATAATCAAGCAGTTCACCCAAAACTCCTGAGCTACATCTCCTGGTCCAGAATTCACTCGTGACCTCTCTATTATGTCTTCAAGAGTAGAGTTTTACAAAAGTGAGCTCAATTTGAGTCTCAACACAATAGATACAAAACAACAGCTGTTTACTTGAATCGCTCAAGTCTCTCTAAGTACACAGACTCTCTCTCTCACTCTTTGTCTTTGTTTTCTCTCTGTCTCAGCACTGCTTGCCTCTATCTCTGTCATTCAATGGCTTTTAAGCCAATCAACAATTGTTTGTTTGTTTTCCCTTTCAGGCTCTCTAGCTTCCTGCCTCTATCTGTTCAAATCCCCTTTGAGCGTTAACTAATGATGGTATAACGTCTTCAGGTATGGTGGCCACCTATTTTGTAACGGAAGGGACCATTAGCGCCTTTAAAATCCCCAAAATAGTCGTTCTCTGTTTACACAGGGAAATGCACAAAAACACGGGAAAATTCGTCAAACTGTCTTTTATCGGACATGAAATATTAATCAATTCTGCCCTATAATCCTTTTGGATCCATCTTTGGGTGCTATCGCAAGTCCACCATTGATCATTGTGATCTTTGATCCAACGGTCGCTATCGATTTCGGGTGGCTTATGCACATGGAGATTACGACCCGAAAAGGTGGTTTTCTCTCTCTGACGCCTAGCCATGTGGTGGCCAATGTATGGGCTCGGGTGGAGCCCATCCAATACCACTTACCACCTAAGGTCCGCCCAAAATCCCACTCGTTACAGAACTCAAAATATATCTCGTTGCATGTATAAACCCTTTCGGGTCCGTTTTATCGCTTCATTCACATTTCCTTTGTTTTTCGTTTATTTAACGAAAACATGACTTTACATAGAAAAACTCCTTTTTATGGAACTCAAAATATATATATTTGTACCTATAAGACTCGTCGGGTCTAGCTTTATCGTTAGTCGCATATGTATTTGCCTCGCTCCTCTGTAGTATCGCGATGCGATTTTGCGATGCAACATATCGCATTCACATATTGCATAGTCCTTGGGCCCCAGTAAGTCCTTCTATGTGTATATTGGCGATGCGATGGCATGAGTAGGTCTAGTCCATTGATCTGCACGCATAGATCAACAACCCTCGTTTAATCACGCTGATCGCTATTGTGATTTCCCATAAGGCCACCTCCGATGGACTTTTCTTGCCACCTCCGACTACGATACACCGATTAGATCTGGACTGTTGACCGGCCAGATACGATAGCTCCTGTGCGAAGTTGCTTAAGCCTCCGATAGACTCTATTTTCACAATTTCTTCTTGCTTTTCCTTTGTGATAGTGTAATCCGCCATTTTTAAAGGTTCATCCTTTGCGATAGTTTTTTATTTTTGAAGACTTAGAGGGTTTTTTGGATCCATTTTGGATCACTCCTCTTTCCAACACTTGTTGAACCTTTCTTGCCTCCCTCTATTGCCTTGCCAATTGTTTTTGATGTTCCTTATCTTCCCTTGATTTTTGTCTTTCCCACCTTTCCTTTAATCGAGCTTCTGCTGCTGCAAGCCTTGTAACTCTGCTTTCCTTTGCCAACTCCTTCTTTCTCTTTTTAGATTCCTGAATTTAATTTTTTTTACGTTCAGACTCAAACACTAATTTCATATAATCTTTAGATGTGAGAAACTATGAACTCCTCCCCAAACAAAGACAATCTGATGTTGAGTGCCTTGATGAGGCCTTCACTCTCTCTACTGGTAGCTTTAGGAATGCACCAAGTATTCTTTGATTTGTTGCCCCATGCTCCCTAGGACCTGACACTTGGATTTCAACCTACGGTACAACTTATTGGCCCCCATTGTTGGCTTCTTCAGGTACTTCATGCTGAATAGGCTCATCTTCCAGTGAGCCATTGTCCACAAAATAATCAAGTTCAGTGTTCAACTCTGATGGTTGTGAAGGCATGTCCATGCTTTCCACATTGGTGGTAGACACATTACATGTGTTGATATTCATCATGGCCTCTACCAACCATGATGGTGGGATTACATGGGTTGGCATGCTCAATTTCTCATCATTTATTCATGTTGCATTATCATTTGAATTCAATTTTGCATTCTCATTCGCTTCATGAACTTCCTTATATGGAATATTACATGTAGAATTGGCAGGTGGTTCAGTGGGTGTGACAACCTCCATCATATTGCCAGTTGTTTCATGACTGAACTGTGTCTCACTCACATGTTCATCATCATCACCATATAAGTGCCCTTCATAAAGGGACATTATACATTTAGCAAGAACAACATATTCTTGGGCACAAACATGGCCTTGAAGGTTCTTTGCTTCTTGACCTTCCACATAAAATTATTGGATACAACTAGTATCATGCATAAGAGCATCAACACTAAGTGGACATATATGAATCCTCCTAAATCTAGCCTTGATATTAGAAGGTGTGAGATCCCTTTTAAATGATTTGCTTGCAAGCTTAGCTAGCTCAAACCTCTTTACTTCCCCCCTGGATTCTTGACTATCCACGAAGCTCGCTTGACCCTGAAATAGTTCTTGAAAGGTACAAACACGTTGACATCAAGGGGTTGCAATCTATGAGAGGTATGAGCCAGAAATGTTAATAGTTCAATGCCCAAATTGTTGGACTCCTCAATTGTTTGCATAGCCATGTGGCTTCCATGTCCATATAAAATCAGTAGGTGTTTATTTTCAGGTGTGATGCCACCTAGTACAGATGCAACAAAGTGACAAAGCCAATTCAGGAATAGTTCCTTTTTCATCCATGGATGGGGATGTGCAACCATGCATGCATCTCGTTCATAGTTACGTATATAGTTTTTTAGTTGTGTTTTACCTTTGAATAGATAAAATCCTGTGATTGAAGAACCAATTGCATTGACACAACAAAGAATACTGATTCACTCCCTGCTCTTAGGAAAAATCTTAGGCACATTTATGCTCCCTCTCTTGGCAATTACCTACATACCACAATTCCTTCCTGCCTATAAGCATGTTTCATAATAGTTCCATATATGGACTAGGGAATATGAGTATTGCTCATATGCAGTAAAAAGAGTGTTATAGAACTTGGACACAATTGCAGGGCGTAGATTTGAAGCCTTGTCTCTGTGAACGCCCTTAGTTGTATGTAGCACAAGGTCTGGATGCCTTTATTTAAACCCACTCCACCATGATTTATCAGGAAACCCATCTTTGAAGGGATTTGGCCTCCCCTGACAGATTTGAACTACCTTGGATTTCAGTTGTATAAGCTCTGACCCATGTCCCAATTGGGCCATCTCCTTACAACACTCAACCACTTCGTCCTCCTTCTCTTTAGTCATAACTATAATAGACCTTCTACACTTTGTATTAGTCAACCCATTTATCCAATAATGTATGTTAGAGGCAACTATACCATGATTTTTTGCAGAGGCACAAATTGAATGTCCCTTAAACTCGATGTCATCAATTGCAACTAATATGTCTTGCTTTGTCCAACCTCTAATGGCATTGATTTTATTTGTTGAACTTGCACCTCGCACCGGGGTTGAAGGTGGCTCTGTCGTTGATGGGGGGATAACATGATCTGCCACCATAGTGTCCTTTTCAGTGACATTGTTGGGCGCATTGGGAGCACGCACATCACCCCCCTATCCTCATCTAATGAACTGGATCGAAGTTAGGCCCCCCTTGCCCCTCACCTCCTCATGTTTCTTGTACAATTCACAATAGAAACTCTTGACATGGCTGCAACAACCTACATAGTTACCAAGAAATTCTGATTTTAAAAAATTGTATTAGAAAACAAGGTAATTCATTGGCCTTTGCAATCGATGAGAAATAACAATCAATGCTTTATTTATATATTGTAACTGAATACATCTCAGATCTGAAACTCATAATTGGAAGGGTTTTCACACAAAATTTCATACTACAATAGGCTTGCAATAATTAAATTCACAGAAAGAAAAAAGAAATATAGAAAGAAATAATGAGGATTCAAACATAAAAATTCTTTCTAGATTTCTCTTGCAGGGTTATGGGCTTTATTTGGTTGATTTGTCTAGGTTGTGAGGATCTTCTAAGGATTGTTACATGTTATTTATGATAGGAGTGTATTTTTTCAATCACTTGTAAGCTTACTTCTCCTCAATAGTGACCTATTGCAGACTATCAAAAAATATTAGGTCTGAAGAATTGATATTATCATAGTCAGACATTGAATTGCAGGGGTCGGATCTGAGGTTACAGTGGCATTGACCCTTTCTTGCATTTTAACTTCTTTATTGACTCTTAGATGATTTTTATGAGTTATTAGGAAGAGATATTCCTTTTTATTTTTGTAACATCTTTGACATAAAACGGTTTCTTCAACCCAACTATTATTTTGTGTCCTCAAATGATTGTTCTTGCCATTCATTTTATTCCTAGTTGGTAAAAATATGATTTATCGGGAAGAGTTATTCTTTTTTATTTTTGTAACAGCTTTGACATAACACTGTTTCCTCAACCCAACTATTTTCCTGTGTCCTCAAATGATTGTTCTTGGAATTCATTTTATTCCTAGTTGGTAAAAATATGAGTTATCATGGAGAGCTATTCCTTTTTATTTTTGTAACAACTTTGACATAACAGAGTTTCTTCAACCCAACTATTTTTTTGTTTCCTCAAATCATTGTTCTTAGCATTCATTTTATTCCAAGTTGGTAAAAATATGAGTTATTAAGAAGAGCTATTCCTTTTTCATTTTGTAACAGATTTGACATAACAGTTTCTTCACCCAACTAGTTTTTTGTGTCCTCAAATCATTGTTCTTGGAATTCATTTTATTCATATTTGGTAAAATCATGAGTTATCAGGAAGAGCTATATAGAGTAAGGGTTCTTAGTTTTAGTCTCTTTATGTAGTTATTCCCTTACAAATTCTAAAAAACAAAGGGTTTAGTTCTAGTTCTTTTTGTTTTTGCAAGTCAAATACAGGTAAGAGGCTTCTTTCCTTCTTTTTCTTGTTCCTTCTCTATCCTAAGTATTATAACTAAACTATATAAAATATATCTTGACATCTAACTCCTTCTTTCACTTATCTTACAAAAATCACACTATCTAATTATAGTTCCTCTAAATACTAACATAAATACAAGAAGGTATCTCCTTTCTATTCAGGATAAGATCTTTCCTTACAAATACATACCCTATAAACTAAAAATCTCCTAGAGTTTATATAAAGAGGAAGTAAAAAATTGGTGTCTGTTATATTTGACTTTCCTTTGCAGCTTTAAACCATGACTGGCTTTCACAATCTCATAGGGATCATTGGTAACTCCCCTATGATGATACAATGATAAAATTAGTGTAGGTCACAAATTTCAACATAAACACCTTTAGACTTATATGTGTGTCTATAGAGATCTGTTCAACAACCAAAATGAAATAACATAATCTACACTTTATTTCTCAACTCAGAACCCATACAGCTTGTTACATTTAATTCATGTGGTTAAAGAATTTATTACATTAGGGTATAGTCTTTGAATCTTGTGTTTGACAATGTGCATTTTTGTTTGGGTCTGGTTGTTGTTTGTTTACACTATAGGATACTTCATGCCACTGCTCCAATGGTGGTCACTGACATAATTGTCCTTGGTGCAATAGATAGTGGATTATGCAGCAGTTTTGGTGGTTGTGCTAGAGGTTGTTAGGGTTGTTACCATCTGTTTTGCCTTGTTTATTGGGTTGGTTTTTCTTCTCCTTCTGGTGTATTAGGTTGGGTACTCATCTTCTTTCATCCGTGTGGTAGATTTAGCTCGACCAGATGTTGGATATGGTCATTTCTGCTTTGTCTTTTCCTCTCGAATAGTGGTTTTCCATTTCCTCTATCAACTGATATAAATGAAATCAAATATAAACAAGATTCATAATCTGAGAACTTATACAACGATAGCCAATGTCCTTTACAGTTGTTGATCTTACACTCCACATGAAAAAAATTAACTGGAAATGATAGATCACTAATGCTGCTAACAGAAATGTAGTAAAAACACTCTTTGCAAAATACTTAAAAGCAAAACCAAATACTTGCAAGAAAGAAATAACAGGTATCTAGTATGAATGAACAACAATGCTAACTTAATAGAAATGAACAGCAACGTTATCTTAGTGGAAGTGAACAGCAAAGCCAAATGAAAAAAAATCTGTAATGAACTATGAGGCTTTATAACTGAAATGAATAACGATATAAGTGGTAAAGGATAATAATCTCATTATGATAGGAAGGGAATAGCAACATGAATCAATCACAGCTTATGAAATAAAATGATTCCATAAAGTATTAGAACTTGTGGAGATAGGAAACTATAAAGCAATGCGATTCAAGGAAATAAAAAGTAAATCAAACCATCACACGACTCGAACTGTAAAATAATGGTACAGATAGCAAGTGGATCCACCAGGGTTGGGCCCTTAGCCGCTAGTGAAGCACCGCCGGGCTAATTCAATAGGAAGGAATGGAACAACAACTGATTTATGTATTAATCATGTATAAAAAGTTTACAAGCAATCATACTCTGTTTTAACCAACAAGAGTCGATGATCAAAGTAGCACAACAGTAAGTTCTGCAAAATGATAATACATGCCCACCAAGCTACAAGAGTTGTCCCTTTTCATAATGGCTAGGCGGATATATCAAGAGTACAGATAAGTTCTGAAGCAACGATCCCTCAGGATCAAAGTATCCTAAGGAATTCGCTCTATCTTTTATTTCTAGTTTATCATTTTATCTTCTTGTGCTCATGCTGTGCTTTCCCTTTCTTCTCCTGGATTATGCGCTCCGATCTTGATCTCCTTGTCTAGATACGGCTTCCTAGGGAAGGGACAACAATTTCTTCTGCTTTGTCTTTTCCTCTCGAATAGTGGTGTTACACAAAAATATCGTCACCATGATTATTTGCAGTCAGTATGGGTCTATAATCACTTGTACTGTCCTCCTAAGCAAGTCTAAAACCTCCGCTCTTCAAATCAAGCTTTGGAAGTGGGAGAAAGACATTAAAAATCAATGTAACTCTGGTTCCGCACTTTCTCTCATGGTCACCTGCGGTCCCGCACCTTCTGTGTACAAAAGCTGCGTACCTACCCGCTCTGTTCCTAACGGTGCAGGTGCGGACCCCTGTGAAAGTCAAAAGGCGCAATTTTTATCTTAAAAAAACTCACTTTGGGTTAATTCTAGAGTTTTCTAGAAGGAATTTTGACGTGGATTGTTCGCTCTGAGGTGGTTCATGCATCCCAAAAGAGAAGGAGCTAATCCCTTGACTAAAGGAGCTATCCCTTTGAAGGAGGGCTTTATCCCTTTGAAGGAGGACCTAGTAACTTCCCTCCATTGCACTATAAATACAGGCATTGGGGTGAGGACTAGGGAGGTTAGAAGCTGAACATTTTGAGGGTAAATGCTGGTGAAATTGAGACTCTTTGGTTGAGCTTGAGAGGAGAGATCACATACCTCTTGGTTCCATTGGAGAGTGAGTGAAACTTGTCAAAGTAGAGGAGACATCTTGTTGGACCCTGGGAGGAGCTTGTACAGCGTCAAGGCAAAGGTTGTAAGGTTCTTCTTCTTTTGAATTAATACAATCAAACTCATTTTTCTCAACAAGTATCTTATGTTATTTGTTTCATGGACTCCTTGACTTTCATGTTAAATATGTTTTATGCAATTGGTTTTTCAAGTGCTATTTAATGTGTTTGCCTTGTTTGTGTTTGCAGATTCGCGAAAAGGAGCTCATTTGGATCAAAGGAGCGAGGGCATCCACAAGCTTGCGTTGGACCAAAGGTAGGCCCTAAAAACCTTTGTTTGCTATTGTTAATTGAAGCATATTTAGAGAAAGATAGTGTCTGGTTGGTTTGCTTGTCGTTAGGTCTTCTTTAGATTCTAGGAAGGTCTATCTTGTCCGCAAGATCGACTCATTCCACGCGAGAAAATGGCGACTCCACTGGGGAATTGATTGTTTTCCTTGTTTATACTTTGACCTGAGAAACTGTATTTTCTGTTTCTGTTTTTGACTTGATGATTGTGGGATTGGGTGAATTTAGTTAATTTTGAGTCAGTTTTTATTTTTCATAGTTTTGGGAGAGGTACGCACCCTCTGAGTTAAGCACAGTGCGTACCTATACGCACTTTTGCTTTGTGCACAGAGCGTGGACGCACCTGTGTAAACAGGTTGCCTGCGTACCCTATCAAAAATTTTAAATTTTTCTCTTTTTTATCAGTTTAGAATTTGTTTATAGGTTTTAGCCACTGCCCAGACCTACATGTGACTTATCAGAAACTTTCCTTGGTTAATTCCATTGGCATTCATGTTTTAAGATTTTATCAATTGGGTGTTTTGAGTCTCTTTTTTGAGAAATTCTTAATCTGATTTCCTTTGGTCATTACTTGGAGGTTTGTCTCAGTCTTTTCACAATTTTGCATCTTTTTGCTTTTGTTTTTGCAAAAAAATTTCCCCAATTGTGTATGAGTGTTAATCGCTTAGGCTCTGATACACCAACTTAGCTTAGGCTAGCGACTTGGAATAGGAGAGTAATTAACTCTCCAAGACAGTAAAAACAAAGAAGTAGTTGTATCTTGTGGTAGGGAAGAAATCCAAATGTTGCATTTATGCTCTGGGAAAGCTCCTCTTAAAGGAGAAGCACGAGATCGTGTCTGAACCAGTGTGGGAATCAATCCTTCCTCATTGGGAATGACGCCAAATATTCACGTATTAAAAAGGGTAAACCTCGGATTAACCATTGTCGAGGAGCCTGGGGTAACTTGTCGGTAAACCTTGGATTATGTCAAGGAGCCTTCAAGGGGATTGAGCTTGCTACTCTGCCCTTACGTGCGTATCGGATCGTAGACTATTCCCCCAGGTATATTTGTTTCAGTTGGTAACCTTAGTGACCATATTCTTTAGGTTTCTTCCTAAGGTGACAGTGGTGGGAAGATCCCACTGTACCTGGAGAAGACATCGGCTAGACTCACTTGGATTTTCTGGGGGGTTCTCTTCACTCGAGACGGTTTAGTGGAGGAACTTGTGCGAGTCTATTCATTAAGCAGGTTGTCGGGGTAACTGTTCCAACCGCCATTTCTGTATTGAACTCTGCGACGTTGGATTTCATCACCAACTAGTGTTTTCGGTACAGAAAGTTACTGTTTGTGTGTGGTTTGACTCCTAGATTTTATAGCGCGTGTTAATTTGTTTGTTTTTACTTTTAGAGACCATAGGTGTGAATTGTGAATTTTAATTGTTAGGTGTGAATTGTTATTTTTAATTTTAAATTCACTGAAGTTGAATATAATGGCAAGTGTTCCGGAATTTACCGACCAAGGAACCCCTCTTAACGAGAATCCTAGTACCTTTCCTTATTTTGGAAATGTTGGTCCTCCTTATATGGCTACTTTGTCATTACTTGGATTTACAATAGGTTTACCGATATGGTTATTTTCAACTTCGTTGGCCCCAAATACTCCAATTGTTCCACCTCAACCGAATGCTTCATCTCAACAGAGTTCACTATCTCAACATCACCAACCTTCTGTTGACCCTTTACCTTCTTCACCTAATTTTCCTTCCTCCATTTCTTCCTCTTCGCTTGGTAAAAGCCTTGATGCTAGTAACCAAGTGTCTAAGAAGGAGAAGAAAGGGAAGAAGAAGAAGAAGAAGAAGAAGCAAGATAAGAAAGAAGTCAACCAACCAACTGTGGATGTAAGTGTTAGTTGTGTTGAGGAAAACTCCGACATGCATCGTAAACCCAAATACCCTTGCAGGCTTTCTAAGGGTGACCACTTCCTTATCAATTGTCCTGGTATTCCAAAGGTCTTGGAAGTATGGTCAGGAAAATCTCATCAACTTTCCATTGATCCATCAACCAGTGATAGTCAGGTTCCTGGGAAAAAGGGTAAAGTTAGGTTTCCTTCTAAGTTATGCAAAGGGAGTCATCAAACTCATATTTGCCCTCACATGGATGAAGCCTCAAAATTGTTGGAAAACCTTACTGTTCCACAACAAGAATTTCCAACTGGTTACCGTAAACTTTCTCCCAACCTACCGTCAACTGACGGAGTGATTGATTTAATTTCAAGTACAGTCGATCACACTCTTCCATTGGAGAGTGAAACTCATGTCACTCAGGTTGATGATCCATTAGTTGATCAAGTGGTCGATTCAATTTCACATTCGGTCGATCCCACTTTCCCTTTAGAGAGTGAACTTCATACCGCTCAGGTTCTTTTTGTTACATCAGATTCTTCTATGCCGGGGGGAATTTCACCTGTTTCTACAGAACCCCCTCCAAGTACTGAGGTCTTTTCCTTTGATTGGAATAGACTGACAGAACCTCATCTTCCTTCCTCCATCCCTTTCCAAGTCATTGTCAAGGCTGGTGGTAGGGACATGCATCGCACACAGGTAGATGAAGGTGCTTCTGTTAGTATTTTATCCTCAACTGCTTGGAAGGCTTTGGGTTCCCCTCAGCTTGTGCCTATTACGCAGAATCTAAAAGCTTTCAACAGAACCATTAGTGAACCTTTAGGGATCCTTCCTAATTTTTCCATTATCTTGGAAGGTAAAACTTTCTATATTGATCTTATGGTAGTTCGAGGTCCCTTGGATTTCAATTTACTCCTTGGGCGAGACTATGTTTATGCAATGAAGGCTGTAGTATCGACACTCTTTCGCGTGATGTCTTTCCCTCACAATGGAAATATTGTGACTATAGACCAGCTTTCGTTCCCTAGTCTTGTTTCAAATACCAATAATATGACACCCCTAAATGTTCCTGATTCTAAAGTGGTATCTACCCCGCCACGGGTTAAGTATGTGGAAACTGGTCCCATGTTTTCAGTTACCAATGTACGTGAGCCTCCCACTGTTTTCTCATCTTCCTTTGATTTAGATCTGGTAATTGACATGGAAAACTCTATGGGATTACTTGAACGCGATGTTCTTATCCCTTTTGAGTCCCTTGACATGTGTTCCTTCCAGAGAACTATTCTTCCTTCTGATGAAGACCTCTTGGAAGCCATGATCAAGGTGTGTCCATTGACATGTCTTTCTTCCAGTTGGAAGCCATGATCAGTGAGCGCGAGGATAGTTTTTTCCTATATCAACCTCGTTAAAAAATGAAACAGGTTTTCATGAGGATAGTTCTTTTCCTGTGTCAACCTCGTTAAAAAATGAATCAGTTAGTTAGAGCATAGTTTCTTGTCTTGTGTCAAGCTCGTTAAAAAATGAAACAAGGAGTCATGAGCATAGTTCCTTGTCTTGTGTCAAGCTCGTTAAAAAATGAAACAAAGGGTCATAGGTTATATAGGTAGATTGTAGAGAGTAGTTATGAGAAAAGTTCCTTGTCTTGTGTCAAGCTCGTTAAAAAATGAATCAAGGATTTTAGAGCATAGTTCCTTTTCCTGTGTCAAGCTCGTTAAAAAATGAATCACGGTTTTTTAGAGTATAGTTCCTTGTTAGGTAGATTGTAGAGAGTAGTTATGAGAATAATTCCTTATCTTGTGTCAAGCTCGTTTAAAAAATGAAACAAGGGTTTTGAGGATAGTTCTTTTCCTATGTCAACCTCACTAAAAAATGAACCAACTCCCACGAGTGTTTCCAAGATTTCGAAAGTAAACCTTCATTTCATCCACCTGGTTGAATGCAATGAAGCTTGGGGGGCATGTACCTTGATTTGCGTCATTATGCTGGGGGGCATGCGAACTTATAACAAGCATAGTTTTTCGTTTCAAGCTTGAGTAAACATGAAACCGGATCCGAGCATAGTTCTTTTCCTGTGTCAAGCTCATTAAAAAATGAAACAAATCCTCCTCAAATTGAGTTGAGTGTTTGGCTAGATCTCATAAATGTTAAGTTGTATATTTAGGTTAGTTATTTCAGTTTTTTGCATAATTTTCTTACAGTTGTAGGTCGAGTCTTTCAAATGATCTCGTAATTGAACCTTCATTCCATCCAGCTATTAATTAATGTACTTAGTTGAATGAAATGAAGCTGGGGGGGCATGCACTCTAGCAGTTATGCTTAGGGGGCATCAAGCACAGTTTCCTCTCTGTTTCAAGCTTGTGTAAAAATGAAACTACTTTGAAGCATAGTTTTTCTCTGTTTCAAGCTTTTGTAAAAATGAAACCTATCTCGAGTCAATTTCAGTTATTTTCAAGAATCGTTAAACTCATGAAAATCCCGAGATTATTTTGCCATCTTTCATTCTTGTAAAATAAATGAAAATGCCGAGTTCTTTCCATCTTTTCCTGCTCATAAATTAAATTGAAAGTCGGCCATATGAGTACATTTTTATCATTTTTTCGAACTCATTAAAACATACGAAAAAGTGAAAACCATGAGTACATTTTTATCATTTTTTCGAACTCGTTAAAACTTACGAAAAAGTGACACCGTAGAGTCATCTTTAAGCTCTTTTCTGACTCCTAAAACATGAAAGGATTGCCGAGTGTTTCTTTTAAACTCGTTAAAACAGAATTAAAAGACAGTCTACTTACAGCTCTTTTCCGACCGTAAAAACATGAAAAGATTGCCGGATTTTTGTCGTTTCAAATTCGATATCGGTCATAAAACGACGTGTCATTGATCGCCTTTTTTACTTTTTTGGGTCAAGGGCACTAATAACGAAAAGTACTCCTTGGTCGTAAAAGATCAAGCGGTTCTCTCAAGTATTATTTTATACTTTTTCGGGCTTGGGAGACACAAATTTACGAAAAAGGTCAACCCTGGAGTCTTCTTAAGTTTTTTCAGACTCTCTAAAATTGAAAAACGCCGAGTTTCTCCTATACTGGACTCGTTAAAATTTCACAGTAAAGGACCTGTTCAATTACAAACAGGAACGAACCACTCCTTCTTAGGGTTCGAATCTAAACTAAGTTGGACTCATCCGAAGGATGAGCTTATAATCAAGCAAATGTTATCCTCCTCAAGCTTGTTAAAAATAAAGAGGTACTTGCCAGAAATGGTGGGGGAAAAGAAAGGAAAATGAGTTTGTTTTTCATACTTTGTAACCACTCTTGAACACGACACTTTTATTCACCTGGGTTGGGAAATCCTTTGCCTAACAGTTGATCAAACCACATTGAAAGTCTTCAGTCGGTTTCTGGGTATTAACTTTGGGTCAATTGTCACCAAGCCATCTATTGTGTCGTTATGTGTTCAAGAGGTCACTGCCAATAAGCCATTCATCTGCAAAATATCTGTCATCCATCTTGACCATCCCTGAGTCAGTCCTTTCAACTAAATTTCTTCAACTTGATCTATAATTTCGTGTTGTGGGCTTGCCTACGACGGATCGCTTTCTATCGACATCAGCACATTATCTAGAAAGATGATCTAGGAATCATCAGTACCTTGAAATCTGCATGCCTCAATGGCAAGTTTCTCGCCTTTGACGACAGTTTACATCATTGACTTTCGATCGAAGGATTCCGTGACATGTTCGACATCAACACATCTACTCACATCTCGTGGATTGTACTGGGTACTTTGAGAGCCATTGACATCACTGGTGGTTTCTCTCACACTTGTTAACAGTTTACATCATTGACTGGCAATCAAGTGGTTTCGACCATGTTTGACATCAACACATTTATTCGCATGGATAGAATCGTACTATTTCGGGATATAGAAATGAAGACCCTGGATCTAGTTTCCACCATCCAGGCTGCGAGGAATTTTGTATTCATTATGTTGTGGACTATTCATAAATAGATGTCTGCGTCCATACTGTGTTCACACAAGTCTATACTTATGATGTTTTACAAGATCATTCCTGTGTCAGGCAGTAGATAGGTTTCTAGTTAGTTTTGATCTGAGTATGGGAATGCCTACCTCAGCGATGATATGATCTCATATATATATCTTGCATTGAATGTTTTTACAGGTTCCGACTGGGCTCTCCACAAGATAATCCTCGAAATGATAAAGTACTTCACTCTTCCTATATGATAAATGAAATCCTCATCTACTACAGAATTCGCACTTTAGGGGGCAATCTGTTACACAAAAATATCGTCACCATGATTATTTGCAGTCAGTATAGGTCTATCATCACTTGTATTGTCCTCCTAAGCAAGTCTAAAACCTCAGCTCTTCAAATCAAGCTTTGGAAGTGGGAGAAAGACATTAAAAATCAATGTAACTCTAGTTTCGCACTTTCTCTCATGGTCACCTGCGGTCCCGCACCTTCTATGTACAAAAGCTGCGTACCTACCCGCTCTGTTCCTAATGGTGCAGGTGCGGACCCTTGTGAAAGTCAAAAGGCGCAATTTTTATCTTAAAAAACTCACTTTGGGTTAATTCTAGAGTTTTCTAGAAGGAATTTTGACGTGGATTGTTCGCTCTGAGGTGGTTCATGCATCCCAAAAGAGAAGGAGCTAATCCCTTGACTAAAGGAGCTATCCCTTTGAAGGAGGGCTTTATCCCTTTGAAGGAGGACCTAGTAACTTCCCTCCATTGCACTATAAATACAGGCATTGGGGTGAGGACTAGGGAGGTTAGAAGCTGAACATTTTGAGGGTAAATGCTGGTGAAATTGAGACTCTTTGGTTGAGCTTGAGAGGAGAGATCACATACCTCTTGGTTCCATTGGAGAGTGAGTGAAACTTGTCAAAGTAGAGGAGACATCTTGTTGGACCCTGGGAGGAGCTTGTACAGCGTCAAGGCAAAGGTTGTAAGGTTCTTCTTCTTTTGAATTAATACAATCAAACTCATTTTTCTCAACAAGTATCTTATGTTATTTGTTTCATGGACTCCTTGACTTTCATGTTAAATATGTTTTATGCAATTGGTTTTTCAGGTGCTATTTAATGTGTTTGCCTTGTCTGTGTTTGTAGATTCACGAAAAGGAGCTCATTTGGATCAAAGGAGCGAGGGCATCCACAAGCTTGCGTTGGACCAAAGGTAGGCCCGAAAAACCTTTGTTTTCTATTGTTAATTGAAGCATATTTAGAGAAAGATAGTGTCTGGTTGGTTTGCTTGTCGTTAGGTCTTCTTTAGATTCTAGGAAGGTCTATCTTGTCCGCAAGATCGACTCATTCCGCAAGACAAGTGGTTTTCCATTTCCTTCATTTTCTGTATAGAAAAAGACAATATTTAATCAGTTATTTTGTATCAATCACAAATCTCCTTAATTCTACCATAATTCTTTAACATATTACCATTTTAGAATATAAAGGAGTTATGACTCAAAGGAAAAGATAAAGAAATAAATGGCAAATGCATACCTTTTCCATCGCTCAACAATGTCAAGATGAGCACTGAGCCCCCTACGATAAAATACAAACAATAGAAATAGAAACAATAATAGCCCACATGTCTATGTTGCCAATTCCCTTATTTCAACGAATAAGATGGATGCTAAGTTCTTTGAACCTCTCACAAGTACCTACAAGCTTCACATTCTGGATGAGTTCAGTGACATCTAGGCTGACAACAATGAATGGTATAATAAGACATTGGCTTTGAGCAATGGATTTACAAAGCCTTTCTCCAAGGTTTTTCCCGTTCATTTTGCATTTGATTCCTTTTACAAGAGAATAACTTAAGCCAAACAAGCAAGTGCATTTTCTATTATGAGTAGGATATGTAACATTGTGCCTAATTTCACTTTTATTTTTGTTATTGGTCTCTGAGAAGTGTTTCGTTCAGCATAGATTACTTCCAAGTAGATTCATAAATGATGTTAGACTAAAACATTATTTGGTAGAAAAACTCTAAAAGTTTGAATAGCTTTTAGTTTAGAGTAATATTACAAATAAATGGCAGAGCTAAATTTATTTATTAGCTACAAAGTAAACAGTTCCAAAGAAGCCAATATCTAGAACACATAACATCTTCTAGCAAGTCAAAGAACAACTTGTACCATGTATTTTTCTTGAAAAGAGCATATATTTCTCCACTTAACATATCGCATCTCTCTTCATCTATGCTTTTCTTCCATATGCTACTGCCTTATGACATTTCCTTTGCGAGATTTGGTGCAATTGCTATTTTATGTTCCATGCATTTTTAATATAGTAACTCTATATTATAGTACCAATTCTGCTACCAACTATGTTTTGCATAAAAGGCAAGTACTAAGTAGAAACACTACATATTACACTTGTTTTTATGTTGAGGTATTTATTATCGGATAGGGTTTCCAAAACTTGTATGTTTATTTTTATGTTGAGATGCTTATTTTGGAATAGGATTTCCAAAATTTTCATTTAATTATGTCCATAGGTGTGTTTATTTTGTGACAAACTTTCAGGATTTTAACTGAATTATTAATAATTTATATGTGGGTGGTAGGGATTTAACTTCCATATAATATTCTAGATATTCATCGTACTATCCACATATCAAAGACTAAGATTTATCTTAGAATTAGTTATGCATTTTCCATGTAATTAATTAAAAAAATGTCATGAACAATATTTATCGTTTTTTGGTCATGTGGGATTGGTAAGCCATGGTATTATAGAAATTCCTATTTACAAGTTAAGAACTCCATGATAAAGTGGAAATGAATATCCATGGTTAAAAAATTTATTACATGTTCTTTTAAATGTATATATGATTAACTCATATATTGTTTTATTTGTAATTAATAATTATAATAATTTATAAGTTATAATTTAGTTATATGTTTATTTAAATTTTGCAATGTGATATGTATAATGAGGTAAGTGTTTTAACATCTATAAGAATTTACCAACCATTTAAATTATATGGTTGTGCTAGTTATCATTCATTATTAGGTGGATTGTAGGATTTAACCTCCATAAAATATTTTAGAATATTCTTATGGTATTGTAACAAAGCTTGTTTACATGTCAAGAATATTCATGGTAAATGGGTGAATCCCAATGGTGGAATCTTGTTAAATCATTTTTAAATGTATATATTTTTAACTCACATATTAATTATTTTTATAATCATAACAACAATAACAACAAAAACAATAATAATAATAATAACAATAATTTGAGCCTGAGGGTTAGCTCAGTTGGTTGAGTCCCCGTTGTTAAAATACCTTTGCTATTGAGAAGTCACGAGTTCAATTCCCTCGACACTATTGGGGTCAAGCTCTGTTGTTGATGTAACATACCCCCTACTATCCCTAACCCTAACTAAGGGTAAATTTGACCCAACCTCGAAAGTCTAATTATGGAAATGGGATATAAATTTGTTGACCTTTTTAAACCTTCTCAAAACTTAAAACAAATGTCAATGTTTCATCTGTCCCTTGAAGAGCTTTCCAACGATATGAAATTTGTCTCAATCTAACTCTTGGATCAAAAGATATGGTCAGTTAAAGTTTGGCAAATCAATTAGTGCCACATCATCTAACTTGCCATGTGGAACCCATGTGGTTATCTCATCATGCACCATGTCATACCACATGGTAGTTTTTGACACACTAATACTAGGTCATAAATTAACCCCTCTCTATCACTCACATGGCCCAAACTATATATATATATATATATACACACACACACACACACACACACACACACACATTGTTTGCAGGAATAGGCTTGTTGTGGCCATGTGACCCCGAGAATAAAATTCTAGCAAGTTCTATTACAAACCCTTGTTGAAATTGTTTGGCACTACCTTCTAGGCTATGTGGATCCTTGGTGGTCCCTACTATGTGAGTCTCAAATTATTCCAATGGCTATTGTAGCAAGTTCAGTGCTCCACCACTTTCACCTCAACCTGCTGATTAAGTCCTAGGAATTTTCTCCCTAAGGCTCCCTCATAAAGTGCATGGATTCCTCTTGTGAAAGTATCAAGGTTATGTGGTAATGCACACCTTGCAATATGCCTTAGTCCCCCCCTTGACCTGTAATCAAACATGTTCACGCCACACGAATGTTTTCTTCACCAAATGGGCCTGATGCACCATGTCAACCTGGGACTTAAATCCTAGGAATTATACCATATCCTTTGCTTGAAATACCTAGGGTCTGGGGATCCAGGGTGATGCCACCAGAACTAAATGTCGAGGTGACTTTATCCACCTTCACGCCCTCCATGTGACCTCAGTGTCAAGTATGTCTTTGAACCCATGTGTTTCATATGTTTCTCATTATATGAGATATTGGGGTTCTCCACCTTAACGCGTCAAATGCTTAGCCTATGACCCCACCTTTCCATGGCATCCTAGTATTTCAAGTCTAACGGAATTTTCCCCACCTTCCATCAAATTTTTCGGGGTACCAAACCTTTGAGACAAGTGGGAAGCTCTAACACTTTGCAACATTCAATGGCCAGGATCTCTCTTACCTTCATGCTTGGACATGGCACCTGGTCACATGTCGCTTAGGCCTGATTCTTTGTTTACTCCTATAAACCCTGGATTTCCAGTCCCATAACACTTGGTCATGGTCAATGTATGTGTAAAGGGAACTTTTCCCAAGCATCCAATGTATATTTTATGGACATACAAGGGTGTATGCAAGCCCTTCTGGGAAATCCTTTGTAATGGCCTTGCCAATATTAATAGGTCTACAAGGAAGAAAGGTAGCTTAAGAGTAAGTAATTATGTCTTCTCTTTGTTGCATTTTGTGTGATTAGACACCTATGTTGAGATCTTGTTCCTCAATTAATTCTATGTTTTCCACGTCTGCTTTATTATTTTATTTGTGTACATATTGATTGAAAGTACCATTCTTCTTGCAGTTGGATGCTTGGGTTCTTTGTAGAATATATAACAAAAAAATAAGTACTAAGAAATTAGCACTAGAGCAGAAAGAAAGCTTCAATTATTTACCAATGGAAATTGTTGATGAAAAGGAGATGAAGGATCATCCCACCTCAACTTCAATCAATCATATTTCCATTTAACAAAGCAACTTATCCTTTGACCATTTGATCAAATTTGGATCTCCTCCAACATGCTACAATGTGGTTCCTCCTTATGCTTCCCCCTTTCCTTTCTTCCTTGCAAGCTTGTTAATATTGCAATAATGTTGCGAGTCTCTGACATATTTCTCATATTTTTCATTCAATGGCATCTGATATCTACAAACCAAAACTTCCTAGAAACAACCATTGGCATTGGAAAAATCTACAAGGAATCATCCCCTTCCTTAACCAGCATGTCTCATTCTATCTGTCATGGAATTGTTTCTTCTCTCCCTTTAATACCATACATAAATATATTGAATCATTACACAACAAGTAAATAATCAGTGCATGTGCCAAATCAAGTTGGATAATTAACTTTTTTGGGCACTTGGTGGTGTGAGATATTTTTTTTTTAACAAATTTTATTTTTGACAATTCGGTTTAAAACCACATAAAATAAGTCGATTCATGTACATTCATCAATCAAGAAATAGGAATTCAGTGTTTTAAAATTAAAAAATTAATTTTTAATTTTCAAAATAATAAATTTAATATTTAATTTTACAAATACTTTAGTGGAATTTGTAAATTGCTTTCAAAAAAATTACAAATTAATTAAAAGTCAAAGTTTTTTTTGGCAATAAATGAAAACAATATAACATTTCGAAGACATGGACAATATATCATCCCATCATTAAATTTATACATTGGAACTCATCCCAACTTGTTATACAACCTTCACAAACAAATTTAATCTTACACATTACAACTTCATCAACAATAATATATATATATATATATATATATATATATATATATATATATATGTGTGTGTGTGTGTGTGTGTGTGTGTGTGTGTGTGAAAAAATATCATACCATCATTAAATTTATATGTTGGGACCCCATCCCAACTCTTCCATTAGTTCTTTGGATTTTCTAGCTAAGGAAATTGCTTCCAACAATTTCCTTTCTTGCATATCTTGTGCCCATTTTTTGGAGTTGTTCACTAATGTGGCCCCAACTTGATTAATACAATCCCTTGTAGTGGTCACCTTGACATATTCAATCTGGCACCTTTTAGAGGCTGGGACATTATGGGACACTTTCATTGGGGTAGTTTCTAATACTCTTGGATCTATTCACATATCTTTTGGCATTGAATTTGTTGGTTGTAGTTCAAGTTGGTGTTCAGTGTTTGTTGGTTTTTTTCTCCATGACATGTTCTGTGTGGGAAATGGTTTTAATTTTTGTCTTTCCTAAGGACCTCTTCCTACCCCCTCGTCTCTCTGCTATTTTTTTTATAATGTTTTGGCCTCCATCCAACTATTGTTTAAAGCTTTTGTTGGCATCCCCTATCTCTATTACTCTTCCCCTATAGTATCAATTCTTGAGCCTTGTATTTGGTTTTGTAATCTCCCAAGTGTCATGCCTTGGCACTGCATGTGCAGTTGCTAAAGGAGGGTGGTCGTGGACCCCTAGGTAAAACTCATGCCCAAACACAAGTACAAGAGGCTACGTCCATCTACCAATATATTATCCCTGTAGACATTCATGCTAAGATTCGTTATCTTGGATCCCACTCTCCTAAAGACCATCATTTTTTCATAGATTCTAACATTCTTGAGGAGGTATCCCATTAGTTTTTTAGCCTTGGTCACACTAGGATAATAAGGGAACTATACCTTAACTCCATTACCCTTCATCGACAGTTGAAAACCCTTCTAGGCAGAGTTCCAAAGGAGAAACAAGAGAAGAATAACATTTTCTCTGCCCTAAAGGACATCAAACATACCAAGTAGTATCAATGTTTGTGCTTGGAGAGTTTGGATGCTAGGATAGCCCACTTGGAGAGTCATCTCTAGTGTGAGGAAAAGCCTACAAATCCTTGAGGTTCTAGTGCAAAGGATCATTCTCTAGTTATTTCCTCGAACCCCTGATTTTATGTCATGTATTACAATAGTACTTCTATTTGCAATTCAATAACTAAAAGGTTTATTTACTTTGAGAAATTGTTTTTATCTTGATCGGGACTTTTCCTCCATAAGTGGTCAATATATCTAGTTTCCCTTGTGGCAGATTGAGTCTACCTATAGTGAACTCGATAAAATCATGAACATCTCATAGTTATAACCCGGTGTCTTGATTTTTTGAGGTAATGCCAATATAAATGTTGAAAAGTGGCAACAAGAATATTCCAATTTAATTTGTCCTTGAATTAAATTGTGAATGAAAATCAAATTTAGTCTTAACAACTACTTGGAAATAATTAATTAAGTTATTTTGACTTAATTAATTGGAGAAATTCAAGTTAGAAGTCTTTTTGAAGTCATGCAAGAATTATCCCTTATATTAAGGAGATAAGCCTTAAATTAAGGAGACAAGATTGAGTTATATTTGAGTTGTAATTAGTTAACTCAGTGTACTAAGTTAAGTCTAGTTAAATTAGTTCCAAACTGTTTGAGGAACTAATAGAGAGTTAACAATCAGTTGATGCATGCATGCACTCAACTAGTGTACTCTAGTTAACTAAAGATTCCCTCATCAGAAACTCGTGCATGTCTATTCTAAGAAAGACCCAGTTGAGATTAAAGTCAAGGACAGTGTACTATCAGTTGCATGTGGTTTCCTATAAAGAAAAATCATGCATGTAGAAGGAATAATTCCTTGAGAATTGCACAGTTTTGACAATGTGTGAGATCAGGAGATCATCCACTTGGTAAATTGGTTTTCCACTTGGTTGAAGGAGATCATCCGAGAGGAACAGTGCAAGGAAATAGGAGCTTGGAGTGAAAAGGGGAAGGTTGGAGAGAAACGAAGATTTCCTGTGAGAATCTATGAGGATTGTACTGAGAGCTAGCTAGCTGTGAGAGCTAAGGCTTTGTATAATCTCTATGTATCTCCACCTTGTATGATAATATAGATAGTCAGGTTTTTAGCTGAGGCTTTCCCCAAAGTATTTTCATGTGTATTGTGCGATTGATTCTTCTTCTTCTAGTTATATTGTTCAGCTCGATCTTTAAGATTTTTTAAATTGATAATAGAAGTAGGTTACAGTATTCTGCTTTTATTTATATTGCATTATCAGGTTAACCTACATAGCAAATTTTCTACATGGTAACAGAGCTGGATTTGTAGAGAATTTTCTACATATTAAAGGAGTTGTGAACAATATACTGAGAAGAGAATTCAAAGTTTGAAGTTCTAGGTTGCAGGTGCAAATCGAATTCATATCATACTTCAAGGTTGGCCAATGGCGTTCTATGGCTTGAGACTCAAGTATGCCTTGGAAGGTAGAATGAATTACATAGCATGGAAAGATAGAATGGAGGTTGTATTAGAAGACAATGTCTTCAAGGATTTCATTGATCAGGAAATCCAAAAGCTAACTTCAAGTAATGTGCAAGAGTTGGTTGAGTGGAAGAAGTGCGTGGCGAAGGCAAGACGGATCATCCTTGAGGGAGTTTGAGACCATATTGTCTCGAGTCTCCATGGGAGGATACTCCATTTTCAATGTGGAGGACATTGAAGTACCTGTTAGCTCTGCTACAGATTGTTGATGTTCAAGGAGAAGAAATAAGTTCAAACCTTGGTTCTACTCAAAGAAGGCCTGCACCGGATGTCCTCAGCTTTCTCCATTTCCTCATCCATCCCCCTCTTATCTCCTTTACATATGCTTTTCAGTTTAAAAAACATATAAAAACCTTTGCTCTTGAGCCCACGCGCTAAGACCTAAAGCCCCATACAACCATGATCATGTGCCCTCATGCCTTCGTAACCCATCGCCACCCGTCATCGTGGCCACCGATCATCGCACCTTGATCTAACAATCCTCCGCCTCATTCAACGAAACCTGCATGGATAAATCCCCATCATCCGATCACCTCCGCCATGATCGGACGTTGATCGCTTGCGCCACCGCCATAACATAGCCGCACGTTAACTCGCGATAAAAATCAGTTTCCGTGTTTCCCCGCCACCACGTGTCGTGCAATGACTGGGGTCGATTGGCTGTGTACAATTACTGCCCAACCCCCAATAGCAGTGCGAGTAATACCGCTTACTGCACAAGCCCAATCTCCCCTCTCGATAAACTCCGTGCATCTTCCACGCCCGACGACCATTGGATCTGCCTGCCCGAGATCCAACGGCCTATGATCAACCCGCTCTCGCCTCCTCCGATATCCTGGTTGGCTCATCTCCATCATTTACCCACCTGATCCAACGACCGATATTGCTTTGCCATCCGACTACTCCGCCCACTGTGGAATCCACGTAATGTAACCATTCTATGCTCCCGAAAGGACGAAGGTAGTCAATTTTCGGTACCAGGTGCATTTCCTCCTCAACAACTTCGTTCCACGGACAACATGGCTGAGAAGGAAAGGTACAGAGCTGAGCAGGTAAACACATTCAATAGCTATGGGACTTCATCCCATATAACTCTCCACCTTCCCGAGAAGGAAAGTAGAGTGACCAAGAAGATCAAATAATTCACTACAGCAAGCAATTGCACTCAGAAGTTTTGCCAGGTAGTTAAAGCGGTTGGTGGTCCATTATGACCCCTCCATGCCTAGAATAGCAGAACATTTTTGTAATCAAACTCTATATATACCAAAAAAACAGATGTAATCAGGGTTGATGGTTGTTGTTTTGATGTAAGGTTCAACTTTTGGAGACTCTAACTGCTTTGATACTTGCAGCGTCTCCTCTTCATTTTCAGCTAATACAAGCTTCTTTTGTTGTTGCTCACTTTCCATCTCTTTTCTGTTCTAGGTTGTGCTTGATACGCATTTTTCCTGAACTCTTGATGTATAACATTAGAGGAGCTATCATCCTACCTCTATTTTGGAATCTTGCATGTATCAGTGAATCTGTTAATCAGGTTTCTTTTCACTTAGTGACGGAGAACTATCATCCTGTCTGTGCACTAGGGAATTAGATTTTCAAACCTTTTTATTGGTTATGGCTAGCCATCACAGGGTCTTGTGCATCTGCTGGTGTGGTCAGTATTCTCCATATTCACCCAATCCTTAAATTGTGAGTAATTGGTGGTCTAAAGCCTTGTAGTCTAGGGGTGTTCACGCATGTCTGGAGTCAAGCAAAGTAGGAGTGGTTATCTGGCTTGAACAAGCATCAGCTCTTCCATTCATCCATTTCCAACATTAAGTTGAGTTTGTAATGATCCCGAGCATCTCCGAGCTACAACCTAGGAGAGTTTCTTGGGGTGATAACAATACCTCTACCAGAACAGTAGCGACCAAAGGAAATTGGTGCTCAAGGATAAGCTTCAAAGAATCATGTAGAATTTTGTATAATTTTTCTACAAATCAGCTAGCTCTGATACCATGTAGAATTTTGTAGAATTTTTCTACAAATCAGCTAGCTCTAATACCATGTAGAATATTCCAAACTGATGGTAAGACCAAATTTGATTTTACTTCTTATAGATAGACCAGGGACTGCTATAAATAGGAAGGGACCTAGAAATGCTATTTTTAGAAGATGTTATTTCTAGTAGTTTCACCTCTCACCCAAGGTGGCCAAAATTCTCATTGGCCAAACTACTATTTTTAGAAGTGATATTTTTAGCAGTTCTATTTTTATCACTTTCTAAATTTATCATTTTTTGTTGCACATTTTTCAACACTCTCTCTCAACAAGAAAGACTTCCTATCGAACCTGATCCTGTAACTCTAGAATGTTCTACATGCAACACATCTACCAAGTGCGGTTGCCCTAACAACAATCAGAACAAAAAAGAACTCCCAACTGACCTCTCTGTTGGGCTAGAAACATACTTTGATGTTGAAGCTCTACCTACTGCTCACAAGTGCTCCCTCTTTGACCTCTATGCTACTGCAACATCTCCATGCATCTCATACCATTGCACCCTTCTCTTTGCTACCCTGCATTGTGCAACACACTTGTGCCTCTCGCATTGCTGCAGCTTGCATGCTCTGCATTGTCCTGGGATTCCCTGCACTCTAGCTCTCTCTGCCACTCCATCCACATCTTTCTCTACCCAATCAATTAGTTCTTGCTACTCCACATCACGGCTCCCATAGCAAGGTCTCATCCAAGTGGTTGGGTACCTCATGGATCTTGCCCCTCCTCCTTGGGACGATCACTCTATATCGCCCCACCTCCTACCTGGAGGTATGGTTGCATGTGATCCCTCTACCCACCTAGCTCGAAGTTTCCCCCTTCTGTACGTCTCTGCATGAGTAGATGTCTCCACTCTGTCTCGTCTTATCTTATCTAGTTGTGGCTGCTCCACAACCTCCTGAAGTTGCTTCACCAATTGTGGCTCCTCCACAATCATCTGAGACTTCTTCTAGCGCTACATGTTGACAGGTAACATACCCTCCTTCTCAACCACCAAGTCTCCAACCTTTTCCTTGCTCCTTAAGGCTTTACATGCATCTTGTACCTCAAGTGCATATAGGTTCTTGGCTAGCAGACCAATCTATTTCCACTTTCCCGCCGTCATAAAATTTTCTAGAAAAATAACTGATTTTAAATCAGCGATATCCCCCTCATTCGAACTCCGATTCAGCTGATTTTTTTATTTGATTTTGGGTATTTTTCCACAAGGAATCCAAATTTACTATTTGTTTCCGAAAATTTTGTACATAAATTTTCAGATCTTCTCTACAAAATCTTGGCCCAAAACTCAAAACTTTGAAATCTCCTCTAGTATATTGTTCTTCCTTGATCACCTATGCTTTGATACCATGTAGAATTTTGTAGAATTTTTCTACAAATCAGCTAGCTCTGATACTGTTATCACTAGGAACTATAGTTCATGTATATAAGATTGTCCATAAGTTTTTATAAAGTATTGAGGTCTTGTAAATAGGTTTGTTAGTTGATGTCAATTTCAAATTTGAAATTCAAGAGTTGTGGATGAGAATTCGTGTAAAGGCAAGATCATTAGACACCCTCCATCATTGTTAGTTATGTCATGTCATGTCATTGGTACTTTGCGCAGTTTCGCAGCGCGGGTATGATGTCTTTGGTACTTGCGCAGTTTCGCAGCGCGGGTGTGATTGGTCAGTTTTGCTGCGAAATAATGTTTGCGTGTTTTCGTAGCGCTCTGTTTGTCAGCGATTTCGTAGCGCATCCTCTTAAATTTAAACTGCCCGCGCTACGAAATCGGAGTTTCAGGGTTTTTTGCAGCGTTTTTCTCTGAATGTCTAATCCGAGAGTAGTGAGTCACAAATCCGGTTATGATTGTCTTTTCACACCCTTTCTATGTCATGATTAGCCATTATTTTGCCATAAGGTCCGAAGTCATATAGTTGTGTGTCAGTGTGTAGGACGTTATAGGGGGTGGTCATTCCATAATGAGTTCTTCATATCATATGAATGTTTTTGCTCTATGAAAAGCCTGAGCTTTGTTTTAAACGGACTACTGCAAGCGAGCCTGCTCTCTACAGCTAAAGATTGTTTTCGTGCTGCAAAACACCGTCATTCCCTTGTGTAAAAATACTCAAAGAAGCATGGAAAGAAAGGAACACCGTTCGGGTAAATGTGTGAGAACAGAGCCGGAGGGGTTAGATGTAACTCTCGGAAATGAGGAGGTAGCAAAGGCATTTCGAAGTGCTGGTTGTTGGCGATTTTGTGAAAAATTAAAGGGTGGACATGCAGAAGTGACCAAGGCATTTGCATTGAACTTCACTGGACTGAATTCGAAGGTGGCCATGTTGGAGTTTCCGGTGTCCCCTGAAGTCATTTCTACTGTCACAGAAATCCCGAGGGGTGGCCAAGAGTGGTTCAAGAATTTCAAGTTTGACATGGGTCCGTGTAAAGAGTTCTTGAAGGCACCTTATGTAGATGAAGATCTCACTAAAGCTGTCCCAAGGAGCTATCTAAAGGAGAATTATGCTATGCTATTGACATGTATCCAGAAGTACCTGACATGTGAGGGTAGGTACAACAAAGTCTACTCATACCACTTCAAGCTGCTGTTACACTTCACTGGTAAGAGTTCAATAGACATACCTTTTTACTTGTTCAGGAGTATTAGCAAGATGTGTGATAAGATTCAGTTAAAGAAAGATGCTTATGAAACATCTCTTTTTCATCATGGTCTGGTTAAATTGCTGGTGTTGGATAGCCTACATAAAATTGGTAAAGACTGGGATTCATTTGTGTTTATGGCCGGTTTCCCAAGTAAAACGGGCCTCACTCCATTACCTGTAAGAGAAAGAGAAGAAAGGAGTGAGGAAACTACTTTGGCTGAAATTAGGAGAGAAATAACAGACCATAAGAAGCCCAAAGCTAAAACAAAGAAATCAGAGAGGTCTGTAACAGTTAAAGAAACACCTGAAGCATCAATGAAGAAAACTCCTAAGCCAGCAGTTAAAGAAACACCTGAAGCATCAGTAGATAAAACTTCAAAATCATCTAGAGTATCTGAAAAGGAAACCTCTAAGTCATCTCCCAAGGAAACACCTCAGTCATCAAAACAGAAGACTCACAAAAGAAAAGATGAAACTAAATCCAGTGAAGTTGAAAGGGTTTCAAGGGTGAGAACTAGAGGCCAGCTAAGCAAAGAAAAAGGAAAGTCAGCCCCTGTGGAAGAAAGTCCTATTTCAAAGGGTAGTTTAAATGACTTACTTGAAGCCATTGAATTAGAGCAAGATCATCCAATCCAAATTGAACCACTTGAACTTGAGCAAGATCAATTGGTATCACCAATGCATATTGATCTAACACAATCCTCACCTGAAAGTTCTAAGAAGTCAAAGGCTTCTAAAAGGTTAAAGTTTGAAGAACCAAGTGAAGAGTATGCCTTTAAACCACGCAGACCAATGACTAGAATGCAAATGAAAGAAGTGGAAAAAGCTCAGAAAGAGAAAGCACCTTCAGAGATGCCTAGGACAGAGGCACTTGAAATCTTCTCTGAAATAGTCCAAGCAGCTAAAAACAAGAACAAGGATAATAAGGTTGTTATCAGTCAAAGTGGAAATGTGATTGCCATTAAGAAACAAGCTGAAGCAAGTAAGGAAATACCTCAGGTTCAAAATGTTTTTAAAGAAAAGGCAGTAAGATATACAAGCTATAAGAAAGCTGTAATGAAAGGTAAAACAAGTTTGATCAGTCAAGCTAGCTCAGTATCTGATGCCTATGTATGGACAGTGCCAGCTCTGAAGCAGGCAAAGATTATGAAACAAATGAATGCAGGTCTAAGAGCAGAGAACAAGAAGTTGAAGGAAGAAGTCATCAGCCTAAAAGAGAAGCTAGACAAACTAGCTAAATGATTCAAGAAGGGATGTGTTTTCCAAATTTTGATATATTTTGGCCATCGTCTTTTTAAAGCTTTTTGAGACTTTTTGATGTCTTTACACCTGTATAGAATGACTGAAGAAATCACAGACTTGAGTTATTGTTGCTTTAAGGTTCATGTATTTAATTTTGATGACCTACAGCAGTTTCGTAGCGCGCTACGAAACTACTGTAGATGACTGGTTATGTTGAAAACTTGAGTTTGAATGCTGAGGTCAGCAAATATTTAAAGAGATGACTTAATGCCAGCATGGAGGTTATAGAAGGTCAGTCAGATATTTAAAAAAGGATGCCAGGTGTAAATATTCGAAGAAAAGGTGAAGTTTTGTCTCTTATTGAAAGTTTCACTTTATGTCCGAGTTTTTAGGGTTATGATAGAGCTGCTGAGGTGTTAAGTGATACACTTGTCTAATTATGGGATGGCCAGATCATGAGTTTTCTTCAGTCACACGGGACTATCCAAGGATTAAATGGCTTGAAACTGGATCATTAATACATGAACACCGATGGGAGGCAGCAACCGAGAATATAGGCTTCATTTTCTTATTGGTTGATGAATCATCTATGCATCAGGTATCCGGAGCTGTTCATACATTGAATCTGCTTTCAGTTTGGGTTTGGTTATTATTGTAATGCTACAGGTGGCAAGCTCCAAGAACGCAGCAAAGTATACGAGGAGAAAGACTTAAAGTGCCAATGTGATGGAGTCCTCTGTTTTCGTAGCACCATATCTCTTGTAATCAATTAGTTTGTTTATGATATAGTTAAGGTCATTAATGTCAAAATTCCGAGCTCCCTTCATGCTTGTTGAGGAGTCTCATGCAGTAGTGTTTTATTTGGCTATATATTGGAATAACTTTTATGTAAAAAAGGTTGGATACTTTATAGAAAAACAGTGTTGTTTTGGGCCATTGTAAGACCTTTTTTGACAGTAATAGTAAAACAGAGTTATTCTCTTCTCAAGATTCTCGAAGGATTGTCATGTTCAAATGTAGTGATGGTGTTTTATACTTTATGTTCTTTTATAGTCTTGTTGTAATGCAATCACTCAGAATTCATAATTATATGCTCTGACTTCCTGTGTATTCAGCAAGCTATGTTTTGGTGGAGTATGTTTGACATGTAATGCTAAGAGCCTTGATTTCCATGAGATCACTGTGTTTTCCTTGTTTACTTAATATTATAGACTCCATAGCCCAATGAGAGCCAGTTTGATGTGTTTCCAACCAGTTATGCTTTCATAAGTGAATAAAGAGTTAGCCATCTAGTGTTTGAAGGATTTTATCAAGAGTTGTGAGAGAGCCCTCTCTGATCAAAGAGGCTAATCTTTGGTCTAAAGATAGGTTGGAATAGTTACATGAAATCTTGCTTGGTTGCAGCCCTCAGTAGTGATTTTGTGATAACAGATACCATGTAGAATTTTGTAGAAATTTTCTACAAATCGCTAGCTCTGACACCATGTAGAATTTTCTCTACAAATCAGTAGCTCACTGATACCATGTAGAAATTCCCCACCTGTAGATCAACCTGGTAATGCAATGTACTAAAGCAAAACGCTTGATCTACTTCTACAAACAATTTAGCAGAAGCTTAATCAAACATGAGCAACATCAATAAGAACACATATAACTAATATGGAGAAATCAAACACACATAACATAGAAGATATAACCAGGGGAAAACACCAACCTAAAACCCCATCTTTGTATTATCATACAAGTGGAAATATGTCTGGATTACACAAAGCCTTAGCTCGGAAGCTATCCATCTCTCAGTACAATCCCTTTGTTGCTCATAGATAGTCAAAGGCTTCTCACAAACCTTCTCCTCTGCCTTCCAAGCCTCCTATTCCTATGCACAGTTTTTCCTGGGCCCTCCAGCTGCAACCTATGTGATTCTCACCTCACACACAACACTGACCTCTGAAATAACTGCACAAACCTGACGGAGATAAATCCTCATCATGGATGAGCTTCCTTTATAGGAAAAATATTCATCCAACTGATAGTACACTTTCCCTTCTCTGATCTCAACTGGGTCTCTGTCTGAACTGCCATGCATCAGTTATCCATGAGAGAATACTCAGTTATCTGAAAATAATAGTTGTCACATGCATGCAAGCATCAACAAAATATATCTCATTAATTCAACAACTTGCTAAATTAATCTAACTGAACTTGACTAAGTTAAACTAAGTCAACTGATCCTCTCAATATAGAACTCATCCTTAATTCCTCAATCAGTGGAGAAATAATTGCATATTCTCACAAAGTCTTCAAGTTTTCTTCTTCTTAACTAATTAACTCATGGAGAATTAATTAATTAATATTCCAAACTGCTGGTAAGACCAAATTCGATTTTACTTCCTATAGATAGACCAAGGACCGCTATCAATAGGAAGGGACCTAGAAATGCTATTTTTAGAATATTCTATTTTTAGAAGCTTCACCTCTCACCCAACGTGGCCAAAATACTCATTCGCCAAACTACTATTTTTAGAAGTGCTATTTTTAGAAATTCTATTTTTATCACTTTATAAATTTAGCATTTCTTGTTGCACATTTTTCAAAAAATCAAGATGGAGAAGGGTGATACTATTTCTACATATCTGAACAAGCTCACCAACTACAGAGAAGAGCTTGGCAGTGTGGGAATAACTACTGCCGATGAAGATACAGTGAGCCTCACTCTTTTGGAAATAATACTGAGAGGGGGGTGAATCAATATTATCAGATCAATAATTTAATTTTCAAAACTTATTTGTATACGCTACTTCAACTTAGTGAACTAGCATGTATACGCAACTATACTTAAAGAAACTAGCGTATATGTAGATATATTTTGATTTACCCAAATTATCATGTAGTGAACTTTAATCAGTATATCAGAAAATTCATTAGACAATGCAGTAAGAGCAAAATAAATCATCACACATAAGAAACACACATAAACACCAAGATATAAGGTGGAAACCCAATGTGGGTGAAAGCCACCTGCTGCAATCATCTATGTCTTCTTTTAATAATAAGAGAATTCTATTTACAATTTTTGTATTGGTGCAGCCTTATACCAGTACGCAAGCTTCTACTTGCAGAAGGCTACAACCTTCTCTCGTTCTCCAGCTTCTACTGGAAAGGAGCTACAATCCCCCAGCTCTTGTACTAGCAAATATGTTTACTAGTACGTAGGTGTCGGCCTACAAAAGGCTACAACCTTCTCCTTTCTTCTAGGGACCACGTTTCAGAAATTTTCAAATTGGATTCATCAACAACATCATTCAATCATCAAATATATCTACATCAACCAACCTTCTATTGAACGAACCACAACCAAATCAATCAATCACTTTGATCTTTCAGAATGTTGTCACCAAAATACAGTAACCGAAACCCAATCTAGAACCCAGAACACTACAACAACAAACAGTAGCAACTAAAAAATAGATTATAAGGTATACGCTACTTTCTTGTGTTGAACTCGTGTGTATATGTGCTTTCCTTATACCCAACCAGCATATACATATGCAAATATTAATTCATAATTCTGCAGATATACGAGACTTCAGTTATACCCAGATCGTATCATTCATAGAATAATATATGCATCAGTATTCAGATCTAGAATATTCATGAGAAAAAACACATAATGATAGTTCACTTTATGCCTTAAGATCTCGATCCATCGTTAGATCTTTTCCTCCATCTACTAAGGTTCCTCCTTGGTTCAGATCTAGCAATGCACCATAAACCAATAACTTGCATACTAGATCTCTCTCTTCATCAGATATTTAATACTTTAGTACCTTAGCCTAATGATCTTCTCCTCCTTTTATAGTTTTAGGCCTTTCTCAATACCATGGACCAAAACCACTTAGTACCAATACCTTGGATCAAATACCTAGGGTCAATACCTCGAATCAAATACCATGGACCAAATACTTCAAACCAAAACTTAGTTTTCCAAGGTATATGCGCTTTCCTTTCCATGAAAGTGCGTGTGTACATTATACGCACCTTTGGTTCTATTAACCTGCGTGTATACGTGGCTTGGTCAATGGTGAACCTGCGTATACCTCTCTTTCTTCATTCTATGAAGACTAATCTGTCATTCTTTGCTGTTTTCCTAGTATACTGTGATCTTTCATCTGAGTGAGTTTCCTTCTGAACTGATTCCTTGAAGTTGCCCTGCATTTCATCACATCTGAATCTACCCTGCATTTCATCACATTTTGTCACATTTGATATCTCTTTTGTAGATTCATCTAGTTACCATATACAAGTGATTTGTTTTGCTACAAGTGGGTTGCCATCAAGTACAACACATACATCATAATGCCAACAATCTCCCCCTTTGGACTTGATGGCAACAACAACCACACCAAGTCATTCTCCCCCTTTGACATTAAAGGCAAAGGGTCATGCTCCCCCTGATTGCATGTTGAATTTTCTGATATGCTGAATTGTGCTAAATGAGCTTCCCTGATCGAGTCCATGCTCCTCCTAAGCATAAGAAAAGTTTGCAAAAAGATGTTCTAAAAGAAGAACATGACTCTATACATGCATCACAAATGACCTTCCTATCACCAATGACTCATACATACATCCATCAACCAAGTGGGGATATACCAAATTTGACTCATCCACCCAACCAAGTGGGGATATATCAACTGTTTATACATGACAAAACCAAGAAACATTACATCATCCATCCCATGCATAGTGGGGTTACAAATTAGGTCTTTTTCATCACTGTTACATTAAAAGATATACATGACATGTATAATAGAGGCCAACTATCTTAAACAAGACCATTATAGTCATCAGCAACATCTGTCAATCAACATCCAGACCAGCAACCATGTTCTCCCCTAAACATGTTCCACTTAAAGCAAAATCTGCACCGAGATCTTCTAAGATAATGCCAACAATGCATTATTAGAATCATATGCTCCCCTTGAACCTGTGTCAGATGTTCACTGTCAGATATATATCAGAAGAGTTATCAAGGCATCATCATCAATCATATATATATCTAGTTATCAACAACTTATGAGAACCAACATATTTCCACATGTCATCCACAGATTGTAACCATCATCAAGCAGAGCATATAATTCACTGAACCATATCAGACACCTTTCTCCTGAGTCTAGCCCACTACTTTTCTTCAAACTAGCATATATGCAACTGTACCCATAGAAACCAACATATATATGAGACTACACTTCATGAACTCGCGTATAACCACCCTTCTCTAAAGAAGATAGGATTTAACAACAGCATGATGCACCAACTACTCCTAGATTTTTTCTAAAATATTCAAATGTCTCTCTAGGTAGTGGTTTAGTGAATATATCAGCAACATGTTCTTTGGAGGGAACATACTCCAATTTGACCTTTTGTTCAAGCACTTGTTCATGTAGAAAATGATATTTGATAGGTATGTGCTTGGTATTGGAGTGCATGAATGGATTCTTTGAAATACTGATGGCACTTGCATTATCACATAGAATGGAGATTGGTGGAGTACATGTGACTGAATGTCTTGCAAGGTTTGTATCATCCAAAGTTGTTGTGTGCAGCAAGATGCAACAACCACGTATTCTGCTTCAGTTGTAGATAATGCAATTGAACTTTGTTTCTTGTTGAACCAAGACACTAACCTGGAACCCATATAGAATGCACCACCACTAGTGATTTTTCTGTCATCAACACTTCCTTCCCAATCTGCATCTGTATGTGCATGAAGTGTAAGATCTGTATCTCTAGGATACCATAAACCAAAGTTCTGTGTTCCTTGAAGATATTTGAAAATCCTTTTGACTGCCTGAAGGTGTGTTTCCTTAGGACTTGCTTGGAATCTTCCAACTATTCCCACTGCATGCATGATGTCCGGTCGGGTACCTGTTAGATAAAGCAAACTGCCAATCATGGATCTGTAAGTTGGTTGATGTACTGCTGCTAATTCATCATTTGAGCTAAGACTTCATCCTATTACAATTGGGGTACATACTGGTTTAGAGTCTTCCATGCCATACTTTTTCAGGATCTGTTTGAGATATTTGGTTTGTGAGAGGAAAATACCATCTTTATTCTGCTGAACTTGTAGACCAAGAAAGTAGGTGAGCTCACCAAGAAAGGACATTTCAAATTCTTGCTGCATTACTGAGGCAAAATTTTGACTCATGGATTCTTCATTGCTACCAAAAATGACATCATCAATATACACAAAAATTATTAGCAATTTATCAGTGTCCATCTTTGTATATAGATTGCTATCTGCTGACCCCTTTGAAAAACCTTGTTGGTGGAGATATTTGTCAAGATGGTAATACCATGCTCTTGGAGCTTGTTTTAGACCATAGAGAGCTTTTCTGAGTTTTCATACAAGTTTTGCATCATTTCCAAGAATGAATCCTTCTAGTTGTTCACTATAGACTTCTTCTTCTAAATCTCCATTAAGAAAGGTAGATTTTACATCCATTTGGTATACTTTGAATTTCTGAAAACTAGAGAGAGCAAGAAACATTCTTATGGCTTCAAGTCTAGCAACAGGTCCAAAAGTTTCTTCAAAATCTATACCTTCTTGTTGAGAATATCCTTTGCAAACAAGTCTGGCCTTGTTTCTAATAACTTCTCCATTTTCGTTCAGCTTGTTTTTGAATATCCATTTAGTTCCTATGATATTCTTATCATGAGGTCTAGGAACTAATTCCCAAGTATTATTCTTTTCAATTTTCTCAAGTTCTTCATTCATGGCCTTGACCCAACATTCATCTCAGCATGCTTCATTCACATTTTGAGGTTCGGTGGAGGATAGTAATGCTAGATAGCTTGAGGTTTTGGCAATAGTTCTTCTTGTCTGCACACCTGCCCCTTTTTCCCCCAAAATTTGAGTTTCTAGATGATTTTTCAAAACATACCTGGACAGAGTCTTTTCTTCTATCATTATCTCTTCTTCTAGTACTTCATTGGTTTCTTCTTCAGAATCAGTGTGATTTGATGTGGGAAAATGATCCTCATATTCTTCATTGTCATGATCTTCAGTTTTTATCTATTTTGGATTTTTGCATGTTTCATCAACTACAACATCAATACTTTCAATAATTTTCCCAAGTCTTTTGTTATAACATTTATATCATTTACTTTAGTAAGAGTAGCCAAAAAGAATGCCTTCATCTACTCTAGGTTCAAACTTACCAAGTTATTCATTAGTCCTTTTGATGTAACACTTTCTTCCAAAAACTTTGAAGTACTTTACCATAGGATTTTTACCGTACCAAAGTTCATGTGGAGTTTGAGTGCTATTACCCTAACATTTGCTTGGTTGAAGATAGTGATGACGACAAATGCAGCTTCACCCCAGAAGGTTGCAGGAGTTCCAGATTCATCTATCATAGCATAAGCCATTTGTTGAACAGTTTTGTTCATCCTTTCTACCACTCCATTTTGCTGAGGAGTCCTTGCGGTGGAGAACTGCCTTTTTATTCCATGTTGTTCATAGAAGTCAAAGAATTTATCCAAGGTAAATTCCCCTCCTCGATCAGATCTGAGGCATTTGATTTTGCAATCTGATTCATTTTCAACCAAATCTTTGAAGGCTTTGAACTTTTCAAATGCTTCATCTTTATTCTTCAGAAGACTTATCCAACACATTCTAGAAAAAGCATCAATGAAAAATATAAAGTATTCTTCTCCATGAGGTGAATTTTTCCTTGATGGTCCACATAAATCAATATGAACAAGTTCATGTAGCTTACTAGCTGATCCTTCTTTTTTGATGAATTTAGATCTGGTTTGCTTGTCAAATTGACATGATTTTCATATAGTATTTTCAGGAATGTTGATATCTGGAAGATCTCGAATAGCCTGGAATCTGCGTGCTTTTCTTATTTGAGAAAATCTTAGATGTCCCAATCTTCTATGCCATAGCCAGTTTTCATTATTCTTGCTTAGATAACACTGTTGTTGTCCTCCCTTGAGTATGTACAGGTTGTTTAGAGTTATTGTACCTTTAATCACTGTTTCTCTTGTATCAAGCTCACGAAAAACACATCCATTCGATCGAAACACTACTTCATTGCCTTGATCACACATTTGACTCACACTCAACAGGTTATGTTTTAAGCCATCAACATACATAACACTTCCAGATTTAACTTTTTATTTCAAGAAAAAAAAGCCTTTACCTTTTATGACAGCAAGAGTGTCATTTCCAAATGAGACACTCTTTTCCTTTTCTAAGGCATTATATGAGTGTAGTTTTTCTCTGTCACCTGTCATGTGTTTTAAGCATCCACTGTTGATGTACCACTGGTTTGCTTGTCCTTATATATAAGGCTATACCGCATCTTTTTGTTTGTGGTTCTTTCTTTCTCCATATTTTAGGATTTAATGGATTTTTCTCCTTTTGAGATATTTTCTGAAATTTGCTCCTGAATTCAGATTCTTCATGGCCAAAGTTGTTACAAATTGAGAATTCTATTTCATTTTCAAACAAAGAAAATTTATTATAGGAACTTTTCTTGATCCCTAGATCACATTCCTTTGATTTCGTGCTTCTCTAGTCATTATGGTTTTCTAAGCAACACATTGCGTAGCTTTGTGTCCAAAATTATGACATGAGAAACATTGACCATTAAAGAAGTTCCTGCAATTATTGAATCTACTGACCTGGTGATTGTAGTTTCTATTGATATTCATATTTGAAGCAAATTGAGTACAATTTACCTGAGGTTGGTTGTGGCTTCTGTTCATCCTTGAAATAAATTGAGCCTTGTTTACCTAGTGATTTGCGTTATGCCTTTGCTGACAATTGTCAAATTGTTCAGTACTCCTTGCTGCATCACGATAGCTTTTAGTGGAGGTTGACAACTTCTATGATTGAGATGCTTCTTCAGTATATCCAAGACTTGTCTTTATTAGAGGAGAATGCTGCACTTTTATAATTTCATTTAAGGTTTTTGATCCTTTAGCAAATCTAAGATTGAGAGTTTTTGTTTTCTCAAGATCCTTTCTTAGACCCACAATTTCACATTCTAGTTTTTCATTGTGCTTTTCTCTTTTAGCAAGTTGGTATATCAAGGTATCTATAATCATATTCTTTTCTTCTAAACATATTTTAAGTTTAGAGATTTCTTCATAAAGGTCATCTTCCTCTAAAGCATCCAAAAAATCATCATCTTCACAAGCCATCAGAAGTCTATAGTCATTACTATTTTCATCTTCATCCCTATTTGATAAACCGTCACTATCTTCATGAGTATAGTAGCTCTTTTTACTTACAATTTGTTTTCTATTACATTTTTCATATTCCTTACCTTTATCATATTTATCTTTATGAGGACATTTGGCAGCATAATGACCGACTCTACCACAGGCAAAACATTTGAAAGGTACTTTACCTCTGAATCTTCTGGAACCCCGTTGAAGGTTCTTGACAAAGTTTGCTTCTTCTTCTCCTTTTGAAATATGTCCTAATTCATTGAGTTCTTCTTTTCCTTTTGCTGAAGCTTTAAATGTGGCTTCTCTCATATCTGATGGACCTCCTTTTCTCATCTCAAAGGTAGTTAGGATTTCAGGAAGTTGTGTCATAGTAATAGTCTATAGATCATGCTTTTCTTCTATGGCAGATACTTTTGATTCAAATTTAGAAGACAAGGATCTTAAGACTTTTTCAACTAAGGTAACTTCCTTTATCTCTTCACCTAGAGTTTTCATGCAATTAACAACCTCATATGTATGCAATAAGTAACTAGCTATACTTTCATCATTGTGCATCTTGAGATTTTCATATTGAATTCTGAGAGCTTGTAGTTTAGCACGTTTTACCTGAGAGTCTCCTTCATAGCTTCAAACGATTTTGTCCCATATTTCTTTAGTTGATTTGAGCTGCATAGCTTTGACAAACTCTGATTGTGACAGACTTCCTAATATGTATTGACAGCCTTGGCATTGGTTTCATATTGCTTTTTACGTGCCGTATCTATAGGAATTGCTGATGGAAATGTATATCCTCCTTCCACAATTTCCCAGACATCTGTTCCAAGAGATTGAAGATAGGTTGTGGTTCTTACCTTCCAATAAATGAAGCTTCTCCCATCAAATATTGGCGGTCTGATGGATCCCCCCTTTCTTGATTACTCATGATGATGGATCTGCCTTCAAGCGATCAAGCTTCTTTTGAAGGACCTGCTCTAATACCAATTGTTGGAAATAATACTGAGAGGGGGGTGAATCAGTATTATCAAATCAATAATTTAATTTTCAAAACTGATTTATATACGCTACTTCAGCTCAGTGAACTAGCATGTATACGCAATTATACTTAATGGAACCAGCGTATCTACAGAGATAAATTGATTTACCCAAATTATCATGTAATGAACTTTAATCAGTATATCAGCAAATTCATTAGACGGTGCAGTAAGAGAAGAGTAAATCATCACACATAAGCAACACACATAAACACCAAGATATAAGGTGGAAACCAATGTGGGTTAAAACCACCTGCTGCAATCGTCTCTGTCTTCTTTTAATAATAAGATAATTATGTTTACAAATTTTGTACTAGTGCAGCTTTATACTAGTACACAGGCTTCTACCTGCAGAATTCTACAACCTTCTCTCATTCTCCAGCTTCTACTGGAAGGGAGCTACAACCCCCTAGCTCTTGTACTAGCTGATATGTTTACTAGTACATCTGTGCTAGCCTATAGAAGGCTACAACCTTCTCCTTTCTTACAGGGACCATGTTTCATAAATTTTCAGACTGGATCCATCAACAACATCATTCAATCATCAAATATATCTGCATCAACCAACCTTCTATTGAATGAACCACAAGCAAATCAATCAATCACTTTGATCTTTCAGAATGTTGTCACCAGAATACAATAACCAGAACCGAAGCCAGAACCCATAACACTACAACAAAAAGCAACAACAACTAAAACATAGATTATAAGGTATACGCTACCTTATTGTGCTGAACCCACATGTATACGCGCTTTCCTTAAAGCAAACCAACGTATACATCTGCAAATATTAATTAATAATTCTGCAGCTATACCAGACTTCAGTTATACCCAAATCATATCATTTACAGAATAATATATGCATCAGTATTTAGATCTAGAATATTCATGAGAAAAAACACATAATGATAGTTCACTTTATGCCTTAAGATCCCGATCCATAATTAGATCTTATCTTCCATCTGCTAAGGTTCCTCCTTGGTTCAGATCCAGCAATGCACCATAACCCAATAACCTACATACTAGATCTCTCTCTTCATCAGATATTCAATGCTTGAGTACCTTCGCCTAATGATCTTCTCCTCCTTTTATAGTTTTAGGCCTTTCTCAATACCATGGACCAAAACCAATTAGGACCAATACCTTGGATCAAATACCTAGGGTCAATACCTCGGATCAAATACCATGGACCAATACCATGGATCAAAATACCATGGACCAAATACTTCGGACCAAAACTTAGTTTTCCAAGGTATACGTGCTTTCCTTTCTGTGAAATCGCGTGTGTACATTATACGCACCTTTGGTTCTATTAACCTGTGTGTATACACGACTTGGTTAATGGTGAACCTGCGTATACCTCTCTTTCTTCATTCTGTGAAGACCGATCTGTGATTCTTTGTTGTTTTCCTGGTATATTGTGATCTTTCATCTGAGTGAGTTGCCTTTTGAACTGATTCCTTGAAGTTGCCATACATTTCATCACATCTAAAATTTCCCTGCATTTCATCACATTCTATCACATGTGATATCTCTTTTGTACATTCATCTAGTTACCATATACAAGTGATTTGTTCTGCTACAAGTGGGTTGCCATCAAGTACAACACATACATCATAATGCCAACACACTCTCCTTAGCCTTCCAAAGAGTTGGAATAGTTACCAAGACTCTGTGAATGGAAGGGAGAAACTGTCGGATTGGGAACAACTATTGTCGGATCTGATGCGGGAGGAGATCAAGAGGAGAACATGAGATGGTTCTTAATCTAAGAATGATGATGAAGGAAATCTAGCCTTAGAAAGTAAGGCAAGGAAAGGGAAGGGGAAGGCTTCCCATTCCAAATCGAATTCTTCTCATGGAAGGAAGAAGGGTGACAAGTCTAAAGTGAGATGCTTTACTTGTCACAAGATGGGACATTATGCAACTAATTTCCCATCGAAGAAGTCCAAGAATGGATCCTTGGAAGGATCGAAAGGTGAGGCATTAGCCTTTCACTTTGAAATGGATTTTACCCTCATTGCATGCATGGTGTCATCAATGATGGGTTTTGTTTGGTATCTTGACAATGGAGCCTCATTCCACATGACCGGTGATAAATTTTATTTAGTACCTTGGAAGAAAAATACCTCAAGATGCACATAGAGATGGGTGACGACAGAACGTATAGTGTTTCAGGAGTGGGCACGGTTGCTTTTAAGAGGGATCATGGAGCTCCTATCACCTTGATAGATGTGAAATATGTGCTCAGACTGAAGAAGAACTTGGTATCAGTCGCGATGTTGGAGGACAAAAGATATGATGTTTTCTTTAGTAAAGGAAAGACATTCCTAATACACATAGCCACGGGTCAAACCAAGAGGATAGGGATTCGGGTGAATGATCTCCATAAACTAGAGGTAGATGATTGTGCAACATTGAGTACAAAAGTAGAATTGGTGCAAAGCCAAGACATTGGTGAGTTGTGGCACAGATAATTGGGCCATTTGCATCATGGGGCTTTGAAGATAATGGAGAAGATATCTAGAAGACTTGTCAAAGCTAAACTTGAGCAAGATGACACATGCAAAGGTTGTACCTTGGGAAAGTACACCAAGTCTTCCTTTCATGATCGAGATAGTCGAGCAAAGGCTATCTTAGAGTGAGTTCATACTGATGTGTGTGGACCATTCTTGATGACATCCATAGAAAAGCAAAGGTATTATGTGATTTTCATTGATGATTTTTCTTGTAAATGCTGGATTTATTTCATGTAGAAGAAGGACCAAACCTTCTCAAAGTTTTGTGAGTTCAAAGCTTTGGTCGAGAAAGAGTTAGGGAAGAAGATCAAGACCTTGAGAAGCGACAACAATGGAGAATATTTCTCTCAAGAGTTTAAGGACTTCTGTGCAGCTGAAGGAATTAAACGAGAGTTGACAGCACCGCATAACCCACCGCAAAATGGGGTGGCCGAGAGGAAGAATAGAATTATTGTAGGGGCAGCACGAGCTATGTTGCATGACCAAAGCCTACCACTTCATCTATGGGTTGAGGTATGTAACACAGCGGTCTATTTGCAGAATAGAAGCCCACATCACATACTTGGGATGAAGACACTAGAGGAAGCTTTCTCCGGTAAGAGACCAAATGTGGGCCACTTTAGGATCTTTTACTCATCGGTATATTGCCATGTGACAAAGGATGCACGGAAAAATCTTGATCCGACAGCAGAGTTGGGGATACTTGTGGGGTACACTTATACACCTTACAAATATCAAGTGCACTTGCCTACTAGTCGGAGCACAGTGGTTCACAGAGATCTCAAGTTTGATGAGCAGAAGGCCATGTGAGTTTCCCTTGAGAGGGAGCTCCAACTATAGGTTGTGGAGGAATTATTGGTTCCTAAGGAGGAGGAGCTTGAGACTGATGCGGAGCAGCCACATGCAAAGGTTAAAGGATTGGAGACATCCACTCAAGCGGAGTCTTCCAGAGATGGATGGAAGCAAACAAGTGAAGCTGACAGATTGTTGTAGGATGCGAGAGAGAATGTAGGAGCACCATCTTCTCAGCACAGACAGAGGAGGTCACCTGAGAGGTACACTGGATACATGGCCCTTGCTGGGGAATTTGTTGAGACCAAGCCATCTTCCTTTGAGGAATCAGTGCAGCAGTTGATTTGGGTTGATGTTATGGTGGAAGAGTATGACTCCATAGTTGGTAACAGTGTTTGGGACGTGGTTCCAAGACCGGAGAACAATTCAGTTGTGAGTTCCTGTTGGCTTTAAAAGGTAAAGCAAGTTGTTGATGATGGGAGGATCATGTTGCTACAGTATATTTTGACAGAGGAGAAAGATGCCAACATTTTGACAAAGGCAGTGTGAAAGTGTAAATTCAAGTTCCATAGAGACGGGATCGGGGTGGCAGATAATCCCTTTCTTGTTGAGAGGGAGTGTTGAAATGTGGAAACAATAATATTCTAATTTAATTTGTCCTCGAATTAAATTGTGAATTAAAATTGAATTTAGTCTCAAGAGCTACGTGGAAAAAATTAATTAAGTTATTTTGACTTAATTAGTTTGATAAATTCAAGTTAGAAGTCTTTCTGAAGTCATGCAAGAGTTATTCCTTAAATTAAGAAGATAAGATTTAAATTAAGGAGATAATATTGAGTTATATTTGAGTTGTAATTATTTAACTCAGGTTAGTGAGTTAAGTCTAGTTAAAATAGCATTGATATCTAATATAAGTGCATTATATTAGAGTTAAAATAGGTTGCCCAGTCTCCCCTACCCTATTTGGCATTTACATCGATAAGCTCGAAGGCTATTGAGAGGAAGCAGGATGTGATGGCACGATCATAGCTGGGATAGTCATCATCCTTCTTCTCTATGCTGACAATATTGTTATTTTGGAAAGGTGCCCATCTGATCTTGATAAGCAACTCAGGCTTCTTAAGGATTTATGCTCTACCATGGGTATGACTGTTAACATTGACAAAACAAAAGTTATGATTATCAAATCCAAGAAGGACACTTACGCTAATTTTACGTATGACAATAATAACTTGGAGGAAGCGTATTCTTACAAGTACCTAGGAATTGATATTCATCACAAGCTCAACTGGAACCATAGCATTGAGAAAAGGATTAATGTGGGGTGGAAAGATTATTTTGGTCTTGAAAATAATTGTAAAACAGCAAACCTCGTAATGTGGGATAAAAATAAGTTCCTCTTTAAAACTTTAGTCACTCCTGTTATCTTATATGGTTGTGAGGTTTGGGGTTGCAACATCTCCAGAGAATCATGGAGAAAGATTGAGCAAATCTAGAAGCGTTTTATAGCTTATAACCTGAAAATTAAAAGTAATACACCCTATCCTATTCTCCTTATAGAAGCAGGTCTTTCCCCTAATGAGAGCCTAGCTATGCTTAGGTTTCTGTTGTACAAGCACAAACTCAATAACATAGATGATCACAGACTTCCTAAGCTAGCTTTAAATTCCAACCAAAACCACCTAAGGCTCAATCGAGGGTGGCATAAAGACACAAGGGCCTGGTTAAACTATTGGGAGATCAACGAAAATGATGCATTGAAAAACATAAATAACATTAAAGATATTGTTACTTCTAAGTTCAAAGAAAAAATGTGGCGTGAGAAAGATTTAGCGGCTAAAAAAAATTAAGTTATTATAATAAGGTCATCAACCCCACCCTAGAAGATCAAAAGTATCTGGTATGGATTTAAACAGGAACACAACAAATTACAGAGATAACCATATACACAAAGATGCAGCAGAAATAATACTTCATTTCATTAATGGAAATACTGAAATATGCTTACAACCAGAAATGGAATAAACTAGCTAGGGCGATGGTAGCTTATCTCTGAGAAGAGATGTGCGGCTACATGCCTCTGAACTATTCTGAACTGTGTTACAATGAGGCTCGAAGGCCTATTTATTGTTGAGAAACAATGGAAAACCCTTCACATTCTAAAACCTAACCCTAGAAGATGAAACACCAAATTGTGGGCCCCGTTTTTGGGTAAGTTGGTACATCAACTTCCCGGGGTCGCGAATGGGTCATATTATCTCTGTTTGACGCGCATGATAGCCTGTTGGAAAGATATCTCCGAGGACTATGACGGAAAAGACGATTTTTAGATAGAAAATTTTTTGGCGGTAGATTTCCCAAAAAATGTCGTTTAGGGCCTCAAAATGGCTCCAGAAGTTTAGGACTCGAAAAACTGCTAAAAATAGTAAACTGCGTTATAATTAAGGAAACTGAAAAACTAAAAGGGATAGTTGTGGGGGTCTAGATGGGATAGGTGGGTGGCCACCAACATCCACCTGGATCATTCCTCCTCCCTTAGGAAGCAATGGTCCCCATTGCGTTGAGTTCCTCCATGAGATGAGGAAGCTTCTGCTGAGTTGGGTCTCTGGTGAGCTGTTCTGCAATCTCTGATGTGTCCAGAAATGGTGGGAAGCATGGTCGACAACGGTCCACATTGAACGCTTGGTGCAAGCGAAGGAATGGAGGAATGTTGTTCTTCCAAGCATTGTTTCCCATAGCCTTGGTACTAGTGTAAGAACCATGTCGGAGTGGTCTGAGTTTCTGATGGATTTTGGTAAGGCGTTCTTTCTGTAGATGTAACCAAACTTTGTTGCCCACCTGAAACTTGTGTGGTACCCCTATGGGTGAGGAGAAGTTTTTCTTGTGTTCTATCATGGCCGTATCCCTTTGCTGCTGCTGCTGTGTGGAGGAACCATTTGCGGGGGTCATGGATGTAGCAATGATCTTCCCCTTACTTTGGGAGTGAACCAAACAAAAATATGAATTTCCTAGTCTGGGAGATGAGCTTGCTTCCTTTCTTGGCAGTGATCAAAGAGGTGGCGGTAGGTGGGGCTACCTCTGGTATCCTGTATAATGAATTATCCAAAGAAATAATGATAGCACGAGGCCTTGACTCATACACAACATGTCGCCTCCACAAGTATGGCTAGCCTAATAGTACATCGCAAACATCCAAAGGTGTAACATCACACAATACCTCGTTTGTGTATGGTTTGATGCTATAGGGAAGGCGGCATTGCTGGCGAACTTTGAGATCTCTTCCTTCATGAAGACACCCGATACTGTACGGCTGTGGGTGTGGTGTAGTCAGTAGGCCCAACCGCTTCACGACCTCTGCTGAAATAAGGTTCTTTTGGCTACCACTGTCAACAATGAATTGCAGTGGTGAACCCTTCACCCACATCTATGAGTAGAAAAGATGCTCCCCCTCCTCTGGGTCTTCGGGATCATTCTTTTGGATCTTGGCAGTGGCAACAGTGGCACTGGGATTCGCATCAATGATTTTCTTCCTTTTGCCATTCCCCTTGTCAGGTTCTGGTTCAGGGTCAGAACATGCATCTGATTCAGAAGCCTTCAACTCGGCCACCAGCGACTGCTTGGTCCGACACTCACTTGTGTTATGAGTTGGAATCTTGTGGAACTCACACCACTTTCCTGTGTCCTTCTTCGGCTTTGTGGTGGTGTTCTTTTCTTGCAGCTTCGATGGGTTGTCTTGGGTCACCCCACCTTGGCTTTATCCTTTGGGATTCGGATTTGCAGATCCAAAGTCTCGCTTCTTCTGTTTGAAATTTTGCTCAATTTTGATAGCGTATCGGTATGTTGTGCCGAGTGAGGAGATGTTCAATAACTCCATCTCTTCCTGGATGTATCTGTGTAGGCAGGCGCAGTATTTGAGTACCAGATGTAGCTCAGAATATTTGATACCCAACTCTGTGCAAAGGGTATGAAAAATGTTTGTGAACTTCGGCACATCTTGGTCTCGTCCCTGTCGCAGTGTGGTCCATTTGATGTATTTTTCCTCATAGATTTTGACAGGGTAGTACTGCTCCTTGATGGCATCCCAGAAGTCATTCCAAGTGGGTGCGGCTGAAAATAGCGAGCCTGTACTTTCGTCCTTCTGCTCGCAGTAGGTTTCCCACTAGTCCTTGACGTGGGGGGCTGCTTTGAGAAGAGCGAAAACAATCTTTTCTCGACTTGAAAATTCATGAACAAAAAAATACCCATCTAGCAGATTTAACCATTTATCTACGACATCTACGTTTATTTGACCCTCGAAGATGGGGATTGCAAAATTAACTTGTACCTTAAAGGGTGTGCCATTTCCAGAGTTGCTGTTGGAAGCCGATGCGTCGCCTCTCGGTAGTCGCTGAAGGATCTGGGCAAAGCTGTCCATCATCGCGTTCCTTTGTTGCTCGATCACTTCTTCGAGCAAGATTTTGATAGGATCTCCTGCCCCCTCATCTTTCTTCTCATCCACCATGGGAGGTCGTCAAGATTTGCGAGGCTGGTCTTGCAAAGGTTCAACTAGTTCAAGCCCTAACTCCTTATACCCCGACCTCGTTGGGGACATGCAAAGAAAAACAGAAAAAGTAGACCTCTTTGATACCACTGATCCGGATTTAAACAGGAACGCAACAAATTACAGAGATAACCATATACACAAAGATGCAGCGGAGATAAGACTTCATTTCATTAATGGAAAATACTGAAATATACTTACAACCAGAAATGGAAATAAACCAGCTAGGGTGATGGTAGCTTATCTCTGAGAAGAGATGTGCAGCTACATGCCTTTGAACTATTCTGAACTGTGTTACAATGAGGCTCAAAGGCCTATTTATTGTTGAGAAACAATGGAAAACCCTTCACATTCCAAAACCTAACCCTAGAATATGAAACACCAAATTGTGGGCCCCGTTTTTGGGTAAGTTGGTACATCAACTTCCCAGGGTTGTGAATTGGTCGTATTACCTCTGTTTGATGCGCATGATAGCCCGTTGGAAAGATATCTCCGAGGAATACAACGGAAAATGCGATTATTAGACAGAAAAAATGCTAGCAGTAGATTTCCCAAAAAACATCGTTTAGGGCCTCAAAATGGCTCTTGAAGTTTAGGACCCGAAAAACTGCTAAAAATAGTAAACTGCGCTATAATTAAGGAAACTAAAAAACTGAAAGGGATAGTTGTGGGGGTCCAGATGGGATAGGTGGGTGGCCACCAACATCCACCTGGATCATTCCTCCCCCCTTAGGAAGCAATGGTCCCCATTGCATTGAGTTCCTCCCTGAGATGAGGAAGTTTCTGCTGAGCTGGGTCTCTGGTGAGCTATTCTACAATCTCTGATGTGTCCAGAAATGGTGGGAAGCATGGTCAACAACAGTGCACATTGAACACTTGGTGCAAGTGAAGGAATGGAGGAATGTTGTGCTTCCAAGCATTGTTTCCCGTAGCCTTGGTACTAGTTTAAGAACCATGTCGGAGTGGTCTGAGTTTCTGATGGGTTCTGGTAAGGCATTCCTTCTGCAGATGTAACCAAACTTTGTTGCCCACCTGAAACTTGTGTGGTACCCCTGTGGGTGAGGAGAAGTTTTTCCTGTGTTCTGTCATGACCGTATCCCTTTGCTGCTGCTGCTGTGTGGAGGAACCCTTTGCGGGGGTCATGGATGTAGCAACGATCTTCCCCTTACTTTGGGAGTGAATCAGATAGAAAATGAATTTCCTAGTCTGGGAGATGAGCTTGCTTCCTTTCTTGGCAGTGATCAAAGAGGTGGCAGTAGGTGGGGCTACCTCCGGTATCCTGTATAATGAATTATCCAAAGAAATAATGACGACACGAGGCCTTGACTCATACACAACATGTCGCCTCCACAAGTATGGCTAGCCTAATAGTACATCGCAAACATCGAGAGCTGTAACATCAAACAATACCTCATCTGTGAATGGTTTGATGCTGTAGGGAAGGCAGCATTGCTGGCGAACTTTGAGATCTCGTCCTTCATGAAGCCACCCGATACTATACGGCTGTGGGTGTGGTGTAGTTAGTAGGCGCAACAGCTTCACAACCTCTACTGAAATAAGGTTCTTTTGGCTGCCACTATCGACAATGAATTGCAGTGGCGAACCCTTCACCCACATCTGTGAGTGGAAAAGACGCTCCCCTTCCTCTGGGTCTTCGGGCTCATTTTTCTGGATCTTGGCAGTGGCAACAGTGGCACTGGGATCCGCATCAATGATTTGCTTCCCTTTGCCATTCCCCTTGTCAGGTTCTGGTTCAGGGTTAGAATATGCATATGATTCGGAAGCCTTCAACTCGGCCACCAGCAACTACTTGGTCCGACACTCACTTGTGTTATGAGTGGGACTCTTGTGGAACTCACACCACTTTCCTGTGTCCTTCTTCGGCTTCCTGGTGGTGTTCTTTTCTTGCAGCTTCGACGGGTTGTCTTGGGTCGCCCCACCTTGGCTTTGTCCTTTGGGCTTTGTATTTGCAGATCCAAAGTCTCGCTTATTCTGTTTGAATTTTTGCTCAATTTTGAGAGCGTATCGGTATGCTGTGCTGAGTGAGGAGATGTTCAAGAACTCCATCTCTTCCTGGATGTATCTATGTAGGCAGGCGCGGTATTTGAGTACCAGATGTAGCTTAGAATCTTTGATACTCAACTGTGTGCGAAGGGTATAAAAAATGTTTGTGAACTCCGGCACACCTTGGTTTTGTCCCTGCCATAGTGTGGTCCGTTTGATGTATTTGTCCTCATAGCTTTTGACAGGGTAGTACTGCTCCTTGACGGCATCCCGGAAGTCATTCCAAGTGGGTGCGGCTGAAAATAGCGAGCCTGTACTTTCATCCTTATGCTCGCAATAGGTTTCCCACCAGTCCTTGACGTGGGGGGCTGCTTTGAGAAGAGCGAAAACAATCTTTTCTTGACTTGAAAATTAATGAACAGAAATATCTTTTCTAGCAGATTTAACCATTTATCTACAACATCTGCATCTATTTGACCCTCGAAGATGGGGATTTCAAAATTAACTTGTACCTTAAAGGGTGTGGCATTTCCAGAGTTGTTGTTGGAAGCCGATGCGTCGCCTCTGGGTAGTCGCTGAAGGATCTGGGCAACGCTGTCCATCATCGCGTTCCTTTGTCGCTCGAGCACTTCTTCGAGCAAGATTTTGATAGGATCTCCTTCCCCCTCATCTTTCTTCTCATCCGCCATGGGAGGTCGTCTAGATTTGCAAGGCTGGTCTTGCACCTCCAGAAATTTGATATCTCCGTTCTTAATAGATCGAGAGTTAAGATGGATCTTGGTTGATTAATAATTAAACTAAAATTCCGAAAGTTTGTTACAAAATAAACACACCTATGGACGTTTTGGAAACACTGATATATATAATACTTACGTTTATATATATATATATATATATATATATATATATATATATATATATCAACCATCACACTTGATTTAATTCTCACTCAAGTACTATGAATTTTAAAATTTAACCATCTTAAAATAAATCCCAACTAACAGAATTTGACATTGTATTCAAAATAGTTATTTATAATTTATAACAAAACTCTTCAAAATTCCGAGAAAAATAAAAATCCATCCTTAATGTATTCCAGTAAAACCCTTTAACATTTGACTTGATATTCAAAATACTTATTTATAGCTTATCACAAAACTCTTCGAAATTAAAAAGTGAATAAAAAATCAAATCCTTAACTTATAACAAAACTATTATTCCAATAAAACCCATTAAAATCAACCATTAACATTTGACTTCATATTCAAGATAGTCATTTATAATTTATAACAAAACTCTTTGAAATAAAAAAGTAAATAAAAAATCAATCCTTAACTTATAACAAAACTATTATTCAAGTAAAACCCATTAAAATCAACCATTAACATTTGACTTCATATTCAAAATATTTATTCATCACTTATCATACTATTCCAAAAATATAAAATAAAAAAACTTATAGTTAAGATATAGCAAAAAACTTTTAAAGTGACCATGAACTCTTGAAAGAGGTATCCCTTAGTCTTAAGGAATTTATTCCGTGGATAGGGGTCTTTGGTAGAGAAGTCATAATGTTTAACATTAAGATCGGATAAAAACCAAAATAAAATAATTAATAATAATTATCAATAAAACATTTTAACCAGTTAAAATTAATGAAACTAAAATTAAAAATAAAATACCGTAAAAGTAATAATTATCATTTTAATTAATAATTAAATAAGCTTAAATTTATTTTTAACTTTGAATCTATTAAGCGTGAAAAGGGATCAAATTCCTTTAATATGAAAATAGTTTTTGGAATAAAAAGAAATTTGATTTTTTTAATGAGAAAATGGGGTTTGGAATAAAAAGAAATTTGATTTTTTTATGAGAAATTCTTCCGCGTAAATCACATAATATTACATTTTTCGAGGCATTTGGAACCAACCAATGTGGTTCATCCTCAAGACAAGTTCACACTGGTTGGTTCGAAATGCGTCAACCAATGTAATATTATGTGATTTACCCCGAAATTTTTCTGAGAAACTTGATATGGATCACAGAAAGCTCAATTCAACAAAGGAAATTTGATCCCTTTAAAATGAATGTAACCGAGTCACCAATTAATTTGTAGTCAAAGTTTGAATGCCCGTTAAAATCTGGCCTACATCAGCAATCCGTGGCGCCAGGGATCAGCCAATAGGAAAGACACTCCAACCCCTATTTAATGAAACGGCCTCCTGCTTTCATTTTGCAAAGACGCTTCTCCTTTTCACAGGTATAGCAACACCGAGTCTTTTCTGTGGTGGCAGGTTCGAGTCACGATAGTGACATCAATGGCCCCGAAGGCAGAGAAGAGGCCCATGGCTGGGAAAGAGCCCTTGACATCAATGGTCCCGAAGGTAGAGAAGAGGCCCATGGCTGGGAAAAAGCCCTTGGTGGGGAATTCCCCTTCAACAGAAAAGATGTCTTCGAAGTTGGAGAATAAGGTAGTAAAGGAAGGAGACAAAAAGAGCAAGAAGCACAAGAAAAGTGTGGAGACGTACAAGATCTATCTCTTCAAGGTGCTGAAGCAGGTCCATCCGGAAATGGGTATTTCCAGCAACGCCATGGGAATCATGAACAGTTTTATCAATGATTTATTTGAGAAATTGGCGAACGAGGCATCCAGACTCTCTCGCCTCAGCAAGAAACCAACTATTACTTCCCGGGAGATCCAGACAGCCGCAAGACTCATTCTTCCAGGGGAGCTCGCCAAGCACGCTGTGTCTGAGGGTACTATGGCCATTACAAAAATCACCAGTGCTCAGATTCCGGTCCTCTTTCGACGATTTCTTTTAAATTGCTGTAGGGTTTTATAGCCAGGGGAATCGCATTCTGGTCTGTCTGCATCACAATTTTTGCATTTTGTCATCTTTGGTTCTTTTATCTTTTGTAAGACTCCGAAATGGATTCTTATTCTCAGTCTTCTTCTCTTGAATTGCTCTTGAATTGAGCTTTCACATGTTCCTTTAAAGATTTGAAGCCAATATAATAAATTTATTTTCTGTTTACGTGAAAAACTTGTAGTCATGTAGCATATGTTGTTAAGCCGTGCGCATCAAGGCCCTGGTAGGAGGATATTGTTAGACTTACAGTGGAGAAATGGTGACCGAGCTCCATTTCGTCTTTTAAACCTAAATAATAACACGAAACTATATTATCCTTTTTGAGAATAAGAAAAAGCTTTCACTGAACTATATTGTTAGTCTAAGTACTCTAAATGCTCAGAAGCTTGGATAACTGGAAGAAATACATGCATTTAATATGCTCGGAGGTTCTGCATGTAACATGGATACAGAGAATGCGGTAGGAATTTTGAAATCTCATTGCAAAATGAAAACAAAAGTTTAGTTATCTTCTAAATGTATTCATCAAAGTTTTTATTATTAATATATTTTATATTTGATTAAAAATTAAAGATTTTTTTAAAGATTTAAACATTTTCCAATAAAAAGTATTGTAGGTTATATATATGTGGGGTTAATTTTCAGAAAATGTCTAAAAAATAATCTATTTGTGAAATTTTGCTCCTAATTTTTTTTTTCACAGTTATCCATAATTGTGATGAGATTTTCCTAATAATATTATGTATTATTTTGAATATTAAAGTCTTTGCAAATATTTATTACTACAGTGATTTTTTAAAAATAGGTTTTACTCTACACATTGCGTTTAATCACAAAAAGCCAAAAAAAAATTCTTTCATAGCATTGCCCAACTATGCTTCTTTGTGTTCTTTGTAAGCTCCCGTTGACTTGTGAATTCACAAGTGTATTTAACAATTTTAACAAGAGAGAATGGTATCTTGCATTGCTCAATATCAGTGGGATGGAAAGTTGAGAATGGTATCTTGCATTGCTCAATATCAGTGGGATGGAAAGTAACAACTTTGAAGGGTCAATCAGGTTATATGTATAGAGGGTGGAAACATTTGGGTTGAAGAATCTATATTGAGATGTATAGAATCACGTGACACCCTCAGCAGACGTGTTTATCGCAGATTCTAAGCGATGGAACTTTGGCCAATTGGCATACAGACATTTGGCTAGAAGTCTATACGCTCTTATACAATTCAATATATTGAATTTAGAAATTCTACCTGGCCAACAACAGAGAGTTCGCCCAAGCGGAGCCCTCGAATCTGAGCTACACCTACGTGGTAAAAAATGATTAGGTTGAGGAGGATGAAAATTGAAAGATGTGATTGGTTAAATTTGTCTAGCCAAACTCATGATAGGGACACAAAACACCTATCGGGTGGCTATTTAATCATAATTAATTGGCATGGAGATACATTAATGGTGTCAAAATATTGGCTTCAAACAAACTCAGTTCACAACTATAATACTATTTATTAACATGTAAAATAATCAGTGAATATGAAACCTGCAACATCAAACTGTTAGCCATCAATCCTGTACCCATGCAGTGCTACAAGTTTGCACTATGCCATCTAACACCAACAATCAAACTCTATATTTTTCATAAATCTAGCTCTCTTCCACACCAATCCAATGTTTGACATTTTGAATACTAAACATCGCTTCACAAGTCAACATGCACAGATATTTCAACCTTCTTCTTGCCATCTGCCTTTGTAATATGTGTATTCGATACTCTTCCTCTCTGTAATCTAAATAATATATGCATTAATTTATCCCTTCAAAACAGTTGTTAGATACAACAATTATATATTCTATCTCCGTTCTCATAGTAACCCCTCACTAGTTCTGTAAACAAATCATGCTATAATCTTATCATTTCACTCCATAAGATTTCTATGCAATCTTAGGTAGCAGAATGTGTTCCACCATTAACCAAACCTCTATCCAACACTTCAACCTAATCCCCTCTCCCTGCTAAGGTTTAGTTCTAGGCCTTTGGTAAACAGATCATATATCTACTGTCTATTGCATATGATCCTCAACAGGCTTCATCATATACACTTATAGCTTTCAGCCCAGTTAGCGAGTCATTGATTTATCAGCGGTCCCATATTTGAAGGCTGTCGCATAGTCCCACATCGGTAGAGGTTCAATGTTCAAGGTTCAAGGTTCAAGGTTCAATGTTCAAGGTTATATAAATGTTCAAGGCTATGTCCTAATGTTCTAGATCAATCCAAGCAAATGATCATTGTGTGACTAAATCAACCACTCACTTCAAAGTTTTTTTGAAATACCATGGGAAATCCAATGGTTTTGCGAGTGGTTTTTCATTTTCTTTTCTTACAGACTATAACATACCTTATCTTCTTGGGAAGTTTTTATAATGCACCCTAGACAGTGATTACCTACGTTATAACACTTTCTGGCCACTTATTCACCTGCGTTACTAGTATTTTCTTTTCAAATCCTCACTTGCAAGCATCTCCAAACCCTCTCAGACCTCCTACAAGTATTTTCTTTTCAAATCCTCACTTGCAAGAATCTCCAAACCCTCTCAGACCTCCTACAACTTCTCTAGAACGTGTCCAACCTCTTGCAACTCCTTTACAACCATCATAAAGCACTAGTTTTCCAAACACCCCTGCATCAATTTAATGGTAACTCATATTTAGTAAATCTTCATGTTGACAACAAACCATCAGGATCATGTGCGCCACCACCGATAGGTTGACATCAATGCCAACAAGAAAACCTACTATAATGTCAACATTATCACCCTAGCAAGAAACAAAACTAGTGGTAAAATAAGAGATATATTTTCTCTGAAATTAAAAAAAAAAAAAAGACTAGTTGAGATTATTGTTGTTAAGTATACTAACATCTACGTTTCTTATAACATATATATTAGTATGTCAAACATACAAAATAAATTGTGACCCGCCAAATCTTTAAATTGATAACATATAATCACATGCTTGAGAGATCAAACTAGTAAGATTATGGGCCATATGAATTTCTCATGATGAGGTAGAGATGTCAATGGGCTCATCTATGGTTCTTGGATAATTTGGTCCTTTTCCACAATTTAGATGGGTTTTTTACGAGCCGGCCTAAGAGTTGCATCCCTATGTTTGAGTCCCATATCGCTATGCCTGGTCTGAAGTTCATCCAATTGCAATGACATTTCTCTCTTAGCCTAATTGTGTTCTAGAATAACATTTGTGAGAAGGGCTTTGATTTTCTAGTAAATCTCAATGGTGTAAAGGTATTGGTTTTGGAATCCTCAAGTAGACTTGGATTAGGGACTCATTCTACAATTGATGTCAATACCTATGCATTGTTAGGTTCGTCCTTATTTGCAAGAACCTTTGTTGCATCATTTTCAATTTCTTGTTGAATGTCATTAGGAGTTTGGATTTGATAGAAGTGAGTTGCATTATGGACATGAAGGTGAGCTCGTGCACTCCCTTCCACTCTACTAGGTGAGAAGTAACGACTTGTGACCTTTTGACGTGAAGGGGGTACGGATAAGAAAAGATAGTTGGGAGAGGATGGGTGCATGAGAAAACCCCCTAAAAGAACAATGAACAAGAGACAAGGCAACTAAAGACTTGAGAGAGATAATATGAAGGGTGGTGCAACAACAATTTTGAGCTATGAGAAAAAATCCTCTATGGGATGAAGGTGTAGGAAGAGTGCCCTAAATGGGGAAGACGAAATTTTAAAGAATTAAAAACACATCCAAAGAAAAAACCAATAAACTTGTATCCAAGGTGGAAAATTGAACATGAGAAGATCTTGTCTGATATAGGACTAGGAGTAGGAAAACCACCATTCCAGACAAAAGCATGCTTAAAAAATAAAGGCTTTTCAACTAACATGTAAAACCAACAATTGTAAAATTCAATGCAACCATAAATAATTTTCAGAGATAATTAAGTGTAGACTCGTATGTTAATACAACCAACACTGCGGTAAGGAGCACGAATACCTTGTAACCTTGCCAATCCAACTAGCATAGGGAAATTCCACACCAAGAACAATAAACCTCCACTCAAATAAAAATAAGCATTTCCTTCCAAGAACACCATGCAAATTCTCCTCAATTTTGTTGAGTATACTAGGCAAGAGCCAAATAGTATCCACATTGAGGGAGGCCATGTCTAGAGGACTTTGTCCTACCCCGCTTAGAAGAAAAGAGAAATTAGTGTAGGAGTAGAAACTAGGTTTGGGAGGGGTAAGTTGCCAGAAATAAAATTGTAGACACAACTCAATGAAAATAATAGTGGTTTCCCCTTGCCAACCTACATTAAGACTCACCAATCTACCATTGAAAGAGTTCCATCAATTTCCACCCTGATTCATTAAATGCATAATGCTTTTAAAGTTGTGTGGATCATCATTTTAAGAAAGTGTAGGATGTGTGGCGAGTTGGAAGGCCATGCTTCCCCCCTTGTTTGATTTGGGTGATGGGAATGGAGCCATCCCCTCCCACGATTTATCCTTGTTTCTCATCCCATCTAGGAGTTATGAAGATTTATCCTTGTTTCTCATCCCTTTCTAGGATTTATGGAGATTTATCCTTAAAGATAATGAAAATGATGGATACATTAATGTTACAATGCATGTTAGAAAGAATATTATTAATCTAGTCAAGTTAAAAGAGTAACAATTAACAAGAAGTACGATGGTTTTTTGGTTTTTGTCTTTTTTCATGTAACCAAGCATTTTATAACAACAATGTACATGATATGAATTGAGATGTTATTTATAATCTATGGAGGATAACATTCATTACTCTCAATTATTTGAAATAAATTCAATTGACAATCGCTAATAATTAATATTATTAGATTAATTTTAAAAATATTTAAGAGTAATTGATAAAATTTGAATATTTTTGAAATTCGAGTTTGTGTTACATGGTGGTAGTTGATTGCATTGAGAGGAGCTCTACAATCCAAAAATGGGGAAGATGTTGTAGTGACACACGAAAAAAACATATTGTTGGCTCAATCGAAAATGTAATAAAAATATTAATTCTATTATATTCAATTTATTATATTGTTTTTGTTTTGGTAAGTTTATTGTAAAAAATATGCTATGTAGGTTAACCCGATAATGCAATATAAATCAAATCAGAATACTATAACCTACTTCTACTAATAATTTGTGGAAGCTTAAATATCGAGTTGAAAAATAAAACCAGAAGAAGAAGAATCAATCACACAACACACATGAAAATACTTTGGGGAAAGCCTCAGCGAAAACCCCCACTATCTCTATTATCATACAAGGTGGAAATACATAAAGATTATACAAAGCCTTAGCTCTCGCAGCTAGCTAGCTCTCAATACAATCCTGACAGATGCTCACAGGAAATCTTGGCTGCTCTCCAACTTTCCTCTCTGCCCTCCAAGCTCGTATTTCCTTGTGTTGTTCCTCTCGGATGATCTCATTCAACCAAGTGGAAAACCAATTTACCAAGTGGATGATCTCTTGATCTCACATATTGTCAGAACTGCGTAATCCTCAAGGAATTATTCGTCCTACATGCATGAGTTTTCTTTATAGGAAACCACATGCAACTGATAGTGCACTTTCCTTGACTTTAATCTCAATTGGGTCTTTCTTAGAATATACATGCATGAATTTCTAATGAGGGAATATTTAGTTAACTGGAGTACACTAGTTGAGTGCATGCATGCATCAATTGATTGTTAACTCTCTATTAGTTCCTCAAACAGTTTGGAACTAATTTAACTGGACTTAACTCAGTAATCTGAGTTAAATAATTACAACTCAAATATAACTCAATCTTATCTCCTTAATTTAAGGCTTATCTCCTTAATTTAAGGGATAACTCTTGCATGACTTCAGAAATACTTCTAACTTGAATTTATCAAACTAATTAAGTCAAAATAACTTAATTAATTTTTTCCAAGTAGCTCTTAAGGCTAAATTCAATCTTAATTCACAATTTAATTCAAGGACAAATTAAATTGGAATTTTCTTGTTTCCACATTTCAACACTCCCTCTCAACAAGAAAGGGATTATCTGCCACCCCGATCCTGTCTCTATGGAACTTGAATTTACACTTTCACACTGCCTTTGTCAAAATGTCGGCATCTTGCTCCTCTGCTGAAATATACTGTAGCAACATGATCCTCCCATCATCAAAAACTTGCTTGACCTTTTAAAGCCAACAAGAACTCACAACTGACTTGTTCTCCAGTCTTGGAACCACGTCCCAAACACTATTACGAACTATGGAGTCATACTCTTCCACCATAACATCAACCCTAATCAACTGCTGCACTGATTCCTCAAAGGAAAATGGCTTGGTCTCAATAAATTCCCTAGCAAGGGCCATGTATCCAGTGTACCTCTTAGGTGACCTCCTCTGTCTGTGCTAAGAAGATGGTGCTCCCACATTCTCTCTCACATCCTGCAACAATCTGTCAGCTTCACTTGTTTGCTTCCATCCATCCCTGGAAGACTCTGCTTGAGTGGATGTATCCAATCCTGGAACCTTTGCATGCAACTGCTCCGCATCAGTCTCAAGCTCCTCCTCCTTAGGAACCAACAATTCCTCCACAGCCTATAGTTGGAGCTCCCTCTCAATGGAAACTCACATGGCCTTCTGCTCATCAAACTTGAGATCTCTGTGAACCATTGTCCTCCGACTAGTAGGCAAGTGCACTTGATATTTGTGAGGTGTATCAGTGTACCCCACAAGTATCCCCAACTCTGCTGTCGGATCAAGCTTTTCCGTGCATCCTTTGTCACATTGCAATATACCGATGAGTAAAAGATCCTAAGTGGCCCACATTTGGTCTCTTACCGGAGAAAGCTTCCTCTAGTGTCTTCATCCCAAGTATGCGATGTGGGCTTCTATTCCGCAAATAGACCGCTATTTTACATGCCTCAGCCCATAGATGAAGTGGTAGGCTTTGGTCATGCAACATCGCCCGTCCTGCCCCTACAATAATTCTATTCTTCCTCTCGGCCAACCCATTTTGCGGTGGGTTATGAGGTGCCGTCAAGTCTCGTATAATTCCTTCAGCTACACAGAAGTCCTTAAACTCTTGAGAGACATATTCTCCACCGTTGTCGCCTCTCAAGGCCTTGATCTTCTTCCCTAACTCTTTCTTGACCAAAGCTTTGAACTCACAAAACTTTGAGAAGGTTTGGTCCTTCTTCTGCATGAAATAAATCCAACATTTACGAGAAAAATCATCAATGAAAATCACATAATACCTTTGCTTTGCTATGGATGTCGTCGAGAATGGCCCACACACATCAGTATTAACTCACTCTAAGATAGCCTTTTCTCGACTATATCGATCATGAAAGGAAGACTTGGTGTACTTTCCCAACGTACAACCTTTGCATGTGTCAACTTGCTCAAGTTTAGCTTTGGGAAGTCCTGTAGATATCTTCTACATTATCTCCAAAGCCCCATGATGCAAATGGCCCAACCGTCTGTGCCTCAACTCACCAATGTCTTGGCTTTGCACTAATTCTGCTTTCGTACTCAATGTTGCGCAATCATCTACCTCTAGTTTATGGAGATCATTCACCCGAATCCCTATCCTCTTGGTCTGACCCGTGGCTATGTGTCTTAGGAATGTATTTCCTTTACTAAAGACGACATCATAGCCTTTTTCCTCCAACATCGCGACCGATACCAAGTTCTTCTTTAGTTTGGGCACATACTTCACGTCTATCAAGGTGATAGGAGCTCCATGATCCCTCTGAAAAGCAACCGTGCCCACTCCTGAAACACTATACCTTCTGTCGTCACCCATCTCTATGTGCATCTTGAGGTATTTCTCTTCCAAGGTAGTAAATAAAATTTATCACCGGTCATGTGGAATGAGGCTCCATTGTCAAGATACCAAACAAAACCCATCATCGATGACACCATGCATGCAATGAGGGTAAAGTCCATTTCAAAATGAACGGCTAATGCCTCACCTTTCGATCCTTCCAAGGATCCGTTCTTGGACTTCTTCGATGGGAAATTAGTTGCATAATGCCCCATCTTGTGACAAGTAAAGCATCTCACTTTAGACTTGTTACCTTCTTCCCTCCATGAGAAGAATATAATTTGGAATGGGAAGCCTTCACTTCCCTTTCCTTGCCTTACTTGCTAAGGCTATATTTCCTTCAACATCATTCTTGGATTAAGAACCATCTCGTGTGCTCCTCTTGATCTCCTCCTGCATCAGATCCGACAATAGTTGTTCCCAATCCGACAGTTTCTCCCTTCCATTCACAGAGTCCTAGTAGCTATTCCAACTCTTTGGAAGGCTAAGGAGAGCGTGTTGGCATTATGATGTATGTGTTGTACTTGATGGAAACCCACTTGTAGCAGAACAAATTACTTGTATATGGTAACTAGATGAATGTACAAAAGAGATATCAGATGTGACAGAATGTGATGAAATGCAGGGAAATTTTAGATGTGATGAAATGTATGGCAGCTTCAAGGAATCAGTTCAAAAGGAAAATCACTTAGATGAAAGATCACAATATACCACGAAAACAACAGAGAATGATAGATCGGTCTTCACAGAATGAAGAAAGAGAGGTATACGCAAGTTCACCATTAACCAAGTCGTGTATACACACAGGTTAACAGAACCAAAGGTGCGTATAATGTACACACGCGATTTCACAGAAAGGAAAGCACGTATACCTTGGAAAACTAAGTTTTGGTCCGAATTATTTGGTCCATGGTATTTTGATCCATGGTATTGGTCCATGGTATTTGATCCGAGGTATTGACCCTAGGTATTTGATCCAAGGTATTGGTCCTAATTGGTTTTGGTCCATGGTATTGAGAAAGGCCTAAAATTATAAAAGGAGGAGAAGATCATTAGGCCAACGTACTCAAGCATTGAATATCTGATGAAGAGAGAGATCTAGTATGCAGGTTATTGGGTTATGGTGCATTGCTGGATCTGAACCAAGGAGGAACTTTAGCATATGGAAGATAAGATCTAATTATGGATCGGGATCTTAAGGCGTAAAGTGAACTATCATTATGTGTTTTTTTCTCATGAATATTCTAGATCTGAATACTAATGCATATATTATTCTGTAAATGATATGATTTGGGTATAACTGAAGTCTGGTATAGCTGCAGAATTATGAACTAATATTTTCAGATGTATACATTGGTTTTCTTTAAGGAAAGCACGTATACATGCGGGTTCAGCACAATAAGGTAGCGTATACCTTATAATCTATGTTTTAGTTGTCGTTTTTATTGTTGCAGTCTTATGGGTTCTGGCTTGGGTTCTGGTTATTGTATTCCGGTGACAACATTCTGAAAGATCAAAGTGATTGATTGATTTGGTTGTGGTTGGTTCAATAGAAGGTTGGTTGATGCAGATATATTTGATGATTGAATGATGTTGTTGATGGATCCAGTCTGAAAATTTATGAAACATGGTCTCTGAAAGAAAGGAGAAGTTTGTAGCCTTCTATAGGCTAGCACCGACGTACTAGTAAACATATCAGCTAGTACAAGAGCTAGGGGGTTGTAGCTCCCTTCCAGTAGAAGCTGGAGAATGAGAGAAGGTTGTAGCATTCTGTAGGTAGAAGCCTGTGTACTTGTATAAAGCTGCACTAGTACAAAAATTGTAAACATAATTATCTTATTATTAAAAGAAGACAAAGACGATTGCAACAGGTGGTTTTAACCCACATTGGGTTTCCACCTTATATCTTGGTGTTTATGTGTGTTGCTTATGTGTGATGCTTTACTCTTGTCTTACTGCACCATCTAATGAATTTGCTGATATACTGATTAAAGTTCACTACATGATAATTTGGGTAAATCAAAATATCTCTGTAGATATGCTGGTTCCGTTTAGTATAATTGCGTATACATGCTAGCTCACTAAGCTGAAGTAGCGTATACAAATCAATTTTGAAAATTAAATTATTGATTTGATAATACTGATTCACCCCCCTCTCAGTATTATTTCCAATAATTGGTATCAGAGCAGGTCCTTAAAAAGAAGCTATCGCTTGAAGGCAGATCCATCATCATGAGTAATCAAGAAAGGGGGGATCCATCAGACCGCCAATCTTTGATGGGAGAAACTTCATTTATTGGAAGGTAAGAACCACAACCTATCTTCAATCTCTTGGAATAGATGTCTAGGAAATTGTGGAAGGAGGATATAAATTTCCATCAGCAATTCCTATAGATACGGCAGGTAAAAAGCAATATGAAACCAATGCCAAGGCTGTCAATACATATTAGGAACTCTGTCACAATCAGATTTTGTCAAAGCTATGCAGCTCAAATCAACTAAAGAAATATGGGACAAAATCATTCTAAGATATGAAGGAGACTCTCAGGTAAAACGCGCTAAACTACAAGCTCTCAAAATTCAATATGAAAATCTCAAGATGCACAATGATGAAAGTATAGCTAGTTACTTCTTGCATACAGATGAGGTTGTTAATTGCATGAAAACTCTAGGTGAAGAGGTAAAGGAAGTTACCTTAGTTGAAAAAGTCTTAAGATCCTTGTCTGCTAAATTTGAATCAAAAGTATCTGCCATAGAAGAAAAGGAGGATCTACAGACTATTACTATGACACAACTTCATGAAATCCTAACTGCCTTTGAGATGAGAAAAGGAGGTCCATCAGATATGAAAGAAGCCGCATTTAAAGCTTCAGCAAAAGGAAAAGAAGAACTCAATGGATTAGGACATATTTTAGAAGGAGAAGAAGAAGCAAACTTTGTCAAGTACCTTCAATGGGGTCCAGAAGATTTAGAGGTAAATTACCTTTCACCAGTACGCAAGCTTCTACTTGCAGAAGGCTACAACCTTCTCTCGTTCTCCAGCTTCTACTGGAAAGGAGCTACAATCCCCTAGCTCTTGTACTAGCAAATATGTTTACTAGTACGTAGGTGTCGGCCTACAAAAGGCTACAACCTTCTCCTTTCTTCTAGGGACCACGTTTCAGAAATTTTCAAATTGGATTCATCAACAACATCATTCAATCATCAAATATATCTACATCAACCAACCTTCTATTGAACGAACCACAACCAAATCAATCAATCACTTTGATCTTTCAGAATGTTGTCACCAAAATACAGTAACCGAAACCCAATCTAGAACCCAGAACACTACAACAACAAACAATAGCAACTAAAAAATAGATTATAAGGTATACGCTACTTTCTTGTGTTGAACTCGTGTGTATATGTGCTTTCCTTATACCCAACCAGCATATACATATGCAAATATTAATTCATAATTCTGCAGATATACGAGACTTCAGTTATACCCAGATCATATCATTCATAGAATAATATATGCATCAGTATTCAGATCTAGAATATTCATGAGAAAAAACACATAATGATAGTTCACTTTATGCCTTAAGATCTCGATCCATCGTTAGATCTTTTCCTCCATCTACTAAGGTTCCTCCTTGGTTCAGATCTAGCAATGCACCATAAACCAATAACTTGCATACTAGATCTCTCTCTTCATCAGATATTTAATACTTCAGTACCTTAGCCTAATGATCTTCTCCTCCTTTTATAGTTTTAGGCCTTTCTCAATACCATGGACCAAAACCACTTAGTACCAATACCTTGGATCAAATACCTAGGGTCAATACCTCGAATCAAATACCATGGACCAAATACTTCAAACCAAAACTTAGTTTTCCAAGGTATATGCGCTTTCCTTTCCATGAAAGTGCGTGTGTACATTATACGCACCTTTGGTTCTATTAACCTGCGTGTATACGTGGCTTGGTCAATGGTGAACCTGCGTATACCTCTCTTTCTTCATTCTATGAAGACTAATCTGTCATTCTTTGCTGTTTTCCTAGTATACTGTGATCTTTCATCTGAGTGAGTTTCCTTCTGAACTGATTCCTTGAAGTTGCCCTGCATTTCATCACATCTGAATCTACCCTGCATTTCATCACATTTTGTCACATTTGATATCTCTTTTGTAGATTCATCTAGTTACCATATACAAGTGATTTGTTTTGCTACAAGTGGGTTGCCATCAAGTACAACACATACATCATAATGCCAACAATCTCCCCCTTTGGACTTGATGGCAACAACAACCACACCAAGTCATTCTCCCCCTTTGACATTAAAGGCAAAGGGTCATGCTCCCCCTGATTGCATGTTGAATTTTCTGATATGCTGAATTGTGCTAAATGAGCTCCCCTGATCGAGTCCATGCTCCTCCTAAGCATAAGAAAAGTTTGCAAAAAGATGTTCTAAAAGAAGAACATGACTCTATACATGCATCACAAATGACCTTCCTATCACCAATGGCTCATACATACATCCATCAACCAAGTGGGGATATACCAAATTTGACTCATCCACCCAACCAAGTGGGGATATATCAATTGTTTATACATGACAAAACCAAGAAACATTACATCATCCATCCCATGCATAGTGGGGTTACAAATTAGGTCTTTTTCATGACTGTTACATTAAAAGATATACATGACATGTATAATAGAGGCCAACTATCTTAAACAAGACCATTATAGTCATCAGCAACATCTGTCAATCAACATCCAGACCAGCAACCATGTTCTCCCCCTAAACATGTTCCACTTAAAGCAAAATATGCACCGAGATCTTCTAAGATAATGCCAACAATGCATTATTAGAATCATATGCTCCCCTTGAACCTGTGTCAGATGTTCACTGTCAGATATATATCAGAAGAGTTATCAAGGCATCATCATCAATCATATATATATCTAGTTATCAACAACTTATGAGAACCAACATATTTCCACATGTCATCCACAGATTGTAACCATCATCAAGCAGAGCATATAATTCACTGAACCATATCAGACACCTTTCTCCTGAGTCTAGCCCACTACTTTTCTTCAAACTAGCATATATGCAACTGTACCCATAGAAACCAACATATATATGAGACTACACTTCATGAACTCGCGTATAACCACCCTTCTCTAAAGAAGATAGGATTTAACAACAGCATGATGCACCAACTACTCCTAGATTTTTTCTAAAATATTCAAATGTCTCTCTGGGTAGTGGTTTAGTGAATATATCAGCAACATGTTCTTTGGAGGGAACATACTCCAATTTGACCTTTTGTTCAAGCACTTGTTCATGTAGAAAATGATATTTGATAGGTATGTGCTTGGTATTGGAGTGCATGAATGGATTCTTTGAAATACTGATGGCACTTGCATTATCACATAGAATGGAGATTGGTGGAGTACATGTGATTGAATGTCTTGCAAGGTTTGTATCATCCAAAGTTGTTGTGTGCAGCAAGATGCAACAACCACGTATTCTGCTTCAGTTGTAGATAATGCAATTGAACTTTGTTTCTTGTTGAACCAAGACACTAACCTGGAACCCATATAGAATGCACCACCACTAGTGATTTTTCTGTCATCAACACTTCCTTCACAATCTGCATCTGTATGTGCATGAAGTGTAAGATCTGTATCTCTAGGATACGATAAACCAAAGTTCTGTGTTCCTTGAAGATATTTGAAAATCCTTTTGACTGCCTAAAGGTGTGTTTCCTTAGGACTTGCTTGGAATCTTCCAACTATTCCCACTGCATGCACGATGTCCGGTCGGGTACCTGTTAGATAAAGCAAACTGCCAATCATGGATCTGTAAGTTGGTTGATGTACTCCTGCTAATTCATCATTTGAGCTAAGACTTCATCCTATTACAATTGGGGTACATACTGGTTTAGAGTCTTCCATGCCATACTTTTTCAGGATCTGTTTGAGATATTTTGTTTGTGAGAGGAAAATACCATCTTTATTCTGCTGAACTTGTAGACCAAGAAAGTAGGTGAGCTCACCAAGAAAGGACATTTCAAATTCTTGCTGCATTACTGAGGCAAAATTTTGACTCATGGATTCTTCATTGCTACCAAAAATGACATCATCAATATACACAAAAATTATTAGCAATTTATCAGTGTCCGTCTTTGTATATAGATTGCTATCTGCTGACCCCTTTGAAAAACCTTGTTGGTGGAGATATTTGTCAAGATGGTAATACCATGCTCTTGGAGCTTGTTTTAGACCATAGAGAGCTTTTCTGAGTTTTCATACAAGTTTTGCATCATTTCCAAGAATGAATCCTTCTAGTTGTTCACTATAGACTTCTTCTTCTAAATCTCCATTAAGAAAGGTAGATTTTACATCCATTTGGTATACTTTGAATTTCTGAAAACTAGAGAGAGCAAGAAACATTCTTATGGCTTCAATTCTAGCAACAGGTCCAAAAGTTTCTTCAAAATCTATACCTTCTTGTTGAGAATATCCTTTGCAAACAAGTCTGGCCTTGTTTCTAATAACTTCTCCATTTTCGTTTAGCTTGTTTTTGAATATCCATTTAGTTCCTATGATATTCTTATCATGAGGTCTAGGAACTAATTCCCAAGTATTATTCTTTTCAATTTTCTCAAGTTCTTCATTCATGGCATTGACCCAACATTCATCTCAGCATGCTTCATTCACATTTTGAGGTTCGGTGGAGGATAGTAATGCTAGATAGCTTGAGGTTTTGGCAATAGTTCTTCTTGTCTGCACACCTGCCCCTTTTTCCCCCAAAATTTGAGTTTCTAGATGATTTTTCAAAACATACCTGGACAGAGTCTTTTCTTCTATCATTATCTCTTCTTCTAGTACTTCATTGGTTTCTTCTTCAGAATCAGTGTGATTTGATGTGGGAAAATGATCCTCATATTCTTCATTGTCATGATCTTCAGTTTTTATCTATTTTGGATTTTTGCATGTTTCATCAACTACAACATCAATACTTTCAATAATTTTCCCAAGTCTTTTGTTATAACATTTATATCATTTACTTTAGTAAGAGTAGCCAAAAAGAATGCCTTCATCTACTCTAGGTTCAAACTTACCAAGTTATTCATTAGTCCTTTTGATGTAACACTTTCTTCCAAAAACTTTGAAGTACTTTACCATAGGATTTTTACCGTACCAAAGTTCATGTGGAGTTTGAGTGCTATTACCCTAACATTTGCTTGGTTGAAGATAGTGATGACGACAAATGCAGCTTCACCCCAGAAGGTTGCAGGAGTTCCAGATTCATCTATCATAGCATAAGCCATTTGTTGAACAGTTTTGTTCATCCTTTCTACCACTCCATTTTGCTGAGGAGTCCTTGCGGTGGAGAACTGCCTTTTTATTCCATGTTGTTCATAGAAGTCAAAGAATTTATCCAAGGTAAATTCCCCTCCTCGATCAGATCTGAGGCATTTGATTTTGCAATCTGATTCATTTTCAACCAAATCTTTGAAGGCTTTGAACTTTTCAAATGCTTCATCTTTATTCTTCAGAAGACTTATCCAACACATTCTAGAAAAAGCATCAATGAAAAATATAAAGTATTCTTCTCCATGAGGTGAATTTTTCCTTGATGGTCCACATAAATCAATATGAACAAGTTCATGTAGCTTACTAGATGATCCTTCTTTTTTGATGAATTTAGATCTGGTTTGCTTGTCAAATTGACATGATTTTCATATAGTATTTTCAGGAATGTTGATATCTGGAAGATCTCGAATAGCCTGGAATCTGCGTGGTTTTCTTATTTGAGAAAAGTTTAGATGTCCCAATCTTCTGTGCCATAGCCAGTTTTCATCATTCTTGCTTAGATAACACTGTTGTTGTCCTCCCTTGAGTATGTACAGGTTGTTTAGAGTTATTGTACCTTTAATCACTGTTTCTCTTGTATCAAGCTCACGAAAAACACATCCATTCGATCGAAACACTAATTCATTTCCTTGATCACACATTTGACTCACACTCAACACGTTATGTTTTAAGCCATCAACATACATAACACTTCCAGATTTAACTTTTTATTTCAAGAAAACAAAGCCTTTACCTTTTATGACAGCAAGAGTGTCATTTCCAAATGAGACACTCTTTTCCTTTTCTAAGGCATTATATGAGTGTAGTTTTTCTCTGTCACCTGTCATGTGTTTTAAGCATCCACTGTTGATGTACCACTGGTTTTCTTGTCCTTATATATAAGGCTATACCGCATCTTTTTGTTTGTGGTTCTTTCTTTCTCCATATTTTAGGATTTAATGGATTTTTCTCCTTTTGAGATATTTTCTGAAATTTGCTCCTGAATTCAGATTCTTCATGGCCAAAGTTGTTACAAATTGAGAATTCTATTTCATTTTCAAACAGAGAAAATTTATTATAGGAACTTTTCTTGATCCCTAGATCACATTCCTTTGATTTCGTGCTTCTCTAGTCATTATGGTTTTCTAAGCAACACATTGCGTAGCTTTGTGTCCAAAATTATGACATGAGAAACATTGACCATTAAAGAAGTTCCTGCAATTATTGAATCTACTGACCTGGTGATTGTAGTTTCTATTGATATTCATATTTGAAGCAAATTGAGTACAATTTACCTGAGGTTGGTTGTGGCTTCTGTTCATCCTTGAAATAAATTGACCCTTGTTTACCTAGTGATTTGCGTTATGCCTTTGCTGACGATTGTCAAATTGTTCAGTACTCCTTGCTGCATCACGATAGCTTTTAGTGGAGGTTGACAACTTCTATGATTGAGATGCTTCTTCAGTATATCCAAGACTTGTCTTTATTAGAGGAGAATGCTGCACTTTTATAATTTCATTTAAGGTTTTTGATCCTTTAGCAAATCTAAGATTGAGAGTTTTTGTTTTCTCAAGATCCTTTCTTAGACCCACAATTTCACATTCTAGTTTTTCATTGTGCTTTTCTCTTTTAGCAAGTTGGTATATCAAGGTATCTATAATCATATTCTTTTCTTCTAAACATATTTTAAGTTTAGAGATTTCTTCATAAAGGTCATCTTCCTCTAAAGCATCCAAAAAATCATCATCTTCATAAGCCATCAGAAGTCTATCGTCATTACTATTTTCATCTTCATCACTATTTGATAAACCGTCACTATCTTCATGAGTATAGTAGCTCTTTTTACTTACAATTTGTTTTCTATTACATTTTTCATATTCCTTACCTTTATCATATTTATCTTTATGAGGACATTTGGCAGCATAATGACCGACTCTACCACAGGCAAAACATTTGAAAGGTACTTTACCTCTGAATCTTCTGGAACCCCGTTGAAGGTTCTTGACAAAGTTTGCTTCTTCTTCTCCTTTTGAAATATGTCCTAATTCATTGAGTTCTTCTTTTCCTTTTGCTGAAGCTTTAAATGTGGCTTCTCTCATATCTGATGGGCCTCCTTTTCTCATCTCAAAGGTAGTTAGGATTTCAGGAAGTTGTGTCATAGTAATAGTCTGTAGATCATGCTTTTCTTCTATGGCAGATACTTTTGATTCAAATTTAGAAGACAAGGATCTTAAGACTTTTTCAACTAAGGTAACTTCCTTTATCTCTTCACCTAGAGTTTTCATGCAATTAACAACCTCATATGTATGCAATAAGTAACTAGCTATACTTTCATCATTGTGCATCTTGAGATTTTCATATTGAATTCTGAGAGCTTGTAGTTTAGCACGTTTTACCTGAGAGTCTCCTTCATAGCTTCAAACGATTTTGTCCCATATTTCATTAGTTGATTTGAGCTGCATAGCTTTGACAAACTCTGATTGTGACAGACTTCCTAATATGTATTGACAGCCTTGGCATTGGTTTCATATTGCTTTTTACGTGCCGTATCTATAGGAATTGTTGATGGAAATGTATATCCTCCTTCCACAATTTCCCAGACATCTGTTCCAAGAGATTGAAGATAGGTTGTGGTTCTTACCTTCCAATAAATGAAGCTTCTCCCATCAAATATTGGCGGTCTGATGGATCCCCCCTTTCTTGATTACTCATGATGATGGATCTTCCTTCAAGCGATCAAGCTTCTTTTGAAGGACCTGCTCTAATACCAATTGTTGGAAATAATATTGAGAGGGGGGTGAATCAGTATTATCAAATCAATAATTTAATTTTCAAAACTGATTTATATACGCTACTTCAGCTCAGTGAACTAGCATGTATACGCAATTATACTTAATGGAACCAGCGTATCTACAAAGATAAATTGATTTACCCAAATTATCATGTAATGAACTTTAATCAGTATATCAGCAAATTCATTAGACGGTGCAGTAAGAGAAGAGTAAATCATCACACATAAGCAACACACATAAACACCAAGATATAAGGTGGAAACCAATGTGGGTTAAAACCACCTGCTGCAATCGTCTCTGTCTTCTTTTAATAATAAGATAATTATGTTTACAAATTTTGTACTAGTGCAGCTTTATACTAGTACACAGGCTTCTACCTGAAGAATTCTACAACCTTCTCTCATTCTCCAGCTTCTACTGGAAGGGAGCTACAACCCCCTAGCTCTTGTACTAGCTGATATGTTTACTAGTACATCTGTGCTAGCCTATAGAAGGCTACAACCTTCTCCTTTCTTACAGGGACCATGTTTCATAAATTTTCAGACTGGATCCATCAACAACATCATTCAATCATCAAATATATCTGCATCAACCAACCTTCTATTGAATGAACCACAAGCAAATCAATCAATCACTTTGATCTTTCAGAATGTTGTCACCAGAATACAATAACCAGAACCGAAGCCAAAACCCATAACACTACAACAAAAAGCAACAACAACTAAAACATAGATTATAAGGTATACGCTACCTTATTGTGCTGAACCCGCATGTATACGCGCTTTCCTTAAAGCAAACCAACGTATACATCTGCAAATATTAATTAATAATTCTGCAGCTATACCAGACTTCATTTATACCCAAATCATATCATTTACAGAATAAGATATGCATCAGTATTTAGATCTAGATATTCATGAGAAAAAACACATAATGATAGTTCACTTTATGCCTTAAGATCCCGATCCATAATTAGATCTTATCTTCCATCTGCTAAGGTTCCTCCTTGGTTCAGATCCAGCAATGCACCATAACCCAATAACCTACATACTAGATCTCTCTCTTCATCAGATATTCAATGCTTGAGTACCTTCGCCTAATGATCTTCTCCTCCTTTTATAGTTTTAGGCCTTTCTCAATACCATGGACCAAAACCAATTAGGACCAATACCTTGGATCAAATACCTAGGGTCAATACCTCGGATCAAATACCATGGACCAATACCATGGATCAAAATACCATGGACCAAATACTTGGGACCAAAACTTAGTTTTCCAAGGTATACGTGCTTTCCTTTCTGTGAAATCGAGTGTGTACATTATACGCACCTTTGGTTCTATTAACCTGTGTGTATACACGACTTGGTTAATGGTGAACCTGCGTATACCTCTCTTTCTTCATTCTGTGAAGACCGATCTGTGATTCTTTGTTGTTTTCCTAGTATATTGTGATCTTTCATCTGAGTGAGTTGCCTTTTGAACTGATTCCTTGAAGCTGCCATACATTTCATCACATCTAAAATTTCCCTGCATTTCATCACATTCTATCACATGTGATATCTCTTTTGTACATTCATCTAGTTACCATATACAAGTGATTTGTTCTGCTACAAGTGGGTTGCCATCAAGTACAACACATACATCATAATGCCAACACACTCTCCTTAGCCTTCCAAAGAGTTGGAATAGCTACCAAGACTCTGTGAATGGAAGGGAGAAACTGTCGGATTGGGAACAACTATTGTCGGATCTGATGCGGGAGGAGATCAAGAGGAGCACACGAGATGGTTCTTAATCTAAGAATGATGATGAAGGAAATCTAGCCTTAGAAAGTAAGGCAAGGAAAGGGAATGGGAAGGCTTCCCATTCCAAATCGAATTCTTCTCATGGAAGGAAGAAGGGTGACAAGTCTAAAGTGAGATGCTTTACTTGTCACAAGATGGGACATTATGCAACTAATTTCCCATCGAAGAAGTCCAAGAATGGATCCTTGGAAGGATCGAAAGGTGAGGCATTAGCCTTTCACTTTGAAATGGATTTTACCCTCATTGCATGCATGGTGTCATCAATGATGGGTTTTGTTTGGTATCTTGACAATGGAGCCTCATTCCACATGACCGGTGATAAATTTTATTTAGTACCTTGGAAGAAAAATACCTCAAGATGCACATAGAGATGGGTGACGACAGAACGTATAGTGTTTCAGGAGTGGGCACGGTTGCTTTTAAGAGGGATCATGGAGCTCCTATCACCTTGATAGATGTGAAATATGTGCTCAGACTGAAGAAGAACTTGGTATCAGTCGCGATGTTGGAGGACAAAAGATATGATGTTTTCTTTAGTAAAGGAAAGACATTCCTAAGACACATAGCCACGGGTCAAACCAAGAGGATAGGGATTCGGGTGAATGATCTCCATAAACTAGAGGTAGATGATTGTGCAACATTGAGTACAAAAGTAGAATTGGTGCAAAGCCAAGACATTGGTGAGTTGTGGCACAGATAATTGGGCCATTTGCATCATGGGGCTTTGAAGATAATGTAGAAGATATCTAGAATACTTGTCAAAGCTAAACTTGAGCAAGCTGACACATGCAAAGGTTGTACCTTGGGAAAGTACACCAAGTCTTCCTTTCATGATCGAGATAGTCGAGCAAAGGCTATCTTAGAGTGAGTTCATACTGATGTGTGTGGACCATTCTTGATGACATCCATAGAAAAGCAAAGGTATTATGTGATTTTCATTGATGATTTTTCTTGTAAATGCTGGATTTATTTCATGTAGAAGAAGGACCAAACCTTCTCAAAGTTTTGTGAGTTCAAAGCTTTGGTCGAGAAAGAGTTAGGGAAGAAGATCAAGACCTTGAGAAGCGACAACAGTGGAGAATATTTCTCTCAAGAGTTTAAGGACTTCTGTGCAGCTGAAGGAATTAAACGAGAGTTGACAGCACCGCATAACCCACCGCAAAATGGGGTGGCCGAGAGGAAGAATAGAATTATTGTAGGGGCAGCACGGGTTATGTTGCATGACCAAAGCCTACCACTTCATCTATGGGTTGAGGTATGTAACACAGCGGTCTATTTGCAGAATAGAAGCCCACATCACATACTTGGGATGAAGACACTAGAGGAAGCTTTCTCCGGTAAGAGACCAAATGTGGGCCACTTTAGGATCTTTTACTCATCGGTATATTGCCATGTGACAAAGGATGCACGGAAAAATCTTGATCCGACAGCAGAGTTGGGGATACTTGTGGGGTACACTTATACACCTTACAAATATCAAGTGCACTTGCCTACCAGTCGGAGCACAGTGGTTCACAGAGATCTCAAGTTTGATGAGCAGAAGGCCATGTGAGTTTCCCTTGAGAGGGAGCTCCAACTATAGGTTGTGGAGGAATTATTGGTTCCTAAGGAGGAGAGCTTGAGACTGATGCGGAGCAGCCACATGCAAAGGTTAAAGGATTGGAGACATCCACTCAAGCGGAGTCTTCCAGAGATGGATGGAAGCAAACAAGTGAAGCTGACAGATTGTTGTAGGATGCGAGAGAGAATGTAGGAGCACCATCTTCTCAGCACAGACAGAGGAGGTCACCTGAGAGGTACACTGGATACATGGCCCTTGCTGGGGAATTTGTTGAGACCAAGCCATCTTCCTTTGAGGAATCAGTGCAGCAGTTGATTTGGGTTGATGTTATGGTGGAAGAGTATGACTCCATAGTTGGTAACAGTGTTTGGGACGTGGTTCCAAGACCGGAGAACAATTCAGTTGTGAGTTCCTGTTGGCTTTAAAAGGTAAAGCAAGTTGTTGATGATGGGAGGATCATGTTGCTACAGTATATTTTGACAGAGGAGAAAGATGCCAACATTTTGACAAAGGCAGTGTGAAAGTGTAAATTCAAGTTCCATAGAGACGGGATCGGGGTGGCAGATAATCCCTTTCTTGTTGAGAGGGAGTGTTGAAATGTGGAAACAATAATATTCTAATTTAATTTGTCCTCGAATTAAATTGTGAATTAAAATTGAATTTAGTCTCAAGAGCTACGTGGAAAAAATTAATTAAGTTATTTTGACTTAATTAGTTTGATAAATTCAAGTTAGAAGTCTTTCTGAAGTCATGCAAGAGTTATTCCTTAAATTAAGAAGATAAGATTTAAATTAAGGAGATAATATTGAGTTATATTTGAGTTGTAATTATTTAACTCAGGTTACTGAGTTAAGTCTAGTTAAATTAGTTCCAAACTATTTGAGGAACTAATAGAGAGTTAACAGTCAGTTGATGCATGGATGCACTCAACTAGTGTACTCCAGTTAAGTAAACATTCCCTCATTAGAAACTCATGCATGTATATTCTAAGAAAGACCCAATTGAGATTAAAGTGAGGGACAGTGCACTATCAGTTGCATGTGGTTTCCTATAAAGAAAACTCATGCATGCAGAAGGAATAATTCCTTGAGGATTATGCAGTTCTGACAATATGTGAGATCAAGAGATCATCCACTTGGTAAATTGGTTTTCCACTTGGTTGAAAGAGATCATCCGAGAGGAACAACACAAGGAAATACGAGCTTGGAGGGCAGAGAGGAAAGTTGGAGAGCAGCCAAGATTGCGTGTGAGCATCTGTCACGGTTGTACTGAGAGATAGCAAGTTGTGAGAGCTAAGGCTTTGTATAATCTCTATGTATTTCCACCTTGTATTATAATACAGATAGTGGGGTTTTTAGCTTAGGCTTTCCCCAAAGTATTTTCATGTGTGTTGTGTGATTGATTCTTCTTCTTGTGGTTTTATTTTTCAACTCAATATTTAAGCTTCCACAAATTATTAGTAGAAGTAGGTTATAGTATTCTGATTTGATTTATATTGCATTATCGGATTAACCTACATAGCAGATTTTCTACAATAAACTTAGCAAAACAAAAAAAATATAATAAATTGAATAGAATAGAATTATTATTTTTATTACCTTTTCAGTTGAGCCAACAATATGTTTTTTCCGTGTGTCACTACAACATCTTCCCCATTTCTGGATTGTAGAGCTCCTCTCAATGCAATCAACTACCACCATGTAACACAAACTCGAATTTCCAAACTATTCAAATTTTACCAGTCACTCTTAAATATTTTTAAAATTAATCTAATAATATTAATTATTAGTGATTATCAATTGAATTTATTTCAAATAATTGAGAGTAATGAATGTTATCCTCCATACATTATAAATAACATACTCAATACATATCATGTATATTGTTGTTATAAAATGCATGGTTACATGAAAAAAGACAAAAACCAAAAAACCATCATATTTCTTGTTAATTGTTACTCTTTTAACTTGACTAGATTAATAATATTCACTCTAACATGCATTGTAACATTAATGTATCCATCATTTTCATTCTCTTTAAGGATAAATCTCCATTCATTTTCATTCTCTTTAAGGATAAATCTCCATAACTCCTAGAAAGGGATGAGAAACAAGGATAAATCTTCATAACTCCTAGATGGGATGAGAAACAAGGATAAATCGTGGGAGGGGATGGCTCCATTCCCATCACCCAAATCAAATAAGGGGGGAAGCATGGCCTTCCAACTCGCCACACATCCTACACTTCTTAAAATGATGATCCACACAATTTTAATCATTATGCATTTAACGAATTAGGGTGGAAATTGATGGAACTCTTTCAATGGTAGATTGGTGAGTCTTAAAGTAGGTTGGCGAGGGGAAACCACTATTATTTTCATTGAGTTGTGTTTAAATTTTATTTCTAGCAACTTACCCCTCCCAAACGTAGTTTCTGCTCCTACACTAATTTGTCTTTTCTTCTAAGCGGGGTAGGACCAAGTCCTTTAGACATGGCCTCCCTCAATGTGGCTACTATTTGGCTCTTGCTTAGTATACTAAAAAAAAATTGAGGAGAATTTGCATAGGGTTCTTGGAGGGAAATGCTTATTTTTATTTGAGTGGAGGTTTATTGTTCTTGGTGTGGAATTTCCTTATGCTAGTTGGGTTGGAAAGGTTACAAGGTATTTGTGCTCCTTACCGCAGTGTTGGTTGTATTAACATACGAGTCTATGCTTAATTATCTCTGCAAATTGTTTATGGTTGCATTGAATTTTACAATGAAAAGCCTTTATTTTTTAAGCATGCTTTTGTCTGGAATGGTGGTTTTCCTACTCCTAGTCCTATATCAGACAAGATCTTCTCATGTTCAATTTTCCACCTTGGATACGAGTTTATTGGTTTTTTCTTTGAATGTGTTTTTAATTCTTTAAAATTTTATCTTCCCCATTTAGGGCACTCTTCCTACACCTTCATCGCCCAGAGGATTTTTTCTCATAGCTCAAAATTGTTGTTGCACTACCCTTCATATTATCTCTCTCAAGTCTTTCGTTGCCTTTCCTCTTGTTCATTGTTGTTTTAGGGGGTTTTCTCATGCATCCATCCTCTCCCAACTATCTTTTCTTATCCCTACCCCCTTCACGTCAAAAGGTCACAAGCCGTTATTTCTCACCTAGTAGAGTGGAAGGGAGTGCACGAGCTCACCTTCATGTCCATAATGCAACTCACTTCTATCAAATCCAAACTCCTAATGACATTCAACAAGAAATTGAAAATGATACCACAAAGGTTCTTGCAAATAAGGATGAACCTAACAATACATAGGTATTGGCATCAATGGTAGAATGAGTCCCTAATCCAAGTCTACTTGAGGATGCCAAAACCAATAAATTTACACCATTGAGATTTACTAGAATATCAAAGCCCTTCTCAGAAATGTTATTCTAGAACACAATTAAGCTAAGAGAGAAATGGCATTGCAATTGGATGAACTTCAGACGGAGCATAGCCATATGGGACTCAAACATAGGGATGCAACTCTTAAGCCTGCTCATAAAAAATCCATCTAAATTGTGGAAAAGGACCAAATTATCCAAGAACCATAGATGAGCCCATTGACATCTCTACCTCATCATGAGAAATTCATATGGCCCATAATCTTACTAGTTTGATCTCTCAAGCATGTGATTATATGTTATCAATTTAAAGATTTGGTGGGTCACAATTTATTTTTTATGTTTGACATACTAATGTATATGTTATAATAAATGTAGATGTTAGTATACTTAACAACAATAATCTCAACTGTTTTTTTTTTAATTTCATAGAAAATATATCTCTTATTTTACCACTAGTTTGGTTTCCTACTAGGGTGATAATGTTGCCATTATAGTAGGTTTTCTTGTTGGCATTGATGTCAACCTATTTGTGGTGGCCCACATGATCCTGATGGTTTGTTGTCAACATGAAGATTTACTAAATATGAGTTACCATTGAATTGATGCAGTGGTGTTTGGAAAACTAGGGCTTTATGATGGTTGTAAAGGAGTTGCAAGAGGTTGGACACGTTCTAGAGAAGTTGTAGGAGGTCTGAGAGGGTTTGGAGATGCTCGCAAGTGAGGATCTGAAAAGAAAATACTAGTAACGCGGGTGAATAAGTGGCCAGAAAGTGTTATAACTCAGGGAATCACTGTGTAGGGTGCATTATAAAAAACTTCCCAAGAAGATAAGGTATGTTATAGTCTGTAAGAAGAGAAAATGAAAAACCACTGGCAAAACCATTGGATTTCCCATGGTATTTCAAAAAAACTTGCCTGGAATTTGCATGCTTTTCTTATTTGAGAAAAGCTTAAATGTCCCAATCTTCTGTGCCATAGCCAGTTTTCATCATTCTTGCTTAGATAACATTGTTGTTGTCCTCCCTTGAGTATGTATAGGTTGTTTGGAGTTCTTGTACCTTTAATCACTGTTTCTCTTGTATCAAGCTCGCGAAAAACACATCCATTTGATCGAAACACTACTTCATTTCCTTGATCACACATTTGACTCACACTCAACAGGTTATGTTTTAAGCCATCAACATACATAACACTTCCAGATTTAACTTTTGATTTCAAGAAAAAAAAGCCTTTACCTTTTATGACAGAAAGAGCATCATTTCCAAATGAGACACTCTTTTCCTTTTCTAAGGCGTTATATGAGTGTAGTTTTTCTCTATCACCTGTCATGTGTTTTGAGCATCCACTATCGATGTACCACTAGTTTTCTTGTCCTTCTGTATAAGGCTATACCACATCTTTTTGTTTGTGCTTCTTTCTTTCTCCATATTTTAGGATTTAATGGATTTTGCTCCTTTTGAGATATTTTCTGAAATTTGCTCCTGAATTCAGATTCTTCATGGCCAAAGCTGTTACAGATTGAGCATTCTATTTCATTTTCAAGCAGAGAAAATTTATTATAGGAACTTTTCTTGATCCCTAGATCACATTCCTTTGATTTCATGCTTATCTAGTCATTATGGTTTTCTAAGCAACACATTGCGCAGCTTTGTGTCCAAAATTATGACATGAGAAACATTGACCATTAAAGAAGTTCCTGCAATTATCGAATCTACTGACCTGGTGATTGTAGTTTCTATTGATATTCATATTTGAAACAAATTGAGTACAATCTACCTGAGGTTGGTTGTGGCTTCTGTTCATCCTTGAAGTAAATTGATCCTGGTTTACCTAGTGATCTGCGTTATGCCTTTGCTAACGATTGTCAAATTGTTCAATACTCCTTGCTGCATCAAGATAGCTTTTAGTGGAGGTTGACAACTTCTATGATTGAAATGCTTCTTTAGTATATCCAAGACTTCTCTTTACCAGAGGAGAATGCTGCACTTTGATAATTTCATTTAAGGTTTTTGATCCTTTAGCAAATCTAAGATTGAGAGTTTTTGTTTTCTCAAGATTCTTTCTTAGACCCACAATTTCACATTCTAGTTTTTCATTGTGTTTTTCTCTTTTAGAAAGTTGGTATGTCAAGGTAACTATAATCATATTCTTTTCTTCTAAACAGATTTTAAGTTTAGAGATTTCTTCATAAAAGTCATCTTCCTCTAAAGCATCCAAAAAATCATCATCTTCATAAGCCATCAGAAGTCTATAGTCATTACTATTTTCATCTTCATCACTATTTGATAAACTATCACTATCTTCATGAGTATAGTAGCTCTTTTAACTTACACTTTGTTTTCTATTCCATTTTGCATATTCCTTCCCTTTATCATATTTATCTTTATGAGGACATTTGGCAGCATAATGACCGACTCTACCACAGGCAAAACATTTGAAAGGTAATTTACCTCTAAATCTTCTGGACCCCATTGAAGGTACTTGACAAAGTTTGCTTCTTCTTCTCCTTCTAAAATATGTCCTAATCCATTGAGTTCTTCTTTTCCTTTTGCTGAAGCTTTAAATGCGGCTTCTTTCATATCTGATGGACCTCCTTTTCTCATCTCAAAGGCAGTTAGGATTTCATGAAGTTGTGTCATAGTAATAGTCTGTAGATCCTCCTTTTCTTCTATGGCAGATACTTTTGATTCAAATTTAGCAGACAAGGATCTTAAGACTTTTTCAACTAAGGTAACTTCCTTTACCTCTTCACCTAGAGTTTTCATGCAATTAACAACCTCATCTGTATGCAAGAAGTAACTAGCTATACTTTCATCATTGTGCATCTTGAGATTTTCATATTGAATTTTGAGAGCTTGTAGTTTAGCACGTTTTACCTGAGAGTCTCCTTCATATCTTAGAATGATTTTGTCCCATATTTCTTTAGTTGATTTGAGCTGCATAGCTTTGACAAAATCTGATTGTGACAGACTTCCTAATATGTATTGACAGCCTTGGCATTGGTTTCATATTGCTTTTTACCTGCCGTATCTATAGGAATTGCTGATGGAAATTTATATCCTCCTTCCACAATTTCCTAGACATCTATTCCAAGAGATTGAAGATAGGTTGTGGTTCTTACCTTCCAATAAATGAAGTTTCTCCCATCAAAGATTGGCGGTCTGATGGATCCCCCCTTTCTTGATTACTCATGATGATGGATCTGCCTTCAAGCGATAGCTTCTTTTTAAGGACCTGCTCTGATACCAATTATTGAAAATAATACTGAGAGGGGGGTGAATCAGTATTATCAAATCAATAATTTAATTTTCAAAATTGATTTGTATACGCTACTTCAGCTTAGTGAGCTAGCATGTATACGCAATTATACTAAACGGAACCAGCATATCTACAGAGATATTTTGATTTACCCAAATTATCATGTAGTGAACTTTAATCAGTATATCAGCAAATTCATTAGATGGTGCAGTAAGACAAGAGTAAAGCATCACACATAAGCAACACACATAAACACCAAGATATAAGGTGGAAACCCAATGTGGGTTAAAACCACCTGTTGCAATCGTCTTTGTCTTCTTTTAATAATAAGATAATTATGTTTACAATTTTTGTACTAGTGCAGCTTTATACAAGTACACAGGCTTCTACCTGCAGAATGCTACAACCTTCTCTCATTCTCCAGCTTCTACTGGAAGGGAGCTACAACCCCCTAGCTCTTGTACTAGCTGATATGTTTACTAGTACGTCGGTGCTAGCCTATAGAAGGCTACAAACTTCTCCTTTCTTTCAGAGACCATGTTTCATAAATTTTCAGACTGGATCCATCAACAACATCATTCAATCATCAAATATATCTGCATCAACCAACCTTCTATTGAACCAACCACAACCAAATCAATCAATCACTTTGATCTTTCAGAATGTTGTCACCGGAATACAATAACCAGAACCCAAGCCAGAACCCATAAGACTGCAACAATAAAAAACGACAACTAAAACATAGATTATAAGGTATACGCTACCTTATTGTGCTGAACCCGCATGTATACGTGCTTTCCTTAAAGAAAACCAATGTATACATCTGAAAATATTAGTTCATAATTCTGCAGCTATACCAGACTTCAGTTATACCCAAATCATATCATTTACAGAATAATATATGCATTAGTATTCAGATCTAGAATATTCATGAGAAAAAACACATAATGATAGTTCACTTTACGCCTTAAGATCCCGATCCATAATTAGATCTTATCTTCCATATGCTAAAGTTCCTCCTTGGTTCAGATCCAGCAATGCACCATAACCCAATAACCTGCATACTAGATCTCTCTCTTCATCAGATATTCAATGCTTGAGTACGTTGGCCTAATGATCTTCTCCTCCTTTTATAATTTTAGGCCTTTCTCAATACCATGGACCAAAACCAATTAGGACCAATACCTTGGATCAAATACCTAGGGTCAATACCTCGGATCAAATACCATGGACCAATACCATGGATCAAAATACCATGGACCAAATAATTCGGACCAAAACTTAGTTTTCCAAGGTATACGTGCTTTCCTTTCTGTGAAATCGCGTGTGTACATTATACGCACCTTTGGTTCTGTTAACCTGTGTGTATACACGACTTGGTTAATGGTGAACTTGCGTATACCTCTCTTTCTTCATTCTGTGAAGACCGATCTATCATTCTCTGTTGTTTTCGTGGTATATTGTGATCTTTCATCTAAGTGATTTTCCTTTTGAACTGATTCCTTGAAGCTGCCATACATTTCATCACATCTAAAATTTCCCTGCATTTCATCACATTCTGTCACATCTGATATCTCTTTTGTACATTCATCTAGTTACCATATACAAGTAATTTGTTCTGCTACAAGTGGGTTTCCATCAAGTACAACACATACATCATAATGCCAACACGCTCTCCTTAGCCTTCCAAAGAGTTGGAATAGCTACTAGGACTCTGTGAATGGAAGGGAGAAACTGTCGGATTGGGAACAACTATTGTCGGATCTGATGCAGGAGGAGATCAAGAGGAGCACACGAGATGGTTCTTAATCCAAGAATGATGTTGAAGGAAATATAGCCTTAGCAAGTAAGGCAAGGAAAGGGAAGTGAAGGCTTCCCATTCCAAATTATATTCTTCTCATGGAGGGAAGAAGGTAACAAGTCTAAAGTGAGATGCTTTACTTGTCACAAGATGGGGCATTATGCAACTAATTTCCCATCGAAGAAGTCCAAGAACGGATCCTTGGAAGGATCGAAAGGTGAGGCATTAGCCGTTCATTTTGAAATGGACTTTACCCTCATTGCATGCATGGTGTCATCGATGATGGGTTTTGTTTGGTATCTTGACAATGGAGCCTCATTCCACATGACCGGTGATAAATTTTATTTACTACCTTGGAAGAGAAATACCTCAAGATGCACATAGAGATGGGTGACGACAGAAGGTATAGTGTTTCAGGAGTGGGCACGGTTGCTTTTCAGAGGGATCATGGAGCTCCTATCACCTTGATAGACGTGAAGTATGTGCCCAAACTAAAGAAGAACTTGGTATCGGTCGCGATGTTGGAGGAAAAAGGCTATGATGTCGTCTTTAGTAAAGGAAATACATTCCTAAGACACATAGCCACGGGTCAGACCAAGAGGATAGGGATTCGGGTGAATGATCTCCATAAACTAGAGGTAGATGATTGCGCAACATTGAGTACGAAAGCAGAATTGGTGCAAAGCCAAGACATTGGTGAGTTGAGGCACAGACGGTTGGGCCATTTGCATCATGGGGCTTTGGAGATAATGTAGAAGATATCTACAGGACTTCCCAAAGCTAAACTTGAGCAAGTTGACACATGCAAAGGTTGTACGTTGGGAAAGTACACCAAGTCTTCCTTTCATGATCGATATAGTCGAGAAAAGGCTATCTTAGAGTGAGTTAATACTGATGTGTGTGGGCCATTCTCGACGACATCCATAGCAAAGCAAAGGTATTATGTGATTTTCATTGATGATTTTTCTCGTAAATGTTGGATTTATTTCATGCAGAAGAAGGACCAAACCTTCTCAAAGTTTTGTGAGTTCAAAGCTTTGGTCAAGAAAGAGTTAGGGAAGAAGATCAAGGCCTTGAGAGGCGACAACGGTGGAGAATATGTCTCTCAAGAGTTTAAGGACTTCTGTGTAGCTGAAGGAATTATACGAGACTTGACGGCACCTCATAACCCACCGCAAAATGGGTTGGCCGAGAGGAAGAATAGAATTATTGTAGGGGCAGGACGGGCGATGTTGCATGACCAAAGCCTACCACTTCATCTATGGGCTGAGGCATGTAACATAGCGGTCTATTTGCGGAATAGAAGCCCACATCGCATACTTGGGATGAAGACACTAGAGGAAGCTTTCTCCGGTAAGAGACCAAATGTGGGCCACTTAGGATCTTTTACTCATCGGTATATTGCAATGTGACAAAGGATGCACGGAAAAGCTTGATCCGACAGCAGAGTTGGGGATACTTGTGGGGTACACTGATACACCTCACAAATATCAAGTGCACTTGCCTACTAGTCGGAGGACAATGGTTCACAGAGATCTCAAGTTTGATGAGCAGAAGGCCATGTGAGTTTCCATTGAGAGGGAGCTCCAACTATAGGCTGTGGAGGAATTGTTGGTTCCTAAGGAGGAGGAGCTTGAGACTGATGCGGAGCAGTTGCATGCAAAGGTTCCAGGATTGGATACATCCACTCAAGCAGAGTCTTCCAGGGATGGATGGAAGCGAACAAGTGAAGCTGACAGATTGTTGCAGGATGTGAGAGAGAATGTGGGAGCACCATCTTCTTAGCACAGACAGAGGAGGTCACCTAAGAGGTACACTGGATACATGGCCCTTGCTAGGGAATTTATTGAGACCAAGCCATTTTCCTTTGAGGAATCAGTGCAGCAGTTGATTAGGGTTGATGTTATGGTGGAAGAGTATGACTCCATAGTTCGTAATAGTGTTTGGGACGTGGTTCCAAGACTGGAGAACAAGTCAGTTGTGAGTTCTTGTTGGCTTTAAAAGGTCAAGCAAGTTTTTGATGATGGGAGGATCATGTTGCTACAGTATATTTCAGCAGAGGAGCAAGATGCCGACATTTTGACAAAGGCAGTGTGAAAGTGTAAATTCAAGTTCCATAGAGACAGGATCGGGGTGGCAGATAATCCCTTTCTTGTTGAGAGGGAGTGTTGAAATGTGGAAACAAGAAAATTCCAATTTAATTTGTCCTTGAATTAAATTGTGAATTAAGATTGAATTTAGCCTTAAGAGCTACTTGGAAAAAATTAATTAAGTTATTTTGACTTAATTAGTTTGATAAATTCAAGTTAGAAGTATTTCTGAAGTCATGCAAGAGTTATCCCTTAAATTAAGGAGATAAGCCTTAAATTAAGGAGATAAGATTGAGTTATATTTGAGTTGTAATTATTTAACTCAGATTACTGAGTTAAGTCCAGTTAAATTAGTTCCAAACTGTTTGAGGAACTAATAGAGAGTTAACAATCAATTGATGCATGCATGCACTCAACTAGTGTACTCCAGTTAACTAAATATTCCCTCATTAGAAATTCATGCATGTATATTCTAAGAAAGACCCAATTGAGATTAAAGTCAAGGACAGTGCACTATCAGTTGCATGTGGTTTCCTATAAAGAAAACTCATGCATGTAGGACGAATAATTCCTTGAGGATTACGCAGTTCTGACAATATGTGAGATCAAGAGATCATCCACTTGGTAAATTGGTTTTCCACTTGGTTGAATGAGATCATCCGAGAGGAACAACACAAGGAAATACGAGCTTGGAGGGCAGAGAGGAAAGTTGGAGAGCAGCCAAGATTTCCTGTGAGCATCTGTCAGGATTGTATTGAGAGCTAGCTAGCTGCGAGAGCTAAGGCTTTGTATAATCTTTATGTATTTCCACCTTGTATGATAATAGAGATAGTGGGGGTTTTCGCTGAGGCTTTCCCCAAAGTATTTTCATGTGTGTTGTGTGATTGATTCTTCTTCTTCTGGTTTTATTTTTCAACTCGATATTTAAGCTTCCACAAATTATTAGTAGAAGTAGGTTATAGTATTCTGATTTGATTTATATTGCATTATCGGGTTAACCTACATAGCATATTTTTTACAATAAACTTACCAAAACAAAAACAATATAATAAATTGAATATAATAGAATTAATATTTTTATTACATTTTCGATTGAGCCAACAATATGTTTTTTTCGTGTGTCACTACAACATCTTCCCCATTTTTGGATTGTAGAGCTCCTCTCAATGCAATCAACTACCACCATGTAACACAAACTCGAATTTCAAAAATATTCAAATTTTATCAATTACTCTTAAATATTTTTAAAATTAATCTAATAATATTAATTATTAGCGATTGTCAATTGAATTTATTTCAAATAATTGAGAGTAATGAATGTTATCCTCCATAGATTATAAATAACATCTCAATTCATATCATGTACATTGTTGTTATAAAATGCTTGGTTACATGAAAAAAGACAAAAACCAAAAAACCATCGTACTTCTTGTTAATTGTTACTCTTTTAACTTGACTAGATTAATAATATTCTTTCTAACATGCATTGTAACATTAATGTATCCATCATTTTCATTATCTTTAAGGATAAATCTCCATAAATCCTAGAAAGGGATGAGAAACAAGGATAAATCTTCATAACTCCTAGATGGGATGAGAAACAAGGATAAATCGTGGGAGGGGATGGCTCCATTCCCATCACCCAAATCAAACAAGGGGGGAAGCATGGCCTTCCAACTCGCCACACATCCTACACTTTCTTAAAATGATGATCCACACAACTTTAAAAGCATTATGCATTTAATGAATCAGGGTGGAAATTGATGGAACTCTTTCAATGGTAGATTGGTGAGTCTTAATGTAGGTTGGCAAGGGGAAACCACTATTATTTTCATTGAGTTGTGTCTACAATTTTATTTCTGGCAACTTACCCCTCCCAAACCTAGTTTCTACTCCTACACTAATTTCTCTTTTCTTCTAAGCGGGGTAGGACAAAGTCCTCTAGACATGGCCTCCCTCAATGTGGATACTATTTGGCTCTTGCCTAGTATACTCAACAAAATTGAGGAGAATTTGCATGGTGTTCTTGGAAGGAAATGCTTATTTTTATTTGAGTGGAGGTTTATTGTTCTTGGTGTGGAATTTCCCTATGCTAGTTGGATTGGCAAGGTTACAAGGTATTCGTGCTCCTTACCGCAGTGTTGGTTGTATTAACATACGAGTCTACACTTAATTATCTCTGAAAATTATTTATGGTTGCATTGAATTTTACAATTGTTGGTTTTACATGTTAGTTGAAAAGCCTTTATTTTTTAAGCATGCTTTTGTCTGGAATGGTGGTTTTCCTACTCCTAGTCCTATATCAGACAAGATCTTCTCATGTTCAATTTTCCACCTTGGATACAAGTTTATTGGTTTTTTCTTTGGATGTGTTTTTAATTCTTTAAAATTTCGTCTTCCCCATTTAGGGCACTCTTCCTACACCTTCATCCCATAGAGGATTTTTTCTCATAGCTCAAAATTGTTGTTGCACCACCCTTCATATTATCTCTCTCAAGTCTTTAGTTTCCTTGTCTCTTGTTCATTGTTCTTTTAGGGGGTTTTCTCATGCACCCATCCTCTCCCAACTATCTTTTCTTATCCGTACCCCCTTCACGTCAAAAGGTCACAAGCCGTTACTTCTCACCTAGTAGAGTGGAAGGGAGTGCACGAGCTCACCTTCATGTCCATAATGCAACTCACTTCTATCAAATCCAAACTCCTAATGACATTCAACAAGAAATTGAAAATGATGCAACAAAGGTTCTTGCAAATAAGGACGAACCTAACAATGCATAGGTATTGGCATCAATTGTAGAATGAGTCCCTAATCCAAGTCTACTTGAGGATTCCAAAACCAATACCTTTACACCATTGAGATTTACTAGAAAATCAAAGCCCTTCTCACAAATGTTATTCTAGAACACAATTAGGCTAAGAGAGAAATGTCATTGCAATTGGATGAACTTCAGACCAGGCATAGCGATATGGGACTCAAACATAGGGATGCAACTCTTAGGCCGGCTCGTAAAAAACCCATCTAAATTGTGGAAAAGGACCAAATTATCCAAGAACCATAGATGAGCCCATTGACATCTCTACCTCATCATGAGAAATTCATATGGCCCATAATCTTACTAGTTTGATCTCTCAAGCATGTGATTATATGTTATCAATTTAAAGATTTGGCGGGTCACAATTTATTTTGTATGTTTGACATACTAATATATATGTTATAAGAAACGTAGATGTTAGTATACTTAACAACAATAATCTCAACTAGTCTTTTTTTTTTTTTTAATTTCAGAGAAAATATATCTCTTATTTTACCACTAGTTTTGTTTCTTGCTAGGGTGATAATGTTGACATTATAGTAGGTTTTCTTGTTGGCATTGATGTCAACCTATCGGTGGTGGCGCACATGATCCTGATGGTTTGTTGTCAACATGAAGATTTACTAAATATGAGTTACCATTAAATTGATGCAGGGGTGTTTGGAAAACTAGTGCTTTATGATGGTTGTAAAGGAGTTGCAAGAGGTTGGACACGTTCTAGAGAAGTTGTAGGAGGTCTGAGAGGGTTTGGAGATTCTTGCAAGTGAGGATTTGAAAAGAAAATACTTGTAGGAGGTCTGAGAGGGTTTGGAGATGCTTGCAAGTGAGGATTTGAAAAGAAAATACTAGTAACGCAGGTGAATAAGTGGCCAGAAAGTGTTATAACGTAGGTAATCACTGTCTAGGGTGCATTATAAAAACTTCCCAAGAAGATAAGGTATGTTATAGTCTGTAAGAAAAGAAAATGAAAAACCACTCGCAAAACCATTGGATTTCCCATGGTATTTCAAAAAAACTTTGAAGTGAGTGGTTGATTTAGTCACACAATGATCATTTGCTTGGATTGATCTAGAACATTAGGACATAGCCTTGAACATTTATATAACCTTGAACATTGAACCTTGAACCTTGAACCTTGAACATTGAACCTCTACCGATGTGGGACTATGCGACAGCCTTCAAATATGGGACCGCTGATAAATCAATGACTCGCTAACTGGGCTGAAAGCTATAAGTGTATATGATGAAGCCTGTTGAGGATCATATGCAATAGACAGTAGATATATGATCTGTTTACCAAAGGCCTAGAACTAAACCTTAGCAGGGAGAGGGGATTAGGTTGAAGTGTTGGATAGAGGTTTGGTTAATGGTGGAACACATTCTGCTACCTAAGATTGCATAGAAATCTTATGGAGTGAAATGATAAGATTATAGCATGATTTGTTTACAGAACTAGTGAGGGGTTACTATGAGAACGGAGATAGAATATATAATTGTTGTATCTAACAACTGTTTTGAAGGGATAAATTAATGCATATATTATTTAGATTACAGAGAGGAAGAGTATCGAATACACATATTACAAAGGCAGATGGCAAGAAGAAGGTTGAAATATCTGTGCATGTTGACTTGTGAAGCGATGTTTAGTATTCAAAATGTCAAACATTGGATTGGTGTGGAAGAGAGCTAGATTTATGAAAAATATAGAGTTTGATTGTTGGTGTTAGATGGCATAGTGCAAACTTGTAGCACTGCATGGGTACAGGATTGATGGCTAACAGTTTGATGTTGCAGGTTTCATATTCACTGATTATTTTACATGTTAATAAATAGTATTATAGTTGTGAACTGAGTTTGTTTGAAGCCAATATTTTGACACCATTAATGTATCTCCATGCCAATTAATTATGATTAAATAGCCACCCGATAGGTGTTTTGTGTCCCTATCATGAGTTTGGCTAGACAAATTTAACCAATCACATCTTTCAATTTTCATCCTCCTCAACCTAATCATTTTTTACCACGTAGGTGTAGCTCAGATTCGAGGGCTCCGCTTGGGCGAACTCTCTGTAGTTGGCCAGGTAGAATTTCTAAATTCAATATATTGAATTGTATAAGAGCGTATAGACTTCTAGCCAAATGTCTGTATGCCAATTGGCCAAAGTTCCATCGCTTAGAATCTGCGATAAACACGTCTGCTGAGGGTGTCACGTGATTCTATACATCTCAATATAGATTCTTCAACCCAAATGTTTCCACCCTCTATACATATAACCTGATTGACCCTTCAAAGTTGTTACTTTCCATCCCACTGATATTGAGCAATGCAAGATACCATTCTCAACTTTCCATCCCACTGATATTGAGCAATGCAAGATACCATTCTCTCTTGTTAAAATTGTTAAATACACTTGTGAATTCACAAGTCAACGGGAGCTTACAAAGAACACAAAGAAGCATAGTTGGGCAATGCTATGAAAGAATTTTTTTTTGGCTTTTTGTGATTAAACGCAATGTGTAGAGTAAAACCTATTTTTAAAAAAGCACTGTAGTAATAAATATTTGCAAAGACTTTAATATTCAAAATAATACATAATATTATTAGGAAAATCTCATCACAATTATGGATAACTAGGAAAAAAAAATCACAAATAGATTATTTTTTAGACATTTTCTGAAAATTAACCCCCCATATATATATAACCTACAATACTTTTTATTGGAAAATGTTTAAATCTTTAAAAAAATCTTTAATTTTTAATCAAATATAAAATATATTAATAATAAAAACTTTGATGAATACATTTAGCAGAGAACTAAACTTTTGTTTTCATTTTGCAATGAGATTTCAAAATTCCTACCGCATTCTCTGTATCCATGTTACATGCAGAACCTCCGAGCATATTAAATGCATGTATTTCTTCCAGTTATCCAAGCTTCTGAGCATTTAGAGTACTTAGACTAACAATATAGTTCAGTGAAAGCTTTTTCTTATTCTCAAAAAGGATAATATAGTTTCGTGTTATTATTTAGGTTTAAAAGACGAAATGGAGCTCGGTCACCATTTCTCCACTGTAAGTCTAACAATATCCTCCTACCAGGGCCTTGATGCGCACGGCTTAACAACATATGCTACATGACTACAAGTTTTTCACGTAAACAGAAAATAAATTTATTATATTGGCTTCAAATCTTTAAAGGAACATGTGAAAGCTCAATTCAAGAGCAATTCAAGAGAAGAAGACTGATAATAAGAATCCATTTCGGAGTCTTACAAAATAAAAAAGAACCGAAAATGAGAAAATGCAAAAATTGTGATGCAGACAGACCAGAATGCGATTCCCCTGGTTATAAAACCCTACACCTATTTAAAAGAAATCGTCGAAAGAGGACCGGAATCTAAGCGCTGGTGAATTTTGTAACGGCCTTAGTACCCTCAGACACAGCGTGCTTGGCGAGCTCCCCTGGAAGAACGAGTCTTGCGGCTGTCTGGATCTCCCGGGAAGTAATAGTTGGTTTCTTGCTGAGGCGAGAGAGTCTTGATGCCTCGTTCGCCAATTTCTCAAATAAATCATTGATAAAACTGTTCATGATTCCCATGGCGTTGCTGGAAATACCCATTTCCGGATGGACCTGCTTCAGCACCTTGAAGAGATAGATCTTGTACGTCTCCACACTTTTCTTGTGCTTCTTGCTCTTTTTGTCTCCTTCCTTTACTACCTTATTCTCCAACTTCGAAGACATCTTTTCTGTTGAAGGGGAATTCCCCACCAAGGGCTTTTTCCCAGCCATGGGCCTCTTCTCTGCCTTCGGGACCATTGATGTCAAGGGCTCTTTCCCAGCCATGGGCCTCTTCTCTGCCTTCGGGGCCATTGATGTCACTATCGTGACTCGAACCTGCCACCACAGAAAAGACTCGGTGTTGCTATACCTGTGAAAAGGAGAAGCGTCTTTGCAAAATGAAAGCAGGAGGCCGTTTCATTAAATAGGGGTTGGAGTGTCTTTCCTATTGGCTGATCCCTGGCGCCACGGATTGCTGATGTAGGCCAGATTTTAACGGGCATTCAAACTTTGACTACAAATTAATTGGTGACTCGGTTACATTCATTTTAAAGGGATCAAATTTCCTTTGTTGAATTGAGCTTTCTGTGATCCATATCAAGTTTCTCAGAAAAATTTCGGGGTAAATCACATAATATTACATTGGTTGACGCATTTCGAACCAACCAGTGTGAACTTGTCTTGAGGATGAACCACATTGGTTGGTTCCAAATGCCTCGAAAAATGTAATATTATGTGATTTACGCGGAAGAATTTCTCATAAAAAAATCAAATTTCTTTTTATTCCAAACCCCATTTTCTCATTAAAAAAATCAAATTTCTTTTTATTCCAAAAACTATTTTCATATTAAAGGAATTTGATCCCTTTTCACGCTTAATAGATTCAAAGTTAAAAATAAATTTAAGCTTATTTAATTATTAATTAAAATGATAATTATTACTTTTACGGTATTTTATTTTTAATTTTAGTTTCATTAATTTTAACTGGTTAAAATGTTTTATTGATAATTATTATTAATTATTTTATTTTGGTTTTTATCCGATCTTAATGTTAAACATTATGACTTCTCTACCAAAGACCCCTATCCACGGAATAAATTCCTTAAGACTAAGGGATACCTCTTTCAAGAGTTCATGGTCACTTTAAAAGTTTTTTGCTATATCTTAACTATAAGTTTTTTTATTTTATATTTTTGGAATAGTATGATAAGTGATGAATAAATATTTTGAATATGAAGTCAAATGTTAATGGTTGATTTTAATGGGTTTTACTTGAATAATAGTTTTGTTATAAGTTAAGGATTGATTTTTTATTTACTTTTTTATTTCAAAGAGTTTTGTTATAAATTATAAATGACTATCTTGAATATGAAGTCAAATGTTAATGGTTGATTTTAATGGGTTTTATTGGAATAATAGTTTTGTTATAAGTTAAGGATTTGATTTTTTATTCACTTTTTAATTTCGAAGAGTTTTGTGATAAGCTATAAATAAGTATTTTGAATATCAAGTCAAATGTTAAAGGGTTTTACTGGAATACATTAAGGATGGATTTTTATTTTTCTCGGAATTTTGAAGAGTTTTGTTATAAATTATAAATAACTATTTTGAATACAATGTCAAATTCTGTTAGTTGGGATTTATTTTAAGATGGTTAAATTTTAAAATTCATAGTACTTGAGTGAGAATTAAATCAAGTGTGATGGTTGAATATATATATATATATATATATATATATATATATATATATAAACGTAAGTATTATATATATCAGTGTTTCCAAAACGTCCATAGGTGTGTTTATTTTGTAACAAACTTTCGGAATTTTAGTTTAATTATTAATCAACCAAGATCCATCTTAACTCTCGATCTATTAAGAACGGAGATATCAAATTTCTGGAGGTGCAAGACCAGCCTTGCAAATCTAGACGACCTCCCATGGCGGATGAGAAGAAAGATGAGGGGGAAGGAGATCCTATCAAAATCTTGCTCGAAGAAGTGCTCGAGCGACAAAGGAACGCGATGATGGACAGCGTTGCCCAGATCCTTCAGCGACTACCCAGAGGCGACGCATCGGCTTCCAACAACAACTCTGGAAATGCCACACCCTTTAAGGTACAAGTTAATTTTGAAATCCCCATCTTCGAGGGTCAAATAGATGCAGATGTTGTAGATAAATGGTTAAATCTGCTAGAAAAGATATTTCTGTTCATTAATTTTCAAGTCAAGAAAAGATTGTTTTCGCTCTTCTCAAAGCAGCCCCCCACGTCAAGGACTGGTGGGAAACCTACTGCGAGCATAAGGATGAAAGTACAGGCTCGCTATTTTCAGCCGCACCCACTTGGAATGACTTCCGGGATGCCGTCAAGGAGCAGTACTACCCTGTCAAAAGCTATGAGGACAAATACATCAAACGGACCACACTATGGCAGGGACAAAACCAAGGTGTGCCGGAGTTCACAAACATTTTTCATACCCTTCGCACACAGTTGAGTATCAAAGATTCTAAGCTACATCTGGTACTCAAATACCGCGCCTGCCTACATAGATACATCCAGGAAGAGATGGAGTTCTTGAACATCTCCTCACTCAGCACAGCATACCGATACGCTCTCAAAATTGAGCAAAAATTCAAACAGAATAAGCGAGACTTTGGATCTGCAAATACAAAGCCCAAAGGACAAAGCCAAGGCGGGGCGACCCAAGACAACCCGTCGAAGCTGCAAGAAAAGAACACCACCAGGAAGCCGAAGAAGGACACAGGAAAGTGGTGTGAGTTCCACAAGAGTCCCACTCATAACACAAGTGAGTGTCGGACCAAGTAGTTGCTGGTGGCCGAGTTGAAGGCTTCCGAATCATATGCATATTCTAACCCTGAACCAGAACCTGACAAGGGGAATGGCAAAGGGAAGCAAATCATTGATGCGGATCCCAGTGCCACTGTTGCCACTGCCAAGATCCAGAAAAATGAGCCCGAAGACCCAGAGGAAGGGGAGCGTCTTTTCCACTCACAGATGTGGGTGAAGGGTTCGCCACTGCAATTCATTGTCGATAGTGGCAGCCAAAAGAACCTTATTTCAGTAGAGGTTGTGAAGCTGTTGCGCCTACTAACTACACCACACCCACAGCCGTACAGTATCGGGTGGCTTCATGAAGGACGAGATCTCAAAGTTCGCCAGCAATGCTGCCTTCCCTACAGCATCAAACCATTCACAGATGAGGTATTGTTTGATGTTACAGCTCTCGATGTTTGCGATGTACTATTAGGCTAGCCATACTTGTGGAGGCGACATGTTGTGTATGAGTCAAGGCCTCGTGTCGTCATTATTTCTTTGGATAATTCATTATACAGGATACCGGAGGTAGCCCCACCTACTGCCACCTCTTTGATCACTGCCAAGAAAGGAAGCAAGCTCATCTCCCAGACTAGGAAATTCATTTTCTATCTGATTCACTCCCAAAGTAAGGGGAAGATCGTTGCTACATCCATGACCCCCGCAAAGGGTTCCTCCACACAGCAGCAGCAGCAAAGGGATACGGTCATGACAGAACACAGGAAAAACTTCTCCTCACCCACAGGGGTACCACACAAGTTTCAGGTGGGCAACAAAGTTTGGTTACATCTGCAGAAGGAATGCCTTACCAGAACCCATCAGAAACTCAGACCACTCCGACATGGTTCTTACACTAGTACCAAGGCTACGGGAAACAATGCTTGGAAGCACAACATTCCTCCATTCCTTCACTTGCACCAAGTGTTCAATGTGCACTGTTGTTGACCATGCTTCCCACCATTTCTGGACACATCAGAGATTGTAGAATAGCTCACCAGAGACCCAGCTCAGCAGAAACTTCCTCATCTCAGGGAGGAACTCAACGCAATGGGGACCATTGCTTCCTAAGGGGGGAGGAATGATCCAGGTGGATGTTGGTGGCCACCCACCTATCCCATCTGGACCCCCACAACTATCCCTTTCAGTTTTTTAGTTTCCTTAATTATAGCGCAGTTTACTATTTTTAGCAGTTTTTCGGGTCCTAAACTTCAAGAGCCATTTTGAGGCCCTAAACGATGTTTTTTGGGAAATCTACTGCTAGCATTTTTTCTGTCTAATAATCGCATTTTCCGTTGTAGTCCTCGGAGATATCTTTCCAACGGGCTATCATGCGCATCAAACAGAGGTAATACGACCAATTCACAACCCTGGGAAGTTGATGTACCAACTTACCCAAAAACGGGGCCCACAATTTGGTGTTTCATATTCTAGGGTTAGGTTTTGGAATGTGAAGGGTTTTCCATTGTTTCTCAACAATAAATAGGCCTTTGAGCCTCATTGTAACACAGTTCAGAATAGTTCAAAGGCATGTAGCTGCACATCTCTTCTCAGAGATAAGCTACCATCACCCTAGCTGGTTTATTTCCATTTCTGGTTGTAAGTATATTTCAGTATTTTCCATTAATGAAATGAAGTCTTATCTCCGCTGCATCTTTGTGTATATGGTTATCTCTGTAATTTGTTGCGTTCCTGTTTAAATCCGGATCAGTGGTATCAAAGAGGTCTACTTTTTCTGTTTTTCTTTGCATGTCCCCAACGAGGTCGGGGTATAAGGAGTTAGGGCTTGAACTGGTCGAACCTTTGCAAGACCAGCCTCGCAAATCTTGACGACCTCCCATGGTGGATGAGAAGAAAGATGAGGGGGCAGGAGATCCTATCAAAATCTTGCTCGAAGAAGTGATCGAGCAACAAAGGAACGCGATGATGGACAGCTTTGCCCAGATCCTTCAGCGACTACCCAGAGGCGACGCATCGGCTTCCAACAGCAACTCTGGAAATGGCACACCCTTTAAGGTACAAGTTAATTTTGCAATCCCCATCTTCGAGGGTCAAATAAACGTAGATGTCGTAGATAAATGGTTAAATCTGCTAGATGGGTATTTTTTTGTTCATGAATTTTCAAGTCGAGAAAAGATTGTTTTCGCTCTTCTCAAAGCAGCCCCCCACGTCAAGGACTAGTGGGAAACCTACTGCGAGCAGAAGGACGAAAGTACAGGCTCGCTATTTTCAGCCGCACCCACTTGGAATGACTTCTGGGATGCCATCAAGGAGCAGTACTACCCTGTCAAAATCTATGAGGAAAAATACATCAAATGGACCACACTGCGACAGGGACGAGACCAAGATGTGCCGAAGTTCACAAACATTTTTCATACCCTTTGCACAGAGTTGGGTATCAAATATTCTGAGCTACATCTGGTACTCAAATACTGCGCCTGCCTACACAGATACATCCAGGAAGAGATGGAGTTATTGAACATCTCCTCACTCGGCACAACATACCGATACGCTATCAAAATTGAGCAAAATTTCAAACAGAAGAAGCGAGACTTTGGATCTGCAAATCCGAATCCCAAAGGATAAAGCCAAGGTGGGGTGACCCAAGACAACCCGTCGAAGCTGCAAGAAAAGAACACCACCACAAAGCCGAAGAAGGACACAGGAAAGTGGTGTGAGTTCCACAAGATTCCAACTCATAACACAAGTGAGTGTCGGACCAAGCAGTCGCTGGTGGCCGAGTTGAAGGCTTCTGAATCAGATGCATGTTCTGACCCTGAACCAGAACCTGACAAGGGGAATGGCAAAAGGAAGAAAATCATTGATGCGAATCCCAGTGCCACTGTTGCCACTGCCAAGATCCAAAAGAATGATCCCGAAGACCCAGAGGAGGGGGAGCATCTTTTCCACTCATAGATGTGGGTGAAGGGTTCACCACTGCAATTCATTGTTGACAGTGGTAGCCAAAAGAACCTTATTTCAGCAGAGGTCGTGAAGCGGTTGGGCCTACTGACTACACCACACCCACAGCCGTACAGTATCGGGTGTCTTCATGAAGGAAGAGATCTCAAAGTTCGCCAGCAATGCCGCCTTCCCTATAGCATCAAACCATACACAAACGAGGTATTGTGTGATGTTACACCTTTGGATGTTTGCGATGTACTATTAGGCTAGCCATACTTGTGGAGGCGACATGTTGTGTATGAGTCAAGGCCTCGTGCTATCATTATTTCTTTGGATAATTCATTATACAGGATACCAGAGGTAGCCCCACCTACCGCCACCTCTTTGATCACTGCCAAGAAAGGAAGCAAGCTCATCTCCCAGACTAGGAAATTCATATTTTTGTTTGGTTCACTCCCAAAGTAAGGGGAAGATCATTGCTACATCCATGACCCCCGCAAATGGTTCCTCCACACAGCAGCAGCAGCAAAGGGATACGGCCATGACAGAACACAAGAAAAACTTCTCCTCACCCATAGGGGTACCACACAAGTTTCAGGTGGGCAACAAAGTTTGGTTACATCTGCAGAAAGAACGCCTTACCAAAATCCATCAGAAACTCAGACCACTCCGACATGGTTCTTACACTAGTACCAAGGCTATGGGAAACAATGCTTGGAAGAACAACATTCCTCCATTCCTTCGCTTGCACCAAGCGTTCAATGTGGACCATTGTCGACCATGCTTCCCACCATTTCTGGACACATCAGAGATTGCAGAACAGCTCACCAGAGACCCAACTCAGCAGAAGCTTCCTCATCTCATGGAGGAACTCAACGCAATGGGGACCATTGCTTCCTAAGGGAGGAGGAATGATCCAGGTGGATGTTGGTGGCCACCCACCTATCCCATCTAGACCCCCACAACTATCCCTTTTAGTTTTTCAGTTTCCTTAATTATAACGCAGTTTACTATTTTTAGCAGTTTTTCGAGTCCTAAACTTCTGGAGCCATTTTGAGGCCCTAAACGACATTTTTTGGGAAATCTACCGCCAAAAAATTTTCTATCTAAAAATCGTCTTTTCCGTCATAGTCCTCGGAGATATCTTTCCAACAGGCTATCATGCGCGTCAAACAGAGATAATATGACCCATTCGCGACCCCAGGAAGTTGATGTACCAACTTACCCAAAAACGGGGCCCACAATTTGGTGTTTCATCTTCTAGGGTTAGGTTTTAGAATGTGAAGGGTTTTCCATTGTTTCTCAACAATAAATAGGCCTTCGAGCCTCATTGTAACACAGTTCAGAATAGTTCAGAGGCATGTAGCCGCACATCTCTTCTCAGAGATAAGCTACCATCGCCCTAGCTAGTTTATTCCATTTCTGGTTGTAAGCATATTTCAGTATTTCCATTAATGAAATGAAGTATTATTTCCGCTGCATCTTTGTGTATATGGTTATCTCTGTAATTTGTTGTGTTCCTGTTTAAATCCATACCAGATACTTTTGATCTTCTAGGGTGGGGTTGATGACCTTATTATAATAACTTAATTTTTTTTTAGCCGCTAAATCTTTCTCACGCCACATTTTTTCTTTGAACTTAGAAGTAACAATATCTTTAATGTTATTTATGTTTTTCAATGCATCATTTTCGTTGATCTCCCAATAGTTTAACCAGGCCCTTGTGTCTTTATGCCACCCTCGATTGAGCCTTAGGTGGTTTTGGCTGGAATTTAAAGCTAGCTTAGGAAGTCTGTGATCATCTATGTTATTGAGTTTGTGCTTGTACAACAGAAACCTAAGCATAGCTAGGCTCTCATTAGGGGAAAGACCTGCTTCTATAAGGAGAATAGGATAGGGTGTATTACTTTTAATTTTCAGGTTATAAGCTATAAAACGCTTCTAGATTTGCTCAATCTTTCTCCATGATTCTCTGGAGATGTTGCAACCCCAAACCTCACAGCCATATAAGATAACAGGAGTGACTAAAGTTTTAAAGAGGAACTTATTTTTATCCCACATTACGAGGTTTGCTGTTTTACAATTATTTTCAAGACCAAAATAATCTTTCCACCCCACATTAATCCTTTTCTCAATGCTATGGTTCCAGTTGAGCTTGTGATGAATATCAATTCCTAGGTACTTGTAAGAATACGCTTCCTCCAAGTTATTATTGTCATACGTAAAATTAGCGTAAGTGTCCTTCTTGGATTTGATAATCATAACTTTTGTTTTGTCAATGTTAACAGTCATACCCATGGTAGAGCATAAATCCTTAAGAAGCCTGAGTTGCTTATCAAGATCAGATGGGCACCTTTCCAAAATAACAATATTGTCAGCATAGAGAAGAAGGATGATGACTATCCCAGCTATGATCGTGCCATCACATCCTGCTTCCTCTCAATAGCCTTCGAGCTTATCGATGTAAATGCCAAATAGGGTAGGGGAGACTGGGCAACCTATTTTAACTCTAATATAATGCACTTATATTAGATATCAATGCTATTTTAACTAGACTTAACTCACTAACCTGAGTTAAATAATTACAACTCAAATATAACTCAATATTATCTCCTTAATTTAAATCTTATCTTCTTAATTTAAGGAATAACTCTTGCATGACTTCAGAAAGACTTCTAACTTGAATTTATCAAACTAATTAAGTCAAAATAACTTAATTAATTTTTTCCACGTAGCTCTTGAGACTAAATTCAATTTTAATTCACAATTTAATTCGAGGACAAATTAAATTAGAATATTATTGTTTCCACATTTCAACACTCCCTCTCAACAAGAAAGGGATTATCTGCCACCCCGATCCCGTCTCTATGGAACTTGAATTTACACTTTCACACTGCCTTTGTCAAAATGTTGGCATCTTTCTCCTCTGTCAAAATATACTGTAGCAACATGATCCTCCCATCATCAACAACTTGCTTTACCTTTTAAAGCCAACAGGAACTCACAACTGAATTGTTCTCCGGTCTTGGAACCACGTCCCAAACACTGTTACCAACTATGGAGTCATACTCTTCCACCATAACATCAACCCAAATCAACTGCTGCACTGATTCCTCAAAGGAAGATGGCTTGGTCTCAACAAATTCCCCAGCAAGGGCCATGTATCCAGTGTACCTCTCAGGTGACCTCCTCTGTCTGTGCTGAGAAGATGGTGCTCCTACATTCTCTCTCGCATCCTACAACAATCTGTCAGCTTCACTTGTTTGCTTCCATCCATCTCTGGAAGACTCCGCTTGAGTGGATGTCTCCAATCCTTTAACCTTTGCATGTGGCTGCTCCGCATCAGTCTCAAGCTCCTCCTCCTTAGGAACCAATAATTCCTCCACAACCTATAGTTGGAGCTCCCTCTCAAGGGAAACTCACATGGCCTTCTGCTCATCAAACTTGAGATCTCTGTGAACCACTGTGCTCCGACTAGTAGGCAAGTGCACTTGATATTTGTAAGGTGTATAAGTGTACCCCACAAGTATCCCCAACTCTGCTGTCGGATCAAGATTTTTCCGTGCATCCTTTGTCACATGGCAATATACCGATGAGTAAAAGATCCTAAAGTGGCCCACATTTGGTCTCTTACCGGAGAAAGCTTCCTCTAGTGTCTTCATCCCAAGTATGTGATGTGGGCTTCTATTCTGCAAATAGACCGCTGTGTTACATACCTCAACCCATAGATGAAGTGGTAGGCTTTGGTCATGCAACATAGCTCGTGCTGCCCCTACAATAATTCTATTCTTCCTCTCGGCCACCCCATTTTGCGGTGGGTTATGCGGTGCTGTCAACTCTCGTTTAATTCCTTCAGCTGCACAGAAGTCCTTAAACTCTTGAGAGAAATATTCTCCACTGTTGTCGCTTCTCAAGGTCTTGATCTTCTTCCCTAACTCTTTCTCGACCAAAGCTTTGAACTCACAAAACTTTGAGAAGGTTTGGTCCTTCTTCTACATGAAATAAATCCAGCATTTACAAGAAAAATCATCAATGAAAATCACATAATACCTTTGCTTTTCTATGGATGTCATCAAGAATGGTCCACACACATCAGTATGAACTCACTCTAAGATAGCCTTTGCTCGACTATCTCGATCATGAAAGGAAGACTTGGTGTACTTTCCCAAGGTACAACCTTTGCATGTGTCATCTTGCTCAAGTTTAGCTTTGACAAGTCTTCTAGATATCTTCTCCATTATCTTCAAAGCCCCATGATGCAAATGGCCCAATTATCTGTGCCACAACTCACCAATGTCTTGGCTTTGCACCAATTCTACTTTTGTACTCAATGTTGCACAATCATCTACCTCTAGTTTATGGAGATCATTCACCCGAATCCCTATCCTCTTGGTTTGACCCGTGGCTATGTGTATTAGGAATGTCTTTCCTTTACTAAAGAAAACATCATATCTTTTGTCCTCCAACATCGCGACTGATACCAAGTTCTTCTTCAGTCTGAGCACATATTTCACATCTATCAAGGTGATAGGAGCTCCATGATCCCTCTTAAAAGCAACCGTGCCCACTCCTGAAACACTATACGTTCTGTCGTCACCCATCTCTATGTGCATCTTGAGGTATTTTTCTTCCAAGGTACTAAATAAAATTTATCACCGGTCATGTGGAATGAGGCTCCATTGTCAAGATACCAAACAAAACCCATCATTGATGACACCATGCATGCAATGAGGGTAAAATCCATTTCAAAGTGAAAGGCTAATGCCTCACCTTTCGATCCTTCCAAGGATCCATTCTTGGACTTCTTCGATGGGAAATTAGTTGCATAATGTCCCATCTTGTGACAAGTAAAGCATCTCACTTTAGACTTGTCACCCTTCTTCCTTCCATGAGAAGAATTCGATTTGGAATGGGAAGCCTTCCCCTTCCCTTTCCTTGCCTTACTTTCTAAGGCTAGATTTCCTTCATCATCATTCTTAGATTAAGAACCATCTCGTGTGCTCCTCTTGATCTCCTCCCGCATCAGATCCGACAATAGTTGTTCCCAATCCGACAGTTTCTCCCTTCCATTCACAGAGTCTTGGTAACTATTCCAACTCTTTGGAAGGCTAAGGAGAGTGTGTTGGCATTATGATGTATGTGTTGTACTTGATGGCAACCCACTTGTAGCAGAACAAATCACTTGTATATGGTAACTAGATGAATGTACAAAAGAGATATCACATGTGATAGAATGTGATGAAATGCAGGGAAATTTTAGATGTGATGAAATGTATGGCAACTTCAAGGAATCAGTTCAAAAGGCAACTCACTCAGATGAAAGATCACAATATACCAGGAAAACAACAAAGAATCACAGATCGGTCTTCACAGAATGAAGAAAGAGAGGTATACGCAGGTTCACCATTAACCAAGTCGTGTATACACACAGGTTAATAGAACCAAAGGTGCGTATAATGTACACACGCGATTTCACAGAAAGGAAAGCACGTATACCTTGGAAAACTAAGTTTTGGTCCGAAGTATTTGGTCCATGGTATTTTGATCCATGGTATTGGTCCATGGTATTTGATCCGAGGTATTGACCCTAGGTATTTGATCCAAGGTATTGGTCCTAATTGGTTTTGGTCCATGGTATTGAGAAAGGCCTAAAACTATAAAAGGAGGAGAAGATCATTAGGCGAAGGTACTCAAGCATTGAATATCTGATGAAGAGAGAGATCTAGTATGTAGGTTATTGGGTTATGGTGCATTGCTGGATCTGAACCAAGGAGGAACCTTAGCAGATGGAAGATAAGATCTAATTATGGATCGGGATCTTAAGGCATAAAGTGAACTATCATTATGTGTTTTTTCTCATGAATATTCTAGATCTAAATACTGATGCATATATTATTCTGTAAATGATATGATTTGGGTATAACTGAAGTCTGGTATAGCTGCAGAATTATTAATTAATATTTGCAGATGTATACGTTGGTTTGCTTTAAGGAAAGCGCGTATACATGTGGGTTCAGCACAATAAGGTAGCGTATACCTTATAATCTATGTTTTAGTTGTTGTTGCTTTTTGTTGTAGTGTTATGGGTTCTGGCTTCGGTTCTGGTTATTGTATTCTGGTGACAACATTCTGAAAGATCAAAGTGATTGATTGATTTGCTTGTGGTTCATTCAATAGAAGGTTGGTTGATGCAGATATATTTGATGATTGAATGATGTTGTTGATGGATCCAGTCTGAAAATTTATGAAACATGGTCCCTGTAAGAAAGGAGAAGGTTGTAGCCTTCTATAGGCTAGCACAGATGTACTAGTAAACATATCAGCTAGTACAAGAGCTAGGGGGTTGTAGCTCCCTTCCAGTAGAAGCTGGAGAATGAGAGAAGGTTGTAGAATTCTGCAGGTAGAAGCCTGTGTACTAGTATAAAGCTGCACTAGTACAAAATTTGTAAACATAATTATCTTATTATTAAAAGAAGACAGAGACGATTGCAGCAGGTGGTTTTAACCCACATTGGTTTCCACCTTATATCTTGGTGTTTATGTGTGTTGCTTATGTGTGATGATTTACTCTTCTCTTACTGCACCGTCTAATGAATTTGCTGATATACTGATTAAAGTTCATTACATGATAATTTGGGTAAATCAATTTATCTCTGTAGATACGCTGGTTCCATTAAGTATAATTGCGTATACATGCTAGTTCACTGAGCTGAAGTAGCGTATATAAATCAGTTTTGAAAATTAAATTATTGATTTGATAATACTGATTCACCCCCCTCTCAGTATTATTTCCAACAATTGGTATTAGAGCAGGTCCTTCAAAAGAAGCTTGATCGCTTGAAGGCAGATCCATCATCATGAGTAATCAAGAAAGGGGGGATCCATCAGACCGCCAATATTTGATGGGAGAAGCTTCATTTATTGGAAGGTAAGAACCACAACCTATCTTCAATCTCTTGGAACAGATGTCTGGGAAATTGTGGAAGGAGGATATACATTTCCATCAGCAATTCCTATAGATACGGCACGTAAAAAGCAATATGAAACCAATGCCAAGGCTGTCAATACATATTAGGAAGTCTGTCACAATCAGAGTTTGTCAAAGCTATGCAGCTCAAATCAACTAAAGAAATATGGGACAAAATCGTTTGAAGCTATGAAGGAGACTCTCAGGTAAAACGTGCTAAACTACAAGCTCTCAGAATTCAATATGAAAATCTCAAGATGCACAATGATGAAAGTATAGCTAGTTACTTATTGCATACATATGAGGTTGTTAATTGCATGAAAACTCTAGGTGAAGAGATAAAGGAAGTTACCTTAGTTGAAAAAGTCTTAAGATCCTTGTCTTCTAAATTTGAATCAAAAGTATCTGCCATAGAAGAAAAGCATGATCTATAGACTATTACTATGACACAACTTCCTGAAATCCTAACTACCTTTGAGATGAGAAAAGGAGGTCCATCAGATATGAGAGAAGCCACATTTAAAGCTTCAGCAAAAGGAAAAGAAGAACTCAATGAATTAGGACATATTTCAAAAGGAGAAGAAGAAGCAAACTTTGTCAAGAACCTTCAACGGGGTTCCAGAAGATTCAGAGGTAAAGTACCTTTCAAATGTTTTGCCTGTGGTAGAGTCGGTCATTATGCTGCCAAATGTCCTCATAAAGATAAATATGATAAAGGTAAGGAATATGAAAAATGTAATAGAAAACAAATTGTAAGTAAAAAGAGCTACTATACTCATGAAGATAGTGACGGTTTATCAAATAGGGATGAAGATGAAAATAGTAATGACTATAGACTTCTGATGGCTTATGAAGATGATGATTTTTTGGATGCTTTAGAGGAAGATGACCTTTATGAAGAAATCTCTAAACTTAAAATATGTTTAGAAGAAAAGAATATGATTATAGATACCTTGATATACCAACTTGCTAAAAGAGAAAAGCACAATGAAAAACTAGAATGTGAAATTGTGGGTCTAAGAAAGGATCTTGAGAAAACAAAAACTCTCAATCTTAGATTTGCTAAAGGATCAAAAACCTTAAATGAAATTATAAAAGTGCAGCATTCTCCTCTAATAAAGACAAGTCTTGGATATACTGAAGAAGCATCTCAATCATAGAAGTTGTCAACCTCCACTAAAAGCTATCGTGATGCAGCAAGGAGTACTGAACAATTTGACAATTGTCAGCAAAGGCATAACGCAAATCACTAGGTAAACAAGGCTCAATTTATTTCAAGGATGAACAGAAGCCACAACCAACCTCAGGTAAATTGTACTCAATTTGCTTCAAATATGAATATCAATAGAAACTACAATCACCAGGTCAGTAGATTCAATAATTGCAGGAACTTCTTTAATGGTCAATGTTTCTCATGTCATAATTTTGGACACAAAGCTACGCAATGTGTTGCTTAGAAAACCATAATGACTAGAGAAGCACGAAATCAAAGGAATGTGATCTAGGGATCAAGAAAAGTTCCTATAATAAATTTTCTTTGTTTGAAAATGAAATAGAATTCTCAATTTGTAACAACTTTGGCCATGAAGAATCTGAATTCAGGAGCAAATTTCAGAAAATATCTCAAAAGGAGAAAAATCCATTAAATCCTAAAATATGGAGAAAGAAAGAACCACAAACAAAAAGATGCGGTATAGCCTTATATATAAGGACAAGAAAACCAGTGGTACATCAACAGTGGATGCTTAAAACACATGACAGGTGACAGAGAAAAACTACACTCATATAATGCCTTAGAAAAGGAAAAGAGTGTCTCATTTGGAAATGACACTCTTGCTGTCATAAAAGGTAAAGGCTTTTTTTTCTTGAAATAAAAAGTTAAATCTGGAAGTGTTATGTATGTTGATGGCTTAAAACATAACCTGTTGAGTGTGAGTCAAATGTGTGATCAAGGAAATGAAGTAGTGTTTCGATCGAATGGATGTGTTTTTCGTGAGCTTGATACAAGAGAAACAGTGATTAAAGGTACAATAACTCTAAACAACCTGTACATACTCAAGGGAGGACAACAACAGTGTTATCTAAGCAAGAATAATGAAAACTGGCTATGGCACAGAAGATTGGGACATCTAAGATTTTCTCAAATAAGAAAAGCACGCAGATTCCAGGCTATTCGAGATCTTCCAGATATCAACATTCCTGAAAATACTATATGAAAATCATGTCAATTTGACAAGCAAACCAGATCTAAATTCATCAAAAAAGAAGGATCAGCTAGTAAGCTACATGAACTTGTTCATATTGATTTATGTGGACCATCAAGGAAAAATTCACCTCATGGAGAAGAATACTTTATATTTTTCATTGATGCTTTTTCTAGAATGTGTTGGATAAGTCTTCTGAAGAATAAAGATGAAGCATTTGAAAAGTTCAAAGCCTTCAAAGATTTGGTTGAAAATGAATCAGATTGCAAAATCAAATGCCTCAGATCTGATCGAGGAGGGGAATTTACCTTGGATAAATTCTTTGACTTCTATGAACAACATGGAATAAAAAGGCAGTTCTCCACCGCAAGGACTCCTCAGCAAAATGGAGTGGTAGAAAGGATGAACAAAACTGTTCAACAAATGGCTTATGCTATGATAGATGAATCTGGAACTCCTGCAACCTTCTGGGGTGAAGCTGCATTTGTCGTCATCACTATCTTCAACCAAGCAAATGTTAGGGTAATAGCACTCAAACTCCACATGAACTTTGGTACGGTAAAAATCCTATGGTAAAGTACTTCAAAGTTTTTGGAAGAAAGTGTTACATCAAAAGGACTAATGAATAACTTGGTAAGTTTGAACCTAGAGTAGATGAAGGCATTCTTTTTGGCTACTCTTACTAAAGTAAATGATATAAATGTTATAACAAAAGACTTGGGAAAATTATTGAAAGTATTGATGTTGTAGTTGATGAAACATGCAAAAATCCAAAATAGATAAAAACTTAAGATCATGACAATGAAGAATATGAGGATCATTTTCCCACATCAAATCACACTGATTCTGAAGAAGAAACCAATGAAGTACTAGAAGAAGAGATAATGATAGAAGAAAAGACTCTGTCCAGGTATGTTTTGAAAAATCATCCAGAAACTCAAATTTTGGGGGAAAAAGGGGCAGGTGTGCAGACAAGAAGAACTATTGCCAAAACCTCAAGCTATCTAGCATTACTATCCTCCACCAAACCTCAAAATGTGAATGAAGCATGCTGAGATGAATGTTGGGTCAAGGCCATGAATGAAGAACTTGAGAAAATTGAAAAGAATAATACTTGGGAATTAGTTCCTAGACCTCATGATAAGAATATCATAGGAACTAAATGGATATTCAAAAACAAGCTGAACGAAAATGGAGAAGTTATTAGAAACAAGGCCAGACTTTTTTGCAAAGGATATTCTCAACAAGAAGGTATAGATTTTGAAGAAACTTTTGGACCTGTTGCTAGACTTGAAGCCATAAGAATGTTTCTTGCTCTCTCTAGTTTTCAGAAATTCAAAGTATACCAAATGGATGTAAAATCTACCTTTCTTAATGGAGATTTAGAAGAAGAAGTCTATAGTGAACAACTAGAAGGATTCATTCTTGGAAATGATGCAAAACTTGTATGAAAACTCAGAAAATCTCTCTATGGTCTAAAACAAGCTCCAAGAGCATGGTATTACCATCTTGACAAATATCTCCACCAACAAGGTTTTTCAAAGGGGTCAGCAGATAGCAATCTATATACAAAGATGGACACTGATAAATTGCTAATAATTTTTGTGTATATTGATGATGTCATTTTTGGTAGCAATGAAGAATCCATGAGTCAAAATTTTGCCTCAGTAATGCAGCAAGAATTTGAAATGTCCTTTCTTGGTGAGCTCACCTACTTTCTTGGTCTACAAGTTCAGCAGAATAAAGATGGTATTTTCCTCTCACAAACCAAATATCTCAAACAGATCCTGAAAAAGTATGGCATGGAAGACTCTAAACCAGTATGTACCCCAATTGTAATAGGATGAAGTCTTAGCTCAAATGATGAATTAGCAGGAGTACATCAACCAACTTACAGATCCATGATTGGCAGTTTGCTTTATCTAACAGGTACCCGACCGGACATCGTGCATGCAGTGGGAATAGTTGGAAGATTCCAAGCAAGTCCTAAGGAAACACACCTTCAGGCAGTCAAAAGGATTTTCAAATATCTTCAAGGAACACAGAACTTTGGTTTATGGTATCCTAGAGATACAGATCTTACACTTCATGCACATACAGATGCAGATTGTGAAGGAAGTGTTGATGACAGAAAAATCACTAGTGGTGGTGCATTCTATATGGGTTCCAGGTTAGTGTCTTGGTTCAACAAGAAACAAAGTTCAATTGCATTATCTACAACTGAAGCAGAATACGTGGTTGTTGCATCTTGCTGCACACAACAACTTTGGATGATACAAACCTTGCAAGACATTCAGTCACATGTACTCCACCAATCTCCATTCTATGTGATAATGCAAGTGCCATCAGTATTTCAAAGAATCCATTCATGCACTCCAATACCAAGCACATACCTATCAAATATCATTTTCTACATGAACAAGTGCTTGAACAAAAGGTCAAATTGGAGTATGTTCCCTCCAAAGAACATGTTGCTGATATATTCACTAAACCACTACCCAGAGAGACATTTGAATATTTTAGAAAAAATCTAGGAGTAGTTGGTGCATCATGCTGTTGTTAAATCCTATCTTCTTTAGAGAAGGGTGGTTATACGCGAGTTCATGAAGTGTAGTCTCATATATATGTTGGTTTCTATGGGTACAGTTGCATATATGCTAGTTTGAAGAAAAGTAGTGGGCTAGACTCAGGAGAAAGGTGTCTGATATGGTTCAGTGAATTATATGCTCTGCTTGATGATGGTTACAATCTGTGGATGACATGTGGAAATATGTTGGTTCTCATAAGTTGTTGATAACTAGATATATATATGATTGATGATGATGCCTTGATAACTCTTCTGATATATATCTGACAGTGAACATCTGACACAGGTTCAAGGGGAGCATATGATTCTAATAATGCATTGTTGGCATTATCTTAGAAGATCTCGGTGCAGATTTTGCTTTAAGTGGAACATGTTTAGGGGGAGAACATGGTTGCTGGTCTGGATGTTGATTGACAGATGTTGCTGATGACTATAATGGTCTTGTTTAAGATAGTTGGCCTCTATTATACATGTCATGTATATCTTTTAATGTAACAGTCATGAAAAAGACCTAATTTGTAACCCCACTATGCATGGGATGGATGATGTAATGTTTCTTGGTTTTGTCATGTATAAACAGTTGATATATCCCCACTTGGTTGGGTGGATGAGTCAAATTTGGTATATCCCCACTTGGTTGATGGATGTATGTATGAGTCATTGGTGATAGGAAGGTCATTTGTGATGCATGTATAGAGTCATGTTCTTCTTTTAGAACATCTTTTTGCAAACTTTTCTTATGCTTAGGAGGAGCATGGACTCGATCAGGGGAGCTCATTTAGCACAATTCAGCATATCAGAAAATTCAACATGCAATCAGGGGGAGCATGACCCTTTGCCTTTAATGTCAAAGGGGGAGAATGACTTGGTGTGGTTGTTGTTGCCATCAAGTCCAAAGGGGGAGATTGTTGGCATTATGATGTATGTGTTGTACTTGATGGCAACCCACTTGTAGCAAAACAAATCACTTGTATATGGTAACTAGATGAATCTACAAAAGAGATATCAAATGTGACAAAATGTGATGAAATGCAGGGTAGATTCAGATGTGATGAAATGCAGGGCAACTTCAAGGAATCAGTTCAGAAGGAAACTCACTCAGATGAAAGATCACAGTATACTAGGAAAACAGCAAAGAATGACAGATTAGTCTTCATAGAATGAAGAAAGAGAGGTATACGCAGGTTCACCATTGACCAAGCCACGTATACACGCAGGTTAACAGAACCAAAGGTGCGTATAATGTACACACGCACTTTCATGGAAAGGAAAGCGCATATACCTTGGAAAACTAAGTTTTGGTTCGAAGTATTTGGTCCATGGTATTTGATTCGAGGTATTGACCCTAGGTATTTGATCCAAGGTATTGGTCCTAAGTGGTTTTGGTCCATGGTATTGAGAAAGGCCTAAAACTATAAAAGGAGGAGAAGATCATTAGGCTAAGGTACTGAAGTATTAAATATCTGATGAAGAGAGAGATCTAGTATGCAAGTTATTGGTTTATGGTGCATTGCTAGATCTGAACCAAGGAGGAACCTTAGTAGATGGAGGAAAAGATCTAACGATGGATCGAGATCTTAAGGCATAAAGTGAACTATCATTATGTGTTTTTTCTCATGAATATTCTAGATCTGAATACTGATGCATATATTATTCTATGAATGATACGATCTGGGTATAACTGAAGTCTCGTATATCTGCAGAATTATGAATTAATATTTGCATATGTATATGCTGGTTGGGTATAAGGAAAGCACATATACACACGAGTTCAACACAAGAAAGTAGCGTATACCTTATAATCTATTTTTTAGTTGCTATTGTTTGTTGTTGTAGTGTTCTGGGTTCTAGATTGGGTTTCGGTTACTGTATTTTGGTGACAACATTCTGAAAGATCAAAGTGATTGATTGATTTGGTTGTGGTTCGTTCAATAGAAGGTTGGTTGATGTAGATATATTTGATGATTGAATGATGTTGTTGATGAATCCAATTTGAAAATTTCTGAAACGTGGTCCCTAGAAGAAAGGAGAAGGTTGTAGCCTTTTGTAGGCCGACACCTACGTACTAGTAAACATATTTGCTAGTACAAGAGCTAGGGGATTGTAGCTCCTTTCCAGTAGAAGCTGGAGAACAAGAGAAGGTTGTAGCCTTCTGCAAGTAGAAGCTTGCGTACTGGTATAAGGCTGCACCAATACAAAAATTGTAAATAGAATTCTCTTATTATTAAAAGAAGACAGAGATGATTGCAGCAGGTGGCTTTCACCCACATTGGGTTTCCACCTTATATCTTGGTGTTTATGTGTGTTTCTTATGTGTGATGATTTATTTTGCTCTTACTACATTGTCTAATGAATTTTCTGATATACTGATTAAAGTTCACTACATGATAATTTGGGTAAATCAAAATATATCTACATATACGCTAGTTTCTTTAAGTATAGTTGCGTATACATGCTAGTTCACTAAGTTGAAGTAGCGTATACAAATAAGTTTTGAAAATTAAATTATTGATCTGATAATATTGATTCACCCCCCTCTCAGTATTATTTCCAAAAGAGTGAGGCTCACTGTATCTTCATCGGCAGTAGTTATTCCCACACTGCCAAGCTCATCTCTGCAGTTGGTGAGCTTGTTCAGATATGTAGAAATAGTATCACCCTTCTCCATCTTGATTTTTTGAAAAATGTGCAACAAGAAATGCTAAATTTATAAAGTGATAAAAATAGAATTACTAAAAATAGCACTTCTAAAAATAGTAGTTTGGCGAATGAGTATTTTGGCCACCTTGGGTGAGAGGTGAAGCTTCTAAAAATAGAATATTCTAAAAATAGCATTTCTAGGTCCCTTCCTATTGATAGCAGTCCTTGGTCTATCTATAGGAAGTAAAATCGAATTTGGTCTTACCAGCAGTTTGGAATATTAATTAATTAATTCTCCATGAGTTAATTAGTTAAGAAGAAGAAAACTTGAAGACTTTGTGAGAATATGCAATTATTTCTCCACTGATTGAGGAATTAAGGATGAGTTCTATATTGAGAGGATCAGTTGACTTAGTTTAACTTAGTCAAGTTCAGTTAGATTAATTTAGCAAGTTGTTGAATTAATGAGATATATTTTGTTGATGCTTGCATGCATGTGACAACTATTATTTTCAGATAACTGAGTATTCTCTCATGGATAACTGATGCATGGCAGTTCAGACAGAGACCCAGTTGAGATCAGAGAAGGGAAAGTGTACTATCAGTTGGATGAATATTTTTCCTATAAAGGAAGCTCATCCATGATGAGGATTTATCTCCGTCAGGTTTGTGCAGTTATTTCAGAGGTCAGTGTTGTGTGTGAGGTGAGAATCACATAGGTTGCAGCTGGAGGGCCCAGGAAAAACTGTGCATAGGAATAGGAGGCTTGGAAGGCAGAGGAGAAGGTTTGTGAGAAGCCTTTGACTATCTATGAGCAACAAAGGGATTGTACTGAGAGCTGGATAGCTTCCGAGCTAAGGCTTTGTGTAATCCAGACATATTTCCACTTGTATGATAATACAAAGATGGGGTTTTAGGCTGGTGCTTTCCCCTGGTTATATCTTCTATGTTATGTGTGTTTGATTTCTCCATATTAGTTATATGTTTTCTTATTGATGTTGCTCATGTTTGATTAAGCTTCTGCTAAATTGTTTGTAGAAGTAGATCAAGCGTTTTGCTTTAGTACATTGCATTACCAGGTTGATCTACAGGTGGGGAATTTCTACATGGTATCAGTGAGCTACTGATTTGTAGAGAAAATTCTACATGGTGTCAGAGCTAGCGATTTGTAGAAAAATTCTACAAAATTCTACATGGTATCAGAGCTAGCTGATTTGTAGAAAAATTCTACAAAATTCTACATGGTATCAAAGCATAGGTGATCAAGGAAGAACAATATACTAGAGGAGATTTCAAAGTTTTGAGTTTTGGGCCAAGAGTTTGTAGAGAAGATCTGAAAATTTATGTACAAAATTTTCGGAAACAAATATCAAATTTGGATTCCTTGTGGAAAAATACCCAAAATCAAATAAAAAAATTAGCTGAATCGGAGTTCGAATGAGGGGGATATCGCTGATTTAAAATCAGTTATTTTTCTAGAAAATTTTATGACGGCGGGAAAGTGGAAATAGATTGGTCTGCTAGCCAAGAACCTATATGCACTTGAGGTACAAGATGCATGTAAAGCCTTAAGGAGCAAGGAAAAGGTTGGAGACTTGGTGGTTGAGAAGGAGGGTATGTTACCTGTCAACATGTAGCGCTAGAAGAAGTCTCAGATGATTGTGGAGGAGCCACAATTGGTGAAGCAACTTCAGGAGGTTGTGGAGCAGCCACAACTAGATAAGATAAGACGAGACAGAGTGGAGACATCTACTCATGCAGAGACGTACAGAAGGGGGAAACTTCGAGCTAGGTGGGTAGAGGGATCACATGCAACCATACCTCCAGGTAGGAGGTGGGGCGATATAGAGTGATCGTCCCAAGGAGGAGGGGCAAGATCCATGAGGTACCCAACCACTTGGATGAGACCTTGCTATGGGAGCCGTGATGTGGAGTAGCAAGAACTAATTGATTGGGTAGAGAAAGATGTGGATGGAGTGGCAGAGAGAGCTATAGTGCAGGGAATCCCAGGACAATGCAGAGCATGCAAGCTGCAGCAATGCGAGAGGCACAAGTGTGTTGCACAATGCAGGGTAGCACAGAGAAGGGTGCAATGGTATGAGATGCATGGAGATGTTGCAGTAGCGTAGAGGTCAAAGAGGGAGCACTTGTGAGCAGTAGGTAGAGCTTCAACATCAAAGTATGTTTCTAGCCCAACAGAGAGGTCAGTTGGGAGTTCTTTTTTGTTCTGATTGTTGTTAGAGCAACCGCACTTGGTAGATGTGTTGCATGTAGAACATTCTAGAGTTACAGGATCAGGTTCGATAGGAAGTCTTTCTTGTTGAGAGAGAGTGTTGAAAAATGTGCAACAAAAAATGATAAATTTAGAAAGTGATAAAAATAGAACTGCTAAAAATATCACTTCTAAAAATAGTAGTTTGGCCAATGAGAATTTTGGCCACCTTGGGTGAGAGGTGAAACTACTAGAAATAACATCTTCTAAAAATAGCATTTCTAGGTCCCTTCCTATTTATAGCAGTCCCTGGTCTATCTATAAGAAGTAAAATCAAATTTGGTCTTACCATCAGTTTGGAATATTCTACATGGTATTAGAGCTAGCTGATTTGTAGAAAAATTCTACAAAATTCTACATGGTATCAGAGCTAGCTGATTTGTAGAAAAATTATACAAAATTCTACATGATTCTTTGAAGCTTATCCTTGAGCACCAATTTCCTTTGGTCGCTACTGTTCTGGTAGAGGTATTGTTATCACCCCAAGAAACTCTCCTAGGTTGTAGCTCGAAGATGCTCGGGATCATTACAAACTCAACTTAATGTTGGAAATGGATGAATGGAAGAGCTGATGCTTGTTCAAGCCAGATAACCACTCCTACTTTGCTTGACTCCAGACATGCGTGAACACCCCTAGACTACAAGGCTTTAGACCACCAATTACTCACAATTTAAGGATTGGGTGAATATGGAGAATACTGACCACACCAGCAGATGCACAGGACCCTGTGATGGCCAGCCATAACCAATAAAAAGGTTTGAAAATCTAATTCCCTAGTGCACAGACAGGATGATAGTTCTCCGTCACTAAGTGAAAAGAAACCTGATTAACAGATTCACTGATACATGCAAGATTCCAAAACAGAGGTAGGATGATAGCTCCTCTAATGTTATACATCAAGAGTTCAGGAAAAATGCGTATCAAGCACAACCTAGAACAGAAAAGAGATGGAAAGTGAGCAACAACAAAAGAAGCTTGTATTAGCTGAAAATGAAGAGGAGACGCTGCAAGTATCAAAGCAGTTAGAGTCTCCATAAGTTGAACCTTACATCAAAACAACAACCATCAACCCTGATTACATCTGTTTTTTTGGTATATATAGAGTTTGATTACAAAAATGTTCTGCTATTCTAGGCATGGAGGGGTCATAATGGACCACCAACCGCTTTAACTACCTGGCAAAACTTCTGAGTGCAATTGCTTGCTGTAGTGAATTATTTGATCTTCTTGGTCACTCTACTTTCCTTCTCGGGAAGGTGGAGAGTTATATGGGATGAAGTCCCATAGCTATTGAATGTGTTTACCTGCTCAGCTCTGTACCTTTCCTTCTCAGCCATGTTGTCCGTGGAACGAAGTTGTTGAGGAGGAAATGCACCTGGTACCGAAAATTGACTACCTTCGTCCTTTCGGGAGCATAGAATGGTTACATTACGTGGATTCCACAGTGGGCGGAGTAGTCGGATGGCAAAGCAATATCGGTCGTTGGATCAGGTGGGTAAATGATGGAGATGAGCCAACCAGGATATCGGAGGAGGCGAGAGCGGGTTGATCATAGGCCGTTGGATCTCGGGCAGGCAGATCCAATGGTCGTCGGGCGTGGAAGATGCACGGAGTTTATCGGGAGGGGAGATTGGGCTTGTGCAGTAAGCGGTATTACTCGCACTGCTATTGGGGGTTGGGCAGTAATTGTACACAGCCAATCGACCCCAGTCATTGCACGACACGTGGTGGCGGGGAAACACGGAAACTGATTTTTATCGCGAGTTAACGTGCGGCTATGTTATGGCGGTGGCGCAAGCGATCAACGTCCGATCATGGCGGAGGTGATCGGATGATGGGGATTTATCCATGCAGGTTTCGTTGAATGAGGCGGAGGATTGTTAGATCAAGGTGCGATGATCGGTGGCCACGATGACGGGTGGCGATGGGTTACGAAGGCATGAGGGCACATGATCATGGTTGTATGGGGCTTTAGGTCTTAGCGCGTGGGCTCAAGAGCAAAGGTTTTTATATGTTTTTTAAACTGAAAAGCATATGTAAAGGAGATAAGAGGGGGATGGATGAGGAAATGGAGAAAGCTGAGGACATCCGGTGCAGGCCTTCTTTGAGTAGAACCAAGGTTTGAACTTATTTCTTCTCCTTGAACATCAACAATCTGTAGCAGAGCTAACAGGTACTTCAATGTCCTCCACATTGAAAATGGAGTATCCTCCCATGGAGACTCGAGACAATATGGTCTCAAACTCCCTCAAGGATGATCCGTCTTGCCTTCGCCACGCACTTCTTCCACTCAACCAACTCTTGCACATTACTTGAAGTTAGCTTTTGGATTTCCTGATCAATGAAATCCTTGAAGACATTGTCTTCTAATACAACCTCCATTCTATCTTTCCATGCTATGTAATTCATTCTACCTTCCAAGGCATACTTGAGTCTCAAGCCATAGAACGCCATTGGCCAACCTTGAAGTATGATATGAATTCGATTTGCACCTGCAACCTAGAACTTCAAACTTTGAATTCTCTTCTCAGTATATTGTTCACAACTCCTTTAATATGTAGAAAATTCTCTACAAATCCAGCTCTGTTACCATGTAGAAAATTTGCTATGTAGGTTAACCTGATAATGCAATATAAATAAAAGCAGAATACTGTAACCTACTTCTATTATCAATTTAAAAAAGCTTAAAGATCGAGCTGAACAATATAACTAGAAGAAGAAGAATCAATCGCACAATACACATGAAAATACTTTGGGGAAAGCCTCAGCTAAAAACCTGACTATCTATATTATCATACAAGGTGGAGATACATAGAGATTATACAAAGCCTTAGCTCTCACAGCTAGCCAGCTCTCAGTACAATCCTCATAGATTCTCACAGGAAATCTTCGTTTCTCTCCAACCTTCCCCTTTTCACTCCAAGCTCCTATTTCCTTGCACTGTTCCTCTCGGATGATCTCCTTCAACCAAGTGGAAAACCAATTTACCAAGTGGATGATCTCCTGATCTCACACATTGTCAAAACTGTGCAATTCTCAAGGAATTATTCCTTCTACATGCATGAGTTTTCTTTATAGGAAACCACATGCAACTGATAGTACACTGTCCTTGACTTTAATCTCAACTGGGTCTTTCTTAGAATAGACATGCACGAGTTTCTGATGAGGGAATCTTTAGTTAACTAGAGTACACTAGTTGAGTGCATGCATGCATCAACTGATTGTTAACTCTCTATTAGTTCCTCAAACAGTTTGGAACTAATTTAACTAGACTTAACTTAGTACACTGAGTTAACTAATTACAACTCAAATATAACTCAATCTTGTCTCCTTAATTTAAGGCTTATCTCCTTAATATAAGGGATAATTCTTGCATGACTTCAAAAAGACTTCTAACTTGAATTTCTCCAATTAATTAAGTCAAAATAACTTAATTAATTATTTCCAAGTAGTTGTTAAGACTAAATTTGATTTTCATTCACAATTTAATTCAAGGACAAATTAAATTGGAATATTCTTGTTGCCACTTTTCAACATTTATATTGGCATTACCTCAAAAAATCAAGACACCGGGTTATAACTATGAGATGTTCATGATTTTATCGAGTTCACTATAGGTAGACTCAATCTGCCACAAGGGAAACTAGATATATTGACCACTTATGGAGGAAAAGTCCCGATCAAGATAAAAACAATTTCTCAAAGTAAATAAACCTTTTAGTTATTGAATTGCAAATAGAAGTACTATTGTAATACATGACATAAAATCAGGGGTTCGAGGAAATAACTAGAGAATGATCCTTTGCACTAGAACCTCAAGGATTTGTAGGCTTTTCCTCACACTAGAGATGACTCTCCAAGTGGGCTATCCTAGCATCCAAACTCTCCAAGCACAAACATTGATACTACTTGGTATGTTTGATGTCATTTAGGGCAGAGAAAATGTTATACTTCTCTTGTTTCTCCTTTGGAACTCTGCCTAGAAGGGTTTTCAACTGTCGATGAAGGGTAATGGAGTTAAGGTATAGTTCCCTTATTATCCTAGTGTGACCAAGGCTAAAAAACTAATGGGATACCTCCTCAAGAATGTTAGAATCTATGAAAAATTGATGGTCTTTAGGAGAGTGGGATCCAAGATAACGAATCTTAGCATGAATGTCTACAGGGATAATATATTGGTAGATGGACGTAGCCTCTTGTACTTGTGTTTGGGCATGAGTTTTACCTAGGGGTCCACGACCACCCTCCTTTAGCAACTGCACATGCAGTGCCAAGGCATGACACTTGGGAGATTACAAAACCAAATACAAGGCTCAAGAATTGATACTATAGGGGAAGAGTAATAGAGATAGGGGATGCCAACAAAAGCTTTAAACAATAGTTGGATGGAGGCCAAAACATTATAAAAAAAATAGCAGAGAGACGAGGGGGTAGGAAGAGGTCCTTAGGAAAGACAAAAATTAAAACCATTTCCCACACAGAACATGTCATGGAGAAAAAAACCAACAAACACTGAACACCAACTTGAACTACAACCAACAAATTCAATGCCAAAAGATATGTGAATAGATCCAAGAGTATTAGAAACTACCCCAACGAAAGTGTCCCATAATGTCCCAGCCTCTAAAAGGTGCCAGATTGAATATGTCAAGGTGACCACTACAAGGGATTGTATTAATCAAGTTGGGGCCACATTCGTGAACAACTCCAAAAAAATGGGCACAAGATATGCAAGAAAGGAAATTGTTGGAAGCAATTTCCTTAGCTAGAAAATCCAAAGAACTAATGGAAGAGTTGGGATGGGGTCCCAACATATAAATTTAATGATGGTATGATATTTTTTCTCACACACACACACACACACACACACACACACACACACACACACACATATATATATATATATATATATATATATATATATATATATATATATTATTGTTGATGAAGTTGTAATGTGTAAGATTAAATTTGTTTGTGAAGGTTGTATAACAAGTTGGGATGAGTTCCAATGTATAAATTTAATGATGGGATGATATATTGTCCATGTCTTCGAAATGTTATATTGTTTTCATTTATTGCCAAAAAAAACTTTGACTTTTAATTAATTTGTAATTTTTTTGAAAGCAATTTACAAATTCCACTAAAGTATTTGTAAAATTAAATATTAAATTTATTATTTTGAAAATTAAAAATTAATTTTTTAATTTTAAAACACTGAATTCCTATTTCTTGATTGATGAATGTACATGAATCGACTTATTTTATGTGGTTTTAAACCGAATTGTCAAAAATAAAATTTGTTAAAAAAAAATATCTCACACCACCAAGTGCCCAAAAAAGTTAATTATCCAACTTGATTTGGCACATGCACTGATTATTTACTTGTTGTGTAATGATTCAATATATTTATGTATGGTATTAAAGGGAGAGAAGAAACAATTCCATGACAGATAGAATGAGACATGCTGGTTAAGGAAGGGGATGATTCCTTGTAGATTTTTCCAATGCCAATGGTTGTTTCTAGGAAGTTTTGGTTTGTAGATATCAGATGCCATTGAATGAAAAATATGAGAAATATGTCAGAGACTCGCAACATTATTGCAATATTAACAAGCTTGCAAGGAAGAAAGGAAAGGGGGAAGCATAAGGAGGAACCACATTGTAGCATGTTGGAGGAGATCCAAATTTGATCAAATGGTCAAAGGATAAGTTGCTTTGTTAAATGGAAATATGATTGATTGAAGTTGAGGTGGGATGATCCTTCATCTCCTTTTCATCAACAATTTCCATTGGTAAATAATTGAAGCTTTCTTTCTGCTCTAGTGCTAATTTCTTAGTACTTATTTTTTTGTTATATATTCTACAAAGAACCCAAGCATCCAACTGCAAGAAGAATGGTACTTTCAATCAATATGTACACAAATAAAATAATAAAGCAGACGTGGAAAACATAGAATTAATTGAGGAACAAGATCTCAACATAGGTGTCTAATCACACAAAATGCAACAAAGAGAAGACATAATTACTTACTCTTAAGCTACCTTTCTTCCTTGTAGACCTATTAATATTGGCAAGGCCATTACAAAGGATTTCCCAGAAGGGCTTGCATACACCCTTGTATGTCCATAAAATATACATTGGATGCTTGGGAAAAGTTCCCTTTACACATACATTGACCATGACCAAGTGTTATGGGACTGGAAATCCAGGGTTTATAGGAGTAAACAAAGAATCAGGCCTAAGCGACATGTGACCAGGTGCCATGTCCAAGCATGAAGGTAAGAGAGATCCTGGCCATTGAATGTTGCAAAGTGTTAGAGCTTCCCACTTGTATCAAAGGTTTGGTACCCCGAAAAATTTGATGGAAGGTGGGGAAAATTCCGTTAGACTTGAAATACTAGGATGCCATGGAAAGGTGGGGTCATAGGCTAAGCATTTGACGCGTTAAGGTGGAGAACCCCAATATCTCATATAATGAGAAACATATGAAACACATGGGTTCAAAGACATACTTGACACTGAGGTAACATGGAGGGCGTGAAGGTGGATAAAGTCACCTCGACATTTAGTTCTGGTGGCATCACCCTGGATCCCCAGACCCTAGGTATTTCAAGCAAAGGATATGGTATAATTCCTAGGATTTAAGTCCCGGGTTGACATGGTGCATCAGGCCCATTTCGTGAAGAAAACATTTGTGTGGCGTGAACATGTTTGATTACAGGTCAAGGGGGGGACTAAGGCATATTGCAAGGTGTGCATTACCACATAACCTTGATACTTTCACAAGAGGAATCCATGCACTTTATGAGGGAGCCTTAGGGAGAAAATTCCTAGGACTTAATCAGCAGGTTGAGGTGAAAGTGGTGGAGCACTGAACTTGCTACAATAGCCATTGGAATAATTTGAGACTCACATAGTAGGGACCACCAAGGATCCACATAGCCTAGAAGGTAGTGCCAAACAATTTCAACAAGGGTTTGTAATAGAACTTGCTAGAATTTTATTCTCGGGGTCACATGGCCACAACAAGCCTATTCCTGCAAACAATGTGTGTGTGTGTGTGTGTGTGTGTGTGTGTGTATATATATATATATATATATATATATAGTTTGGGCCATGTGAGTGATAGAGAGGGGTTAATTTATGACCTAGTATTAGTGTGTCAAAAACTACCATGTGGTATGACATGGTGCATGATGAGATAACCACATGGGTTCCACATGGCAAGTTAGATGATGTGGCACTAATTGATTTGCCAAACTTTAACTGACCATATCTTTTGATCCAAGAGTTAGATTGAGACAAATTTCATATCGTTGGAAAGCTCTTCAAGGGACAGATGAAACATTGACATTTGTTTTAAGTTTTGAGAAGGTTTAAAAAGGTCAACAAATTTATATCCCATTTCCATAATTAGACTTTCGAGGTTGGGTCAAATTTACCCTTAGTTAGGGTTAGGGATAGTAGGGGGTATGTTACATCAACAACAGAGCTTGACCCCAATAGTGTCGAGGGAATTGAACTCGTGACTTCTCAATAGCAAAGGTATTTTAACAACGGGGACTCAACCAACTGAGCTAACCCTCAGGCTCAAATTATTGTTATTATTATTATTATTGTTTTTGTTGTTATTGTTGTTATGATTATAAAAATAATTAATATGTGAGTTAAAAATATATACATTTAAAAATGATTTAACAAGATTCCACCATTGGGATTCACCCATTTACCATGAATATTCTTGACATGTAAACAAGCTTTGTTACAATACCATAAGAATATTCTAAAATATTTTATGGAGGTTAAATCCTACAATCCACCTAATAATGAATGATAACTAGCACAACCATATAATTTAAATGGTTGGTAAATTCTTATAGATGTTAAAACACTTACCTCATTATACATATCACATTGCAAAATTTAAATAAACATATAACTAAATTATAACTTATAAATTATTATAATTATTAATTACAAATAAAACAATATATGAGTTAATCATATATACATTTAAAAGAACATGTAATAAATTTTTTAACCATGGATATTCATTTCCACTTTATCATGGAGTTCTTAACTTGTAAATAGGAATTTCTATAATACCATGGCTTACCAATCCCACATGACCAAAAAACGATAAATATTGTTCATGACATTTTTTTAATTAATTACATGGAAAATGCATAACTAATTCTAAGATAAATCTTAGTCTTTGATATGTGGATAGTACGATGAATATCTAGAATATTATATGGAAGTTAAATCCCTACCACCCACATATAAATTATTAATAATTCAGTTAAAATCCTGAAAGTTTGTCACAAAATAAACACACCTATGGACATAATTAAATGAAAATTTTGGAAATCCTATTCCAAAATAAGCATCTCAACATAAAAATAAACATACAAGTTTTGGAAACCCTATCCGATAATAAATACCTCAACATAAAAACAAGTGTAATATGTAGTGTTTCTACTTAGTACTTGCCTTTTATGCAAAACATAGTTGGTAGCAGAATTGGTACTATAATATAGAGTTACTATATTAAAAATGCATGGAACATAAAATAGCAATTGCACCAAATCTCGCAAAGGAAATGTCATAAGGCAGTAGCATATGGAAGAAAAGCATAGATGAAGAGAGATGCGATATGTTAAGTGGAGAAATATATGCTCTTTTCAAGAAAAATACATGGTACAAGTTGTTCTTTGACTTGCTAGAAGATGTTATGTGTTCTAGATATTGGCTTCTTTGGAACTGTTTACTTTGTAGCTAATAAATAAATTTAGCTCTGCCATTTATTTGTAATATTACTCTAAACTAAAAGCTATTCAAACTTTTAGAGTTTTTCTACCAAATAATGTTTTAGTCTAACATCATTTATGAATCTACTTGGAAGTAATCTATGCTGAACGAAACACTTCTCAGAGACCAATAACAAAAATAAAAGTGAAATTAGGCACAATGTTACATATCCTACTCATAATAGAAAATGCACTTGCTTGTTTGGCTTAAGTTATTCTCTTGTAAAAGGAATCAAATGCAAAATGAACGGGAAAAACCTTGGAGAAAGGCTTTGTAAATCCATTGCTCAAAGCCAATGTCTTATTATACCATTCATTGTTGTCAGCCTAGATGTCACTGAACTCATCCAGAATGTGAAGCTTGTAGGTACTTGTGAGAGGTTCAAAGAACTTAGCATCCATCTTATTCGTTGAAATAAGGGAATTGGCAACATAGACATGTGGGCTATTATTGTTTCTATTTCTATTGTTTGTATTTTATCGTAGGGGGCTCAGTGCTCATCTTGACATTGTTGAGCGATGGAAAAGGTATGCATTTGCCATTTATTTCTTTATCTTTTCCTTTGAGTCATAACTCCTTTATATTCTAAAATGGTAATATGTTAAAGAATTATGGTAGAATTAAGGAGATTTGTGATTGATACAAAATAACTGATTAAATATTGTCTTTTTCTATACAGAAAATGAAGGAAATGGAAAACCACTTGTCTTGCGGAATGAGTCGATCTTGCGGACAAGATAGACCTTCCTAGAATCTAAAGAAGACCTAACGACAAGCAAACCAACCAGACACTATCTTTCTCTAAATATGCTTCAATTAACAATAGAAAACAAAGGTTTTTCGGGCCTACCTTTGGTCCAACGCAAGCTTGTGGATGCCCTCGCTCCTTTGATCCAAATGAGCTCCTTTTCGTGAATCTACAAACACAGACAAGGCAAACACATTAAATAGCACCTGAAAAACCAATTGCATAAAACATATTTAACATGAAAGTCAAGGAGTCCATGAAACAAATAACATAAGATACTTGTTGAGAAAAATGAGTTTGATTGTATTAATTCAAAAGAAGAAGAACCTTACAACCTTTGCCTTGACGCTGTACAAGCTCCTCCCAGGGTCCAACAAGATGTCTCCTCTACTTTGACAAGTTTCACTCACTCTCCAATGGAACCAAGAGGTATGTGATCTCTCCTCTCAAGCTCAACCAAAGAGTCTCAATTTCACCAGCATTTACCCTCAAAATGTTCAGCTTCTAACCTCCCTAGTCCTCACCCCAATGCCTGTATTTATAGTGCAATGGAGGGAAGTTACTAGGTCCTCCTTCAAAGGGATAAAGCCCTCCTTCAAAGGGATAGCTCCTTTAGTCAAGGGATTAGCTCCTTCTCTTTTGGGATGCATGAACCACCTCAGAGCGAACAATCCACGTCAAAATTCCTTCTAGAAAACTCTAGAATTAACCCAAAGTGAGTTTTTTAAGATAAAAATTGCGCCTTTTGACTTTCACAAGGGTCCGCACCTGCACCATTAGGAACAGAGCGGGTAGGTACGCAGCTTTTGTACATAGAAGGTGCGGGACCGCAGGTGACCATGAGAGAAAGTGCGAAACTAGAGTTACATTGATTTTTAATGTCTTTCTCCCACTTCCAAAGCTTGATTTGAAGAGCTGAGGTTTTAGACTTGCTTAGGAGGACAATACAAGTGATGATAGACCTATACTGACTGCAAATAATCATGGTGACGATATTTTTGTGTAACAGATTGCCCCCTAAAGTGCGAATTCTGTAGTAGATGAGGATTTCATTTATCATATAGGAAGAGTGAAGTACTTTATCATTTCGAGGATTATCTTGTGGAGAGCCCAGTCGGAACCTGTAAAAACATTCAATGCAAGATATATATATGAGATCATATCATCGCTGAGGTAGGCATTCCCATACTCAGATCAAAACTAACTAGAAACCTATCTACTGCCTGACACAGGAATGATCTTGTAAAACATCATAAGTATAGACTTGTGTGAACACAGTATGGACGCAGACATCTATTTATGAATAGTCCACAACATAATGAATACAAAATTCCTCGCAGCCTGGATGGTGGAAACTAGATCCAAGGTCTTCATTTCTATATCCCGAAATAGTACGATTCTATCCATGCGAATAAATGTGTTGATGTCAAACATGGTCGAAACCACTTGATTGCCAGTCAATGATGTAAACTGTTAACAATTGTGAGAGAAACCACCAGTGATGTCAATGGCTCTCAAAGTACCCAGTACAATCCACGAGATGTGAGTAGATGTGTTGATGTCGAACATGTCACGGAATCCTTCGATTGAAAGTCAATGATGTAAACTGTCGTCAAAGGCGAGAAACTTGCCATTGAGGCATGCAGATTTCAAGGTACTGATGATTCCTAGATCATCTTTCTAGATAATGTGCTGATGTCGATAGAAAGCGATCCGTCGTAGGCAAGCCCACAACACGAAATTATAGATCAAGTTGAAGAAATTTAGTTGAAAGGACTGACTCAGGGATGGTCAAGATGGATGACAGATATTTTGCAGATGAATGGCTTATTGGCAGTGACCTCTTGAACACATAACGACACAATAGATGGCTTGGTGACAATTGACCCAAAGTTAATACCCAGAAACCGACTGAAGACTTTCAATGTGGTTTGATCAACTGTTAGGCAAAGGATTTCCCAACCCAGGTGAATAAAAGTGTCGTGTTCAAGAGTGGTTACAAAGTATGAAAAACAAACTCATTTTCCTTTCTTTTCCCCCACCATTTCTGGCAAGTACCTCTTTATTTTTAACAAGCTTGAGGAGGATAACATTTGCTTGATTATAAGCTCATCCTTCGGATGAGTCCAACTTAGTTTAGATTCGAACCCTAAGAAGGAGTGGTTCGTTCCTGTTTGTAATTGAACAGGTCCTTTACTGTGAAATTTTAACGAGTCCAGTATAGGAGAAACTCGGCGTTTTTCAATTTTAGAGAGTCTGAAAAAACTTAAGAAGACTCCAGGGTTGACCTTTTTCGTAAATTTGTGTCTCCCAAGCCCGAAAAAGTATAAAATAATACTTGAGAGAACCGCTTGATCTTTTACGACCAAGGAGTACTTTTCGTTATTAGTGCCCTTGACCCAAAAAAGTAAAAAAGGCGATCAATGACACGTCGTTTTATGACCGATATCGAATTTGAAACGACAAAAATCCGGCAATCTTTTCATGTTTTTACGGTCGGAAAAGAGCTGTAAGTAGACTGTCTTTTAATTCTGTTTTAACGAGTTTAAAAGAAACACTCGGCAATCCTTTCATGTTTTAGGAGTCAGAAAAGAGCTTAAAGATGACTCTACGGTGTCACTTTTTCGTAAGTTTTAACGAGTTCGAAAAAATGATAAAAATGTACTCATGGTTTTCACTTTTTCGTATGTTTTAATGAGTTCGAAAAAATGATAAAAATGTACTCATATGGCCGACTTTCAATTTAATTTATGAGCAGGAAAAGATGGAAAGAACTCGGCATTTTCATTTATTTTACAAGAATGAAAGATGGCAAAATAATCTCGGGATTTTCATGAGTTTAACGATTCTTGAAAATAACTGAAATTGACTCGAGATAGGTTTCATTTTTACAAAAGCTTGAAACAGAGAAAAACTATGCTTCAAAGTAGTTTCATTTTTACACAAGCTTGAAATAGAGAGGAAACTGTGCTTGATGCCCCCTAAGCATAACTGCTAGAGTGCATGCCCCCCCAGCTTCATTTCATTCAACTAAGTACATTAATTAATAGCTGGATGGAATGAAGGTTCAATTACGAGATCATTTGAAAGACTCGACCTACAACTGTAAGAAAATTATGCAAAAAACTGAAATAACTAACCTAAATATACAACTTAACATTTATGAGATCTAGCCAAACACTCAACTCAATTTGAGGAGGATTTGTTTCATTTTTTAATGAGCTTGACACAGGAAAAGAACTATGCTCGGATCCGGTTTCATGTTTACTCAAGCTTGAAACGAAAAACTATGCTTGTTATAAGTTCGCATGCCCCCCAGCATAATGACGCAAATCAAGGTACATGCCCCCCAAGCTTCATTGCATTCAACCAGGTGGATGAAATGAAGGTTTACTTTCGAAATCTTGGAAACACTCGTGGGAGTTGGTTCATTTTTTAGTGAGGTTGACATAGGAAAAGAACTATCCTCAAAACCCTTGTTTCATTTTTTAAACGAGCTTGACACAAGATAAGGAATTATTCTCATAACTACTCTCTACAATCTACCTAACAAGGAACTATACTCTAAAAAACCGTGATTCATTTTTTAACGAGCTTGACACAGGAAAAGGAACTATGCTCTAAAATCCTTGATTCATTTTTTAACGAGCTTGACACAAGACAAGGAACTTTTCTCATAACTACTCTCTACAATCTACCTATATAACCTATGACCCTTTGTTTCATTTTTTAACGAGCTTGACACAAGACAAGGAACTATGCTCATGACTCCTTGTTTCATTTTTTAACGAGCTTGACACAAGACAAGAAACTATGCTCTAACTAACTGATTCATTTTTTAACGAGGTTGACACAGGAAAAGAACTATCCTCATGAAAACCTGTTTCATTTTTTAACGAGGTTGATATAGGAAAAAACTATCCTCGCGCTCACTGATCATGGCTTCCAACTGGAAGAAAGACATGTCAATGGACACACCTTGATCATGGCTTCCAAGAGGTCTTCATCAGAAGGAAGAATAGTTCTCTGGAAGGAACACATGTCAAGGGACTCAAAAGGGATAAGAACATCGCGTTCAAGTAATCCCATAGAGTTTTCCATGTCAATTACCAGATCTAAATCAAAGGAAGATGAGAAAACAGTGGGAGGCTCACGTACATTGGTAACTGAAAACATGGGACCAGTTTCCACATACTTAACCCGTGGCGGGGTAGATACCACTTTAGAATCAGGAACATTTAGGGGTGTCATATTATTGGTATTTGAAACAAGACTAGGGAACGAAAGCTGGTCTATAGTCACAATATTTCCATTGTGAGGGAAAGACATCACGCGAAAGAGTGTCGATACTACAGCCTTCATTGCATAAACATAGTCTCGCCCAAGGAGTAAATTGAAATCCAAGGGACCTCGAACTACCATAAGATCAATATAGAAAGTTTTACCTTCCAAGATAATGGAAAAATTAGGAAGGATCCCTAAAGGTTCACTAATGGTTCTGTTGAAAGCTTTTAGATTCTGCGTAATAGGCACAAGCTGAGGGGAACCCAAAGCCTTCCAAGCAGTTGAGGATAAAATACTAACAGAAGCACCTTCATCTACCTGTGTGCGATGCATGTCCCTACCACCAGCCTTGACAATGACTTGGAAAGGGATGGAGGAAGGAAGATGAGGTTCTGTCAGTCTATTCCAATCAAAGGAAAAGACCTCAGTACTTGGAGGGGGTTCTGTAGAAACAGGTGAAATTCCCCCCGGCATAGAAGAATCTGATGTAACAAAAAGAACCTGAGCGGTATGAAGTTCACTCTCTAAAGGGAAAGTGGGATCGACCGAATGTGAAATTGAATCGACCACTTGATCAACTAATGGATCATCAACCTGAGTGACATGAGTTTCACTCTCCAATGGAAGAGTGTGATCGACTGTACTTGAAATTAAATCAATCACTCCGTCAGTTGACGGTAGGTTGGGAGAAAGTTTACGGTAACCAGTTGGAAATTCTTGTTGTGGAACAGTAAGGTTTTCCAACAATTTTGAGGCTTCATCCATGTGAGGGCAAATATGAGTTTGATGACTCCCTTTGCATAACTTAGAAGGAAACCTAACTTTACCCTTTTTCCCAGGAACCTGACTATCACTGGTTGATGGATCAATGGAAAGTTGATGAGATTTTCCTGACCATACTTCCAAGACCTTTGGAATACCAGGACAATTGATAAGGAAGTGGTCACCCTTAGAAAGCCTGCAAGGGTATTTGGGTTTACGATGCATGTCGGAGTTTTCCTCAACACAACTAACACTTACATCCACAGTTGGTTGGTTGACTTCTTTCTTATCTTGCTTCTTCTTCTTCTTCTTCTTCTTCCCTTTCTTCTCCTTCTTAGACACTTGGTTACTAGCATCAAGGCTTTTACCAAGCGAAGAGGAAGAAATGGAGGAAGGAAAATTAGGTGAAGAAGGTAAAGGGTCAACAGAAGGTTGGTGATGTTGAGATAGTGAACTCTGTTGAGATGAAGCATTCGGTTGAGGTGGAACAATTGGAGTATTTGGGGCCAACGAAGTTGAAAATAACCATATCGGTAAACCTATTGTAAATCCAAGTAATGACAAAGTAGCCATATAAGGAGGACCAACATTTCCAAAATAAGGAAAGGTACTAGGATTCTCGTTAAGAGGGGTTCCTTGGTCGGTAAATTCCGGAACACTTGCCATTATATTCAACTTCAGTGAATTTAAAATTAAAAATAACAATTCACACCTAACAATTAAAATTCACAATTCACACCTATGGTCTCTAAAAGTAAAAACAAACAAATTAACACGCGCTATAAAATCTAGGAGTCAAACCACACACAAACAGTAACTTTCTGTACCGAAAACACTAGTTGGTGATGAAATCCAACGTCGCAGAGTTCAATACAGAAATGGCGGTTGGAACAGTTACCCCGACAACCTGCTTAATGAATAGACTCGCACAAGTTCCTCCACTAAACCGTCTCGAGTGAAGAGAACCCCCCAGAAAATCCAAGTGAGTCTAGCCGATGTCTTCTCCAGGTACAGTGGGATCTTCCCACCACTGTCACCTTAGGAAGAAACCTAAAGAATATGGTCACTAAGTTACCAACTGAAACAAATATACCTGGGGGAATAGTCTACGATCCGATACGCACGTAAGGGCAGAGTAGCAAGCTCAATCCCCTTGAAGGCTCCTTGACATAATCCAAGGTTTACCGACAAGTTACCCCAGGCTCCTCGACAATGGTTAATCCGAGGTTTACCCTTTTTAATACGTGAATATTTGGCGTCATTCCCAATGAGGAAGGATTGATTCCCACACTGGTTCAGACACGATCTCGTGCTTCTCCTTTAAGAGGAGCTTTCCCAGAGCATAAATGCAACATTTGGATTTCTTCCCTACCACAAGATACAACTACTTCTTTGTTTTTACTGTCTTGGAGAGTTAATTACTCTCCTATTCCAAGTCGCTAGCCTAAGCTAAGTTGGTGTATCAGAGCCTAAGCGATTAACACTCATACACAATTGGGGAAATTTTTTTGCAAAAACAAAAGCAAAAAGATGCAAAATTGTGAAAAGACTGAGACAAACCTCCAAGTAATGACCAAAGGAAATCAGATTAAGAATTTCTCAAAAAAGAGACTCAAAACACCCAATTGATAAAATCTTAAAACATGAATGCCAATGGAATTAACCAAGGAAAGTTTCTGATAAGTCACATGTAGGTCTGGGCAGTGGCTAAAACCTATAAACAAATTCTAAACTGATAAAAAAGAGAAAAATTTAAAATTTTTGATAGGGTACGCAGGCAACCTGTTTACACAGGTGCGTCCACGCTCTGTGCACAAAGCAAAAGTGCGTATAGGTACGCACTGTGCTTAACTCAGAGGGTGCGTACCTCTCCCAAAACTATGAAAAATAAAAACTGACTCAAAATTAACTAAATTCACCCAATCCCACAATCATCAAGTCAAAAACAGAAACAGAAAATACAGTTTCTCAGGTCAAAGTATAAACAAGGAAAACAATCAATTCCCCAGTGGAGTCGCCATTTTCTCGCGTGGAATGAGTCGATCTTGCGGACAAGATAGACCTTCCTAGAATCTAAAGAAGACCTAACGACAAGCAAACCAACCAGACACTATCTTTCTCTAAATATGCTTCAATTAACAATAGCAAACAAAGGTTTTTAGGGCCTACCTTTGGTCCAACGCAAGCTTGTGGATGCCCTCGCTCCTTTGATCCAAATGAGCTCCTTTTCGCGAATCTGCAAACACAGACAAGGCAAACACATTAAATAGCACTTGAAAAACCAATTGCATAAAACATATTTAACATGAAAGTCAAGGAGTCCATGAAACAAATAACATAAGATACTTGTTGAGAAAAATGAGTTTGATTGTATTAATTCAAAAGAAGAAGAACCTTACAACCTTTGCCTTGACGCTGTACAAGCTCCTCCCAGGGTCCAACAAGATGTCTCCTCTACTTTGACAAGTTTCACTCACTCTCCAATGGAACCAAGAGGTATGTGATCTCTCCTCTCAAGCTCAACCAAAGAGTCTCAATTTCACCAGCATTTACCCTCAAAATGTTCAGCTTCTAACCTCCCTAGTCCTCACCCCAATGCCTGTATTTATAGTGCAATGGAGGGAAGTTACTAGGTCCTCCTTCAAAGGGATAAAGCCCTCCTTCAAAGGGATAGCTCCTTTAGTCAAGGGATTAGCTCCTTCTCTTTTGGGATGCATGAACCACCTCAGAGCGAACAATCCACGTCAAAATTCCTTCTAGAAAACTCTAGAATTAACCCAAAGTGAGTTTTTTTAAGATAAAAATTGCGCCTTTTGACTTTCACAGGGGTCCGCACCTGCACCGTTAGGAACAGAGCGGGTAGGTACGCAGCTTTTGTACACAGAAGGTGCGGGACCGCAGGTGACCATGAGAGAAAGTGCGGAACCAGAGTTACATTGATTTTTAATGTCTTTCTCCCACTTCCAAAGCTTGATTTGAAGAGCGGAGGTTTTAGACTTGCTTAGGAGGACAGTACAAGTGATTATAGACCCATACTGACTGCAAATAATCATGGTGACGATATTTTTGTGTAACACCACTATTCGAGAGGAAAAGACAAAGCAGAAGAAATTGTTGTCCCTTCCCTAGGAAGCCGTATCTAGACAAGGAGATCAAGATCGGAGCGCATAATCCAGGAGAAGAAAGGGAAAGCACAGCATGAGCACAAGAAGATAAAATGATAAACTAGAAATAAAAGATAGAGCGAATTCCTTAGGATACTTTGATCCTGAGGGATCGTTGCTTCAGAACTTATCTGTACTCTTGATATATCCGCCTAGCCATTATGAAAAGGGACAACTCTTGTAGCTTGGTGGGCATGTATTATCATTTTGCAGAACTTACTGTTGTGCTACTTTGATCATCGACTCTTGTTGGTTAAAACAGAGTATGATTGCTTGTAAACTTTTTATACATGATTAATACATAAATCAGTTGTTGTTCCATTCCTTCCTATTGAATTAGCCCGGCGGTGCTTCACTAGCGGCTAAGGGCCCAACCCTGGTGGATCCACTTGCTATCTGTACCATTATTTTACAGTTCGAGTCGTGTGATGGTTTGATTTACTTTTTATTTCCTTGAATCGCATTGCTTTATAGTTTCCTATCTCCACAAGTTCTAATACTTTATGGAATCATTTTATTTCATAAGCTGTGATTGATTCATGTTGCTATTCCCTTCCTATCATAATGAGATTATTATCCTTTACCACTTATATCGTTATTCATTTCAGTTATAAAGCCTCATAGTTCATTACAGATTTTTTTTCATTTGGCTTTGCTGTTCACTTCCACTAAGATAACGTTGCTGTTCATTTCTATTAAGTTAGCATTGTTGTTCATTCATACTAGATACCTGTTATTTCTTTCTTGCAAGTATTTGGTTTTGCTTTTAAGTATTTTGCAAAGAGTGTTTTTACTACATTTCTGTTAGCAGCATTAGTGATCTATCATTTCCAGTTAATTTTTTTCATGTGGAGTGTAAGATCAACAACTGTAAAGGACATTGGCTATCGTTGTATAAGTTCTCAGATTATGAATCTTGTTTATATTTGATTTCATTTATATCAGTTGATAGAGGAAATGGAAAACCACTATTCGAGAGGAAAAGACAAAGCAGAAATGACCATATCCAACATCTGGTCGAGCTAAATCTACCACACGGATGAAAGAAGATGAGTACCCAACCTAATACACCAGAAGGAGAAGAAAAACCAACCCAATAAACAAGGCAAAACAGATGGTAACAACCCTAACAACCTCTAGCACAACCACCAAAACTGCTGCATAATCCACTATCTATTGCACCAAGGACAATTATGTCAGTGACCACCATTGGAGCAGTGGCATGAAGTATCCTATAGTGTAAACAAACAACAACCAGACCCAAACAAAAATGCACATTGTCAAACACAAGATTCAAAGACTATACCCTAATGTAATAAATTCTTTAACCACATGAATTAAATGTAACAAGCTGTATGGGTTCTGAGTTGAGAAATAAAGTGTAGATTATGTTATTTCATTTTGGTTGTTGAACAGATCTCTATAGACACACATATAAGTCTAAAGGTGTTTATGTTGAAATTTGTGACCTACACTAATTTTATCATTGTATCATCATAGGGGAGTTACCAATGATCCCTATGAGATTGTGAAAGCCAGTCATGGTTTAAAGCTGCAAAGGAAAGTCAAATATAACAGACACCAATTTTTTACTTCCTCTTTATATAAACTCTAGGAGATTTTTAGTTTATAGGGTATGTATTTGTAAGGAAAGATCTTATCCTGAATAGAAAGGAGATACCTTCTTGTATTTATGTTAGTATTTAGAGGAACTATAATTAGATAGTGTGATTTTTGTAAGATAAGTGAAAGAAGGAGTTAGATGTCAAGATATATTTTATATAGTTTAGTTATAATACTTAGGATAGAGAAGGAACAAGAAAAAGAAGGAAAGAAGCCTCTTACCTGTATTTGACTTGCAAAAACAAAAAGAACTAGAACTAAACCCTTTGTTTTTTAGAATTTGTAAGGGAATAACTACATAAAGAGACTAAAACTAAGAACCCTTACTCTATATAGCTCTTCCTGATAACTCATGATTTTACCAAATATGAATAAAATGAATTCCAAGAACAATGATTTGAGGACACAAAAAACTAGTTGGGTGAAGAAACTGTTATGTCAAATCTGTTACAAAATGAAAAAGGAATAGCTCTTCTTAATAACTCATATTTTTACCAACTTGGAATAAAATGAATGCTAAGAACAATGATTTGAGGAAACAAAAAAATAGTTGGGTTGAAGAAACTCTGTTATGTCAAAGTTGTTACAAAAATAAAAAGGAATAGCTCTCCATGATAACTCATATTTTTACCAACTAGGAATAAAATGAATTCCAAGAACAATCATTTGAGGACACAGGAAAATAGTTGGGTTGAGGAAACAGTGTTATGTCAAAGCTGTTACAAAAATAAAAAAGAATAACTCTTCCCGATAAATCATATTTTTACCAACTAGGAATAAAATGAATGGCAAGAACAATCATTTGAGGACACAAAATAATAGTTGGGTTGAAGAAACCGTTTTATGTCAAAGATGTTACAAAAATAAAAAGGAATATCTCTTCCTAATAACTCATAAAAATCATCTAAGAGTCAATAAAGAAGTTAAAATGCAAGAAAGGGTCAATGCCACTGTAACCTCAGATCCGACCCCTGCAATTCAATGTCTGACTATGATAATATCAATTCTTCAGACCTAATATTTTTTGATAGTCTGCAATAGGTCACTATTGAGGAGAAGTAAGCTTACAAGTGATTGAAAAAATACACTCCTATCATAAATAACATGTAACAATCCTTAGAAGATCCTCACAACCTAGACAAATCAACCAAATAAAGCCCATAACCCTGCAAGAGAAATCTAGAAAGAATTTTTATGTTTGAATCCTCATTATTTCTTTCTATATTTCTTTTTTCTTTCTGTGAATTTAATTATTGCAAGCCTATTGTAGTATGAAATTTTGTGTGAAAACCCTTCCAATTATGAGTTTCAGATCTGAGATGTATTCAGTTACAATATATAAATAAAGCATTGATTGTTATTTCTCATCGATTGCAAAGGCCAATGAATTACCTTGTTTTCTAATACAATTTTTTAAAATCAGAATTTCTTGGTAACTATGTAGGTTGTTGCAGCCATGTCAAGAGTTTCTATTGTGAATTGTACAAGAAACATGAGGAGGTGAGGGGCAAGGGGGGCCTAACTTCGATCCAGTTCATTAGATGAGGATAGGGGGGTGATGTGCGTGCTCCCAATGCGCCCAACAATGTCACTGAAAAGGACACTATGGTGGCAGATCATGTTATCCCCCCATCAACGACAGAGCCACCTTCAACCCCGGTGCGAGGTGCAAGTTCAACAAATAAAATCAATGCCATTAGAGGTTGGACAAAGCAAGACATATTAGTTGCAATTGATGACATCGAGTTTAAGGGACATTCAATTTGTGCCTCTGCAAAAAATCATGGTATAGTTGCCTCTAACATACATTATTGGATAAATGGGTTGACTAATACAAAGTGTAGAAGGTCTATTATAGTTATGACTAAAGAGAAGGAGGACGAAGTGGTTGAGTGTTGTAAGGAGATGGCCCAATTGGGACATGGGTCAGAGCTTATACAACTGAAATCCAAGGTAGTTCAAATCTGTCAGGGGAGGCCAAATCCCTTCAAAGATGGGTTTCCTGATAAATCATGGTGGAGTGGGTTTAAATAAAGGCATCCAGACCTTGTGCTACATACAACTAAGGGCGTTCACAGAGACAAGGCTTCAAATCTACGCCCTGCAATTGTGTCCAAGTTCTATAACACTCTTTTTACTGCATATGAGCAATACTCATATTCCCTAGTCCATATATGGAACTATTATGAAACATGCTTATAGGCAGGAAGGAATTGTGGTATGTAGGTAATTGCCAAGAGAGGGAGCATAAATGTGCCTAAGATTTTTCCTAAGAGCAGGGAGTGAATCAGTATTCTTTGTTGTGTCAATGCAATTGGTTCTTCAATCACAGGATTTTATCTATTCAAAGGTAAAACACAACTAAAAAACTATATACGTAACTATGAACGAGATGCATGCATGGTTGCACATCCCCATCCATGGATGAAAAAGGAACTATTCCTGAATTGGCTTTGTCACTTTGTTGCATCTGTACTAGGTGGCATCACACCTGAAAATAAACACCTACTGATTTTATATGGACATGGAAGCCACATGGCTATGCAAACAATTGAGGAGTCCAACAATTTGGGCATTGAACTATTAACATTTCTGGCTCATACCTCTCATAGATTGCAACCCCTTGATGTCAACGTGTTTGTACCTTTCAAGAACTATTTCAGGGTCAAGCGAGCTTCGTGGATAGTCAAGAATCCAGGGGGGAAGTAAAGAGGTTTGAGCTAGCTAAGCTTGCAAGCAAATCATTTAAAAGGGATCTCACACCTTCTAATATCAAGGCTAGATTTAGGAGGATTCATATATGTCCACTTAGTGTTGATGCTCTTATGCATGATACTAGTTGTATCCAATAATTTTATGTGGAAGGTCAAGAAGCAAAGAACCTTCAAGGCCATGTTTGTGCCCAAGAATATGTTGTTCTTGCTAAATGTATAATGTCCCTTTATGAAGGGCACTTATATGGTGATGATGATGAACATGTGAGTGAGACACAGTTCAGTCATGAAACAACTGGCAATATGATGGAGGTTGTCACACCCACTGAACCACCTGCCAATTCTACATGTAATATTCCATATAAGGAAGTTCATGAAGCGAATGAGAATGCAAAATTGAATTCAAATGATAATGCAACATGAATAAATGATGAGAAATTGAGCATGCCAACCCATGTAATCCCACCATCATGGTTGGTAGAGGCCATGATGAATATCAACACATGTAATGTGTCTACCACCAATGTGGAAAGCATGGACATGCCTTCACAACCATCAGAGTTGAACACTGAACTTGATTATTTTGTGGACAATGGCTCACTGGAAGATGAGCCTATTCAGCATGAAGTACCTGAAGAAGCCAACAATGGGGGCCAATAAGTTGTACCGTAGGTTGAAATCCAAGTGTCAGGTCCTAGGGAGCATGGGGCAACAAATCAAAGAATACTTGGTGCATTCCTAAAGCTACCAGTAGAGAGAGTGAAGGCCTCATCAAGGCACTCAACATCAGATTGTCTTTGTTTGGGGAGGAGTTCATAGTTTCTCACATCTAAAGATTATATGAAATTAGTGTTTGAGTCTGAACGTAAAAAAAATTAAATTCAGGAATCTAAAAAGAGAAAGAAGGAGTTGGCAAAGGAAAGCAGAGTTACAAGGCTTGCAGCAGCAGAAGCTCGATTAAAGGAAAGGTGGGAAAGACAAAAATCAAGGGAAGATAAGGAACATCAAAAACAATTGGCAAGGCAATAGAGGGAGGCAAGAAAGGTTCAACAAGTGTTGGAAAGAGGAGTGATCCAAAATGGATCCAAAAAACCCTCTAAGTCTTCAAAAATAAAAAACTATCGCAAAGGATGAACCTTTAAAAATGGCGGATTACACTATCACAAAGGAAAAGCAAGAAGAAATTGTGAAAATAGAGTCTATCGGAGGCTTAAGCAACTTCGCACAGGAGCTATCGTATCTGGCCGGTCAACAGTCCAGATCTAATCGGTGTATCGTAGTCGGAGGTGGCAAGAAAAGTCCATCGGAGGTGGCCTTATGGGAAATCACAATAGCGATCAGCGTGATTAAACGAGGGTTGTTGATCTATGCGTGCAGATCAATGGACTAGACCTACTCATGCCATCGCATCGCCAATATACACATAGAAGGACTTACTGGGGCCCAAGGACTATGCAATATGTGAATGCGATATGTTGCATCGCAAAATCGCATCGCGATACTACAGAGGAGCGAGGCAAATACATATGCGACTAACGATAAAGCTAGACCCGACGAGTCTTATAGGTACAAATATATATATTTTGAGTTCCATAAAAAGGAGTTTTTCTATGTAAAGTCATGTTTTCGTTAAATAAACGAAAAACAAAGGAAATGTGAATGAAGCGATAAAACGGACCCGAAAGGGTTTATACATGCAACGAGATATATTTTGAGTTCTGTAACGAGTGGGATTTTGGGCGGACCTTAGGTGGTAAGTGGTATTGGATGGGCTCCACCCGAGCCCATACATTGGCCACCACATGGCTAGGCGTCAGAGAGAGAAAACCACCTTTTCGGGTCGTAATCTCCATGTGCATAAGCCACCCGAAATCGATAGCGACCGTTGGATCAAAGATCACAATGATCAATGGTGGACTTGCGATAGCACCCAAAGATGGATCCAAAAGGATTATAGGGCAGAATTGATTAATATTTCATGTCCGATAAAAGACAGTTTGACGAATTTTCCCGTGTTTTTGTGCATTTCCCTGTGTAAACAGAGAACGACTATTTTGGGGATTTTAAAGGCGCTAATGGTCCCTTCCGTTACAAAATAGGTGGCCACCATACCTGAAGACGTTATACCATCATTAGTTAACGCTCAAAGGGGATTTGAACAGATAGAGGCAGGAAGCTAGAGAGCCTGAAAGGGAAAACAAACAAACAATTGTTGATTGGCTTAAAAGCCATTGAATGACAGAGATAGAGGCAAGCAGTGCTGAGACAGAGAGAAAACAAAGACAAAGAGTGAGAGAGAGAGTCTGTGTACTTAGAGAGACTTGAGCGATTCAAGTAAACAGCTGTTGTTTTGTATCTATTGTGTTGAGACTCAAATTGAGCTCACTTTTGTAAAACTCTACTCTTGAAGACATAATAGAGAGGTCACGAGTGAATTCTGGACCAGGAGATGTAGCTCAGGAGTTTTGGGTGAACTGCTTGATTATTTGCTGTGATACGCATGTATCTGATATGTTTTTCTAACTACTTCATTGTCTATATTATTCACAACCTTTTCAATGTTGCACTAAATAATATAGGCTAATATTGCACATGAGTCTGTAATACCTTAATATTAATCTAAGATCTCATTTCAGATCAAGTGGTATCATAGCTTTAGGTTTGCTAAGGTTAGACAAGCTTGTGCTGGATTTTTGAATGCTAACTAGGTCAAAGCTCAAACTAGGAGAAGGAGAACTTGTTGAGGCTAATCTAGAGATTGGAAGAGTCTATTCTTAGAGGAGAATGGCTAGAGAAGTCCCATTGGAATCAGAATCTCAATTCATGGACAATTTTATGGCCATGTGAGCCATGGTGGAAAAGATGTATCGAGAATTTAAGAAGGGTCGAGGTGAAAGCACTTCAACACCCAAACAAGACAAAGGAGCAGAGGATTCTTCCCTAGATGCCCACCCTGAGGGAAAAGGGAAAGGGGAAAAGCTTCCTCCATCATCTCCTCCACCATCACCTCCATCACCCTCATCTCCTAGCCCTAAAAAGAAAAAGGAGAAAACATCTTTGATTAAATTAAATGTAAAATTTGATTTTCCAATCTATGATGGAGAATTAAATGCTGAAAAGCTAGATAACTCGATTAGACATATTGATGTATATTACAGGTTGCAGAACATTGATTCAGAAAGGAGAAAGATTCAGCTGGCTAGCCTTCGCCTTGGAGGAACTGCACTAGTGTGGTGGGAAGGCAAGACACAAGTTGATCTAAAGAGGCATGGTAAAATTCTTTCTACCTAGAATGAATTTGTTTCTACCATTTAAAACCAATTCTATCCACTAGATTATATGTAGCAAGCAATGATGAGTTGGCAAACTCTTCGCCAATTAAAGGGCCAAAGTGTACAAAGTTGTACCCAGGAATTTAGAAAAAGAGCTTTAACGCTAGGCATATCTCTAGACTCACCGGAAACTTTGTTGAAGCATATAGGTGGTCTGCATATCTATTTGAAGCACACCATTCTCATGTTTAATCTGACTAACCTAGATGATGTATCAGTTCAAGCTACACATCTAGAAGCTATAGGTAAGAATGTGAACCCAGAGATTGGGGGATCATCGAAACCCTCTGCAAGCAAGAACAAGGAAAAGAAGAAGCTGAAATGGAAAGAGAGGAAGACAAACGCTGTATAGAAGGACAAACCTTCATGCAATCACTGCAAGAAGGATGGACACGATGATGAACATTGCTAGTGTTTGCATCCGGAGCTGAAACTTAAGAAGTTCGGTGGTAAGAAGAAGAAGGTTTCTGCTGCTATTCATAAAGACTTAGGGTCAGACTCAGGTGATGAAACAACAGTCATAGCCACAGGTATAAAAGGTAAAAATTCTGAATCATCTACAAGTAATTCTACACAATCTATTCATAATGAAGATAATGATAGGAAAATACATGGGATTTTTCATATTAGAGTTATTTGCAAGCACCAAAAGATTGATATTTTATTTGATAGTGGTTCACAAGTAAACTTGATTTCTGAAACAATTGTAAAGAAGGTGGGCTTACTAACAACACCTCACAAGAAGCCATATCCCTTAGGTTGGGTATGTGATAAAGCAAAGCACAAGTGACTAGACAATGTAAAGTTAGGTTTGCTATTGGGTCAACATTTGTGGATGAATTTGAGTTAGATATAGTTCCCTTGGATATATGTGGTATTTTTTTAGGAAGTTCTTACTTGTATGATAGAAAAGCCATTTTCTATAGAGCTGAAAATAAGTATCAACTCACTAAAGATGGAATAGAATATATTGTAAAAGCTCATAAACTCAAAAATAACTACTCTCTCATAAACTCAGGGCAGATGAAAAGAATTGTAAATTCATGCAAGCAATTTTTACTAATGGTTGTAAAGGAAAAGAACCCTGATAAAACCAATGTATTTGAGGGCTGTGATGCTAAACAGAAAGCTAATTTAGTTAAAGTTGTTTCAAAATATGATACTATTTCAAGAACCTAAAGGTTTGCCACCCAAAAGGGAAATAGTACATGATATTCATTTGCAGCAAGATGCTCCATTGCCTAACGTCGGAATGTACAGGTTTTCCACTTTAGAGAATGCAGAGATCAAGAAGCAGGTACAGGAGCTGCTCGATAAAGGGTTCATAAGACCAAGCACATCACCATGTGGATCTCCAATCGTACTTGTGAGAAAGAAAGATGGTTCGTGGAGGATGTGCATTGATTACAGAGCACTGAATAAAATAATGATCAAGAACCGTTATCCTCTTCCTTGCATTGACGATCTATTAGATCAGCTGAAAGAAGCAGTTTACTTTTCCAAGTTAGACTTGCATAATGGCTATCATCAGGTCAGAGTTGCATAACAAGATGCATGGAAGACTACTTTCAAAACAAAGTAAGGGCTGTATGAATGGCTGGTTATGCCTTTTGGCTTAAATAATGCTCCTGCCACTTTCATGAGAGTATGAATGATGTACTCTGACCTTTTATTGATGATTTTGTAATTGTATATTTAGATGACATTCTTGTTTTCAGTAAAACATGGGAAGAACATTTGAAGCATGTAAAGCAGACTTTAGATGTTTTGAAAAGAGAAAATCTCTATGTGAAACTATCAAAATGTGAATTTGGCAAAACATCTTCAAATTATTTGGGTCATATTGTAGGGGGTGGTGAATTGAAGATAGATCCATCTAAGGTTGAAGTCATTGTGAACTGGCCTAAACCCAAATTTTCTACAGAAGTTAGGAGTTTCCTAGGAGCAGCACAATATTGGAGAAATTTTATTGTTAACTTTTCCTTGATTGTAGCTCCCTTGCATGCTTTAATAGGATTGAACAAGGTGTTTCAGTGGGGAGGCAAACAATAGAAATCCTTTGACAGCTTAAAAGAAAAAATTAATACGACACCAGTACTATCACTGCCAAATCTTCAATGACCATTTGAGATTGAAACAGATTCCAGTGACTATTCCATGGGAGCAGTGTTGATGCAACACGGTAAACCCATATGCTATAATTCTGAGACATTTAATTTTGCAGTAGTTAATCATATGATAAAGAATTGTATGGTTTAGCACAGAGTGTGAAAAAATGGAAACATTACCTAATGGGAAAGGAAACAATTATACATACAGATCATCAACCACTTCAATATTTGCACTCACAAACTAAATTGCAGCAATCAAGACTCTATAGGTGGATGGGTTTCCTACAACAATTTCATATTGTCATCAAATATAAGAAGGGCATACACAATAAGGTTGCAGATATGTTATCCAGATCAATCATAAATGCTTCTACTATACTTAAGCATAACTTAGTATTGCATGAAAGCTACATTGAACAATATGCTCAAGATGCAGATTTTAAAGATGTATATGCAAATTTAAGCCATGGAAAACAAGTAGAAGAATTGGATTATTATGTTAAGGACCAACTCTTACATCATTTGGGAAATTTATGCATTCCTCAAACTGAAAGAGTTAACATAATCTGAGAAGCACATACTTCTCATATCAGGTCATTTTGGTGTAAGTAAAACAGTTGCAAAGGTTCTGTTATTGGCCAAGAATGCATGGAACAGTTTCTAGATATATTAAAGGGTGTACCATGTGTGCTACAAGCAAGCCCAGTAATATAAAATTAGGCTTGTACACTCCACTTCTAGTTCCTTATCATCCTTGGGAAAGTGTTTCCATGGACTTTGTTGGGGGATTGTCAAAATTTAGAAAAGGTCATGATTATTTATATGTTCTTATGGATAGGTTCAGAAAAATGTGTATTTTGATACCTTGTAACAAGCAGGTTACAGCTGAACAAACAATGAATTTGTTCTTTCAACATATATGGGTTCATTTTGGGTTACCCACTTCTATTTTATCTGATCGAGATTCCCGATTTGTTGGGAAGTTTTGGTCAAGTCTATGGGAGTTGATGGACACCATATTGAAGAAGAGCACAACATTTCATCCACAAACAAATGGTCAAACAAAGGTGGTCAACAGGAAAGTGATCCAGTTGCTCAGAGGCTATTGCAGCAAGCATCCCAAGCTTTGGGGTGAACATTTATGTTATGTGCAACATGCTTACATGTTATAGCTCTGATACCACTTGTTATAGATCTGATCCAAAAATATATGAGAATAGAAAAATAACCCAAGAATAACAAGATAGAAATAGATAGAAATGCTTCTCTTTATTAATCAAAACCCTTAAGGTAGGGCAACACCATATATTCACTCCTTAAGGAAGGAGAACACTCCACAATTTGAAATGGTCACAATTCCATCAATATTGCTCAGAATCCTTATTATGACCTGTTTTCAGAAATTGAACAATCATTCTGCATCTGCCCATGTGATAGAAATCCTGATCCAGGCACTAGAATTCTAGATCTGCGCTGCTACTCTCCCGCCGTCACCCAAAATTTCTAAAAAAAGAGCGGATTTTAAATCACCGATATCTCCCTCATCCGGACTCCGCTTCGACTGATTTTTTTTTGAAATTAGGTGTTTTTTCACAAAGATTTTGGATATACAATTAGATTTTGAAGATCTTGTGCCAGGACGTCCAAATCTGTGCCGCAAACTCGCTGTCCTGAAAAATTGTCTGCAACCCCACTGATTTTTAGATCAGTGATATCTCCTTCATCCGGACTCCGATTCAACCGATTTTTTTTTGAAATCAGCTATTTTTTCACAAATAATCCAGATCTGCAATTAGATTTAGTAGATATTGCACTAAAACATACAGATCTGATCTGAAAACTCGCCGCCCCCGAAACCTTGCAAAAAATAAAAAAGCATTCTCCACGGTTTGCCCAAGAAAATGCTTTGATACCACTTGTTCTATATCTGATCCAAAAATATATGAGAATAGAAAATAACCCAAGAATAACAAGATAGAAATAGATAGAAATGCTTCTCTTTATTAATCAAAACCTTTAAGGTAGGGCAACACCATACATTCACTCCTTAAGGAAGGAGAACACTCCACAAGCCATATGCCTGTTCATACAATAATCCTTCACTCTCTCCCATGTGGAGTCTCTAGCCTCTATATAGGCCTCATACATACAATACCATGGGTCATTACCATGGTTCCCTCATACCATCAAACTAATACTATGGGCCCATTACATTATTATTAACTACTTGTGGTCCCTTACATGACATGGGTTAACCACCTCATTTATTACTATGGCCCATCCCATTATTACATTATTACCTTGGGTACCTCCCTTGGTACCCCATATTATCCTCCCTAGGTATATAACATTACAACTGTGCCAAGAACTCTTCTAATCAGAGATCTCCTTTTGAAACTTGTTTTGGTTTTACACCAAAGTCTCCCTTGGATTTTGTCTTTAGTAAAGACATAGCAGTTGATGGACACAGTGATGTAGACAAAGCAACCAAGTTCATTGAACAGATTCAAGAAATTCACCTGGAAGTGCAGGAACAACTGGAAAGAAGCCAGGACAAGTACAAGGCAAGGCATGACAAGCATTGAATTGAGCATAGCTTCCAAGTTGGTGATCAACTTTGGCTGTACATCAGCAAAGACAGAATGCAAGGTGAAGGTAAGAAGTTGAAACCAATAAGGTATGGTCATTTCAAGATGCTTGAGAAAATTGGTGAAAATGCTTTTCGCCTTGATTTGCCAGCTTATATGCATATCTATTCAGTCGTTAATGCAGGGAACTTGAGACTATATGAACCTTCATTGATTGAAGATCCCGAGGAGAAAAGTCAGTTGCCTTCTATTGATGATTTGTTGCATGAATATCTCAATGAGTTGCAGGAAGACACAGTTCTGGCCAGGAAGGTGAAAACTACGCATAGAGGGGATGTTGAGTACCTAAGAATCAGACTCAAAGGTTCAAAACCACGAAGTCCAATATGGATAGAGATTGGACAAGTGTCCATATTGGACAAGTGAGGAAGCTGTATCCTCACTTGATTGATGCTTAAAAACCAACTTTTGGTGGGCCAAAATCTTTTTAGTTGGAAGGCGTGATCCAAAATGGATCCAAAAAACCCTCTAAGTCTTCAAAAATAAAAAACTATCACAAAGGATGAACCTTTAAAAATGGCAGATTACACTATCGCAAAGGAAAAGCAAGAAGAAATGGTGAAAACAGAGTCTATCAGAGGCTTAAGCAACTTCGCACAGGAGCCATCAAATCTGGCTGATCAACGGTCCAGATCTAATCAGTGTATCGCAGTCAGAGGTGGCAAGCGGAGTCCATAGGAGGTGGCCTTATGGGAAATCACGATTGCGACCAACGCGATTAAATGAGAGTCATTGATCTATGTGCGTAAATCAATGGTCCAGATCTACTCGTGCCATCACATCGCCAATTTACACACAAAAGGACTTACTAGGGTCTGAGGACTATGCGATATGCGATTGCGATATGTCGCATCACAAAATCACATCACAACACTACAGAGGAGTGGGGCCAATACATATGCAACTTGCAATAAAGTCGAACTTGACGGGTCTTATGGGTACAAATATATATATTTTGAGTTTTGTAAAAAGGATTTTTTCTATGTAAATTCGCGTTTTCATTAAATAAACGAAAAACAAATCAAATGCGAATGGAGCGATAAAACGTACCCGAAAGGGTTTATACATGCAGCGATATATATTTTGAGTTCTGCGATGAGCAGGATTTTGGGTGGGCCTCAGGCAGTAAGCGGCATTGGACGGGCTCCGCCTAAGCTCATACATTGGCCGCCACATGGCTAGGCACCAGAGAGAGAAAACCACCTTCTCAGGTGGGTAATCTCCATGCGCATAAGCCACCCAAAATCAATAGTAACCATTGGATCAATGATCACATCAATCAATGGTGGACTTGCGATAGCACCCAAAGATAGATCCGAAAGGATTATATGGCGGAATTGATAATATTTCAGGTCCGATAAATGGCAGTTTGGCGGATTTTCCTGTGTTTTTGTGCATTTCTCTGTGTAAGTAGAGAATGACTATTTTGGGGATTTCAAAGGTGCTGATGGTCCCTTCCATTAAAAAATAGGTGGCTACTATACCTGAAGACGTTATACCATGATTGGTTAACACTTAGAGGGGATTTGAGTGGACAAAGGCGGGAAGCTAGAGAGCCCAAAAGGGAAAATAAATAGACAAGTGCTGATTGGCTTAAAATCCACTGGATGATAGAGATAGAGGAAGGAAGTGCTAAGACAGAGAGAAAACAGAGACAGAGAGCGAGAGAGAGAATCTGTGTGCTCAGAGAGACTTGAGGGATTTAAGTAAACTCCTACTGTTTTGTATCTGTTGTGTTGAGACTCAAATTAAGCTCACTTTTGTAAAACTCTGCTCTTGAAGACATTATAGAGAGGTCACTACTGAAGGTTAGACCAGGAGATGTGGCCCAGGAGTTTTAGGTGAACTCCTTGATTACTTTTTGTGTTATGCATGTATCTGTTATGTTTTTCTAACTACTTCATTGTCTATATTATTCGCAATCTTTTCGATCCGTTACACTAAGTAATATAGGCTAATCCTACACATGAGTCTGTAATACCTTAATATTAATCTAAGATCTCATTTCAAATCAAGGAGGAGGGGTGACAAGCAGGGAAGTCTATGGTCTAAGCCAGTTTGAGGAAAATAGGATGATGTCCAACACATTGGACCACATTGCAGAGCACACATTATCATACCAAGACTTGATTAACATCTAAGTCCCCCAGTATCAGCCAGTGTTTGTGCCCACCTCATATACCCCTAATAGTGCAAGTTTAAATCCTAACTGTGTTTATATGATACTTGCACTCAGTGCTGGGGTTAGTAACACAAATGTACACTTGGGCTACTTAGTCCCTCCATGGCTACAAGGAGCAAATTGGAGTCAATCATATGGTAACATTCAAGGACATCCTAATCAACCAATATTGGGTAGTCTACCATACTTGGGTCAAGCAGGAGACTCAACAATTTGGGGCAATGCAAGAAATGGAGGCCATCAAGCATAGGGGTTGCATGAATTATTTTTTGTAAGCACATCGCAATGTGAATTTTGTAAGGATGTAATATGTTGGTTTGTTTCATAGTAGAATCTAAACTTCTACACAATTAAGGATTATCCAGTTCATCAGATTGAGGATTACAAATGATAAAAATACCATTCTCTTCTACACAGCTACATCCAGTTTTACTTGATTTGAAAATGTTTGTTATGATCTACAGATAATTGAACTTTATTGGAATAATTTAATCAAAGTTAGATCAACTAAATTCAAGAATTTGAACTCTATTGAATTTGAATTGGGATTACGATCTGAAAATTATTTTTATTTCGATGTGAAGATCCAACTACAACAAGTATGATCAGGATAATCATTTAATTTGGTAATTATATGATGAAAGGAAACATAATAAAGAAGGAAAAGAAGTTAACATAAATCACAAGTAATTATCAATAAAAGAGGAATCAAACCCTAATACCTACATGCATTGATTTCTCAACAAGGCTTACTATAGGAAGCCATCAAGTATCCCCAAGTCAGACCATTGTTGGTAATACTTCAGAACTTATTTTTGTTGATGGTTTAAGGAGACTTATTGATTGTCTAATTGAATAATGGGAGTTTGATGAAGATAAGGATGATCTTGGCTTCATTAGGAAGCATGTAGAATAGGAAGTTGATCTCAATTATAATTCACAAAGGAGATATGAACATGGGATAACCCCCAATCAAGAAGACAATAAGGAGACCAAGAGTACAAGTGGGAAGGAAGAAGACAAAACTGAGACCAATAAGCAAGAATAAGAATATACTAATAACCAGTGAGAAACTGAGCATGAGGGGATTCAACAGGAGACAAAGAGATATGTAATATCTATCCAGTGGAAAAGCTCTATTCCTATTTCAAGAGAGGTTATATATTGCACATATAAAGATAAAAAATTATCACATTGTAATTAGGATCATTATAAACATATTCATTGTTGAATAATAGGTAGAATCTTCATTGTAGCTCTTTCCACCATGGGGACCCTTAGTATTATTGACCATTTTCTTTTTCAAAGGAAGGATCTTCCTAAGAGCATGTGGTTAAGTAGTGCAATGGAAACCGGTCCTGTGTTCTCTTATAGAGGGAGTAAAAAAAATAATTCCTTTGTTCCCACTAAAGGAAATTCAAGAGAAAATAATAGAAAGAAAAGATCAATCGAATCTAGTTTGAAATAACATTGTAAAGGAAATAGAACTAAATGAAGTTTGGACTGCGTAGATGCAATACTCATAAATGTACTCACGTATCTAACTGTAAATCTGATAAATGTATAAGAACTGATCAAGAAATGAAGTCAAAAGATATATTTTCATAACATTTGTTCACTTCTAAATTGAGAAATTTGACCTGCACACTAAACTCCATGAACTTAAAAAAGAAATCTCATATTCTCTAATAAACCAGTTTGGGAATGATATTCCTTTCTTAGAAAGGCGCAGATACGATCAAACCAAATTCACTTTAGATTATCAATCAAATATTATCTCTGAAAAACGCATGCAAACTGAATGAAATCCCAACAAGTGGTGGGCATTGTCATGAGGCCACTGAGGAACATTTGTTCACTTCTAAAATGAGAAATTTGAAGTCATGTCATGTTCATAATACCTTGAAACAATGGCAGATGTAACAATGTTAGACACTATCCCTAAATACCAAGCTAATGAACAAGTTTTTAGAGATAATCCTGAGATCTATTTATAGCTAGATTCACATACTATGTAACCTAAAGGTGATGGAAAATGGGACAAAAACAAGAGTTACTGAACAAAATCAAAGGGTTGAGAGACATGATATTATTAATTATATTAATATAATTAAACTAAAATTCCGAAAGTTTGTTACAAAATAAACACACCTATGGACGTTTTGGAAACATTGATATATATAATACTTACCTTTATATATATATATATATATATATATATATATATATATATATATATTCAACCATCACACTTGATTTAATTCTCACTCAAGTACTATGAATTTTAAAATTTAACCATCTTAAAATAAATCCCATTCAAAATAGTTATTTATAATTTATAACAAAACTCTTCAAAATTCCGAGAAAAATAAAAATCCATCCTTAATGTATTCCAGTAAAACCCTTTAACATTTGACTTGATATTCAAAATACTTATTTATAGCTTATCACAAAACTCTTCGAAATTAAAAAGTGAATAAAAAATCAAATCCTTAACTTATAACAAAACTATTATTCCAATAAAACCCATTAAAATCAACCATTAACATTTGACTTCATATTCAAGATAGTCATTTATAATTTATAACAAAACTCTTTGAAATAAAAAAGTAAATAAAAAATCAATCCTTAACTTATAACAAAACTATTATTCAAGTAAAACCGGTTAAAATCAACCATTAACATTTGACTTCATATTCGAAATATTTATTCATCACTTATCATACTATTCCAAAAATATAAAATAAAAAAACTTATAGTTAAGATATAGCAGAAAACTTTTAAAGTGACCATGAACTCTTGAAAGAGGTATCCCTTAGTCTTAAGGAATTTATTCCGTGGATAGGGGTCTTTGGTAGAGAAGTCATAATGTGATCGGATAAAAACCAAAATAAAATAATTAATAATAATTATCAATAAAACATTTTAACCAGTTAAATTAATGAAACTAAAATTAAAAATAAAATACCGTAAAAGTAATAATTATCATTTTAATTAATAATTAAATAAGCTTAAATTTATTTTTAACTTTGAATCTATTAAGCGTGAAAAGGGATCAAATTCCTTTAATATGAAAATAGTTTTTGGAATAAAAAGAAATTTGATTTTTTTAATGAGAAAATGGGGTTTGGAATAAAAAGAAATTTGATTTTTTTATGAGAAATTCTTCCGCGTAAATCACATAATATTACATTTTTCGAGGCATTTGGAACCAACCAATGTGGTTCATCCTCAAGACAAGTTCACACTGGTTGGTTCGAAATGCGTCAACCAATGTAATATTATGTGATTTACCCCGAAATTTTTCTGAGAAACTTGATATGGATCACAGAAAGCTCAATTCAACAAAGGAAATTTGATCCCTTTAAAATGAATGTAACCGAGTCACCAATTAATTTGTAGTCAAAGTTTGAATGCCCGTTAAAATCTGGCCTACATCAGCAATCCGTGGCGCCAGGGATCAGCCAATAGGAAAGACACTCCAACCCCTATTTAATGAAACGGCCTCCTGCTTTCATTTTGCAAAGACGCTTCTCCTTTTCACAGGTATAGCAACACCGAGTCTTTTCTGTGGTGGCAGGTTCGAGTCACGATAGTGACATCAATGGCCCCGAAGGCAGAGAAGAGGCCCATGGCTGGGAAAGAGCCCTTGACATCAATGGTCCCGAAGGCAGAGAAGAGGCCCATGGCTGGGAAAAAGCCCTTGGTGGGGAATTCCCCTTCAACAGAAAAGATGTCTTCGAAGTTGGAGAATAAGGTAGTAAAGGAAGGAGGGACAAAAAGAGCAAGAAGCACAAGAAAAGTGTGGA